>OY992531.1:40570815-41866649 GCA_963921185.1 Dasysyrphus tricinctus | reverse complement strand
GACTAAAGCCAATTTTATTGTTTTGGTAGGTATGCATAGTAAAAATAAATATTACCAATCGGTATCAATTTGTTTTCTTTTTATTTTTTTGCTTTAGGTACCTACATCTTCATCTTCTCTAAAATTTTGAACCAAAGGTTTTTTGTTTATTCAATAGAGACGAAATTAATATTTGTAGCTCCAAAATAAAACGGCACCTGGCATTTCCATTTCGAAAAAGGCTATTTTTGCCTAAATATTAATAGGTAGATATACAAATATTTGTGTGTATACCTAGTCTGCATTTCGATTTAAAAAAAAATAATAAAAACTACAATTAACTGTACTTAACTATTTTCGACTTACTCATTAAGAACATTTTGATGAAGTTCGGTAAGTGGAAATTATCATTTTATCTAGCTTATTATTACTCATCCTTCATAACCACAACAGCAAGTTTGAGCGATTTAATCGTCCCTTTTATTTCTTGTTACATTTATTATTTTTAAATAGCTATTTATTCACTATGGGGGTTCACATGAACCAACATGTTGTCCAACATTGCTTGACAACCATCGATGTTTGATCATTTAAACGCATAACCAACTATGTTGTCCAACTTTGTTTGCTTTGTTGTATGACTTTCAAAATATTTTGAAAACTGTTCCGATTCCATCAAGCAATGTTGTCCAACATTGTTGTTCCATGTGAACCCCCCTATTAAACACATTCAACAAACAATGCGCCAGCCAACAGACTAAAGGCAGACAGTAATAAATAACCACAAAAGCAAATGTGAAGTCGAACCCAATATTATCTATCCCCTCACTTTCCCTGTGTGGTACTTTTTGCCTTTTTTTTCCTAAATCGTTATGCCTATATTCCATATTCGGTATTCTTTTTTATATTTTCTTTTCTCCACATGCAAATCTGGGTAGTCTACGAACACTTCTCCTTTTTTTGGTGTCTGTTTTATCATCTTCTTCGTATTTTGTTTCGGCAGAGCAGCATGAACAAAGTGAAGCTTGAACACAATAATTTTGTCTATACCCCTGACGTTTCGCCCTTTTTGTCTACTCGGGGTTTCACATTTTTTGAATTCTGTTGATTTTTTCGTGGAATTGAGGATGTTGTGTTCTATAGGCTTACACAGAAGGTATTAGTTAAGATTTAAAGCTACAAACACACTATTCATTTTTAAGAATACAATATTTCTGATATAAAAGTGTAGTGTTTGGGGGAGCCTGCTTAGTATGTGATTTTGAAAAAAGTGTAGTAAGAACACTAAAATTGTAGTAGGGGGGGCAACGCTGGTAACGATAGGCCCTTACAAAATTCAGGTTCATCTAGCTTCCGTTTGTATTAAGTACCAATCTAGTGTACTTGGTATAGAAATTTCTCGGCTCTTTATTACTATTAATATGAATTAGATAAGATGAGATTGGAAGTACACTGTAAGCTGCCTTGACCTAGATTACCAGGTAGTAGCTTCAATTCTTTTTGTTTTCCGCCGTTAACTCCTATAACCCGCGCGCAGATATCGTTTATATCCATTCTTCTTTTATTCTATCTTGTCTTGTCGTTGCCTAAGACCAGTTGTGTATATATGATGATAACTTAGTAGTTTACATTTAAAAATTACGAATATTGTAAAATATATGAAATTCTCTTTAAGCTACAAACAAACTATTCAAACAAATGTATCTCTTACTTCTAGTTTCGAACTCTACACACCGAGCTTTCTTGCTTTCTACGGTTTGACCTTGGACCCCACTGACCTACCTCAATTAAAAATTAAAAAAGTATCACAATGCTAAAGAAGTGCTTTATCTTTAAGTTTCTTTATTTGTTTGGAATTATTAAAGCAAATAAAGCAAAATCAACAAATAATTTTATACTTTTTTTTTGAAGTCCTACAAATAGAATTTGACACTTCTCCGTGAAGAAAGAGGAAGCATTATTATGATAAATTCGTACAAGTCTCGAGAATGATGTCTTCTTATATTATTATATTCGTGATTGACGTCAAAAAAAAATTATAGTTACCAACAGCACATTTAAGAAAATTAATTCAATTGTGTTATTATTATTTTTGAAACGACCTTATACTGTCAAAATCGTGTTAAGTAGATATTTTAGAATAATCAAACGTGAAGATGATAATTGTTTGTAGGCATATGATTTTAATATTTAATAACACGCTTAATAAGACTGCAATCAATAAACATTGAACTTATTAAAACAACAATAAACTAACAATTTGATTAAAAAAAAACTATTAAAATTAGTTTTCTTCAGGAAAATTAAGTCTTTATGGTCGAAGTCTGGTATTTCATTTAGGTATTTTGAACAATATATTTCATAAATAATAAATAATAAAAATATCTACACCTTACTTTTGAGAAATATCCACCAAAAAAGAAACGCCCTTCTGAATTCTACTACGGTAAAATAACTTTCGGGTCAGAAATGCAATTAAGGTGCTTTTCTATTTAAATAAAAAATAAAAAAAAAAAACAAATAAATATGTATGAAGAGTATCTTTATTAATTGGAATATTTTAATGAGTTTTCATAGGAATTTTAAGTAAGTTTGTTCTTGATTTCAAAATCTTGTGCAGAAATGCAATATCTATTATTTTTCAATAAATAGGAAAATTTTGTATAACTACAAAATGTAGCAAACTAAAACAAAACTTTGGTACAGTTTAAAAATGCAAAAAATGCAAATTACAAAAACCGCACAAAGTTTGCACAGTTAATTAAAAAAAAAAAAGCATCTAAAAAGTGAGAGCACCGAGTTCAGTTGTATTTTTATATCATCTATTGTAATATCGTTTTTTTTTCAAATAAATTCGATAAAATATGATTTTCCCAAAATTCAAAAACCGATTAGGAGAGTGCCCCAAAGCCGCTAGTTGGAAAATCTTAAAGAGAATCCACCCAACCAGTATTAAAGTCAGACTGGATCAAAATCTTTAGTTACATTTTTTGGTAAAAGCATATATGTGTGTTTGCAAATGCGTACCTATAAAAAACTATAAACTTAAACATTTCAAAAATGTATTAATTTTTAAATCTCAATACTTTTAATCACTAATTCACTTAAATACCGGTTACAATATTTTTGTTTTCCAAAATATGTATGTACTTTTTTTTAAAGGATTTGTATAATCTGCTTTTCGTCCGTTTTGTATATGAAAATTATAAAAATTAACTCCAAAAGTTAGTGTGTTCAATTGGTGTGTATATTTCTTACTAAATAAGTCCAAATGAACATTCCAAGAACCACGCCAATCAATTTAGTTTTTATTTATTTACTTTCTAAATTAGGTACTATTTCATTATGTCCCGATTCGCATAGCTCTAATCAATTGAATATCCCTAGGTATGAATATTCATTGTTAAGTTGACAATTTTTCACACATTTCAGAAATTTTCCATATTTGTACAAAATTTTTGAAGTAACACCATCACAAGTAGTTTAAAACTTTCCACTAACCTGCATTGGTAAGTTAACGATGTTGACTTTCTTTATAAACTTTTCATAGTTTAATAGTTTTGTTATGGCAACTCAATCTTTTCAGCTTATTTAAAAAGTTGTTGTTGTCCTGATGTTTAACCAATAAAATAGAAAAAAAGTCAACATTGAAAAATTAATAAACTGTGATTTTTAACACTAATGAGATTTGGCAAAAGTAAAATTGCAAAAAATACACAAAATTTGTTTACAACCATGTACAAAATGCGTAGTTCCATTAACCTGTTTAATGATTTTATCAATAAATATTGTATGTAGGTATCGCTTCAGAAGTAAAAAAAAGTTAAAATTATTGTTTGGTCGCACGATACCATTGTAAAATATATTTAGTACTTTCATGGCGTGTTAGCTTAAACGTCGTATTGGAAAAAGGTCTGAAAAGATGTGTTAATTCAGGTAAATATGCAATAATATTATTGATGATTTTGAATTAAAAATTGAGCAAAATATTTAGTGTAAGAGGCAGTCTAGACTTTTAAAATTTGCGATAATAATAATTTCAAGAGATTGATTCAAAATTTTAGGTCAAGTTAAATAAGGCAAATTCATAAATAAATACAAAAATTATGTAAACAAACAGGTAATTAATATTAATCCATACAAATAAATGTGTTAAATATGTTATGCTTCAAGAATGAAAAGTATGTGGTAGTTAAGCTAGAAAGAAATATTGAATCGATTTGTTAAGAAATGATTAAATATTAATTGATAATCATGGGTATTTCAATCCTATCATTATTGAGTTCTCACTTTTTCTTTTGTTTTAATTTTGATGTTTTAAGGAATTCCATTCCAATATAAACAAGCAATTTTTATCAATTCAAAACATTTAATAAATCGTCGCTTGAGAATTGGTTTGTCCCGTATGCCACTTTTGTTGGTTTTTAGCTAGGAATAGATTCTATGGTAATTTTGTATGATCTTTCTTAATCTGAAATTAGATATGCGCTATATCCTTCCAATTATGAGATATCGAACTACGATTTTGTCCCATATCCTGGAAAATCAACGTTTTCTTGTATTGTTTTGTACTATAATGTTAATGTTAAATTTGTCCCAAAAGCCAACAAATATGGTTTATTTTTTTTTGTGAGGATTGTGTTAAGGAAAAGCAATGTATATGGAACACTGATCGCAACTAATTGTTCAGTATTTCCCACATATTACCACCTTTTAATACAATAGTGTAGATGTAGATATTCATAACAAAGTTACATTAATTCAGTAAGCTGTCTTTTGATTGCCGATAAATTGATTAATTTTTAAATTCGATATTTAAAAACCAAACTGATAAAATTTTTGATCATTTAGAATGATGCCAACCACTGAAAACTACATAATATCCAAAAATTGTTGAAAAATACTAAACTTCAAGATTAATCAACTACCAATTTGATAAATTGACAATCTTAATAGAGGTGATGGTATTTTATTTTGGTCGATAAAATGAATTACAACAGGAACCTTTTCTAAAGTTAAAATGTTAATTTATGAAAAAAGTTTTGACTTTGAAATTGAATTAAAAAATTTAGCTAAGTAATAAGAGTTCAAAACTGTTAGTTTTTGAGCAAACTTGCCACCAAAAGTTCCTACACTCCAAAACAACCAAAAATGTGCTTATATAGCGAAAAATTAACGAAACCTGAAAGGCTTGCTTCCGATTATTACGGATATCGATAAGAAATATTTTAAGAAATTGCTTTATCTATTAAATGGTGCAATATACATACATATATAGTAGGTACCTACGTCCTCGATAAAAGCAATCAATAAAAGTTCGGGAAGTTGCGTTAATTGAACCGAAGTCACAAAAAATTTGGGCTTTAGATTAGAAAATTAGCTGAACAGTGGTTTGTTAGGATTAAAATTTAACGAACATATGACCTACGATTCAAAAAATTCTGAAAAGTCGCTTTAAAATAACTGGCCTGTTACAATAATAGTTAACATAGAAAAACATAGAAGGAATGATCAAACGAAATAAGAAATAATGGAAAGAAAGTTGCGTTTACTGAGTCACACTTTTTTGAAAAGTTACAATTATAGAATTACTAATGGTAAAAATTGAGGTGCTGCTTTTACTGACGGTGTATTGTATATAGGACTTAAAGTTAAATTAAAATGATTTTTATAGCAGTAGAACTGGTTCTATTTTTTTTAAATGTTTTTTTCTCCTTTTGTTTAACGAGTTAAATTAAGTTTTAACTATCTGTAACTAGTTATTTCCTTTTCAAATTTAAGCATCCACCTCGACACCTTTTTAACTTTCTGATATCTTGGATGAGAATTGTTTTGTACCATGGGAAAAGAGACTAGATCTTGATAGAATGTCAACTATTTTCATCAATTAGTCAGCTATAGATTTTTTTTCTATGAATTTTTAAAGTTCGTTTCAAGGCCAACAAAAAAAACTGTTAGCTCCTCAGTTTCAGTAATTAGGCTATAGATTTTTTTAAATGAATTTTTAAGGATTTTCAAGGTCATACCGATTTTTGGCACTTCATTTCTGGAAAATTTGTAAAAAGTTAATACCACCTGAAAAGCCATTAGAACTACAGTCGACTCCCTCTAAGTCAAATTTTCACGGGATATCAAAATCACATCGAGTTAGAGAGAGTTTTGCAAAACTTCAAGTTATGCTGCATTTCCACCTGACGCTTATCTGAGATTTAATAAGATTTACCTCAAATCTCCTTCAAATCTCGGAGATTTACCATACAAATTTATTTCGTAAATCTTCAAGATTAGAAATTAATCTTGTTAAATCTTCCTAGGACAAATAGATTTACAAATCGAACTAACTTTTTCTTAAATGGTGTTGAACGATTCATTCGAGACTCGCATTCAGTTCTTCATTGCTTCACACGAATCAAACATTCTGTCTCATTCGCACTTCAAAAGAAAAATTAGAACGCCATTTGCATTTTTGAAGGTGCTGTCAAATTTAATCTTTTTTAAATCTTTTTGTGCGGTGGAAACACCAAAAAGATTTATTAAATCTAATCTGAGATAAACCTTTGGTGGAAACATAGCATTAGAGAGAAATATTATATGGTTTAAAATTTGAGGGAAATAAAATCAGGGCGAAGAAGTGCGAGTTAGAGGGAAATTCGACTCAGAGGGAGTTCGACTTAGAGGGAGCCGACTGTATATAAAAGGTCAGCTAGTTTCAGTTGTTGGTCAGCCATAGATTTTTTTTTATGAATTTTTATCCTTATGCCAAAAACCGTTCGTGACCTTGAATTTAATAACTTTAAGAAATAATAAAAAAAAAATCTATAGCTGACCAATTACTGAAACTAGCTAACCTTTTATATAGTTCTAATGGCCTTAAACGATGAATGATATGATTAAAAACAATAATGCGCATTCAGTAATTTCTCCTGAACTTATCTCATTAAAAAAATGTACTGACAGTAATTCACGTAAACTAGACGCCTTAGTATCAAACACTACAAAGACTAGAGAATTTATATCAACTACTCTAGCGAGCCTACCTCATAATGATATATGCCAAGATAGCATAATTTGCATCACTGACGAAATGTGTGCAACTAAATCACTTCTTAATGATGCCATCGACGAGATAAGATTAGCTAGCAGTAAAATTGAAAATGTTAACAAATTATCTTCAGTTATCGACTTACCGAGATCTGCTACAGTGCACGAGGAGCTATCACAAGTTGTCCACATGGAAACATATCCCGAATTTGTAGAGGAAAATTGTGAAAATGATTTTCAAAATACGTTGATTAATCCCCTTCCTATTAACCTTGAAGGAGATAACTTAAATAATCCAAATAGCTCTTGTTCCTATTCAGGAAAGAAAACCTACGTCAGCGTTAGTACTCAAACATCGAAAGCTGATTTCTCTCACTTGAGAACAAAACATCAGAACTCATCTACCAAGCAAAAACTACAAAAATCTACGAACATGAACGCTGGTAAGAATACAATCCAGTCGTTATCCCAGCAATCGAGAGTTTGTGCTATTCCTCAATCGTTTATGATTCCACCACCAGCTCTCATGTTACCATCATACTCACTTACACAACCTCCTTTTGTACCACCACCGCTGAATATACCACCACCCTGTTTGCCAACAAATTACACTTCATCTCATTTTTGTAACAGCAATAAAACCTCGACTAGTACTGAGAACATTAAACGAAAGCAGATCTATATAAAAAATGCAGAATATGGAACAACCGAAACTGACATTGTGAAATTCATTTCCAACAATTTTCATTGTTCTGATGTTATCTGCAATCAAATTGTTCCTTGGAACTTGAGAAGATCTGAATTACAGTATCTCAACTTTAAGATCAGCGTCCCTGAAGAAATAGTTCCTGTGCTACTACATTCCAATAAATGGCCGAAAGAGTGTTGTGTTCGTGAATTTATAGCAAACAAGCCCAACGATCCAAAACCAAATTTTCGAAAAATGAGACACAGCTCCGGAAGGAACTAAGAATTTTTTATCAAAATATGTCTGGAATGAGAGGAGACTTAATTGAACTTCGTCGTGCTACACATTCATGCGAATACAATATTATTGTACTTGTGGAAACCTGGCTGAAAGATGATCATCTTGATGCTGAAATCTTTGACTCATCCTGGCAAGTCCTTAGATGTGATCGGACTCTTCTTCATAACCAAAGTAAAGGAGGTGGTGTTTTACTTGCCATTCATACTTCCCTGCCTTGCTTCCCGGTAGCTTTGCAGCCCTTATCTGATAATAATTTAAGCCAACAAGTTTGGGCTAAAATCGCTGTTGAAGACAAGAATATTTATGTAGGCTGCTGCTACATCCACCCATGTCAAACCATAGTAACTTACGAAGCTGCAACCAGAATTGTTTCTAACGTCTTGTCTACACTCAATGACTCCGATGACTTTTTCTTCTTTGGTGATTTTAATCTCCCTGGGTTAAACTGGATTCCCTGCGATGACAACGATTCAATTTTTGATCCTATTAATATTACGACCGAGCAGCAATCTTCTCTTATTGAATTTTTTTATAAAAATGGATATAACCAAATTTGTAGCTTACAAAATAATTTTAACAATGTTCTTGATCTTGTATTTACAAATGTTTGTGATAACTTTGTTTTAGAAGAGACTTCATCTATTATAACTAACAAAACAAGTATTTTTCATAAGACTTTTAAGCTTTGCTTTTTTTATCATGATAAAACTCAACCGAAGGCTAGTGAGAACAAATTAGTCTTTGATTTTAAAAATGCCAATTACGACCAAATTAATTTGTTTTTTAATAGTTTTAATTGGTCTACTGACTTGTTGTCTGTCGACGATAAAGCTCTTGAACTTTCTAGAGTTTTACTTTTTGTTTTTGAAAATTTCATTCCGAAGAAAGTAGTGTCATCTAATAATGCACCTCCTTGGTACGACAAAATATTAACTAACTTAAAAAACCGCAAAAATAAGGCTCATCGCAAATTGGTAGCATCAGGTAGTTTAAACGACTATGAAACTTTTCTAAGCGTCTACGATGAGTATAAAAGATACGACAAACTGTGTTACGATAGATACATTTATAAAACAGGATCTATTATTAAAAATAACCCTCGGCATTTCTATAAATTTATTAATTCTAAACGCAATGTTTGTAATTTTCCTTCAACAATGCATTCGAATAAGGGGGTTTGCTCAGAAGTGAATGGTATATGTGAACTGTTTGCATCGTTTTTTGAAACCGTCTACAATGATTCGATTACTTTTGAAAGAAATTACTTCACTCATATTGTTGAAAACAGGGTATACTTGAATTCTTTATCAATAACAATGTTGGATCTAGTTCGTGAATTGAAATCCATTGATGTTAATAAGGGCAGTGGTCCTGATGGTGTTCCACCATTATTCCTGAGAAAAACAGCAGAAACTATTGCCAAACCATTGCTGGAACTTTTTAATCTTTCTCTTTCTAATGGTATTTTCCCTGATGCATGGCGTAATTCTTTTTTAATACCAATTTTCAAAAATGGAGATAGGTCAAATATTACTAACTACCGGGGAATTGCAATCTTATCAGCTATTCCCAAATTATTTGAAAAAATGGTGTGTGATAAGTTGAGAGTTGGACTGAAGTCGGTAATAAGTGAGCATCAACACGGTTTTTTTAGGGGAAGATCCACGACCACTAATCTGGCAGATTTCACTTCGTATATTTTTCGAGAAATGGATAAAGGGAACCAGGTTGATGCGATATACACTGACTTTAGTAAAGCCTTCGACAAAGTTGACCACGGTTTACTTCTTTTTAAACTTGAAAAGTATGGCATTCGATCAAACTTACTAAAGTGGATACATTCTTACTTGTCAAAACGTACTCAATGTGTTAAGTTCAATGACATCATGTCCCGTAAAATATATGTTACTTCCGGAGTTCCCCAAGGAAGCCATCTTGGTCCCCTCATATTTTTACTTTTTATAAATGACTTGCCCTTATTGCTTACAGGGTGCAGATATCTTTTGTACGCAGATGATATTAAATTATTTCAAAATGTAAGAGATTTAACTGACGGATCTTCATTGCAACAGTGTTTGAACTCGCTTGCTAACTGGTGTAAAGTCAATGGAATGAAGCTCAATGTGGAGAAATGCAATATAATTTCCTTCTTAAGAAAAAAAAGGCCTATTACTTTCGACTATACCATTGACACCCAAAAATTAATTAGAAAGGATGTAATAAAGGACTTAGGAGTTTTACTAGACAGTAAACTGACTTTCAAACACCATATCGACAAGATACACTCTAAAAGCATGTGCATGCTAGGGTTTGTAAAACGTAGATCTAAGGAATTCAATGACCCTTACATTACTAAAGCAATCTATTGTTCACTGGTTCGGTCTTTATTGGAATATTGTAGCGTTGTTTGGTCTCCGTTTTATGATGTTGATATTAGGAAACTTGAGTCTGTCCAAAAACAGTTTCTGTTGTTTGCTCTGAGAGATTTGGGGTGGGGCTCTGAAAGTTATGTTTTGCCTCATTATACTCATCGCCTGAAGCTTATTAATATGAATAGTCTGCAGAATCGAAGAGAATTATCTGAGGCTTTATTTGCGTTTGATCTCTATAAAGGTAATATTCAATCTTCTTATTTATGTTCAAAAATATCCATTAATCCAAATGTTCGAACGTTAAGACACACAAATTTTTTAACAGAAGTAATTTCAAAGACAAATTATGCTTCTCATGAGCCTTTTAATAGGTGTTCTAAGGTTTTTAATAAATATTGTGATATTTTCGAATTAAATATGCCAAGAAATGCATTTAAAAATAAAATTTTGCAAAAGATGGCGATTAAGGTCTCTTCGAGATAATATTTTAATTATGTTCTCTTTAATATTAAATATTTTTTCTCTTTATTTTATTATATTAATTATTGCATAAATTTTCACAAATTAATTATTTTTTTTTTTTTTTGGTTTTAAATCTTATACTTTTGAATACACTTTTATTTCAAATTTGTTACTAAATTATTGTTATATTATTGTTGATTTGTTGTCTATTTTTATTGGCAAAATAAACTAAACTAAAAAAACCTATAGATGACCAATTATTGAAAATAGCTGACCTATAATATTGATCTAGAGATCTTTCAGATGGTAAATATTTGTTGCTTTTATGACCTTGAATTTTTTTTAATTCATTAAATATTCTTAAAAAAAAAGTATGGCTGACCAATTGCTGAAAATAGTTGACCTTTTGTGAACGTGAAGTGGCCTTTCAAACGGCATACTTTTTTTTAATTAAATGACCCAAATGAGGTGCCAAAAGTTTTTTTTTTAACTTGAAGCTAACTTAAAAAATTCGTAGAAAAATTTCTATTGGTGACCAATTAATGAAAATACTTGACTTTTTTCACGATTTATAGATCTTTCGGATGGTATATTTTTTTTTTGAGAAACTTTAAGCCTTGGTTAGAGCTGACCAATTTCTTGGACTAGTTGACATTTTATAACCAATTAATCTCTTCCTAAAGGTAGCCTTAAACGACGAACATGTTCTCCGAACTTATTCATTATTTTTTATAATGAGCGCGCACTACAGGAGTTATCACTTACCTTAAAATGATAAAACACAGTACGAGCGTAAGGAAAAAAGGGAAGGTTTGAAGAGGAGATCCGTTGCAAATTGGTTTTGTAGTTCTGAATATCAAAATACAGAGTCAGGTTAAGCATAAGCATTCCTCATTCGGGTAGTGCGACTAAGAAAAGAATTTTTATACTTTACAGTACGTCCGAAATTGGACTTAGGGGTAAACTAATGTGCATTCCTCCTAGACTTACGAGTATTACGGCGGAATTGTAAAAGGGAAGGAATACAACTGGCTATTTCACTAAAACATTGTTTGAAAAAATAGCGATAAAATAATGACATACACGAAACATTGCGGCAGTGTTGGAGAGATGCAAGTGTTACCGTTAAGCTCTATAACCTACCAATTTTAAAGCTCTATTTTGAATTCTTTCCTAGAGACTTAAATGGGTTAAAGGAGCATCCGCCCAAATATTCGAGTTGTACTCAAGCTTTGGACGAATGATGGCTTTATAGACTTTACAGCTAGATCAGAAGGGGAGACAAATTTCTTGCATCTTCGAAGAAAATCTTGACATTTCCCAGCATTTTTAGCGACGACGTCCAATATGTGATCATTCCACAGAAGGTGGCCTGTGATGCCCATACCCACAGAAATGAAAGCTTTTTGGTTTCCTCGATGCAAGTGCCACTCATGGATAGTGACATAGGGGGTGGATTTCGCTTAAACGACATAGACCGAGAGCCCACAGCAGATTTTAGGTGTGAACGATAGCAAAAAAAGAAGTATAGGCGTCGAAAGCTTCATTAAAGGCTATTTAAAAAAATAAAAGTCTTGCAGTCCACAACTGGGGCCTTTGCGAGTAACAGTGCATCGAAAAAAAAATATGAATGCAACTTCGAGGATAATCGTGTTAGCCGAAATTGGTTTTCACTCCTCCCTAGATAAGCTCCTCGGATCACATATCACGGAATCTGAGGCCGTTTGAGTGTATAGTTGGCTCTAACAGACCGTTTAAAAAATTCAAAATTCAAAGTGAAAAACGGTTTTTTTAAACAGTCTGGCAGGGCGAATTTAACACTCAAATGATCTCAGATTCCGTGATATGGGATCCGCGGAGCTTATCTAGGGAGGAGTGAAAACCAATTTCGGCTAACACGATTATCCTCGAAGTTGCATTCATATTTTTTTTTCGATGCACTGTTACTCGCAAAGGCCCCAGTTGTGGACTGCAAGACTTTGATTTTTTTAATAGCCTTTAATGAAGCTTTCGACGCCTATACTTCTTTTTTAGCTATCGTTCACACCCAAAACCTGCTGTGTGCTCTTAGTCTAACAGGAGACAGTATTGAGTTTTCGAAACATTAAATTCTACACGGTTTTAATTCCCCATTACCAGTGGACCTACTGCTACGAAGGCCGTACATCCACTTGGAAAGATACCTGTAGGGTAGGAAAGATGGAAAGCTTACGCAGTGGCTTTATCACTGTTGATGAACACCTCTTCAGAACAATGGGAGTGATAGTGGCCAGCAGATTTGTGTACGTCCTGATCTTTTAAAAATCTTGCTACTGCACGAGTAAAAAGAAGATCTGTCCTATAAAATCATTAGCGCTCTCAAGTACAGGCGGAGACATGACACTCTCTTGCAGCGTCGAACAAACTGTTCTGCAAGCAAATTGGCTTTTTCTATTGAGCTTATATAGGGAATGTCATTAAAGACGAGCGTTGGAACCACGGACAAAGTAGTACTTCGAATGTTTTTCTACAAATTACCAAAATTTTTACTACCTTCGGGACATTGTAGTATTTTTTGCCGTAATTTTTGGTCATGCAAAAATTTGGGTCTTTGAATATGTTCGTTGCAGGTGTTTCTAGCTTCTTTGAACTTCTTCCGGCTTTCCTCAGTAAGGTTGGCTTTATAACATCAGAAACTTACATCTCTGGCCTAAATAACCTTTTTACAGCCCGAATCAAACCATGAGTTTTCAGTAATTGGTCAGCCATTTTTTTTTTGTATCCATTTCCAGAATTTTGTTCAAGGTCATAGTAATTATACTGTAAACTTGAAACGATTTGTATTAAAAAAGGACGTGACCTAGAAAAAACAAAAATTTAAGAAAATCATAAAAAGCCTATAAAACTAGTTTATCGTTTACCACAATCTAGTGGCCTTCCAGGTGATATACTTTATTGCAAATATTTCACATACATATATCAAGTAGGTACCTATAATCCAGAACTCACCTTTTACCCAAAATAATTTAATTTCCCTAAAAATAACATACATTCATGTGTAAATAAAAGTTTTCTTTGAATAAATGGGACTAAGTTTAGCAAGAAAATTAACATGTTAATAGAAGTTATATAATCATGACCTTATTTTTAATTTTAATGCTCACGTTAATGTTCCTTAATTTTCTTACCAAAACAAATAGCAAGGATTTTAAAATTTACAACATACCTCAATTAAGATTTCAATGACATTAATATCACGTTGTATATATGTATGTAAGTTTGTACATATATACAGTACACACATATTAAATACTTTTAGCCATACATAATTTATTCAGTGTTTAAATAAGCAAAATATGTTGACTTTTGAATATGTAGTATGTTTTTGTTATTTTTGGGTACAAGCCCTTGGTTAGGGTTTCGGTGGCGTATGAGTGATATTTGTTTGTTTAACAAATTTATAACATCTTGACCTTTTTTGTAGATACATATGTAATTCATTTAAACTTCTTATCTAAATTTATTAAAAGAAAGAGAAACAAAGTTTAAAAGCAATATTATGTACCGTGTAAGCCACTTAAAATAACAACAACGTGACTTTTATTAGTGCGATCAGTCGCTTTTAAACGAGAATCAATTTTTCTTTCATTTGACTGGTTTTCATTCAATTTGTGTTAGTTGATCTTCATTTAAAATATCATCAACTTGTTTGAAATAAATTTAAGGATATAAGGATAAATGTGAAACAAAAAATACTATGCTACAGTCAGCGAAGTTTGCTTACAAGGACGAAAAAAAAAATGCAATCATAAAATAAACAGACAAAATAGAACTGTGAACGGAAACTTCGATTCCTTTCCAAAAATTCCTTTCTCCAAATTCAAATCTATCTAGGCTCTTCTTTCTTGCAACAACGAGAAACTTAAATAAATTAATTCCTTATCAAGTCGTCGTAGGTACTTGTTTTCCTTTATTTTTGTGGTTTGCTCAATTAAACGACCGACATGGCCAGCTTTTGCGACCGTATTTCCTGTTGTTATAATAAATATCAATTTTGTCGTAATAATTTTCAAGTTTAAACTGTGAAAATGTAAGAATCAATGAGTTGTTGTAACACTGACATATATAGTCAAAAAAAATTAGAACAAATTTGGAACGTTATCCATTTCAACATCGTTGCTTTAACAAAAGTTTCATAGCTTCAACTATTTAAACCAAAAACTCAAAACGCTTCATATTAGTCATTGAAGTAAAAATCACAAATTTATATTTACTCAATTTATTATATCTATGGTTTGGTTAGACTAACAAAATAACATCGTAAACACATTATAATGCATCACATCACATCCAGATTCATCGAACTTATATACGCATCAACTTCCTATATCACATAAATATAATATTTATTCAGATTCTACCAATTAGAGCACTTGACTGCGATGTGATTCAATTTCTCTCCGACAAACATCAAGATCTATACTCGTACAGGGAGAGATACGTTTACGTTTAGATACAAGAAAAATAACATGTGAGTTAAAAGCGTTAATCGATTTTTGTAAATCAATAGAACATCGACTATATAAGGAAAGGTTCTGAAAGAAATGGTATCACAGTTAAATTGGTAGTATTCAGAAAAAGGCTCACACATCCAGATTATATTAAGAGATTGCTCGGCTTCAAGACTTCATTCAGTGGATAATTATTTGGAGCAACCAGCAAACATGAAAATAGCGGTAAGAATTTTTTTTTGAGATTTCCTGAATGTATTTTAGAGTGATTTAAAGAGGTTATTGAAATATTTTTTGTACTTTTTATCTTTCACAGCTTATTATACTCTTTGTACTGATGTGCATTCTTTCGGACTCATCAGCCTATCCACAAAGTTATACAATCGATCGATTTGATAGAAATTACGGCGCTGGCTTTGATGACCCATATCATGTCGATGATTACAGAAATAGCCGTCTCAGAAGAACTTACTACAGCGATGATGACTTCCACCGTGGCTACTATCCATCGTATCAACCCTATAATAGAGCACCAGTACCACTCCGTAGAGAGGATGCTAATATAGATAGGGCATTGAAATTCACTCCACTCGTTCGGTATAAATCTACCCGTACTAAGCGTAAGAAGTTGTTCGTACCAAATCTATGGGGTTAAAAGTGTCTTCAGTTTACACAAAAAAAAAGAAGAAAGATCAATACGATGAGAGTATAGACTGATGTACGCGATAACTATTGTATCCATATAATAATTGTTGAAAGTGTTTTTTGTTGAATTTGAACCAAATGTGTACCTACCTATTTTTAAATACATTTTATTATAACCTAAAATTTTTACAATAACCCATTATTTTTCTCAATAAAAATTGGAAAATAAAATAATTCTGTGTAATTCTTTTTTTTGGAATGGAAATTGGCTACAGCCTAAGCGATAAGTGTGATTTACTTCTAACCTGGCGCCATTTTGACTCGATCTATAGACCAAGTATTGGTTCCTTGTAAAAAATGATTGCTTTTAATCAAATATAACAAGACGAATACGATGATGAAAAAGTCACACAGAGAATAAGCATCCTCATACTGTCAGTCAGTCAGTTTGTCCACTGTCCAGCGGTTCCCAGCTGGAGATCTGCGGACACCCGGGGATCCGCAAAATTTGTTAAAGATGGGGTCCGCGGACAAATCAACCTCAAACCAAGAAATGCAAAAATATAAAAATTTAAACAAAAGTGGACTTCGAAAAAAACATACTCCTTCATTTTCCTTCAAATTTCAAATTGAAAGTTCGATGTTGTTCAATGCTTAAATACAATTTTCGACATATTTTGAATTTACTTAAAAAATAAAATAGATTATCTTTGCTCATTATATTCCGAATCTTGCTTCGGTATTATGTACATAAGTATTGTGCCTTTACTAATTTCTAAATTCTCAAAGCATTGACTTTGTATGATTGAAAATATGACAACATAGCACAAAAAACTGAAAATGCACACGTTAAAAAAAAAAAACTGAACAATTGAAGGCATTCTCTGCCTGTTTTTAACCATCTTAACAACGAACTAAAGAAAAGAATCTGTGAGTTTAAAAATGATTCACTTAGTAGTTTCCTGAATAGTCTGACGGTGCGCGAATGCTTCTACCGAATACACCTTCTAGAAAGCAGCTAAGCCCCTAAAAGGAATACATACACAAAACCCACCAATAAAACCCCAAGATGGTAAATGGACCGGAAACCCGAAACAAAAGTCTGATCTCTTCGCTGAACATCTCGCGAATGTTTTTAAGCCTTTCCGAGCAAATAAAGCTACAAATCCCTAACAGTTTGTTGATAGAAACGCTGAATGTGAAATTCTTTTGTCACGCTTAAAGCAGTAAAAAGCATGTGTCAACATAAGTTGTCTAACAAAAAATCACCAGGGTACGATCTAATAGCTGCTCTGGTTTTGAAAGAAATGCCTTCTACAGCCTTCAAAAAAACTCCAATTTATAATAAGTGCATGCCTTTTACACTAAGATATGTGCCACATGCCACATCATTGGAAAATTGAACAGGAGTAACATCTTACAGACCTATATCGCTTATACCAGTCATGACAAAAGTTTCGAAAAACTGCTCCTGAAAAGTCTTAGCAAAATAATAGAAGAAAGAACACTAATTCCGAGTCATCAGTTTGGATTCAGAACTAAGCATTCCACGATAGACCAAGTGCATCGGATAACGGATGTTGTGGAAAAGGTACTTGAAGAAAAACAAGTATGCTCGGCTTTATTCTTAGATGTTGCTTAAGCCTTTGACAAGGTTTGGCACTTGGGACTTGAGTACAATCTGGATAGGAACCTTCCCAGGCAGTACTACGAAATACTGAAATCCTACGTTACGGACCGACTCCTTAGAGTACGGTACGACCAAAATTACTCGGAATTAAAGAAAATTGAAGCCGGTGCGGAGTACCACAAGGAAGTGTCCTAGGACCAACCCTCTATCTGTTATATATAAGGGATATTGAAACAATGCTCAAATTCTTATAAAAAGTACAGCAGTACCTTACTCCAAAACCGCAAAATACCTTGAAATGACTTTGGATGCAAAGCTTCAATGGAAAGAGCACATCAAAAAGAAAAGAGAAGAACTAAACTTGAAGTACAGACAAATGTACTGGTTACTAGGAAAGAACTCTGACCTTTCTATCCTGAACAAACTTATGTTCTGATTCTTATTGAGTGTCTTTTGAAGATTTGCATTGGATAAAAAAAAAACTGTGCATAGGAAGTTTTATTGCAATTGTCATACCTAGTGCCCTTGTGAATATTTTTGCACATTTCAATCAACTCAACTTGCAATTATAGGAAATGAAGGATTCAGCAAGTATTTTTATTTTTGAAGACAAATTAGCTGCATTTATCTACCAAATTCAACTATGAGTCGAAAAAGTTGAAAGAGAAAAATACGCAACATTCGAAAAAATTTTGCACAATACAGAATAAGTTAATCATCTTGATACCCTCAAAGCCGAATTATTTCCCGGAATTTGACCTAGCTGAGTCTGATTGTCCTCACCAAATGATTGCAAACCCTTTCATTACGATGGTGATTGAAAAATCCCTTGAACTTCAAGAGTTATTGAAGTTCAAAATGATAGTGGCTGTAAAGAATCTTTTGAGTTAGGGAATGAATTTTGGTAAAGGAAAGAAATCAAAGAAAAATGCATTTCTTAGAATTTTTTCACACTTTTTCGATCACAAATCAATTCGAAGTGCTAAAATTGTATGTATATGTCTTGCCAGGTTAAAGCATTGAAACACAAAAGCAAATTCATGCGATCCAGTCTTGCATTTTTGTTGTTGTTTTTTTTCTGACTTCTGTGATATTTTGCATTTGTTTTTATTTTTGCACTTCGTGAAACACTCCATCAATATTTTTCCGGCGTATTTTCGTTAGCGTTTCGATGTTTTTGATCATAGGTTCTTGCTGGTTTTTGTAAATTTTTTGTGAATTTCAGGCCAAATTTGCAAGAGTCACCTTAGTCATTTCAAGGTCTATCACTTGGTTTCTAGGCTAAAGTTAATTTTTTTATGAAAATTTAATTTGTTCTAAAAAGCTCACTCATTGTAATAATTTTAACACAATATTTTGGTAGATTATCATAATGGCACGTTTCAGAAATCATGTTAACAGCATTTAACAAATAATTGTGCGAAAAACAAATAACTGATTTTCAATTACATACTTTAGCTACATATTTGCAAATAAAAATCTAACTTTAAATAGAAATTTATTGACGTCATATTAACACATAAAAGTTATCATCTTTTGCACACTTAGTCCAGTTTAGAAGCAAACAGAAAGAAAGTGAGAAGCGGCTATAATATGAAGTTGGTATCTACGTGAGCTAGGGCACTGTTGTTAAGTTAAATTCAAAAAGTCTTAGCATGGTAACATGTTAATAAATTTTTTTTTTGTTAAGATTCATGCAACGAAAATGTTTGGAAGATTTACATAATTTTTTTTTAAATTTTATACTATAGAGCTCTTGATTTTGACTGAGTAATACCTGCTATACCCGGAAACAGCTTGAACTTATTCCGAGTACCTGGGTGTTTATAAAAATTGTCACAAAGAAAAATTAACAAGTTCACTGCACTACACCGTTTTTACAGGAACAAACTCAGGCGGTTTTCAACCCCCCTCTAACTTCAGTACCAATAAAGTCAGAAGCTTCAAATTCGTAGTATTTGCTGAGCTAATCAAACAAAGTTGGCTCACCAAATTTCAATTCTTTAGCATTAATAATTCCCGAGATATATGTAGGACTTCAAAAATCGGAAAACCGTATATGACTGACTCACTGACTCACTTAAAGATCATCAAAGTTATGGAGCACCTCCCGACATCGTAGAGACTTGAAATTTTGAACAACGATAGAACTTGTAGTGCATACAAAGGAAAAAATCGAAAATCTGCAATTTTCGATTCAGGGGGCGTGGCATCCACCCACTTTCTTAAAAATTCTTGTAAATTATATGGAGCACTTCCGATTGTTGTAAAACGATGAAAATTGGTATGTCGGTAGGGCTTGAAGTACTTAGAAAGAAAAAAATTGAAAAATTGGAATTTTCCATTCAGGGGTGTGGCATTGGCAAGTTTTCTCTTAATTACTTACTTAACCACAAATTGAGAATGTATGAAAGCTTGACGAGTGAACCCACCAAATTTGTCTTGGTGAAGCAAAATTAAAAAAAAAAAAAAATCAACTTTAAAAAAAATCCAAGTTTTTTTCTCAAAAGTATTATGATGTTATGTTAGCATTCTCAGTCTCGTGAACAGGATTCTTCAGCAAAATCTCTCACTTTTACCGTCAAACTTCTGGAGGGAAAAAATATTGGATCCGCTTCCTTTCTTTATGACGGAGCAAAATTTTGCTGTGGTCTCCGAGATCTCATTTTCCTGATCATATATGTATATTAAATTGTCCAATTTATTTTTCTGAGGGCTGAGAGAATTTCCCTAGTTTTGCTGTGAAATATGTGGGAAGAAAATAGTCACTCTGTTCGTTTACTTCCGAAATCTATGAATTTTAGCTCAATTTTATTTTTCTCATATGAGGTTTTCTGGTATCTTTTTACAAAAAAATGTGTAAAGCCTGTCAAATTTTGAAAAGAGGGAACAATTCTATCAGAATTGGTTGGAGAAACTCGAAAAAAGTTAACAAACGCATTGAACCATGAACTGCATCACTTTTTGTTACAAGCGTCATTTGTGTGTATAAACGGTGGCGTTGCCACTCTGCCATGATTTCAATAGATCTAATGCACTTTTTCCGTAAAACAAATCTTTTAAATCGAGTCTACTGCACTTTTATTTTTCGGAAAGTAAATTTATCATTCATCAAAATTCAATCGCCTAGTTTTTCAATTATATTCTTACGGCTTCCGGCTATTGGCTTGCTGTGATCGCAATCGTGACAGCATAATTAATTATATTATGCTATCTTTAATTGCCTTTGTTCTTCTAGTAAAAATTGGAATATGCAGATCTTCTGTAAGAAATCTCAATATATGTACATATATAACATTTTGTTTGAAAACCTTCTGGAAAATTTTCCGATTAGTGGCGAACAGGCGCGGGTCCAGGATTTCGTTCAGGGGGGGGGGGGGGGGGGGGGTGTGTGTGTGTGAGTGTGGTGAGTTTTTAAAATCTTGATGAGGTCTACAGAAAATTTGAGTACACTTCATACCGCTCTACACGCCGGGTCAAAGCAAATAAACTCTTCCATAACTGCCACAGTTCTCGAACAGAGGGTACTCTGAACTTTGTGAAATGAATTTTTGCGGTTTGTACCTATAGCATAGTGTCTTTACAGCGGTTTTGAGTTCCCTCTGGATCTGCGTAACTCTGCAATTATGTTCGGAAAACATAATGGTACAGTGGTATGTTCCAATTCAGACACATCACGTTCGAATTCGAACGAAATTTCCAGCCTCTTTCTTTAGCTGGTAACCTAACCTAATCTTGCTTGTAAAAGGCCATTTTTGACAACTTAATAAGCGTCAAAAATAATGCGTTTTGCAGAATGTTCTCAAAAACAAACTGCAAAAGTCTGCTGTTAGAAAAGGCAAATTCAAGTCTTACTGCAAAAGCATTGTGTTCGATAATGCAGTTTGCTAAATACAAAGAAAATACCACTCTTTATTAAAACTTTCCGTCCGACCTTCTTGATTGTGACTAACTTTCGTTATACATTTCATTAACAATATACTTAGCATTCGTTAAGTTTTAATATAAATGTTTCATATAAGCGTATCGTATGGCTAAAACCGATGTGCAGCACGTCAGCACGAACTCGAAATACATGTGCATACTCTTAAGGTGCGTATCCATTTCAGAGTAAAAATGCGGTGAGCAGCTCTGAAGAAGTTCTCGAGAGTAAAACTCGAAAGTGGACACAGACACAGTCATGAAATAAGCTCACCAGAGGGAAAGACAGATATCCGAGAGTTGCTCTCGAGAGTTTTCTAGTGAAGGTACTCCCTCAATGGAAACGCACATCTTAATATTTATCACAAAAAGAACTCTATCACCCATTTAGTATGAAATTTTTTGTAGTTTATTATTTTAATTTTAATGAGATCTCTTTATCCTGTAGATCCGAGCATTTGAAGCAAAATTAGAAATTTTTGAAGGTAATTACTCGTAAATCGACGCATTTTAAAGATTTAATTTTTTTTTGAAATTAAAATCAATTTCAAGGTTGAAAATTTAGATGAGTGCCCCTGTCGCCTCTCCCGTTATATTTAAGTATAAAAAACCACTTACTAATTTGTAGAGTAGGGTTGGAGGTTGAGCAATACCTTTTTAAAACACTATTTTCCAAATTGTGAAATTTTTCGTTCAAAGCATATTGAAAAGTGAAAGTGAAATCGATTTGGGATTCAACATGCTCTCTATATCTATAGTATGAAATAAATTGACTTTTCTCACAAAATGTTATATAGTAGCTTGACATTGATCCTTTAATTAAAGACCTTAACTTTTAAGATTGAGATCAAAAGCCGAAGTTATAAGCTTTCCACTCAGTCCATTGAAGGCGCTATTTGTGCATAGTGGAACTTTTCTTAACTTAAAAGGGTCAGCCAGCGGCCAACGAACCACCACTCATTGCTGCAACGCTGCGCTGCCAAGCAAAATTTGTATAAACGTATAACGAAATAACCTTTCATTTTGATTAAATTTTATTAAGGTCATATTTTATGCTTAGTTCGTTCTTGCCCAGGGGGGCAATTGCACCCATCGCCCCCCCCCCCCTTGTATCCGCGCCTGGTGGCAAAACGCTGTGACAGAAACTACCCACCACGATTTTTGATAGTAGTCGTAATACTTCGTGCTCACAGAAATTTTTGTAGCAGAAATTCGCAAGTTTTCCAACTGAGGGGAAATTATTTGCTCTCTCATTGCGCTCTCTCATTGCGCTCTCTCGATGTACCGTTTTTGAGTTAACAACAAACAGGAATTTATGACATTTTATGAGAATTTGTGAAAATTTGCAAGAAATTTCACGATAACAAACAGACCAATGAGGTCTGTTCGCGTACTCACACAAAACAGCCAAATTCTACTCAAATCTGCTAAATATAGCCCAAAGATGTTCACGTACGGAAAAAATGTGTAGTTTTTGGCAGAAGAGAACGCTCACGAGAAAGAAAAAAATTTCCCCTTCCTCAAAATGTTTGCCAAATTCTGTCCAAGAAACCCAGATACAGGTTTTCACTCTGAACGGCAGAGGACTATTTACCATTGTGAATGATGTCAGTGGTTTGTTAGCAGTGTTAGAATTATAGAGGAAAAGAGACGGGCTTTAAATAAAAAACAAATAAACATAAGAAAAAAAGAAAATGAAATAAAGCACTGTTTTTGGATTAACCCGCATCGTTTAAATTTCACAAGGTGAACCATATGCGTTATGAGCGATAATAAACGCGGCTAAGGGAAAACCTGTATCTGAGTTATTGACATTAACCCCAATAGAACCTGGATCCCATGTTGTTTTGTAATGCGTGTTTAAAAGATAAACTCGACCCAGACCCGCATATAATAAAATGCAGCTTATATTGAATTCTTCTGCTCAGGCGAGCACTCTGAAATATGAACTGAACAAATATCGCCATTATAATGATTTCCATTTGCGTTTTCTGGCACTTTTATAATCTCTTATTTTTGTTTAATTGTGAAATTCTTGTTGTTGTTTAACTATGAAAAATCTATTACATTGTAGGTTCACCATTTATTGCATGCCTCAATTTTTGCTTATAGTTCGCTATTGTATTTTTAGTCTATTCAATTTGTGTGTTTCCTGATTTAAAAGTAAAAACGGCTGATTGTTCCTAAAAATAGGCTTCAATATTTTAATATTATTGAAAAGTTTGACAGACACTATGAAATCTCTTTTCTCCTAAAAGTATATTTATTGAATGGTTAGAATGAGTTCTGATGAGAAAAGTTTAAATGAAAATGTTTAAAAATAATTTTACTTTCGACTTGTAAAGCTCTTGATTAGTTGAATAGTAAGATAT
This sequence comes from Dasysyrphus tricinctus, assembly GCA_963921185.1. Taxonomy (NCBI): domain Eukaryota; kingdom Metazoa; phylum Arthropoda; class Insecta; order Diptera; family Syrphidae; genus Dasysyrphus; species Dasysyrphus tricinctus. Next base: position 41,842,749 of record OY992531.1, on the reverse strand, counting down.
GAGGATGTTTTGAAATGGAATAGTGTTGCGTTCTTAATTATTACTATAATGAAAATCAAATAAAAGTTTTGTGACCTGTAGTATGAATTTAGCCAAACTCCTTTAGAAAAATATAATTTACAGTGCTTTAGTGAGTGAACCATCAGTTATTTTCCTCCGTTCTTTGACAGAGCAGGAGAATAAAATATAAACGGGACTCCTCACATAGAAGTCAAAACATCTATCTTTTTCTTTTCCTCTCATGTAATTTAATGCGACAAAAAATAACTGAGCAAGTGAATCCAAAAAAAAATCAGTCTCATTTTTTTAGGGGATAGTGAGGAATTCTTGTGAGGAATCGTGTTTATATTTCTGAGTCCTCTGAGCTCTCTGAGATCTCAGAAATATAAACTGCCTAGTTATCTAACTGATAAGCCCATAACTGTCATACCATGGCTAATGCATTTGGAATACCTAAATGTCACAATAAACTTTTATTTGTGATGACGGATGTTCAAAAACCCAAAACCTCATTAACAATTTTATATGAATATCTGATAAGAGCTGTCTTTAGTATCAACAATGGTGTTTTAAAGGTATGAAATCACATTCAAGATGGCGCATGCAACTCCAGCGCAGTCTAATTTAACATTAGATACAAATAAATGCTCCTCTTTAGCCTAAGTTCACACGGCAATGCACCGCACGTTTTTTCCGCGGTTTAAATCCGTGTGAATTAGCAGTGGCGTCTACATTCTACATGGAACCTTTCACACAATGCGACGCGACGTTTTTACGTTTGCTGTTTGGATTTATTCTGCAAAAAAACGTGTGGTACATTTCGGTGTGGATTAGGCCTTAGCTAAATATACCTTCCAAATCATACTATTTTTCCATTTGGTGTTGTTATTTTTTAAGAATCAATTTTTTTTATTTACATCAATTTTAAATTTAATTCTGGAATGTTTGTATGCAAACTACGATCAAGTCTATTTATGCAACCACGTGCGTTTTTGTTTTAAATTTTTGTTTGCTACACAAACCAAATCATTTCTGCTTCTTATATCGATTTAATTATATATTTTTATGAATTAAGATATGTAAAAAGCTTCTTTATTTTTGTCTAACATTTTTTTTTTTCTAACACACCTTAGTATTTTTCAGTTTCTGTTTTTTTTTTAATAGTTACATACATTTATTTTTGGTTTTCTGTTTTTTATTTACTGGTTTACTGTTTGTGCAATTGTTAACTTAATCATTGATATGACCCTTAAATAACATTCTGCATAATTCACCACCACCGGCTTCTTCACACAGGAGTAACTGGCGGAACGCTCTTCACTTTTCTTCACATTACCCATGATGCGCCTAGTTCGAGTTTCGATCCACGCTTCATTGTTCTCAGCTGCACCAGATGATACTACCCCAATGTCCCGCAAATTAGCTGAAGGAATTTCGGAATTTTTCACTGTTGGTGTTGATCCGATTTCACTTAGCTCCAATTGTGATTGAAAATTATCATTGTAAGGAGACGTTGGTGAATTACTTGCGCTGTTGGTGAACATTGCCGGAACAAGCAATTTCTTATTTGCTGACAAGGGTTCCGAGTAATGGATTGTTGGATTAGTTGGATACGAAGATATCTTTTTGAAGTTCCTCTGATAGGACCAATTTGATCGACTGTCATCTTCAGATGACATTGTAGAAAGTGTTGGTGAAGATGAGATAAATTTGTCTCCAACTCTGATAAAGACGCGGTGTTTCTTTTTTCTTCGCATATTATTCATCTTTGAAGATTTTCGAAAGGATTTTTCCTTCTTACTTGCTCTCGAGTTCAGCTGTTTTATGAAGACTTCATTGACTTCAGTGTCGTCAAAAAAGTCACCACTACCACTACCAGCTGTTTCAATCTCCGAATCATAAATGTCATCGTCTTTTCTCAACTTCAAGAGCTTGTTTTTATCCCAGCGCCGTTTGTTGTTGATTCTTGGCTTCAATCCACTTTCATCAGCGACATTATTTGAAGCCTCAGAAATGATTCTGGTTTTGTAGATGATTGAAGGAGCAGTTTCTTCAATCTGGATACTACTAAATTTCTCCACTGATGGCATCTTACTGTCCACAATTTTATGATCAACAAGAATTGTATCGAAATAATCGATATTGCCCAATTCCCCACGACTCTTACTGCTGTAAGTTGGTCTATCGAAATCATCAATGTAAATTGTATCAGAACTTGCATAAGTATCTTTCTGTCCTTTCGAATTAATACTCTTCTTTGTAGAAACAATTTGTTTCTTACTATGATCATCTTCAAATTCTTGTGCAGTTTTCAATATTGAAATTGTGCTGTTCTCAATTCGAATTTGATCGTTTTCAACATAATTCGAATAAATACTCAAAAGTTCTTGATCGGTTTTGTATTCATTCTTTTCGAGCAAATTTTGTCGATATTGTTGACTTGGTTTATCGTCGACATAAACCGATTTCAATGGAGTATCAAATAGAGGAGTGCTATTTTCATTGAAGAAATATATTAAGAATAATGATCCAACTGCTCCAAGTGTGATAACCATACAAAAGAGTATGAGCGCCAATGTGCGACGTGGAAATTTTGGATAAAGCATATTTGCAGATATTGTTTGTTTTTATTTCGTCCCTTTTTTCATAAATTTTTTAACTGCAATTGGTGTTTCAATATAAATGGACTGCAAAGAAATTTAAGAAAATTTATATTTAATATCTTAAAAGTACATTTTGAATATTTAAATCAAAATTGTATAATGTAAAGGGTCTTTCAATACGGACACACGAAATTCAATAGGCCATGCTGCCTGAGGAACTTCAGCCAAATTCAGTGTATGAGTAAATGTGCAAATCATTGTTCATGTAACATTCGGAAATATGCAATATTTTCCATTCAGGGGGCGTGGCATCCAGCCACTTTCTCAAAAATTCATATAAATTATGTGGTGCACTTCCGATTGTTGTAGAGGGATGGTAATTGATAGAACAGTAGATTCCGAAGAATCCAAACCAAAATTTAAAGACTTTTCATTCAGAGGGCGTGGCATCCACCCACTTTCTCAAGAATTCTTATAAATTAAACTATGAAAATTGGTAGATCGGTAGGGTTTGATACGAGGATAAAAGTCAAAAATTTAGAATTTTGCGCTCAGGGGGCGTGGCATGCAAATACTTTCTCAGAATTGCTACTATTTATATGGTTGTTGTAGAGTGATGAAACTTGGGCTTGATTTTCACCTGACAAAATAAAATCTTTGCAAAAAGGATTGAAATCACAACAAAAACATAAATGCTAAAAAAAGAGCCAAGTTTTTATAAGTATATAGAACCTGTGGGTAAAAAGTCAGCTACAAAAAGTAATGAAATCTAAATATATGCCAAGTTTTAAGTTCATGAAGTTTATTGTTTATAATATCAAATATCTTAAGAAGAACAATTTCGAAACGGTTCCAAGTTATGACAGAATTAGGTAGTTTTTAAATTGTGAGTGACTTAGTTATTAAGAGAAAACTTGTGAAGTAGATAAATCCACCAAATTTCAATCAGTAATGTTTTTTGTACTTTCAAAATCACCATAAAAGCTGCTGAATAAAATAATATAATTTGTATTCATTCGTGCAATGCGTTGCTATGCTTTTGGCGTAAAACTATGAAAACACTCAGTCCCCTGGCGTCAGTCCTGCCTTGCACTTTACTAACTGATTTTCTATCTGGAGGCATCAAAAATGTTCAGGAGATGCAGCTTTTTCCTTAAAAATAAAAAGTACGACTTAGTCCCATGAACCGGCTCTAGGGGTACAAACTTCTAAATAAAAATGACATGACCTACAAAAAGATTTACTGCCTGAACAGAATGCAAGACCCAGCTAGAATGTCAAAAATGCTGCATTAGATGTCAAAAATGCTGCAGTTAAGAGTTAAAATTTGTTTAACTCTTGCAGCTCTGGCTGCAGCATTTTTGACATCTATTCCAGCTCCGTCTTGCATTCTGTTCAGGCAGTTATACAAATTTTCAGTTCCTGAGTAGGTGTCTGTTTAAAAAAAAATACAATTACATTGCTGCTTTAAATTTGTTTGACTGGCCGCTTTCAGTTAGTGAAAGGACGTTTTAATGTCCAAGTAAATTAGTGTTAACGTCTACTTGCTTCCAAAATGTTTTGCCGAAATTATCATCATTTTCTTCACTTCCGTGAAGTTAGCAGGGAAATTTTCACCTAGAAAAATAATGGGACCTTTACATTTACAGAAATTCACATATTTGTTTTTAATTCCTATTCCCGATCATTCAGTGACCTGCTAATTTCACTTTGGTAGGCCACATCGTGTAACTCAGGAACCAAACATGCTAGGAACTTAAAGTATGGCTCCAAATTTGCAGTTTTTTTTTGCATTTAAAAAAAAGATATCAAAACTTTGAAGTCCTTTATTTAAAAAAAAACTCATACTGACCTACAATCTTCACAGTGAAGCCAATGTTGTGAGATTTCCCCCTTTTGGGGAACTACAAAATCAGGAATAGAAATGCCAGAAAACTACATTTGCCTAGGTGAAAGTTGCCCTGCCCAACAGGGGTGGCGGCGCAAGACCAAAGGCGTGTGCGAGATACATTTGCGGGGCCCCTTAAGAAAAGAAGAGTTAAAAGCAAAGGTTTCTTACTTGAAAATGTAATTTTAGTTATAAAACATTTAAGGACTTGTTTCACACTGTCTAATCAAGCACTTCTTAAATTGTTGTTGTTTTTTTCCCAGAACGATGAACAAATGTTTTAAAAAAGCAGTCTTCCAGCGTTTTCGTGAAGGAATTTCCGCCGCCTGGCTTTTTGAACTGAGACCTATAAGGAAATCTTAAAAGAAGTGGACAAATATTACGCAAATCATTCGCAGTTAGGGTTTAAAGCTGCAAAGTTACACAAAACAGGTTTTAAGTTATTTTCTTCAACGTTAAAAGGTTTTCAGGGTGTTGAAGGCATTTTTGCCGGGTTGTCAAGGAATTTTTGTCGAAACGAATGGCTTTCAATCAACTTTTAGGTAAATGACTTGACCTAGGGACCGTTAAATCCCACTTTTGATCGCGTTTATCACCACTTTTCTTACAAAGAAAGAAGCTGCCTCTTTGGTTTTGGTTAAATTGACTCTTGTCTTACCTATTTTGGTTTAAATAGCCAACCTAACGCACACAACTTGCTTTGCCTAATTTTTTCAGACCTTTACGTTGAACCTTAAATCTGTTCGTCACATTTTCAGGTAGACTGAAAAGCAATTCTCTTCTGGTTCAACACCTTAAAGGCTATCCATTGATAGGACTTAAAAAACTACCCAAATGACTTGACTTTTATGTCGATGGCTATGGCTCTCGGTCAAGACTTTTTTGGTTAGATTTAGCTTAGGTCAATAGATATCTGTTTTGCTTTGGAGAAACAGCTAAATATCTCGAAATAAAGTGGCTTTATCTGTCGCAATAGTTTGCAATTTTCGATATAATTTTTAGGGTTTTGGAATCACTGCTCTCATCCCTTTATGAATAAATCTTTTGAAATTACACAAACAAATAAAGATATAGTTTTAAGAATCAGTTTTGGTTGTCAAGTGTGATGAAAGCTTCTGAATTTAATTTAACTACATATAAATCTATTTATTATTGACTTTGGAACGCGAAGACCTTTCGAGGCTTTGCGGTGGCGTACACGGCACACGGCTTCCGCCGCCTCTGCTGCCCATCATTTGTAGATTCACCCTTATGCTAAATATTAAGGATATCCTTAAAGATAAGGAACTACATAAATCGATTTGTGTTATTTTATCTGAATTTTTGTCCGTTCTTTTATGCTTATTTTTTATAAATTTCTTAAAACTATTGATTTTAATACTTCATTTTTGAAACAATATTTTTGCCCATTTTTTTAATGCAAATTGAGTTTTAAAAAATATTAAAATCAATGTTAACTTAACGGAAATTTTTTAACAATATTCTTGTAAAATCCAGTACATAATCATTTGGATTTGGATACACTTCCATAGAGACATACCACATGGATTTGATTTTAAAAAGACATTTTTTTTGAGTGCATATTTGGTTGTGTGACTTAGGGCCTGTTTCACATTCTCTGAGAAAAGTTTTGATTAGTTATTCGACACATAAATTCTGAGACAGGGTCATATGTTCACAAATAAAATTTTTTTTTATGAATTTATTACTTAATCAGGTGCAGTGGCGACGCGTGAATAAAAAATGTAGTCGTTCACTTTATTTATTTTAATTTTCATATGATTTAAGTTTACACAAATGTAAATGTTTATGTAGGTACCTTTTTATTCAAATTATCTCGATTTGCTTAAAAATATTTGCACCAAACTTTTGTGAGATAAACTGTTTTCCTCAGAAGTTTTTTTTTAATATTTGTCCTAGAAAAGGTAGACTTTAAATCTAAGAAAAAGATTTCAAACCGATAATTTACAAGTTTTTGTAAAAAAATTGCATTTTATATTTATAGATGCGATGTAAGAACAACAATGTTTTAATAAAATAAAAATGTAGTTAAAAACGATTTTAAAAAATTTCCTACAAAAATTAATGAATAGATTCAACATCCGAAGGAAATTGACAATCAAAATCATAAGAAATTGTTCTACTTCAAACAACGCCTAAGGCTGCGAAATTAAAAAAAAATCAATAAGACACCTTCTTTCTCTGTTTATGTACCTTAGGGGTGTCGGAATTTTTTTTTATTTTTTGTATTCAAAATGGGTATTGTGGATCTTGTTAAGGGATTAGAAAGAAATAATTTTTGTTCTGGGACATTTTCCAAAATGGAATTTTGAGACCCCGCGGTCGTTCTTAGGTTAAAAAACCTCAATTCGAATAAGCGGCCCTAAAAACCAATATTATATGAGGTCACAGTAACTTACAATGATTTTATTTTGCTTTTGTAACCTTTCGATAAGAAAATAGCGTTAAAATCTCCTTGTCAAAATATCATGACATAACTTTTTAAATTAAATCTCCCCGAAGAATAGATCGATTTTCTAGACGTTTTGGATTATTTCTTCTAAATGGAATGCTTGAATTGGTTGAAACTTGCTTTCTTAACACTATACAGCATTTTTAAATTGTTGTTCGGTCAATACAAATGAGAAAAGGAAGCCAAAATAAAACATTATAAGTAATTTTGACAACATATCGACGAAAATTTAATTGGTTTTCCTGACCATTTTTTCGAAATGTGCTGTTTTTTACCTAAAAACGGCCGCGGGGTCTCAAAATTCGATTTTGGAAAATGTCCCAGAATAAAAATTTCATCTTTCTAAACCCTTTACAAGATCCACCATACCCATTTTGAATATAAAAAATAAAAAAAAATTCCGACACCCCTAATGTACCTATCTTCTTTTCTCTTCAAAAACCTACCACCTACATATTTAAATTTCTAAAACACTCCCCTGATTTTAGACACTTTTTCTTTTAAATTTTATTTTGAAATAATCAGCTTAAAAACTCTCCTTTACTGCAGGGTCATATTCATAAATATTATAATACAATTTTTACTTATGTTCTACCACCCACCCACTAAGCTTTGGAAATGTTCGATTTTATACCTTAATTTGTTCATGTACTCAATTTTGCTTTGATATTTAACTCTTCTTAAGAAACCCAGAGAAGTTTCACATGAAAAAAACTGAATCCCTTGAACAAATCTGTATATATTTCCCATTTCGTTCATATTCTTCTTGCACAACAACCACTCATACTTTGCTCACCCATCCATCCTATATCAAACACAAAGCACAAAAAAACCTTTACTTAATTTCGTTTGAAGTTTGAACCCACCACCACCACCATCAGAAACCATCCCACCAAACACCAAACAAACAAAATTTGAGTGTATAGAGTATAGACTTGAGAAAATCTCACCACACTTGCTTGAATTCGTTCACAGGTGATTTGAACGAATAGGTCAGTAGTAATTTGGTTATACTTTTTTTGTTGCCTGTATGCTTGTAGGGGTTACATTTCGTTCACATCTCATGTGAACGAGTTGAAGGTTAAAAATGAGTAGGAATTTTGCTGTCGCAGTAGCAGGGCTTTTTTGTTTTTTTTTTTTTTTTAAACTGCGTGCACAAAAGGGTTGCACGAGTTGGAAAATTGTAAATTGAGTGCGAAACTGACTCAAACTAGTAGAAAAGCAAAAGAATTTTGTGGGTGGTTAGGTTAATTTAATAAACTTTTATCAAAATAATTGTATCTAAAAGCTAGTCGTGCATGAACGAATTGAACAATAGGACGCCTCGCCACTGATCAGGTGGGTCATACGACAATAATTGTGAATTTTTCTTCTGTGGACTTATTACCCTGTGCTTATATTTATGTGTCGGATATCTAATCAGAACTTTATTCAAACATTGTGAAACAAAGCCTTAAGCCTAGTACGCTGCTGATGCGAAACGAAAAATCCCATACAAAAATGACACAACGAAATCATAAACGAAAAATTTAGTTTTACTTTTCGTTCTGCAGTACGCTGTTCGATGAACGAAATTGAAAATTGTTGCATATTTTTTGGAAAAGTCTACACTCTTTTTTCGCACACAATTAATTACCCAGGCCATTTATTGTGTGCGGAAAAATGATATTTGTGTTTTTTCGTGTGTGTTTTTGTTGTTTCTTTCATTTCAGCATGGCTATCTGTGTACTTTTTTTCAGTTGCATTTGTTTTGAATTTTTGAATTGGTGTAACTGTCAATGAATATTTTTTCGCTGCGTTTTCGTAAGCATTTCGTTGTCTTGTTGGAGACCAACTAAAAATTTCGTTTCGCATCAGCAGCGTACTAGGCTTTAAGGCTTTAAGCCAAGTACGCTGCTGATGCGAAACGAAATTTTTAGTTGGTCTCCAACAAGACAACGAAATGCTTACGAAAACGCAGCGTACTTGGCTTAAAGCCTTAAAGCCTAGTACGCTGCTGATGCGAAACGAAATTTTTAGTTGGTCTCCAACAAGACAACGAAATGCTTACGAAAACGCAGCGAAAAAATATTCATTGACAGTTACACCAATTCAAAACAAATCCAACTGAAAAAAAAGAACACACACAGCCACGCTGGAAGCAAAGAAACAACAAAAATACACACGAAAAAAACACAAATGTCTTTTTCCGCATACAATAAATGGCCTGGGTAATTAATTGTGTGCGAAAAAAGAGTGTAGACTTCTCCAAAAAGTATGCAACAATTTTGAATTTCATTCATCGAACAGCGTACTGCAGAACGAAAAGTAGAACTAAATTTTTAGTTTCTGATTTCGTTGTGTCATTTTTGTATGGGATTTTTCGTTTCGCATCAGCAGCGTACTAGGCTTTAGAACAGACCTGTGTACTTAAAGCATAAGTACAAGTACCAGTACAATTACCTTGTACTTGAAATTTTTTAAGTACCAGTACAATTCCTTGGTACTTGTACTTAAAAATTTCAAGTACCAGTACCGGTACTTGTACTGGTACTTTAATTCCACAAAAGTACTTGAAATTTTTGTATTGATTACATTTGTACTTTTGAGATGTACTTAAATACTTTTCAATTCCTTTTTAATTCCAAAAGTACTTTAATTCCTTTTAATTCCTTTTCGAAAAAAAATACTAGAACTAATATATGTCTTAATAGTACAGGTAAAATAGGATAAATTAAACAAAAAAAATTAGTACCATCATGAAACTTGGTGAAAACGTTTCATGTACTATGAGAATGAAAAATCAAAAGAGTCTATAAAATATTTCACATGGAAGGGTGTTTTTTTAGGGGGAGAGGGGGGAAGTTGTGGTGTATCAAACAGAAAAATTAACTTTGATGTAACATATTCATATGACACATGTTTTTAAGGTAATTTTAAATGCTGAATCAAATGAAACCAAAATCAAGTCGATACGGCTTCCATGAAAAAAGTTATTGTCATTTTTTATGTAAGGATGACTATTATATTCAGTATAAAAGGCTTGTTCTCGCCAGCTCATCAGCTCTCTCGTTTCCCTGTACATCACTGACCGGGAACCCAGAAGAGTCTAATGTTATGCTGCATGCCAAGCTTCGAATATCAGTTGCAGAAATTTCTTGTATTGCTGCTTGGCTATCAATAAAGAGGGTGATATCAGCTCGTGGTATCGCCATCATTGATAAATATTTGCGTAGCTTCTTTTATTACTGCCAAAACCTCGGCTTGGAAGACACTGCAAAAGTCCGGAAGTCTGAAGGAGCTAGCTAGTCCCAGATTTTCCGAGAAAATTCCTGCACCAACTCCAGTGCCCATCTTCGAACCATCAGTGAAGATAGTTATCGTAGATTCATTACTGAAAGGTTGGTTGTTTTCCCACTCCTCTCTATTAGGAAAAGAGGTAGGGAAGGGTCTGTTGAAGTTTAAATGGGGTGCTGTGTAGTCTGTGCAAACATTATTTCCCACATATCTCTGCAGAATCTTAGTATCACCCAATGTGCTTTGCTTCCAGCATTTAGTCTGACTTAGCCGCAGGGCACTGTATGCTGCAGATTCTTGCACGAATAGATCTAGGGGTCTCAAGTTGAGTATCGCTTCCAGTCCCGCTGTGGGAGTGGTTTTCAACGCCCCCGTAATACCTACGCATGCTAATCTTTGAACTTTCGTCAAGGTTTTCAGGTTTGTTGCTTTCTCAGTTGCGTTCCACCAAACTTAATTACCGTAGGTAAGTATCGGTCTAACTACTGCCGTGTACATCCACCTGATAATTTTGGGATTGAGTCCCCAGGATTTTCCAAAGATCTTGTTGCACGAATATAACGCAACGATAGCTTTCTTTGCTCTTTCTTTAGTGTTGAGACTCCAGTTCAGTTTCTTATCAAGGATCATACCCAAGTATTTGGCCTGATCCGAGATGAGGGTACCATTTTAGCCACAGGTTTTATGGTACTAATCGCAGCATAACCCCAACCCTCAAAAAAACACCGTTTAACCAGAGATATTTTTATAGACTCTTCTTATTATTGATGTTCATGACAAATGAACCATTGTTGACAAATTTCATCGACGGACCATTATTTTCAACTGGTTTTCGGTAATATTTGACTTTTATACTGAATATATAGTCATCCTTATATAAAAATGACAATAACTTTTTTCACGGAGGCCGTATCGACTTGATTTTGGTTTCATTTGATTCAGCATTTAAAATTACCTTAAAAACATGTGTCATATGAATATGTTGCATCAAAGTTAATTTTTCTCTTTGATACACCACAACTTCCCCCTCTCCCCCTAAAAAAACACACTTCCATGTGAAATATTTTATAGACTCTTTTGATTTTTCATTCTCATAGTACATGAAACGTTTTCACCAAGTTTCATGATGGTACTAATTTTTTTTGTTTAATTTATCCTATTTTACCTGTACTATTAAGACATATACATATATATTAGTTCTAGTATTTTTTTTCGAAAAGGAATTAAAAGGAATTAAAGTACTTTTGGAATTAAAAAGGAATTGAAAAGTATTTAAGTACATCTCAAAAGTACAAATGTAATCAATACAAAAATTTCAAGTACTTTTGTGGAATTAAAGTACCAGTACAAGTACCGGTACTGGTACTTGAAATTTTTAAGTACAAGTACCAAGGAATTGTACTGGTACTTAAAAATTTTAAGTACAAGGTATTTGTACTTAAATTGTACTTAAGTACCAATATACTTAATTACTTTACAGCTCTGCTTTAGAATGGCGAAACAAAATTACATATTTAAGATTTTGAATCTAATACTTGGTGAAGGTTGCATTAGAATCGTAGTTATAAGAGTTTTGAAAAAGTTTGAAACTAAATGGTTCTTTGGTTCAATAAATAACTAGTTATAGTTCCGAAAGCTTTGGTTTTAGATCTTTTTTGTTTATTTATCACTTTCGGTTAGAGTCAATCTGATCTGATTAAACTAATTATGATCATTATTATGCATAAACAGCCTTATTTATTAGATTTTTTTAGACGGTTGACTAGTTAGACAGCTTTTAAAATAGTTCTTAATATTCGAAAATATGCCTTATTTAGTTCTGGGTTGGGAGTTTATGAATTAAAAAAACGAGGATAAGATTTAATTGGCAAGTTCTTTTTGATTTGTGAATTAGAAAATATTAAATTCACAAGCTCTTTGCGATTTCTGAATTGAAAAATATTCAATTCATAAGCTTTTCTTGATTTGTGAATTTAATTGAAAATTTTTTAATTCACAAGCTCTTTGGCATTTAAGCATTTCTGATTTAGGTATTCAATTCATAAGGTCTTGAGATTTTTAAAAAATTATTTTGATACAGTTGGGCTTGCCCAGTATTATTATGGTACAAGAGCTAGCAACAGACGTTAAAAAAAGGCGTTTTAATATGGGTCGTTTTTACTTGCGATATAGGCATAGGGCAAGTTTTTTCGCGGAAAAAAAATTTTGGCGATAACAATCAAACATGACATTATGTACGTTGATAGAGAACACGAAAAAAGTGGGTGGCATAATTCTGTCTGTCCGTCTATCTGTCTGACTATCTATCTGTCTGTCTGTCTGGTTGTACCTCAACCTACAGCCTAAACCACTGAAGCGATTTTCTTCAAATTTTGAACTTAAGGTTTTTTTTATAACTCTCCAGAGGGGAAATTGAATTTTTTTTAGCACCAAAAATAACGATACTTGTCATACAACCGTTAAGAAAAGGCTAATTTATCTCGAAAACGGCTCCAATGATTTTTATAAAAAAAATCAGTGTATTATTGTACATATCGTGTACTTTTTGGTATACAAAAAATTTCCAAAAACTGTTATTAACAGTATCTACCATATAGCAGTTTTTTTGATTTTCTATTTTCTCTTTAACGGCTGAACCAATTTCAATCATTTTTTTTTACACAAAAGGTCCTTTAAAATGTCAATAATATTGCATATCAAAATTTTGAAAAAAATAAATTTTGGATTTTTTAAAAAATATTAAAATTTTATTTTTGAAAATTTAATATTTTGAAAACGGGTTGATGAATTTGTTTGAAAATAATTTCGTAAATGTATATTAAAAAATACTCAAAACTGGCTTCCCAAAATTTTGTTTTTTAAATATAGCTAACATTTTATATATAAGAAATTAGTTTTTCAGAAAACCGCTCCAACGATTTTTAAATTTTTTGTTTACATGTATTTCTATTTTTTCAAGTTATAAAATGGCGTACTTGGTTTTGAGCGCTAAGCTATTTTACTTGTTGTTTATACAATTTAAAGAACGATTTAAATGCCTTTTATATATTTTTCTATATTCTTTTTTTTATATTTTTTATATATTTGTTCTGCATATTTTAAAAGTTCTTAAGTTCCAAGCAACATGAACATAGGAGAAAGTACGTACGATCCAGCCGTTTATTTTATTTTGATATAAGTTCTCTCCAAGTCCCTTTATTCGCGTTAGTTTGGATGAAAGAAAATGTTGTGTTGTCCGCCTTTTTGAAAGAGAGTGTTGAACAACGTAAATCCGATTTTCTCGGCTCTTATTGGACGTAGAGTCAATTTTTTTGTTTCATTTTGTAGGTTTAAATATTCTATAAAACTTTTTTTTGATACATTTTTACATCTCTTTCTAATGGAAAGTTATTGTCGGAAAGCTCTTGAAGTTTTTTTTAGAAAAAAATGTTCATGTTCATCTGAAGGAAACAAATATCAATTACTTCTTCTTAGAACACTAAATTTCCTTCATTTTTGTATTTTTAGATTTTATGAGAAACAAAAAATACCTAAAATACAATACCTAGTGTTTTACAAAGTTTCCAATAACCAACAAATAATTCTTTAAATGACAGTACGATTTATATGGCCAGTTTTTAACACTATATTTCAGGTATTTTTGTTTGACATACAATCTTAATATACAAAAATGTAGCAAATTAAGATCCGTTTGCAGATACGAAATTTAAGCATTTACAATATGTTCTACTTAAAAAGCTTATGTTCAACATTTTCCTCTGCGTAAACTGTCACATAAGCGCTTATGTCCTACTTAAATATTTAAGTTTCGTATCAGCAAATGGGCCTAAGTGTTCTTAAAAAGTGATCTTGCTCTAAAAAAAACAATTTTTTCAAACTCAAATGTTTTCTTTGTATAATTGTTTTTTTTTTTTTTAATGATTGATGATGATCATGTTCCTTCTCATATTAGAAAAGTCAATTGCAATATATTTAAAGATAAATTATTATTACAAATATAATCAGATTACGGTTTGAGAATGATGTTTACAAGCACGGGATTTTTGTTGTTGTTTGATTTCTGTTCCAAACAAAAATAACATAGTAAATAAAGTAACACATATGCACATATACAAATCTACTCGTACAACTGGGTAAGAAAAAATCTCACTTCAAGGAATTAATTTTTCAAAAGAAAACGGGAATATTGCCCAAAAGGCCAATTTAGTTATTAAAGTTTTTGAAAGAGTTCAAATAAACCGAAAAATATTATTTTTAATTTTCTTCAAAATCATAGTTTTTAAAAGAGTTCTACATGTTCTCGCTAAAGAGACATTTATCACAAAAAAACATAAATGTTAAAAAAGGAGCCAAGTTCTTATGTGTACAAGAAACCTGTCAGCCAAAAAAAGTAATGAGATCTAAAATATATGTATGCCAAGTTTTAAGTTCATGAATTTTAATATCAAATATCTTAAGTAGAGTAATATCGAAACAATTCGCCAAATCATGACAGAAATTTGGTAGTTAATGATTACTGATTAAAATTTGGTGGGTTCACTGGTCAAGTTTTCATACATTTTAAATTTGTGATTAAGTAAGTATTTAAGAGAAAACTTGCCAAGTAAATCCACCAAATTTTAATCAGTAATCATTAATTACCAAATTTCTGTCATGATTTGGAATTGTTTCGATATTACTCTACTTAAGATATTTGATATTAAACTTCATGAACTTAAAACTTGGCATATATTTTAGATCTCATTACTTTTTGTGGCTGACTTTTTACGCACAGGTTTCTTGTTCACATAAGAACTTGGCTCCTTTTTTAACATTTATGTTTTTGTTGTGATTTCACTCCTTTTTGCAAAGATTTATTTTGCCAGGTGAAAGTCAAGCCCTACCGCTCTACAAAGTTTCATAATTCTACGACAACCGAAAATGCTCCATACAAATAATAGCAATTCTGATAAAGTAGGTGGATGGCACCCCACCCTGAATGGACAATTCCAAATTCTCGATTTTTTTTCCTTTCTAAGTACTTCAAGTCCTATCGACCTACCAATTTTCATCGTTCTACAACAATCGGAAGTGCTCCATATAATTTATAAGAATTTTTAAGAATGTGGGTGGATGCCATGCCCCTGAATGCAAAATTCCAATTTTTTCAATTTTTTCTTTCTAAGTTCTCTTAGCCCTACCAACCTACCAATTTTCATCGTTCTACAATAATCGGAAGTGCTTCATATAATTTATAAGCATTTTTGAGAAAGTGAGTGGATGCCACGCCCCCTGAACTGAAATTTCTAATTTTTCTATTTTTTTTCTTCTAAGTACTTCAAGGCCTACCGACCTACCAGTTTTCATCGTTCTACAACAATCGGAAGTGCTCCATATAATTTATAAGAATTTTTAAGAATGTGGGTGGATGCCACGTCCCCTGTATGGAAAATTCCAATTTTTCAATTTTTTTCTTTCTAAGTACCTCAAATCCTACCGACTTACCAATTTTCGTTGTTCTACCTACAACAATCGGAAAGGCTCCATATAATTTATAGAATATTTAAGAAAGTGGGTGGATGCCACGCCCCCTGAATAGAAAATTGTAGATTTTCGATTTTTTCCTTTGTATGCACCACAAGGCCTACCGTTGTGCGAAATTTCAAGTTTCTACGGTGTCGGGAAGTGCTCCATAATTTTGATGATCTGTCAGTGAGTCAGTCAGTGAGTCAGTCAGTTACGGTTTTTGCGATTTTTGAAGTCCTATATCTTGGGAACTACTAATGCTAAAGAGTTGAAATTTGGTGAGCCACCTGTGTTGGATCAGTTCAGCAAATACTCCGAATTTGAAGTTTCTGACTTTATTGGTACTGAAGTTAGAGTGGGGTTGAAAATCGCCTGAGTTTGTTCCTGTAAAAAGGGTGTAGTGCCGCGAACTTGGCTGGGCACTACCGTGCCCTTTGATTCGAATATACTCGTATTAAAGCGCAGTTATATGTTTTTAAATGAAATCAATATTTTAATTTTTTGTATGCACTTGTATAATTATATATCTGGGTCAATATTTCAAAACAATAATATTTTTCACTCAAAATTGGAAATCTGCTCAAAACAATCTATTTTGCTAGAATAACAATTATATCTCTCAATAATTTTAGTAACCACTTTTAAAAAAGGGGTCATAGTATTTGATTAAATCTAACGGTTTCTTAAGTTAGGGAAATGACACTTGTGATTAGATGGATATTTAATTTTGCGGATTGTTTCAAGAGTATAAAGAAAAAAGAGAACAAACACTAACATGAACAATAGCATGCACGACTAAGTCGCATGAACTTGCTCTTGTGGTTCAAGGATTTTGCGTAACTAAACATTTTATAGTAATAATTATATTATTTTATGATATTTTGAAAAGGAAAATGCGAACAAAATTCAAAACTACTAAAAATACTGTAAATATTTTTAAATGCAATATTATTGATCATGTTAGAATTACCAAAACTCAATGAATCATTATAATGAAAACTTGAAAATCAGGGGAATGACCGAAGGGTGTTTTATGAGAATTAAATCGAAGCTATCAGAAAATTAAGTGTTTTGTATTATTTATCATATGGGTCCTTGTAAAAGACACAGACGAATACACTTGTTTAATTTTTATACCACACGGTTTAGTAAAAAACACGCGTTATGGGAATGACAAATTCGTTGGACGAAAAACAAAATCCTTGCCTTAACTTGAAATATAAAAGACAACCAAGTTTTTTTCAAACTCTTACTTTAATTTTCGTAAAGAGGAATCCTTTGGGTCAATATATTATTTTTTTTCAATTTCTTTTGGTGGGATAAAAATGATAGTTTTATGGGGGCCACTTACTTAATGGTTCCTATTTAACAAAGTAAGGCAACTACAAATAAATTAACCATTCTTTAGGGAGGATGCATTTATTATAAAAAAGACGACATCATTAGGTTTTTTGTGTCGGTTTTAGTTTCGTTGCTAAAATTCATTGAAGTGTGGTAAGTAGGCCTGGGGACACGTCAGGGGAATGACATTTTGGGCGTTTAAATGGAGATAGCGGGTATGATGATTTTTTAACTTTTTTTTTAGAGTGAATGTTAGAACCCGTTTGTTTTAAGCCATCCAACTAACAAACTCATAATATAATTTTGTATTTTGGTTCAAAAATGAAGGAGACTGAAATATTAATATTTTGAAATATTGACCCATCTATACTATTTCTACTCGTATCTACTGGATGTTAAACCCCATACCTACACATATCTTAAATAAACATATATTGAATTAATTGTTCGAAGAAAAAAACTAAAGTTGAATTACAAAGTTCATTGACTTTTTATTCAGTTTTAAATAAATTCCTTTGAAATTTTATTCAACGATGCGACAAACCATCATCAAATATATCTATACACATTTTTATGATTTTAATTGACTAGGCGCCATAATTAATGGATTTTAAATGGCAAAATATATTCCTGTTCCTACTTCATATTGATGGATATGTATGTATGCGAAAATATTGAAGCAAAAATAAAAGCACTATTTCCTGCTAGATTTTGTAGTAAAACGCTTATTTTTCCTCATAAAAATTGATTATACAAATTCACTATAAAATTTATAATAAAATACTTTTATTTAGTTAAAATATTATATATTTTCAACTCTAACAATTCAGTAAAAAAAAATCTAAGTAGATTATGTATGTAATATAATTCTTGCACATAAAACGTACTCTTATACGTACACACAACTTTTTTTTATGTGAATTGATTACTACGCTAATTGGATTCAATATTATAGGTAACCACTAAGAGAATTCGAAAAAATCTTCCAAAAAATAAACAAACTTTGATTTATACACATTTTTTCATACGTTCATCATAGTTATTTAAATAAGTAAATATTGAGAACGAACATTTCTGTTTTTCACATAAATCATTACACACAACACTGCACCCCCGTTGTTATTATACCTACCAATAAAATTCTTACCTTGGCGAAATTCACTGGCTACACATTTTTTGTTCTCGTTTTTGATATTTTTTTTCAACTAGAATTAATCTGCAGTTGTATCTATCAATTCAGGATATTTTTGAAATTGTCTTTAAGTAAAAATGCTGTTTTATCTTTATCATCTTATTTTCTTTTAAAAGAATTTTTTACACTTTTGTTTAAATTAGTTTTCTTAATTTTTATTTTATAAGCAGCTCTCGTCATGTATCCTGGAATTTTCTTCGAATTTAATTTTCAGTTTTAATTCACATACAAAACAAACGCAATGACTATATGCATTCACCGATGAAATGATTTAATGCGATAGAAAGAGAGACACAGATTTTCAATTATTGATTGTTAAAGAAAAGAAGAAAAAAGTATATATTCCTTGCACTTCAATGTTTTTTTTTTTTTTAATAAATCACACTTCCTTTATATTATATTTATTTATAGAAATGATAATTGTTATTTTTAATCATGAATCAAAATTCCGTTGTAATAATTAAGAGGGTATATTTGTTTACACCATTTGGGGCAGTAAATTTTAATGCGCATGATTTTATTTTTAAATCCATACACATTGACGTGATGAGTTCCTGAAGGAGCAGGATTTGTTTTTCAGATAAATGAGATCCTGGTATAAATTACGAACCTGCGCAGTATTCAAAGAAAAATATCAAAATAATAAATAGGTATTTATACTTTTGGCAGTAAAATGCACTACTGTTTTGGATTATCTTCCTTCTATAGTAAGTTATAGCCCGTTTGGGGGATTTAGGAATCATCGTAACTTGGATAACACGGAAAATATAAAATAAAACGCATGACAAGTAGGTCGTATGTATTTTAACTTATAGCTCAAGTACTTCAATCTAAAGCCAAGCTGTAAATTAAAAAAAATTGCTATAGGTTAAGAAAAAATAAATAAAAATGCTAAATAATATGCTATTCAATTTGTTTTAACTACTCAAAGTTTATTAAAATTAAAATGATTGAATCGCACAAGCTTTTACTATTATCCAAAGCTACTTCGTATTGTGCACTTTTTTTTTGTTAAAAACAGTCACTTTGGATATTACAGGAACAAAGTTTAATCAAAATTGTTTAATCCCATTTTGGGAAGTTTTAAATAAAACCAATATTTTTGTATGGGAGCTACTTTACTTATTCTTAATGAGCTAAAGTTTGTTCACTTAACATCCAGCTATTACCTTACGGTTGATCCGATTTGCTTCAATTTCAAATGTTTGCTTCAGCTCATGTAAAGGGGGTAGAGCTGTCATAAGTTTTAATTCAGAGCAATTTGTAACGGAAATTGCTGTTACCAACCCACTACATTGCGATCTTTTGCATCTTCATTGAATCCCTTTGAACCACAGGATTCTCAAAGAAGGTGGATTGGGTTGTCCAGTCGGCAGAGTGCTGGTAGGCACTCTAGCGAAGGCCATTAGGCTTGCTCGTCGGTGGGGTGGGGTCTTGCAATCGCCACTGAACTGCCGTTTACCTTTAAACGTGCCTAAATAAATAATTAATAAAAGGAAAAACAAAAAGCCACTAAAAAAAAATCACTCTTCCTATCAACGAACACTTCTTTTCGGAACTTTAAGATGGGCTTAGTTCCTGAGTGTGGCCCTCCCACTGTATACTACACTAGGTAGTAACGCCACGGTTGTCGCACCACTCAAAGTTATTCGCGACAACCCCTACATCGAAGTCAAATTAGATTTAATTCTGACTCATCCCCTTACCGTCAATGCTACCCCTTATCATCCCACTACTCTAAGCTCACTTTCAAAATTTACTCACACAACATTACGTATGCCAATAACACTCACAATTTCTTACTAAATAGATCATGGTACATTTTATTCAAAAAGTATAATGTAAAATGAAATCTATGAGTAGAGTTTTCTTATGATCTTATATTGTTCGTTTAGAACCATATACAAATTTCTTAATAATAATTTACATATATCATTACTCTTTATCGTTACGTAAAAATTAAAAAAAAAGAAGGTTTTATAAAACAAATTCTATATACTACTGAAATAAATCAGCCAAGTAGAAGACTTAGCATTAAGGATTGGACTTGTTGAAACTTCCAGCTTAATGATTAGGAATTCTAATCTTGTTGGATATAGTTTACAGTGGATTTTCGTTGAAAAATTCATGTAAGTTGAACTGAACTTAATATAAATTGCGTATGACAAAGCCCTCACTATGTCACTGATGAGTTCAAGTGAGTAAGCCGAACGAAACGCCAATTTATAGGACTAAAGGCCATAAAAAGCTATTTTGAATCATTAAAAAAAAAGTTAAAGTAAAAAAAATTCAAACTTAAGGTATATTTAAAGGTTCATTGACCAAATGTATGTATATATGTATAGCTCTCCGGAAAGTGTTCAATATCAAATTAAAAAAAAAAAAAAAATCTATAATACAAATTGAGATCGATGTCACTCAAGGTCTTCAGTGCATATGTACGTAGCATTAAAAACAACCATGCAAATATACTCGTACATACTTTTATCTTTGTATCTGTTAAGTTTATGTTAACAGCCTGTTAAAAATATGTTATTCAGTTAACTCTAGTAACTGACCTTTCTCAATAATTTTCCTTAGTTCAGTAGCTCCTATTCATCCATATGCTAATAGTAATACATATAAGCTTAATTATTAGGACTCACCGAAATCTTTCCTCCAGCGAAGTGGTGCGCACGACTTGTTGGCGGGCAAGACGAAGTTTTGAGTTTCTTCTTTTTAAACTCTTAAACGTTATTTGCTAAATTTGTAAATAAATGAGTTTAACATATGAATGTATACAAGAGCATAAGGGAATGAGGTGAAATTAATACTTAACTTGAGTGACTACGATTTGAGAGTTTCATACATACTCGTATCACTTAAGATTATATAAAAAAAAATCAAGATCATTATCTAAGGTATGATAGTCGAACTCTGGACCTCGATGACGTTGGATGTATATGCAGATGATTATGATGGTCTATGTTGGATTATATTTTTTTGCTGATGTAGGTAACAGGCAGGAGCTTAACAGGTAAGTGTATATTTTTCCATATAACGGGTAGGTAGATACACATAGGGTGGAGCGCAACCTTCTAAGCGCAATTTTAATGCTCGTGCACGCAGCGGATTTAGCGGAGACTGGAGTGGATAATGAAGCGCATATATATTTTGGTAGCTACGCAAAAACGTGGTCGAGCTGAAGCTGTACGCTATTTTATTAGTGAAGCCTTCACTCGTCCAACTTTGGCTGCTAAAAACTCGTTAAGAAGATGCTCGAAAATCGGTGAGGGCTTAACAAAAGCCCCCCTTAGTTATAAAAAGTCGCTGGCTGGTCTATCGTGCGTCGACGACAATACACGTGGCTTCGGTGTCAAGATCGAAGGCACCAGCCAGCGAGCGTTTTATGAATTTTCGTAGAAACAATTTAACGGGTTCCTATGAGCATAAGTAAAATTATATTTCGCAAAAAAAAACATTTTTTTATAGGTTACCTTTTGAGATTTTGATCAACCTTTCCCCGCTTCGAGTCGACTAAAAGATCCCTATATAAGGTGTTGGAGTTCCTGTCCAAATTACCTATCCTATTACGTATGAGAATTAAATCTGCTACTGATACTTCCTGGACTTGGCTCAGGATTTGGGTTAGGGCTTACCAGTACAAGTGTGACCCAGGCGTCTTTGTACAGTCCCAGGCACAATAGGTGTATGGCGGCCACAGGCCGAGGAGCGGACGGACTTTCCTTGATTTTTTGTAGCCCAAGTCGGACGGACAAGGCTTATCAAAAAAAACTATTTTGCCTAATAAGGTAATAAAAAAAAATAATATATACAGGGTGTCCTGTAAATAATGGATAACCTTGCAACTGGTTATAGCTGGCCTTATGAGCTTTCCAGAAAAAAATATTAAAAAAATATTTTCCCTGTGGTTACTATGTTATGATGTTTTTTCCAAAAGTTGTTAACAAGTACTACTTTCCTCAAATACGTGAACGCTATGACCATGGATGAACAATTTTAGCTATTTTTTTATTTTTTTAATATTCTAGAATGACTGTTGTAATAGATAGATGGTAAAATTTAATGGTAGTTATTGCATTTTTTTTATTATAATTTTTTTAAATATTTTTTTCAGTACAAAAATTTATTTTCAAAAAAGTTTGACCATCTCTTATAAATTAAAATTGTATTAGAACATGAATGGCTAATTACTTAAAAAAGTTGTCTATTTAATGCACTTTCCAAAACAGTATAACACATGCTTATATATTATCAAAATAACCAAGAAAATTTGTCAATCATCTAATAAAGCAGCTTTTAACATTATTCCAAAATGTCTATTAAAATTTTACAATAACCTCCCAATTTGGGTTGGACAAAGATTTTCTCTTTTGATGTGTAAGGGGGTTCAGTGCAAGTATAAAACTCGATTTTAGGTGTTGAAAGCCTCACCATTTGGCCACCATATTGAAAAACGAGTTCTGAAAAGTTTTCCGTGGCAACATAAATTTTACTAGTCTTAGAAAAAAAACTCTGGTACAAATTTGTAGCAAATTCAATTCTCTTCAATTAATGTTCACACACTTTTTACCCTAAAGTTATAAATACAGAAGTTATAATCAAAAACATATGAATTTTTTCAATGTTTAAATTTTGATAATAACTTCTTTATTTATAACTTTATGGCAAAAAGCTTGTTAACTTAAATTAAAGAGAATTGAATTTGCTACAAATTTGTACCTAAGCTTTTTTTGTAAGACCAATAAAATTTAAGTTGCCACGGAAAACTTTTCAGATCTCGTTTTTCAATATGGTGGCCAAATGGTGGGGCTTTCAACACCTAAAATCGAGTTTTATACTTGCGCTGCACCCCCTTGCACATCAAAAGAGAAAATCTTCGTCCAACCCAAATTGGGAGGTTATTGTAACATTTTAAGAGATATTTTGCGAAAATGTTAAAAGCTGCTTTATTAGATGATTGACAAATTTTCTTGGTCATTTTGTTTATACACAAGCATGTGTTATACCATTTTGGAAAGTGCATAAAATAGACAACTTTTTAAAGTAAAGTAACCGGCCATTCATGTTCTCATACAATTTTAATTTATTAGAGATGGTCAAACTTTTTTGAAAATAAATTTTTGTACTGAAAAACATATTTAAAAAAATTATAATAAAAAAAATTCCATAACTACCATTAAATTTTACCATCTATCTATCTACAACAGTCATTCTAGAATATTACAAAAATTAAAAAATAGCAAATATTTTTCATCCATGCTCGTAGCGTTCACGTATTTGAGTGAAGTAGTACTTGTTAACAACTTTTGGAAAAAACATCATAACATAGTAACCACAGGGAAAATATTTTTTAAATATTTTTTTCTGGAAAGGTCATAAGGCCTGCTGTAACCACTTGCAAGGTTATCCATTATTTACAGGACACCCTGTATGTACATATATATAAAAAAAAAAAAACAAAAAAAAAACAAATATTTGCTTCTCATAGCACCTAACGTTATTTGGCCTTTTCCAACCACTTTGAGCTTACGAAGCTCGCTTCTATTCTCACTTAAATATGAGATTTCTCGTGGATGTGAGGATTTATCTTGTTTAATTTATTTTAATTAAATAAAATTTGCAATGAAACCTCAATGGATTTCGTAACTGAATAGATTGGCCTTTATAATCTTAACAGGTCTTCACACGCTGACGGTCTGGGTGAAAAAGGAAGTAAGATAGCCATGTCTATTCGAGCGTGTATAGTTGGCATGACATGAGATCGAAACGCTATTTCAACAACTCGAAATTGAAACAAATATTTAACGAAACTATGCAGTGGCAGAGTTCAGCTTGTGTAAATAGTTGGTTTGTAATAAAAGACTAATTAAAAAAAAAAAACAGTGAGGTAGTGGCCCCTACAAATTATTGTCCGAAATTTAACTGCGGCAAGCTATGAATTCATAAAAAGGTAGAACTCGAGAATTTGATCAAGTTTGTTATTAAGATAATAGGAAAGATGAAGAAAGTGGGTCTCACAATTCTGTCGGTGTGTCCGTTGATATACAGCCTTAACGGTTTTTGGTTTTTCCTCCACAAATTTTTTTTTAATTTTTTTTTTCTAGAACCAAAAGTAACGGTATATAATTCTATTTAGCAATTATACATGCATAAATAATTGTATTTTTCTCAACAAATGCTCAACAACTTTTCTTTAAAACAATTCAATAAAAGTATATGTAGTATAAAAGCTATCTTTGGATTTAGAATAATTTTTCAAAAAATGGGTTGACTGATTTTTATATTTTTGTATACAGAAGATTCTTAAAAATAGTAAATTACGAAATAAAAAAAATGTTTTTGGATTTTCAAAAAATACTCCAAATTTTGTTTTTGAAAAGTTAATAAATATTTCCAAAACGATCTTAAACTTGCTACCTAGGAGTTTTTTATAACTTTTAAGAGCGCTGCTAAGTGTCTAGGTTTTCTTTCTTTGATGTAAGAAATTTTTATCCTCTTCTTAACTGGCTGTAATCTATAAAGCCTTCATCCAACCAAAGCTTGAGTATAACTCTCACATCTAGTCAGGTGCCCTAACAATTCACTTGAATTTTTTGCCTTTTGACCCGTTAATATTTTTTTTTATGCCTTTTATGCTTTTGTTGCCCATTTTGCCATTTTTTCCTTTAAAGTTTATTGTTTTGATAAAAAAATATAAAAATAAAAAAGTAGTTTTAAGGATCTGTGTACCTACGTCCTTTTTTATGAACTAGTATTTGCTCTGTTCCAAATATTAAAAAAACCACCAATGTTACTTATAGTCACCAATTTTTGCTCAGATCCACACTTCAAAAAAAAAAATAAAATATTTCCCCTTCCTGGAAAAATTATGTCGAAGAAATTTCCTTGTTGTAGGTCAGATGTCAATCAAAATCAAAAATTCATCAAAATTTGACAGGCCAACAATTATAGCCAAAAATCTCTGGAGCTAAACTATTGGTTTCATCAAGGAATATAGGGCAAGTGGTCTCAATTTAAGAATCTCAAAGAAAATTTTGTTTAAGTAAGGGGCCGATAAAATAGCTTTTTATGGCCTTTAGTCCTACACATTGGCGTTTCGTTCGGCTTACTCACTTGAACTCATCAGTGACATAGTGAGGGCTTTTTCATACGCAATTTGTATTAAGTTCAGTTCAACTTACATGAATTTTTCAATGAAAATCCACTGTAAACTATATGCAACAATATTAGAATTCCTAATCATTAAGCTGGAAGTTTTTTTGCCCGGGGCCAGGCATAGTTTCTATATAAGAAGGTTTAATACAAATTGCGTATGACAAAGCCCTCACTATGTCACTGATGAGTTTAAGTGAGTAAGCCGAACGAAACGCCAATTTGTAGGACTAAAGGCCATAAAAAGCTATTTTGAATCAATAAGGGGCCGATTGCAAACGAAGTTTTGAACAAGTTCACGTTGTTTTAAATGAAAATATGGCAGCTGAAGAGGCCCTTTAGCTCCTTCAAGCCATTTTTAAGAGACAATCGGAAAACTTTTAGCTGTGAACTTTTAAAAGCTGTTCCTAGTTTAATGTTACAATAATTGAACGTTAAGTCATGTTAATTTTCCCTTTATTTAATGCCTTTTTTGCTTTTTCATGATTTTATTTTGCCTTATTTAGATTTTTTTAGGTCAAAGAAATCCTTTGACTGCTCATCAGTTAAGCCTTGAGCCCAACTTTGGACTTACTGTCAAGTATAGAGATTCTTTCTTTAGCCGTACAACACGAATGTGGAATGCTTTACCAAGCCATTGTATATACAATCTTTAGTATTCTCATGAGTCATGAAACACGATTTTGTAGGTTGACATTTGGTCGATAGGTTCGTTTATCGAGATCCCTTAACAAAAATTAGGATTACATTTGGACGCATAGATGACCACGAGCTTTTTTTCTTCATGAGAATACTATAGAATTTATATACAATGATAAAACCTCAAAGGATGGGAAATAGACAAATAAGAAAAAAAATTGTTTTTTTGTTTTGTCTTTTGCTATAAGCTGCCTGAATGTTTGGTTGGTGTTTATAAAGTTAAAGAGGAGTCTCTTTCAAAAATTTAAAATGACGTCTAGCGTTATCTTATTAATTTGATTATTGGTGTATTTCATTAGGCGAGTTCAGGAAAATGAGATCTCAGAGCCCTCAGCAATCTCAATCTCGTGAACAGGATTCCTCAGAAATTTTGCTGTCAAATAACTGAGGATAGAAAATATTGGATTCGCTTGCTCAGTTTTTGACATTTTCCTGAAGACGCCTATTATTTAGAATCCATTTGAGTCATCTGTAAATCTGTTAATTTGATTATTGGAAAAAGCCCCCATTATGGATTCATATTGTTAATTTGATCAAAGAGCAAACAAATGGTCCTTCAATAAAATAAAGAGAGGTACTTGCAATTAATATTAAGGGAGAAGAAGAGTACCTAGTTGGCCAGTACTGTGTTTTCAATTATTTTATTTAACTTTACTGGCCTAAGAGACGTTATTGCCTCATGTCGAACATTTAAGAAATCTAAACTAATTCCAAATTCTCAATTTTCTCACAAGTATTTGTGATTCTTCAAGCATCTTACGGTCTTTTTTATAGGGGATAGAATGACAGCTCTTGTTCTGAAGAGAAGAGACAATTGTTCTGGATTTGATTTCAGAATGAAAATGAGAAGCGTTCACACGTATCGAATTTATCTTCCAAATTTCTAATCCTGATAAAGCCCATTAATTAAGCATTATTCTAAAGCACTTTCTTTCAAATTCTTAATGAGGCTCTAAAAGCATGACAAATCTGACAAATTGCTTATAAGTCTTTAAAATAAACAAAAATAATCAAATCATTTAAGATCTTCAAGTGTAATTAGAATCAGGGTGTTAATTAATACGCGAGTAATTCCGTCTTCCGAAGATCAACGGCACTTCCGTTTCATTACCGCAGTTTTGCAATTTTGCAGAATTGTTATTGATTCATTTGTTTCTGAGGTCAAGTAATCAGGAATTAAAATGATTTAATTATTGATTCATTAGAGATAACCCATGAATTTCCCACGGATGAGAAATTAGCACCTTTATAAACGATTCATTTTGTGACTAATTGAAAGTGTTCTTTTATATTGCGGGTTATCAATGGTAAACTTTCAAAAGATTTTTTCCTAAATTGAATGTAAAAAAAAATAAGTTATAAAACGATGATACAAATTATTTCATAAAATTAATAATATAAGCGATACAGTACATGAACCTACACACAATGACCTTTCTGTTTTATTTTTGCTCTATTATGTACGATGCCATTTGCACTTATTGATATGAAACATCTAAAGCAGTATTAATAAAAACCTGATATCCGCTCCCTAACACACGTGTTAGTTGGCACACGGATAGGCAACTTATGTCCGTTTGATAACTTTTCTTATTAATACAAAAATGATATCTTTCCAATATTTATCAATTCCCCATATTCACCACTTCATCAAATTGTGGTGATTTTCAAATACATATGTACATTAGGGTGGTCGCTAAAAAAGGTGTGGATGAATTTTAGGATACTTTTTAATGGCAAAAATGAGACGTCGCGTCGCCCAGTTCATCGAAAAGGTATTCTCCGAGGGCTGATTTCCTAGTTCTGCGCGGGCTGGGGCATTCACAGAGGAAGAGAGATGAGCCCTCCTTCTCCTCTTCGTCCTGACACCTTCTACAAAGATCAGATGAGCTGATGCCCATTCTGGTCATGTGGGTTCTCATTTATGTAGTTGTGACCCGTTAGGACTCCAACCAAGAGAGACAGTTGAGGTCTGCTTTGTTTAAGTAAATAATTTGTTTTTTCTTTAGAAATATCTAGCCATTGATTCTTCGAAACCCAACACGTGCCAATTTCTGACCATCTATCGTTAGCAGCCTTGAAGAAACTCCTTTGAATTCTACTTTTTTCCTGTTGCAGTGGCTGTAGTACCCAGGCTACAGATTGACTCGGTTCATTATGTCCCGGAACCCATTGAAGGGTGACTGAGTTTGATTCGCCGAGCAATATCAAGTCATTATGACTTTGTGAAAGTTGACGAAATGGCCTTCATTGCCACTGAGCTGTATATGAAGATGTCAATGTTTTTATTTATCAGTCCACATAGAAAGATATTTTGCAGCCTCGCACTTCTGCTTGGAAAACACTGCAAAAGTTTGGGAGCTTTATTGATTTGTTTAAAGGTGGGTTAACTGAGAAAATGCCTGACCCTACCCCAGTTTCCGTTTTGGAACCGTCTGTAAAAACCAAAACATGATTTGCGTTTTAGACCGGGTTTTGCTTCCAGAATTCCCTTTGTTGGAAAATCTGTTAGTAAAACTGGGTTAAAATCTATGTACGATGAAATGTGGTCCATTTGAACGTCTATGTCCGTGTAGTATATTATGGTTTTGGGCCCATATTGGCCCTGTTTCCAATTTTTACACTCTTTGAGTCGTATAACACTTTTGGCCGCCAACTCCTTCTTAAATAAATCGAGTGGGGCTACTGAAAGGAATGTTTCTAGGGCTGCAGTCGGTGCAGTCCTCATGGCATTAGTTGTGCCAATACACGCTAGTCCCTGAATCTTAGTCACGGATTTAAGATTGGTTGCCTTATCCAAGGCAGACCACGAAACCAAACATGCGTACGTAAGAATAGGCCTCATAATGGCTGTGTTTTCCGTCCTGTGGTTATTCTTCATTTAAAGAACGAAAATTTTATTATAATTCTTACTTTATTAACTTTAACTTAACTTAATTTAATGTATTTACAGAGAATGATAATGACCAATGCAGCCGCGAACAACCAGCCAATGTAATAGTTCTCAATAGAAAGAAAATTAGCTTAAATATGTTTTATCTGCCGGAAATGAAGAGAGAGAGACGAGATGATGCATACCTCACATGTTGTCTCATTTATGATGCGCTCTGCAGTGCAATAATATTTATGGGTGCATTCAGCACTGCACATGAATGTCATCTACACATGACGACTTCATCACCCTCCTCCAGTGCAAACGTTCCAACCAAAACAGCATTGCCTTTATTCTACTATAAACTATTTAATTTCAAAATTTTCTATCATATAAGCAGGCTTCAATCTATCAATCGAAATAGAAATGTTTTTATTTTTTATATTCAAAACAAAAAACTTTCTCGTGCGTCGGACTACTTTGTATGGTCCCTCATATGGAGCTGTGAGACCGGTCTTGACTCTGTCCACTCTGACGAATACTGATTCACAGATTGGCCACCAGACTAGGTGTATTCGCACCCGATTTCTGCAGGAATTGTCAGGACGTAGAAGAAATAGAAACCATTAAACACCTGCTCTGTGACTATCCAAACCTCCAAACAAATCGACTCCGTTATTTTTGAAACAGGTTTGTTGGAGAACTGGACGATCTAGCGCAGGTCTCAATGGCAAACATGAGAAAATTCATAGATAGCAGAGG
This sequence comes from Dasysyrphus tricinctus, assembly GCA_963921185.1. Classification (NCBI taxonomy): domain Eukaryota; kingdom Metazoa; phylum Arthropoda; class Insecta; order Diptera; family Syrphidae; genus Dasysyrphus; species Dasysyrphus tricinctus. The sequence goes on along the minus strand of OY992531.1, from coordinate 41,812,983 downwards.
CTGGTTCGCAAACGAACCAGTCTATGTGAACCATTAGTTTAGGTGCATCTCTGCCTTCTATTATAAGGGGATCACAATGGACCAATAGGCCCCAGTGTACGCAACAGCCTCTGTGCTGTGCACACCCGCCCCTCTTAACCTAACTTAAATTAACCTACCCAAATGAAAATTCAGAGACGTAGGAAAGTGTAATTTAAAAAAGCTAATGTTTTTATTTGTGCCAGCTGATTGACAATGGAATGAAATGAAGGTAAGCATTGTGAAATTTCAAAAGCTTACATGTTTTTATAAAATCATATTGGCATGGGAGCTTTAAAACTTATAAGACTTATACATATTTTAACCCATACTGTCACACTAAGGGCCATTGTTTTCACTGCTAATCATCTTTAATTAATGATTATTGTGAATGGTAAATCCTCGAATGTGCTTCTTAACTAAAATTTTGTCAATGAATCCATTGTTTGAGTTGTTCGAAATCACTAATTAGCCAGTATTGGTTGATAAGCTCCATTTAATTAGATTCCTTGAAAAGCTTATTTCAGATCCAACCCAATGTGAACAAGCTGGTCCAAAGTTGTAAAAAAGATAATCAAACAAAAACCTAAGATCGTAAAATTTCGAATAGGTGCCCGCTATAAAAAGTAAGTAATCGCCACAGTACACAAATCTAGTATAACATACATATTGCGCAGGTTGTCAAAATTGAAACTGTCAGTAATTAAAAATTGCCATTAAAGAGCCCCTCAAATAACACATATAATCACAACATTGTTACATTTCGACATTAGACAATTAAACGGACTTCTAGTTCAGCCATTTTTACTAATTTTAATAAAAATAAAAACGCTTATGATATTACTTTTAATGTGTACTCGTATACTGTGAGTATTCGATATTTTTATTTTTAAATCGGCAACACTGCTGGTCTGGTTCCTCAGTTGCTTCTGTGATTAGGTAATGTTCGAGCTTTTATGGACAAACAAAAACAACCTGACGCTGTATGGTACCTAAAATTCATATTCCACATACAAAAACACCTCATCGCCGAAGCAGTTTTAATTGATTTAGATTTTATCGTCAGTGGTTTTATATAGGTACATCAGGTAATAAAAAACAAAAAAATTCAATAATGACTATATTTAAGATAAATTATAAGATTTTATCAAACACGCTTTAAAAGAATAATTCTGGGAATTCATTAACTGGAAATTTCCCAAAATATAACCTAACTTTGTTAATTGAAAATAATTTTTCATTGTTAAATTGTAGGTTCCTACAGAATAGATTCCCTTACTAGATTATTATTTATCCTATATAAACAACTTCATTTTCAATTTTAATATCAGTCTAAAAAGTCTTATCATTCTGAGCTAAAAATGAGAAATTCAAAGTTGTTGGTAGTTTGTTTTGCGTTAATGCTATTGATGTCGATGACACTTGCACTCGATACCAAAAAGAGCTCAAAAACTGACAAGGATGTTCAGCAAAACAAGGCTCCTCATTCTCATAGTGGTCATAATGGCCATCATGGAGATGGAAAGCAGCAATCTGGGAAGAGTCATTCAGGTAGTGCTAAGAAATCAGCAAGTAACGATAAGAAAAATAAGCTTTCGAAATATAGTGGGATAGAAACATAATTTGGTGGTGACAAGAATATGACACATTATCTATACTATAGTCATGAAGATATGCAAATAAATTTTTTCGCAATAAAAGCATCTATTCAATGAATAAATACATGTGCATATGTACTAAGTATATCAATCAATTCAATATTCATAGAGAATTGACAAATTGTCTTTTTAACTTTTCAAAAAATGAAGTCTACAACATATACAATATTTCCCCTCTTGAAAATGGTAATTTTGTTACAAATTATCGCAAACTGTTCTTCTTGTATACTTAATTACTTACTTAAGGTGGCTCTACAGTCCGGGGTGGACCAGGACCTCAAGCAACCAGCCGACTCGGTTTCTAGCTAGCTGCCTCCAGTTTCACACGCCCGAGTTCCTCTTCCACTTGCGTGCGCCACCTTTAATGCAGTCCACCTCTACTCTACTGTCCCATGGGGTTGGATTCAAAGACTTTCCGGGCCAGAGCATTGGTGTCCATTCGCTTAAGGTGACCCAGCCATAGTTGGCTTTTCACTTTTGTGGCTTGGTCGGTGTCGCTGTATAGCCCGTACAGTTCGTTGTTGTATTTTCATCTCCATTTCCCATCTATGCAGACGGGACCAAAAATCATCCGGAGAGTTTTTTTTATACAGGGACATAGTTAAGTTTCTCAAAAAAGGGCTTTTCTTCTCAATTGCCTTCTTAGCCCAAAGAAACAGCGATTGGCAAAAGTTATTCTTCGTTTGATCTCAGCAGTTGTATCGTTCGCTGAGTTTATAGCGGATCCTAGGTAGACAAAGTCTCTGACTACCTCAAAATGATAGCTGTCTGTAGTGACGTTCTGTCCTAGACGTCGGTGTTGGGGGTCCTTTCTTGTTAACAGCATATATTTTGTTTTGCTTTCATTCACCGTTAAACCCATCTTCTTGGCTTCCTTCTCAATACTCACAAAAGCACCACTGATATCACGCTTTGTTCGTCCGATATCCGATTATGTCAATGTCATCAGCGTAAGCCAGTATTTGGACGCACATTTGAAAGATTGTGCCTCTAGTGTTGATGTGCACTATTCTTTCAAGAACGATGTTGAAGAAGTCGCATGACCGCTTTGAATAGCTCATCCACAAGGCCATTAGCTCCAGCAGCTTTATTGGACTTAGGCTTAGATACAGCTATCTTTACTCCGTCGAGATCGGGTAGACGGAATTGTTGGCCTTCGTTATGTCCAGGTTGAATCGTGCAATCTGCATGGTAGGGGAACTCTTTTCGTCATGGCAGTTATACAATTTGCCAGAAATTATTTTTCCATATCCTCAGCACCGACTGCGATTCTGCAACGATGTTCCCTTGATCGTCCTTGCAGGCTTCGGTTTGGGCCTTGTAACCTTGGAAGGTTCTTTTTACTTTTTGGTAAAACTTCCGAATTTCATTCCTGCAATGGAATTCCTCTAATTCCTTGATCACGCGCTTCTTATGCTCCTTCTTTTTCCTTCTTAGAAGCTTGTGTTCCTCTCTCCTCTTCTGTTCGTAGAGCTTGCGAGCAGCCCTGGTCCTTATATGCAGCGCCGCCGCTTTGTGTGCCTGTTGTTTGGCTGCATGTACTTGTCGGCATTCTTCGTCGAACCAGGGATTTCGATCTAATGGTCGTGCGAGGCCCAGTATGTCAGAGGTGGCATCTCTGATGGATTCCTGGCAGTTTTTCCACTGGTTCTCGATATTCGCAGTTGGCAGCAAAGGACTATTTAAAAGGGAAAAGAAACTGGCGATTTCTTGCAACTATAGTCGAACTTCCTCACAGTATTTCCTTGTTTTGGCTTTGGTCTGTATATCCGTAGCATTACCTTGGCTACAACAAGGTAGTGGTTCGAGTCAACGTTGGCTCCTTGGAACGTTCGGACATCCTTGATACTGGAGGAGTGCCTTGCGTCGATCGCAATGTGGTCAATCTGGTTGGCGGGTGATTGACCAGGAATTCGCCATGTCAACTGCGTACTAGCTACCACAACGTTTCGCCCGCCAGCAAAGTCGATTAACCTGAGTTCGCTATCGGAGGTGGTGTCGTGCAGGCTGTATATTCCGATGGTGCCACCAAAGACGTCTTCTCTTCCTAGTTTGCCATTAAAATCACCCAAGACATATTTAAATGGCATAGCTAGTGTATTGCTCTTATGTCTTCTCCAGGAGCTCGTTGTCTTTGGTGTCGTCATCTTTCTCCTCTGTCGGGGCATGCGCGCATATGAGGCTGATGTTGGTGAACTTAGCCTTGATCGTTGTCAAGCGTTCGTTCACATATATGTATGTAGTTGAAACTCTAGACTTCTTCATATATAACAAAAAAGAACGCTTTACCTCCAAAGCTTTCCGAATTTAAAGCTTTAAAGCGTATGAAACTACTACTCTATTGTAGACCAAATATTTGAGCTGACTTGGATAATTCAACATCAGCTGAGCAAAAGAAAGAAAATACCCACATTCATATTAAGTTTTTATTGACTTTAGAAAATAAATCAATATGACAAATAATTTTAAAAATCTTGGAGTAGTCGTTTGTAGGACAAAATACATACATACATATGTATGTATGTCTCATTCAAACCGTCTATAAGAAAGACTGTTCACGTCAGTCAATTAAAAAAAAGTCTCAAAAATTATTTCTATATTTGGAAAGTATTTCCTTTTTTTCAAACGAATCCATTAATGTAAGCTTATTAGAGGATGAGTGCCAAGCACCATCAGAAACCATTAAAACGTGATTTGTATTATAAATCTTAAGCTTCGATCTGGAAATCAAAATAACTGAGTCATTATATTGAACTTGCATTTGACAAAATTGATAATGTTGTTTTGGTCTGGTTATATTAGTTGAAATATAATTTCTTATCAATATCAATTACAACAAAGAAAAAAAAAAAAAAATAATTAATGCATAATATCACTAGTCACGTCGAGGTAATCTCATGTACCGTTAGTAAATAATTTATTAAATAAAACTTGTTATAGAATGAAATTCTCAGAAATCTTGCCATCTTTATTGAAAGGCAGTATTCTTAATAACAAGAAAAACGAAATCATTACTTTTGATATTTTGCCATTTTGGATTGAGTTTGGTATATTGAAATTTGTAATGTATAGATAGGTAGTTGAAGGTTATTTTATTTGCAAAATTGTGGATACAACCAATAACCAAAGTCACCTTAATAGTACCATTTCACAAATTACAATCTACCTGTACCTTCTGGCAGAAGATACTTTTCTTAAAAGATGAACCGATCCATTTTAGGATTGATTGACCAAAATTCTCTCGTTCCATCTTCCTAACAAAGGATGAATCGTTTAGTGGTGAACTGCTATCGTTCCTTTCAGTAAATGTTGGAAGTTCCTCAAGGATCAATCTTTAGGCCTTAACTGTTCATAAATAACACTGGTTTACACGGGCAGATAAGACTCGTTCTAACAGTAATTTTCGTGCTGAATCCGAATACGTCATCCGTTTACCGCCATCAGCTCTGGTTTTAGAGATATTTTCGTTATAAAATTAAAAAAAAACGTGGTTTTTCGTTATTTTTTTAAGGTTAAATATCCACTGATGTGTACATTTTTTAAACAAAACTTACAACGGTTCCTGAAAAAAAAATAATCTTCTTCTTCAAAATTCAACTTACCTAATGCTTTTCAATATCTGTTTAAGTCCTCGGGAAATCCCTAGTTAGTTTCGTTAGTCTTCGACCTCTGTCCCTACAAAGTTTAATAAGATTCGTAAAATACGCTTTAATAAGCTGAACACGCATACATTTCAAAATAAGGGATTTCTCAGAGAATATCTACAAAATTATATTGGAACGATTTAAACTGAATTTAGAAGAAAAGAACGAGTACTTCTAAGCACCGTTAAAAATTTTGTTGAACATTTATATAGAGTGGTTATATAACCTCAAAAATAGTGAAACAATTATAGTGATGACTAACATCTAACTAAGGATACCTCAGAGAGTAGCACGGATATTGAAAATATTTTAATCAATTTTTGAAGAAAAAGATTAGTGCTTTGAGAACTTTATTGAAAAAAAGTTAGCTGTCACTTTAACATAACCGCCAAAATGGCGATAAACGACTATTTTTCATAACACTGATAGTGAAAAATGGATGACGGATTTGAGCTCAAAAGTATGCCTAGAAATAGTCTTCACTTGTCATGTCAAAAATTTAACTGAGATTTGTAAGTCTGTGTAATTTGCCATTATGTTATATGAAACTGTCAGTTTTATATTCTTGGACCGTATGTAGTTATATTATATTTGTTTTCCTAGAAGTGCGTTATATTGGTGCTGTTCCTTTATCTTTTTCTACTCACTTACAATTCACCAGAATTAATCAATTTGTCCAATTAACAAAGAACATACAGTTGATTTGCCTATCTACGAGTATACAGTGCCTTGCATAAGTTTAACCGCACCCTGTAAAAATGGATTTTATAAGAAACTGAACATGGAAATGACACCTTACTATTTTTTTGCTTAATGGCATCAGTTAACAAGTAAATTGAACAAAATAAAAAGTCCCGCTATTTTCTCTTCTGGCGTTAAGAAATTAAAAACAGATTTTTTTGTATTGCAAAAATATAACCTCACAATGCAAATCTCTCTGAAGCTTCATTCAGTTACATATGTGCTTTGAAATGAAAAACAACGATGCCGCGTGGTACATATTTAAGCGATACCGAAAAAGGTAAAATTCAAGCTTTTCGGTCAAAGCCTAAGGCCTAAGCTTTAGGGCTATTGCTAGGAAAATTTCGAGATCGGATCGTGTTGTCCGAAATTTCTTAAAAGATCCAGAATCTTATGGAGGAAAAGTAAGACCCGGTCGTCCGCAGATGCTGACACGTCGCGATAAGAGGCGTATAATTAATGCTGCATCTAATTCGGTGCATTCTTTGCCGGAAATTCGTGCCGAATTGGGGTAAGGCGTTTCAGTCTCGACAGTTTTTCGTGTCTTAAAGAAAAGCGAAGTGATTGTTCGGAGCAAAATGGTGCCAGCTCCAAATCTAACAACAGCCCACAAACAAAAAAGATTGGAATTTGCCCGTCAAAACATGGACCCCAATTGGAAAACCGTAAGATACATTCCATTAATTTAAACTTAACTCTTATAATTCCAAATACCATAATCTAGTGAATTTTTTTTTTTAGATTATCTTCAGTGACGAAAACAAGTTTAATATTGATGGACCAAATGGTAACAACGGATATTGGCACGATTTGAGAAAGGAAAAAAAGATTTTTCCAAGAGAAACTTCGGCGGTGGCATCAGTTGTATGGTTTGGTGGGTGGGTCGCAGAAGGCGACCGTGGTAAGGTTGCACTTGCCTTTACCACTACAAGGATGAACAGCGCAGCTTCCACCCAGGTGCTTCAAGACAATTTGGTACCCTACTTAAGATGATTTCGTCGAGTTCAGCATGTCTTTCAGCAATATAATGCTCCAATTCACGTTAGTCGTCAAAGTTTGGAGTGGTTTCAATAAAAAAACATAAATTTGATGGAGTGGCCGGCACATTCCCCGGATTGTAACCCAATTGAAAATCTTTGGGGAATTCTGACCCGCAAAATTTATGCCCATAATAGGCAATTTGCTGAGCTGCGAGAGGCAATAATGGAAGCATGGAACTCCTTAGACGATTCCATATTAAAAAACCTTGTGATGAGTATGCCAAAAAGGATTTTTAGTTTGGTTTAAAATAGGGGTAATAAGATCCCATACTAATTTGTTTAGAAAATGTACTTCAAAATAAAAAAAAATAAAAATAAATGTGCGGTTATACTTTTGCAATACAAAAAAATCTGTTTTTAATTTCTTAATACCAGAAGCGAAAATAACGGGACTTCTTTTTTTTTTCAATTTACTTGTTTACTGGTGCCATTAAGCAAACAAATAGAAAGGTGTAATTTCCATGTTCAGTTTCTTATAATATCCATTTTTACAGGGTGCGGTTAAACTTATGCAACGCACTGTATGTATGTATATAAACAATTTCTGTTTTTTAACAGGAATCGACATTTTTTTAAGGCGGAGATTAGGATGACATGTTGACTTTGTTGACTTTTATACGATTTTCTAAAGTATTTTTTTTTTTCAAGGTCACGAACCGTACCTAGAAAAAAAACTTAGAAAAAATCATATAGAAGAATCTATAACTGACCAATTACTGAAACTAGCTGACCTTTTATACAGATCTTAGGGTCTTTCAGGTGGTATTAATTTTTTGTAAATTTCCCATAAATGAGGTGCCAAAAATCGCGCGTGACCTTGAACAATAATTTAAAACTTCATTAAAAAAAAACTATAGCTGACCAATTACTAAAACTAGCTGACATTGATCTTTTCTATAGTTCTCAGGACCTCTATGATGGGATTACATTTTTGCAAATTTCCCATAAATGAGGTGCCAAAGATCGCTATGACCTTGAAATTTTTAAAAATTCATTAAAAAAAATCTATACCTGACCAATTACTGAATCAAGCTGACCTTTTATATAGATCTAGAGATCTTTCAGATGGTACACTTTTTTGGCAAATTTCCTTAAAATGAGGTGCCAAAAATCGTTTTGACCTTGAATTTTTTTTTTTAATTCATTAAATATTCATAAAAATCACGTTTCTTGTGCTTTGGGAAAAACGTACGCTGCATTGCGGGTTTTACATACAACTGGAAGCTGTCTGCCTGTGCATACTAAAATGATAATTGCGAAAACCCTTGTTCTTCCTATTCTTCTGTACGGCAGCTTGATTTTCTACTGTTTAGACAGCCTGAGTATCTTTTTGAAAAAATTATATTTCCAACATCGGTGAGAAGTAACATCTTAATTGCACCTAGTTTTAACTACCGCAACTCAAAACGACAGTTCTTTGTGCACACAGTGGATCTATGGAATTCCCTACCTATCAGCCTAAGAAGACTTAACAACTGTAAATCCTTTGAAAACTCTTTAAAGATCCATTTCAGAAGCTAAAATCATTATTTAAGTAAGCTTTACAATTCTTAAATTTTTTCTCTACTTCAGTTTTTTTTTTCTAGTTTTTAATTAACCTTTTATTTACTAGTTTATAAAGTTAAATCGATTTTGTTTTTTTTTTAATTTCAGTTTATAACCTATATTGTACAAAGTATAAAAAATAAGACACTATGTTTTAATATACTTATGTTCTTGAAATCAATAAATACAAATACAAAAAAAATTAAAAAAAATCTATGGCTGACCAATTACTGAAAAAAGCTGACCTTTTACCACGGTGAAGAGGCCTTTCAAATTGCATACTTTGTTTTTTTAAATGACCCAAATGAGGTGCCAAAAGTTTTTTTTGTGACCTTTAAACGAAATTCAAAAATTCATAGAAAAAAATCTATAGCTGACCAATTACTGAATATAGTTGACCTTTTATCACGATCTAGAAATCTTTCGGATGGTATAAAATTTTGGCAAATTTCCCTTATATGAGGTGCCGAAAATCGCGCGTGACCTTGAGCGACCTTGAGAAAGACTAAGCCTTGATTAAAAGTTATCTAGGGCTGACCAATTTCTGGAACCAGTTGACCTTTTCTGACCAATTACTAACCAATTAGATGTGATATTTTTTTATCAAATTTCCCTCATATGAGGTGCCAAAGGTCCAGAGCCTAAATAGCTGTTGTACAAACATTTAAAAGGAATATTAAAGTGATTCTGAAATTATTTTGGCTGATGCTCACCACACTTAAAAAAAGGAATATTGTCATTAAATATTAAAATTAAAACAAAAATTCAAAAACTTATTGTGGTATATTTAAAACATTTTTTTTTAGGTAAAAAGTTTTTGAAAATTTTGAGACTTCAGTTTAAAAAAATTGATCCAAATTGGTTTTATTTTTCATGAAAAATAAAAAACGAAAATGGTTCCTTGGATTCAACTTTTAAGAACTTTTTTTGGTAAACATTTGTCAACCTAACTGAGACCCGTTAACGTATACTTATTTTAGAATTCAGATTTCTTGGTTTTAAAAAAATAAATCACATAAGACCGTCTGAGCTGAGGAGAACTCTCCAAAAACCATACAATTCAAACAACTATTTTATAGGTTATTGAATATACAGGAAAATGAGGGGAATAAAGGAACAATTACGTTCAGGGGTTTTATTGTTGAATCTTAAGACCAAAAATGCTACTAAATTAACCTTAACGTTTCTGAGATAATGGTCACACTGATCATTTTTCAATATATGTTTGGCATTACTCTGAAACTACCGATTTTAGTAAATCTTTTGATCAGCTGGGTCATAAAACTTTAACCAATAAACTGAAGACTTTATGGTTCAATGAAAGTTTTTTTAATATGGATATTCTCGTATGTATTTGGTGAATTGGTGTTGTGCATTTTCGAAATCAGCACTCTGATCATTTATCATTGATAACTCTGGTATTCCACAAGGTAGCCATTTAGGTCCGTTATTATTTATTTTATAAAGGGTGTTTTTTGAAGAGGTATATAACTTTGAAATGGAATAATACAAAGATGATTTTTTAAGATTGACATGAAATTTACTTTATTCGAAAAATAATCTTCTGGGATTTTAATAAAAATATGATTTCTGGCATATGACTGTCACGGCTGGCTCGGACGTAGTGTAATCTGGAGGTCCAATTTTCGATTATTTTTTCCAACATTTGTGGCTGTATATCGAGAACAACGTGGCAAATAATGTCCTCCCAGTGGTCAATTATTTCGGGTTTATCGGCGTAGACAAGTGACTTCACATATCCTCACAGAAAATAGTCAAGCGGCGTTAAATCGCACGATCTTGTAGGCCAATTCACGGGTCGGTAACGTGAAACTATGCGGCTACCAAACGTTTCCTTCAATACATAAATTGTGGCACAAGCTGTGTGACATGTTGCGCTAGCCGTCTTGTTGAAACCACATCTCCTGCACATCATGGTTGTTCAATTGATGCACGAAAAAGTCAGTAATCATGACTCTATAGCGGTCACCATTGACTGTAATGTTCTGGCCAGCACCGTTTTTAAGGAAGTACGGATCAATTACTCCACCAACCCATAAAGCCCACCAAACAACCAGTTTTTGTGGATGTTACGGTGTCTCAACATATACTTGAGGATTATCATCACTCCAAATGCGGCAGTTTTGTTCATTGAAGTATCCTTTTAATCAAAAGTGAGTTTCAAGGCTAAACAAAATTCGTTTATCGCTATTTCGAACAGAACCATGATTTTCAAAATAAATTTGCACAATTTGGAAGCGTTGTTCAGGCATCAGTCTATTCATGTTGAAATACCAAACCAAACTAAAAATAAATCACTTGACAGCTGACAAAATGGCCGTCAGTTAAAATAGTGCCAATGATATTAAAATTTTCAAAAGGATAACCCATATAAACGCCTGTTCAACACTCCAAGATGATCTTTAAAGGTTCGAGGAATGGTACCGTAAAAATCGTCTTCTGTTCATTATTGAAAAATGTAAAACAATGACTTTTGCATGCAAAAGAAAGTAAGATACCTTATAATTTTATGTAAGATTCTTCTTCTTTATGTAGATTGTCTGTTTTTTTCCGATCTTGGAATTTTTATGGGCATAAAATTAACCTTTGCGGACTACTATAACTATTATAAAAAAGGCCAATAAAAATCTGGTATTCATGAAAGTATTCTTTCGGGACTTCCTGGCCCCATTATCATTTAAGTTTCTAAATGTATCTTTTGTTAGGTCAGTACTAGAATATGGGCGCGTGGTATGGGCCCTTTATTACACAGTTAACATAAACACACTTGAATGTATCCAGAGAAGGTTTAAACGTTACTGTATACATTTTCTTCCGTGGCCCCATAGACATGCCTCACCTGCTTTTGCTCAAAGACTCACGTTAATTAATCTTCCTTTTCTCTCGACACATCGACAATATATCCAGCTATGCTTTATTATAAAATTAAATAAATGGGTCAAGAGTATCTCCATCAGGTCTGTGTCATTTAAATTTCCACCGAAGTCAGGCAAGCTTATAAGAAGGCAGTTGACTTTATGTCCGATCTTCAATAGAACAAATCCTTTTTATTTTCTTCTATAAACGACAGTGTCGAAACTTCAAAGAAATCTTTTTCAAAACATCAAAGATTTCTAAATTTGGTACTAAATTGATCATAAATTTTTTCGGAGCGAAAATAGGCTCAAGAAAAGTTTAAGAAAAAATAAAGTAGAGACTCAATGTTTTAATATGTTTAAAAATCAATTTCAATTCAAAACTGACAGAGATATAAACATTTCTTACAGTGTTGTACAACAAAAATAGAAGGAAAAAAAAAAATGGTATGATGAGGAATGTGAAAGACCAAGGCGAAATTCTTTTTCTTGGTTAAAAAAAAACTGAGAAAGAACTCGGCACATTGTATAAAAGAAACCTGTCTTCGATTAAACAAAATGTACAAAGATCTTTGCAAAAAAAAAGAAGTATTATGAATCGATGGGTACAAAGCTTAAGGAAGAAAAAACATCTAAAGAATGGTGGAGCTTAGCAAGAGAGTTGAAAACGATTAAGTTCGTGAAAGGAAATTGTCTAGCCAGCTCCGATTTTAAAACGTACTTCTTCGAAATCGTGGCCCAGAGCATATCAGTTCCTATCCTTGACAGGTCCATCTCAGCCTCCGAAGTATGGGAATTCCTAAACAATGCAAAAACAAACAAAGCACCAGGACAGGATAGAGTTCCGTACGAATTCCTCGCCAAAAGCACCTCAATCGGCAATAAACATAATAGCGAAAATTTTCAATAAAATGCTCGATTCTGGCAAGGTGGAACCCAGTTTCAAAAAAAACGATTATTTTCCCTATATTCAAAAAAGGTGATCAAAACTTGGTACAGAACTACAGAGGGATTTCATTTATGGACACCATAGCAAAGACTTTTGCAGGAGTTCTATTAACAAGACTGCAACAATGGGAAAAGGAGTACAGTATTCTAAATGAATTCCAAGCTGGATTCCGGGAAGGTTGCAATTTGCTGCCAATCTGTTTAACCTCTTTAATATTATAAAACTCGAAATGAATGAGAACAAGAAAGTCTACAGCTTTTTCATTGACTTCAAAGCGGCTTTCGATAATATTGACCGAAGAGCCCTCTTCTTCAAACTGCAAAATCTAGGAATTTCTGAAAAACTCATCCGGATTATAAGAGATCTCTATGATAAAACTGAAGCAGCAGTATGGGATGGTGAAAAATTATCAGACTGGTTTGAAACAACAATGGGTGTAAAACAAGGCTGCTTACTTAGCCCGCTATTCTTTGCTCTCTACATAAACGACATCCACGAGTTCATTGAAGGGGGTATTTCACTGAATGGAAGGCAGATTCGATTGCTAATGCTGACAAGCCAAACGTGCTCCAGGCCATGATCAACAGGATTGCAGAGTACTGCCAACGATGGCGATGGAACCTTATTATAAACTTGGATTAATCCAAAGTAATGGTGTTCAGTAAAAGACGGGGACGGTTAAGTCAACAAGAAAATTGGAAACTTAACGGCGAATGTATAGAAATTGTACAGAAATACAAATACTTAGGAGTATAGCTAACTCCTTCATTAAGCCCAACAGAACACTTCAAGGAGCGCTCAAAACAAGCCAGGCAGAGCTTAAATTTTACGTGGAATGTGTTTATTTCCAATAATGATGTCAAATTATCATCCAAAATCGATATTTTCAACGTGGTCGCCAGATCTATTCTTATTGGATATGGAGCCCAAGTCTGGGGGGATGCACAACACGATGAGCTAGAAAAGCTACAGCGGAACTTCTTCAAAAAAGTTCTGCGCTTACCAAGAACAACTCCGAATTATGTTTTCAATCTTGAATGCCAAATGAAACCGGTTTTCGAATATACAATAAGATGCCACATGAATTATGTAACAAGAGCTCTCACCTCCTATGGAAATAATAGGCTGCCAAATTTTCTAGCCAAATTTACAATTGAGAAGAAAATATTTTGGTTTAGGAGCTGGGAAAATTGCCTCAATCACGAAGACATTCTGCAACTGGACGAAATCGTGGCTAACAAAAATCTGTTTAAACTGGTTGTTGAAGTTGCAGCAGAAAAAATTTTTGAAATAGAGAACCAAGAGTCACTGCAAAGAGCACAACAAACGAGGACACATAGTTTATACCGCATGCTTCATTTTTCCGTTGGAAAAACCTACGTCTCGAACGACTGGGATATTTCCTAAATCCATTGGATATTAAAGGCCAGATCAGGACTTATAATCCTCAACGCGACACGAAGGGCACCGAGTCAAAATCTAAACTGTACCCTCTGTAATATGAATGAGGAAGAGACGCTTGTGCATTTTCTGGGAATCTGTCCAATTCTAAGAATCATATGCCGTGGGATATTTGGAAGTCCCTCGCTTGATCTGTCCACGATAACTGATTACTTGAACGGAGTAAACGACTGGAATCTTCTTGTCAAATACCTTAAAATAGAACTGAATTATCGACAAGAACTTATTATTGAATTTAATAGCTAGAAGTTTTTTTATTTTGATTTACATAAAATACAATATTAATATTTTACCTTTGTAATTTTTCTTAGCCTTAGGGTAGTATTTTAAAAAGCTAATTTGATCGCGACAGACGACAAAAGTCACTGTTGAAATTTTGTTTAAAGAATTAAATAAATCATTCTGTGCTGCCTTACTTAGATTAAAGTAAAATTTGGTTTAAAAAAATATATCAATCAATTGTAAAAATGAATTATTGGATTAATTTGAAATAAACATTCTTACTTACTTACTTACTTACTTACTTACTTACTTGCTATAAACATTTCTAATAATTTTCTCAGTTTTTGCCCGAAAGCTTATTTATTGGTAGGTACTACATGAAAAATTTAAAATTCCTTGCAAACTATACCAAGTCTTAAGTATTAAACGAATATTGACCCAGCCGTTCAGTTTTTAGGTTTTGAAGAATTTCACAAAAGCCGGGAATCAAATAATGGGGGCTTAGTTACTTTTTAAATATATTCTATATTCTATAATCGTAATGTCATATTTCATCAAAATCATGAGTACGAATATGTATTTTTACGAATGTTAAATTTGCCATGTAGTAACAAAAAGAGGCCTTCGGGCAAGAACTACATAGGTACGAAACACGATAAGAAATGGTAAAGTCTTGTCAGTTATGAATAAAAACGACTTTTTGAACATGCCATATTGAGCCTTGTTTTAATCAAAAAATAAGTTATGCTAAATTAGATATCTTTGATTTTCGATTTTTTTTAGGTTGATTTTTAACTACTCCTGCAAATATTTTTTTATAATATTTTCAAACCATCCATTTGGATAGGAAATAAAAACTTGAACGAAACCCTTGAACGTAAATTGTTCTTTATTTAAAGGTATATTCACCAGCCTATTAAGCCTATTCTCTGAATCAATCGAATAGAAAAATGTCAAGATCGATCGGGGCCTCAGTTTCTTCGAGGTTTCTTGTGAAATAAATATCACACTAGAGCTTGAATCAAAAAACAGCAAAATATTGAATAATTTATCTGAGACCAATGAGAATCTCGGTTAATTTCCAATCCACAATGTTTAGCTTTAAAAAAAGCGGATAGTTTTCATGAAATTCGCAACACGATCTTACGCCCTTTGAACTCCTCTAAAATGTTTGCCCGGGTTCTTTAAATGAAATCCTTCCAGACGTCGAAACAAAGCTCTCTATAAAAACTCAGCTTTTTCAGTTTTTTTGAAGTGAAAGTCTAATTTTTCTGGACCTGCGGCTTGCCCCTTTGGACAACAGATTTCACAAAAAAAACAATGTTTATTCCTGTCCACAATTACCCCCTTGACCTTATTTTTTTTTAAGTATTTTCTTATTGCTGAGGCCTGAGATGGATTCCGAAGAAGAGATGCGTCGCGTCGCCCTAATTTTGTTAATGCAATGTCATCTCTAACACCTGTACTAATAAAAGTAAATAAACAATCACTCTTCATCACTGACTCAACCACAATTAAAAAAAAAAAAAAAAAATACAAAAAATTAACACCCCCAAGCGAACTAGTAATTTGTATGCCACCCAGTCATGTTCATAGATCAGACATAAAGATAGAAAAGTATCTTATAACTTGAGCTTCATCATCACCATCATAACATTTATCTGACATCAACAATACTTTTTATATTTCGTATAACTTCATCATCATCTAATGCTGGTGTATAGAGAGCTTGATGTAAACTCGTTTATTATATATCGCTACTCAGCAGAATCATCATCATCATAATCAGAAGTAAGATCACAGTTGGATGACGTTTATCCAGGCATAATCTTGCAACGGTCCAATTTTTATATAAATTAAAATTTGTCACCGTGATTCTTGACAGTATTGATTAGATACTTGCCAGGCTCGAAACAGAGATACACGCAACTGAAATAAAATTAAATATTTTAATTTAAAACAAAGGACATTGCATATATTAACTTAATATTAAATTTTAGAACAAAAGCTTGTGAAAAACATAAAAATAAAACAAAAGAACAAAAAAAAAACATCGATAAAATGGGATCGTTAATCAAAGTGAGTGTGTGGTTTTGTTGTTGTTTCAGCCTATCTGGGTGTTAAATTATTTTAAATGTTAAAATATTCTGAACTCGTCTCCAAAGGCATCAATTCTTATCCAAGGATGATTCTTTGACGTTAGTTGTTAACCATAAAATTGTGTGTGAACAAGTATTCAAAAATAAAATAAAAATCTACAAGTAGTGACTTTGCCAATAACTTATTCATCATTAAAGTGGTACTAATTAACTTCTAAACTCATATGGTTGTGCGTGATGATATAATTTATGGAAGATATACCATTTACCCATTAGAAGAAGACATTACAGCATTACTGATTTACAAAAAAAAAAACTCTGCTAATAGCTTGAAGATATAAAATGCCATTTGAATAATAATTGAGCGGAATTTGCATTAATTCCAAGAGTTGCGAAAGTGAAAGTGTCCTCAAGGTACATTAATTGCTCAGTGGTGTCAACAAACTTTATAATTTAGATATTTTAATTATTCATGTGGTATGCGTATGCTCTGTCTATACAAATTGAACTTGAGATTTTTATCAAACATGACTAGACTATAATTGATATTAGAGGGAAGTTCAAAGTAGTCGAAATTGTGTGTTTAAAAGTACTTGCAAAAGCACTTAACCTTCCTTACTGTATTTATTTCCTAAAAATAAAAAAAAACCTTTGTTATGATGTTTTAGCAGTTGGTGCCATCGATGACCCGATAATTTGTTAGCTAGTGTTATTGGTGCTGCTAGCTTGACCAATGTCAATTAATTTTTCCCAAAGAAGAGTTTTCAAGATATCCGCAAAAACAGGTTTTTTTCAGATACTGATACTTTTCCTTTTCTTTTCAATCTTATTTCTCAAAAAATATTTACAAAAACAGTTTAATTGAAAAACGAGATCAGATAATGGATTTTTAGCTTTAAAAAAAGCTTTAGCACGAAATTACAAGTGCTGCCGTTATTTTTAAAAAATTATGTTTTCTTTTTAAAGTATTGCCTCCCGAATCATATTTTATTGTTTCCACTCAAAGGCTCTAGCCTTATACAAAAAACCTTGTATAGTATAAGTATGTAATTATGTTCTCAAATTGCACACTGAATAAATCCGCACCAATGATCAGTGGCGTATACATTCTACATAGAACAGAACCGTGCGATGCATTGCCGTGTGAACCTATAGTCTCAGCTGGTTTCTGTCATTAATCGACTAGTACGGAGTGTAAATACTATCCCTTTTCTACAGAGCAACGTGTTATTTATACAGTCATTGACTATTAATATAATTTTACAAAAGTGGTCGGACTCGTGGCAACAACCAAAGAAAGTCTGTCCTGACATTGGTATCGTGAAGAGGACAGTCTTAGCTTTCATCATTTGGTACCCTATTTATAGAAGTTGCTTGTATATGTATATCATAGGTACACTTATGTCGTTTTCGATTGGACGTTTGGAATACTCCTTTTCCACTCCATTTTAACTCCTACTACTCCAAAAGCCTTCGATTGGCTGTTCCGAGTAATGTTTTCGGAGTCTTTTTCATACAGTTTTTCATTGGACTACTTGTCAAAAGTAATAGATGCTTGAAGAAGCCATTTTATAAAATGGCGCAATTCAGTAGTGTGTGTATAAATTTGACAAAACAATATTTTTATATTCGATTGGAATCAAAAAGGAGTAGAACAGTCAGAAAATCCAATCGAAAACGACATAAGCCAAAAGCATTTTGTTACCATTGCCACTAGATTAAGCTTGTCCGAAGAGTAGTTTTGAAAATATTTGGACTAAGGCTATCGGGTGGTGCCCAATTTGTAGTCCAGTGAGGATACGTGGTTGTTGTGAAAATAATGGTTGACATCATTATATATAGGTGTTGAGCAGAAAAATCTTCAGCTAAAATGTCAGTACTGCCACTTTTCGGGAACATACATTTTTTGATGTCAAAGGGTGGGATTTCCACTTTTTGATAGTTTTTAAGACTCAAGACACCAAATGTGTGTTGAAAAAATAACGGTTGATGTCTAAAAAATTAGATGTGTAGAAGTACCTTCGGTGAAAATGTCAGTGTTGCCACTTTTCGGTTACGTACTTTTTCAAAGGGTGGACCTTTTTGGTAAATTTTTTCGATGTCGTTATTTTTCCAACACACGTTGGGCGTCTGGAGGTGTTTCCGTAACTTTTGTCATGTTAAAAACTACCAAAAAAAAAGGGGAAGTCACACATTTTGACATAAGAAAGGTATGTTCCCGAAAAGTGGCAACATTGACATTTAAACCAATGGTGCGTCATCTCAAAACCTATTTTTCAAAATGCGTTTGACATCTGGAGGCGTATTGGCAACTTTTTTCATGTTCAAAATTAACAAAAAAGTCAACCTTTGACATAAGAAAAGTATGTTCCCGAAAAGTGGCAACACTTAAACTTTACCCAAAGGTGCGTCTAACCAAAACCTATCTCTTAAGAAGATAGCGATTATCTTTTGAGAATGGAAATTTTTCATATAATTTACGTGTTTTTTTATTTTACGATTTTCCACTGATTAGGCGACATTTTTTAAAATGGCGTTCAAGCGACAGGATTACAACAATGTATTCCCAAGCTAAATTATATCCTTAGCATGCAGAAAATGAATTATAAATATAAAAATAATGTCCCCCCACAAGAAACGTAGGGATTTCAGTTTCCTGATTGGGCTACAGATTCAAAAATTGCGTCCAAGCGACATGGTTACAAAAAATTACTCCCAAGCTAAATTTCATCCTTAATGTGTAAGGAATAAATTTCATTCATTAAAAAAGATCGGTTAGAAATCGGTTTTTGTGTGTTCTTAACAATTTTTCAAATTCAACTTACTTTGACAGAGAGCCAGCTTTAACTTCTGGAATTTTTTTGTGTGATACGCTGATACAAGTCAAAAGGACCTTCGAGGTTGGAGCGAAAATTTCGAATGAATTTTTTTTTTATTTCTACTAATGGAACCCCTTATGATAACTGGAAACGGTTTTTTGCTTTAAGCCTAGTGCTCAGTTCTAGTGAAAATGAAATTTCTATACAAAAGTGCCCCTTAATTCACAGCTCTTGTAAAATGAAAAATTTAAACCGCTTCAAAATCCACGTGAATAATCGTAACATGCTGGCTCCACTAGACATAAACTATGCTCAGCATACAAACCACAATCCAATCAGCAGTCTGATTTGTATGGATATGTCACTGCTCGGACATGGATTTCTGCGGCTCCATTAGTTTTTTTTTCAAGACATGTTCATAGTTCGAGCATGGCTCATGACCAGTGGAGCCAACATGTAAAGAAAACATTATTGATTCTCCACGTGAATTTCTCTCACTTTGAGCGAAAAATAAAATGAATTAATTCATTGACAGAATCTTGAAAAGTTTCTTTCGAACATGAATTTGGATATCGTTTATTTTTGTTATTTGGTGTACTGTGAACTGTGATGTTTTTTAACTGTCGATAGGAATAAAATGCAAAAATAAAGTTGGTGGCTTAGTTCGAAATAACTTTTCCAAATTTGTATTTTGAACAAAAAAAATTTATTGACAAAAGTCAGAGTTTTCCGCATCTCAATTCTTTTTTGTGAAATATATAACGCACCGGTTCATATTTCACTCTCGAATTTGGGTTCTCCCTTCTCGTTGTGAATTCTATCGCTGTACATACATTTAAAAAAAAAAAAAAATCAAGTTTTTTTGTTTGAAATTCTTTGAAATTAATTTTTTTTTTCGTTAAATGTACTTTTTATTTCATTTCAAGTAAAAAAAATCTAACAAATGCAAAACTGTGAAAAAATCTACTGGAATTACGGTTTTCTTGTTATTTTGATGACGACTACGCATTGCTTAAGAACAACACAGTTTTTTCCTTTAAGCCTAGTACTCAGTTCGAGCGAAAACGAAATGTCTATACAAAATTGCCCGTTAATTCACAGCGATGAAATTCGCAAAAAGAGGTGAATACCCAAATTTGAGAGTGAAATATAAACCGGCTCGTTGTACATATACAATATATTTCACGACATGATTTCCATTTCGCAACGTACGACCACCAGGAAAAATAATTGAGATGTGGAAAAACTTGAAATTTGTCAATTAATTTGCTTTGTTTACAATACAAATTTGTAATTTCGAACTAAACCAACGTTTTTAATATTGTTTTTATTGCCAACACACCAAATAACAACAATAATCGATATCAGAATTATTCGAAAGAAATTTTTCAAGATTCTGTCAAAAAATTAATTAATTTTTTTTTTTCACTCAAAGTGAGTATCAAAAATTCAACTGAGTACCAAAAATTCACGTGGGGAATCAATGATGTTTTCTTTATGATTATTCACGTGGATTTTGAAGCGGTTTTAATTTTTCATTTCACAAGAGGTGAGTACTAGGCTTTACCTGGTTTGTAAGATTTTGAAGTTTTGATGAATCAAGTTGAAAATTTACAGGAATATTGATGCTTTAAAAGTCTACAAATTTGCATACCAACACAAGCCATGCAATCAATATTTGCAAAGAAAAAAAAAAAAGATTTACGAAAAGACCACAAAAAGTCGGTTTTTAGTACTTTTTATTTTAAACTAACGGTGAATGGTAAAAAGAAAATCAATTCTACAAAATCTTAAAAAAATCTTGTAAAACGCGTTCTCAAACTTCTAAAACTGTCTTTGAATTTTTTATAACGTCATTATTCGCTGAGATATTAGTAATCAAGGCTAAAAGTATCTTTTTTCATTCAAAGCAAGATAAACCATGCAAGAAAAAATCGTACATTTGTTTGCAAACAAATCTCGAACTATAAAATATAAAGCAGTAAAATGCCTTTTGTTTCAACTCAATACAACGACTTGTCACAGGGAGCGCTACGATATCCCGCAAACCAAAATCTCGAATAACGAAATCTCGCATTTTTTTTAAAATCTCGAATAACGAAATCTCGCAAATTAAAAATCTTGTTTTTCATAATCTCGCAATTCCAAAATCTCGCTTTTTACAATCTCGCATTTACATCTTGAACCTAAAAATCTCGCAAATTTCAACCAAAATCTCGCAATTTAAAATCTCGCAAATCAAAATCTCGCAACTTTAAATTTCACAGCAACGAATTGCACACGGATTTTAGAAATTTGTCCTTTTTTTTGAGAATATACCTACCCAAGAGCACTTTGGATAATTTTTCTTTCCAAATAATAACTATACCCGTCAATAAAAAAATTTGTACATCCTTTATTACTGTTAATAACCTCTATAATCATTTAGGTTGTCTTTTACGCGTTTATAATGGAACTTAAATTATTTTCTTGTTCAAGGCAAAATACGAGTAATGCGATTTGCAAATGACATTTTACAACTGGATATACTATCTCTATGTTCTCTCTCCTTCTTGTTCTTTTGAAAACAATAATATTGAAAAATCAAAAGCTCAAATTAATAAATAACAGTGTGGTCTAAAAGTACCCAGGCACTGGATTATATGTTTTGCAGTAGGTAGGATATCTCGCAAAATTGAATTGAAAAAAAAATCTCGCGCGAGATTTCAATTTGCGAGATTTTGATTAAAAAAATGTATTTGTTGCAATGCAATTCAATTTTGCGAGATTTTGATATGCGAGATTTTAGTTTGCGGGATTTTGTTATTGCGAGATTATGAAAAGCGGGATTTTGTAATTGCGGGATTATGAAAAGCGAGATTTTGTAATGGCGAGATTTCGTTATGCGAGATTTCGAATGCGAGATTTTGATTTGCGAGATTTCGTAGCCAACCCCTCGTCACAAAGATACAGCTCTTCAAAAAACACTAACAAAAATTGAAAACAAAAAAAAAATTTGTTCCTTTAATTTCGTTGACTATTGTATATTAATTCGTTCAAAGTTAATGATTTTTGTAGAGAGATAAGTCATTTGGCGCCATATTGCAGCATGTTTGGGAGTCTTATGGCCAGTTTTATAAACAAACACTAAAATTACTTTTATCGAACCTACTTCTAAATTTTATCAGACATTTAAAATTTTTCAGTTTCACCAATGTAGAAAATGTATCTGATTCAAACATACAATTGGAGTTATGAAAAAAAAGATAAAAAAGTTTAATAAATTACTAATGTCATTGGTGTAGTTATAGGATAAAGCTCTAAAATGTAGTTGATGTAATTGATGTAGTAGCTCAGAAATATGCCCCTGGATTCAAAAAAAGAGGTTGTTTCCCTCGCACATTCGAAGTCTACGAGAAAAAGTGAAAAAGCATTATGGATGAGGGACAATTATTTTGACAGCAAAATATCAGCTGTTGTTGATTGGAATGGCTTAACAAAAAAGGCTTTTAAAATTTAACTAGACAAAAACGAGCTTTTAGTTTACAAGGGCATTTAAAATCTTCCTAAATATAAAAGCATTTGGTGAAACCAAAAAAAATAATTTAAAGGCTAAAAAGCTAAAAGGCTAAAAGGCTTTTTAAATAATTAAAAGCCTTTCGTGAAATCGGCAATTACACACTTCAACGCAAAAAGATTGCACTCTTTCAGAGACTGAATTTAAATGTTTATATATTACTGTCTTATTTTTGTTTTGAATTAATTTAAAATCTTCTTTAATAAAAATAAATATCTAAACAACTTTAAATTAATTCTTGATAAAATTTGTCAATAAGCTGCAAAAACAACAACACATTATCCATAACGATCTTCTCAAGATTTACGGGTAATATGAATGTACATATATTCTTAAACTAAATATGGGCTGAGCTCATTTTATTTATGTCACCTTAGCTATCAACCATCAGTCAAGTAGATAATTTCCAAGGCAATAAAGTTAGAAGCATTGTCTATAAATCATGCTACTCCTTATTGTGTGTGTGATGCAACAAATAAATACCTTATTTGTGCTGCATTTTTAATGTAAGAAAACGTGATTTTTTTTTAATTTTTTCTTTTGTTGTTCCCTCTTAAAAAATTTGATCTTGAAAATCCAAAGAAATAATTATGAACATTATAATTTTTGGCAGCAAAAAAATGACTTAAAAATTTCAAGCTTTTCACTCATATTGAATTGATTTTAATTTCCATAATAACACCACCGGTCGATGGCAGCGAATACGGCAACAGTGAATGTCATAATGCATTTGAATTTAATAACATTTTTAGGTAGGAACGTAGGGGTATATAATCGTATTTTAATAATAGATGAAATAATATTTACAAAGAAGTAAATGATTAAGCTCTTTATCTTGATGTGATTCCCAAAAAATTTAAAAGTACCTCTACCTACCTTCACTTATCATTCTTTTGCTTACATTATGATTATCTCAATTTTAAATAATGACACACTTAACTACTGCTATCTGAGGCAGAGTGCTAATGAGGTGAACTTCATATACCCAAACTACCTCACCAACTTAAGTAGGTACCTGCTTGACTACTAGCATTATTTGTGTGATGAACTTGAACTTGAAGCTTAGGTACCTCACTCGCAATCAAAATTGTGAAGGTTTTAAATGTTTGGATAGCGTTGCTTTATTGTATTACTTAGGTAGGTTTAATGAATTTTCAAATCATTATTATAATTGTTTGTTCAAATGAGTGCATTCGGTATTTTGGGGAAGTAAAGACATTTCTTAATGACAAGTAAGCAATTGTGCATTCAAGGAAAGCCAATGTCAAAAAGTATTTAACTAGAAAAATAATAGAATAAAAGTACTGACATACAAAAATATTTGGGTGAACAAATTAACCAAAATAACATATAACCATGTGAGTCGAAAAATGAAAACCTTGCAGATTCTTGGTCACAGCTAAGTGAGTAAACGCACAAGACCCCCCAACAAATCAACTTTGGGAATAATTTCTACCACGTCTGCAGCGGCAAGACTACACAAAGCTCTAGCGAAAGAGAAGACGTTAACAACCTAGACGGTAGTTATACAGAAAATGAGGAGCAAAGGTCGAGCCTTTTGCTAAACACAGTAGACGCTATAGTAAATCTCGAAATAGTGAACTATCCACAATAGTGAACACATAAAATTTTATATAAAAATATATTTTGTTTAAAAATGTCGTGCAAGCATTTAATATTATGTAGCTAGAGAACAACGAGGAATTGCTTCTGTTTTTATTTAGAGTGGAAGCCTTGTTTAATGCTAAATTAAATTTAAAATCATTCAAATCGACCGAAATGTGTATTTTAGATCAAATTCATCTTTTGAATGCCTTTTAAAACCCCCGCTCGATAAAGTGAACAATCTTGAAAGAGTGAACAGGTATGGTTTTCATTCCTTCACTGTATCTAGCGTCACTGTACTCACTTTCCAGGCAGTATACCAATGGTTTAAAACACAATAGAGAGAATACCTCTCAGACCAAACCGCGAAAACTGGAAGATAGCCAAAACTATCTGTGCAGGTAACAGGATTGATTGGGCGATAAGCTCTTTCAACCTTACATAAGTCACCAGTTGTAGATGGCATTTTTCCAGCCTCATTCACAAAAAGGGAAAGAGGAACTAGTGCCTTATTATTAAATTACTTTTAAGTAGTAATGCACTTGGACATACGAAGTCTTTGGAGAAGAGCTAATGTAATCTTTGTTCCCAAAATTGGAAAGAAAGATATAACACATCCAAAGTCTTTCAGGCCAATTCATTTGGCATCCTTCTTGCTGAAGGCTTTGGAAAGGTAGTTGATAACTTTATCAGATCAGAAGTATTAATAAATATGCCTTTAAACCATCGCCAGCATACTTACAGAGCGAGTAGATCTACAGAAACCGCTTTAAACTCTAAGGAAACGTTCCTGGACATTGAGGGTGCATTCGACAATACCTCACATGAAGCCGTTAACAGGGTTCTGGTAAGGAAGTGTGTACCCATCACAATAACCAGACAGATAAGTGGGATGCTAGGCACAAGAACTGCGGAAGCATATGCAGGGCAAAGTTTCCAGAAAGTTATCACAACAAGAGGCTGTCCTCAAGAAGGGGTTCTATCACAATTACTGTGGAGTCTTGTGGTAGATGAACTACTGGAAAGCCTATTTTCTCAAGGCATACGATGCATTGGTTTCGCCGATGACATTGTTGTAATAACAGCCCTAGGGAAATCCATAGAAACTCTCTGTGATAAAATCCAGAGAGGCCTGACCTTAACACGGAAATGGTATCTATCTGTGAGACTGAACATTAACCTCACAAAGACAACGATAATCCCATTTACTTAGTTGAAGCAAGCCAAACTCCTACTTGGGAGTTACAACCAAGAACGATTCCAATCCAATTCCACTATTGGAATCGTAATTGGTTGTAACTCCCAAGTAGGAGTTTGGCTTCCTTCCTTCCTACGATTCCAATCGTGGAATTGGAAGGAAGCCAAACTCCTACTTGGGAGTTACAACCAAGAACGATTCCAATCCAATTCCACTATTGGAATCGTATTTGGTTGTAACTCCCAAGTAGGAGTTTGGCTTCCTTCCAATTCCACGATTGGAATCGTTCTTGGTTGTAACTCCCAAGTAGGAGTTTGGCTTGTTTCAGCTTAGGGAATTCGTTCCATATTTTTGATCTTTTTTCCTCCTCTTCTATATTGATTTTATGTTTTATCACGTTTTCTCATATTTCGCAATTAGCCTCTGGTAGAGTTAGGAGTGTCACTGCCCCTATTTTCGCTGAGAAGTCTGCCTCTTCGTTGCTCTGTATGCCAATGTGGCCTACATCAGCTTAAATAGAAACAAACTTAGAGTAATAACCGGACTCCTCACAGGCCACTGCAAACTAAGGAGACACCTCCACATCCTTGGCCTCGAAAACAGCATCACGTGCAGATTCTGCAATGCTCATGAAAAGACACAGGATCATATACTAGGTAGATGTGATGCACTCATGAAGCAGAGACATACATATTTATTTGGGAAATCATCAGATAAAAGAGAGTGCACTACCTTCTATAAAAGTACTCCAAATACAAGTTTCCTAAAGAAATAAATTTGGTGGATGAGCTGTAGTATGAGTAACCTAATCCAGCTCTAGACGGGGGCACAATAGATCTTAATGGTCACAGTGCACTAATACCCCGAAATCTTTCATTCAAGAAATGGGTAACAGATTTCGGGTCCCAAAATTAAAATTCAAGGACAGATCCCGAAAAAAAGCTGAGTAAAACCAAAATTTACGGAATAGATTTGTAAAAATTGTAGATTTTTAGGTCAGATTAACAATTAAGTGCCGATATTAATAAAAACTCAATACAAAAAAATATTCTTATAGTACATAGAAGCAATGAGTTTACATCATCGATACTTGATTCGCTTTCGCTTCTCTTATTGTTTCTTATTAAGCGGGAGCGTTTACTAGGGTGTGAATCTGGCCTTGAGTTTATTTTAATTTTTATCAAAAACTAACAATTATCTATAAAATTTGTCTAATTTTAATAGACAAGTGTTTAAGAAATTTAATAAATAAGACTGCTAGAGTAAGCAATTCTGAAACCAATTTCTGAACAAAGAATCGAAAAAAACCTAATTTTATGGGCCAATTATAAGATCTGATTACTAGCCCAACCCAATACTAATTTTTGTTTTAAGTAATAATAAATGCTCAATCATAAATTATATTGAATTGCATTCATAAGTCATAGTTAACAAATTAATATTTCATTAAATACATTTTCTTCTCTAGTGTTCAAAATATTCACTAAATTGATTTTATCTACTAGATCTTTTACATATCAAACCCATAATTTGTTTGTTTGTTTAATGGTCTGCTATTATTTTGCATTGTGAACTATAGCCAGCTTGAAAAAAAAATCAGCTTTAAAGCATTTATGATACAAAAATCGTGATAAACTTGTCGGACATTCATATGAATCACATCTCATTGGAGAATACATATATTGTATATCATCAAAATATTATATTAATATTCACAAAAATTATCCTTTCAATCCGTTTGAACGCCACTTTTGATGAGTTAAGTCAACATATGTGTATGTGTCGACTGTTCGCTATGAGAAGTGGTATACAAAAATAGCTTACATATAAAAAATGTCAAAAACAAAAATATTATTATATTTTATGAGTATAATTTTAATTTCATTAATATTTTGTATGCTTTTAATGTCTTGATATTTTATGATAATGTTTACCAAATTGAAATACACAGTTTTGCCAAAATATAAATTATTTACATATACATACTTATGTATTTAGATTTTAAGTTCATATCTTAAGCCTAAAGGTTAAAACTTTAAACTAGTTTTTTTTTTTTTTAAATAAGAATTAATTTAATGATTTCAATAAATAATATCATTTATGAATTAGTAAAATTTTTCATTCATAAATTACAAAATCAGGTTATTAATTGAAAACGATCACCAATAGATAGATATACCTTTCATTGGAAAATAACAGAAAAGAAGTGTTTTCTATTTTTTCTAGATATTTTAAGCTAGAGAATTTAAAGCACAAATAATTACTTATTTAATTTGCAAGTTTTTGACACTTGCTAATTGATGTTGAAAATATAATCAATTATGACATCAAACTATGTATTTGTATTAAGCTGTATAGAGAAATTTTATATTCAAAATGTAAATAAATAATATAACTCTACGAGACTAGGGCAAAATGTCAATGTCAATGTCAAATTCAGTTTGAATGTTTTTGAAGCAAATAATAATAATAGGTCTTTCATAGGGAATATCGAGAAATGCTATTAAGTTGCCATATTCTTAAAGCAACTTCGGTCAGATTTGTTGTGACTTAATTTCGATACCACTTTTATTAGATATTTAAAATCGGTAGGGATTCCACACACATACAATGTTTTTCATGGGTGTGGAAAAAAGTTAGCAAAGCAACTTTGACGAATCGAAAAATGGATAGGTGGATAATTAGCCATTAATTAGTTGTTAATTAGTTGTGACAATTTGTTATTAGTCATTCAATGTTTTCTATGTTTTTTTGGGTGCTTTGCTAACTTGACATAGCTCCAAAAGCTGTAAAAACTCTTTATACTAAATGTCTTATGGCTTGATAATTTGCCGTTAGTAAGTCTTTAATTAGTTGTGAAAAATTGAAGTCAATCGTGCAATGTTTTCTATGTTTTTTGGGTCCTTTACTAGCTTGATATCAAGTTAGCGAAAGACAACCTAAAAAAATGATAAAAACTGCTAATACCGAATTGACAGTTTCGAATTTGTCGTCCAATGTTTTCTACATCTTTTGGGTTCCTTGCTAACTTGACATCAAGTTAGCATAGCACCACCTCGAAAAGAGGTAAAAACTTCTTAGACCGAATGGTTTATGGCTAAATATTCAATAAGTAAATTAGTCATTAATAAGTTATGGCTCTTTCGAATTTTTTGTTCTATATTTTCTATGTTTTTTTTTCAAAAAATGGTAAAACCTACTAAAACTTCGACAGTGTCAAGTTACCAAAAAAAACATTGAACGACAAATTCGAAATTGTCACAACAATTAATGACTAATTAACGGCAAATTATTCAACTAACAATTTTTCGATTCGTCAAAGTTGCTTTGCTAACTTGAAACTCATGGAATTGATAACCCTGGTTCTGGTACAGACAGCATTCCCTCCACAGTTCCTAAAAATTGTTGTGACTCCATTTTTACTCCTTTTCATAATGATATTCATTGAGTCCCTCCAAGAAGGGAACTTACCTGGAGAATGGAAACTTTCTCACTTGGTCCCTATTTAAAAACCAGGTTCTAAAAATGATGTTGATAATATTAAAGGGGTGTTTGTGAACTCTCTGCGATTCCCAAATTGCTTGAAAGTGTGGTGAAAAATAAGCTTAGTTTTCTTACAAGAATATTTATCAAAAGTGCAGCATAGTTTCGTCTCCGGTCGATCTATATTTGCTGCCAATCTGATCTATTTCACTTCCTACTTCACTATTGCTAGGCAACAAAAATTTCAGGTGGAAGTAGTTTACACTGACTTTAACCATGCCTTTAATTCTGTGATGTGTGAACCACCAAACACTTCTGGAAAAACTTGAGATTTTTTATTTCCATTCCCACTTTCTTTGCTGGTATCCTCATATTTATCTTGTAGAACACACATCAAGCTAAGCTAAGCTTGGAAATACATATTCAAAGAAAACTCAATGAACATCAGGTGTTCCGCAAGGTAGCCACCTGCGTCCGCTTCTTTTCATCATTTTCATTAATGATGAAAGTTTCGAGTTTGGATGATTGTCAACTTATTCAATTTGACATAGATACAGTCATTTCAATCAAGAAAAAAAAAATTCATAGTGTAATGCTGGTTACAAAGAGACTTAGGGCCAGTTTGTTCACATTGGGTTAAATCTGTAATACATTTTTCACAAGCTCAGGTAAAATAGAGCTAATCAACCAATATTGGCTGATTAGCCATTTTGATAATATAAAACTCAAACTATGGATTCATTGACTAAAATAATTGTGATTTACAAGTACATTAGCGGATTTACAAGTCACAATAATCTTTTATTAAAGATTATTTTAGCTGTGAACAAACTGGACCTTACTATGCTACCACATTAAATGTCCATCGTTTCTTGCTTTAGTACTAATCTAGAGCTAGAATTTTCTGATATCCGTAGGTTGTAATATTGCCAGTAAATAAATATCCATGAATAGAATATACACTCACTGCACTTCTGCACTTCGTGAATATTTTCTTCTGCTTCTTTTGGCGAGTTTGGTCGTCATTCCTTTTTCTCACTCGTCGGGAAAGTTATTTGATTTTGACGCTTTCTGCATGAGGATATCTTGTTCTACTGGTCTCTTTCCAAGCTAATGGAAAACAGCATTTTACTTCCAACCCCTCCCCAAAAAAAGTAAATCTTCTATTCTACCCTCTTTCGCTATAATTTCAAGGTCAGGAAACGCTCTTCAATCATCAGGCTAAGGAATATCTTGAAGAAGGAAAGCTTCTTAATGACTTTTTCAGTACAGCAAAGATCCACTGGTGATCTGATGGTATGTTTCGTCGAACAATCAAATCTTGACATTTGTGAGAAAGTTATATTATTGAACTTGGAAGAGTTTGGATCAGGTACTCTCAAAGAAAATATATGTGTAGGTATTTTGTTACGATTAATCTCTTTCTTCCCTGCATTAGAAGTAACTCTAAAGTAAAGTACTGCATCATTATAGGCTCCATTTTTTCTTCGATTGTTACAGAAAATGCATGTATTTAGTATCGATAAAACTCTTCTTCATTGGATTTGAAGTTACTTTTCAGACCCATCAATACATTTTGTATTGAATCATGTCTAGTATGAAACCTACAAAATAATTATGATGTGCCTCAGGGCTCTGTTTTGTCTCCGATTCTCTTCCAAAAATTAATAACAAATATTTTGTCTGAAACTTGTAACGAATTAAATTGTTTTGCTGATGGCACTACCCTCAGCTTTATATTCGTTTCTAGATTCAAATCCTTGTCACTTGGATGAATTTCTTGAACGGCAGGATTAGGATTGTCCAATGGGAAATCAAAAACCAGGTAGAGTTCAAAACTCAATGCTGTCGATTAAACGGGAACCATCCCCTGCTGCTTCCTATAAGCAGCACTAGTATTGAGGTTCGGTCTTTCTTGTTGCCTTGAACACGGATACTGGCAATGAACTCAACGTATATATTGGTTGTTTAGACCACATTCACAAATATTGGTATAGATCATAGCGTCTATCCGGCCTCCCCACATACCGGAGCGCCCACTTTGACTTTTGAAAAAAGAATTTTTTAACTCATTAGGGGGGTTTACATAGATCAACATGGATGGACAACATTGTTTGATGGAATCGGAACAGTTTTCAAAATATTTTGAAAACCATACAACAAAGTTGGACAGCATGGTTGGTTTTGCGTTTAAATGATGAAATATCGATGGTGAATAAACATTGTTGGGACAACATGTTGTTCAATGTAAACCCCCGTATTGATTTCATCAAACCGAAGTAGCAGTGATTTTGTAGTGATATCTTCTTTTCAGTAGTGACCATTTTGCTCAAGGTGCTTGCGATGAACAGTTTGTTTGTCAATGGTATGCATGTCAATCACTGCGGTGAAAGAATCTTTTACGGTACGATACGTTACTCCAGAACAAGAATGAAAAAGTCACGGTGCACGCTGAAGCCCTGTACAAATATTTGGAATATTTATGTTCACATTGCACTGTTTGTTTTTTGGTGCAGTGGAATAAGACCCATGAAAATAAAGCCCGTGTGTTCTTATTTCCC
Source organism: Dasysyrphus tricinctus (assembly GCA_963921185.1). Classification (NCBI taxonomy): domain Eukaryota; kingdom Metazoa; phylum Arthropoda; class Insecta; order Diptera; family Syrphidae; genus Dasysyrphus; species Dasysyrphus tricinctus. The sequence goes on along the minus strand of OY992531.1, from coordinate 41,781,508 downwards.
TTCTTTGTATATGTGGCCTATAGAGCTGATACTTCAGTTATCACTTATCAGAAATGCCTTATACCAACAAAATATTTCGCCTTGGATATGAATGTTGCTAGAAATAATGACGGAAATATCTAAGCTAAACAAAAGGTCATTTTGTTATTTAAATTGTGTCTCTGTGTCACAGCGAAAAATATCAATATTTCAAATATAAAAATTCATATTTTTCATATTAAAAAAGTTAATCCCCAAATATTTATGTGTGATTTAAATGACCAAGTTATACAAGAACATGAATTCTACATACATACATACATACGTAAGAACAACAAGTCGCTTAACAGCTGACTTGTATTTGTGATTAATAAGCAAAATAGACTTATTATGTAGATGCGTTTGTTGTCGCATAATAAAATTTAATCCTCTTTGTTGTTGTTTAATAAAATAGTTAATTAATGACTTTTATAATATGAATCTTGAGCAAAATTCTATAACTTATTGTATTGTCACAAATTTGCATAGGAACTCCTACAAGTTGAATGGCACATTATGTTTATGATAAACCAATAGCTCCGCGCATAGCTTGTAAATATTCATAGCCTAACCACTTTGCGTTTAGAATTCCCTTTTAAATTTTACTTACTAACTAATTTTTTTATTATAATTAGATCTCTTTTTAAGCTCTATTAAATTCAAATTTTGTTTAATTTTATTAGAGTGTGAAAAAATCATTAAAAAATAGAACTAGTTTCTACATTTCTTAAAGCAAGTTCTATTAAATTAGGATTTTGAACTCGACCTTTACTTTAGAAGATACAAAAATTAATATTTCAAAATTCGAAATTTTGCAAACATAAAATATAAACTGTAAGACTTGCTCATCAAGTATCCACCAGTTTTAATAACACGTATATTAATCAACTTATTAGAAGAAAGTTAAAAAAAAAACAACTTGGTCACTTTTATATGTCTGTGAGAACTGTTACAGTTAGATTTTAGACAGTTCTTGTTACCACTTTTAGAGAATAAAACTTGTCTCAGAATTTAATTAATTTTTATTTGGTAAATTAAGAATAAATTATTAAATTAGAAGCCTTCACAAAACCATAACAAGTCACAGAGCTAATAAGCCGAAGATAAGCCCGTCACTGAAGCTGTCTACTGATGTTCTTAGCTTCACTTAAAGAATCAATTGTTATTAAAACCAAAAGCAGGTTTGATTAACTTCCGAAATGTTAATCTATCCAATCGTGGTGGTATTTTGTTTAAGTGTTTTTGATAATTTAATATTAAAGTTAAAGGCCTTCAAATTGTATTTCCTAAATTTGGAACTAATATGTTTAATCACTTTTTGCTCTTTTAAAGCTTTAAATGCACTTACTTATGCTTTTTTTTTTACCTTTTTCGTTGCAGATTATCGCACTTTGCCTACTGCCAATTGTTGCCTGCCAATACAGAGTAAACGTTCAACAATCTCAGCAGCAGCAGCAGCAAGAAAATGCCCCCGAACAACATGAATATTTGGACATTCAGACGCCAGAAGCCTTTTCATTTACAGCTTCTCCTCTGCAAAAGCCCGAAAGTCTACAAAGCCGGCCATACTTCGATTTTTTGAGCACTCTTTACGCTCACGATGCGGGTAAAAAGTCACTATTCAGCCAACCCCCAAGAGATAGGCGTGAGGCAATCAGTGTGCCCGCGGCAAAAACTCTAAGAAGTGAGTTGGAACAGCCTAGAAAAAAGCGTGCCATAGTCTTCCGTCCACTCTTTGTCTACAGGCAGCAAGAAGTCAGAAAACAGAAAATCCAATCCCAAAACGATGTAAGGCGTTACTAAATTTTTAGATCTGATTGAGTCTCCAAGCTTGTGAGATTCATTTGTTATTTAACATTGTTAATAAGAGAAATATTGTTGTCTTGTTTTATATTGAATCAAAAAAAAAAATAAGGCATTAATTTAACACAAAAAACAAAATTTATTGATTTAGAATTTATGTAGTAGAACACAAAAAACAGGAATTTAATTATTATAAATATATTTAATTTTTATTGTAAAATATAATTATTTTATTGTTATTGTTTTTCAATTTATGTAGATTCATGACTTAATTTAATAAGAAATAAATTAAATTATTATTATAATTAGAATAAATAAATGGAAATTTTAAAATAAAAAAAATAGTGTGTTTTTTTTTGAAGGGGAAATGCGGGTGTATTTATTTCCAAATATTTGATTTAACAACATCGTTAGCCCCAAAAAGCTTTTATTTCAATTTTTCGGAGTAATACTTTTTGTTTAAGCGATATATGTGCCTGTTTATTTGGTCTTGTCTTCGGACAAGTACCTATTGCTCTTTTGCGAAGTAAACTAGCTAGGCTTTGGAATCAGTTGCAATAAATCATAAAATTAAAGTGAACTTATCTGAAAAATACATTTGCTCGTGGTGCCGATAGTTCATGCACGAGTGATAATTTTCAATTCGTCAATCAATCAATAATATTCATGTTGTATGGTGACTATTTCAGTTGTTGCACTTCTTTGGAAAAGCATCAAAAAACTTCTTAAAAGTCTTAAAATAAGGGTACATTGTTCACTCTTAAGGGACTGAATTCCAAAACAAAAGAATTCCAAATTCGAGTCCATGGGTAGAAAGTTTTCCACAATTTTAAGCTTCTATTCAACTTCTAGTTGTTTTATTCGTATCGTGAGTCAACTCATACTAGAATTGGCAAAAATCAAAAAAACAATTATACGGGTTGGGGTAAAAACTTTGCCTATGTTAAAATTCTGTTTCGAAAAATTCAGCTCTTAGAATTCTATTTTTCAAAATTCTGCTTTTCAAAATTTTGTTGTTCATAATTCAGTTTTACAAAATTCAGCAAATAATAAAAAGAAGTGATTTGGGAAATGTTAAAAAGCGTGAGCTTATTGAAAAAAAAAAAATATCGGCAGCCCGAAGTGCCTTGTCTCTATATTTTATTTATGTAAACTGCACTCGCCGGTAAGCGTCAATTTTTCCTTTACAAAAATACGATGATTCAGCTATTAATGTCAAAATTCTTTTGAAATTCTTTATGATCGTTTTGAGGTTTCGAACTATGACAGCAAAAGTAGTAAGTATCTCGAACTAAGGACCTCTTCGATTGGCAAACCGGAAGACCAATCCGATACGTTAGAAGGCTTCAGGTTTCAATTTTGAAATCAAATATCTTGAAGCATTTTCTGTTATTTTCAGAACAAGAACATTCTGCTCCCAAATCCCAATCGAAAAGGCCATAAATGATAAATTTCCATAGTCTAGTGTCTAGTCAAATGGTATGTAGTTTGAAGTGGAAAGTTCTGGTGTAACTATTTTTAGTGGTTCCTCTTGTGTTTTCGGGCTCACTGAACAAAATTTTTCAAGGCAATTATGAGAAATCTTCAACAAAGGAGAATAGGTGTTTCGTCCCATATGTTGTAAAACCTTTCTGACCTATATCACTGGAAAGGTCTCAGTGATAGCTATTATTTTTTGTATGAGCATAATTCTGAATCTAATGCAAGGCAAGTGTTATAGTTCAATAACTTTTTCACTGCGCTATAACACCTAAAACAGTTATTGGAGACTAAAATTTTCCCTGCTCGAGATACAGACTTACCTATATACTAATATAACAAAAAATAGCACTCATTGAGGCCTTTCCAATGATATAGGTCAGAAAGTGTTTTTTTTTTTCAAATTCATTTTTATTTTTCATTTATCTTATAACTATCTAAAAGCTAGACAAAAATTAATAAAAACTAGCCTACTTATCAATATCTTTTAACTTACTTACTGGCCGCACCTCTAAGTTAATTTGTAGTAACTTAATGCAAATGCCTTTCGGCCTAAGAACTGTCTTAGGTCAGAAAGTGTTACTACAACACTTAAGACACAACTTTTGCAATGAAAGAGAACTTTTGCAGTGCAACTGTTATTATGGGCAATTACACTTTACCTGCACGAGTTACAGCCTTAAGCCCACACAAGAAAAAATAGCACACAATGAGACCTTTCCAATAATATAGGTCAGGTCAGAAAGTGTTACAACAATTGGGTTGAAGTTTGTGCAGGGAAGGAGTGCAATTACTCTTTCCCTGCACATGATACAGAATTATGCCCACACAAAAAAAATATCACTTATTGAGACCTTTCCATTGATATAGGTCAGAAGGTGTTACAACTTTTAGGACGCAGTTAAACCAATTTTCTAAGGGCCAGTTCCTCATCCTCGTCTCAGGGTAAGATGTGACTTAATTCCATTAACTAGTTTTTCAGTCAATTGAAATCCAAAGTTAACTCCGAGTTGATTCATCTAATTTGCTCAGCTAACTCAGGGAGCAAATTGTGGGAATTTTCAGCTGTGTCGCCATCTCGATTTTAATAGTATATAGATATTCAAGGTACAATTCCGTTGGGTGCTATCTCTATTTTGACATCCATAGTGTTGCACATCGATGACAATAGATTTTTGACAACTGAAAGATAAATTTAATCCTCAACTGAAAAATTGTTAGGGCCAGTTTTTCAGTTCAGGGTTTACTCTGAGTTTAATAAATCAGAGTTAGCTAATCCTGAAAATAAATTAACCCTGAGTTAACTCACGAACAGTTTTTCAGGATTAACTTTATCTTTCAGCTGTCAAAATTATAGGGCCAACGATGTGCGACACTATGGATATCACCTTTCTACGCCTTTTACGCATCGGAATACAGATGGCGCCACAACGGAATTGCACTGGCAATAACTTTCAATATTAAAATCGAGATGGCGCCACAACTGAAAAGACACCCAAATTGGTTCCTGAGTTAACTCACAAAATTAGATAAATTAACTCGGAGTTAACTTAGGATTTCAATTGACTGAAAAACACGTTTCTGGAGTTAACTCAGGTTTAACCCCGAGACTAGGATGATCTCGCACTGAAAACTGGCCTTTAGTGAGTTGACTCGGGGTTAATTTATTTTCAGCATTAGTTAACTCTGATTTAACTCAGAGTTAACCCTGAACCGAAAAACTAGCTTAATTGTTTGAAGATAGGTTGCTTATGCATAGAATCAATTACATACCACCAAATTTAAATACAGTTAAAAATATTGTTACCAAAGAGGAAGTGGCGAAAGTGTTGAAAACGTAGTGAAATACTCTGATAATGTATATTGATGGCATCGCTGCCCACTCCTCACTATATAGTTGTGGAGGCTGTTAGGAATGGAAAATAGCACACATTTTTTCTGTTGTAAATTTCTGGCCAGAATGAGAGCAAAATAATTTGGAGCTTCTAACAACCTTTACGAACGTTCCGAATTGAATATGATGATTTTTCCAGCCTGTTTCGTTTGTTTTCTTCCACATTTTTTCCATTTTTCTTTATGTGTATTAAGCGCAGTTTATTCATTTGATTGATATAACATTCGCAAATTAAATTAACCAAATCGCAAATAGGATTAACCTAAATGCAAATAAGTTTCACCCAAACGCAAATAGAATTAACCCAATCGCAATTCGATTTAAACAAAACGCAACTATAGTTAAACTATGCGCAAATAATTTAAACTATTAACAAATAATTTTAACCAAAACGCGAATTGAATTAACCTAAGCTTGAATTATTGATCCAGCTGTACTTTTTGGGTCTAATGGATTTTGGTATTATCCATAATTGTTAAAAAGCTAATATTGAGGGATTTGCCTCTTATTTTTTCAGTAAGTTCTTGGAAAAATGCATAGAACTGATTGAATTTACAATTGGGGTTTTGTCGAAAACTATTCCTACTGTTATAAGCCTTCTATTTCTTCACCACACAGCTGGAACAACAAGTTGAGCCTGAGTTAATTCAATTTGCGTTTTGGTTAAAATGATTTGTTAATAGTTTAAATTATTTGCGTATAGTTTAACTATAGTTGCGTTTTGTTTAAATCGAATTGCGATTGGGTTAATTTAATTTGCGTTTGGGTTAAATCTTTTTGCGCTTGGGTGATACTTATTTGCGTTTAGGTTAAACCTATTTGCGATTTGGTTAATTTAATTTGCGAATGCTATAATGTGAATTCACCCTTATTACGATAGTAGTTTTACTTAAACATCAGTAAAACGGCACAGTTCCTGAAACTACAAGTTAAGCGTTCTCTCCGCTCTTAATTATTCAAACCCACAGTACACATTGCTAAGGTATTATCTTGCGCATGTTGTCCGAAATAAGAACTGTCAAAAGAAATTCAAGATGGCAGCGTTACAAACACAACGAATAAAACAATCACAAAAGGATAATTGTAATGACACTAAAAACCATGAAGGACTGTTGTTTGCATGACAAAATAATGTCAATAAACACTAAAAAGCTTGAAACAATTGTATTTGCTAATAAATAAGTAACAAATGAACACATAACATACAACAAATTTTGATGTTTAACGAGTGGGGGTCACGGGCATCCATTTTCCACTGATTTTGATGGATGCGCAGAACTGAACAAAAATTAAAACACTAATGACATTACCTTTCATATGTGTACTGTGATTCAAACCATTTTAATTTTAAAGGTAGTCGAGTCGTTTCACTGAAACGCCAAGTGTCGCTTCTAGTCTAGAGCCGTGGTAAGTAGAACGATTATCGTAATAAGTGTGAAATTATTTCAAACACAGAACTGAGGAAGATAAATTATTTTGATGGAAAATAACTATTGCCATATTTTTCAAATGAGCTGACTGGAAGTCACAGTACACAAATCTAAAGGTATTATACTGCGCAGGTTGTCAAAACTGAAAGTGTCGGAAGTAAAAAATGGCTGTGAACGTGAGGAAGAAAACACACGTAAAAACAACAATAAATTAAAATTGAGATTATCAGACATAAAAAATGGCTGTGAACGTGATGACTTAAATACACACATAAAAAATGGCTGTGAACGTGATGACTTAAATACACGTAAAAACAACAACAAATATTGACATATGACACAAATTTTGATATACATATGCGCATGCGCAGAACTGAACAAAAATCAAAACTCTAATGATATCACCATTGGCGCCAGTTATAAGCGATCAGAAAAAACCATCCGAAAAAAAATTATTGAAGTTTTTATTACTTTTCAATTCGATTTGATATTGATAGCCAAATCGACGCGTAATTCAGCGTAGAATTTTTTTCGCGAAAAAAATTACAAAAACAATAGTTTTTTATTTTTTAATTGGATTTATTTGTTTTTCGGATGAAATTTCATTTTTCGTATCAACTGATTGCTTTTTGACAGACAAAGGAAAAAATCATTCCACTGATTTGTTCCAATTTTGTTCTGTTCCACTGAAAGAACTCCATCCGAAAAAGTTTTTCTGTCATTTCAATCAGAAAAAATCTTGGCGGCTGTTTTTTTGTCTTGCGAAGAATCTAGTTTTTCTGACACGTTTTTTCTGATTGCTATAAACAACCTTCAGAAAAAAAAAATCAATTTCATACTGTTTCAAGTTTTTCGAATGGGTTTTTCTGATTGCTATTACTGGTGCCTTTAATATGTGTACTGTGACTGGAAGTAAAGTAAAAAGAGGAATGTCTGGAAAAGATATGACATTTAAATGGAAAAACTGGAAGATCATTTTGATCACTAAAAACATTAAATTTGTTATGTTTTTTTATTTTTATTTTTAAAACATTTCTTTGTTTTAAGCTACATACAAAAGTAGTACCTACATACATACGGGAAAGAAAGATTTTATCGTGGTGAAATAAAGGATGTCTCATTTTTATATCTGAAAGATTTAAACTTAGATTCCAGGTTTTCAGGTCTCCATGATCCTGGTGAGATTTTTCATTTTTTAATATTATCCTGTACTAGACTAATGCAATTAAAATCTGTTGACGGAGTGCATTTTTTATATGAAATCTTCTAATTATTTTACTCATTTTGACTTTTTGTTAAAACCTAGGAAGTGCTTAAAAACATTTTTGTACACATATGTATCTCAGATTTAAAAAAATCACTGAATTCAAATATCAATGCCTGTGTTAGGGTTACTTTTGGCTATGTGAACCAGTTTTAAAACTATAGGAATTCCATTTTATTATATTTTGTATCGTTTATTTTATGCCTCCTAGGAAAATTTTCAATTTGGACATACGATGTTTTGAAAGATATTCGACGATATGTTGAAAAATTTATTTTCGACAAAATTATCATATTATTCAGTAATCAGAGCAGTATTTTTGAATTTCAATTTCAAAATGAAGCTGATGAACACGTTCAGTCAACAATAACTTATCCATTTAGTTAAATTGAAACCATTTTATTGCATACTTCTAGCTGCAATACCAGGCACATTCAAATCTTTTTAAGACAGTTGAAAGTACATATCTTTGACAAGGCAATGTGAATTTTTTTAGTTGAAAAGTTTAAAAAATATTTTTTGTGTTTATTGTGATGAAAAGTTCGCTTGTTAAGCATGTTTTGGTACAAATATTAGGATGAACTTTTCCTTAAGTGGGTTTTCAAAAGTCTTAATCCTATATTTCAAGTATGGACGTCGAAATGCTGTTCAATAATGAAAGTGGAATGCAATTTCCGATGTTGGATGAATATATGACATATTATATTGTAAATAAACGTTATAGATGTGTTGATACTACGCCTCAAGACTTGTGAATCAACCCCAATGGAATTCAAAAAAGAAAATCAAAATTTCAAATAAAAAGTAACAAAAATTTTCTTACAAAAAGGCATTTTTGTTTATTTAAATAAAAGATTTAAAAATACTACAATTACAGTTTACAAAATTTCGCTTAAAATAATTTCATATCAATTAAAATTTAAATTAACTTCATGTAATTCATATTTGAAATAATAATAATACAAGACATGCATTAGCATTTAATTAGCTGGAACACCATAAAAATTGTGTGGTTGGATAATATCAGAAACAGGATAATACTGGCTTCCCGAATTATTTTCAGGAACAAGACTATATAATCATTTAATAATAAAAAATATAATGTTTAAATCTCTTATATTAATAAAATACTCATATGTTCCTACCTGTAATCATTGGAGAATGTTCGAGGAGCATCTAGACCACTTTTATAGTATTGAGTATTTGCAGGAATTTGATGTTGTTGTGCTTGGTAAGCTTGTCCATGGCCAGGGTATGTATAGATGTCAACTACTTCAGTGTGATGAGTCACTTGGGAAAGTGGTGCAGGCTTAGGTTTAAGTGCTGATACTGCTGCTGCGGCTGGTTTAAGTGCTGCTACTGCAGCTGCTGGAATTCCTGCTACTTTTGCTGGTATTTCTGATACTTTTGCATGAGCATCTGAAATTGCTGCTACCACTGGAGCTGTTTTCTTACTAGCAAAATCTAAAACTTTCTTTGCCTTATCAGCTTTAAAGGCTGCCAGTGATTTAATAGCACCAATTTTATATAAAGCAACTTTCTTCCCAAGAACAAACGGAGCCTTTGCAATTGCTTTGATAGCTGCCCATTTCTTAAAGGCTGCCAGCTTTATTTTGGCTGCAACAATTTTTGCGATGCCAAGTTTTGCCGCAATCACAGGCTTTTTAGCTTCTTCTATTTCATTGTTGATATCGTGAATGTTTTTTCCCTGTGATGATTTAAGAACCACTGCAAGGACAATCTACAAAAAGAAAATAGAATTTGTTGTTAGAAAAGTTTGACAATAATTTTAAATATACAAATATTTGTATCCTTACCAGAAAAATTAAGGCAAATTTGCAATTCATGATATTTATTTTCTTTTATTACTGGTATTTGCTTATTTTGAAAGTGTGGCTTAGTTCAAAGACAAGTTGTAACTGATATTGTTTTCAAAGGTCATTTGGGTTTTTATAGTTTGAATGAATTTTTAGTTTAGGCTACATTCGATTGCAATTTTACAATTGGATTTCAAAAAATGTGAATAATTTGAAACTAATGAGAGACAACACAGTAACTAATTAATTTATTTTGTAAGCATTCTTTAGGAATTGAACCTTTTTTGTACGTAACTTATGGACATTTTAATGATGCACTTAGTTTAGAAATTTCTAATCTAATAGAAAAGAGATTATGAAAATGCCTGTGTGAGTCATTGAATTGGCTGCCTGCAGTATTTTGGTATATTGCTTTATTGGAGCCCTAAAACTAATTGCGTATCAAATTGATTGATGGAATTTAGATACTCACTACATACAAATGTACAATAGGGGTGTCGGAATTTTTTTTATTTTTTTATATTCAAAATGGGTATGGTGGATTTTGTAAAGGGCTTAGAAAGATGAAATTTTTGTTCTATACATCGATCATTTTTTGAAAGATGTCTGTGTTTGTACGTACGTTCGTGTGTTCCTTTGCTATTTTTCGTTCACCCTATCTCAAGAACAAATAAAGATGTCGATTGTCCACCTTTTATTGTAGGTTAAGGACTTTAAAAAAATCATAAAGCGGTTTCTTTTATTTTAATTGCTATTATGGTAAGAAAAACGTTGTTAAATTTCATAAGTCTAGATTGTAGAATATCTCAATTACAAATAACTGGCTGAACAGAATAGAGTGCTGCAACTGGAATAGCTGTCAAAAAGTGTTGAACGTGATTTTTTTACGCACCCACAATGCAGCTGTACAGCTTTCTGACATTTTAGTATCGAAAATAAAAATAAAAACAAAAATAGAACTGAATAATGATGAAAAAGAAGCTAAAATTGCCTTACGTCTTTATGAGTGATTGAAAAGAGGTTAAAAATCACTTTAACACATGTAAACACTTCGTTTTACTCACAATTTTGAAACGTCAAAAAAGCTGCAAGCTCAAAGTTGGCCAACTTGTCCAGCTGCGTCTGCAGCTGCGTCGTTTTCTGTTCGCATCATTGAATTTGTGTGTATTCAAAATTTTGACAGCTATTCCAGTTGCAGCTCCAGTTGCAGCTCCGTTTCCATTCTGTTTAGCCAGTAACGCTATCGATTTAATTCATTAATATTAATAATTAATTTTATTCTACGCGTGTTAACGTAATAGAGAGTTGTTGGTAAAAATATTTAAAAACAGATTAACTTACAGTTTTTTTTTTTTAAGTAAAAAGAATTGCTGAAAATTGTTGAAAAATTTTGTTCGGTTGGAATATTTGGAAAACAAACAATAACATTAGCTTTAGGGTAATTTTATTTTATACACTAAATAAATTTATCTTTAATTGACAAAACTTGTTAGAATATTCAACTTAAAATTTTTTAAATCGAAAAAAAACTATACCTAAGCAACTTTTCCAAAAATTGTTGAACATTTTTTTTTGTCTCAAAAATCTCGAGAACAGGCAATATTGACAATATTGACTTTGGGTTATTTTTTTCTACACACTAGTTAAACAATGTTTTTGTCTCGAAGCAAACCAATCATATGTCTTCACTTGATTGATTGAACACCTGAAAACCTTTTCGAAGATCTTGAATTGTCGATTTTTTTAATAAAGTAAGTAAGTAGGTACATAATTCATTTATTGAGATACAATTTTTCATTACATAGTATGAGTTACAAATGAATTTAAGCGCTTTGGCCTACCCGTCAGCTCGAGTGGCAAACAAAATTTATGTTTATTATTAATTTACAGTTACAAAATTTTATTATGATAACTCAGTGATAATAAGATTTCTGAATTTTTGGATGGATTTTACATAAGAGCAGAAGGATTTCCAATTTGTTTCATTTAAAATGTTGATGGTTTCAATCATTTTATTTATTTTTTAATAATAAAATAACATCGAGCCTCTAGCTTCCGAGGGCACCAATGGAAAGTTACCAGTGTGGGTCGCAGCCAGACTCTTTTTTAATTTTTTTTTTTTTGTATGCCTAAAAGGGGGAAAATAACAACAAAAAAATAAACACAAAAGATGCTCAAATTTTTTCTGCGAAATTGCGGAAGTTTCTTTTATTAACTTTGAGGTCCAAACTTTTATATTTAGAAATTGATTTTGTAAAAAATAATCAAAATTCTATTCCTTATCATGTAACACTAAAATATTTGCATTTCATAAAAAAATCCGGAGTTTATTATATGGAAACTTCATGGTAAACTCCAGTTTTTTCAACAGCTCAACATCGGCCCAATATGTACCTATATATTTGATCCCACCAACAGATAATAAAAACATTACCCAAAACATGACTTTTAGGTTTCCCTTTTTACAGGAACAAACTCAGGCGATTTTCAACCCCCCTATATCTTCAGTACCAATATAGTCAGAAACGCAGTATTTGCTGAGCTGATTAAACACAGGTGGCTTACCAAATTTCAACTCTTTAGCATTAATAATTCCCGAGATATAACACTTCAAAAATCGCAAAAACCGTAACTGACTGATTCACTGGCAGATCATCAAAATAATGGGGCACTTCCCGACATCGTAGAAACTTGAAATTTCGCACAACGGCATCGACATCCACCCAGCTTCTAAAAAATTCTCATAAATTATATGGAGTACTTATCCGATTGTTGTAAAACGATAAAAATTGGTAGGTCAGTAGGGCTTGAAGCACTTAGAAAGAAAAAAATTGAAAAATTGGAATTTTCCATTTAGGGGCGTGGCATCCACCCACGTTCTTAAAAATTCTTATAAATTCTCTGGAGCACTTTCGATTGTGGTAGAATGATGAAAATTGGTAGGTCGGTGGGGCTTGAAGTACTTGGAAAAAAATGAAAAATTAAAATTTTCCATTCAGGTTGCGTGGCATCCAACCACATTCCTAAAAATTCTCATAATTTATGTTGCACACTTCCGATTGTTATAGAAAGATACAAATTGGTAAAGCGGTGGGATTTGACGTGCATACAAAGATAAAAGTCAGACATTTATAATTTTCACCTCAAGGGGCGTGGCATCTATCCATTTTTTAAAAATTGTAATCAAAATGCACTTCCGATTGTTGTAGAACGATGAAAATGCTTGTAGAGCATAATAAGAAAAATATAAAAATTGAGATTTTCCATTCAAGGGGCGTGGCATCCACCACTTTTCTCAGAGTTGTTATAATTTTTATGAAGCACTTTCGGTTGCCGTAGAATTATTAATATTTATAGAGTTTTTTTATTTATTCTGTTTTTTGCACGAAAATTCTATTTTTCAAAATTCTGCTTTTTTTCAGTTCTGTCTTTCGAAATTCTGCTTTTCATAATTCTGTTTTACAGAATTCTGTATTATAAATTTTTAAGCAATAAAATTCTGCTGATTCTGGTTTTTCTCAAAGACGGAAAAGAAAAATGTGATTTTTCAACTTTATTGTTAGACAATTCAGTGCAACACTTTCTTCCAATCTGGAAGAGATTTTGTTTTCGCTCGTCATTTATTTATGTTATTTGATTGCTGCACATATTTTTCTACAACAAACTATCCACGCACAACTTATATTTCACTTTATTTTGTACTTTAACGGGTTAATGACGCTGTAAATGTAAGTGCAAAAGTTGAGTAAAGGCTAGTTTTCAGTTTGATTCAGGTGAAACACAAAATTATATTGGTTTCATGCAAAATAAAACCATTGCTGTCATGGAATTTCATGCAAAACGATTGGCCGACATTTGTTCTGCGTGCGAAAAATAGTGTGGTGAATAATAAATATTTTTTATGGTTGGTTTACACTTCGAAAAAAAATATATTCACCTTACAATATTTTTTGCATGCAAATAATTTTTGCATCCAAAAATAATTGTCTTCCATTTTTAGGCCTATAGCTTATTAATTGCGTGTAAGTTAATGACTCGATGAGTGCCTGAGGCCAAGCAAAACATTTTTCGTCTATTATAAAAATTTTGCATAGAATAGGTGCGTAATTGTTTACAAAGTTTTGTTTTTATGCGCACGGAACTGTAAACTCTGCTCATACCTACAATTATTGTTTTAGACAAAAGTGCAGTCTTAAAACCAAATACAAGATATTTTCCCTATTTTATGATGAGACAAGTTTGAGAAAATTTCTTTACAACCTTCTTTTTATTATTGGCAGAATTTTGTAAAACTGAATTTTAAAAATCAGAATTTTGAAAAGCAGAGTTTTGAAAAGCAGAATTTTGAAAGTAGTAGTTTGAAAAACAGAATTCTGAAAGCAGAATTTTGCAAAAAGAATTTTGACCCAGCTAGAATTTCGACCCCAACCCAAAAAACTTGCTTGCGAAAGCCCTGCAAGTAGCAAGTACTTGCGGCAAGTGATTTTAAGTTATTTACTTGCTTGAAAGCGCTTGCAGGAACTAGCCAAACCGTGCAAGTAATGCTTGCGCAAGTACTTACAGCAATTAAATACTTGCAAATACTTTTTGGGTCGTTGCACCAGGCAAGTTTTACTTGCCGCAAGTACTTGTTCGCAAGTAAATCACCTGCAGCAATTACTTGCTTGCAAGGACTTTTCGAGTCGTCATACAAGGCAAGTTTTACTTGCAGCAATCATTTTACTTTCTGCAAGTACTTTACTTACACGGTGTGACGGCACCTATACTCTACAACAGAATAATTTGCTATCTAAAATGTAATATTCAAAAAATATTATTATACATATAAAGCATTTAATTTAAAGTCAAAAATACAGATTTTTTACTTGTTACTCTTAAGTGCTGAAGTGGTTTAAAACTGTTTTGTTAGACTATCTATATAATGGTAGGTATCAATTTTTTTTTTTCATTTTTTCCATTCGAGCAAGATACCACAAATTTCTAAAAACACAACTTATAATAAGCCAATTATTGGCCTTTCGCATAAAGATCACTTTAATTAGTTCAAGAAGATCAGTTATCGATGATCAGTGTTATCAGTGGTCACTTAAGGCCGAAATTAAATCTAATTTTTTCTAAAATTATAACTATCACACAATTTTCATTGAATTTTCTTTTAAACTACGGATTTCAAAGATTTTATTTATTTATTTATTTATTTAAGCTTATAGTGCTGACTAAAACTTAGATAAATTTCGGAGTTTGTTGTTAGGCACATTATGTAGGTACAATTAAAAAAATCCTGATCCTGAACGTATTTAAAGTTCAAAATTTGCGTGTGAACATTGCTTGTGTGGTGAAAATATTTTTGTATGGAACTTAATAAATAGATTTGGGACAACTTCGCTGAGTAACTACAACAAAAAACTGATATTTTTTACTTTTGATCAAACTCTTAAAAGAATTTTGACAGAAAGTTTCTACCATAATTAATTTCAGTTATATTTGAAATGTGGCTAGTCTTAGTGTTTGTTTCTGACTGGACTAGCTACTATGAAAAGGACCGGTTTGGATGTAGAAGTGCATCGAAAACTTTCGGAATAGTATAGACTGGTTTGGTTAATGTAGTGGTAAGTTAACCGAAATGTTGGGTATCTACTTCCCTCTATACATATTATTTGCTTTCAAAATACCATGGCAACTTTTTCTAATTATTAAACAACAATATATTGATCCATCCAATCAGTAAGTTGATAGTTTAAAGGCTGTTTGAGATTATAACCGCCGCAACCATATAAATATACTGATAGTGAAAATATACGACGTATCAATCTTAAAAACATAACAGTTTTTCTTGGATTACCTCAGAATTATTCTAATCGAATAACCTTAACCTGTGTAAGATAACGCTACAACAAATGAAAAATATTTACTTTTTTACAGACAGTGACTGATTTTTTGTTTTTCCTTTCAACAACCTCCAAATAAACAGCTGTCATACTATTTCATCAATTCGGTCACTGACGCCTACTGGGATACACAAAAATGCTAGATGCATATGCGTAAACTGTCAAAAAAGCTTAAACTTAACTTCTTAAGTTCGTAAACAAATTACATTCCATTTATTCTCCAACTTCTATACGAATATTATTTTGTGTTCGTTCTTCATTGTTTTAGAGTATTTCTGGATTAAACGTTAGTATTAGTGATTGATTAGGCCATTACAACATTCGTTGTGTGAATTTAATGCAATTAAGCATTTGTTCATTTTGTATAAAAAGCAAGTGCAAGTATTAGTATTTAGTTTAGTTGCTAAAATTAACGGTTGAAGAAGATGAATAAATTACTGGTTAGTATCTCGTTTGGATTTAATTTTGAGAATTGTATTTTTGAACACAGCCTTTTTGTGTACAGATATGCTGTGCACTAGTGGCACTTTCTGCTGCTGTTCTAGCTTTTCCATATGGAGAACATAGGAACGCAATTGGCTCAGATGGACGAGGTGGTGGCGGCTATGGAGGTGGTGGCAAAGGATATGGCGATGGCGGTAGTTGGGGAGGAAGCGGAGGTGGACAAAATGGACAAGGAGGTTTTGGTGGTGGTCAAGGTTATGGTGGTTTACATGGTGGTGGTCAAGGTGGTGGCTTAGGAGCTGGTCAAGGTGGTGGTCAAGGATTTGGTGGTGGACATGGTGGCGGTCAAGGCGGTGGCTTAGCAGCTGGTCAAGGTGGTGGTCAAGGATTTGGTGGTGGACATGGTGGAGGTCAAGGCGGTGGCTTAGGAGCTGGTCAAAGTGGTGGTCAAGGTAGTGGCCTAGGAGCTGGCCAAAGTGGCGGTGGTGGATATGGAGGTGGATCTGGAGGCCCATTCATAGGTGGTGGCAGTCGTGTTGTACCTGGATTTTCCAATTCAGGTGGTACTGACGGACATGGAGGTGGTGGCAGTCGTCCAGGTGGTTCAGCTGGACTTACCAATTCAGCAGGTGGAGGGCACAGAAGAAATCCAAGTCAAGGTGGTTTCGGTGGTGATGGCTGTCAGTTTGGTGGTTCATGTAGTGGTGCAACTGGAGCCCATGGTGGACATCAAGGTGGTTACAAGACTCATGGATACTAAATAGCTTCATTTTAAATAAGTATTTTATAAGTTCCCTACTGTGACTAATACTTTAAAATATGTACATAGATACTTTCTGCATTCGCATTTGTGAGATTTAGATTTTAATAAATTTTATTAACATTTTCTATATAAAAATTGTATTATTTAATGCTGCAATAAGTTCAAGGTGGTGGATTTCTACTACATTGGCAGTGAGTGATCTGGCAAATGTATCTAGTCATAAGCAGCCTTATTCATATAAACGCATAATTTATGAGGGATTATGACTACCCTTAATATGTTAAACACAGTGCGAGTGTTTCGAAAGCGCAGGATAGGGTTTAAAAGGAGATACCGATGCACACTGGTTTTGAATTTCTGAATATGACAATGGGAACGAAAAATATAGTGGGGTAAGGCATTCCACATTCGTATTTTGCGGCTGAAGAAAGGATCTCGCTTAAGCGACAGGAGACAGCATTGAGTCTTAGAGCATTAAATTCTACACGGTTTTTGATTCCATCCGAAGGATATAAGGATGTGAATCTGAAAACGAATATGAAAAGCTGAGGGTGCTGTCGTCAGCAAAACAGTTTAATGGATTAGAAGTTTCATACAAGACATCATTGATGAATACAAGGAAGAGAATCGGAGACAAAACGGAGCCCTGGGGCACAACAGCATTTATTTTATGAATATCAGACTTGAAACCATACAATACAACTTGTATTGAGCGGTCCGAAAGCTAGTTTTTAATCCAACGAAGAAGAGATTCGTCGATGCCAAGCTCTATTAAACTTTCTCCAAAACAATTTAAAGATTTGTTCCACTGTTCGGTGAGATATACCATCAGACTACCAGTGGACCTATTGGTACGAAAGGCATACTGCCGGCCATTAAAAGCTTTCGTTCTTCAAGATATTTCTTGAGCTTATAATTAATCAGCGTTTCCATGACCTTGGAAATGAGTGCCGTGAGTGCTATTTGACGATAACTGGAGTAAGAAGAAGACACACCTTTTTTAGGGACAGGCTGGACATATGCAGTTTTTCATCCACTTGTAAAGGGACCACTAGAGTATGACAGATAGAAAAGCTTACACAGAGGTTTTGCCAGGGTTGAAGAACACCTCTTCAGAACAAAATGGGAGGGATACTATCCGGACCAGCGGGTACATCAAGATCTTTAAGGACTCTTGCCACTGCACGAGTGCGAAAGATGATTCGTCCCATGAAATCGTTAGTGCCCTCAAGTACGGGAGGAGTCTTTAAACACTTTGGCAGCGTGCGTCGTACTAACAGCAAACTATGCTGCAAGCAAATTGGCTTTTTCTAGTGAGCTTACACTCCCTATTGTCATGAAAGACGAATATTCTTTGCAAATGACCTTTGGGAGATTTTGGTATTTTTTGCCGTTATTTTTGGTACCTAGTTAAAAAATTTGGTTCTTTGGATATGGCCGTTGCAGCTTCTAGCTTGTTTGAACTTATTCCGGTTTTCCTCAGTAGGGTTGGTGAAACTTACCTCTCTGACCTAGATAACCCCTTTACAGCTCGAATCAAACCACGAATTTTCGTTCGGTTTGATAGATTTTATCCTATTTGAAATAAAATTTCTCATCCCGTAAGGAATTAAATTTGTAATCATATTTGCCTTTAAGTCTATGTCACTATCGAGGAAGCATAGTGACCAGTTAAAGTTCCTGAAGAAATCGTTGAAACCGTCCCAGCTGGCATTCTCGTATTGCCAAACAATTCTCTTAGGGGTTTTCTCTTTAACTGAGGATTTTTGGCAGAAGAAATTTGAAGATACATATGACACAATGGCCTGATGTGCATAGAGGCTATAATACACTGATAGTGTATTTATCAGGGACAGAGGTAAGGAACGAGTCTAAGGTGTTGGCGGATTGATCTGTTACTTCAGGGATCCGAGGTGGTTCGTCAACAAGCTGGGTTAGGTGGTTGGACTCAGCAAAGATCTGGACAGACCTTCCTTCGGGTGTTGTCTGGCCAGAAAAGCGAAGCACACTAGAATTGTGTACATTGAAATCGCCCACAGTAACGATTTCAGTGTGAGCCTAATGGGAAAAATTATTACAGTTCTCATACTATAGTTCCAAAACCAAAATGAACCCTTAATTATTGACGTTAAATGGTAAATCTTTTTATGATATTCATACGTTTTTAGTACCGCTATATCTTATTACAAAAATTGAACTCTGTCCCTCATCAGATTCCTTATCAGCAGACCTCGGATTTTGCATATTTGCATATTTTTGAAGGATTTAGATACTTAAATTCTGATGACACCAAGATTCATTTCGTTGAAAATGAAGTTGAAAACGATATGCATATTTAAAATTTTTTTGCATATTTGCATGAAATGCATATGCATAATATATGCCAAAATATGGAAACTATGCAAAAAATATGCAAAATATGCAAAACATATGCAAAATATGCACACATTTCCTATGTTTAACATATCAAAAAACAATATAAAAGCGATTCAGAGGATGGTATATCATATTGAAATTTTATTAATTACTGTCAAATATTAAAGAAGAGCCACTGATACTTAATACATTCAATATTTTATAGGTTTTTTTTAGAGTCACTTGAATTATAAATATTCAGTCAATCCACTTAAACAGAAGAATTTCTTTTCAAATTTTCTTCATATTCTATTATTACAAATTACAATATACAACTATAATTTTATCATAATAACTAATTGAGGGGCTTTGACGTTTCTCTCCCAGAACTATTTTGTGAGCGAAAAAGCTTCTTTCAACTTCACAGGAAGTAATTGGAGCAAATTCATATTAAACTAGCTGTTACCCACCCGCTTCGCCGGACCTCCGCAAGCACTTTAAATTATAAAAAAAAACTGTCCTTTAACTAAATAAAATCTCAAAATGGGAAAATTTCACCTTATCGAAATCTCCCAATTACATTATTTAACTCATCAGAGTCGACGTGCAGTGCTATAAGGCCCGAGCAAATAAAGTCCGTTGAGCTTGTTTCCCAAAATAAAATTAAATAATGATTTTATTCCAAATAAAAATGTAAATAAAACTAGTCTAGCACTGAAAAGACTAAATACAAAATTCATTATTTACAATTATTTTTAAAGCCTAATGTATAACGCGGTAGAGAATGCTGTCCATACTTATGCGCCTGCCTTGCGACTGAGCATACCCTAAGCGGAGCAACAGAGTTGCTGTACCGGGACAGAGAATCCAACAAGGGTACTAAAATTATAAGTGGTCGGCCTCCGAGACAAAAATCCAATCAATATTTAGCAAAATAACCGTACAAATTATATTATTTTTAATTTTAGGATAACATTGTCATAGTTGGCCGGCTTCATTTGGTTCAAAAGATTTTAACTTCCACTTGGGTTTTATATCCCACTCATGCAACTCTATTGCTCTGCTTACGGGTGTGTTCAATCGGCTTCTGCAGTTATTTTTGTACCACACTTTTTTTTCTTTTTTTAATATTATTAAGCTTATTCCACTGCATTATAGGCCTCTACACAAAATTTCATTCAAATCTTTTCAGCCATTTGAGCGTGATTGTCTAGCAAACATTCAAACAAACAAACTTTCACATTTATGATATTAGTAAGATAAGATAAAATATCCCGATATACATGGGGATTCAGTGACAAGTCGTGCTCAACTATGCAAACATAAATATTGATTTTAACATCTTGAATTTTGTTGCCTGATACGCTAATATCAGTCAAAAGGACTTTCGAGTTTGGAACCAAAATATCGAATTCCTTATTTGAAATTGTTTTCTGACCAAACCAGGCATGATAATTTAAAACGGTTTTTTACTTTTTATTCAGATATCTCTAGATTTTGAAAATATAGTCGAAAATAAAATAGTTTTCACAAGCACGACATTGGACCGCTTTTGAAATGTAATTTGTTTTGACAGGACTTTGACCGGAAGTACATAATTAGAATATTAGGTAATTTGTTTTTATTAATTTAGCTGACATATCGCTAAGTCTAATCACAAGTTTTTCTTTTTTAAATATCGATTTTTGCAGCAAAAAACAAACATTTTGAAAAAAGTTTTTTAGCAAAGTGTGCCATTTTGCTAGTTTTCAAAGTCCTTTGTGATGAGAGCTATATGTCATCAGATAGTACTTATTTAAATCTACAAGATGTCAACATTAGCTTAGTTTTTTTTTTCTTCAAAAAGTGGACCTAAGCCGTTTTTCCCTTAGGCCCTTAATATGGTAAAGCGTTGGACAAGGGAAAGTGGAATATTCTTCTCTTTGTTCATTGTTTGTTAACCAAGAAAATATTCTCCTGTAATGCTCGCACTTTAATATTAAACGAGTGGAATTAAAATTTTTGATGAAATTCGTTTCCATATCGCACATGTATTTCAAAAGTGTCACAACTCAAAATTCTTCGTTTTTCAATAGAGTCGAAAAACCATTTTACAACAATAGAAACAATAAATTTATGAAATAACCAATGCCTACAAAAGGAAATACACTATTAACCAAACATACATAACAACCAGCATCAATTCTGCATCTTAAACCATGAAAATTTACGTTTTTAGAGTTATGACACTTTTCGTGTTTTTTTCATAAAAAAAATAATGTATTATTTTAAGTTCAGCCACTTTAGTCAAACAATTTTTAGTTGTGACAGTTTTGTTGTATGTGTTTCTTAATAATTACATCACGTTTTTTCATGATTTTGATATTTTTTTTAGAAAAGTTATTAGGATTATGGGGATTATCTTAAACCAAAATATAGAATAATGATCAATATTATGTAGTTTACTCGCCACGCCTTTCTTCGAGCCTTTCTTCTCTTAAAGTTTAGGCAAATTAACCTTATAAGGGCTTACACGAAAAGAAACATTCATTCAGGCTGTTTTCATTTATTGTTAAAAAAATAATTATTATTATTTGGAAAAAGGTAGATAATTAAAATAAATATTACAAAAAAAGTAGTAACTCCAACTGTAAGATATTTTTTGGTAGCTAATTGCACCATTAATCTTGAGCGACTCCTCGAATTCATTATAAAATTCCTACCGAAAAATAGCACTGGTTAACAAAAGTAAAACTGAAGAACAAAACGTCGTTTTCTTAAGGTTTTTGGTACGATGAGTCTCAATCTGGATTCGAGGTCAGCGTACCAAAATTATAGTTTTTCTTAACACGTACAATTTATTCATCTAAAGTGTCATAACTCGAAAAAACATGAAAAAATGTATGAGAAAAGGCTTATTTTCGAATTAAAGTGTTTGTAAGATATCTGCCATGACAAGATTAAGGTTTTATATAAAATTGGAAGCAATTGGTATTTAATTGAGCTTTAAAAACTTAAATCTTTATTGAAACAACAAAACTGTATTAACTCTAAATTTCAACTTTTCATGTTTCTAAAGTGTAGTAACTAAAAATAATACAAAGGAATTAAAATTACCTCAATCAATTTAAACGTCACAACTCAAAATGAAACAGATATTTTTCCACAGAAGAGACAGCAAAAATGTATCAACTCAAAATACAACACTTAATTTTTTTACAAATGTAACCACTAAAACGACACAATTCAAATTAAAACACTTTTGATATTTATTGCACAACTGTTTACAACAAGAATCGCGTCACAACTAAAAATATGTCATTTTTGTCAAAGCACGTTTGATTTCAACTATAACATCTAAAACGACATTTTACCTTTTGAAAAAAAAACTATTGAACTTATATCAATGGCAACTAGATAGAAAGGTCCCGGAAAATTTCAAATATTTTTTTGCGTCCAAAGCTCAAAAAATGTGTTTTTTGAGTTGTGACACTTTTGAAATACATGTGCGATATATTTAGCATGTTTTGCATATTTTTTGCATATTTTGCATATATTTTGCATATTTTTGGCATATTTTTTTGCATAATTTTTGCATATATTTTGCATATTTTCGACATGCATTACAATTTCTTGTATTTGAACGATAAAACGTCTAAATACCAAGTTTGGTATCAATCTGATGAAAAATATGCAAATATGCAAAATCCGAGGTCTACTTATCAGTCCGCTGAAAGAACAGGCAAAAATATTGTTACCTTTGAAAACTCTCCAAGTTTCAGGCTTGGCAGCGAAAAGCAATAAGTCTGGTGAAAATAAAACAGTTTTTGCATCGTACGTCCATTTGCTGTTTCATTTATTAAGAAGGCATTTGTGCGAGAACTCAAGCTGTCCATTTGGTTTCTCATTCCCCTGATTAGAAGTTACAGGAAAAACGTCTGTATAAGTAGGCATATCTTTTAGCTTAATAATCAGAGATCGAAAATGACAGTTGACCTTTATTTTCAATTGATTTCTCACGAAAAGATATTTAATTCTTCAAATTTCACTTTGGTCTCCGTCTGAGATTTATTTTTAAAAATTAATTTTTAAGGTCTTTTGATGAGATTTATCGTGGGCTTCCAGAATAACTCTTATCTGTTGACTTTTGTTTTCTAAAAAAAAGGGAAACAATCAACCATAAACTTTTTCAGTGGAAAATAAATCAAAAATGGTATTTTCGCTCTAAGTAAAAGTAGATATAAAATCTCTGTTATTTGAAATATTTCAGATAATTCAGAACTCCGTTTACTCAAATCATCATCAACATTTATTAAAGAAGAGGTTTTACGGTAACGACGCCGCAGATACCTTAACGTGGCTTTCAATGCCATTGTGGTCATTGTATTTATCTCGCTTTTGTCTCGCCATGCCCGTTTGCTTGGATATCTGTGTCGTGGTTTTCTCGCTATGATCTCGGTTTGTTTTTCCATTATCTCGCTTTGGTCTCGCTATAGTCTCGCCAAAACTCTTTTTTTCAAAATTACTTTTCAAATAAATTACAATAAGCTAAAACTAAAAATTCCAAACATGGTCTTATGTTTCATTTTCACGGCTACCTCTGTATCGTGGATTTCTCCCAATAGTCTCGCTATAGTCAAGCCGTGACATTTACACGTGGTTTTTTGTCATTGTTCACGTCTTATCATCGTTTCGCTATGGTCTCGCTTTTATGTTGCCAAAGTCCGACTATTATAGCAATTAGAGTTTCATTTTAGCTACATTTTTCAAGCTGCTGACACGGTGTCAAACTGGTAAAAGAAAACTGCTAACAATGACAATTTGACACCTTCTTGCCGACTGAACATACAGACCCTAAGTGGGTCAACGGAGTTGCGTTAGTGGCACAGAGGCCAAAAAAAGGAGTAAAAATCCAGATGAGAACCCGTTGGCCAGCCAACACACAATCATTCAAGAAAACTGTTGACTAACCTTAAAAGATTTCTTTAAGCTTATTTTTCAAATAAGACCAATAACGAGATGAAATTATAACCATAAGCGAGAAAACCTCGTGTACGTGTACCTAAATTCATACGGCGAGAAGATATGAGCACCATGGCTATAAATTAGCCAGTTTATATTTCTTGAGCGCTCAGTACTTTTTCTCCTTTCTTTGACAGAGCCGGAGGATAAAATATAAACAGGATTCCTCAAATAGAAGTCAAAACATCTCTCTTTTTCTTTTCTTCTTATGTAATTAACTGCGACAAAATATAATTGAGCAAGAGAATCCAAAAAATTTCAGTCTCAGTTTTTAAGGGGAAATGTGAGGAATTTTTGTGAGGAGTTTTAGACGGCCATGGCGAGGTGTATACCATGGGATAACAATACACAATTACGTGAAAACGTAATCGGCAAGATGACGAAAAGAAATCGTCACTATCGCCATCTTGCAGTCGTCGTTGTCGTTATTGTGTCCGTCATCATCGGTGACGTTGTAATTCGAGAGAAACCGAAAAAAGTTCTTTTTAAGTTAAATGGTTATTAAGTGACCATTTTTTAAAATCTCGGCAGGCAAGCGAAATTTTAAAGAGCCGAGCCGGTTTTGATAGAGTGAATGTCTCAACAGATTCAATAGTTTTGAGCAGTGATTGGAACTATCGAATAACAACTATCGAATTATTCGATAGTAGCTAAATGTTCATTTATTCGATAGTATTTAGTTATACATTCGTTCATTCAGTAATGCAATTGTCGTTCAATCGCTTTTTCACTCGATATTAACTTTGAACGATTTAAGTATACTTTCTCACTCGACTACTACTAATACTACTAGTTCCGATTCTGGAATCGTTCATTGGCTTTTCGTTCGATTACTTTTTTGACCGATAGTATTACTGAACGATTTTATATAACTTTTTTTTGTGTTGTTCTTGTTAGTCTGATATTACTGTTACTATTTCCATTAATTTCATTTGCATTCTTGCTCTTTCTGGTATAGTTTTGGGTTGTTTTACTCTACTATATTTTCTATGCGCTATGCATTGAAAATTTGGAATAATAGTGTAAATTTGATATCTGAGATTTGAGTGAAACTTGATATATATTTATATTGTTTAAGTTTATTAATTCATCGATAGCGTGGGCATCATTTGATGGAATTTGTCAGTTAATAGTCTAGCGAATGGTGGTTGGATGTTGTAGGAACTGGGAGCCTTGAGCTGTATCTTTTCCTACACATCACATGCTTACAATACCTCCACGTTGGTAGCCGCCGGATACTGGTCTTGGCTTTATGCCTTGACTTGCTAAACTTGTAAGTACGAATGTTGACCAAGGAAAGAATTGCAACATTAAACCAATGGCCCTACAGATTGGAGGTTAGTGCGTTGGGGTAACGACCCGACCACCGTAAAAAAGCCAATTGTTATGAGAGAGACACGAGAAGCCTCGGATAACGACACCCCTCAAATGGCAACCAGACCCGGAATGAAAATGGACTATGACCTACGAGTATGTACCTGGAATGTAAGAACACTCTATACACCAGGTGCTACTCAAAAACTTGAATCTGTCCTCTTGCGGTACAAGGCAGATATAACCACGATCCAGGAGATACGATGGATAGGATCAGGTATAACGAAAAGAAAAGCACATGCAACTTGCACATGCAACTTATACATGCAACATGCAACATGCACATGCAACTTGCACATGCAACTTCCACATGCAACTTGCACATGCAACTTGCACATGCAACTTGCACATGCAACTTGCACATGCAACTTGCACATGCAACTTGCACATGCAACTTGCATATGCAACTTGCACATGCAACTTGCACATGCAACTTGCACATGCAACTTGCACATGCAACTTGCACATGCAACTTGCACATGCAACTTGCACATGCAACATGCAACATGCACATGCAACTTGCACATGCAACATGCAACATGCACATGCAACATGCACATGCAACTTGCACATGCAACTTGCTCGTGCAACATGCACATGCAACTTGCACGTGCAACATGCACATGCAACTTGCACATGCAACTTGCACATGCAACTTGCACATGCAACCTGCACATGCCATTTGCACATGCAACTTGCACATGCAACTTGCACATGCCATTTGCACATGCAACTTTAACATGCAACATGCAACATAAAACATGCAACATGCAACATGCAACATGCAACATGCAACATGCAACATGCAACATGCAACATGCAACATGCAACATGCAACATGCAACATGCAACATGCAACATGCAACATGCAACATGCAACATGCAACATGCAACATGCAACATGCAACATGCAACATGCAACATGCAACATGCAACATGCAACATGCAACATGCAACATGCAACATGCAACATGCAACATGCAACATGCAACATGCAACATGCAACATGCAACATGCAACATGCAACATGCAACATGCAACATGCAACATGCAACATGCAACATGCAACATGCAACATGCAACATGCAACATGCAACATGCAACATGCAACATGCAACATGCAACATGCAACATGCAACATGCAACATGCAACATGCAACATGCAACATGCAACATGCAACATGCAACATGCAACATGCAACATGCAACATGCAACATGCAACATGCAACATGCAACATGCAACATGCAACATGCAACATGCAACATGCAACATGCAACATGCAACATGCAACATGCAACATGCAACATGCAACATGCAACATGCAACATGCAACATGCAACATGCAACATGCAACATGCAACATGCAACATGCAACATGCAACATGCAACATGCAACATGCAACATGCAACATGCAACATGCAACATGCAACATGCAACATGCAACATGCAACATGCAACATGCAACATGCAACATGCAACATGCAACATGCAACATGCAACATGCAACATGCAACATGCAACATGCAACATGCAACATGCAACATGCAACATGCAACATGCAACATGCAACATGCAACATGCAACATGCAACATGCAACATGCAACATGCAACATGCAACATGCAACATGCAACATGCAACATGCAACATGCAACATGCAACATGCAACATGCAACATGCAACATGCAACATGCAACATGCAACATGCAACATGCAACATGCAACATGCAACATGCAACATGCAACATGCAACATGCAACATGCAACATGCAACATGCAACATGCAACATGCAACATGCAACATGCAACATGCAACATGCAACATGCAACATGCAACATGCAACATGCAACATGCAACATGCAACATGCAACATGCAACATGCAACATGCAACATGCAACATGCAACATGCAACATGCAACATGCAACATGCAACATGCAACATGCAACATGCAACATGCAACATGCAACATGCAACATGCAACATGCAACATGCAACATGCAACATGCAACATGCAACATGCAACATGCAACATGCAACATGCAACATGCAACATGCAACATGCAACATGCAACATGCAACATGCAACATGCAACATGCAACATGCAACATGCAACATGCAACATGCAACATGCAACATGCAACATGCAACATGCAACATGCAACATGCAACATGCAACATGCAACATGCAACATGCAACATGCAACATGCAACATGCAACATGCAACATGCAACATGCAACATGCAACATGCAACATGCAACATGCAACATGCAACATGCAACATGCAACATGCAACATGCAACATGCAACATGCAACATGCAACATGCAACATGCAACATGCAACATGCAACATGCAACATGCAACATGCAACATGCAACATGCAACATGCAACATGCAACATGCAACATGCAACATGCAACATGCAACATGCAACATGCAACATGCAACATGCAACATGCAACATGCAACATGCAACATGCAACATGCAACATGCAACATGCAACATGCAACATGCAACATGCAACATGCAACATGCAACATGCAACATGCAACATGCAACATGCAACATGCAACATGCAACATGCAACATGCAACATGCAACATGCAACATGCAACATGCAACATGCAACATGCAACATGCAACATGCAACATGCAACATGCAACATGCAACATGCAACATGCAACATGCAACATGCAACATGCAACATGCAACATGCAACATGCAACATGCAACATGCAACATGCAACATGCAGCATGCACATGCAACTTGCACATGCAACTTGCACATGCAACCTGTACATGCAACTTGCACATGCAACTTGCACATGCAACATGCAACAGGCACTTGCAACTTGCACATGCAACTTGCACATGCAACTTGCACATGCAACTTGCACATGCAACTTGCACATGCAACTTGCACATGCAACTTGCAACATGCACATGCAACATGCAACATGCACATGCAACTTGCACATGCAACATGCAACATGCAACATGCACATGCAACTTGCACATGCAACTTGCACATGCAACTTGCAACATGCACATGCAACTTGCACGTGCAACATGCACATGCAACTTGCACATGCAACTTGCACATGCAACTTGCACATGCAACTTGCACATGCAACTTGCACATGCAACTTTCACATGCAACTTGCACATGCAACTTGCACATGCAACTTAAACATGCAGCATGCAACATGCACATGCAACTTGCACATGCAACATGCAACTTGCACGTGCAACATGCACATGCAACTTGCACATGCAACTTGCACATGCAACTTGCACATGCAACTTGCACATGCAACTTGCACATGCAACATGCACATGCAACTTGCACATGCAACATGCAACATGCAACATGCACATGCAACTTGCACATGCAACTTGCACATGCAACTTGCACATGCAGCATGCAACATGCTCATGCAACTTGCACATGCAACATGCAACAGGCACATGCAACTTGCACATGCAACTTGCACATGCAACTTGCACATGCAACTTGCACATGCAACTTGCACATGCAACTTGCACATGCAACTTGCACATGCAACTTGCACATGCAACTTGCACATGCAACTTGCAACATGCACATGCAACATGCAACATGCACATGCAACTTGCACATGCAACATGCAACATGCAACATGCACATGCAACTTGCACATGCAACTTGCACATGCAACTTGCAACATGCACATGCAACTTGCACGTGCAACATGCACATGCAACTTGCACATGCAACATGCACATGCAACTTGCACATGCAACTTGCACATGCAACTTGCACATGCAACTTTCACATGCAACTTGCACATGCAACTTGCAAATGCAACTTGCACATGCAACTTGCACATGCAACTTGCACATGCAACTTGCACATGCAACTTGCACATGCAACTTGCACATGCAACTTGCACATGCAACTTGCAACATGCACATGCAACTTGCACATGCAACATGCACATGCAACTTACACATGCAACTTGCACATGCAAATTGCACATGCAACTTGCACATGCAACATGCAACATGCAACATGCACATGCAACTTGCACATGCAACTTGCACATGCAACTTGCACATGCAGCATGCAACATGCACATGCAACTTGCACATGCAACATGCAACAGGCACATGCAACTTGCACATGCAACTTGCACATGCAACTTGCACATGCAACTTGCACATGCAACTTTCACATGCAACTTGCACATGCAACTTGCAAATGCAACTTGCACATGCAACTTGCACATGCAACTTGCACATGCAACTTGCACATGCAACTTGCACATGCAACTTGCACATGCAACTTGCACATGCAACTTGCACATGCAACATGCACATGCAACTTGCACATGCAACTTGCAACATGCACATGCAACATGCAACATGCACATGCAACTTGCACATGCAACATGCAACATGCAACATGCACATGCAACTTGCACATGCAACTTGCACATGCAACTTGCAACATGCACATGCAACTTGCACGTGCAACATGCACATGCAACTTGCACATGCAACTTGCACATGCAACTTGCACATGCAACTTGCACATGCAACTTGCACATGCAACTTGCACATGCAACTTGCACATGCAAATTGCACATGCAACTTGCACATGCAACTTGCACATGCAACTTTTACATGCAACTTGCAAATGCAACTTGCACATGCAACTTGCACATGCAACTTGCACATGCAACTTGCACATGCAACTTGCACATGCAACTTGCACATGCAACTCGCACATGCAACTTGCACATGCAACTTGCACATGCAACTTGCACATGCAACTTGCACATGCAACTTGCACATGCAGCATGCAACATGCATATGCAACTTGCACATGCAACATGCAACAGGCACATGCAACTTGCACATGCAACTTGCACATGCAACTTGCACATGCAACTTGCACATGCAACTTGCACATGCAACTTGCACATGCAACTTGCACATGCAACTTGCACATGCAACTTGCACATGCAACTTGCAACATGCACATGCAACATGCAACATGCACATGCAACTTGCACATGCAACATGCAACATGCAACATGCACATGCAACTTGCACATGCAACTTGCACATGCAACTTGCAACATGCACATGCAACTTGCACGTGCAACATGCACATGCAACTTGCACATGCAACTTGCACATGCAACTTGCACATGCAACTTGCACATGCAACTTGCACATGCAACTTTCACATGCAACTTGCACATGCAACTTGCACATGCAACTTAAACATGCAGCATGCAACATGCACATGCAACTTGCACATGCAACATGCAACTTGCACGTGCAACATGCACATGCAACTTGCACATGCAACTTGCACATGCAACTTGCACATGCAACTTGCACATGCAACTTGCACATGCAACTTGCACATGCAACATGCACATGCAACTTGCACATGCAACATGCAACATGCAACATGCACATGCAACTTGCACATGCAACTTGCACATGCTACTTGCACATGCAGCATGCAACATGCACATGCAACTTGCACATGCAACTTGCACATGCAACTTGCACATGCAACTTGCAACATGCACATGCAACATGCAACATGCACATGCAACTTGCACATGCAACATGCAACATGCAACATGCACATGCAACTTGCACATGCAACTTGCACATGCAACTTGCAACATGCACATGCAACTTGCACGTGCAACATGCACATGCAACTTGCACATGCAACTTGCACATGCAACTTGCACATGCAACTTGCACATGCAACTTGCACATGCAACTTTCACATGCAACTTGCACATGCAACTTGCAAATGCAACTTGCACATGCAACTTGCACATGCAACTTGCACATGCAACTTGCACATGCAACTTGCACATGCAACTTGCACATGCAACTTGCACATGCAACTTGCAACATGCACATGCAACTTGCACATGCAACATGCACATGCAACTTACACATGCAACTTGGACATGCAACTTACACATGCAACATGCACATGCAACTTGCACATGCAACATGCAAATGCAACTTGCATATGCAACTTGCAAATGCAACTTGCACATGCAACTTGCACATGCAACTTGAACATGCAACTTGCACATGCAACTTGCACATGCAACTTGCAACATGCACATGCAACTTGCACGTGCAACATGCAAATGCAACTTGCACATGCAACTTGTACATGCAACATGCACATGCAACATGCACATGCAACTTGCACATGCAACATGCAACATGCACATGCAACATGCACATGCAACTTGCACATGAAACTTGCAACATGCACATGCAACTTGCACGTGCAACATGCACATGCAACTTGCACATGCAACTTGCACATGCAACTTGCACATGCAACATGCACATGCAACTTGCACATGCAACTTGCACATGCAACTTGCACGTGCAACTTGCACATGCAACTTGCACATGCAACTTGCAGATGCAACTTGCACATGCAACTTGCACATGCAACTTGCACATGCAACTTGCACATGCAACTTGCACATGCAACTTGCACATGCAACTTGCACATGCAACTTGAACATGCAACATGCAACATGAACATGCAACTTGCACATGCAACTTGCACATGCAACTTGCACATGCAACTTGTACATGCAACTTACAAATGCAACTTGCACATGCAACTTGCACATGCAACTTGAACATGCAACATGCAACATGCACCTGCATTTTGCACATGCAACCTGCACATGCAACTTGCACATTCAACTTGCACATGCAACATGCACATGCAACTTGCACATGCAACTTGCACATGCAACTTGCACATGCAACTTGCACATGCAACTTGCACATGCAACTTGCACATGCAACTTGCACATGCAACTTGAACATGCAACATGCAACATGAACATGCAACTTGCACATGCAACTTGCACATGCAACTTGTACATGCAACTTACAAATGCAACTTGCACATGCAACTTGCACATGCAACTTGCACATGCAACTTGCACATGCAACTTGCACATGCAACTTGCACATGCAACTTGCACATGCAACTTGCACATGCAACTTGCACATGCAACTTGCACATGCAACATGCACATGCAACTTGCACATGCAACTTGCACATGCAACTTGCACGTGCAACTTGCACATGCAACTTGCACATGCAACTTGCAGATGCAACTTGCACATGCAACTTGCACATGCAACTTGCACATGCAACTTGCACATGCAACTTGCACATGCAACTTGCACATGCAACTTGAACATGCAACATGCAACATGAACATGCAACTTGCACATGCAACTTGCACATGCAACTTGCACATGCAACTTGTACATGCAACTTACAAATGCAACTTGCACATGCAACTTGCACATGCAACTTGCACATGCAACATGCACATGCAACTTGCACATGCAACTTGCACATGCAACTTGCACGTGCAACTTGCACATGCAACTTGCACATGCAACTTGCAGATGCAACTTGCACATGCAACTTGCACATGCAACTTGCACATGCAACTTGCACATGCAACTTGCACATGCAACTTGCACATGCAACTTGCACATGCAACTTGAACATGCAACATGCAACATGAACATGCAACTTGCACATGCAACTTGCACATGCAACTTGCACATGCAACTTGTACATGCAACTTACAAATGCAACTTGCACATGCAACTTGCACATGCAACTTGCACATGCAACTTGCACATGCAACTTGCACATGCAACTTGCACATGCAACTTGCAACATGCACATGCAACATGCAACATGCACATGCAACTTGCACATGCAACATGCAACATGCAACATGCACATGCAACTTGCACATGCAACTTGCACATGCAACTTGCAACATGCACATGCAACTTGCACGTGCAACATGCACATGCAACTTGCACATGCAACTTGCACATGCAACTTGCACATGCAACTTGCACATGCAACTTGCACATGCAACTTTCACATGCAACTTGCACATGCAACTTGCACATGCAACTTAAACATGCAGCATGCAACATGCACATGCAACTTGCACATGCAACATGCAACTTGCACGTGCAACATGCACATGCAACTTGCACATGCAACTTGCACATGCAACTTGCACATGCAACTTGCACATGCAACTTGCACATGCAACTTGCAACATGCACATGCAACTTGCACGTGCAACATGCAAATGCAACTTGCACATGCAACTTGTACATGCAACATGCACATGCAACATGCACATGCAACTTGCACATGCAACATGCAACATGCACATGCAACATGCACATGCAACTTGCACATGAAACTTGCAACATGCACATGCAACTTGCACGTGCAACATGCACATGCAACTTGCACATGCAACTTGCACATGCAACTTGCACATGCAACATGCACATGCAACTTGCACATGCAACTTGCACATGCAACTTGCACGTGCAACTTGCACATGCAACTTGCACATGCAACTTGCAGATGCAACTTGCACATGCAACTTGCACATGCAACTTGCACATGCAACTTGCACATGCAACTTGCACATGCAACTTGCAGATGCAACTTGCACATGCAACTTGAACATGCAACATGCAACATGAACATGCAACTTGCACATGCAACTTGCACATGCAACTTGCACATGCAACATGCACATGCAACTTGCACATGCAACTTGCACATGCAACATGCACATGCAACTTGCATATGCAACTTGCAAATGCAACTTGCACATGCAACTTGCACATGCAACTTGAACATGCAACTTGCACATGCAACTTGCACATGAAACTTGCAACATGCACATGCAACTTGCACGTGCAACATGCACATGCAACTTGCACATGCAACTTGCACATGCAACTTGCACATGCAACATGCACATGCAACTTGCACATGCAACTTGCACATGCAACTTGCACGTGCAACTTGCACATGCAACTTGCACATGCAACTTGCAGATGCAACTTGCACATGCAACTTGCACATGCAACTTGCACATGCAACTTGCACATGCAACTTGCACATGCAACTTGCACATGCAACTTGCACATGCAACTTGAACATGCAACATGCAACATGAACATGCAACTTGCACATGCAACTTGCACATGCAACATGCACATGCAACTTGCACATGCAACTTGCAACATGCACATGCAACATGCAACATGCACATGCAACTTGCACATGCAACATGCAACATGCAACATGCACATGCAACTTGCACATGCAACTTGCACATGCAACTTGCAACATGCACATGCAACTTGCACGTGCAACATGCACATGCAACTTGCACATGCAACTTGCACATGCAACTTGCACATGCAACTTGCACATGCAACTTGCACATGCAAATTGCACATGCAACTTGCACATGCAACTTGCACATGCAACTTTTACATGCAACTTGCAAATGCAACTTGCACATGCAACTTGCACATGCAACTTGCACATGCAACTTGCACATGCAACTTGCACATGCAACTTGCACATGCAACTCGCACATGCAACTTGCACATGCAACTTGCACATGCAACTTGCACATGCAACTTGCACATGCAACTTGCACATGCAGCATGCAACATGCATATGCAACTTGCACATGCAACATGCAACAGGCACATGCAACTTGCACATGCAACTTGCACATGCAACTTGCACATGCAACTTGCACATGCAACTTGCACATGCAACTTGCACATGCAACTTGCACATGCAACTTGCAACATGCACATGCAACATGCAACATGCACATGCAACTTGCACATGCAACATGCAACATGCAACATGCACATGCAACTTGCACATGCAACTTGCACATGCAACTTGCAACATGCACATGCAACTTGCACGTGCAACATGCACATGCAACTTGCACATGCAACTTGCACATGCAACTTGCACATGCAACTTGCACATGCAACTTGCACATGCAACTTTCACATGCAACTTGCACATGCAACTTGCACATGCAACTTAAACATGCAGCATGCAACATGCACATGCAACTTGCACATGCAACATGCAACTTGCACGTGCAACATGCACATGCAACTTGCACATGCAACTTGCACATGCAACTTGCACATGCAACTTGCACATGCAACTTGCACATGCAACTTGCACATGCAACATGCACATGCAACTTGCACATGCAACATGCAACATGCAACATGCACATGCAACTTGCACATGCAACTTGCACATGCTACTTGCACATGCAGCATGCAACATGCACATGCAACTTGCACATGCAACTTGCACATGCAACTTGCACATGCAACTTGCAACATGCACATGCAACATGCAACATGCACATGCAACTTGCACATGCAACATGCAACATGCAACATGCACATGCAACTTGCACATGCAACTTGCACATGCAACTTGCAACATGCACATGCAACTTGCACGTGCAACATGCACATGCAACTTGCACATGCAACTTGCACATGCAACTTGCACATGCAACTTGCACATGCAACTTGCACATGCAACTTTCACATGCAACTTGCACATGCAACTTGCAAATGCAACTTGCACATGCAACTTGCACATGCAACTTGCACATGCAACTTGCACATGCAACTTGCACATGCAACTTGCACATGCAACTTGCACATGCAACTTGCAACATGCACATGCAACTTGCACATGCAACATGCACATGCAACTTACACATGCAACTTGGACATGCAACTTACACATGCAACATGCACATGCAACTTGCACATGCAACATGCACATGCAACTTGCATATGCAACTTGCAAATGCAACTTGCACATGCAACTTGCACATGCAACTTGAACATGCAACTTGCACATGCAACTTGCACATGCAACTTGCAACATGCACATGCAACTTGCACGTGCAACATGCAAATGCAACTTGCACATGCAACTTGTACATGCAACATGCACATGCAACATGCACATGCAACTTGCACATGCAACATGCAACATGCACATGCAACATGCACATGCAACTTGCACATGAAACTTGCAACATGCACATGCAACTTGCACGTGCAACATGCACATGCAACTTGCACATGCAACTTGCACATGCAACTTGCACATGCAACTTGCACATGCAACTTGCACATGCAACTTGCACATGCAACTTGCAACATGCACATGCAACATGCAACATGCACATGCAACTTGCACATGCAACATGCAACATGCAACATGCACATGCAACTTGCACATGCAACTTGCACATGCAACTTGCAACATGCACATGCAACTTGCACGTGCAACATGCACATGCAACTTGCACATGCAACTTGCACATGCAACTTGCACATGCAACTTGCACATGCAACTTGCACATGCAACTTTCACATGCAACTTGCACATGCAACTTGCACATGCAACTTAAACATGCAGCATGCAACATGCACATGCAACTTGCACATGCAACATGCAACTTGCACGTGCAACATGCACATGCAACTTGCACATGCAACTTGCACATGCAACTTGCACATGCAACTTGCACATGCAACTTGCACATGCAACTTGCAACATGCACATGCAACTTGCACGTGCAACATGCAAATGCAACTTGCACATGCAACTTGTACATGCAACATGCACATGCAACATGCACATGCAACTTGCACATGCAACATGCAACATGCACATGCAACATGCACATGCAACTTGCACATGAAACTTGCAACATGCACATGCAACTTGCACGTGCAACATGCACATGCAACTTGCACATGCAACTTGCACATGCAACTTGCACATGCAACATGCACATGCAACTTGCACATGCAACTTGCACATGCAACTTGCACGTGCAACTTGCACATGCAACTTGCACATGCAACTTGCAGATGCAACTTGCACATGCAACTTGCACATGCAACTTGCACATGCAACTTGCACATGCAACTTGCACATGCAACTTGCAGATGCAACTTGCACATGCAACTTGAACATGCAACATGCAACATGAACATGCAACTTGCACATGCAACTTGCACATGCAACTTGCACATGCAACATGCACATGCAACTTGCACATGCAACTTGCACATGCAACATGCACATGCAACTTGCATATGCAACTTGCAAATGCAACTTGCACATGCAACTTGCACATGCAACTTGAACATGCAACTTGCACATGCAACTTGCACATGAAACTTGCAACATGCACATGCAACTTGCACGTGCAACATGCACATGCAACTTGCACATGCAACTTGCACATGCAACTTGCACATGCAACATGCACATGCAACTTGCACATGCAACTTGCACATGCAACTTGCACGTGCAACTTGCACATGCAACTTGCACATGCAACTTGCAGATGCAACTTGCACATGCAACTTGCACATGCAACTTGCACATGCAACTTGCACATGCAACTTGCACATGCAACTTGCACATGCAACTTGCACATGCAACTTGAACATGCAACATGCAACATGAACATGCAACTTGCACATGCAACTTGCACATGCAACATGCACATGCAACTTGCACATGCAACTTGCAACATGCACATGCAACATGCAACATGCACATGCAACTTGCACATGCAACATGCAACATGCAACATGCACATGCAACTTGCACATGCAACTTGCACATGCAACTTGCAACATGCACATGCAACTTGCACGTGCAACATGCACATGCAACTTGCACATGCAACTTGCACATGCAACTTGCACATGCAACTTGCACATGCAACTTGCACATGCAAATTGCACATGCAACTTGCACATGCAACTTGCACATGCAACTTTTACATGCAACTTGCAAATGCAACTTGCACATGCAACTTGCACATGCAACTTGCACATGCAACTTGCACATGCAACTTGCACATGCAACTTGCACATGCAACTCGCACATGCAACTTGCACATGCAACTTGCACATGCAACTTGCACATGCAACTTGCACATGCAACTTGCACATGCAGCATGCAACATGCATATGCAACTTGCACATGCAACATGCAACAGGCACATGCAACTTGCACATGCAACTTGCACATGCAACTTGCACATGCAACTTGCACATGCAACTTGCACATGCAACTTGCACATGCAACTTGCAACATGCACATGCAACATGCAACATGCACATGCAACTTGCACATGCAACATGCAACATGCAACATGCACATGCAACTTGCACATGCAACTTGCACATGCAACTTGCAACATGCACATGCAACTTGCACGTGCAACATGCACATGCAACTTGCACATGCAACTTGCACATGCAACTTGCACATGCAACTTGCACATGCAACTTGCACATGCAACTTTCACATGCAACTTGCACATGCAACTTGCACATGCAACTTAAACATGCAGCATGCAACATGCACATGCAACTTGCACATGCAACATGCAACTTGCACGTGCAACATGCACATGCAACTTGCACATGCAACTTGCACATGCAACTTGCACATGCAACTTGCACATGCAACTTGCACATGCAACTTGCACATGCAACATGCACATGCAACTTGCACATGCAACATGCAACATGCAACATGCACATGCAACTTGCACATGCAACTTGCACATGCTACTTGCACATGCAGCATGCAACATGCACATGCAACTTGCACATGCAACTTGCACATGCAACTTGCACATGCAACTTGCAACATGCACATGCAACATGCAACATGCACATGCAACTTGCACATGCAACATGCAACATGCAACATGCACATGCAACTTGCACATGCAACTTGCACATGCAACTTGCAACATGCACATGCAACTTGCACGTGCAACATGCACATGCAACTTGCACATGCAACTTGCACATGCAACTTGCACATGCAACTTGCACATGCAACTTGCACATGCAACTTTCACATGCAACTTGCACATGCAACTTGCAAATGCAACTTGCACATGCAACTTGCACATGCAACTTGCACATGCAACTTGCACATGCAACTTGCACATGCAACTTGCACATGCAACTTGCACATGCAACTTGCAACATGCACATGCAACTTGCACATGCAACATGCACATGCAACTTACACATGCAACTTGGACATGCAACTTACACATGCAACATGCACATGCAACTTGCACATGCAACATGCACATGCAACTTGCATATGCAACTTGCAAATGCAACTTGCACATGC
Organism: Dasysyrphus tricinctus; assembly: GCA_963921185.1. Taxonomy (NCBI): domain Eukaryota; kingdom Metazoa; phylum Arthropoda; class Insecta; order Diptera; family Syrphidae; genus Dasysyrphus; species Dasysyrphus tricinctus. The sequence goes on along the minus strand of OY992531.1, from coordinate 41,741,805 downwards.
AACTTGCACATGCAACTTGAACATGCAACTTGCACATGCAACTTGCACATGCAACTTGCAACATGCACATGCAACTTGCACGTGCAACATGCAAATGCAACTTGCACATGCAACTTGTACATGCAACATGCACATGCAACATGCACATGCAACTTGCACATGCAACATGCAACATGCACATGCAACATGCACATGCAACTTGCACATGAAACTTGCAACATGCACATGCAACTTGCACATGCAACTTGCACATGCAACTTGAACATGCAACATGCAACATGAACATGCAACTTGCACATGCAACTTGCACATGCAACTTGCACATGCAACTTGTACATGCAACTTACAAATGCAACTTGCACATGCAACTTGCACATGCAACTTGAACATGCAACATGCAACATGCACCTGCATTTTGCACATGCAACCTGCACATGCAACTTGCACATTCAACTTGCACATGCAACTTGCACATGCAACTTGCACATGCAACTTGCACACGCAACTTGCACATGCAACATGCAACTTGCACATGCAACATGCAACATGCACATGCAACATGCACATGCAACTTGCACATGAAACTTGCAACATGCACATGCAACTTGCACGTGCAACATGCACATGCAACTTGCACATGCAACATGCAACATGCACATGCAACATGCACATGCAACTTGCACATGAAACTTGCAACATGCACATGCAACTTGCACGTGCAACATGCACATGCAACTTGCACATGCAACTTGCACATGCAACTTGCACATGCAACATGCACATGCAACTTGCACATGCAACTTGCACATGCAACTTGCACGTGCAACTTGCACATGCAACTTGCACATGCAACTTGCAGATGCAACTTGCACATGCAACTTGCACATGCAACTTGCACATGCAACTTGCACATGCAACTTGCACATGCAACTTGCACATGCAACTTGCACATGCAACTTGAACATGCAACATGCAACATGAACATGCAACTTGCACATGCAACTTGCACATGCAACTTGCACATGCAACTTGTACATGCAACTTACAAATGCAACTTGCACATGCAACTTGCACATGCAACTTGCACATGCAACTTGCACATGCAACTTGCACATGCAACTTGCACATGCAACTTGAACATGCAACATGCAACATGAACATGCAACTTGCACATGCAACTTGCACATGCAACTTGCACATGCAACTTGTACATGCAACTTACAAATGCAACTTGCACATGCAACTTGCACATGCAACTTGCACATGCAACTTGCACATTCAACTTGCACATGAAACTTGCACATGCAACTTGCACATACAATTTGCACATGCAACTTGCACATGCACTTTGCACATGCATTTTGCACATGCAACTTGCACATGCAACTTGCACAATGCAACTTGCACATGCAACTTGCACATGCAACATGCAACATGCACATGCAACTTGAACATGCAACATGCAACATGAACATGCAACTTGCACATGCAACTTGCACATGCAACTTGCACATGCAACTTGCACATGCAACTTGCACATGCAACTTGCACATGCAACTTGCACATGCAACTTGAACATGCAACTTGCACATGCAACATGCAACATGCAAATGCATTTTGCACATGCAACCTGCACATGCAACTTGCACATTCAACTTGCACATGCAACTTGCACATGCAACTTGCACATGCAACATGCAACATGCAACTTGCACATGCACATGCAACTTGCACATGCATTTTGAACATGCAACTTGCACATGAAACTTGCACATGCAACTTGCATGTGCAACTTGCACATGCAACTTGCGCATGCAACTTGCACATGCAACTTGCACATGCAACTTGCACATGCAACTTGCACATGCAACTTGCACATGCAACTTGCACATGCAACATGCAACATGCAACTTGCACATGCAACTTGCACATGAAACATGCACATTCCATTTGCGCATGCTACTTGCACATGCAACTTGCACATACAATATGCAACATGCACATGCAACTTGCACATGCAACTTGCACATGCAACTTGCACATGCAACTTGCACATGCAACTTGCACATGCAACATGCACATGCAACATGCACATGCAACTTGCACATGCAATTTGCACATGCAACTTGCACATGCAACTTGCACATGAAACTTGCACATGCAACTTGCATATGAAATATGCACATGCCATTTGCAAATGCAACTTGAACATGCAACTTCCACATGCAACATGCAACATGCACATGCAACTTGCACATGCCACATGCACATGCAACATGCGCATGCAACTTGCACATGCAACTTGCACATGCAACATGCACATGCAACATGCACATGCAACTTGCACATGCAACTTGCACATGCAACATGCACATGCAACTTGCACATGCAACTTGCATATGCAACTTGCAAATGCAACTTGCACATGCAAATTTCACATGCAACTTGCACATGCAACATGCAACATGCAAAATGCAACATGCAACATGCAACATGCAACATGCAACATGCAACATGCAACATGCAACATGCAACATGCAACATGCAACATGCAACATGCAACATGCAACATGCAACATGCAACATGCAACATGCAACATGCAACATGCAACATGCAACATGCAACATGCAACATGCAACATGCAACATGCAACATGCAACATGCAACATGCAACATGCAACATGCAACATGCAACATGCAACATGCAACATGCAACATGCAACATGCAACATGCAACATGCAACATGCAACATGCAACATGCAACATGCAACATGCAACATGAAACATGCAACATGCAACATGCAACATGCAACATGCAACATGCAACATGCAACATGCAACATGCAACATGCAACATGCAACATGCAACATGCAACATGCAACATGCAACATGCAACATGCAACATGCAACATGCAACATGCAACATGCAACATGCAACATGCAACATGCAACATGCAACAAGCAACATGCAACATGCAACATGCAACATGCAACATGCAACACGCAACATTCAACATGCAACATGCAACATGCAACATGCAACATGCAACATGCAACATGCAACATGCAACATGCAACATGCAACATGCAACATGCAACATGCAGCATGCACATGCAACTTGCACATGCAACTTGCACATGCAACTTGCACATGCAACTTGCATGCAAACTTGCACATGCAACTTGCACATGCAACTTGCACATGCAACTTGCACATTTAACTTGCACATGCGCATGCAACAAGCACATGCAACTTGCACATGCGCATGCAACATGCACATGCAACTTGCACATGCCACATGCAACATGCGCATGCAACTTGCACATGCAACTTGCACATGCAACATGCACCTGCAACATGCACATGCAACTTGCACATGCAACTTGCACATGCAACATGCACATGCAACTTGCACATGCAACTTGCACATGCAACTTGCAAATGAAACTTGCACATGCAAATTTCACATGCAACTTGCACATGCAACATGCAACATGCAAAAATGCAACATGCAACATGCAACATGCACATGCAACATGCAACATGCAACATGCAAACACTGCAACATGCAACATGCAACATGCAACATGCAACATGCAACATGCAACATGCAACATGCAACATGCAACATGCAACATGCAACATGCAACATGCAACATGCAACATGCAACATGCAACATGCAACATGCAACATGCAACATGCAACATGCAACTGCAACATGCAACATGCCAACATGCAACATGCAACATGCAACATGCAACATGCAACATGCAACATGCAACATGCAACATGCAACATGCAACATGAACATGCAACATGCAACATGCAACATGCAACATGCAACATGCAACATGCAACATGCAACATGCAACATGCAACATGCAACATGCAACATGCAACATGCAACATGCAACATGCAACATGCAACATGCAACATGCAACATGCAACATGCAACATGCAACATGCAACATGCAACATGCAACATGCAACATGCAACATGCAACATGCAACATGCAACATGCAACATGCAACATGCAACATGCAACATGCAACATGCAACATGCAACATGCAACATGCAACATGAAACATGCAACATGCAACATGCAACATGCAACATGCAACATGCAACATGCAACATGCAACATGCAACATGCAACATGCAACATGCAACATGCAACATGCAACATGCAACATGCAACATGCAACATGCAACATGCAACATGCAACATGCAACATGCAACATGCAACATGCAACATGCAACATGCAACATGCAACATGCAACATGCAACATGCAACATGCAACATGCAACATGTAACATGCAACATGCAACATGCAACATGCAACATGCAACATGCAACATGCAACATGCAACATGCAACATGCAACATGCAACACGCAACATTCAACATGCCAACATGCAACATGCAACATGCAACATGCAACATGCAACATGCAACATGCAACTTGCACATACAAATTGCTCATGCAACTTGCACATGAAACTTGCACATGCAACTTGCATATGAAATATGCACATGCCATTTGCAAATGCAACTTGAACATGCAACTTCCACATGCAACATGCAACATGCACATGCAACTTGCACATGCCACATGCACATGCAACATGCGCATGCAACTTGCACATGCAACTTGCACATGCAACATGCACATGCAACATGCACATGCAACTTGCACATGCAACTTGCACATGCAACATGCACATGCAAACTTGCACATGCAACTGCACATGCAACTTGCAAATGCAACTTGCACATGCAAATTTCACATGCAACTTGCACATGCAACATGCAACAATGCAACATGCAACATGCACATGCAACATGCAACATGCAACATGCAACATGCAACATGCAACATGCAACATGCAACATGCAACATGCAACATGCAACATGCAACATGCAACATGCAACATGCAACATGCAACATGCAACATGCACAACATGCAACATGCAACATGCAACATGCAACATGCAACATGCAACATGCAACATGCAACATGCAACATGCAACATGCAACATGCAACATGCAACATGCAACATGCAACATGCAACATGCAACATGCAACATGCAACATGCAACATGCAACATGCAACATGCAACCATGCAACATGCAACATGCAACATGCAATGCAACATGCAACATGCAACATGCAACATGCAACATGCAACATGCAACATGCAACATGCAACATGCAACATGCAACATGCAACATGCAACATGCAACATGCAAACATGCAACATGCAACATGCAACATGCAACATGCAACATGCAACATGCAACATGCAACATGCAACATGCAAACATGCAACATGCAACATGCAACATGCAACATGCAACATGCAACATGCAACATGCAACATGCAACATGCAACATGCAACATGCAACATGCAACATGCAACATGCAACATGCAACATGCAACATGCAACATGCAACATGCACATGCAACATGCAAATGACATGCAACATGCAACATGCAACATGCAACATGCAACATGCAACATGCAACATGCAACATGCAACATGCAACATGCAACATGCACATGCAACATGCAACATGCAACATGCAACATGCAACATGCAACATGCAACATGCAACATGCAAATGCAACATGCACATGCAACTGCAACATGCAACATGCAACATGCAACATGCAACATGCAACATGCAACATGCAACATGCAACATGCAACATGCAACATGCAACATGCAACATGCAACATGCAACATGCAACATGCAACATGCAACATGCAACATGCAACATGCAACATGCAACATGCAACATGCAACATGCAACATGCAACATGCAACATGCAACATGCAACATGCAACATGCAACATGCAACATGCAACATGCAACATGCAACATGCAACAAGCAACATGCAACATGCAACATGCAACATGCAACATGCAACATGCAACATGCAACATGCAACATGCAACATGCAACATGCAACATGCAACATGCAACATGCAACATGCAACATGCAACATGCAACATGCAACATGCAACATGCAACATGCAACATGCAACATGCAACATGCAACATGCAACATGCAACATGCAACATGCAACATGCAACATGCAACATGCAACATGCAACATGCAACATGCAACATGCAACATGCAACATGCAACATGCAACATGCAACATGCAACATGCAACATGCAAACATGCAACATGCAACATGCAACATGCAACATGCAACATGCAATCATGCAACCATGCAACATGCAACATGCAACATGCAACATGCAACAACATGCAACATGCAACATGCAACATGCAACATGCAACATGCAACATGCAACATGCAACATGCAACATGCAACATGCAACATGCAACATGCAACATGCAACATGCAACATGCAACATGCAACATGCAACATGCAACATGCAACATGCAACATGCAACATGCAACATGCAACATGCAACATGCAACATGCAACATGCAACATGCAACATGCAACATGCAACATGCAACATGCAACATGCAACATGCAACATGCAACATGCAACATGAACATGCAACAATGCAACATGCAACATGCAACATGCAACATGCAACATGCAACATGCAACATGCAACATGCAACATGCAACATGCAACATGCAACATGCAACATGCAACATGCAACATGCAACATGCAACATGCAACATGCAACATGCACATGCAACATGCAACATGCAACATGCAACATGCAACATAACAACATGCAACATGCAACATGCAACATGCAACATGCAACATGCAACATGCAACATGCAACATGCAAACATGCAACATGCAACATGCAACATGCAACATGCAACATGCAACATGCAACATGCAACATGCAACATGCAACATGCAACATGCAACATGCAACATGCAACATGCAACATGCAACATGCAACATGCAACATGCAACATGCAACATGCAACATGCAACATGCAACATGCAACATGCAACATGCAACATGCACATGCAACATGCAACATGCAACATGCAACATGCAACATGCAACATGCAACATGCAACATGCAACATGCAACATGCAACATGCAACATGCAACATGCAACATGCAACATGCAACATGCAACATGCAAATGCACATGCACATGCAACATGCAACATGCAACATGCAACATGCAACATGCAACATGCAACATGCAACATGCAACATGCAACATGCAACATGCAACATGCAACATGCAACATGCAACATGCAACATGCAACATGCAACATGCTAACATGCAACATGCAAACATGCAACATGCAACATGCACATGCAACATGCAACATGCAACATGCAACATGCAACATGCAACATGCAACATGCAACATGCAACATGCAACATGCAACATGCAACACGCAACATTCAACATGCAACATGCAACATGCAACATGCAACATGCAACATGCAACATGCAACATGCAACATGCAACATGCAACATGCAACATGCAACATGCAGCATGCACATGCAACTTGCACATGCAACTTGCACATGCAACTTGCACATGCAACTTGCACATGCAACTTGCACATGCAACTTGCACATTTAACTTGCACATGCGCATGCAACAAGCACATGCAACTTGCACATGCGCATGCAACTTGCACATGCAACTTGCACATGCAACTTGCACATGCAACTTGCACATGCAACTTGCACATGCAACTTTCACATGCAACTTGCACATGCAACTTGCACATGCAACTTGCACATGCAACTTGCACATGCAACTTGCACATGCAACATGCACATGCAACTTGCACATGCAACATGCAACATGCAACATGTAACATGCAACATGCAACCTGCAACATGCAACATGCAACATGCAACATGCAACAAGCAACATGCAACATGCAACATGTAACATGCAACATGCAACATGCAACATGCAACATGCAACATGCAACATGCACATGCAACTTGCAAATGCAACTTGTACATGCAACTTGCAAATGCAACTTGCACATGCAACTTGCACATGCAACTTGCACATGCAACATGCACATACAAGTTGCTCATGCAACTTGCACATGCAACTTGCACATGCAACATGCACATGCAACATGGACATGCAACATGCAACATGCACATGAAACCAGTGATGGGAACTATCGAATTATTCGATAGTAGCTAAATGTTCATTTATTCGATAGTATTTAGTTATACATTCGTTCATTCAGTAATGCAATTTTCGTTCAATCGCTTTTTCACTCGATATTAACTTTGAACGGTTTAAGTATACTTTCTCACTCGACTACTACTACTACTACTTGTTCCGATTCTGGAATCGTTCATTGGCTTTTCGTTCGATTACTTTTTTGACCGATAGTATTACTGAACGATTTTATATTACTTTTTTTGTGTTGTTCTTGTTAGTCAGATATTACTGTTACTATTTTCATTAATTTCATTCGCATTCTGCTCTTTCTGGTATAGTTTTGGGTTGTTTTTACTCTACTATATTTTCTATGCGCTATGCATTGAAAATTTGGAATAATAGTGTAAATTTGATATCTGAGATTTGAGTGAAACTTGATATATGTTTATATTGTTTAAGTATTTAATTCATCGATATCGTGGGCATCATTTGATGGAATTTGTCAGTTAATAGTCTACCGAATAGAAGACAGACTACTTTGACACCCAAAAAGTATTTTTTTGTAAATGTCACCCAAAATCCCTAAAATTGCTCTTTTCCGGAGATAATAATAACATTTTAAATTTTTCGATTTTTGTTGAGGTTTTTTTAATCCATCGCCATCTTTGGGTATAAATTGACAGTTTTCTTTGACAAATAATTATTCTTTGACGCAGAAAGAGTTTCACGTTTCACCCAAAGCCCTGAAATCGCCCTTTTCCGGAGCAATAAATAAAATCACTATATTTTCATATTTTAAAAGAGTTTGTTTAATCCATTGACATTGCAGCCATCCGTTTGTGAAATTTGACAGTTTATGATTTTAAAAATAGAAGAACTATTCTTCTTTGACGTATAGAGAGTATTTTGTTCAAAATAATACCTGGAAATGGAAAGTTCGAAAATTTCTCTTTTTGTGGTCAAAACAAGATCTTAATGTGTTCGTATTTTTTTAAAAGTTTTTAATCTGTTGTCATCGTGGCCATCCTTTGATGAATTTGACAGGGACTGTTTTCTGAGCGATAAATAAAATAATCGGATACTTTTTGGCTTTCTTTTCTTTTTTTTATAGTTTTCAATTTTCTTTTAAATGGTAAAAAATATTCCTACGACTAACTCCGGTCGTATTTTAGTTTAAAAACGTATCTACAGGTATCATTTTCCTATAAACAATCAACATCTTACTCTATTTTAACCGAATAAATGAATGAATGAATTCGTTCGATAGTTACTAACTATCGATAGTTCAAATCATTCGATAGTTCCCATCACTAGTTTTGATGTTTGTTTGGAGAGCAACAGCTAGACTTGGAAATAGAGAGTAAAAGCTAAACTTGGTAATATTCGCGAAACTGCAACTGACCTTTCAAAAACCAAGCCCGATTTTTTTTTAAATATCATCTTTTCCAAATGTAATTGGAGCCATTGACGGCACTCACTTCAAAATTCAAAATTAAGTCCCCCGTTAAACATTTATTTAAGATTGAAACGAAAATTATTATTTTTTGGCTTGTAACATTAAGGTGGATCTGATGTTGAAGTTTTTAGAAACAGTTTTTCTCTATCAACGTTCAAGCGATTTGCAACGCTTAAATGATATTTACTAACGTGTTGGCTAAATGGCCCAGATCTACACATGACGCACCAATTTTCAGTAATACTAATAATGTAGAATAAGAAATGCTTTGGACTTTGGAGGCACAATCAAATACAAAAAATGAAAATGCACAGTGCTTTCTCTTGGGTACATTTAAATTTGTTCCCCTAGGTACAAGAAGTATATTTCTCTCTTTTGTTCACAAAATAGGAGATTTGGCGTATCCTCAAAAATGTTATTTGATGACACCGCTTTTTAATCCAAGAAGTTCGGCGGAACAATAATTGTATAATGAGTCTAAAATTCGTTCTAGAGGTGGAATTGAAAAAGCATTTGGGATTTTAAAAAGAAGATTTCCCGTTTTGGCGTATGAGGCCCGATTAAAACTGAGTACTAATTATAATTGCGACCTGCACTTTGCATAATATCTTGAGACATAAAACATAAAGGTATACTTGATGATCCTCCAGAAAGCTTCGATTTCATTGAAGAAGATAAGCAACATATTATTACTGATGGACAGATACATGATGAGAACAATTCTCAAAATAACAATTCAAGCTTCAAGACTTTGAGTTTTAACATGCAAAAAAGTACGGATTTGATACGTTACTATTTTGCAGGATTGTAAATATTATTTCAAACTTCATAGACCATAAATTCAAGTAAAAAAAATCACACATTTCAAATCAAAATAAAATCAGTTTTAATTCAATCACAGATTTATCACAATGCATTCAAATTTATGCAAATAACTAAAACTAACATTATAGTCCAGTAAATAGAGGTAAAAATAGGGGGGTTACCCTACAAAATGTCGGGTAGTTCTAAATTTTTGATATGTTATATGGTATAGTTGGTAGATGAAAATTCCAAATTTCCACAGCCACGCCCCCTCCGCCCCCTTCAAAGTAGAAAAACTACGAAAAATCGGCACTTTTTTCAGTTATTTGCTTCTAACTTCTTTCCGGTATATTTTTACGGAAAAAGTATGAGGGACATTTTTTATAGACAATAAAATTTCCTTCAAATATGATTTAGAAAGTATTTTGGTACAAGCACTACAAACGGCACTATGGAGCTCCCGAAATAGGCTAAAATTTCGTATTTTGTAAGATTTTCAGTTTCTTACCTCTTTACAGCAGAATAACTCCTTAACCGTCAAGTTTAGGGCAAAACTTTTCATAATCAATCTTGTATATAATTTAATTGGCTACCAATTTTATGCAATTACAGTCGACGTCCTCTAAGCCGAACTCCTTCTAATTTGAATTTCCTTTCAACAAGAATTTTTTCACTATGTTTGTTGTATAGGTACTCCGAAGTCCGAACTGTTCAAAACATGTACAGGGCACTCGTCGAGGAAATGTGATAACATTTTTATCTTTTTTAATCTCCTTCTAGAACAGACAGTGCATAGAGCAGCTGTTAACACAGAATACCCTATCTTGTGTTCCATTATGTCTTTATAGAGTTCTTCATGGTGATTGAAGAATAGGTGAAATAAGTTGGTTTTGAATTAAACGATTAAAAGTCCAACTTTAACTGCTGTCTATGCTGCTATGTATGTGTATGTTCAACGAAAAAATACTTTTGGAAACCACTGCTATTGATCAGTTTGTCAAACAACTAGGTTCAACACTCTTCTTACGCTCAAGACACTCCTACTCTCGGTAAGATGGGAATTAGAAACGAAAACTGATACTGGGCTCTTTCGCAAGTAATACTCGTATTATTCGACGGATTTTTGGAGGAGAAGGCACAAACGTGAGCTCAATGACAATGTAGTCCAAAAAGTCAAAATTCGTCGACTAGATTGTGCGAATGGGAAACAATTCTCCAGCCTTTTGAGTTTCTGAATCCCAAGTTGAAGGCAATAAAGAAGATCGAACTTCTGGTTTAGAGGGTAAGCCATTACCAGAGCACTTGTGGTTTCGGCCCTTTATGGATCATCTGAATAACACCCGAATTTTCATAGTTTTTTCCGAAAATATTATGTTTTAAAAAAGTGGAAGCGGCAGTGGGTGGAAATTAATTGTATTGCTTTTTCATCTCGTCAATTATGTCGATAAGTTTCATCAAAACCACTACCTAGTGGTTTAGTTTTTATGGAATTTTGTGCACTACCTTAAAAAAAAAAGCAGCTAAAACACCGGGTTCAGAATATCGTGATGTCTTTGTCTATCCAAGTTTTCTGACTCTCCTATGTATAGTTCATGTTAGTTAGACAAATCGGTAATAAAATTTTTATGGAACTCCAATACACTGAATAAAATAGATTAATAGACAGAAAAGAAAATGACTTCGTAAAAACGATTGAATAAAAAACACAAAATTCAATATCTTTTTAAATATTGTGGGCATTTTTTTTGTGCAATCTTCTTTTTGTATTTTTTCAAGACTTCACTTTTAATTGCGATATCTAATCTAGTTCCCAAGAATATTGGTTTAGTTCATGATCGTGCTCTCATTGCTTTGATATATTTTTGAAATGCTTCTTCTTTGAACGTTTCATATTGCAGTTTGGCTAGTTCGATTTTAATCTTTAAGAGCTCGGAATACTGCTCACTTGGCAGTTATCTTGCTATAGTTTGCCACGTACATTGTACATGCGACTGGTCTTCTTCTTAAAGTCCATTTCGTTCATTTGTTACAAGACCGTCATAAATTTGTCGTTTCAAAATCAATGCAATTGAAAATTTCGATTTCGTGAAAATATATGAAAAATTGATCGTAGTGCAACAAATAATGCGTTCTTATTTGGAATTGAAAATAGATATTGATGAATGATGTATGACAAAAATATAAATAAAATGTCATATATATGTATGTAGGTAGATACTTTGTTCAAAATCATCAATTTTAACATTGAAAATGTTTATAGGGTCGTTTTGAGTAAATTATGGTGTTACTAAAATGAATAAAGTGAACAAGTGTGTATATGAGATGAACGCTGGCGTATAAGGGGGATAAGATCGAATTTTTGGTGGTGTTACTAAAATGAATAAATTGAACAATGGTAATATGAGATGAACGCTGGCGTATATGGGGGATAAGATCGAATTTTTGGTGGTGTTACCATTCATTTTGGAATGAACAAATATGTATAGAAGATGATTGCAGGCGGATAGGGAGGGTACGGTTGAATTTTTGGTTGGTGTTTCTAAAGTGAACAATATAAGTTTTAACTATACATATTACTATAATTATAAAATGCAAGAGCTAGTGCAGTCAGCACTCAGCAGTGCATTGTGCTTCTAAAACTAAATCTAAGCGTTGGAATTTTTTTGAAAATGTTTATGATAGGAAAATAATGTAGAGGTGCAATATGACGTTTTTTAAAATATGGTTTTATGTGAAATGGTCGAACAAAAAAAGAAAACAAATGAGAAGTGCCAGAGTAATATTTTTTTTTTGTTTATCGATGGTTAAGTTTAATATAACAATTTTGTACATATATTTTGCAATTCCAAAAAATCTACAAAGTGAGATATTATTGGTTGTAAGTTCAAAGTTCTAAAAAAGATGGCTCACAAATGCTACACATCAGAGTTAAGGCTGATTGTACTAAATTGTATAGTTTAAGAAAGATAATAAATAACAAATTGTTTCGTTTCAGGAAATTTTGATACCTAGTATTTTTTATATTTTATATATTTTATATAATTTTTGTTGATCGATTTTTCGCAGTTATTATTTTTTATCTTTTAAATGGTTGCATTTAAAAATCTCAAATTCATACCGGAGATAGATTATATAGATTCACATATAACATGTAAAATTTGATTTTTTTAATCGTACCTAAGCCGAGATAATAACATATTTCTGTTCATTTACATATCACCTACTAACTCTTTAATCTGTGCACCTAGACAATTAGTTTTTGTTTTATTAGCAGCTTGAATAATTGACAATTATTTTGATATATCATACGTTGCTGTACGTTCTATATAAGCTTCACAAATCGAAAATACAATTAATTAAAAAGTGGTACTAAATCTTTAATCAATATTCCTAAAATTCATCGTCGTCGATTTGCAAGTTTTTGTGCGGACAAACAGCCCAAATAAACAGAGCACAAAAATATAATCCCATAGTTCATTGAAGATTTCTTTCTATCTCTGCCAGGGTTGCAAAAGTCGATAAGATTGTACTTTTTTCGATACACTCCACTTTGCTAAAGTACTCCACTTTTGCATTCAACGAAAAAGATAAAGTAAATTAAAAAGAAAATCATCTGACCTCACAAAATGTATACTGTGAACCGAGGCTGACATCGATATAACAGAAGAAATAAAAATGATTAATACAGTTTGTTCGAGAAAATGGCATCTACAAAATACCGGTTTCAACAATCTCGCAATTAAAAATCGAAAACATTAAATTTATAAAATTTAAATCTCGCAAAATCGAAGGGTATTGCAACAAATTCCTACAGTTTTGTTATAAAAGTTTCGCATATGTAAGTATGTATGTACCTTATATGTTAATTAACATAAACAGCTAAGTTGTTTTTTAATTAATTGGATATAGAAATATTACATACGTTCATACAACAGCAAATGTGGACAAAATATTATCAAATCAAATCAAAAAGTACAATTCGATACACTTTCCTTTTATATTTTGATACATTGCTGAAACACGATATCATCCCTGATATCTGTCTAGTAGTTTATTATAAGAGACTGTTCATTTCAGTGTTCAGTGTTCAGTCTGTCTTCAGCAGTGCTGCTAACCGTAGAATAATTATGCTACATGTAGCATAATTTTTGGTCCTGTATGATGTATGATTGAAATTCATTATCATACGCAAAATGTATGATAATTGTGATATTTGACTTAGATACAAAATTTCGCTATTCAAATTTAAAACAAATCAAGTTTAACATATATAAATCTGCTCTTTTTCTTAAACTTCTTCTTAATGCAGCTGTAGTGTCAGGTGTCAGCCTTCTACTACATTTTTGGCACTTCTTAACTCGTGTACTCCTTCATTTTCGTTGTTCATCGAATTCTTTTCAACAAGACATTATTTTTTGTTACATTTTTCTTATGGCATTTTTTAAATAAATGTGCCATTTGCCGCAGCCTAGCCTATGCAGTAGATTAAAGTGATCAGGAAAAATTATTTACTATGGATTATTATGTTTTCAATGAATTTGAAACTCAAATGCTATACGAATCATTGACAAAATACTCAAAGAATTTTTTGTGCAAATAAAATTTTCAATCGCACAATTATAGTCCAGTAACTATATACATTAGACCTTGCGTCAGGTCCGGTAGTTCTGATTTTTTGCTGAGTTGTTTATGATGTTGGCCTAATAATAAATCCGATTTTTCTACCTCGAGCGCCGAACGCAACATTGGTAAAAATCCAAAAACCGTTAATTTTTCGCGGTTTTTTCACTTATTGGACATTTAACCATTACGCCTTAATTTCCGAATAAAACATTGCTCTACGATTTCAACCTTGCTAAATTTGCTTCAATTTGAGTCCAAAGCTGGTTCTGTAGACATAACAGTTTCCAAGGGACGGCTTTTCAAAATATAGCAATAAAAAATTTAAAACAACAAGTAGTATATAAAACAGTATAATAACAAAAACATGGTCTTTGACATGTGCTGCATCAAAGCAATACGTGTAGATTGGGCCAAAAGAAGAAAACAATAGTACCGGATGGGGGGTATATATCCCCCGTTTAGGCGGGAGGGGCAATTTTAAGAAAAGTAGACTTCAAATAGAAAAATAACTTTAAAAAACAATGGTAATATCTGGACAAAAATCTTTTACTCATCTTAAAGCCAGAAATCGATTCTTTAATTTTATTTTTAAATAAACATTTTTTAGTTGATAGTTTTTGAAAATATTTACTTTCAAACTCAAAATTTTAAGAAAAAGACGATTTTTTTTTGTTAATCTATTTTTTTTTTTATTTTATGGTATTAAGTACTACATATTTTTGTTTTTGATCTTCAATGATTTTATTAACTTTTAGTTAAAAACTGAAAACCAAATGCTAAAATGGCTTCTAGTTTTTGAGAAAACTGAAATTAATATGATCAACTTGACTTTTTTCAGTCTATTATCTTTTTTCTTCGGGGTGGGAGGGCTCTGCCTAAGATCCGGTAGTTCTGATTTTTAGATGAAATGTTTATGATGTTGACCTTACCAATAATCCAAGTTTTCGACCTCGAGCGCCGAACGCAACTTTGTGAGGTATGCATAAGACCGAGAAATTTTCGCGGTTTTTTCAGTTATTGGCTATTTTAACCTTTAAGGCCTGGTTTGCGATATTGACTTTGCTCAACCATTTTAAAATAATTAAATGGGCTTCAATTTGAGCTAAAAATCAATTGAAATTGTGAAATTTTTCATCAACTTTTGAATTTAGAATGCTGCAAATCGAATTGGAGGGGGGCTTATTCACTCCTTGTGTGAAATCGTTTGCCCCTTGTGAATGATTTTCTTGTACTGTGTAGCGTGTCATGTTGGCTTTATTTAAAGATCTTAATCATGAAGATCGGATGAGTAGAAACGGAGTTATGATTCTTTAAAGGCAACCATATAAAACGCGAACTAAAACATTCGCTTCAAATTGTTTCTTATACCTAAGTGTAATTTACTGCATACTGGATACTGTACAACCACAAAGGGCTCTATATTAAGCCAAATGGGAATATTTAGATTTTTGTTTAGATATCAGAAAAAGTAACTTGTAAGAAAACAAAGGCTGCTGCCAGAAAGAAGAGTTAGTTGAAAAACTCAAGAATACGAAATTAAGTATAATTAGCCACTTTATATTTCTTGAGCGCTCAGTAATTTTTCCCCGTTCTTTGACAGAGCCGGAGAGTAAAATATAAACAAGATTCTTCAAATAGAAGTAAAAACAACTACCTTTTTTCTTTTCTTCTTATGTAATTTACTGCGACAGAATATAATTACATAAGCAAGCGAATCCAAAAAATTTCAGTCTCAGTTTTTAAGGGGAAAAGTGAGGAATTTTTGTGAGGAATCGTGTTTATATCTCAGAGTCATCTGAGCCCTCTGAGATCTCAGAAATATAAACTGGATAAATGATTGATGAATCGACGGACGTTAGTTCCAACAAAGCAACGTGTATCATTGTTAGATACTTTGATACAAATCGATCTAAAATTGTAAGCTCGTTTTTTGACCTGGTCGATTTGTTCCAAGGTGATGTGGAAACAGCGTGGCGTCTGCAAAAGTTATTTTCGAAGCAGTTGAAAATGCTTTTAAAATATGTGAATTATCTTTTGAGAACATTGATGGATTTGGGTCTGATGGTTGCAATACCATGATGGGTGATAAAAACTCGAAAGCTGTCCGGGAATTTATGATTCAAAGTGCATTTGTCATTCTTGCGCTATTTGTGCTAGCGAAGCGGCAAAAATGTTACAGCATAGGTGTGAAGACCTTCCTCGGGATATATTTAGCTTCTTGAACAATCTCGAAACAGTTAACAAGCCTGGTTTTTATTTCTTCACTATATCGAGCGTCTACTGTACTTGTGTTTTACACATACATATAAAATAACTAAAATGTCTATTTATTTTTTATGATCAGTATATTTATTTTAAATCAAAAAATGTGTGTTTCTTATAAAAAAATAATAATAAATGTTAATAAAGTTAATAATGAATTTTGTATATATTTATATATTTGTTTTTATTTTTTAGGGAAATTTTGGAATTATTTAATTTTGTTTGTTTTATTTTGCGTATGATAATTTTTACTCTGGTATGATAGAAATCAGCGAATTGTATGATAATTCATTGTGAGCAATATGGCAGCACTGGTCTTCAGTTGCAAAGATGCCTTGGAGTTGGGAGGTTTGTTTGCGCTGCTTGCCAAATATTTTTTTTATTAATAGTATAGAATGCGATGTGCGTGAAAGGTAAGTAGGATAGAATGCATGTGGGATGTTTAGTTCGTTAGGATATTTGTTGGGGGTTTTTTGTTTGTTTATTATTTTACTGTTGTGTTTTGTTTAGCTATGATTAGATGGATTAACGAAGAAAATGAAAAATATGAAATAAGAATACCTACAAGTGGGAATACAAATATAGGTCAATAAAATCACAAAACTAAAACATAAAAAAGTTATAATTTTTCGCTTTTTTTGTTCACCGTATCTCAAGGACGAATTAAGATATCGACTTCGGATGGATTTTATTGTATACACAGTAGTTTCATTACAAGCAGAAAGGACCTTTCAATAAATTCAAGAAGCAGTTCAAATTTCCTTAGTCTCAGATATCTCGAGAACAAATCGACTTCAGGTTAATTTTATTCTACGCAAATTGACGTAATAAGGAATTGATTAAAATATAGAAGTATATCAACTTATAGTTTTTTTTTTAATAAAAAAATGTAGATGAAAATTGTTGAAAAAAGTTGTTTGGCTCGAATATCTTGACAACAAACAATGATATTGGCTTCGAGGTTATTTTATTTTATACGCTAGTTTATAGATACAAATTGATAAAATTTTAAAAAATATTGAATTAATAGTTTTTTTTAAGCGAAAAACTGCAAGCAATTCTGCACACTAATTATTAAAAAATTGGTTTTTGCCTCAAAAATCTTGAGAACAGATAATGACATGACATCGGGTTAATTTAAGTCCACACACTAGCTTAGAATTGATAATTGATAGGATTTATAAAAAAAATTCAACAAAAAGTTTTTTTTAAGTGAAAAAGAACTACAAGATAGGTACTTCACCAAAAATTGTGGAAAATATTTTTTCATCTCAAATATTTTGAGAACAAACAATGATATTGACTTCAGGCTAATTTTATTCTTTAAATGAGTTTATAATAAATGATTGATAAAATTTGTAAAAATATTCAACAAATAATTATTTTTATCGAAAAAACTACAAGAAACTTAACAAAATTGTAGAAAATTTTTGTTCGTCCCAAATATCTTGAGAACAAACAATGATATTAGCTTTTGGGTATTTTTTTCTATAAATAAGGATTTGTAAAAATATCCCATAACCAGTTTTTTAAGCAAAAAAACTACAAAAAACCTTACCAAAAAATGTTGAATTGTTTTTAGTCTCGAATATGTTAGGAACAAATAATCATATTGGTTTCGGGCTTCTATGTATGTATGTACTAGATTATAATTGACAATCGGTAGGTTTTGTATAATAATTCAACAAACTGTTTTTTTTTTAATGCAAAAAAAAAATACAAAAACTATACCAAAAATTGTTGAATACAAAAAAATAACATTGGACCTCTAGCTTCCGGGGCACCACAAATTGGAAGTTACTAGTGTGGGTCACAACCAGCCTCTTTTTGAAAATGCAATAAAGGACCGTATTGCAAGAGTCTCTTCAAAACCGACTGGTTGATTAGACTAAAAGTCGATTTATCGTTATTGCTAATTTGTATTAGTAAATATTTTCCTATTTGATAGAAATTTTAAGTCCATCAAGAATTTTTGGTTGACTTTTGTCTTGCCGAATTTTTTCGAAAAGACTCGTAATAAACCCCAAAATTAAAAAAAAAAAACTACAAAGGGCATAAGAAAAATAGAATTTTTCTGACACGTACCAAACAGCAGCGTTGAAAATTCGTTTGTAGGCATATATTTGAGGGAAAATCAAATATAAGTTAGCGTTGCCTACCACAATTAAACAGTTACACGAGTTAGGAAAAATCTATTCAAATACAGACCGAAATAAACAAGCAATAGGTGTAGAAATTTTTAATTTTTGTTTGGTGCTACCACAAAGCTAAATCAAAAAGAAAAAAGTAAGGTACCGCACGAAGTAAATGAAAAATATAAGATTAGAAGACAAGCGGGAAAATAATTTATGTGGGTCAATAAAATAACAAAAAGAAAACACCTCTTTTGTATATTTGAAAATGAAACAAAATAAAAAAAACTACAGTGGGAATAAGAGAAGACAAATTTTGGGGAGAGGTAACAACTACCAACATTAAATATTTGTTTTTTGGAAAATATAATTTTATTTAGTGTTACAAAAAACGTGATTTTGGAAAACGAAAAACGAATACAGGACGAAATAGGAAAAAAAAGTAGTTATAACATCATTTTGCGCATAGGGAAGAATCAAAATTTGGTTGAAGATAAAACGGAGGGAAAATTAAATGTATGTATTAAGCAATTAAGAGCTCCGATTTTTGTTGGATTAACGGCTTAAAAATTATCCTTCCTTAATTATTTTTAAAGCTGAAGAAAAAAAAACAATTTGGTGTAACTAAGCGCAAGTAAAGATGGAAGTGCGAATAAAGTTTGTTTAACAAATTTTTAGTTTTCTTAGTTCAATATAATGTTTGGATTGGTCTTCATAAAAAAGATGAACTTAATTGATATGTATGTATAAATTGGTAAAGATAAAATTTAAAAGAGAAAAAAGATTGTATAAATTATAAAGATTAAGGATTTATCTAGCATTAGCAAGTCATTTTCAATGTCCCCATCGTTACTCAAGGAGTGAAATCTGTAAATTTTTGAGTTATGCCAGTCTTGTAGCAAATGAGCGATGTATTATCCAGTTGTTCGAAGCAACCAAAATATTTTTGGAAGCCTGTTGTCATCACGATTTGTGGTATGGGCTGTTGTTTTCAACATCGGGCTTTTGTTTTAAGCATTGACGGCTTATAGTTACTCCAGTCGTTGTTTGATTTTTCAGTTTCGGCACCCTATAAAATATTTGAAAATTTTGAGTAAACAGTTTTATGTAGTTTTAAAAGACAATTTATAAGTGACTTTTTCGCTTTATTTTTGTTCCAAAAAGATGTCACCATCGAATTCGTTTTCCAGACCATAAATTGTTTTAGGGTTCATAATTTTAACAGCCAGTTCAAAACTAGGATCTGAAGGTGTAAATAGCTTCCCTCCTCCTGTTTGTATACGGGAACTCTTTTTTTTTTTGCTGCCTCCTTCCTTACTTCGGCTTTGTAGTTGTTACAAAACCACGCCCCGCTATTTCTGTGAAAAAGCTATAGTGTCGCGAACTTGGCTGGTCACGACCGTGCCTTCAAAAAGCTCACGTGAAAGATGAAGAGCATATTCCACAAAACTCTTTTACAACCAGTCCTAATTTACGGAGGCCAAACACTAGACGATAAGCAGAAAAGGAGAGCTGATACTGGGACTTGGCTCTATGCTATCGAAAGTAAAATCCTTCAACGGAGGAGGAGGGCAAACGAGAAAGAGAAGATATTACCGCAAACTCTATTTATTGTTTAAGATTAGTCTGTAATTAATTTTAAAACTCGAAACATCTTGGCTACATTGGATCGATTGGACCAGGTCGAGCGAACGGGCATCGGCAGCATACTAACCCAGCAAAGAGTCTTTAAATCCTAAACCCCAGATTCGAAGCAATAAGAAACACTGGACCTTTACTCCGATTTGACTGGAAGCAGCGTGCTCAGAATTCTAGAGGTTGAAAAGCCCCCGACATGTCTCATACAAAGACCAAATCTTCACAAATTTAATCTACAGAGCTCCGACTGACTTGACGCTCCGACTCCGACTCTAAGAATATTTAATTAATACCGACTTTACCATTTTCTGTTTAGAATTGTGCCCATCATTTTCAAGAAGTCTTATTCTTAAAAAAGTTATCTCTATACAGCCAAGAATCTCAGTTTTAAGTTCTTCGCCAAGGTTATCAACAAATTAATTTGTTTTTTCAGTGTTTTGTCATTTTTCACAAGTCATCATCAGGTTACCTTACATCTTCAATACTTAACCTATACCTCTCCTTATAGCCTTGATCCATAAAGAGCAAGTACATCATTCACTGTCGCTCAGTGGTCTATATATATATTTTTTTTTATTTCAATAAAAATATACCTATACACCTGTCAAATTTCATTGTTTTCAAATTAAGTATATTTGATAATTAAGAGCTTTTGGGTAGGTACCTAATCATGTTTTTATAATAACTTATCTCTTGAGTGAAATGATGAAATAAAAGAAAAAAACAATTAAATCAAAACACAAACATTTCGCATCTAAGAAAATATAAACAATAATATTAAAGTACACACCTATATTTTCTGTATAAAAGCTGAATCTTCGAGATGTATTTTTAATTAAGTAATCGACCGTTCTTAAGCACAGTCCTCTCCATTTACCTAATAACTAACAAAGTTTTAAAAACAATCTAAAAATGAAATTCCTGGTGATTTTTGTTACTCTTCTAATCGTTGCCGTTGCTAGTGCCGTTGAGTGGGGACATGGTGGGCAGCAAGGACATGCTCAACAAGGACACGCTGAACAGCATGGACATGGTCAACAGCAAGAAAGATATTCTGGACATGGTCAACAAGAGCATGGCCATCAAGCTGGCTTAGCCGGACATGGACCTCAGGGCCATGGTCATGGTCAACAACAATACACACAACAGCACCATGATGGACATGGGCAACAAGAACATGGAAGACGTTATTAAATAAAGAATATTTCAAACTTTGACTAAAGCTCAATTGGTAAATAATAAAAAAAAACATGCAAGAGCTGTTTTAATAATGGTTAGTAATGGCTTTTTTAATTCTGGCTTGATCAATAAAATTACTTAAAAGTAATTCGAATTTTTGCTATAGCTAAATATTTTTTGTTTACGAAAAAAAAAAATACAAATACAGTCGACTCCGCTTAACTGGAACACTATAGTTGCAGAATATTTGTATCAGTTTAGTGGAGTTTTCAATTAACCGAACTTCGGATAACTGAAACTTGTTTCAAATAAGCGGAATTCCATCAAAATATAATAAATTTCATCCAACAAAAAATATATTACATTTATTTTGGGTTATTTTCCACAACATTGGTCAATATTTTTTAAGGTTGCGTACCCTCCACGGACGGATTGACAAGAAATGAGTTTTTGACATTCCAAATCCGAGGGGTGTGCTCGATTCAAGATTTAGTGGCAGCGTTCAATGGTAGTTTCACTAATGCGAAGCTGAATAAGTGCAAAATTAGCATTTGAGACGAAAATATTTGTTTCAATTATGCGAAGTTTTCATATAACCGGAGTTCAGTTATGCGAAGTAGTTTGTGTGAAAAATGCTCAAAAGGGCTCCGTTATAAATTTCTTGTTTCAGATAAGCGAGGTTTTCAGTTAAGCGGAGTGCAGTTAAGCGGAATTGACTGTACTTACAAATTGACACGGTGCCAGGTGGTGTAAGTTAATGTTGATTCAAATTGTAGGTTCATTGGGATGCTTTTGCACGGCTTTTTAACCCTTGATACAGTTGAAATGAAAAGTTTCTGATAAGTCATTTGTGAAATATTTGCAAAACTAAATCGCGATTAAAGGTCAACTAGTTTGTAGTCAGCGATAGATTTTTTAGAGAATTTTCAAACTTTTTTCCATGGCCATAGGTTACTTTTTTAAATTTTTATGAGGCATGATTCCTGGGCAACCCAAAAAAAAGGATTGGGTACGATATGTCGACTTTTAAAATATCGACCCCATAAGATCGACTTTTAAAATCTCGACAGAAAAAATTTCGATTGGTTAAAAGACCGACAGATCAAAATATAGACACAAATTTGACCGACTTTTTAAAATGTCGATTTTTCAAAATGTCGATTCTCAAAATGTCGACAGTGATCGAGATTTTATGAATCGAGATTTCAACAGTCGACATTTTAAAAGTCGACATTTTGAAAGTCGACATTTTGATCAGATCATAGTTTAGGGAATGATGTGATCATTATTATCTAATATCGCACTGCCATAGTTCAATAAATCGCATTTTTTGTAATTTAATTTTTGTTGTCTATATATTTTGACGTCTTAATTGCCCATTATTCAGGGTCTGTGAAATGAATAGAACAAAAATGCGTTCTATTGAACTTTCTTGAAGCTAAACAAAAGATAATATAAAATTAATAACTACCTAAATAAGTTAATTATTATACGAATCAAATAAGAACTTGTGTCTTAAACAAAGTCTTAAATTTTCCACAGCATCAAAAAACTGTTAAGTTCCTGTTAAAAAATCAGACAAGAATTTATGATTCTTGAGTTTATAGTTATTCCGTGCAAACATTTAAGGCAGAGTTTCGTTCTTTAGGTTACTTTCAAATGACCGACAGACAAAATATCGACAAGTCAAAATATCGACTGGTTTAAATGTCGATCTATATTTTATATCGACTTTTCTGTATGGGAAAAATTCCGACAAGTCGATATTTTTCTCGACTTATATCAGGGCAGTCGACTTTTTGTCAAATCGACATTTCAAACTGTCGACATAATAATAAGTCGGTAAAAACAAAGTCGGTATTTTAACTTTCAAAAAAGTCGATAAAAGTCGACATTTTAACCAGTCGACATTTTTTTTGTCGGTCATTCGTACGTAACCCAAAAAAAAAGGGTTAACATTTATTTTTTCGTGTTTATTTTTTTTTTTTTTTTTTGAGAAAAAAAAAAACTTTTTTCTAAATTTCTCAAAAACTTAGAAAGATTTTTACATTCAGTTTTCGATAATTGACCGAAAATTAGTAAGGGCATTGAATGTCGAACACAAAAAGAGCACTTAAATTACTTAAAAATTTGAAACTTAAGAAAAAAACAAAAATCACAATTTTTTCAAAAAATTTGACTTTGAAATTTAATTTCTCAAAAACTATTCGCCTTAGCCACTTGATTTAAAAACCAAATAAAATGGAAATGGAGGAGATACAATTACCTTTCAAAAAAACTATAGCACATTATTAAATGGGCTTTCGTTGAATTTCAATATTTTTTGTTTGCAATGTTTCAGAAATTGCCCCTCCCCCTGCGTCATAGATACAACTTCCCCCCATATGAATTTTTTCTAGGAATATGCCAAGGAATCATGCCTTAAAATATTGTTGACGAATTCAAGGACACGCTGTATAGGTACTATAGGTATGGCATGTTTGCATTCCTTAAAAAAATCGAACTCGAGATATTGATCAAACTTGTTATTTCGATGATAGAGATGACGAAAAAAGTTGGTCTCACAATTCTGTCTGTTCGTTGAGCCTCAGCACAAACGTCTACATCGATTTTGTTCAAACTTTTAAAATAACGTTTTTCATTTTTTTTTTTTCATTTAAAAAAGAAATGTTTCAATATTTTTAAGAAAATCAAATGTTTCGCAAACGATATCATCGATTTTTTTGAAACTCGATACTTAAGAGTTTTTTAACATTTCCTAAAATATTTTAAGAACAAATTTTACTTTCCTAAAATATAATGGTACTATCCATACAAAAGTTAAGAAACCGTTAAGGAAAATATTTTGTTTCCCAAAAACTGCTCCTACGATTTTGTTAGAACTTTTTTCGTTTGTTAAAATTACTGCCGTCTACAACCAAAATTTTTGAAAATTTACTCTTCACAACTATTAATAGTACATACCTCTCATAAAATGTTTTTTATTTTTTTTTAATTTTGAATTTTCTCATTACTGACTTTAAGGACTTAAATTATAATATTGCATATCAAAATTTTCAAAAAAGAAATTTCGAATTAAAAAAAAAGTTTAAAATTATGTTTTTTTTTGAAAATTCGATATCTTAAATACGAGTTGACAATTTTTCTTGAAATCAAGTTTTTATATGCACATAATTGAATACTTTAGATTTTCTACCAAAATGTTTCCTTAAAAATGTTGTAAAAATTTGATATGGGTGTTTCCATCGTTACGGGTGTGACAGTGAGACTCCATATTTTATTAATTATTCACATTCTATTCCCAATTTATAAATAATAACTTTACTATTCTCTAGGACACCTGAAGCCCTTTTAAAAAATTAGTATATTAAAGTATGAAAAATTAGTGGTTCAGTTATAGGATGCAATTTGGTTGCGTTACGGGTGTAACCTTAAAAAACTGGTGATTTGCGATTAAGATATCTAATTTTCATGTGGTGTAAAATATTGCATGAAAAGTTTGTATCATTCTCTTGCAGAAAGATTATGATTAACCCAGATAGTTGATCTTCAGTTTCAGTTAAGAAATGAGAACCAAAACTACGAAAAACTATACAAATTTTTTATTTGAAAACGTTACGGGTGTGACAGGTCATCGTTACGGGTGTGACCGAGTATGATTTGTATGCCTAAAAACAATATAATATACTATATTTTGACGGCAAATTGTTGTCATCGATGTATAATCATTTCTCACATGATGTCAAAAACACTTTTTCTAGAAAAATTAAGTTTTTCTCACTGAAAAGTGAATAGATTTCTCACTTCAATGAGATTTTTTCCATTTTCTTTTAAAATAGGGAAAACTTTCACTTAAAGCCGATTAAAACTATATTTAAAGTAGATTTTCTTGAATTATATCCCTACGTCATGAATTTCATATCTAAAAGCAACAAACTAAAACTGAGTTGAAAAACAGAAAGATTATGATTTGAAATGCCAATCTGTTAAGTGACATAGGGCCTTACTAATAATCAAATTTAGTGTTAAGCTTAGAAGAAAATCTCCGGATTTTAGAAAATCCACATACCAATAACGAATTTAATCTCCAGTTTAGTCGTTAGCAATATGTCAAAATTTAATACATGGAAATCCATGTTTAAAGTCGAACACTAAATAAAAAGTGTTGCCCTAGTGCTGTTTTATGGTATTTAAATTTGTATTTAATACTTAAATCTATTCTCAAGTTATCAGGTATATTTCAATAGGTACCTATTTTCATGGGTTGGTTTCAATCTTCAGATCCTTGTTTTACAGTGAAAAAGAAGAACTTTATTTAGAAGTACTTTATTTATTGTTCTTATGTTTATGTATTGCAACAGGAACAGATTATTTAATTTTTTCCTAAATATTTAGTACGTCTGGATTAACGTTGAATATGTGCATAATTTTTTGATTCCGTTATATATATTAGCATACCAAATTACGTATTATCTAAAAAGTGATTTTTTGTATTGAATGGGAAAGGATTTATTTTGAGTTTTTAGAATTCGTTTCATAGTTTTTTATTTATTTAACATTATATAAGTTAATCAAATCTATTTGAATATTTTAAAGTATATCTTTCAAAATGGTTGTCAATCATGTGGTTTTTCTTTGGTCACTCTTAGTAGTCCTTTTTAACTCCTCTATTGCAATAATAGTCTTCCAGTGGCTTCGTTCATTACAATCATGTTTTAGGAGTGTTTTTTACTTCCCGCCGTCATTAAGCAGTGAGAGCACACCTATACACGTAAAAATACGTAGTTATTCTTCGGATTACTTGTCAGAGAAATTAATTTTTGAAAAACGTTTCTCATAAAATAGCATCATTTGTCATTTGAAATTCGTTCGTTTCATATTTTATTGAAATAAAAAAGGATAACATTTCTAAGAAAACCAATGGAAACAACAGTACTCTGATAACTAAAAAAAATAACTACTAAATTGGCAAGAACAGAAATACTTTACTTTACTTACTTACTTAAGGTGGCGCTACAGTCCGGGGTGGACCAGGGCCTCAACCAACAAGCTTCTTCCAGCCGGCTCGGTTTCTAGCTAGCTGTCTCCAGTTTCGCACGCCAAGTTGGTTGAGGTCCTCTTCCACTTGCGTGCGCCACCTTTTACGCTGTCCACCTCTACTGCGTTGTCCCACGGGGTTGGATTCAAAGACTTTCCGGGCCGGAGCATTGGTGTCCATTCGCTCTAGATGACCCAGCCATCTCAGTCGTTGGCTTTTCACTTTTGTGGCTAGGTCGGTGTCGCTGTACAGCCCATACAGTTCGTTGTTGTATCTTCTTCTCCATTCCCCATCTATGCAGACGGGACCAAAAATCACCCGGAGAATTTTCCTCTCAAAACAGCCTAAGGCCTCGGCCACGCAGTAAGCGGCTGAGCGGCTAAGCGGCTGAGCGGCTAGCGGCTGAGTGGCAGCTCTAAGCGACGTATGGCCAGGCACTGAGCGACTGCTTTTGAGCGATTAGTAGTTAAAATGCCGAGATGGTCGAGACTGCACACACGAAATTAACAACTCAATGTTTACTTTGGCCATCTTTACTTCTTGCCGCTCAGAACATTACTAAAAATTAAAACAGGTTTGGTTGCTGAGCGGCGCCGCTTAGCCGCTCAGAATTTTGTTTCGCCGCTCGCTCATAGCGTGGCCGCTTCTATGTGATTTCATATGTTTTATATTTTTTTTTCCGCTCAGCCGCTCAGCCGCTTACTGCGTGGCCGCGGCCTAACGCGTTCTCATCCACTGTTAGCAGTGTCCATGCCTCTGCACCATACATCAGGACCGGGATGATAAGCGTCTTATACAGGGACAGTTTAGTTGCTCGAGAGAGGGCTTTGCTTCTCAATTGCCTTCTTAGCCCAAAGAAACAGCGATTGGCAAGAGTAATTCTTCGTTTGATCTCAGCGCTGGTGTCGTTCGCTGAGTTTATAGCGGATCCTAGGTAGACAAAGTCTCTGACTACCTCAAAATTATAGCTGTCTATAGTGACGTTCTGTCCGAGACGTCGGTGTTGGGTGTCCTTTCTTGTGGACAGCATATATTTTGTTTTGCTTTCATTCACCGTTAAACCCATCTTCTTGGCTTCCTTCTCAATGCTCACAAAAGCACCACTGACATCACGCTTTGTTCGTTCGATTATGTCAATGTCAAAACATTGACATTGAACAGAAATATCACTGTAGGAATCCCAACAGGAAATAATCTATTTCCGTAGCAATTTCCAATATCATACTGGTATGTTCATATGTCATACAACTATGAAGTTTACTCAAAATATGCATGTTCTTGCATTATGGTTATCAACTATGTACAACAAATTACATACTATAGTACTGAAAAAGTTGCTATTAAAAAAGAACACGGCAATACTTATCTTCACTCTTTGAACAATAAAAAAAAATTGAAGTTCATCTGTCATTTTGTCGAGCTAAGGAAAGTGTATTGAGATTTCGATTCGGTAAACAAGTGAAAAAAAACCTAATTAAACTAAATAAAAAGTGTAATATAATTAGTTTAATGAACACTAGCAATACTTTATTAAACAAAACATAAAAAAAAACACGCGGTGCTACGTTAAATCCTGTAAAAACGCCTATAACAAAGAGTGTACAAATATTTAATTTCAAAAGTGAGTTTTGTCTAATATTTCCCCATAAAGTAATGTGAAGTGATGTTTTTTAGGTTATTAAACTATCGTAGAATACTTTTCAACTGATATTTCATGATATTTTGCTTTTATAAATCTAATTTGTTGTAAATAAAAATATACTTCAATCGAGTGATTTAGTTGAGATTGATCTGTCAAATGAGAAATTCTCTTCCAGGAGGGAAGGACTCATTTTTGTTGGTGATGTCAAGGCGCTTTAGTGTCTGAAGTGCAAAGTTATTTTTAACGTTTGAAATGATTATATTCTTAAAGGTCTTTTTGCTGTCGGCCCTAACTATCATCACAGTTTTGTATTTTCGCAATAGTCTTATTTCATTTTAAAAGTATTCTAAGATGATGTATTTACCTAAAGAACTCCACTTCACATAACTTTATGTAGAATATGAGACAAAAATTACTGTGAAATGAAAAATTTGTTCACTACGTATTATAGGTGTTCTTACATTATTTAATGCCGCATGTTGTCTTATACATATATTTTTTTTTAAATAAGTATTGCTTTATTTAGTTTGATTAGCTTTTTTTTAAATTTTTCAACGTTTTAAAATCTCTTTACACTTTGCTATAGCTCGGCAAAAATGACAAGCACCTCAATGATTTTTTTTCTTTTTTTTAATCTTGCTTTCCTTAGGCGCCCCAGAGTTTAGCCGTGTAACTGCACGCCGACCCTGTGTCAATGCATTTGTGTCTGTGTATTTCTTCTTCTATGTTTTCACTTTTTTTAATGTAGTGTGCGGTTTTGTTTGATGGAATTTGACGCAAATTGTAGTAGATTCAAGGAAAGTCTGAGGATTTTGTTAGCAAAGGGGTAAAATTCTTTATTGGTAGCATTCCGTTTAAGCTCCACATTTTATTTTAACCTCTCAGTTAGCTAATAGTCGACATTAGTGTTTGATTATTAGTAAGGCCCATAGACTTAAAATTTTAAATACGGGGTCAGTATTAATTTCAAAGGGCCTTACTAATAATCAAATTTAGTGTTAAGCTTAGAAGAAAATCTCCGGATTTTAGAAAATCCACATACCAATAACGAATTTAATCTCCAGTTTAGTCGTTAGCAATATGTCAAAATTTAATACATGGAAATCCATGTTTAAAGTCGAACACTAAATAAAAAGTGTTGCCCTAGTGCTGTTTTATGGTATTTAAATTTGTATTTAATACTTAAATCTATTCTCAAGTTATCAGGTATATTTCAATAGGTACCTATTTTCATGGGTTGGTTTCAATCTTCAGATCCTTGTTTTACAGTGAAAAAGAAGAACTTTATTTAGAAGTACTTTATTTATTGTTCTTATGTTTATGTATTGCAACAGGAACAGATTATTTAATTTTTTCCTAAATATTTAGTACGTCTGGATTAACGTTGAATATGTGCATAATTTTTTGATTCCGTTATATATATTAGCATACCAAATTACGTATTATCTAAAAAGTGATTTTTTGTATTGAATGGGAAAGGATTTATTTTGAGTTTTTAGAATTCGTTTCATAGTTTTTTATTTATTTAACATTATATAAGTTAATCAAATCTATTTGAATATTTTAAAGTATATCTTTCAAAATGGTTGTCAATCATGTGGTTTTTCTTTGGTCACTCTTAGTAGTCCTTTTTAACTCCTCTATTGCAATAATAGTCTTCCAGTGGCTTCGTTCATTACAATCATGTTTTAGGAGTGTTTTTTACTTCCCGCCGTCATTAAGCAGTGAGAGCACACCTATACACGTAAAAATACGTAGTTATTCTTCGGATTACTTGTCAGAGAAATTAATTTTTGAAAAACGTTTCTCATAAAATAGCATCATTTGTCATTTGAAATTCGTTCGTTTCATATTTTATTGAAATAAAAAAGGATAACATTTCTAAGAAAACCAATGGAAACAACAGTACTCTGATAACTAAAAAAAATAACTACTAAATTGGCAAGAACAGAAAT
The DNA here is from genome assembly GCA_963921185.1 of Dasysyrphus tricinctus. Classification (NCBI taxonomy): domain Eukaryota; kingdom Metazoa; phylum Arthropoda; class Insecta; order Diptera; family Syrphidae; genus Dasysyrphus; species Dasysyrphus tricinctus. Next base: position 41,710,929 of record OY992531.1, on the reverse strand, counting down.
ACTTTACTTTACTTACTTACTTAAGGTGGCGCTACAGTCCGGGGTGGACCAGGGCCTCAACCAACAAGCTTCTTCCAGCCGGCTCGGTTTCTAGCTAGCTGTCTCCAGTTTCGCACGCCAAGTTGGTTGAGGTCCTCTTCCACTTGCGTGCGCCACCTTTTACGCTGTCCACCTCTACTGCGTTGTCCCACGGGGTTGGATTCAAAGACTTTCCGGGCCGGAGCATTGGTGTCCATTCGCTCTAGATGACCCAGCCATCTCAGTCGTTGGCTTTTCACTTTTGTGGCTAGGTCGGTGTCGCTGTACAGCCCATACAGTTCGTTGTTGTATCTTCTTCTCCATTCCCCATCTATGCAGACGGGACCAAAAATCACCCGGAGAATTTTCCTCTCAAAACAGCCTAAGGCCTCGGCCACGCAGTAAGCGGCTGAGCGGCTAAGCGGCTGAGCGGCTAGCGGCTGAGTGGCAGCTCTAAGCGACGTATGGCCAGGCACTGAGCGACTGCTTTTGAGCGATTAGTAGTTAAAATGCCGAGATGGTCGAGACTGCACACACGAAATTAACAACTCAATGTTTACTTTGGCCATCTTTACTTCTTGCCGCTCAGAACATTACTAAAAATTAAAACAGGTTTGGTTGCTGAGCGGCGCCGCTTAGCCGCTCAGAATTTTGTTTCGCCGCTCGCTCATAGCGTGGCCGCTTCTATGTGATTTCATATGTTTTATATTTTTTTTTCCGCTCAGCCGCTCAGCCGCTTACTGCGTGGCCGCGGCCTAACGCGTTCTCATCCACTGTTAGCAGTGTCCATGCCTCTGCACCATACATCAGGACCGGGATGATAAGCGTCTTATACAGGGACAGTTTAGTTGCTCGAGAGAGGGCTTTGCTTCTCAATTGCCTTCTTAGCCCAAAGAAACAGCGATTGGCAAGAGTAATTCTTCGTTTGATCTCAGCGCTGGTGTCGTTCGCTGAGTTTATAGCGGATCCTAGGTAGACAAAGTCTCTGACTACCTCAAAATTATAGCTGTCTATAGTGACGTTCTGTCCGAGACGTCGGTGTTGGGTGTCCTTTCTTGTGGACAGCATATATTTTGTTTTGCTTTCATTCACCGTTAAACCCATCTTCTTGGCTTCCTTCTCAATGCTCACAAAAGCACCACTGACATCACGCTTTGTTCGTTCGATTATGTCAATGTCAAAACATTGACATTGAACAGAAATATCACTGTAGGAATCCCAACAGGAAATAATCTATTTCCGTAGCAATTTCCAATATCATACTGGTATGTTCATATGTCATACAACTATGAAGTTTACTCAAAATATGCATGTTCTTGCATTATGGTTATCAACTATGTACAACAAATTACATACTATAGTACTGAAAAAGTTGCTATTAAAAAAGAACACGGCAATACTTATCTTCACTCTTTGAACAATAAAAAAAAATTGAAGTTCATCTGTCATTTTGTCGAGCTAAGGAAAGTGTATTGAGATTTCGATTCGGTAAACAAGTGAAAAAAAACCTAATTAAACTAAATAAAAAGTGTAATATAATTAGTTTAATGAACACTAGCAATACTTTATTAAACAAAACATAAAAAAAAACACGCGGTGCTACGTTAAATCCTGTAAAAACGCCTATAACAAAGAGTGTACAAATATTTAATTTCAAAAGTGAGTTTTGTCTAATATTTCCCCATAAAGTAATGTGAAGTGATGTTTTTTAGGTTATTAAACTATCGTAGAATACTTTTCAACTGATATTTCATGATATTTTGCTTTTATAAATCTAATTTGTTGTAAATAAAAATATACTTCAATCGAGTGATTTAGTTGAGATTGATCTGTCAAATGAGAAATTCTCTTCCAGGAGGGAAGGACTCATTTTTGTTGGTGATGTCAAGGCGCTTTAGTGTCTGAAGTGCAAAGTTATTTTTAACGTTTGAAATGATTATATTCTTAAAGGTCTTTTTGCTGTCGGCCCTAACTATCATCACAGTTTTGTATTTTCGCAATAGTCTTATTTCATTTTAAAAGTATTCTAAGATGATGTATTTACCTAAAGAACTCCACTTCACATAACTTTATGTAGAATATGAGACAAAAATTACTGTGAAATGAAAAATTTGTTCACTACGTATTATAGGTGTTCTTACATTATTTAATGCCGCATGTTGTCTTATACATATATTTTTTTTTAAATAAGTATTGCTTTATTTAGTTTGATTAGCTTTTTTTTAAATTTTTCAACGTTTTAAAATCTCTTTACACTTTGCTATAGCTCGGCAAAAATGACAAGCACCTCAATGATTTTTTTTCTTTTTTTTAATCTTGCTTTCCTTAGGCGCCCCAGAGTTTAGCCGTGTAACTGCACGCCGACCCTGTGTCAATGCATTTGTGTCTGTGTATTTCTTCTTCTATGTTTTCACTTTTTTTAATGTAGTGTGCGGTTTTGTTTGATGGAATTTGACGCAAATTGTAGTAGATTCAAGGAAAGTCTGAGGATTTTGTTAGCAAAGGGGTAAAATTCTTTATTGGTAGCATTCCGTTTAAGCTCCACATTTTATTTTAACCTCTCAGTTAGCTAATAGTCGACATTAGTGTTTGATTATTAGTAAGGCCCAAAGTCTTGAAATTTTGTCTGATAGTAGATCACAGTATTCTCCTTTTTTCCCCAGATTATCACATTGATACAATTTTTTTCTTCTAACGGGTGATTTTTTAAGAGGTTTAGAACTTTAAAAAAAAAAAACACCAAAAATTCGAAAAAATGAATGAAATATTTATTTGAATCGATAGTTTGAACCTTGCAATTTAATGTTTAAAGATAATTTCATGCAAATGTTGACCGCGGCTGCGTCTCAGGTAGCCCATCCGCTGAGTCCAATTTTGGCATACTCTTTCACACATATCGGCCGGTATCTCACGAATGAATGCATGGATGTTGGCTTCCAGTGCGTCAATCGAAGCGGGCTTGTCCCTATAGACATTAGCCTTGACATACCCCCACAAAAAATAATCTAATGGTGTCAAATCGCACGATCTAGGCGGCCAATTGACCGGCCCGAAACGTGAAATTAACTGTTCACCAAACTCGCCTCGCAATTGCGCCATTGTTTCGCGTGCTGTGTGGCATGTGGCACCGTCTTGTTGAAACCACATATCATGCAAGTCAAGAACTTCCATTTCGGGCAAAAAAAAGTTTGTTATCATCGCATCATCATCATCGAACAAAGGCCTAACTGCTGGGAACGGCGCCGAATCGACATTTCGCGGTCTTCTGTCACACTAGCTGATACGGCCGCAATATTTTCTTCACTACGCACAGTACGTAAACGTGTTGGTGGTTTAATGTCCAACAAAGTAAATTTGGTGCGAAATTTGGTCACAATCTTCCGAATAGACTGCTCAGAAGGTCGAGAATGCCGACCATAAAATGGAAGCAGCGCGCGATGAACATTTCGAACCGAGCACGAATTTTGATAGTAAAATTCAATAATTTGCAAGCGTTGTTCATTTGTAAGACGATCCATGGTTAAATTGCAAACCAAACTGAAGCTGTTTGACAGTGACACAAGGTACTAAACACACGTCAGCTGTCAAAACCAGTGTTGCCAAAACCAAACCAGCTAAAAAATCACCCTTTAGTAATGAAACATAATTTTTTTTGTTACGGGCGTGACACTAACCACTTTATGAATGAACTGCCTAAAAACTAAAACTGTATTTACTATTGAATAATTAAATGACACGAAAACGTGCTTAGAGTTATGATAAGGGCAAATAACCACCGGTTCTCAAATTGTGAAACAATTAATTATTGAAAGTAGTGTAGTAGCTGCGAAATAAGCGGCGATAAAAAAATTATTGATAATTTCACTTTTAAAATGAAACATGCAATGTTTTAAGACCGTCTAACGGTCGTTTTATCAATACTAAATCATATTTTGTGATTTTTCGTAAAGGGCCGTTTTCTATGGAATCACCCATACCTATATAAAAATTATTTTTTTGAAAACACGATTTAAATTTTGTTTGCACACAAAATCATATTCAACCACGAATTCAAATGACGTTCTCTTTTTTCACCTCAAACTGTTAAAAGAATAATTGTTAAAGCTACAAAGTTTAAATATCTTTATTGATGCTTTTCAACATTTTTTTCTCATAAATTCCACGTCTTTGTTATACAGGGTGTCCCGGACCTGAGTGGAAGTATTTTAGGGTGCGGTTCTTGGGATTATTCTAAAAAAAAAGTTGTATAGGGGTAATGTTGTACCTCCCCTCCCTGAGGCAGGGGGCAGTTTCTGAAACAATGACTTTCTTACAGTCAGGTCCACTCAGGTCCGGGACACCCTGTATACAATTTCCTTAATTCCTCAGGCCTTTGCAATCAAATCGTGAATTTTATTTTCCAGGGTCACAATAAAAATTTCTAATAATATTCTGTTGGTTAGGTTCCTACTGTGACCTGGAAAAAAAGCTTCACAATTCATACAAAAAAATTTTGTTTTTGTTTTTGTTATATTTTACCTATCATATGGCACCGCATTGAGTCATGGGCAATTTATGAATCTCATTCAGTAATTTTCCCAGAAAAGTTTTCAAGATATTTGTTTGCAGTTTTTTTTCAATGTTATGTGCAGCTTTAAGGTTCGGCATAGCTTTAGCATGATAATGGGAATTAATGTTTGCTTTTTAATAAACACCGATACGACGGGTGCAATGTCATTAAAACTAATCTTAAATAAATATACAATTCAAAAAGTATTATATTTCGACTCTACAAAAAAAAATTGAAAAATAAAGGAGAATGGGCATTTTTGGGCGTTAGCGGCCATTAATGAAATTAGTGTCAAATGAAAGGTATGCTACTCAGGAACAACTTTCACTATGGACGTCACACTGCATTTCATTTAGAAAAGAAGATATTTAAATGTTAATATAATGCAATTGCATTGAGCAGTGATTATATTTTTAGTGGGTGTAATGCTTTATTCTAACTTCATTACGTCTACTGACAATGTAGTAGTGTGTTTAACGGGGTTTCAGAATATACCAAGGCCGCATTGCGGGTTTAAACAGACCCAGTACGTATTTCAATAACTTTGTAATTTTTTAAATATATTATTTTACTCAAGATTTTTTATATTGTGATTTATTAATATTTTAGTTTTATGGTTAATCTTCTTATTAATGATGTTATATGGTCCTTTTTATATACAAAATATTCTTGAGACTGTCTTTATTTCTTGTTCCACTTTCTTTTTCTATTTTTGAATTGGTCAGAAGCCAGAAACTTATCAAAACTTTATTAAGTGTTAGAACAAAAATGCATTTTTTTCGGTTTTGAAGTACACCACAATCAGTGTTGCCATTAATTTGTTTTAAGAAATCTGCAAAAATTACGAAAAAAAATCTGTAATGCAGATTTCTAAAGGCAAAATTAGTCCATACAAGAAAACATCTATAGTTAGAAACCATGACAAAAAATAACATAAATTAATTCAAGTAATAAAAATAACATTGTTTCTTTTAAAATGTACATTATAGAGTTACCTATGCTTAAGGCATTTCATATTTTACTTTAAAGTCAGTGCAGTTATTATGATTTGATTTTATGGAATAGAACTTTATATAAAGATGACAGCATACAGCAAAATAATTGAATTTTTTAAAGAGAACTAAATATAAAAGTAGACACGAGTGCAGATAATAACCTGCGTTGCAGATTTTCGAATTTCAAAAGTCTGTGGATGGGATGAAAATCTGCAAAATGCAGATAAATCTGCACTAATGGCAACGCTGACCACAATGAAAAAATTTCTGCACGGTGATTGTAGGACTAAAACACATCCAAAAATAGGTGGGATGACATAACGTCAGCGGCCATAATGTCCATGGACCTTAAGTCCGTACAAACGGACATAAAGTCCATGGACATTATGTCAAAAAATAATGTCCAATATCAAACGGTCATTAGGTCCATGGACATTATGACCGGATCAAAGTGCAGATAGACTTTATGTCCGTTTGAAGAAGACATACCGTCCATTTGGACAATATGTCCGTTCAAAAAAGACATAGTGTTCATTTGGACATATTTTCTTTTTAAAAATGACATAATGTCCATTTGGACAATATTTCCGTTTAAAATAGACTTATAGTCCATTTGAAACAGACATAAAGTCCAGATGGACATAATGTCTGTTTTGGAAAAAACAAAGAGACATATTGTCCAAGCTGCAAAGAATGGACTTTATGTCCGTTTGGTTTTTCAAACTGACCGTTAAAACAGACATAATGTCCACCATTTTAAAGTGGGGAAAAGTTTTATGCGGGAACAATAATTGAAAAAAAGTTTTCATATACAGTATTCGTTTCACCCACCATATCAAAACTCATAACGACTTCTTCTCAAATGTCAGAAAGGAGAAAGTACCTTCTCCGTTGTGCCAGTGCCTGCTTGTGGATATAAGCAGCTTTTGATTATATACATCCAATATCAAGATCATAAGTATCTTATCATAAAAATTCAGTTTCATAGCTGCATTTGTTACTCGCGATTTGAAGTAGATACATAGAAATAAAGTATAAATTTGATAGACAATTTAGTGATGCGTGATAGCCACGGGGGGGGGGGGGGCGTGGCGGCGGCGCGGTGGCGAGCACGACAGCGAACGCGTCGCGCCGGCCGCACCGCGCTGCGTTCGCGAACCCGCGGCGCGGTGCGACGCGAGGCCCCCGTGGCTATCACGCATCACTAAATTGTCTATCAAATTTATACTTTATTTCTATGTATCTACTTCAAACCGCGAGTAACAAATGCAGCTATGAAACTGAGTTTTTATGTTAAGATACTTAAGATCTTGATATTGGATGTATATAATCAAAAGCTGCTTATATCCACAAGCAGGCACTGGCACAACGGAGAAGGTACCATCGAGCACATAGTTCCTTTCTGACATTTGAGAAGAAGTCGTTATGAGTTTTGATATGGTGGGTGAAACGAATACTGTACATGAAAACTTTTTTTCAATTATTGTTCCCGCATAAAACTTTTCCCCACTTTAAAATGGTGGACATTATGTCTGTTTTAACGGATATAATGTCCATTTAGGATTTAACTCGCAAAATAAGACATAATGTCCATGGACATTTTGTCTGCACACAATGTACATATCGTCCATGGACATAATGTCTTCTTGAAACAGATATAATGTCCATGGACATTATGTCTGTAAGAAGCAGTCATTAAGTTCATGGACATAAAGTCCGAGGAGTTTTGCGTATTTTTTTTTTTCTTTTTAGAAAGATATAAAGTCCATGGACTTTATGGAGAAGACATAATGTCCATGGACCTTAAGTCCGTTTGTGCAGACTTAAGGTCCATGGACATTATGGCCGCGGACGTTATGTCATCCCACCCCAAAAATAACAAAACCATTCTTGGCCGCTCACGCCCATGTTTCATACAAATTTGCCCATTCTCCTTTAACAACAAATATTTGTATAAAGCTTACTCTTAGAAATTGCTTTCATGTTTTTCATTTAGTTGTGCATTATTTTGTTTTATCAAACTCTTGCATCTTCTTAAAGTCTAAGAGGCAATTACATTACCTAAATGTTAAGAAATTAGCGTAACGTTAAAAGTCATATCAATAATACGGTAAGATTACGGATAACTCGGGCGACAAGAAAAAATAATATTTACGAATGCGTGCAGCTCCAGTCTCCAGACCTACTCTTTGGTTCGGGCACTTGGCTTAATAAAACGGAGTAGAGACTTTCTAAATCGAGATGCAACTGTTAACACATCTGTACACATTAAACATTAAAAACTGTTGCTTTAGCATGAGAATAAAATTACTGAAGAGAAAATTCATGTCACTGTTCAAAGAGCGTAGGGTGCCTTGTATGACTTTTTTTTAAACTTAACTCTGCATTTCGGAATGAGACAAGTGAAAAATTATGAGGATTGATACCGAGCTCCAAATTTCGATATTGCCATTTTGAGCTTACTAGGAAAATGGGGAAAGAAAGGAGGAAAGGGGGGACCTACTCGGTGGGTAATTTTTGGTAACCAAAAAAACAATTCAGACAGCCCGGACTCGGAATCGAACCCAGATCTATTGGTTACGCGCCAAGAGCTCTACCATTATCGTGTCCTGTAACCCTTGCTGGGGCATAGGGCGTCAACAAAACGTCTCCCCATCCTACCCGGTCTGCTGCAAGGTACTTTACTCTGCTTCCGCTAAGACAGTTTATTTCCATGATGTTCTCGATCTTCCAAGTTCCAACCCGCCGTGCTTTGCAATTTCATCGTTTGGTTTCCTCAGTGTAAGACCAATCCAACACCATTTACGCTTTCTTATGTCGACGTCCAGCCGCTCTTGACATGTCTTGCGCCACAATTTCTCACTTGATATTATTTGTGGCCAGTGAATCTTTAGGATGTAGCGAAGACAGCGATTCACAAAAGCCTGCAATTTCATCGAAATGATAGACGTGACTTTCCAGGTTTCACAAGCATAATAACAGCACGGATTTCACATTGGCTTCGAAGAATCTCAAATTAGTGCGTAAGGAGATTTGACCGGATTTCCAAATTGGGGACAGAGTATTGAAGGCAGCACGAGCATTATTAATTCTATTGTCCAGATCTGTATCGCCATTTGCAGAAACAATACTGCCAAGTGCCAAGGTAGCTAAACTGTTCGACTTCTTCCACTGGCGTCTCGTGTAGAATAATACGCTGCTGTGTGGAGCGGCCTGTTAGCATTATTTTTGTCTTTTTGCTGTTTATTTTTAAGCCACTCGACTCCCCCTTCACTTGTAGTGTTTGGCACATCCCGTTGAGCCCATTGATGTTATTTGCCAGGAGACATATGTCATCGGCAGAGTCTAAGGGACGAATCATTTCAAACAGTCTCCATTGAATGCCCTGTCGCTCCGTTGTACCAAAACTGGCCATCAATACGTGTCGAACATTGCCAGCACGAAGAGTCGAAGAGAATTGGCGATAGAGCATCCCCTTGTCTCACACCCTGTTGCACTAGGAAGGAGTCGGATAGCTGCCCATTATGTAAAACAAAACACCTTGCGTTGTTGTAGGACTCTTTAATAATGGCAACAATTTTTGGCGGGAGTTCCTCTACCTAGCAACGGTTTCCATATACATTCTCGATTAACTCGATCGAAGGCCTTCTCAAAATCCATGAACATGATGTAAAGCGATGATTGAAATTCCATCGACTGCTCGAGGACGATAAGCAGAGTGTTGATATGGTCGACACACGATCGACCACTGCCAAAGCCAGCTTGATGCCTCTTGAGTGTAGACTCGATCCTTTATTCGCTTGAGAATGATGGTTGCTATTTGTTTTGGGAAAACGGACAAAACGATGATACCACGCAAATTTTTTTCAATTATTAAGATCACCTGCGCATTTCGTTTAGTTGGGGCACTTCAGCACTCTGCTCAACGGAATCCTCATTTAGCAGGGCACAAAAATGGTCCTTCCATCTGCGTAGCTGCTCCTCAATTGATACTAAAAGTGTGCCTTCCACATCCATTACACCATGATTGGTGTTCCCAATAACATCTTTGGCTATTTGGTACAATTCCCGGATATTTCCTCTTCTGGCAGCGATTTCCGCATTATCTGCGAGTCCATCTAACCTCACCCTCTTGTCACGTCTCACATAGCGATACACCATCTTATGTGCAATGCGATACTCGCTTCCCAACTCAGCCTTTCGTTGAACATCTGCTTCCAGGTGTCTTGGGATATTCAAGAGTCTCTAACTCTCGTCCGCTTGGGTACAGTTTCGGATCCAGCCTCCATAAAAACACTTTTAATCTCACCCCACATCTCATCAATTGTTGAATGCTGGATTCCGTTTAATGACGAGGCTTTATCGTTAAGGGTGGTGACATGGTTTCGACATTATGTTGGGGTCATTTAAAGCATTCGAATTGACGACTATTTTCATTCAACATAATTCCGACACCATGTAGTCTTTGGCCACCCTCTCTTTCATCCTCCCCGGAATACAGCATTCTCGTTTGTCCAGTGACAGATCTGTATTCAGCTCTTCCTCTCCACTTAGTTTCGCTTATGCCCAGGATACTGATCTTTAGGCGAAGCATTTCACGCTCAACCTGCTCGTATCTACCTTCGCTGTACAAGGATCGAACGTTCCATGCTCCGATTTTCGTACATATGCGGTAGCCAAAAGTAACATTTGCGCTTCTTGAAAGATTTCTTCTATTTTCTGACGATTCATTTATTATTATTGCGTCTTGATTGACGCTTGTACATGTACATGAAAGATGCCGCACCCCAAATCAGATGTGCGAAGCATTAATTCTCCATACAAAAATTACCTCTTGGGGACTCATTTCCATTTGTTGTCTTGTATATTTTTCTGATGGTCTTTGATGCACTGAGTTCAAATCTGGCCTTTAAATTGCTCTATCACGTCACGTTTTTGAGATATTCGAATCTAGAAATTTAAAAAAAAATTAATTTTTTATACAAATTTGGGGTTATTTTTTTTCTCGAGGTAATTTTTTTTTCGAAATAATGTTTATAGTCATTCTAAAGTATGAACATTTTGCTTCGAAATTCTTTTTGAATCTTTCAAATACATCCATTTATCTTCGAGGAATCCTTGGTTTTTTCGTCTTACTAGATACCTACTTCGAAAAATCCCACAATTTGCCCTTTTGAGCACAAATTGACTGGATTTTTCGAATTAGATAGTAAGACGAAAACCAACGATTTCTCGAAGACGAATGGAGGTATTTGAAAGATTCAAAAAGAATTTTGAAGTAAAATGTTCATACTTCAGAATGACCATAAACATTTTTTCGAAAAAATTACCTCGAGCATGCATTTTTTTTTTTTTAATTTTTAGATTCGTATATCTCAAAAACGTGACGTGTTTGAGCAATTCCAAGGCCAGATTTGAACTCAGTGCATCAAAGACCATCAGAAAAGTATATCTTGGTTCATGGTTCAGACAAAAGTTCATACAAAGTAATTTTTTAGCGCTTTCGAGTGGATTTTCAAAAACAGTTAAAATACGTCAATTTTCGACTAGCGCTTGAGTCCAAATGGGTTGTCGGAGAAAAAAACCTTGAATAGAGATTTATTGGAAATTGTGTATACTTTCAATGTTATTGTGATGAAATTTTCGAATAGTTGGTAGTTTTCGAGTTATTAATGAAAAACTCCCAACAAATGCATTTTTGCATCATTTTTGTCCATGTTGCGTCACGAAATTTTGTTGGCAAGCCTCAGATTCGGATTCAGCACCCCCAAAAACTTATAGTAGGGAAAATATCAAAACTACCGGGAAAATATCAAAACTACCCCACAATTTGCTCGCAAAGAGCCTTTTTGAGAACAAATTGACTGGACTATTAGGAAAACAGACGCCTTTTGTAGCTGCCCATAATATGGGTTACAGACGCTACTTGCTGCTGCCGATGGCCTTTAAAAAAAATTCTCCTCAACCACCAGACTCTCATGATGCCTTTAGGGGGTTTTTAACCATCCCGAGGACAAGTTTGTGCCCTGATCAGCAGTGATGGCTTGTTTGCTAATCCCGGCACGATAGCGTTACCCGCTCTCTACCAAGCGAAGGTGTACATGGGGATTTTCCTTTCATTGGGCCTAGGGCCGAAGTGGCGTCATAGCACTCTCCGGTACTTTTAGAGAGCGAACATAAACAGATAAACTGCACTAATGAAGTTTCAATAAGATAAACTCAGGTTTTCCTGAGGACTATGTTTTTCAAAACCTCGTTTTTTAACTTTAACTTCTAATTCCTTCTATCTGCACTTCGATCTGCACATTACATAGCGGTAACTTCAATAAAACCGTTAAGCAAATCATATTTATCTCAAAAATGGCTCTTAAGTTTTCGATCATTATTTTTTTTTTCTATTTTGGTCAATTTTGTAAAATAGAACAAGAAAATTGCAGAATTTTCTTTTTCTTAATATCGGGTTTTAACATTGAAAATGTTTATAGGGTCGTTTTGAGTAAATTATGGTGTTACTAAAATGAATAAAGTGAACAAGTGTGTATATGAGATGAACGCTGGCGTATAAGGGGGATAAGATCGAATTTTTGGTGGTGTTACTAAAATGAATAAATTGAACAATGGTAATATGAGATGAACGCTGGCGTATATGGGGGATAAGATCGAATTTTTGGTGGTGTTACCATTCATTTTGGAATGAACAAATATGTATAGAAGATGATTGCAGGCGGATAGGGAGGGTACGGTTGAATTTTTGGTTGGTGTTTATAAAATGAACAATATAAGTTTTAACTATACATATTACTATAATTATAAAATGCAAGAGCTAGTGCAGTCAGCACTCAGCAGTGCATTGTGCTTCTAAAACTAAATCTAAGCGTTGGAAATTTTTTGAAAATGTTTATGATAGGAAAATAATGTAGAGGTGCAATATGACGTTTTTTAAAATATGGTTTTTATGTGAAATGGTCGAACAAAAAAAAAAAAACAAATGAGAAGTGCCAGAGTAATATTTGTTTTTGTTTATCGATGGTTAAGTTTAATATAACAATTTTGTACATATATTTTGCAATTCCAAAAAATCAACAAAGTGAGATATTATTGGTTGTAAGTTCAAAGTTCTAAAAAAGATGGCTCACAAATGCTACACATCAGAGTTAAGGCTGATTGTACTAAATTGTATAGTTTAAGAAAGGTAATAAATAACAAATTGTTTCGCTTCAGGAAATTTTGATACCTAGTATTTTTTTATATTTTATATATTTTATATAATTTTTGTTGATCGATTTTTCGCAGTTATTATTTTTTATCTTTTAAATGGTTGCATTTAAAAATCTCAAATTCATACCGGAGATAGATTATATAGATTCACATATAACATGTAAAATTTGATTTTTTTAATCGTACCTAAGCCGAGATAATAACATATTTCTGTTCATTTACATATCACCTACTAACTCTTTAATCTGTGCACCTAGACAATTAGTTTTTGTTTTATTAGCAGCTTGAATAATTAACAATTATTTTGATATATCATACGTTGCTGTACGTTCTATATAAGCTTCACAAATCGAAAATACAATTAATTAAAAAGTGGTACTAAATCTTTAATCAATATTCCTAAAATTCATCGTCGTCGATTTGCAAGTTTTTGTGCGGACAAACAGCCCAAATAAACAGAGCACAAAAATATAATCCCATAGTTCATTGAAGATTTCTTTCTATCTCTGCCAGGGTTGCAAAAGTCGATAAGATTGTACTTTTTTCGATACACTCCACTTTGCTAAAGTACTCCACTTTTGCATTCAACGAAAAAGATAAAGTAAATTAAAAAGAAAATCATCTGACCTCACAAAATGTATACTGTGAACCGAGGCTGACATCGATATAACAGAAGAAATAAAAATGATTAATACAGTTTGTTCGAGAAAATGGCATCTACAAAATACCGGTTTCAACAATCTCGCAATTAAAAATCGAAAATATTAAATTTATAAAATTTAAATCTCGCAAAATCGAAGGGTATTGCAACAAATTCCTACAGTTTTGTTATAAAAGTTTCGCATATGTAAGTATGTATGTACCTTATATGTTAATTAACATAAACAGCTAAGTTGTTTTTTAATTAATTGGATATAGAAATATTACATACGTTCATACAACAGCAAATGTGGACAAAATATTATCAAATCAAATCAAAAAGTACAATTCGATACACTTTCCTTTTATATTTTGATACATTGCTGAAACACGATTTCATCCCTGATATCTGTCTAGTAGTTTATTATAAGAGACTGTTCATTTCAGTGTTCAGTGTTCAGTCTGTCTTCAGTATTCAGTTGCAAAGATGCCTTGGATGGAGCAGAGAATATCAAATAAAGAAGCCAATCCTTCGTACGTTTCACCCCCCAAAACCCATTTGTTTACATTGTTGTATTTGTAATTTCATTTCGTGTCGAAGAAATAGATGTGAATTGCAACAACAACAAGACCTGTGCTGAATTATGTGCTGAATGACTAGTTGATTCTATGTGTGCGTTTTGCACTGCTTTTCACTAATACTTTGCAAATCTAATACATCAGCTGTTCGCCTCCAGCTTGTAGGCAAATCAAATTGACAGCTGAGGATTGACTTCTTTATTTCATATTCTCTGCCTTGGAGTTGGGAGGTTTGTTTGCGCTGCTTGCCGGTAAATATTTTTTTTATTAATAGTATAGAATGCGATGTGCGTGAAAGGTAAGTAGGATAGAATGCATGTGGGATGTTTAGTTTTCAGGTAGGTTCGTTAGGATATTTGTAGGGGGTTTTTTGTTTGTTTATTATTTTACTGTTGTGTTTTGTTTAGCTATGATTAGATGGATTAACGAAGAAAATGAAAAATATGAAATAAGAATACCTACAAGTGGGAATAAAAATATAGGTCAATAAAATCACAAAACTAAAACATAAAAAGTTATAATTTTTTAACTTCCCATTGGAAGTTATTGTAAATGGTCCGATTTGTCAAAATAAAAATTTTAACATATCTTCACGTTTCGCTCCCTAGAATCGGATTCCATTTTTGTAGAGAGATGTCTGTGTGTGTTCGTACGTTCCTTCGCTTTTTTTGTTCACCGTATCTCAAGGACCAATTAAGATATCGACTTCGGATGGATTTTATTGTATACACAGTAGTTTCATTACAAGCAGAAAGGACCTTTCAATAAATTCAAGAAGCAGTTCAAATTTCCTTAGTCTCAGATATCTCGAGAACAAATCGACTTCAGGTTAATTTTATTCTACGCAAATTGACGTAATAAGGAATTGATTAAAATATAGAAGTATATCAACTTATAGTTTTTTTTTTAATAAAAAAATGTAGATGAAAATTGTTGAAAAAAGTTGTTTGGTTCGAATATCTTGACAACAAACAATGATATTGGCTTCGAGGTTATTTTATTTTATACGCTATTGGCTAGTTTATAGATACAAATTGATAAAATTTTAAAAAATATTGAATTAATAGTTTTTTTTAAGCAAAAAACTGCAAGCAATTCTACACACTAAATATTAAAAAATTGGTTTTTGCCTCAAAAATCTTGAGAACAGATAATGACATAACATCGGGTTAATTTAAGTCCACACACTAGCTTAGAATTGATAATTGATAGGATTTATAAAAAAATTCAACAAAAAGTTTTTTTTTTAAGTGAAAAAGAACTACAAGATAGGTACTTCACCAAAAATTGTGGAAAATATTTTTTCATCTCAAATATTTTGAGAACAAACAATGATATTGACTTCAGGCTAATTTTATTCTTTAAATGAGTTTATAATAAATGATTGATAAAATTTGTAAAAATATTCAACAAATAATTATTTTTATCGAAAAAACTACAAGAAACTTAACAAAATTGTAGAAAATTTTTGTTCGTCCCAAATATCTTGAGAACAAACAATGATATTAGCTTTTGGGTATTTTTTTTCTATAAATAAGGATTTGTAAAAATATCCCATAACCAGTTTTTTTAAGCAAAAAAACTACAAAAAACCTTACCAAGAAATGTTGAATTGTTTTTAGTCTCGAATATGTTAGGAACAAATAATCATATTGGTTTCGGGCTTCTATATATGTATGTACTAGATTATAATTGACAATCGGTAGGTTTTGTATAATAATTCAACAAACTGTTTTTTACTTGCGATATAGGTACTATAGGGCAAGTTTTGGATTCGTGCAAAAAAAAAATTTCGAGATAACAATCAAACATGACATTACGATGATAGAGAACACGAAAAAAGTGGGTGGCACAATTCTGTCTGTCTGTCTGTCTGTCTGTCTGTCTGTCTGTCTGTCTGTCTGTCTGTCTGTCCGTACCTCAACCTACAGCCTAAACCACTGAAGCGATTTTCTTCAAATTTTGAACTTAAGGTTTTTTTGTAACTCTCCAGAGGGGAAATTGAAATTTTTTTTTAGCTCAAAAAATAACGGTACTTGCCATACAACCGTTAAAGAAAAGCTTATTTATCTCAAAAACGGCTCCAACGATTTTGATAAAAAAAAAATCAGTGTATTACTGTAGATATGATGTACCTTTTAGTATGAAAAAAAATCACCAAAAACATTTATTAACGGTACCTGCCATATAACGGTTTTTTTGATTTTTGGTTTTCTCATTAACCGCTCAACCGATCTAAAAAAAATTTTTTTCACAAAAGCTTTGTTAGAATATAAATAAAATTGCATACCAAAATTTTTGAAAAAATAAATTTTGGATTTTTAAAAAAAGATTCAAAATTTTTTTTTGAAAATTCAATATTTCAAAAACGGGTTGATGAATTAATTTGAATTTTCAGTTTTAAATGTATATCAATATATACTCAAAATTGGCATACCAATTTTTTTTTTGAAAATTGTTACAAAAATTTTATATATAAAAAATTAATTTTTAAGAAAACGGCCCCAACGATTTTAAATTTTTTTTTGCATATATTCATATTTTTTCAAGTAATCAAATGGCATACTTTTTTTTTAGCTCTAAGTTATTTATCAGACTGTTTATACAATTAATAGAACGATTTAAATGCTTTTTATACTTTTTCTATAATTACTTGAATATTTTTTAAAGTTCTTAAGTCCCACACAACTTGAACATAAGAGCAAGTACGTGCGATTCAGTCGTGCATTTTATTTTTTAATGCAAACAAAAAAAAAATACAAAAACTGTACCAAAAATTGTTGAATACAAAAAAATAACATTGGACCTCTAGCTTCCGGGGCACCACAAATTGGAAGTTACTAGTGTGGGTCACAACCAGCCTCTTTTTGAAAATGCAATAAAGGACCGTATTGCAAGAGTCTCTTCAAAACAGACTGGTTGATTAGACTAAAAGTCGATTTATCGTTATTGCTAATTTGTATTAGTAAATATTTTCCTATTTGATAGAAATGTTAAGTCCATCAAGAATTTTTGGTTGACTTTTGTCTTGCCGAATTTTTTCGAAAAGACTCGTAATAAACCCCAAAATTAAAAAAAAAAACTACAAAGGGCATAAGAAAAATAGAATTTTTCTGACACGTACCAAACAGCAGCGTTGAAAATTCGTTTGTAGGCATATATTTGAGGGAAAATCAAATATAAGTTAGCGTTGCCTACCACAATTAAACAGTTACACGAGTTAGGAAAAATCTATTCAAATACAGACCGAAATAAACAAGCAATAGGTGTAGAAATTTTTAATTTTTGTTTGGTGCTACCACAAAGCTAAATCAAAAAGAAAAAAGTAAGGTACCGCACGAAGTAAATGAAAAATATGAGATTAGAAGACAAGCGGGAAAATAATTTATGTGGGTCAATAAAATAACAAAAAGAAAACACTTCTTTTGTATATTTGAAAATGAAACAAAATAAAAAAACTACAGTGGGAATAAGAGAAGACAAATTTTGGGGAGAGGTAACAACTACCAACATTAAATATTTGTTTTTTGGAAAATATAATTTTATTTAGTGTTACAAAAAACGTGATTTTGGAAAACGAAAAACGAATACAGGACGAAATAGGAAAAAAAGTAGTTATACATATGCTAACATCATTTTGCGCTTAGGGAAGAATCAAAATTTGGTTGAAGATAAAACGGAGGGAAAATTAAATGTATGTATTAAGCAATTAAGAGCTCCGATTTTTGTTGGATTAACGGCTTAAAAATTATCCTTCCTTAATTATTTTTAAAGCTGAAGAAAAAAAAACAATTTGGTGTAACTAAGCGCAAGTAAAGATGAAAGTGCGAATAAAGTTTGTTTAACAAATTTTTAGTTTTCTTAGTTCAATATAATGTTTGGATTGGTCTTCATAAAAAAGATGAACTAAATTGATATGTATGTATAAATTGGTAAAGATAAAATTTAAAAGAGAAAAAAGATTGTATAAATTATAAAGATTAAGGATTTATCTAGCATTAGCAAGTCATTTTCAATGTCCCCATCGTTACTCAAGGAGTGAAATCTGTAAATTTTTCAATAAGAACGCTACAAAAGTTTTTTTTAAATAAAACAAAAACGGTTTTGGATATCAATGAAATTCTTTATTCCTGTGAAAGTACGTTTGATGCCATTATGTATGGAACTCGATTTCTTTTGCATGGCCACCACGGGCACGCTTGCAGAAGTCCAGACGCTGAACCCAATTTTCGACGGTTTTCAAGCATAAATCGGCCGATCCTGCTGCAATTTCACGTTCGATATTCGTACGAAGTTCATCAATCGTCGCTGGCTTGTTGGCATAGACCATAGACTTGACGTAGCCCCACAGGAAATAGTCTAACGGCGTCAAATCGCACGACCGAGGCGGCCAAGCGACTGGACCATTTCGTGAGATAACACGTTCTCCAAACCAATAAATTGATTGTGACATTCGCTGTGTGGCTTGTGGCTCCACGCCGTCCTGTCGGAACCACATGTCCTCCAAGTCCATATCATCCAATTGGGGCCAAAAATATTATTGAACGGTAGCGATCCCCATTCACAGTAACGTGCCGATCTTGATCATCACGGAAGAAGTACGGCCCAATGACGCCGCCGGCCCATAAACCACACTAAACCGTAATTTTTTCGGGATGCAATGATGACTCATAGAGTACGTGTGGATTGCTGCCTAACCCATACCGCATATTTTGTTTATTGACGAAGCCATTCAGCCAGACGATTATGACGACCATAAATTGGACGTAGCGTTGCTCTTAACGTTGAGGCCACTGACTCCAAATTTCTGTAGTAAATTTTAATAATTTCGACTCGTTGTTGGCTCGTATATCTTTCCATCATGAAATGGCAAACCTTACTGAAGAGAAATGTCAAAATAGCGGCAAGAAATATGGCGTCGTTTGCTGTCCCTGTCGTTTTACTTTTGTAGCGTCCCTGTTGAAAAACCCTTTACTTAATTACAAAAAAAAACAAACAGACCTGTTCCCATAGTCTGTATCAACAAATAAAGCAAATAATTCACATTTTCTTCAGGAATAATATATTTTTCTGAATGCATTGTTGTTGTAAAATTAGTTAAATTGTTTATTTATATAGTACTTCAAATCTGTCGTGACAGAATCATGTAACCCATAGTCTTCTCTTGAACCACAAGAGGAAACTCGTGCGATCATACCGACATACATACATATGTACATTTGAATTTATTATTGAGCAGATCTGATAACAATAGGCTATCCCTACTTGAATATTAGGTATATGCCTTGCTTAAGAACTTATTAGCAAACCGCTCCTCAGCCATAAATAAAAAAAAAAAAAAAATGAAACAAACAAAATTTATTGAAACTTAATTATGGATTTTGAGTAGGTATACAATTTAGAATATACATACATATGTATGTACAGTCCATACATACATTTATATACCAACAAACAAAACATGAAAACTATTTGTCATAGAGTGGTTGGTTAAGTTAGGTCACTTTCAATCTTTTGAACAGTGATGTTGTTTTTTAGAAAAAAAATGCTTAGATGTGTGATAGCAGAACAAAATTATAATAGCATAGCTTTTGTTCAATAAAATCTATGATCATACGAAGAATAGTCTAAAAGCAATTTATATATTTATCTCCGTGCGTTTTTTTGTATAAAAGGGAGATGCCTTATTCTCTTTAAAATCAGAACTTAATAGTAATTCGTACAAATACAATCATTCAGTGGATAACTATGGCAAAATTAATAATAATTGTGAGCTGATTTTTAGTTAAAACTATTTTTTCATAAATTAATTTGTATTTATAAATGTTTATACCTAGATCATTTGTATTGCTCTTTTTGCCATTGCTGCAAGTGAACGTAAGAAACCTATAAAAGTAGGACAGCGTACTCAACAAGGAAATGGTATAAATTCAAACGGTCCAAGTGCAGATCAAATTAATGGTCAAAAGTTCCCAACTTACACCAGTAATCTCTACGCTTTGGGAGTGTTCGGTGACCAATATAAACAACCCAATAGAGGTCAAGTGAACATACCAACAGCAGAACCTGAGCCCCAGAAACCACAAAAAAAGCCAGAAGTGGCTGTACAAAATTATCCCAGAGAGAAATATGAGGTGCCAGATTTGGGTAGTTAAGAGCTTCTTATAAAATAGTGTTTTTATAAGTCAAAAATATTGAATTTTTCAAAAAATAAATAAAAGAATTTCATAGATACATTCATACCTACTAGATTAACCACTGCGTATTCATTGTTATCATCAAATTGTTATAAGTCGAACGTTGAAGCGTCTTCAATTAATTGGTCACCCAGAACTTTTAGGATTGCTACAAAACACATTTGAAAGTGCTTTTAAAATAAGGGATAATGCAGTGATTCTGTGTGTATTTGTATGAATTTAAGTCCAAATTTTTGTCAAAGTTCATATTAAAAAATTATATTAACAGAACTTTAAGTCTAAAAATCAAAGAAATTCAAAGTAAGGGATCAAACCTATACGTTTTTGGACGTTATTTCTTTATCAAAATAAATGTGAAAAGCGAAGTGAAATTTTCATATGAAAAATAGTTTTTATTCAGTCGTGAAAATTAATCAAATATTAAATTAAATTATTTTGGTGACAAGAAGAAACAAGCATGAATCGAGAGTCTCATCCAAGCCCAACAAAACTCAATTTTTGTGGAAACCTTTCCACGAAAGATTGATGATTTCCATTTGATTTGAAATTCACTTCGCATTGACTAGGCATTAAGCCTAGTACATACTCGTGTATCAAATCTTGAATCCATACTAAATTTGCATTTTTGTTCACCCGTGAACGTGCTCGTGCGAATCTGAATCTGGAGAGTTTTCGTTAACGAGCAATTCCCGTGCAAACTGTACGGGAACTCTTGGTGAACAGTCGACAGTTCAATTACAAAAGAAATATGCCTCACTGGAGGCATTGTGGTTTTAAACGTCAAACGTTCGCAACAAATTCGCAAGTGTGTACCATTGAGCAATGCCAAAAAAATCACTTTCTCCACTGGTGATTGTTGACTTCGAGAGGAAGCTTGTACTAGGCTTTACAAAGAAGAATCATGAGTAATTTCGTCTAAAATTCGTGCCTTCTTGATAGAAATAAATTTTGATATTCTTTTTTTTTTGTCTCCAAATTCTTAAAAATTGCTTTTGTAATTATTTTCATTTGTGAAAAACGTCATTAAAATACATAATGATGGTTAGTGAGAAAAGATTTGAAACAAAATATGTTTATACAAATTCATTTAAAAAAATAGAACACAAGATCTCGGCTTTATTGGATACCTTTTAAGAGAAAAATATAGCCTAGGTATTTGCCTTTTTTTTTAAATTTCATTGTATTTACCTATACAGGGTGGTCTATATTTGTGTGGAGGAAAATTTGTTTGTTTTTTCTTCTGCATAAGAACGTGTACAAAAAAAATTTTGAGGATAATCGGATTGTATTAACACGTGTAAAATTGCTAAAAGAAATTGGCAGGTACCATCATTTTTGGTTCTAAAAAAAAATGAAAAAACATGTGGCCAAAAAACACTATATGTACCACGTTTGAAGAAAACCGATTCAGCCATTTAGGCTGTAGCTCAACGGACAGACAGATATATCGCAAGTAATAATCTTCTTTGCCAAGACCTTCTAGAGCGTGGAGACTCTCGCAAAATATTGGTCGAAAAATAGCGTCTCGACCCGGATGCTTTAAAGTAAGTATTGGCTCGACCTCGTAACTGGCTCCAAGGTGAAACCGAGATTTTTCACTCATGATCAGCCCTTACTCCCACAGGAACCATAACTTTAAGCTCCGTCCGTGCCCTTTGTGATTTGAAAAAGGTAATGTTTTAATGTGTCAATGGACAGTAAAAGGGTGCTCAAAACTTTTAAAAATAAGGAACACCCTCTGATGTATACATACTGTTTTTTTATATTATTTATAAAATATGATATCATTGATTAAGTCGTACCTCTTTTTGCGAGCATTGGATCTTTTTTATTTCCTTATGTGTATTTTGAAACTAAATTTTTAAACATAAGGTATTGGTAACACAAATAGGAACAGGTGAAATAATTTTTATTTTTTTAAAACTTGAAATTTTGTTTGTTTTCTTTGTTAGTATGTAAATGTTTCACCCACAAAAAAAATCAAATATGTACAAATTTTTTTTTTAAATACCGATTTGCAATAGGGAAACATTGATTAGAAAGTAGGAATAATAGCCTATTGAATACACTTTTTATATACAAATGAGCAATTACGGTATGTATCATTGAATGTGTTTTTTTTTGGGGCAGTTAAGCATGCTTAAAACCGAAAATGATACTAAATTAGCCTAATTTGAAATTTGTATTCCTAAAACTTTTTGTTCAAAATTAAAATTTCTAAATTTTTTAATAATTTGCGCATGCATTTTTTTGAAGTATGGATAGGCTATAAATTAGAAATCTTTCATTTTTCATTTTTTTTTAATACATTTTTTCTTAAACCATCCGTTTTCATATGAGATAGATGAAATTTAGCTTGGGAGTAATTTTGTAATCCTGTCGCTTGGACGCCATTTTGAAAAAGGCGCTCAATCTGTCATCCAGTTAGGAAACAGAAATCCCTGCGCTTTTTGTGGATTTGATTTTGTTACTTGCTAAAGCCTAGTACATATTATGTACTTCCTCGTGAAGTGAACAATCACCAGTGGAGAAAGTGATTTTTTGACACTCACTGGTGCAGACTTGCGAATGTGTTGTGAACGTTTGACGTTTAAAACCACAATGCCTCCAGTGAGGCATTTTTTCTTTTGTAATCGAGCTGTCAACTATTCACCAAGAGTTCCCGTACATTTTGCACGGGAATTGCTCGTGAACGAAAACTCTCCACACAGCTTCACGAGCACTTTCACGGGTGAACAAAAATGCAAATTTTGCATGGATTCACGACATGATTCACAAGTATGTACTAGGCCTAAGGAAGTAATTTAGCGTGTGAGTCATTTTTGTAGTCATGTCGCTGGCACGCCATTTTAAAAAATGTCGCACAATTTGTGGAAAATGATAATAAATGATATCTTAAAAGAAAGGTATTGAGTAGAAACACCTTCAAGTAAAAATTCAGTGTTGCCACTTTCCTTTGAATGTCATTTTCGATAAAAATGTGTATTGTTTTCAACTTGAAAAAAGCAAAAACGCCTCCAGATGCCAAACGCATGTGGGAAAATAAAATTAATATCATAATTAGGCTAAAATGTCAATATTGCCACTTTTCGGGAACATACTTTCTTATGTTAAAAGTTGTGATTCCCCCTTTTTTGTAATTTTCGACGTGAAAAGGTTGCGGAAACACCTCCAGACACCAAACTTGTTTCGGAAAAATATCGGTTTATGTCTTAAATTATACGTGTTAAGTGGACGAACTTCTAAATAAAATGTCAGTGTTACCACTTGTCAAGAACATACTTTTTTGTATGTCAAGGTGTGAGACCTCCAATTTTTTGGTAAATTTTAATAATTCGAACATGAAAACAGGCGCGGAAATGCCTCCAAAGCAAACGCGTATTGGGAAAATAACAGTTGACGTCTTCAAAGATAGGTGTTGAGTAAGAGCACTTTCGGTTAAAATTTCAGTTATGCCACTTTTCGGGAAAATATTTTCATTCATGTCATGAAACTTCCAAACATCACTTGTTTCCCTGATTGTTTTTTGGATATTTTGCCGCTTTCTATCTTTTAAGGGACAAACAACACAGAGTTTGACCTATAACAACATTTTGTTCAATATTGCCAGCTTAATATCTCATGTATGCATGCTTTTTCCCTCCGACCAAAAGGTATTGAAATAAAATAGTTTTTCAAGGTATATACACCGAAAAACTTTTATTTTCGAAATTCGAACATTTTTAAAACAGCAATATCTCGTAACTGAGCACTCGCATCAAAAAAGTTATTATGATACTTCTTGTTGGAAATATGACTATCTTTATAATGAACATAAATTATTTTTGACAACTTCGTCATTTTAGAGAAAAGACGTAAAAACCGGAATTTTTGATTTTTGACCAATTTTAGAAATAGTATTATGATTTAAATGATCAATTTTACAAAAAAATATGAAAATCTTTTCTTGTAGAGAGTCATTTAATCCGTAAATTGTAAATTTTTTGACAAAATTTGTTGTTTAAAACTTGTAGGCGAAAAACCCATATTTTGAACGTTGGCGTGTCTCACCAAATATAATCTCTGAACGTTCAGAGATTTTTTAAGTGCGACAAATGCAAAAGAAAATCTCACCTGAGCACTGTGTTTTTTTTTCGGAGATCACTGAGTCGAAATTTTTTTTTATTAATTTCTCATTGTCCGTTTTTATCCAAAACAGCTGTGTGCGCTAAATTGCAATTTTTTGGTGAATTGCAAATTTGAAAACGAAAATAAAGAAAATAAAGTTGGAATGTTTAGGTAAATGAAAACAAATTGACGTTGCTATTTTTTTTCATTAATTAATTTCATAAAGTTTTGTGCTTTCACAATTAAAGTAAAGTTGAAATTTTTTCCAGAAGCTCAGTATGAGAATTATTACATGTTTTTTACAATTGAATGGAGAATCTTGTCCCACCAAATCATTCCGCCTCCGCCAAATTGACATTGGACGCTCATCAGTGAGTTCTTATTAGACTGACCTAATATGAAAAGCTCAAATTCAAGAACGATTTTTCGGCACAACCCAATAAATATATGTCTTAAAATGCTATTATAGATTGCTTAAAAGCATTCTGAGATGTTTAAAAAAAAAACGGGTGTCTCACTTGTCACTTGGTGACTGCAGTGACAATTGCAGTGAAGAACGTTCATTTCCCGTATTCAAAAACTGACAAATTATAACGCTCCAGGATAAGGGTAGAACAATCGAACAGCTAAGCACGTCCCTTATTTTGGCCAAAATCAAATAATTTTGATACCCATGTATTTAAATTTGCATTTAATTTAATTAAAAATGGGCAATATTAATGCGAATTGCATTTTAAAAATTGAAAGAACAATCCATTTGAGCTACAAAATTAATTTATGCATACAAAATAAGTATAGGTATAAAAAGCTTCAATTTTGTGCACTAAAAGAATCATAATTTTCTTATTTTCGTTCGATTACTTCATTCTTGTTTAGCAGAAACTTAAATATGCAGAAACTTTAGAGCTGCAAAATCGGGGTGTGCGCAGCAAGCATTTATATTCGTACCATATTATATTTTAGATTTTCACCGCGAACTTCAGACTTATTTTAGTGGAAACTTTAATACATAATAAAAAAATTCACGGGAAAATGTATGGCTTGCGCAAAAAATATGCATTTAGTAAGCTACAAATTCAGATAACAAATATATTTTATTCCGCCAAAAAGTGTCCACCAAAACAAAGGTCGTCAGTTAAGCCATCTCTTTAAATCATTGATTCTGAATAAGCAGAATCGGTCTATTATAAAGTGCTATTGATGAATGTTTCAACTAATTTTTGTGCCGTCAAAAATACTAAATTCTGTTTGTTATTTTATAACTTTATGATGGGGCGCCAAATCTTATTGGCCCGGGCGCCAAATCTTTAAATACGCCACTGATGTTGTGGATTGCAAAAACGTGTTTGATAGTTCGAAGAAAATTCTTGTTGGTCGCGTATAGAAAATATAAAAATGCCAAATTTTCAAATTAAAACTAACTAACTAATTTTTTAGTTTTTAAAATTGTAGATAGAATCGTTTATGCACTTTGTTGAAAAGTTAAAACAAGAATTTGTTGATATTTGCGCTTGGAATTGAATACCTAATCAAATTTATTCGCATTGGCTGGTCGCAGCTCATGTGAAAGGCACTTAACGTAAGACATACGATTTTTTTTGAGTATCTGGTACATGTTAGGCCCCACTGTAGGTGTCTGGGGCTTGAGAAATATTGTGAAATAGTTGCTTGAAGTTTTAAAAGTTAGATTTGATACTAAAATGGAAATTAAAATATGTGACTTTTTAGATTCCTGGCTGACATTGTGTCCCACTGTAGGTGTCTGCAATTTGTATTTTCGCCTTCATTTTCCTTTTTTTGAGGTATTAAGATGGTCATCAATGCCAAAAAGGATATTTGATTTGGCCAGACACATGGTGATAGATGTGAAGATATTATTATTTTCAGGTCCGTCAAGATAGCACCGCCACAACGGAAATTCAAAAATGTAATGATGCAATAGTTAGGTGCTAATTAAGGTGCCAGTTATAGCTATCATTGAAACTTATCATTGGAAATTTTAATGATTGATTTTGAGACGCTAAGGAGGCAAAATCTTTTATTATTTTGATGGACGATCAAAGCTCAAGACTTAATTAATATTTCTAGCCAAAAAAAAATTCAAATATGCCCAACTTTCTTCAAAAATTTACTTTTAATTTTTTAATGATCATTGGTAAGGTAGTTCAATCATTGAAATAAGAAAAGTGTTTTTTTTTTTGGCTAGAAATATTAATTAAGTCTTAACCTTTATTTGTTCATCAAAATAATAAATGATTTTACTGCCTAAACGTCTCAAAATCAATTATTAAAATTTTCAATGATGAGTTTCAATGATAGCTATAACTGGCGCCTAAGTGTTGCAATCTTAACTGAGCACTTAATTCCCTTCCCCCTTAAACCTGTGTTGGTGCTAACTTGACGTCAAGATAGCACCACCACAAAAGAAATCCAAAAATCTAATGATGCAGACGTTACGCCCTACTAAGGTGCTAATTAAGTGCTGCAATCTTAAACTTGAAATGTACCCGAAAAGTGCATTCCAAAAACTTAAAACGCCTACAAATTATTATATACATTAAAAAAAGCTATCTCAAATTAAAGGTCTCTCCAAATGCTTTTCAAAAAGGTGCATCTCAACTTTTTACTCCCATCACTCCTTCATTCCCAAAAAGGCTTGTGGAACCTTGTGGAACTTGTGGCGATGCTATATAGCACCACCACAAAAGATCTCGAAAATCTAATGATGCAGAAATAACGTCCTACTTAGGTGCTAATTATAAGTGCTGCAATATCAATGCAGCACTTAATTCGAGTGACCTTGAAATGCACCTTAACAGTTTAGCCAAGAAACCTAAATCGCTTAAAAATGAATCCAAAAAGAAAAAAAAATTGCCATAATTAAGCGCTACCGGAGCTCTTTTCAAAAAGGTACATTTTGAATTTTTACTCCCACCCCTTCATGGTCATACAGTCTTGTGGACCTTGTGTGGAACTTGCGGTGATGTGGGGTAGGCGCCAAGATAGCCGCACCACAAATGAAATTCGAAAATCTAATGATGCAGGAAATAAGTCCTACTAAGGGGCTAATAAAGTGCTGTAATATCAACGCAGCATTTAATTCGGATGACCTTGGAATCGGATGCAGAAATACCAAATAACAATTTTGAAGAATGCACTTCTGTTACATGGGCCCAAAACAAGTTTGCCGTTGAGCCCAATTTCCATAAGCGAATTTTGTTAATAGCGATGAAGCTAACTTTTGGTTTAATGGATACGTCAATAAACAAAACTGCCGTATTTGTAGTGATGATAATCCTCAAGTGTATGTTAGGACACCGTTACATCCACAAAAACTGACTGTTTGGTGTGCTTTATGGGTTGGTGGAATAATTGGTCCGTACTTTTTAAAAAAACTATGTTGGCCAGGTGGCTAATTCTGGTTCTGTGAAAAAGTGAATCGAATAAATCGTTTTCACATTCGCTGCCAAGCATTGCTTTCACTTTTTCGATTCATTTGCTACAAATAAGTGATTCTGGTTCTGTGAATGAAAACTATATTATCGATGCTCAAACCACCTTACCATTTCTCTGGTTCTGTGAATGAAAACTATATTATCGATGCTCGAACCACCTTACCATTTCTCTTGAAAACAGCATGTTTCTCACAATTTTCTTGTGTTTTTAAAGAGAACGGAGAAATGCATGAGATAGGAACACTTTTTTCCGTTATGGATTTGACAGAGAAAGAGATATGATTGAATTTGTCATTGTTTGTTCGTATTCATGCTATCATGTTGGATATTCACTTCCAAATGACGGCGTGAAAGCAAATTATTCATATGAAAGTGTTTGATGTTTGGTTTCACATTTTCACAGAGCGGGAATCAAAATTAGTGTGAAAGCATGAAAAGCTTTTGATTCACTTTTGGCCCCCAGGGGGTCAATTCTGGTTCTGTGAAAAAGTGAATCGAAAAACTTTGGAAGTGAATATCCAATATGAAAGCGTGAATACGAACAAACAATGACAAATTCAATCATATATCTTTCTCTGTCAAATCCATAAAGAAAATAGTGTGCCTATCTCATTAGGCTGTTTTCAAGAGAAATGGTAAGGTGGTTCGAGCATCGATAATATAGTTTTCATTCACAGAACCAGAATCGCTTATTTGTGGCAAATGAATCGAAAAAGTGAAAGCAGTGCTTGGCAACGAATGTGAAAACGATTTATTCCGTTCACTTTTTCACAGAACCAGAATTGGCCCCCAGAACGTAACAGTGAATGGTGACCGCTATAGAGCCATGATAACGGACTTTTTTGTTCATCAATTGAAGAACTATGATGTGCAGGAGCTGTGGTTTCAACAAGACGGCGGCGGGGAGGAGCAACATGTCACACAGCTGGTGCCATAATTGATTTATTGAAGGAAACGTTTGGTTACCGCATAGTTTCACGTTACGGACCCGTGAATTGACAACCCTAAAAAAAAACAATTTGACAGTTGACAGTTTTGGGTCAGTAAAAATAGAGCATTACACATTAAACGAGCGAACAAGATACAAGGAATGTCGTAGTACAACGTTGGATAGGTATACCACCAAATCCTGCTGACTTCTTTTTCTTAAATTAATCGAAGATGATGATGGCGTTTGTCCTCTTCATTGAATTCAGTACAGCCGAGGTTCTCTGATCGCCATTGTTTCATATCATTTCGAAGATAGAAATGGAGAAGCAAGGTTTTTTTCCAGGTCGTACTTCGGTCATCATCCAATCCACTCATTTCGTTTTCCATTCAACAACTTCAGATCTTGGGGTCAGATCTCAGATAAATCTTGGTGAATTTTAAATTGTGTGTCACAGTGGGTGTAGTGGGTGAGTGATTGAAATACCAACAAATTTTGTTTTAATCTGACTTTCAAACTTATATTGTCAGTTGACTTAAGTGTGTGGCGTGCAGTCCATGTAAATCTGGCATAAAATCGAGATTTGAAGGATCAATCTGAAAAAAAATAACGGTGATCCCCATTAAAGTTGACTGTTTTGGTCGAATTGAAAACCACAATGAACAAAAAAAAGCAAAACATCACCATGCAGTCCTCATGGATACGGTCTTGATTTTTACTCCTCAAAATTGTGTGGATAGGTCAATCTTTGTTGCAATCTCTTGAACTAAACATAATCCTCGTTTTATTATCGCTCATAACCCATATATGGTTCACCTCTTGAAAATAAAACGATGCGGGTTAGTCCAAAAACAGTGCTGCATATCACTCTCTTTTTTTAACCCTCTATCTGGGTTATTAAAATTAACCTCGATAGAAACCTAGATCCCATGTTGTTTTTGTAATACATGTTAAAAGATAACCTCGACCCAGGCCATAAGAGATAATAAAACGTAGCTATTGTGTCCGTATTATAGCAAATATGCGATAGCTTAAAAATCATAAATTTTCTACAAAAACAAAATTAAGACAATATTTGTACGGATATTGTTTTTAATATTTTTGAATATTTTATGTGTAGGTAGAGGAAAGGGAGGCAAGAAGGACTACCTAAGCTTCAAACCTTTCTTACCTCTTTAATACTTCTTAAAATCAAATCAAATTTTTCGCAAATAATAGCTTGAACCTTAAGCTTTATCATTACAAAGGATCATAAGGGTTTGAGAAGCATATACAAAGCTAGAACAAAAAATATAACACTATCTCAAAAGTCCGTTTTGCCCCAATAGCGGGGCAAAAGCAACCTTTGAATGGGGTAAGATGGACATCAATTTTTTATACCGAGGATTTGAAGAAAAATATGAAAAACAACTATTTTTTCTTATAACAATATTATTTTGTATATTACTGAAACTAAACACCTCCTGCAACATATAAAATTTAAGTAAATTGATATCTATCTCAGAATGATATATGAAAACAAAGGCGGAAGCAAATAACACGAAAAAAAAAAACATTTAAAAAAAAAACAGAAAAAACTGTAACCAAAACTATATATGTATGACAACATAAAAAATATATTGACTGAAAACTACATTTTAAAGTTAAAAAGTCAATAAAGAGCAAATTTTTGCTCCCATGAACGTCGTGGCAAAATGGACTGGTAGTTCGTTTTGGCCCATGACGTTCTGGGCCTTTTTACCCCGGAAGGAGTTTTTTCCCAATATCATTTTTTGCTTATAAACATAGAATTGTTCAAAGATTATTTTAGTAAATTTAACAAAAACAAATAAAAGCAGATACTTGGGTTAACCAAAAATTGTGGTTGCAAAATAACCGTGAGTTTGAAAGTCTTTTAAAAAGTTTATGTTTTCTTAGAAAACTGTCTGTTTTCATTGTTTCATGATTTACACAGGGCCCAACTTCATTCTATCTATGAAACTTAAAAATAAGATTGAGTTGCAAACTGCCCAAAATCGTCTTGGACCCTCTTGCCCTGGGGTCCGTTTTGCCCCTATCTCCCCTATCCACGTTTGAATTTATGTCCATAATCACGAGGTATGTATGATAAGAAGATTTTCTTAGGTATAAATATTAGGTTCGTTTCCTTCTCTAAATCAATACGACCAAAACATTCAGACAAATATCACTCTGTTGAATTTAAAAAAAACCAAAACTAAATAATGACAAAATTCATGGTGAGTTTTCAATTTTTTTTTTTTTTGTGAAATATTTAAAACGTTCTTATTTTTAGATTATCTTTGCATCTTTGGCTCTAGTTGTGTTTGCCGCTGAGATAAAACAATTAGGTCATAAAAACCACGATGATTCTGCTGAGTTAGGAAAGTTAGGGCTTGTCAAAGTCAAATTGTCAGATATGAAACCAGAACCATTTAATTGCACTTCCATCCAATGCATAGCAGATCATTCTGAAGTGGGAGATGAGGGCAGTTTTGCATAAAATTTCAATTAAATAACTAATTAATTAAAGAGTTTTGAATATCAGTATTTGTAGTTTTTCTTATCAAAGAAAGTGTTCGTATAACAGTGCCTAATGTTCCGTAACTCTCGTATGAAAAAAATCATTATGAAACGATGAAAATTGAAACAAAATACACGAGTTTCGTTGCATTTTCCAATTTTTGACTAATTGTTTTATCAATACCAAAGTTACACACGCCAACATAGTGACTTAATAGGTCAATTTGTCACGGTAAAATTTGCCGTGACAAAAATCGTTCTTTCTGTTGTCCAAATCCGTATTCCTACCTTTCCAGTATTTTTCTTTCCTAACAGGTGTTTCTTTCAATGTACTGAGAGAGAGAAGGGCAGCCATGGTCCATCAGCCATTGGTTCACTCTCTCAGTATCTTGATGAAACAAAAATCGTTTATCACTCCTGGCACTAAAGTGGGTGAGTGATCCACTCCCCGAATATTGACAAGTAACTGACAGACGGGCGGTCTGTTCTAAACCATAATCCAAAAAGAAGCTTGGGTGACAGTTGGTCCCCAAACCCATGATGTAACTCCTAAGAGAATGGCCGAGTGCCCAACACAACTTCGCACTATCGAAATATGGAAATTTCGGTGAACATTTGGTTCCCGATTACGATGTGACTCTCAAGAGAATGGCCGAGTGCCCAACATATCTTACTTAACAATAATACTGTAAAAGATGGAACGTTATCGTCTTATTCCCCAAGCCCCTCAAATCTAACAAAAATCCACCGAAGTAGTTTGCTTAGAATCGCGAGTAGGGAAATAATTGCCAACTTACCTCTCCGAATTTAAAAATATTGGTTATGATTACTTATTGTTTGTTTTCGCTTCCGAAGTTCTCTTTTGATTTTTTGGGTTTTACTTGAGAGTTTTGGAGGGGAAAAATGTAGTCGTTATTCGAAATTGAATTGTTTGACCTTTTGCGCTTTCTTTTCTTCTTTTGATTTTCTCAAAAACAGTGGGAAAAATAGTGGGAAAATGGTTGAATGCGTTCATCGTATTCGCCGCTCCTGGAAGTGAAACCAGCGATCGGCGAATTAGAGGATGACGAGGCATAAACCAAATATATATGCGCGTAAGTAGGACCGCTGGATTGCGTAAACGGTAGCGCTCTTCAGCAACTTAGCTGAGAGTAGCTTACAAATGCCGTGATCGAAATCCGCGGCTTCCGATTGGCTGAAAGCACGGGGGATGAGAACAAGAAGTGGTTCGGATGGACATCGAAAAATCTGGACGGACACTTCTTGTCAGAAGATCATACAAATCGAGTGCGAGAAATTTAGAAGACGAGGAGAAAGTGGAAAAGATTAAAGAATTTAATTTTGGTAGAAAAGTAAAGTAAAGTGAAGTAAAGTATAGGAAAATTGAATTGCAGTTTGGAAGAAAATAAAGTGAAATTAATTGGAGTTAAGAAGAATTAAAGGAGAATTTCGAAGCAGAAGAAGAAAAAAAAAGGAGTGAAGTTGGCGAAAAGGAAATTTTCTAAAGGAGGGAAAGTTGGCAATTTTTCTTTATCCAACAAAGAAAAAAAAAGATAAGTAATTGGTTTCATTAGGTAGATTTTCAAATTGTTTAAGTCGTTTTCTTTTTGTGGCAAAATTGTGCTTATTTCAAAAAAGTTCGGTTGGTTTTTGTTTCCGCTATTTTTTTTTCTCCTGAGATTGCAGGACTCGTGACCCCGTAATTTTTCCTTTGTTCATTCGGGACAAAGAGATAACGTTCAATCTTATATAAACTTCTTTGTTATATTTGATTGAAAAGATTTTGGGTTTTAGCCCTCCGCTACGCAAGGTTTCCCAAACAAATAAATAATTTCACTTCCCAATTCGGGAATATAAATTTGTTCTTTTTATTTAAAATTCTTTCACCGTCGGATTCGCTTCAGAAGGTTTGTAATTTCCTTCAAAAACAAAAAAAATTGCTGGCGCCCTTTTTCTTTTTTTTTAGGTACTACGCCCCTGTGGCAATCAAAATACTCAATTACAATCCAAATTAATTGGAAAATAATTAATCGTGTCGATCAAATTAATTGGTGAAACCCACCCCTTAATCTGAATTAGCCGTGGTGGTAGCCTCCAAGTGCTACTCGGGGTTACACTTCGAATTCGATATTCGAATAATATTTCGTCTCCTTTTGTGTTGACATTCTTGTTGCAACCAAAAGTACATAAGTCATTTTTACTTCGTGCGTGCCGGTCGGTTTTATTTCGTCGTTCGTTTGTTTTGCAAAAAGAAGTAATTAATAATTAATTATTCGGTTTCGGTTCGCGTAAAAAAAAGTGTAACAAATTGGCGCCCAACGTGGGGCTTTTCAAAAATTGGAATATATCCGCGGTGAAAGTACATATATACCTATTAAAAAGTACATAGCCTGAAAAAAAAACAAATTTGTGAAGTGTGCGTTGTGTCTGTCTTCTTATTAGGGAAGTTTTCGTTTTGTTTTGTTGAGTCCTTTTACTTTTCTTGGTTTTGTTTTTATTTCAGTCAAATTAATCAATCAATCCAATCATACCTACGAAAAATTAAAAGGAAATATTATTTATACCAACAAGAAGCTGCATTACATGTTCCAGCAATTAACCGTTTGGAGGTTTGTGGAAAATATAACCGACATACCTAGTACATATGTACATATATATATAGGTACTGTACGTGCAGAGATACTGTAAGTTTTTTTTTTCTTTTCTTTTTTTCAATCGTTAGTTTTGATTTCTTTTAATTCTTATTTTGGAATTTAATCAAATTTTTGCTGGTTGCATATACATATTTAAATACCTACCTAATAATTAATTACAACATTTTCGTTAATTGGAAAGAAAACATTTCTCCGGTCAAACCGTACGGTAACGGTGGGTACATACATCCATACATAGTTGCCCGTAGTAGTGTTATTATTTTTTTTTTTAATGCGATATACATACATAATTTCTTTTCATTTGTACCTACGGTTGTTTTGATTCTTCTTAGATAATTCCTTTTGAAAAATTTCTGTTTTCTTATAAGAGTTAGTTTTTTTTTATGATCGTTGTTTACATTTTGGGTACTTTTGATATCGATTCGCAGATCGAGTTTTAGTGTGACCATACTTGAGGGTGGCCATACAAAATAATTTTTTTTAAAGATTTTTATTTTTGCGAATGTTTTGTAATTTTCTGCTCCCAGATTTCTTTTGAGGTAATAATATTAAGAACACTGCAAGTGAAAATAACTTTAGTTTTAATATTTTTTTTTGTCTATGACTAAATAGAGCAATCAACTGGGTGTTGATTTGGTATTTTGTTTTTGATTCTGTATTAAAAAGTTGGGTTTTTATTTTGTTTTGTTTGGAGTTGCATAGTCGATTTCAATAAAAGGTTTTTTCCTTCGATTGAGATTAATTCGGTAGTTACGATTTTTCCCGGGAAAATAATAATACACAAAATAATCAACTGGGTGTTGATTTTGTGTTCTAACAATTGTTCGTTTTTTTTAAGGCATCTGGTTCTTGTTTTTATCAATCTCGAACTAAATTGATTTACAATTGGAATTCAGTTGGTGTTCATTATTGCTTCGGGTATAGTTTGGATTTTTGAATTTAAAACAAAAAAAAAGCAATCAACTGGGTGTTGATTTTGGGCTTTTTCTCACGTTCGCCATCGAGTTTCCGATATATTTTTTTTTAATTCGAAGCGTTTTTTTTTATTTTGCGGTTATTAGTTATTGGTAATAATATCATAGATAGTACCTAATAATCGGCTGGGTGTTGATTTTGGGTTACTCAACCTGAACTTTTGAATGGTTACCTACTTTATAGTGCGGGAAATAATTTAACCTTTTTTTTTCTTCGTTCATTTTTAAATTCGTGGTTGTGCCGGTTGAATATTTTAGTAGAAATCCAGATAAAGCAATCAACTGGGCGTTGATTTCGTGCTTTATTTATACTGATACATACGATCTTACCTTAAATAATTTTGGTTTTTATTTTGTAACTTGGTTTTCAATTATAGTCGCTTAAAATTAATTCGGTTGTTACGATTTTTCGGTTTAGGTATATAGTACAGTTTGAATAAAATAATCAACTGGGCGTTGATTTAATTTGATTTTTTGTTTTTTTAGTTCTATTCTTGTTTGTATATTTCTTTGAACTTTTTTTCGTTCTTTATTAACTTACAATGGATGTAAATAGATTGAATAAGGAGGAACTCATCTATGAGTTAGTTGCCCGTGGGTTAAAAGAAGGCACCGTCGATAATATGAGGGCGACTCTCAGAGCATCGCGCACTCTGGAGCGCTCGGGTTCTATTTCGAGTGAGAGTCCGCACTACCCATTTTCGTTTCAGGATGACTCGAAAGCCGTTCGGGCCAAGATGTTAGAAATTAGGGACCTGTTAAAAACTCCGCCAACAAATCCGAAGTCGTCGGAATATCTGAAGGTTTTGGCCAAAATTGAATGGTCGTTAGGTAGGATAAATAGGGCGAAAGCAGAGTCTTCTGAGGAGGTCAATGAAGTGGCCGATATAAGGGGTGAGTTATTGTTGCTGATGGCGACCTTAACTGAAGGAAGTGAGGAGATATCTCAGGATAAAAACAAAAATAAACAACAACAAAACATGTCGATAGCAGGCCTGGATGCGTTGCCAACTGCAAATGTCGACCAACGTGCGAGTTCTGGACTCCAACAACAGGTTGAACCCTGTGACCGGTTTCCAGAGCGTATTGAAAAATGGAATTTGAAGTTTACAGGTGAGCGTTGCGACTCAGTAAACTCATTTTTAGAAAGAGTCGAAGAGCTACGAGAATCCCGAGGGGTCTCGCAGTCAAGACTTTTTAGGTCAGCCGTCGATTTATTTTCTGGGAAGGCACTCCTTTGGTTTAGGGCGATCAGGGAAACAATAAGCACATGGGAAGAGTTAGTTAAGGAATTGAAGCTGGAGTTTTTACCCTCCAACTATGATGATCTCTTAATGGACGAGGTCAGGCGGCGTACCCAGGGTAAAGATGAGTCGATGGGAATGTACATCGCACTCATGCAGACCCTTTTTAAGAGATTTACGGAGCCTCTGAGTGAGAATAGGAAGTTGTCCATTCTCATGAAGAACATTGCTCCATTCTACCAGACGCAATTGGGGTTGGCTGATATTAAATCAGTCAACGAACTCGTTGCGTTGGGTAGAAAATTAGAGACGATTAGGACCAACGTGGAAGCTTTCATCCCTCCTCCTAGTAATCGAGCCAGACAGGCTTTGGAACCTGATGTTGCCTATGTTGCTTCCGTTCAGGAAACAACAGCAACAGTTGCAGTTGATAGAAACCCTCCACCTCGTAGGACCATTCGCTGCTTCAACTGCAACAGGGAAGGTCACCTTTCAAATAGTTGTTCCGCTCCTAGGCGATGTTTTGGTTGTGGGGCTATAGGGACAACCCGACGCGAATGTAGACGCTGTTCGGGAAACGGGCAACGGACTCTTGGGCCAGCAGGACAAGAGCGCCGTCGCGTTTAGATAGGTCGCCTGCTGACGACCAGCTGGCGACACAAGTAAAACTCGGTTTCACTTTAGAGACAAGTGGGGATGATAGGCGGCCATATTTAGGAATCAATATTTATGGGATTAGGTTCTTAGGACTTTTAGATTCGGGGGCTTCGCGAACAATAATTTGTAGGGACGTTTGGAGGGTACTTAAAGATTTAGGTTTAGGCTTAGAAGAAAGTCACATTAGGCAGGTTCAGTTAGCAGATGGTGCAGGTGTAGGAGTTTTAGGGATAGTAAATTTACCAATTGTAGTAGAAGACAAATCGGTTCTTATTGAGTGTTTAGTTATACCCTCGCTCCCACATGCAATGATACTTGGTGCGGATTTTTGGGCACTATCGGGAATCGTCCCGGATCTTCGATCAGGCATGTGGAGTTTTTCAAACCAGGAGATGGTGGCTTCGATTGATAGCACGTCTATCACAGAAGTGTCTGAATTAGACGATGGGCAGAGGGCAAGGCTGGACACTTTAATTGAGAATTTATTCAGGAATATGCCAGAAGGGCTTGGAGTTACAAATAGGGTAGAACACGTTATTAGGACGACGTCAGAACCAATAAAACAAAGGTATTATCCGGTTTCACCGGCAGTGCAGGTTCACATAGATAAGTCTCTTAAAGACATGTTGGAGGAAGGGGTGATTGAAAAATCAAACAGCCCTTGGGCATCCCCTATAGTTTTGATAAAGAAAAAGGATGGTACCTTTAGGTTCTGCGTCGATTATAGGAAATTGAATCAGGTTTCTGAGAGGGATGCTTACCCACTCCCGATAATCTCGGCCATTTTGGATAAGCTTAGGAATGCTAGGTTTCTTACTTCGCTTGACATTAAGTCAGCTTATTGGCAGATCCCTATGTCGGAAGAATCGCGGAAGTTTACCGCTTTCACGGTGCCGGGTAGGGGTTTGTTCCAATTCAAGCGTATGCCTTTCGGCTTGCACAATGCCCCTACAACTTGGCAGAGGTTCATTGATAGCGTGTTAGGGCCAGAGTTGGAGCCATTCGTTTTCGTGTATCTTGACGATATAATTATCGTCACAGATACATTCGAAAAACATTTAGAAATTTTAAACGAAGTTTTGAAAAGACTTCATGAAGCAGGACTTAAAGTAGGACGGGATAAATGCAACTTTTGCAGACCA
Source organism: Dasysyrphus tricinctus (assembly GCA_963921185.1). NCBI lineage: Eukaryota > Metazoa > Arthropoda > Insecta > Diptera > Syrphidae > Dasysyrphus > Dasysyrphus tricinctus. Next base: position 41,673,053 of record OY992531.1, on the reverse strand, counting down.
TCCCTTAAGTTTTTAGGCTACGTTGTAGATCGCAATGGATTACATGTCGATCCGGAAAAGGTCGAGAGTATGGTTAGGATACCTGCACCGAAAAATGTTAAGGAGGTTAGGAGTTTTGTAGGGACTGTTTCGTGGTACAGGCGTTTCGTACCGAATTTCGCAACAGTAGTTAAACCTTTAACCGATTTGCTGAAGAAAAGCAAAAAATTTGTCTGGACACAGGAATGTGAAGACTCTTTTAGGAAAGCAAAAGAATATTTAATAACGGCTCCCATTTTAACATGTCCCGATTTTAGTCTTCCATTCGTGGTCCAAACCGACGCATCAGATTACGGTATCGGGGCCGTACTTACCCAAACTTTTGAGGACGGTGAAAAGGTTATTTGCTATTTAAGTAGGTCGTTAAATCGAAGTGAAAGAAACTATTCCACTACCGAGAAGGAATGTTTAGGAGTTTTGTGGGCGGTTGAGAAGTTGAGGCCGTACATCGAAGGAGTTCGATTCACGGTCATAACGGATCATTACTCACTAGTTTGGTTGAGTAACCTCAAGGACCCACAAGGTAGATTAGCGCGCTGGGCAGTACGCCTTCAGCAGTTCGATTTTCAAATCATACACCGCAAGGGAAAAGATCATGTCGTACCGGACATGTTATCTCGGGGGGTTCCAGTAGTGGCTGGAATTTCAGATGAGGATTTAGACCCTTGGGTGGTAAAAATGATTTCGGCAGTTGAGTCGAATCCTTTAGGGTACCCAGCTTGGAGAGTGGAGAATGGTCGACTTTATAAGTTCGTCAAATCGACGCATATAGTCGTACATGACAATAATGAGGAGTGGAAATTAGTGGTAGGCAAAAGGGATAGGTTAGACATTTTGAAGGAATGCCATGATAGTCCATTAGCAGGACACATGGGGGTTAGGAAAACGTTCGCGAGAGTAGGAGCTAAATATTACTGGCCGAAAATGAGAAAGGATGTAACTAATTATGTAAGAAAATGTAGGATTTGTCAGCAAGTGAAACCAGTTAATGATAAACCAGCCGGTCTTATGACTGAAAGGATAGGAGTTTCTTCTCCGTGGGAGATGATAAGTGTGGATTTAGTGGGTCCATTACCCAAGTCGAGTAGGGGTTATATGTACATATTAACAGTAGTAGATTACCTAACTAAATTTCCGTTGTTATTTGCATTGAGGTCTGCCACTGCAAAGGCAGTGTGCAAGGAGTTAGAAGACAATGTTTTTCTGTTATTTGGGGTTCCAAAAATTGTCATTTGCGACAATGGTCCTCAGTTTAAGAGTAGGGAACTTAGGGCACTTTGTGAGGGATATTCATCTAAGATAAGATTTACCCCACACTATCATCCACAGGCTAACCCCGCGGAGAGAATCAACCAGATTATAAAAACCACACTAAGAGCTTACGTTTCCGAGAATCACAGAGTTTGGGATTCTCAGCTAGCAAAGGTAGCGTGTGCTATACGCACATCTCAACATGAAGTGTTAGGAGTTTCACCGTATTATGCCAATTTCGGCAAAAATATGTCCACCAGTGGTAGAGAGGAGGTAACACTTAGTGATCAGGTCATAGATAGGAATAATATTAACTTTGTAGGAGAGGTGGAAGATAGATTCAGGAAACTAAGGGGTGATATAGCTGCTAAACTTAAGGCAGCAAGTAAAAAATCTGCGGAAGCCTACAACCTCAGGAGGAGAGATATTCAATATCTACCTAATGATGTTGTATGGCGCAGAAATTTCGATTTGTCGAACGCGGCAAATTATTATGCAGCAAAACTGGCTCCGAAGTATGTCGGACCGTTTAAAATCCGAAAGCGGTTATCTCCTTGGACTTATGTCCTTGAAGACGATAACGGAAAAGATCGTGGCACTTGGCACACAAAAGATCTTAAACCTTTTAATGGATATTATGAAAATGATTAAGTCTAAAAGTCCCAAAATAGAGTAAAAGTTGTTTTGGTTTTGATTAACTTTTTATTTTTTTTTTTTGTCTTGATTAACCTTTTAATTTTTTTTGTTTTGGTTAACTTTTTCAATTTAAGTTTTTATTAACGTTATTTCGTTTTTTTTTTTTGTTTTCATCTACATTTTTGACTTTGAAATAGACTGCCATATTTGGCCTGATGGTTTCCTTTGTTGTGTGTTAACCAAGTTCATCCGTAGGAAATGGTTTACTTTTTTCAAAGTTAAACACATTTCCAAGGAGGAAAGGGTGGAGTTTGTCACGGTAAAATTTGCCGTGACAAAAATCGTTCTTTCTGTTGTCCAAATCCGTATTCCTACCTTTCCAGTATTTTTCTTTCCTAACAGGTGTTTCTTTCAATGTACTGAGAGAGAGAAGGGCAGCCATGGTCCATCAGCCATTGGTTCACTCTCTCAGTATCTTGATGAAACAAAAATCGTTTATCACTCCTGGCACTAAAGTGGGTGAGTGATCCACTCCCCGAATATTGACAAGTAACTGACAGACGGGCGGTCTGTTCTAAACCATAATCCAAAAAGAAGCTTGGGTGACAGTTGGTCCCCAAACCCATGATGTAACTCCTAAGAGAATGGCCGAGTGCCCAACACAACTTCGCACTATCGAAATATGGAAATTTCGGTGAACATTTGGTTCCCGATTACGATGTGACTCTCAAGAGAATGGCCGAGTGCCCAACATATCTTACTTAACAATAATACTGTAAAAGATGGAACGTTATCGTCTTATTCCCCAAGCCCCTCAAATCTAACAAAAATCCACCGAAGTAGTTTGCTTAGAATCGCGAGTAGGGAAATAATTGCCAACTTACCTCTCCGAATTTAAAAATATTGGTTATGGTTACTTATTGTTTGTTTTCGCTTCCGAAGTTCTCTTTTGATTTTTTGGGTTTTACTTGAGAGTTTTGGAGGGGAAAAATGTAGTCGTTATTCGAAATTGAATTGTTTGACCTTTTGCGCTTTCTTTTCTTCTTTTGATTTTCTCAAAAACAGTGGGAAAAATAGTGGGAAAATGGTTGAATGCGTTCATCGTATTCGCCGCTCCTGGAAGTGAAACCAGCGATCGGCGAATTAGAGGATGACGAGGCATAAACCAAATATATATGCGCGTAAGTAGGACCGCTGGATTGCGTAAACGGTAGCGCTCTTCAGCAACTTAGCTGAGAGTAGCTTACAAATGCCGTGATCGAAATCCGCGGCTTCCGATTGGCTGAAAGCACGGGGGATGAGAACAAGAAGTGGTTCGGATGGACATCGAAAAATCTGGACGGACACTTCTTGTCAGAAGATCATACAAATCGAGTGCGAGAAATTTAGAAGACGAGGAGAAAGTGGAAAAGATTAAAGAATTTAATTTTGGTAGAAAAGTAAAGTAAAGTGAAGTAAAGTATAGGAAAATTGAATTGCAGTTTGGAAGAAAATAAAGTGAAATTAATTGGAGTTAAGAAGAATTAAAGGAGAATTTCGAAGCAGAAGAAGAAAAAAAAAGGAGTGAAGTTGGCGAAAAGGAAATTTTCTACAGGAGGGAAAGTTGGCAATTTTTCTTTATCCAACAAAGAAAAAAAAAGATAAGTAATTGGTTTCATTAGGTAGATTTTCAAATTGTTTAAGTCGTTTTCTTTTTGTGGCAAAATTGTGCTTATTTCAAAAAAGTTCGGTTGGTTTTTGTTTCCGCTATTTTTTTTTCTCCTGAGATTGCAGGACTCGTGACCCCGTAATTTTTCCTTTGTTCATTCGGGACAAAGAGATAACGTTCAATCTTATATAAACTTCTTTGTTATATTTGATTGAAAAGATTTTGGGTTTTAGCCCTCCGCTACGCAAGGTTTCCCAAACAAATAAATAATTTCACTTCCCAATTCGGGAATATAAATTTGTTCTTTTTATTTAAAATTCTTTCACCGTCGGATTCGCTTCAGAAGGTTTGTAATTTCCTTCAAAAACAAAAAAAATTGCTGGCGCCCTTTTTCTTTTTTTTTAGGTACTACGCCCCTGTGGCAATCAAAATACTCAATTACAATCCAAATTAATTGGAAAATAATTAATCGTGTCGATCAAATTAATTGGTGAAACCCACCCCTTAATCTGAATTAGCCGTGGTGGTAGCATCCAAGTGCTACTCGGGGTTACACTTCGAATTCGATATTCGAATAATATTTCGTCTCCTTTTGTGTTGACATTCTTGTTGCAACCAAAAGTACATAAGTCATTTTTACTTCGTGCGTGCCGGTCGGTTTTATTTCGTCGTTCGTTTGTTTTGCAAAAAGAAGTAATTAATAATTAATTATTCGGTTTCGGTTCGCGTAAAAAAAAGTGTAACAAATTTTTATGATAGGATCAGGGGTATTTGATGCGGAAGTTCTCTAAATTCACTTCAAATAAACTACTTTCCATTCCAAACTCATTTTTTCGCATGCTGAACTATTTTTTTTTTTTTTTTTGTGATCAAATATTAGACAACGAAATGCGGAATGTAGTATAGTATAGTAAGCGGTAATCCTGAAATCGGAGAACGAAAAAGCATCTCGTGAATAAAGCATCCCATATGAATTTTTCGAAAATGCATCCTCGAAGATGGATGTTTACCTATATGTCTCATCTCAAATCATTTTTGAATAAAGTTTACCTGAACGAGGATGTCCTTTAAAAACATCATCGATTCACAAAAATAGGAGACATGAATAATGTAGTAGAAAACCATAAGGAAATAATCTGTAAGAACGTACTGGCAAAACTTTTTGTTGGTGTATGTATTTGCCAATTATAGGCTGGAAAGGGAAACATGGCTAGAATCAAAGACCGTATAATACCAAGATATTGCATCTAGTGAAAAAATTCGCAGTCAAAGCGCTAGTACTGTGACGACCCCACCCAGCAAACATTTTTGTGAACGTTCATAGAACATTCAGTGAAAATGAAGAATATATATTCGAGAAACACTCACTTCTGTGAATCAAATGTGAATATACTCAAATATTCCATCACTTTTACCTCATACGCGGGGAAGGGGATTTTTGTTGATTTTTTTCAAAATAAAAAAATATCGAGATTCTTATTTCCTTCAAATAATATGAATAAAAGTGAACGCGCACAAGCGATCCTCAAAAGAGGTATATCTTGGGTGCGTCCATTTTTATTCACATAAACTGAATGTCCCTTTCATTTTGTTTTGAAAAGCCATAACGGGACCTAGTCGTGCCAAAACTGAAACAAAAGTTATGAAGAGAGGAAATTTGTCACTTTCATTAAATTTTGCGTATTGTTATTTGTTATTGTACGGACGGAACTATATTCTTTGTGGCAGTGAAGAAAAAATAAAAAAAAAGATAAATTGAATAAATTAACTTTTGTTTTAACTTTTTCAATTGGAGTATCTTTTTGATTTCCATTTTCATTCCGTACGGAATTAATTCGACCGAATATCAGAATAGCCGCGAATATTCCATTATACTTTAGCAAATTTATCATAAGTTTCATTCGATAAATCTAGGGAAATCAAACTGTTTATGGAGATAATTTTACCATTTTAAAATAGCATTTTGTATAACCACACTGAAATAATATTTACATTCAGTTCTATGGTATACATTCCGATTATTAAAGAATCATTATAATGAATTAAATATAATTCAATTTATATTCACTAAACTGAATGAGGAAACCCCAATTTATATTCATATGAATGAATCAAATCTGTCTCATTTAAATGATTCAAAAAAGATTCATGAATTATTCAGTGAAATGAATATATAAGCGTCCTATTTACATTCACTAAAGTGAAGAATTACTCTATTATTAATGAAACATAAATACGATTCGAATTCGAGGTAATGCTACCCAGTAAATTTGATCCAAACCGGTTTATAAATGAGTTCATAAATGAGGGTTTCTTTCACTCCTGTGAATTATTAATAAATCATTTCTGAAGGGAAATGTTTGCTGGGCAGTGGTGACCCCATAGATGTCTGAGTGAGAACCCCGTCTATGTATAAGTTTTACAATCGTCGGTGGCGCGGTCGCTGAGTCGTGGGTCTGCGGCGAATAAAGGCTTGCATGTCTGTATGTGTTATGTGAGTTCGAATGTGAATGAGTATGTGATATAATACCCCAGCAAACATTTCCCTTCAGAAATAATTTATAAATAATTCACAGAAGTGAAAGAAACCCTCATTTATGAACTCATTTATAAACCGGTTTGGATCAAATTTACTGGGCAGCATTACTTCGAATTCGAATCGTTTTTATGTTTCATTAATAATAGAGTAATTCTTCACTTTAGTGAATGTAAATAGGACGTTTATATATTCATTTCACTGAACAATTCATGAATCTTTTTTGAATCATTTAAATGAGACAGATTTGATTCATTGATATGAATATAAATTAGGGTTTCCTCATTCAGTTTAGTGAATATAAATTGAATTATATTTAATTCATTATAATGATTCTTTAATAAATCCGAATGTATACCATAGAACTGAATGTAAATATTATTTCAGTGTGGTTATACAAAATGCTATTTTAAAATGGTAAAATTATCTGCATAAACAGTTTGATTTCCCTAGATTTATCGAATGAAACTTATGATAAGTTTTGGTAAAGTATATTATTTTATTTTAACTTCAATTGAAATGTTGTCACAACAAATGAGATGTCACTTTATTTTTATCACTTTATATGTTTATTTGTTAATTTATTCAATTTATCTTTTTTAATCTTTTTTCACTGCCACAATGTTTATAGTTCCGTCCGTACAATAACAATACGCAAAATTGAATGAAAGTGACGAATTTCCTCTTTTCATAACTTTTGTTTCGGTTTTGGCGCGAATAGGTTCCGTTATGGCTTTTCAAAACAAAATGAAAGGGTTATTCAGTTTATATGAATAAAAATGGACGCACCCAAGATATACTTCTTTTGGAATCGCTTGTGCGCGTTCACTTTTATTCATATTTTGTGAAGGAAATAAGAATTTTTTACTATTAAAAAAAACAACACAAATCCCTTTCCCCGCGTATGGGGTAAAAGTGATGGGATATTTGAGTATATTCACATTTGATTCACTGAAGTGAGTGTTTCTCGAATATAAATCTTTCATTTTCACTGAATGTTCTATGAACGTTCACAAAAATGTTTGCTGGGACGTGGGAATGTTTCCCTTCCCCCGACCGACCGCATCTAGAGCTGATTTTTGGTGGTTGGTTGAGATGCGGTATCTTGGTATTATACGGTCTTTGCTAGAATACACAATATCTTCTTGGAATTTCAAACTGGCTTCAGAAAGAAAAGCCTATTCAACATTGGACCATATTTTTACTCTCATACATCAATTTTTAAATCATAACAACCTAGAAAAAAATGCATTCTTTGTCGACTTAAAGTCGCACAAAACGCACTTTTCTAGAACCTCTCGTAACTGGGGGTGTCCACCAATTTTTATCCACGTTATTACGAAGCAAGTGTGTGTATGTATACGTCGTTTTTGAACTTCTCCATTATTGCAGTATGTTACTCTTATTATATTATTTTGTTTGTTACGAAACCTATAGGTACTAGCCATATTTATAATAGTTCGCCAATCAAAAAGTGGGTAGCTCCCCAGTTGCACGAAGAAGTTTCTGGAAGAGAGAAAATATAATTTTGATTAGACACAGTGAAAAAAGCCAAGTCTGTGGAATTTATGGATAAGGACTTCAATTCATACAATGTCGAATGACAGGGAGCATCTAACAGTAACCCATTTCTGTGGGAAGTAACTTATCCAGTTTATATTTCTGAGATCTCAGAGGACTCAAAAATATAAACAGGACCCATGTTCTGTAACTCTGGCGATAACTTTTCGAATCGTTAAGAAAATGAAACAACTCATTCCTCAGTTATCGCCCTGGAAAAAAAAAGGGTTTCTGTAACTGTTTAATTTCTGAACTCTTCTGGTAAGAACTTCCAGTGGAAGGCGATAAGTCAAACTGTCAATTTCAAAATCAAAACAATTTTTTTATTTTGTGAAATAGTTTATAAAAAGTGAACACCTCTTTGTTTTTGAAACAAATTAAACTTAAAAATATTTAAAAGTGAGGTGAACAAGTTGAATATTAAATATCAACCATTAAATTTCAGATGGTTCCGTTCAAATTGGTACCATGACGCATAGATAGTATCAAACCTTGAAAATCATATCCTAATCATGAGAACATCTCATTCTTCTAGGCTGCAGCTGTAACGGTATCGACAACAACAAGTGTTGTCACCCTTTCACCCTGCAGATACAGGTTCTGCCAAATGGATAAAAGGGCGTCCAGTAGGCGAAGACCAGGTCAGGCATGCTTGCAAATGTGCTTAGCTCGTCGGATGTGGGGTGGGTTCTTTGGCCTGCCTGTCTGGACTACCGTACTTAATTCATGCCTGTACTAAAAATTACTTTAAGTGAGAGAAAAAAAAAAGAAATTCCAAATTGAAATAAACTAGGACAGTAAACTTTTTATTAACAAACGGACAAAACAGACAAGTGAAAATAAGCTACGTTAAATAAAAATGATTTTAACGATGCTTGGAAGCGAACAAAGAATTTCCCTATCTGAATCACCTACTCTTCCTTTCACTGCACGGGCACCATTGGTGTTATTGGTACCCTTGAGCATTCCCTCCCCTTTGTCTATCTCATTACTGAGAAGACACCTTGGCTGTCGCGCGCTCAGTATTTGCGACATCCCCTATAATAAGGCCATAAGCCTCACCTGCGGAAACTCAAATCAACGGACTCTCATATCCAATCTTGTCATTAGCCACTCCTAAATGGAAATCTAATATTCCATAATTAAATTGTTAGGATCCATTAAAAAAAATTTAATGTGTTCATTTCATATTTGAACAATTTATTTCATTTAAACTATTTTCATAAGGCTTATGTTCTATTTAATTTAAAAAAAAAAATATAGGTAGGTATTATTAAATTTATTTTAAAAAACTTTGAAAACTCTACAATTCGATTATTTATAAATTTATTTACTAATAAGTTAAGACAGGTAGGTACTCGTTATAAATTAATAAATCAAAGAAAACTGACAAGGCAACAAAAAAAAATTTAAATCTAAATGAATTTTCTTTTAAAAAAACTCAAAGTTAACAAAAAAAAAAGGGAACACTGACTTGGTCTTGAAATTTTCAAGTTCAAGGTTTTTGGAAAAATCATTCGAACTGGAATGGATACATAAACATACATACATAAAAAAAAAATTATAACAAATAACACATACCTGGAATATCCGCCTACGTTGTGCGCACAAGCAGCCGTATATCTGTAGGGAAAGTTTTTTTTTTTTTTAAAGCAAAATAAAAAGACACACACACAGATCCGAATGAATTTCCGCACAGAGAAATACAAAGAGATAATTGAAATAAAGGAACAAATTAACACATACATAAAAACACAAGCCAGGGATATAAAAAATGAAAGAAAAGAACAAGAAAACACTTAATATTATAGGAATTAGTAACAAAGAAAATTAGAACAGTTCGACAAAACAAGGGTAATTATTGAAAATTAAAAGTAACACGATTATGAAAAGCAAATTCAATATTAAAATGAAACACAAATCTTAAAAACAAAAAAAAAATGGATGGTCTCAGGATTTTCAGGATATATTTTTTTTTTTTTCTTGAATGATGAAAATCTATTTTGGCTTCTTCTTGAAAAGTATTTTCAGGGACTTTATTTGTTGTTAATTGGACATTTTATATTTTAGCACTTTCTTAGTGAATTCTATTTTCAGGGACCTTATTATTATTTTTGGCGACTTTGATGATTTTGTATTAGATATCTTCTTAATGTATTATGTATTTATGCACTTATGAATAGACAACTGGATTTTCGTGGGGACATATTCCAAGACTATGAACACATAAATTAATGTACTTTTCAGTATTTTCTATTTCAAGAGGCTTTTAAAAAGAGATTCTTTCCACCATATTCAGGTTTACAAGATAGAAAATCAGCACATTAAGAATATAATCGATTGATTATTTAAGAAATTTTATTTCCTGTAGGTAGGAACTATATCACTTTCCTCCTTATTAAAAGTAGGTACACGGAACACAATTCGCAAGATATTTTCCGTGCTTTACTTCACAAAATTTAAATGGTAGGCCTAACATTCTTTTCAATTTAGAATATCCTATCACCACACAAAGATAGGTTTTTAAAAAAAAGTACAGCGAATAAAAACCAAAACTCGAAGTATCAAACACAACAAACTTTTCTAGAATATCCATTTTTCTATTTTCATCGAAAAAACAAAACAACAAACAAATCGATTGCTGCGATAAAAAAAAAATGTATTTGTTTGTTTGGGGGTACATTTGAGCTCAGTAGTTGAGTAGGATGTTGATACACTCGCTAGATTTAAATGCTACAAGCTAAGATCTTGACCCTACAAAACATTTCACTCTGAGGAACGCCAGCGCTCAAAGAGTGAAATGAAAAGGAATCTTTTTTCCGATACAACTCTTGATGATATGAGTCCTGATTTCAAATAAGAATGTCTACAATTTTTAAGTTAAGGTCGTATGTCCTTAGCATGGAACACCCCCATGACATTGCCAGTCATATCCTCTAACTCGTAAAGGCTGTTTCCACGACTAGATTTAACCTTCGCCTTCACAAACTTTGGACAAAGTTTGGCATTTAAACGTTTAAATGCGTCGCTCTGCACGAAATTGCGCTTGAAGACAATATCACCAACCTTAAATTTCACATCTTTGCTACGGGTGTTGTAAGTCTGTTCGTAGACTTCGTGTGCACGTTCAAGGGAGGATTTCAAGTGGCTATGAATCACATTCATCCTACACGACTTTGGCAAAACCTCAAATTCTGAATTGTTGACTGCTCCGAGCGATCTCAGTAGCTTGTATTCGGAGCCATGCTCTACTTTGCACTGTCCAAATAGTGCCTCATATGGAGACATGTCAATGGCAGAGTGAACCGTCGTTCTAAGGGCACTTCCTATGGAAGCCAGGTGTTTATCCCAATGCCTTTGATCCTTATCTAAATAAGACCGAATGGCGCTTAGAATCGAACGATTCACCCTTTCACTGGCATTTGCCTGTGGGGAATAAACGGCCGTTTTGACATGTGCAACTCCATATGAGAGCAGAAATTTGGAGAACTCTTTGCTCACAAACTGTTTCCCATTATCCGAGAGCAAGGACTCTGGTACTCCAAACACCGAGAATATCTGCTCTTCCAAAAATTTTATAGCGTTTGTACTCGTTGCCTGTCGCAAAGGATGAATATGAACGAACTTTGTTAGTTGGTCCAAGCAAACGATGATGTGAGTGTTACCTTTAATAGACCTTGGGTATGGTCCCAGGAAGTCGATGAAAATGTGTTGGTACGGCCTTTCCACTACGAATGCCTTTCCCATTTTCGGCCTTAGGATCATGTTAGGGGCCTTCGAGACTTTGCATACGTCGCAACTCGCAATGAATGATTTTACTTCAGTCGCCATATTAGGCCAGTAAAATCTATCACGAAGACGATACAAAGTCTTAGCAATGCCGCCATGTGAGGCTTTCGGAGGTTGATGTGCGAGAAGAATTAAGGATTTGGTCAACGACGATGGAATCCAAAGCTTCCACACCATGTCGTCTTCGACTGGGTTACCTGTACAGTGTTTGACTTTTTTGTACACAAACCCATCAGAGATTTGAAGATCAGGAAGCTGGTCTCCGTTATCCCTGATTGTCTCGATTAACTTCACATATTCCTCTGACTTGAAACTCAAGTCATCGAGGTCAATATGAAGGACATCGTGGGGATTCTCTAACAATGGAACATCACTAAGGGCATCAACAGCGTATACTCGCGATAAAGCGTCTGGGACAACGTGCTGAGAACCCTTGCGGTGTTCGATGTCAAAATCAAACCCTTGAAGCTTTAAACTCCATCGTGCCAACATACCATGTAAATCCTTCTGGTTCATCAACCACTTCAAACTTGCATGGTCAGTCACAATTTTGAAGGTATGCCCTTCCACGTAAGGTCGAAATTTCTTAACTCCCAATACCGCAGCATAGCATTCTTGTTCTGTCACAGAATAGTTGCGTTGAGATTTGTTAAGCTTATGGGAGTAATAGTAGATTGGTCGTTCCACACCCTCATCGTCCTCCTGGCACAATACACAACCAACACCGGTGTTAGATGCGTCGCAAAGGATCTTGAAGGGCTTTTCATAGTCAGGGTTTACTAGAATAGGAGCGGTGGTTAGTGCTTTCTTGAGTTGGTTAAAAGCAATTACTGCTTCAGGACCAAACTCGAATTTTGTACCCTTTTTCAGTGTGTTCGTGATAGGTGCAGCAATTCCCGAGTAGTCCTTAACGAATCTTCTATACCAACCTGACAATCCAAGAAACCTTCTAACTTGACGTGCATTCTTGGGAATTGGAAACTCTACAATCGACGAAACCCTTTCTGAATTTGTCTTCAAACATCCCTCCCCCACAACATACCCAAGATAATTGAGTTCCTTAAAACAGAATTTGGATTTTTCTACGTTAATAGTTAGTCCAGCCTCTGTTAATCGGTTCGCAACTATCTTAAGCATCTGCAAATGCTCTTCAAATGTCGCTGTAACAATCAACAGATCATCAACGTAAGGAAACACATTTTCCCTATACTGATGCGGCACTACCTTGTCGATTAGTTTACACATACGCTGTGCGGCGTTGCATAAACCAAACGGCATGACTTTGAATTGAAGAAGAGGCAATCCCGGAATGGTAAACGCCGTCTTTTCCTTTGATCTTTCCTCCAACGGTATCTGCCAGAAGGCGTCTTTCAAATCCACACTCGAAAAGAAACGTGAATTTGTTAAACGACTTAGCAAACCTTCAATATTTGGAACCGGACCAGCATATTTCTTCGTGACGGAATTGACCTTCCTGAAGTCTAGGCAGAGTCGGTGTTTGCCGTTCGACTTCTTCACTAGAACAACAGGAGAGCTCCAAGCACTGTTGCTTTCTTCAATTACATCAAGCTGAAACATGCGATCCACCTCCTCATAGAGAAGCTTCTGAACCGCTGGAGAAACCGGATAGTGTCGTTGTTTAATCGGGATAGCATCACCGGTGTCGATTTGGTGTTCTTCAATTGTTGTTCGTCCTAGGCCATGTACCGCAAAAGATGGAAACAATGCCTTTGCTTCATCCAACGCCACTGATTGCTCTGGCGTCAGTTGATGAACATTTGGATCTAATTGTTGGGTTTTGGAAATCTGACTTAATTCAGAAATGATCTGTGGAGCAAGACTAAACAATCTCCAAAAATCCACGCCAAGATAGAGTCTTTGCTCCAGGGTTGGCACTACGAACAGTCGCATTTCTTTTTCCACATTTTTGTACTTTATTCTGACATTGGCAAAACCAACGATCGCTTGTCTCTGTCCACTGGCAGTGTTAACCTCTGAGCGGAATTCTTTGATTGGAATTCTATTTTCCCGTAGGAACTCCAAAGCATTAAGACCTAAACAACTAATTGACGCACCAGAGTCAAGAAGTCCCAAAATGTTTTCACTACCTATTTGCACGTTTGCGTAGGGTCTTGGGTCGGCAGTACCCAACAAAGTAGTGGAATCAATTGCTTTATACAAAGCTTTCTTTTCCACAAATCTTTGTCGTAGATTCAGAATTTTGTCAGAGGTACAAGGTGTGTTACTTGGTTTATTGAAAATTCGAGCACGAACCTGTTCATAGTTTATGAGACGCTCATGAAGTGATTGACTTGGTAGTTTGTGGACAGATTTGGATAAATCAGGCTGAATTGGTCTTTCTAAAATTTTTGTAGGGGATGTACTTATTTGAATTTGAATTGGTTTCGTTAAGGTTTGATCAACTAGGACTTCCTGAAAGGATTGTCCGGTCTCTTTATTTGGGAGCAACGTTCTCCGGACTGCATATTGCTCCTCTGTCGGTTTCCCGAACAATTCGGACAGTGAGGAGTTGTTATTTCTGGATGACCGCATTTGAAACAGAATAGAGATTGCTGAGAAGAAGGACACTCGTGAAAAGCATGTCCTGCAACCTTGCAGTTCCAGCACTTCAAAAGAGTTTTATCACGTGGTGACTTTGAAACTCCGACGGCTTCTAAGGAAGGATCGTAGGCAACGTCTTGAGTTTCAAAGTCCAATTCATTAATTCGTTTGTGACTTTGATGATGTCGTTGAAATTGACTGGACCCTGACCTTTCACAAATATATTTTTCGATGTTCCTGCATGTATATACCATTTCTGGCAAACTGTTTGTTTTAAAAGTCAAAAGCTTACCACCTATTTCTGCGCATACATTTTTCCGAAGAAGAAAAATGAGCTTTTCGTTACTTCGAGGATTTCTAAGCCTAGAATTTAATTTCAGTATATCCGAATAAAAACTATCAAAAGATTCCCGTAAGCCTTGTCGTCTATCATCCATTTTTCGTTCAAGTTCATCATCTGTTTCTAAGGTTCTGAAATGCTCAACCAAAGCCATTTTAAGATCCCACCAACCAAGCCTTGGGTGGGTTTTTAGATGGATCCAGAACCAATTACTAACATCACCTTCGATAAAATGATGGAAGTTTCGCACAATATCTTGCCATTCTACATTGTAAGACTCACGCAAGTGGTCTAAGCGAAAAAGAAAGTCATCCACGGTCATGTTGTGGTTATGAGGTCTTAAATTGGCACAAGCATTATTACCCGTAATGTTATGAAATTGGTGTGTATTAATTTCATTAGCTGGTTGAAATTGGTCTGGTATATAAAATTGTGTGTCTGGAAGTTGGTTGTCTATTGTTTCAGTTGAAGGAACCTTAGGAGCTTGAGACCCTATGGTTTCCTGAATAACTTCAATCACTTCTTTACAAAGTTTTGCCCTCTCTTGCTCTAACATTCGATTCAAACTAATCATCACATTTCTATTCTGAGCATTTACTGTTGAAGCAACTACTTCTTGAACATAATTGTTGAAAGAAACGTTGTCCTTTTCTTCATGACAAACTTTCTCTGGGCGCAATAATGATGCTTCATTTGGATTTGAAACAGGAATTGGTGTGAAACTTAGATTAGGAAAAGGTGAAGGTAAAAAGGGATTGGTTGAAGAAAAATTGGGTAATCTAACTTTTCTAGGATTTACAAGATATGAATCACTAACTGGCGTTGAGTTCAGTCTTTGTTCCATTTCTGGATTCCCCAAACGCAGAAACCTTTTATTAGATCCACAAGGTAGATTCGCCATTTTTTTTTTTTTAAGTTACAGTAAGGTTAATAAAATTAAAGGTAAACTAAGCGAAAATGATTAAATTCTTGAATTAAAGAAAATGAAAAGAACAAGAAGGAATGAGAATTTGAAAAAAAAAATATTAGACAAACAAAAAAAAACTAACAAAAAAAAACTACTACAAGAAGAAAACATAAAGGATTAAAATTAGCATAAATATCTTAATGACAACAAAAAGCTTAAATCGATCACAAAAAAAAAAATTAAATTAAAATGAAAAACTACGAAGTCCGTAGATGAAATGAAAATTATTTCAAAGGTATTTACCAAAACAAAATTATCGAAGTGGCTAACAACATTAAGGACAAAGTTTTCCGATTCAAAATAGCTTTTTATGGCCTTTAGTCCTACAAATTGGCGTTTCGTTCGGCTTACTCACTTGAACTCATCAGTGACATAGTGAGGGCTTTGTCAGACGCAATTTGTATTAAGTTCAGTTCAACTTACATGAATTTTTCAACGAAAATCCACTGTAAACTATATCCAACAAGATTAGAATTCCTTATCATTAAGCTGGAAGTTTTTTTGCCTGGGGCCAGGCATAGTTTCTATATAAGAAGGTTTTATAATACAAATTCTATATACTACTGAAATAAATCAGCCAAGTAGAAGACTTAGCATTAAGGATTGGACTTGTTGAATTATTGATTCAAAATAGCTTTTTATGGCCTTTAGTCCTGATTTATTTCAGTAGTATATAGAATTTGTATTATAAAACCTTCTTATATAGAAACTATGCCTGGCCCCAGGCAAAAAAACTTCCAGCTTAATGATAAGGAATTCTAATCTTGTTGGATATAGTTTACAGTGGATTTTCGTTGAAAAATTCATGTAAGTTGAACTGAACTTAATACAAATTGCGTCTGACAAAGCCCTCACTATGTCACTGATGAGTTCAAGTGAGTAAGCCGAACGAAACGCCAATTTGTAGGACTAAAGGCCATAAAAAGCTATTTTGAATCAATAATTCAACAAGTCCAATCCTTAATGCTAAGTCTTCTACTTGGCTGATTTATTTCAGTAGTATATAGAATTTGTATTATAAAACCTTCTTATATAGACAAAGTTTTCCGACAATCTGAGCTCCGCTTGTGCATTGAAAGAAGTTTCAGCTCATCAGAATTTTTCAGTTCTTGACCCGATACATCTTATGGTGTTTGCAAAATGAGATGCAGCAACAAACGAATAGGTACTGCGTTTCCCTATCCCGGACAGCAAATATTAAGCTTTCACCACAAGGATATCCAGTCAAGAACCAAATTGTCTTAAGAAATTGCAAGTGATGCATCACAGCAGCAGACGAAGAGGTACCAAAGATCTCCCCCTTCCGGACAGTGACACAAGAACTTGCAAAATCCTAAACCCAGATCGAGAAAGTCAAGAGCAATTTGTTCAGAAGTCCTTCCAACCAAAGACACTTGAGATTCTCTTTCTTCAAACAATTCTTAGAAACCCAGACAATCCGCAACAAACAACAGAGGTATAAAACATCCATTGTCGGACAGAGAATCTGAATCAAAAAGCATTATAAGAAGATTACAAACAGAAATTGTTGGTCCGCCTCCAAACATATAGACGAAAAGTTAAAAATTTTAAAATGAAATTAAATCGCGAAACAAACAAAAAAAATATTAGAAAATTTTGAGAAACGAAACTTAAATTCGAAAAAATTTGAAAAGAAATGAAAACAAAAATTAAGAGACAAATTTTAAAGCTTTGCCCTATTCAGAGCTCCACTTTATAAAAATTTGCCCCACGTTGGGCGCCACCTGTAACGGTATCGACAACAACAAGTGTTGTCACCCTTTCACCCTGCAGATACAGGTTCTGCCAAATGGATAAAAGGGCGTCCAGTAGGCGAAGACCAGGTCAGGCATGCTTGCAAATGTGCTTAGCTCGTCGGATGTGGGGTGGGTTCTTTGGCCTGCCTGTCTGGACTACCGTACTTAATTCATGCCTGTACTAAAAATTACTTTAAGTGAGAGAAAAAAAAAAGAAATTCCAAATTGAAATAAACTAGGACAGTAAACTTTTTATTAACAAACGGACAAAACAGACAAGTGAAAATAAGCTACGTTAAATAAAAATGATTTTAATGATGCTTGGAAGCGAACAAAGAATTTCCCTATCTGAATCACCTACTCTTCCTTTCACTGCACGGGCACCATTGGTGTTATTGGTACCCTTGAGCATTCCCTCCCCTTTGTCTATCTCATTACTGAGAAGACACCTTGGCTGTCGCGCGCTCAGTATTTGCGACATCCCCTATAATAAGGCCATAAGCCTCACCTGCGGAAACTCAAATCAACGGACTCTCATATCCAATCTTGTCATTAGCCACTCCTAAATGGAAATCTAATATTCCATAATTAAATTGTTAGGATCCATTAAAAAAAATTTAATGTGTTCATTTCATATTTGAACAATTTATTTCATTTAAACTATTTTCATAAGGCTTATGTTCTATTTAATTTAAAAAAAAAAATATAGGTAGGTATTATTAAATTTATTTTAAAAAACTTTGAAAACTCTACAATTCGATTATTTATAAATTTATTTACTAATAAGTTAAGACAGGTAGGTACTCGTTATAAATTAATAAATCAAAGAAAACTGACAAGGCAACAAAAAAAAATTTAAATCTAAATGAATTTTCTTTTAAAAAAACTCAAAGTTAACAAAAAAAAAAGGGAACACTGACTTGGTCTTGAAATTTTCAAGTTCAAGGTTTTTGGAAAAATCATTCGAACTGGAATGGATACATAAACATACATACATAAAAAAAAAATTATAACAAATAACACATACCTGGAATATCCGCCTACGTTGTGCGCACAAGCAGCCGTATATCTGTAGGGAAAGTTTTTTTTTTTTTTAAAGCAAAATAAAAAGACACACACACAGATCCGAATGAATTTCCGCACAGAGAAATACAAAGAGATAATTGAAATAAAGGAACAAATTAACACATACATAAAAACACAAGCCAGGGATATAAAAAATGAAAGAAAAGAACAAGAAAACACTTAATATTATAGGAATTAGTAACAAAGAAAATTAGAACAGTTCGACAAAACAAGGGTAATTATTGAAAATTAAAAGTAACACGATTATGAAAAGCAAATTCAATATTAAAATGAAACACAAATCTTAAAAACAAAAAAAAAATGGATGGTCTCAGGATTTTCAGGATATATTTTTTTTTTTTTCTTGAATGATGAAAATCTATTTTGGCTTCTTCTTGAAAAGTATTTTCAGGGACTTTATTTGTTGTTAATTGGACATTTTATATTTTAGCACTTTCTTAGTGAATTCTATTTTCAGGGACCTTATTATTATTTTTGGCGACTTTGATGATTTTGTATTAGATATCTTCTTAATGTATTATGTATTTATGCACTTATGAATAGACAACTGGATTTTCGTGGGGACATATTCCAAGACTATGAACACATAAATTAATGTACTTTTCAGTATTTTCTATTTCAAGAGGCTTTTAAAAAGAGATTCTTTCCACCATATTCAGGTTTACAAGATAGAAAATCAGCACATTAAGAATATAATCGATTGATTATTTAAGAAATTTTATTTCCTGTAGGTAGGAACTATATCACTTTCCTCCTTATTAAAAGTAGGTACACGGAACACAATTCGCAAGATATTTTCCGTGCTTTACTTCACAAAATTTAAATGGTAGGCCTAACATTCTTTTCAATTTAGAATATCCTATCACCACACAAAGATAGGTTTTTAAAAAAAAGTACAGCGAATAAAAACCAAAACTCGAAGTATCAAACACAACAAACTTTTCTAGAATATCCATTTTTCTATTTTCATCGAAAAAACAAAACAACAAACAAATCGATTGCTGCGATAAAAAAAAAATGTATTTGTTTGTTTGGGGGTACATTTGAGCTCAGTAGTTGAGTAGGATGTTGATACACTCGCTAGATTTAAATGCTACAAGCTAAGATCTTGACCCTACAAAACATTTCACTCTGAGGAACGCCAGCGCTCAAAGAGTGAAATGAAAAGGAATCTTTTTTCCGATACAACTCTTGATGATATGAGTCCTGATTTCAAATAAGAATGTCTACAATTTTTAAGTTAAGGTCGTATGTCCTTAGCATGGAACACCCCCATGACATTGCCAGTCATATCCTCTAACTCGTAAAGGCTGTTTCCACGACTAGATTTAACCTTCGCCTTCACAAACTTTGGACAAAGTTTGGCATTTAAACGTTTAAATGCGTCGCTCTGCACGAAATTGCGCTTGAAGACAATATCACCAACCTTAAATTTCACATCTTTGCTACGGGTGTTGTAAGTCTGTTCGTAGACTTCGTGTGCACGTTCAAGGGAGGATTTCAAGTGGCTATGAATCACATTCATCCTACACGACTTTGGCAAAACCTCAAATTCTGAATTGTTGACTGCTCCGAGCGATCTCAGTAGCTTGTATTCGGAGCCATGCTCTACTTTGCACTGTCCAAATAGTGCCTCATATGGAGACATGTCAATGGCAGAGTGAACCGTCGTTCTAAGGGCACTTCCTATGGAAGCCAGGTGTTTATCCCAATGCCTTTGATCCTTATCTAAATAAGACCGAATGGCGCTTAGAATCGAACGATTCACCCTTTCACTGGCATTTGCCTGTGGGGAATAAACGGCCGTTTTGACATGTGCAACTCCATATGAGAGCAGAAATTTGGAGAACTCTTTGCTCACAAACTGTTTCCCATTATCCGAGAGCAAGGACTCTGGTACTCCAAACACCGAGAATATCTGCTCTTCCAAAAATTTTATAGCGTTTGTACTCGTTGCCTGTCGCAAAGGATGAATATGAACGAACTTTGTTAGTTGGTCCAAGCAAACGATGATGTGAGTGTTACCTTTAATAGACCTTGGGTATGGTCCCAGGAAGTCGATGAAAATGTGTTGGTACGGCCTTTCCACTACGAATGCCTTTCCCATTTTCGGCCTTAGGATCATGTTAGGGGCCTTCGAGACTTTGCATACGTCGCAACTCGCAATGAATGATTTTACTTCAGTCGCCATATTAGGCCAGTAAAATCTATCACGAAGACGATACAAAGTCTTAGCAATGCCGCCATGTGAGGCTTTCGGAGGTTGATGTGCGAGAAGAATTAAGGATTTGGTCAACGACGATGGAATCCAAAGCTTCCACACCATGTCGTCTTCGACTGGGTTACCTGTACAGTGTTTGACTTTTTTGTACACAAACCCATCAGAGATTTGAAGATCAGGAAGCTGGTCTCCGTTATCCCTGATTGTCTCGATTAACTTCACATATTCCTCTGACTTGAAACTCAAGTCATCGAGGTCAATATGAAGGACATCGTGGGGATTCTCTAACAATGGAACATCACTAAGGGCATCAACAGCGTATACTCGCGATAAAGCGTCTGGGACAACGTGCTGAGAACCCTTGCGGTGTTCGATGTCAAAATCAAACCCTTGAAGCTTTAAACTCCATCGTGCCAACATACCATGTAAATCCTTCTGGTTCATCAACCACTTCAAACTTGCATGGTCAGTCACAATTTTGAAGGTATGCCCTTCCACGTAAGGTCGAAATTTCTTAACTCCCAATACCGCAGCATAGCATTCTTGTTCTGTCACAGAATAGTTGCGTTGAGATTTGTTAAGCTTATGGGAGTAATAGTAGATTGGTCGTTCCACACCCTCATCGTCCTCCTGGCACAATACACAACCAACACCGGTGTTAGATGCGTCGCAAAGGATCTTGAAGGGCTTTTCATAGTCAGGGTTTACTAGAATAGGAGCGGTGGTTAGTGCTTTCTTGAGTTGGTTAAAAGCAATTACTGCTTCAGGACCAAACTCGAATTTTGTACCCTTTTTCAGTGTGTTCGTGATAGGTGCAGCAATTCCCGAGTAGTCCTTAACGAATCTTCTATACCAACCTGACAATCCAAGAAACCTTCTAACTTGACGTGCATTCTTGGGAATTGGAAACTCTACAATCGACGAAACCCTTTCTGAATTTGTCTTCAAACATCCCTCCCCCACAACATACCCAAGATAATTGAGTTCCTTAAAACAGAATTTGGATTTTTCTACGTTAATAGTTAGTCCAGCCTCTGTTAATCGGTTCGCAACTATCTTAAGCATCTGCAAATGCTCTTCAAATGTCGCTGTAACAATCAACAGATCATCAACGTAAGGAAACACATTTTCCCTATACTGATGCGGCACTACCTTGTCGATTAGTTTACACATACGCTGTGCGGCGTTGCATAAACCAAACGGCATGACTTTGAATTGAAGAAGAGGCAATCCCGGAATGGTAAACGCCGTCTTTTCCTTTGATCTTTCCTCCAACGGTATCTGCCAGAAGGCGTCTTTCAAATCCACACTCGAAAAGAAACGTGAATTTGTTAAACGACTTAGCAAACCTTCAATATTTGGAACCGGACCAGCATATTTCTTCGTGACGGAATTGACCTTCCTGAAGTCTAGGCAGAGTCGGTGTTTGCCGTTCGACTTCTTCACTAGAACAACAGGAGAGCTCCAAGCACTGTTGCTTTCTTCAATTACATCAAGCTGAAACATGCGATCCACCTCCTCATAGAGAAGCTTCTGAACCGCTGGAGAAACCGGATAGTGTCGTTGTTTAATCGGGATAGCATCACCGGTGTCGATTTGGTGTTCTTCAATTGTTGTTCGTCCTAGGCCATGTACCGCAAAAGATGGAAACAATGCCTTTGCTTCATCCAACGCCACTGATTGCTCTGGCGTCAGTTGATGAACATTTGGATCTAATTGTTGGGTTTTGGAAATCTGACTTAATTCAGAAATGATCTGTGGAGCAAGACTAAACAATCTCCAAAAATCCACGCCAAGATAGAGTCTTTGCTCCAGGGTTGGCACTACGAACAGTCGCATTTCTTTTTCCACATTTTTGTACTTTATTCTGACATTGGCAAAACCAACGATCGCTTGTCTCTGTCCACTGGCAGTGTTAACCTCTGAGCGGAATTCTTTGATTGGAATTCTATTTTCCCGTAGGAACTCCAAAGCATTAAGACCTAAACAACTAATTGACGCACCAGAGTCAAGAAGTCCCAAAATGTTTTCACTACCTATTTGCACGTTTGCGTAGGGTCTTGGGTCGGCAGTACCCAACAAAGTAGTGGAATCAATTGCTTTATACAAAGCTTTCTTTTCCACAAATCTTTGTCGTAGATTCAGAATTTTGTCAGAGGTACAAGGTGTGTTACTTGGTTTATTGAAAATTCGAGCACGAACCTGTTCATAGTTTATGAGACGCTCATGAAGTGATTGACTTGGTAGTTTGTGGACAGATTTGGATAAATCAGGCTGAATTGGTCTTTCTAAAATTTTTGTAGGGGATGTACTTATTTGAATTTGAATTGGTTTCGTTAAGGTTTGATCAACTAGGACTTCCTGAAAGGATTGTCCGGTCTCTTTATTTGGGAGCAACGTTCTCCGGACTGCATATTGCTCCTCTGTCGGTTTCCCGAACAATTCGGACAGTGAGGAGTTGTTATTTCTGGATGACCGCATTTGAAACAGAATAGAGATTGCTGAGAAGAAGGACACTCGTGAAAAGCATGTCCTGCAACCTTGCAGTTCCAGCACTTCAAAAGAGTTTTATCACGTGGTGACTTTGAAACTCCGACGGCTTCTAAGGAAGGATCGTAGGCAACGTCTTGAGTTTCAAAGTCCAATTCATTAATTCGTTTGTGACTTTGATGATGTCGTTGAAATTGACTGGACCCTGACCTTTCACAAATATATTTTTCGATGTTCCTGCATGTATATACCATTTCTGGCAAACTGTTTGTTTTAAAAGTCAAAAGCTTACCACCTATTTCTGCGCATACATTTTTCCGAAGAAGAAAAATGAGCTTTTCGTTACTTCGAGGATTTCTAAGCCTAGAATTTAATTTCAGTATATCCGAATAAAAACTATCAAAAGATTCCCGTAAGCCTTGTCGTCTATCATCCATTTTTCGTTCAAGTTCATCATCTGTTTCTAAGGTTCTGAAATGCTCAACCAAAGCCATTTTAAGATCCCACCAACCAAGCCTTGGGTGGGTTTTTAGATGGATCCAGAACCAATTACTAACATCACCTTCGATAAAATGATGGAAGTTTCGCACAATATCTTGCCATTCTACATTGTAAGACTCACGCAAGTGGTCTAAGCGAAAAAGAAAGTCATCCACGGTCATGTTGTGGTTATGAGGTCTTAAATTGGCACAAGCATTATTACCCGTAATGTTATGAAATTGGTGTGTATTAATTTCATTAGCTGGTTGAAATTGGTCTGGTATATAAAATTGTGTGTCTGGAAGTTGGTTGTCTATTGTTTCAGTTGAAGGAACCTTAGGAGCTTGAGACCCTATGGTTTCCTGAATAACTTCAATCACTTCTTTACAAAGTTTTGCCCTCTCTTGCTCTAACATTCGATTCAAACTAATCATCACATTTCTATTCTGAGCATTTACTGTTGAAGCAACTACTTCTTGAACATAATTGTTGAAAGAAACGTTGTCCTTTTCTTCATGACAAACTTTCTCTGGGCGCAATAATGATGCTTCATTTGGATTTGAAACAGGAATTGGTGTGAAACTTAGATTAGGAAAAGGTGAAGGTAAAAAGGGATTGGTTGAAGAAAAATTGGGTAATCTAACTTTTCTAGGATTTACAAGATATGAATCACTAACTGGCGTTGAGTTCAGTCTTTGTTCCATTTCTGGATTCCCCAAACGCAGAAACCTTTTATTAGATCCACAAGGTAGATTCGCCATTTTTTTTTTTTTAAGTTACAGTAAGGTTAATAAAATTAAAGGTAAACTAAGCGAAAATGATTAAATTCTTGAATTAAAGAAAATGAAAAGAACAAGAAGGAATGAGAATTTGAAAAAAAAAATATTAGACAAACAAAAAAAAACTAACAAAAAAAAACTACTACAAGAAGAAAACATAAAGGATTAAAATTAGCATAAATATCTTAATGACAACAAAAAGCTTAAATCGATCACAAAAAAAAAAATTAAATTAAAATGAAAAACTACGAAGTCCGTAGATGAAATGAAAATTATTTCAAAGGTATTTACCAAAACAAAATTATCGAAGTGGCTAACAACATTAAGGACAAAGTTTTCCGATTCAAAATAGCTTTTTATGGCCTTTAGTCCTACAAATTGGCGTTTCGTTCGGCTTACTCACTTGAACTCATCAGTGACATAGTGAGGGCTTTGTCAGACGCAATTTGTATTAAGTTCAGTTCAACTTACATGAATTTTTCAACGAAAATCCACTGTAAACTATATCCAACAAGATTAGAATTCCTTATCATTAAGCTGGAAGTTTTTTTGCCTGGGGCCAGGCATAGTTTCTATATAAGAAGGTTTTATAATACAAATTCTATATACTACTGAAATAAATCAGCCAAGTAGAAGACTTAGCATTAAGGATTGGACTTGTTGAATTATTGATTCAAAATAGCTTTTTATGGCCTTTAGTCCTGATTTATTTCAGTAGTATATAGAATTTGTATTATAAAACCTTCTTATATAGAAACTATGCCTGGCCCCAGGCAAAAAAACTTCCAGCTTAATGATAAGGAATTCTAATCTTGTTGGATATAGTTTACAGTGGATTTTCGTTGAAAAATTCATGTAAGTTGAACTGAACTTAATACAAATTGCGTCTGACAAAGCCCTCACTATGTCACTGATGAGTTCAAGTGAGTAAGCCGAACGAAACGCCAATTTGTAGGACTAAAGGCCATAAAAAGCTATTTTGAATCAATAATTCAACAAGTCCAATCCTTAATGCTAAGTCTTCTACTTGGCTGATTTATTTCAGTAGTATATAGAATTTGTATTATAAAACCTTCTTATATAGACAAAGTTTTCCGACAATCTGAGCTCCGCTTGTGCATTGAAAGAAGTTTCAGCTCATCAGAATTTTTCAGTTCTTGACCCGATACATCTTATGGTGTTTGCAAAATGAGATGCAGCAACAAACGAATAGGTACTGCGTTTCCCTATCCCGGACAGCAAATATTAAGCTTTCACCACAAGGATATCCAGTCAAGAACCAAATTGTCTTAAGAAATTGCAAGTGATGCATCACAGCAGCAGACGAAGAGGTACCAAAGATCTCCCCCTTCCGGACAGTGACACAAGAACTTGCAAAATCCTAAACCCAGATCGAGAAAGTCAAGAGCAATTTGTTCAGAAGTCCTTCCAACCAAAGACACTTGAGATTCTCTTTCTTCAAACAATTCTTAGAAACCCAGACAATCCGCAACAAACAACAGAGGTATAAAACATCCATTGTCGGACAGAGAATCTGAATCAAAAAGCATTATAAGAAGATTACAAACAGAAATTGTTGGTCCGCCTCCAAACATATAGACGAAAAGTTAAAAATTTTAAAATGAAATTAAATCGCGAAACAAACAAAAAAAATATTAGAAAATTTTGAGAAACGAAACTTAAATTCGAAAAAATTTGAAAAGAAATGAAAACAAAAATTAAGAGACAAATTTTAAAGCTTTGCCCTATTCAGAGCTCCACTTTATAAAAATTTGCCCCACGTTGGGCGCCACCTGTAACGGTATCGACAACAACAAGTGTTGTCACCCTTTCACCCTGCAGATACAGGTTCTGCCAAATGGATAAAAGGGCGTCCAGTAGGCGAAGACCAGGTCAGGCATGCTTGCAAATGTGCTTAGCTCGTCGGATGTGGGGTGGGTTCTTTGGCCTGCCTGTCTGGACTACCGTACTTAATTCATGCCTGTACTAAAAATTACTTTAAGTGAGAGAAAAAAAAAAGAAATTCCAAATTGAAATAAACTAGGACAGTAAACTTTTTATTAACAAACGGACAAAACAGACAAGTGAAAATAAGCTACGTTAAATAAAAATGATTTTAATGATGCTTGGAAGCGAACAAAGAATTTCCCTATCTGAATCACCTACTCTTCCTTTCACTGCACGGGCACCATTGGTGTTATTGGTACCCTTGAGCATTCCCTCCCCTTTGTCTATCTCATTACTGAGAAGACACCTTGGCTGTCGCGCGCTCAGTATTTGCGACATCCCCTATAATAAGGCCATAAGCCTCACCTGCGGAAACTCAAATCAACGGACTCTCATATCCAATCTTGTCATTAGCCACTCCTAAATGGAAATCTAATATTCCATAATTAAATTGTTAGGATCCATTAAAAAAAATTTAATGTGTTCATTTCATATTTGAACAATTTATTTCATTTAAACTATTTTCATAAGGCTTATGTTCTATTTAATTTAAAAAAAAAAATATAGGTAGGTATTATTAAATTTATTTTAAAAAACTTTGAAAACTCTACAATTCGATTATTTATAAATTTATTTACTAATAAGTTAAGACAGGTAGGTACTCGTTATAAATTAATAAATCAAAGAAAACTGACAAGGCAACAAAAAAAAATTTAAATCTAAATGAATTTTCTTTTAAAAAAACTCAAAGTTAACAAAAAAAAAAGGGAACACTGACTTGGTCTTGAAATTTTCAAGTTCAAGGTTTTTGGAAAAATCATTCGAACTGGAATGGATACATAAACATACATACATAAAAAAAAAATTATAACAAATAACACATACCTGGAATATCCGCCTACGTTGTGCGCACAAGCAGCCGTATATCTGTAGGGAAAGTTTTTTTTTTTTTTAAAGCAAAATAAAAAGACACACACACAGATCCGAATGAATTTCCGCACAGAGAAATACAAAGAGATAATTGAAATAAAGGAACAAATTAACACATACATAAAAACACAAGCCAGGGATATAAAAAATGAAAGAAAAGAACAAGAAAACACTTAATATTATAGGAATTAGTAACAAAGAAAATTAGAACAGTTCGACAAAACAAGGGTAATTATTGAAAATTAAAAGTAACACGATTATGAAAAGCAAATTCAATATTAAAATGAAACACAAATCTTAAAAACAAAAAAAAAATGGATGGTCTCAGGATTTTCAGGATATATTTTTTTTTTTTTCTTGAATGATGAAAATCTATTTTGGCTTCTTCTTGAAAAGTATTTTCAGGGACTTTATTTGTTGTTAATTGGACATTTTATATTTTAGCACTTTCTTAGTGAATTCTATTTTCAGGGACCTTATTATTATTTTTGGCGACTTTGATGATTTTGTATTAGATATCTTCTTAATGTATTATGTATTTATGCACTTATGAATAGACAACTGGATTTTCGTGGGGACATATTCCAAGACTATGAACACATAAATTAATGTACTTTTCAGTATTTTCTATTTCAAGAGGCTTTTAAAAAGAGATTCTTTCCACCATATTCAGGTTTACAAGATAGAAAATCAGCACATTAAGAATATAATCGATTGATTATTTAAGAAATTTTATTTCCTGTAGGTAGGAACTATATCACTTTCCTCCTTATTAAAAGTAGGTACACGGAACACAATTCGCAAGATATTTTCCGTGCTTTACTTCACAAAATTTAAATGGTAGGCCTAACATTCTTTTCAATCTAGAATATCCTATCACCACACAAAGATAGGTTTTTAAAAAAAAGTACAGCGAATAAAAACCAAAACTCGAAGTATCAAACACAACAAACTTTTCTAGAATATCCATTTTTCTATTTTCATCGAAAAAACAAAACAACAAACAAATCGATTGCTGCGATAAAAAAAAAATGTATTTGTTTGTTTGGGGGTACATTTGAGCTCAGTAGTTGAGTAGGATGTTGATACACTCGCTAGATTTAAATGCTACAAGCTAAGATCTTGACCCTACACAGCTAACAGTGTTTGCAGTCTCCGAGTAGTTGTATAAAAATATATTAAAGTGTTTTTTTAAGGCAAAACCCCAATATACTATAACAAGGCAGAATAAGTATGCATGGAATGATGGAATAAAGAGTCTTGTCCTCTTTATTCCATGCATACTTATTCTGCCTTTTTAACGTTTTTTCAAAGTCAATATGTATTTTCTTACGATTAATCAAAATTTGCAAAATCCTATCCCTGCTCATTACCATAATACCCCCTCAGGCATATACATAAATCAAAAAATATACTTAAAATGATAAAAGAACCCGAACATTTTTTAAAAATTATTTACGTAGGTCCACAGGTATTTGTCTGTCTACTATATCATCGGGTGGCGTAGCTAAACATTTTGCGCCGGGTGAAAAAAACATCAACAGGTACAAGTATGTTTATTGGAAAACAACAAAATGTTAACTTTTTTTCGCGTCTTTCTCTAGTTAGTTAAGTTCAAAATTTGTATTGTAATTTTATTATGAATTTTTAAAGCCATAGAAAAGATTTTGTCTTAAGGCTTTTTTGAGAGCCATAGTGGCCTAACTGCATTTTTCATTATTTTCAGCAGAGCAAAAATAAGGAGCAGATTATTTTTAGTTTTTAAATAAATGGACTTACATAATTTTTTTTCCAGTAAGATAAAAAATAAAAGATTTTTGATTTTGTATTAATGATTCTTCAAAATACCGTTATAACTCATTAGATAGGCAACTCAAGCTTTGAACTTTCTTGTGGGTGCCCTCTAAATAATGCAAAAAGTCCTATAGTGGCTATCAACTCAAAAAAATTTAAATGCAGAAATATTGTTTAATACACGCAGATTCAATTTGTGCAATAAACTCAATTTCGATAAAACTGCAGTTAGGCCACAATGGCTCTCACTGCCACAATTGCATTTTACAGATCAAACATCAAAGGGCAAACTTAAATTGATCATCAAATATCAAACTTTTTTCCATAGATATCAACCATTAGCCATCTCATAAAAACATAAGCGCCACAATGAATATATAGTTAATCACAATTTTAAATTATAAATAATAGTACTTAAATAATAGACGTGTTTTATTGGGAAAGCTATCCGAAGCACAGTGAAATTTTATATGAATTACAAAAACAACATCGGCAGCAAAATCGCTGCCGATAAAAGTTAAAGTAGAATCCTGCTGTCGATGAACTTTTGGCGTTTGTTCGAGTATCGAACCCGATTGAATAGGATTTTAGTGAGTCGCCATTCTCGATGGCTATGTTCGTAGAGTAGAATTATGTTGAATGAATGGCCCTGTTTAGACTGTAACTTTTCACTTCGTCATGACCATGTTTTTGTAGAAGAAATCGGTGAGGAGAAAATTTTACCCATAAATTCATCGTCATGGCGGCGTAGTGAGCAATTACAGTTTAAACAGGGTCGTTCGTAAGTGCATGGTTGTTTTGTTCTAGCTTTTCGACAACATGAAAAAGTGATCCTACCCTATGCTATGCTAAAAAAAAAACACGGCCTTAAATTAGTTTAAAGTGTAAAATTTAGCAATTTTATATTTTATAAATTACAAACAAGATATATTCTGCAGACTGTCAAACAATAATTCGCAAACCCAAACATGAAGACGTATTCCACAAGGCATTTATCTTCACATTTTTGTAGCACACATTTTACTGGGTTTATAATTTTATGGCAATTGGCACCTATAGGTAACCAAACAAATTACACTAGTGAATAGAAGGTCAAAATTCACGATCATCAAAGGGCACGGTAGTGCCAAGCCAAGTTCGCGGCACTACACCCTTTTTACAGGAACGAACTCAGGCGATTTTCAATCAAAGGGCACGGTAGTGCCCAGCCAAGTTCGCGGCACTATACCCTTTTTACAGGAACAAACTCAGGCGATTTTCAATCAAAGGGCACGGTAGTGCCCAGCCAAGTTCGCGGCACTACACCCTTTTTACAGGAACAAACTCAGGCGATTTTCAACCCCCCTCTAACTTCAGTACCAATAAAGTCAGAAACTTCAAATTCGCAGTATTTGCTGAACTGATCAAGCAAAGGAGGCTCACCAAATTTCAACTCTTTGGCATTATTAATTCCCGAGATATGGGACTTCAAAAATCGGAAAAACCGTAACTGACTGACTGACTCACTGACTCACTTACTCACTTACTCACTTACTCACTGACTCACTGACAGATCATCAAAATTATGGAGCACTTCCCGACATCGTAGAAACTTGAAATTTCGCACAACGGTAGGTCTTGCGGTGCATACAAAGGAAAAAATCGAAAATCTGCAATTTTCTATTCAGGGGGTGTGGCATCCACCCACTTTCTTAAAAATTCTTATAAATTATATGGAAAACTACCGATTGTTGTAGAACGATGAAAATTGATAGGTCGGTAGGGCTTGAAGTATTTTGAAAGAAAACATTGAAAAATTGGAAGTTTCATTTCAGGGGGCGTGGCATCCACCCACTTTCTCAAAAATTCTTATAAACTATATGAAACACTTTTGATTGTTGTAGAACGTTGAAAATTGGTAGAGCGGTAAGGCTTGAAGTACCTTGCAAGAAAAAAATTTAAAAATTGGAATTTTCCTTTCAGGGGCGTGGCATACACCCACATTCTTAAAAATGTTTATAAATTATATGGAGCACTTCGTATTGTTGTAGAACTATGAAAATTGGTAAAGCGGTAGGGCTTGAAGCACTTAGAAAGAAAAAAAATTGAAAAATTGGAATTTTCCATTTAGGGGCGTGGCATCCACCCACATTCTTCAAAATTCTAATAAATTACGTGGAGCACTTTCGATTGATGTAGAACGATGAAAATTGGTAGATTGGTAGGGCTTGAAGTACTTTGAAAGAAAAAAATCGAAAGCTTAGAATTTTCCATTCAGGATCGGTGCCATCCACTCACTTTATCAGAATTGCAATTATTTAGAACGATGAAAATTGGTAGATTGGTAGGGCTTGAAGTACTTTGAAAGAAAAAAATCGAAAGTTTAGAATTTTCCATTCAGGATCGGTGCCATCCACTCACTTTATCAGAATTGCATTTATTTATATGGAGCACTTTCGGTTGTCGTAAAAATATGAAACTTTGTAGAGAGGTAGGGCTTGATTTTCACCTGGCGAAATAAATCTTTGCAAAAAGAAGTGAAATCACAACAAAAACATAAATGTTAAAAAAAGAGCCAAGAAACCTGTGCGTAAAAAGTCAGCCAAAAATATAAAGGAATGAAATCTAAAATATATGCCAAGTTTCAAGTTCATGAAGTTTAATATCAAATATCTTCTTAAGTAGAGTAATATCGAAACAATTCCAAATCATGACAGAAATTTGGTATTTAATGATTACTGACTAAAATTTGGTGGATTTACTTGGCAAGTTTTCTCTTAAATACTTGATCACAAATTTTAAATGTATGAAAACTTGCCCAGTGAACCTACCAAATTTCAATCAGTAATCATTAAATACTAAATTTCTGTCATGATTTGGAATTGTTTCGATATTACTCTACTTAAGAAGATTTTAACATTTTTTGGCTGACTTTTTTCCCACAGGTTTCTTGTACATATAAGAACTTGGCTCTTTTTTAACATTTATGTTTTTGTTGTGATTCACATTACACCAACTCTCTATTCGCAGCTATTTATGTAAGCCTTTGGTCTATAAGGACCAACAACCATGGTTCAAATTTTTAGCCGATGCTCAGCAATTTTAATTCACTGCTTTTGGTGGATTAAAGGCTACTTGGACAAACGTGATTCAAGCTTTGATTAATGGTTCAATTATTTAAGCTCACTGATTTCGGCAGTTTAACTAAGGTTCAACAACGATCAAGCTTGAAATTGTTATTACAACATTCTTGAACCTTGAATCATCGTTGCACTTCAGTAGATCCGATGAAATGATGTAGATGTTACATAAATAAATAAATAAATAAATCGATGAGTCACAAATGCTGAACCATAGATCAAATTTTGAACCAGTTGGTACAACTGAAACTAACTGAAGTTCAAGGAGGGTTCAAACATATTTGGATACTAAGGGCTAGTTGTACAAATATTTAACTTGTGGTTCAGCTATTTTAACTCACCGACTTCGGAGCATGGACTGAGGTTCAACGATAATTCAGGCATAAAATTGGCTACTATATCATACTTGAACCTTAAACCATCGCTAAACCACAATAATTCCGCTGAGATCAGCAAATAAAAATATTTGAACCACGGATCAAAATTTGAACCACGTTTTTACAACGGGTTCTAACGTACTTGAACTATCGTTGAACCTCGGTTAATCCGGTAAAATTTGTGAATTAAAAAATTTCCAAAGGAAAACTAGGTGAATGCATTAAAATTAGCCATACAATCATAACCTTATCTTAATTATTATAAAATTATCGCTAATAAAGTCATCTACTCCATGTGTAATGAGTCTGCTATTATACGACCGCTTTTGAGTCATGACTTTTTCACTTTCACAATATTTAATTTCGAAAAAAGTCAACTATGGGTCTTCGTGTAATAGCAGACTAAATCATGACTTTTTTACTTTGACCATAAATTCTACCAACATACCTACCCCTATCCCTTTTTTTTCTTTTATAGCTGCAAAATCAATTTCCATATCTGAAAATGGCAAATAAAAAAAGAGGCACAAACATGTGATTGAAACCGCATAAATTATATAAATATATATTTTATTTCCCATTATACTTGAAAATAAGTTAATTTTTGTTAATAATGTTGGTTTATTTCTACTTTTAACTTTCACAAAATTCACTTTTGTGTCGTGCCAGCTGTTCAGGCGTACCATATTGCAAATACAAAAATATAGGCCTAATGATTTTGTGCGTTGTTTCAAAATTTTAATGGAAAGATGGTTTTGCCGCCCCCAAAGCCCTTGCGCCTGGAGCGAGAAAAACATGGTAATCTCTTTACTTCGCCACTGCCATCATAAATATTATTTATTATGAAGTAGTATGTAAGGTCACATTCAATCTTTTGAACTTATGTTCAGAGTGTTAAGAATGAATATACGAAGTTGCGATGTGATCAAAACAAAACAATAATAATAGCTATACACAGGTTTGTATATGTACCTAACTATTCGCCCCAAAACTTCTTCCAAAAAAATAAACTTCGATCAAATTAAGAAAAAGAATTGTTCTAAGCAAATGTTTAATATGTATTGTATATTATATATGTATATGCATACATACACATACATACCTCCGAATTTTTGTATAAAAGTGAGATAACTCTCGTCTTCGAAAACAGAACGTAATCTGAATTCGAACAGATACAATTTATTATTATTCTGGGAAAAACTATGGCAAAATTAATTGTGAGATAATTTTTGGAATAAATCATTTTGATCAAGAAATTAATAATTTTTTTTTTTCGTATACTAGATTATTTGTTTTGCTCTTTTTATTTTGGCTACAAGTGCAGTAGGACAAAGGCGTAGACTAAAACCACGTACTACAACTACAGTACAACCAAACTTATCACCGGATGGAGTTAATGTAGCAAAACAAGACAGTTTAGCAGGCGAACGTGTAACCCCAACACCTAGACAACGACATAAAGTTCAAATGTCAGGACATAATGATAATGTAGATGAATTTGGCATTCCATCATTCGGCGATTAGGTGCAACCTAAAATTGTCTACGTATCAACCTACTCCATTGAGTAAATATTATAGTTTTATTTGTATTTTTTTTTTTTCAAAAATTGATAAAAATATAGGCTTTTTGTAAATTATTTACATTTCATATATGTACATATTTTAATGTTAAGGAGTCAAAATTGTTTACTTGTTCTCTATGGGGAAAGGATTGGTTTCGTTAAAAAAATATACCTATGATGCTGGAGAGGTCTATAACAAAGTGGGTTGTGGCATGACATCGTTTTGTCTGTTCGTTCATACTTATACCATTGTATATCCAATCTATAGTATTC
This sequence comes from Dasysyrphus tricinctus, assembly GCA_963921185.1. Taxonomy (NCBI): domain Eukaryota; kingdom Metazoa; phylum Arthropoda; class Insecta; order Diptera; family Syrphidae; genus Dasysyrphus; species Dasysyrphus tricinctus. The sequence continues at coordinate 41,638,910 of OY992531.1, read as the reverse complement.
TCATGAAACACGATTTTGTAGGTAGACATTTGGTCGATAGGTTCGCTGTGATCGCCTTACCGAGATCCCTTAACAAAAACTAGTATGACATTTGGACGCATAGATGGCCACGAGCTTTTTTTCTTCATGAGAATACTATAGAATTTATATACAATGCTTATACGTCCGTATATACGTCTGTGCATATCTTTGCGTTAACAGTACCTACAGTTAGCTTTACCCCTTGTAGCTGCAGCTTTTAGCTAAAGTTGAATTTTGTTGAACTTTATATATGTTTGCTACATTTACAGCTTCACATTGTGACACTGCCAGACCGTAGCGAAAGCGGGATCACAGGTGGCACATTTGCTAAATTTTACAATAATTTCAATTTTTAAAAATTTCAACAGTTTAAAATATAATTATTGTTTTTGTTTAAATATTTTTTTTTATAAGAGCTTTTAGTTTAGCCAAAACAAAACATTTTATTTTTTTCTTATAAGGGCTTTTAGTTTAGCGAAAACAAAATTTTTTTTTTTGTATAAGGAAATCTTAGTTAAGTTAAAACATCACACTAAGTTATTTTTAAACTGTTGCAACTTTAAAAGCTTTCTGTGGTTATTCTTCTTCTATAAGCGCTGGCCTTTTGATAGTAGCTGAACAGAAGTTTCCAGTCCAACCCGTTTAGGTACTTTTTAACTTCATCGAATTCAAGAGTACTTTTTCCAAAGTAAGATCGTCTTATTTCTTTAAACCCGGGGCATACTCCAATGAAATTAAAGATATTTTTTCTCTCCTGCAAGTTGCACAAATCACAGTTGCCAGTTCCTTCGGTACGATGCGGTGAATAATTAAGGCTTATTAATTCTCCTCTTATTTTGAAAATAGCTCCGATCATAATGCATGGGAAACTGTTGTTGAAGTAATTTGCTTCTTTTGAATTATAGTTTACCTTAGAGTAATAAAGCCTCTCTGTTGACTCACGGGCTTTTTCGATAAAAGAGTATCTCTCATTCTCATCAGTTGTCCGGATAACTTCATAAAACGTCTGTTTCCATTGGTCCATTCTAACTTCCGATAAATTCAGCACTATACCACAATCTGCAGCCAGTTTTCTCCAATTTTTGGCAAAAAGTATATTCTTTTGGACTGCATACCGCAAAATCTGCTTTGGTAGCCGAATTTAATCCATTTTAACCACTCTTGATAAATAATAATCGGCATGTTCATCTAGCTTTAGCGATGAGATAAACAGTGATGGTAAGCCCGACTCAAGATAATACATATACTTGGAGGTGTTGATTGGCAAATAAAAAATTTTCCTGAGAAAAAACCGTAGCAAGTATTCCACCACCTCGAATCGCTGACCACCCCAAACTTGTGCACCATATAGAAGAATGGATTGCGCTGTTGCATTAAACACACTATATTTTGAGCTAACAGCAATAAGTTTTTTGCTAAAAATTCTTTTCCTATTCACGCATATTGCTATTTTAGCCTTATCTACTTTGCTAAGCTAGCTCCATTCCTAGATAGGTGTATTTTTTTTACTACCTCCAGGTTATAGTCACCATATTTCCATTTTTCACTTGCCACTATCCTGCCTGAGCCATTTTGGAAGACCATTACTTTTGACTTATTAACGTTGACTTTTAAGCCCCACATTATGCAATACCCGTACAGTTTGTTGATCATTAATTGCAGTGAGCAAGCTGATTCCGCAAGTATAACTATGTCGTCTGCGTACATGATGACTTTTACTTTTGTGCTGCCAATTTCTACTCCACATGTAAGTGAGTCCACAAGATCATCTATAAAGAGTGCGAATAGTAGAGGGCTTAGATTGCAGCCTTGCTTAACTCCACGATTTATTTCTAATTTTTCGGAACGCTCATTTCCTTTACCAATATATGTCGTAGATTGTTGATAAAGTTTTTCTAGAGCTCTGACAAACTTTGAGGATAATCCTAAATTATGTAGCTTATAGAACATCGCGTTCGATTTATCGTATCAAAAGCCGCTCTAAAATCCACAAACAATGTGTACAGTTTTTGATTTTGGTTCAACTTCATTTGAGCTATAGATACGGTGACCATCCGTCCCGGGTTTCCCGGGATTGTCCCTTATTTCTATAGCCTGTCCCGGTTTATTTTTTAAGAAACCCGGGACGTAAAAGTGTCCCGTATTCATATATTTGTCGATTATTTGTCCCGTATTTTCACACTCTCTATTACTACGTTATTCATAAAATATTTTCCGAATCATTTTAGTTACAATGCTCTTGTGTCAAAAAGAGTACGAAAAAGATAAATCTATTACGTTCAGATTTCAAACAAAAATATATATATGTAGTCACTATTCTACATCTAAACGCGTTTAGCTTGAAATGACTAGTTAACGTTACTTAAATTGTATGAATAACATTTCGGGGTTTGGAGATAACTCCAAATTAACTCGCCTAGTTTGATAATTTGGCTCAGAGACCAAACCTTCCATCTGCTTCTGAAATAACTCAGGGTTGACTTATTTTCAGATCTAGCAAACTCCGATTTAACTCAGAGTTAACTCTGTACTGGCCCTTATTTTAATAATGAAATTATGTCTAGCAACAACCGCGAAAGCCTGAATTGGGCTAAACGTTATATGAAATTAAAAATGTAGTTTTTTTTTTTTTAAGTTTTTAGTTATGTTGTGAAGACATTATAGTTTTTGCTATGGTTCCTTTCTTTTTCATTTGTTTTTCTGTTACTATGTTTGTCTTTAATTTTTATTTTAGACTTTACATACAAATTATTAAAAAGTCCAGTAATTTTGTACACGTTTTTAAATTAATCACTTTTTGTCCCGGGTTTTGCTCCCAGAAATATGGTCACCGTAGCTATAGATGAAAGCACGAAGATGTTATCAACTGTCAAATAACCAGCACGAAATCCAGCCTGAAACTCACTGAGTTTTTTGTTAGCATTTACTTATACATTCAGTCTCTTGTTTAATAAAGTTGTATACGTTTTTAGCGTTGAGTTCAGGAATGATATGCCTCTGTTGTTAGTCGGATCAGACGGATCACCTTTTTTATATATCGGGAATATCAACGTTTCATAAAAATGTTCAGGTAGAGTTCCAAAATTGAAAATTATGTTCAGTGCTTTTGTTAAATTTTCTTTGAAAGCATCTGTGTTGTATTTCAAAAAATCAGCTGGAATTCCGTTTGACCCTACTGCTTTGCCTTCTTTCAGAGAACTTAGTGCAATTTTAACTTCTTCCAGTTCAATATTCTTATCTAGAATTTCATCTTTGATAAGAGGCTGTGTATAGTTCCATTTAATCTGATTCGGCAAGTACAAAAGGGAGGTGTAGTGTTCACGCAATCTTTCTACTGGAATTATCGCAAAATCTTTTGAGGTATAAATCCCAGATAATTTTCTTGTTAATGACCAAAACTCGGCCGAATCTCTGCTTTGACTTAACTGGAATGCCAGCTTTTCAAAGTGCAGAGCTTCCTTTTCTGCTTTGCACATAGTTTTATATTGTTTTTTGGCTTCAACATATTCTATTTTTATGCTCTGTGCCTCATAATTTCGCAGAAGATTAAGGAGTTCAAAACATTTTTTTCGTAAATTCTTGCATTCAAAATCGTACCACTCCGATTTTTTTTTTTGTAAAGAAGATTTCTTCGGTAGTAAATTAGCTGCAGAATAAATAATTTCCTCCAGGTCACATATCGGCACATATTTTGCTATTAATCCACATTTTTTGGCATTGAGGATGGTGTCAATTTTTTTTGTCTAGCGGTTTTAACATGCACACCGGAAAGAACTTTTTCGACAGTGCAACGTCTAAAAACTAACCTAAGAAATTCAACCTTTATCTTATGGTTATGGGAGTGATATTTGCGCAAAACAAATGTTTGACGACCATACTTAAATTTCAGTTCCCATGCAAAAGAAAAATAAAATAATTTTTCAAAACAATTTTCCATTTCCACCTATTCTGTGCTTTATTTTGTATATAATATTTCAGGTGAAAAATGTTTGCCTGCGCCTAAGCCAACCATTGATTCATAAATTAACCCTCAATTAATAAATAATAGGCCTCAAAATGGAAAAGGATTAATTTTGGATGCAAAACCATTTGCATGCAAATAATGCTGTGAGGTGAACATACAAACACATACTTTTTATGCACCATACTTCTCACGCAAAACAATTGCCGGTTTGTTTTGAAGTTCTATGACAGCAATGGTTTCTTTTGAAACTAATTTTGTATTTCACCTCAGTAATTTTTGACATGCCAAAATATTTGCATAGAATTTCGTACGGGAACTGTAAACAAGGCTTTATTACAGTGGATTTTTTTTCGCGAAAAAGAGCTGTATAATCAGCTTAAATGGTGAAAATTTTTCCCGAAAAATTATATATATCCCCAATTTTCAATGGCCAAAAGTTGGAAAATTTATTACCAGTACATAGGTGTTGAGAAAATGTAGGTTTAATGGTATACAAAAGGGGAATATAAATAGCCGCTTAGCCGATTACCTTAAGTGGGTCTTTCTCCCCTTATAAATTCCCTCATTACTTCGCACCTGAAAAACATATTTTCCAACAGCCTCAAATGGGAATAATGTACCTAAAGCATGGCGCGAAGTAAAGGTTGTATTTATCTCGAAGGCTGGATATACCTAGTCACACGGAAGCCTAAAGATTATAGATAGACCAATCAGTCTCACGTCGTTTAAGTACTTTTAAAACTTTCGAGAGATTGTTGGACATCTATATTCGCAGCACATTGAACCCGGAGGTAATTTCTTCATTGCAGCATGCCTATACAAAAGGCAAAAGCTTTGAAACTGCACTTCACTGTGTTGTTTATACAATTGAAAAAACCCTCAAAGACAAGGAATACACCCCTGCTGCCTTTCTGGATATTGAAGGAGCATTTAATAATGTAGCAAGCGATGCAGTATAGAGCTGAATATAGAAAACTCAACTATAAATTGTACTTATGTATGTTAAAAAACAGACATATAAACACAGAACTTCGAGAATCACGTTAAGGAGTATCCAGATCCAGAGGAAAACCCCTGGAGTATGTCTCAACAAAGGTCAACACCTAGGGCCTAATCACTTAAAACGAAAACGATAGGACGATATCGTTTTGAAGATAGCTGTCTTTATTATTCTCTACAGTTATAGTAGAGATAGCAATGGTGAACACAATATCGTGCGATCGTTTTCATTTAACATATTTGGCCCCCGGATATGTTAAATGAACTGTGGTCTAATGGTCAATCTATTGAAAACAGAATTGATTCTCTTCACTCACAGCAGAAAAATACCAATTTTAATAGTATCATCGATCGAAGGGGCTCCTCTCAAAATCTCGGATCAGGCCAGATACCTTAGTGTGATATTAGATAAGAAACTGAACTGGAGTCTCAACACTAAAAAACAACAGCCACAGGATTTTTCGAAAACCCTAGGGAGCGAACCCAAAAATTGTGAGGTGGATTTGGATGTACACTGCAATAGTTGGACCGATACTTACCTACGGTAATCTAGTTTGGTGGAACGCGACTGAGAAAGCAATAAACCTGCAAACTTTGGCGTAAGTTCAAAGATTAGCATGCGTAGGTATAACGGGGGTGGGCGTTGAGAACCAACCACACATCGAGATTGGAAGCGATACTCAACCTTAGGCCCCTATAGATCTATTTGTGCAAGAATCGGCAGCATATATAGTGCCTTGCGGCTAAGCCAGACTAACTGCTGGAAACAAAGGACAAGGCCATACCCAGATTCTTCAGAGATATATGGGAATTAATGTTTGCACAGACTAAATAACTCCCCATTTAAACTGCAACAGACCATTCACTTCCTCTTTTCCTAATAGAGAGGAATGGAAAAACAACCAACCTTTCGGGAATGAATCTACGATTATTATGTCTTCACTGATGGTTCTAAGATGAACACTGGAGTTGGTGCAAGAATTTTCTCGGAAACTCTGGGACTAGGGAGCTCTTTCAGACTTTCGGACTTTTGCAACGTCTTCCAAGCTGAAGTCTTGGCAATGACCACAGCAGCCACGCAAATATCAATGATGGCAATTCCACGAGCTGATATCACCCTCTTTATTGATAGCAAAGTAGCAATAAAAGCAATTTCTGCCACCGAAATACAATCGAAGCTTGGAACTTGCTGTCGCAAAGAGCTTAGGGTTTTTGGTATGCAGCATAACATTAGACCCTGCTTCTGGTCACAGTAATTTACAGGGAAATGAAAGAGCGGATGAACAGACAAGAACGGGATCGTCGCGTGCATCGCCTCGCTTGGTTCAAGTCAAACCGAACCACATATAAAAGTACCAACCTGTTGCATCAAACAGGATATTGGTAATAAAATATTAGAAAAAACCAATGAGAGATTTTTACATTTGAAATTTATATTTGCCATTCTAAGGATGAAATTTAGGTTGGGAATCATTTTTTTAATCCCGTTGTTTGGACGCCATTTTGAAAATTGGCGCCCAATCTGGGCCAAATCGTCAAATAAAGAGAAACTCGTAAATACCTTTAAAGATTTCCATGGATTGAATAACGGTTGATGTCATAATAGATAGGTGTTGAGCAGATGCACCTTCGGGAAAGATATAAGTGTTGCCACTTTTCAGGAATATACTTTTTTTATGTCAACGGGTGGAACCTCCACTTTTTTGATCACTTTTAATACCTTAAACATGAAAAAAGTTGCGGAAACGACTCTAGATGTCAAACACGTGTTGGGAAGTAAAAATTTATATTTCAAAAATTGCTGTTAAGTAAACGCACCTTCTATTAGAATTTCAATGTTCCCACTTTTCAGAAACATATTTTTTTTTTATGTCAAAATGCGGGACTTCCCCTTTTTTGATTGATTTTAACGAAGTTGCGGAAACACCTCTGGACGTCAAGCGTGGAAACATAACAGTTGAAGTCTTAAAGGCCTGGTCAAACAGAGCGCGGTCCGGCGATCTTTGTAAAAATTTACAAAAAAGATTTTCCCGTCGCGTTCTTACTTTCCCAGTAAAGTATTGACCGTCCCGTCGGACCGCGTTCTGTTTGACCAAGCCTTAAAAGATAAGTGCTTAGTAGACGCACCTATGGGTAAAATATTAGTGTTGCCACTTTTCGGGAACATCCTTTTTTATGTCATTTGAGACTTCCACTTTTTTTTTAATTTTTAATATTTTGAACATGAAAAAAGTTGTGGAAAAACCTCTAGATGCCAAACACGGTATTGCGAAAATAATAGATGATGCAAATTATGTCTTCAAGGATAGGCGTTGAGTAGAAGCACGTTCGGTAAAAATGTCAGTGTTTCCACTTTTTGGGAACATACTTTTTTGCGTAACTAAATGCTATAGTTGTGTTCAATATTCAATGCCCTTATTAATTTGTAATCAAATACCGAAAACCAAATGTAAAAATATTGCATAGTTTTTGAGGAATTATCAAACCTATTTTTTATAAAATTTTTATTTATCGACATTATTGCTATCAACTGTGTCAATTTCATTGAAATCGCCCAAGGAACAACGAAGTTGCAAAATGTTGTAATTTTTTTTTGAAATACCCTGTTTTGAAAATATATTTTTTCTGTTAAAATTCTATCTCAGCTATCACAGTTTCATTGAGATTGCTCAGTGAACAACGAAGTTGCAAAATGTTGACATATTTTTGAAACACCCTGTTTTGAAAATATTTGTTTCTATTGAAATTCTATCTCTGCTATCCCTGTGTCAACTTCATTGAGATCACTTAAAGAACAACGAAGTTGCAAATTGTTGAAATATTTCTGATAGTTTTCGAGAAAGAAGAAACTGAAATGTATCCCCTTTTATCCTCTAAAAAATGTTCACCCTGTCTAAATTTAGGCGACTTAAAATTTTTAAGACGTCAAAACAAAGCTCATGATTTTTTTCGACGTTTTGCAATTTTTGTCTGATTTTCCTGGACCAGGCTACAGTTCATCAAATTGCATACAAAAAAAAACTTTCTATCCAGGTAGGTATGGACCTATATACCTAGATAGGCACAGTACAAATTTATAATTTTCGTTTAGAAAACAGATCTTCGACCTCTGTTGACAGTAAATATTTATTTACATCATAGAAACACAGTCTTGTAACTAACAAAAAGTTTCATGTTCCCAATAAATAGAAAGAACATACAAAATATCTTTAAAGTATAAAATCAAGACCTAAACTATTTATGTATGAATGCACATGTATGTAAATTTCCCTGCCTCATATTTTTAAATTGACGCGACCATCACCGATCGACATACATACAAACCCACAAATTACATACATAACTCGTCCCTCTACGCTTTGAAACAGATATGTAGGTATAGGTAAGAAATAATATAAAAAAGCTGAAAAGCGATATTGTATAAGTCTGCGTACATAAGCCACAAAATAACAAAACAGACACCCCTCTCGTACACCTTCTCTCTTTGTCGTGGCCCTCCTTGGTGAGCTGCCATTTGCTTCCCTTGATTTTTTTTACAATCAATGCGTTCCACAAAATTTAAAATTCTTAATTTAGTGTATGTGGCGACACCTTCGGGGGCTTTCACGCAAGATTTTGTGATTCCTCTATGTATATAAACTCAATGGTAATAGTCGTCTGCCATGACACTATAGAAAATTCGTTATAGCCTTTTCACACCGAGCCCAAAACGCGGTTTTCGCGAAAATATCGGTTTTGGAGAAAAACCTTATCGAAAACACAAGTTTTCTCATTCATTTTTTGTTTGCTTCAAGTTTTCGTTAAACACAAGTTTTATATAAAACCAGTCGAAAACATGTTGGAATTCAGGGATGAACAAAACAAACATACCTTTTAATAAGTTCAGCGCCTATTGAAGTGTCAAAAAAGAAGCTGATGGGATGCTTTCAAAAGAAATTGAAAACAGCTGACGAAATTCTGTCATATCAAATATAAAATTCGAATCTCAAAATAAATTATTTTATTTAAAATTGATAAATAATTGTTTGTGGCAAGTCAAATTGTTCATATGGATCCTCTTTATAAAATAAATTAACGTTTTTTTCCAAAAAAATGTAAGAAAATAAAGAAAAAATTGTGCGTGATTTGTGTAAAAAAAAAATGGAATGTCAAACGAAAACGTGTAATGTTCAGTGTGAATGGTTTTCGCGTTTTTGAAAAGTTTTCCCCGAAAACCGGTTTTGGGGTTTGGTGTGAAAAGCCTATTAGATTTAAATTATACTAAAAAAAAATTAAAATATTATTTTATAACATTTGCGGTTTTAAAAATAAGCTTTTATTTAATTAATTTTTTGAATTTATCAATCATTATCATCGAATTTTTTTGTATGAAACACAAGTAGATAAAGTAATGGCTGATATTATAGAAAAGAGGTTAAATAAATATGAATTAAAATGGGTTTAAGCAAGCAAAAATCACGCAGCAGGGAGAGGTATTGGAGGTTTGTGCTTTGGAGCTAAAAAAACACTTCAAAAGTGCGTCAATTACAAGTTTATAACCAATGAAGAAAATGAAAGTATGGTCCTCGAAATAACGATCAAAGAAAAAAGATGTTTATTGTACCGATTTATATGAATCCAAATATTTGGAACACTGATTTTCTGAAAGTATATGATTATTTAATAAGTACAAATAGAACAGAAAATATAATGCTGATAGGAGATCTAAATGCAAGAATGGGCGTCGAAGCTGGACAGGAAAACTCAAAAATATTTGGTTCAAGAAAGTCGAAAGACAAAGTACTAAATACTAATGGAAAAAAAATACTCGATATGTGCAACGCTTTCGGTTTGCAAGTTGTGAATGGTTGCAGCAAGTCAGATACAGAAGGTGAGATAACATACATTGGTCCCAGAGGTAGCTCTGTAGTGGATTTTTGTCTACATGGCGCAGACTGACGTTCTTTTGTGGAAGACATGGTTGTAGAAGGCGTTCCTTTCTCTGATCATCTTCCAATTGTAATTTCTATAAGTATAAATGGTGTTATTGAGGAGGATGCTAGAGAACTTCAACTTCTGCCCAAACTTCGTTGGAATCAATCGATCAGAACAAGGTATAACTACTCTCTTAATGAATGTTTACTTGTCGAACGGGAGAATGAAAATGGAGACTTAGGAATGCATTCTTTGGAAGCAATTGTTAAAAACGCATACACAACTGTAAATCGTAAAACAGAAGAAAAGAATGCTAGTAAAAGTGCATGGTTTGATAAAGATTGCTCTTCTGCAAGGAATACATCCTTTGGTCTGCTTAGAACCTATAGAAAAACGGGATCAATTTATTTTAAAAACTTATACCTGGAAGCCAACTCAAATTTTAAGTCTCTTTGTAAAATTAAAAAAAAGTATACCTGGAAAAGCTAGCTCAAAACCTGGCGTTGTGCAAGAATGCTAAAGACTTCTGGAGAAATGTAAGAGAAATCAATGGGGGGAATAAATACCAAACTAGTGCCAACCTAGGTATAGATGTGTTGAAGTCATATTTTGAAGGTTTGCTTAGTGCTGATATGCAAGTCATGACTCCATATTATGCTCGAACTTTCAATCGGAATGAAACTTTAGATGCAACAATCACAATGGAAGAAGTAAAATTTGTTTTATCGCAAACGAAAGATTATAAAGCCGCGGGATCAGATAGAGTGCCAACTGAATTTTTGAAGTATGCTTCAGATGAATTTATTTGTGAACTTACACGGCAGTATAACAAAGTCTTCGAAACTGGAAATATACCAGAAAGTTTCAAAGAGTCGGTGTTGTTCCCCATTCATAAGAAAGGCAGTTTTGATGAGCCGGGAAACTATAGAGGAATCTCTTTTTTAAATGCATCACTGAAAATCTATACAATGATTCTTCAAAGAAGATTATTACTATGGATAAACCAGAATGGCAAAATAAAATGAATGGCAAGCAGGATTTAGACCCGGTCGGAGCACAATTGATCATATTTTTGTCCTTAGAAATATGGCACAAACTTTCATTGATAAAAAGCAAAAGTTGTATGCACTCTTTATTGACTTTCAGGCTGCATTTGACAAAGTAAGTCGTTCAGCTCTGTTCTATAAACTGTAAAGTAAAGGGGTGTCATATAAATTTGGACGAGCCTTAGAAGCTTTGTATGATGACACAAAAACAGCCATTTGGAACGGGGAACGACTTTCAGACTGGTTTTCAACTTATATGGGCATGAAACAAGGATGCAACATCAGTCCGATTAGCTTCATCATGTATATTGATGACCTTATTGATACTCTAACTGGGGGAGTTGATTTAGCAGGAACAAAAATAAAGGGGTTGTTTTTTGCGGATGATTTGGTGATCTTTGCTAATTCTCCTGAAGCTCAACAAATGATGATGACGTTATTCCAGGACGAAACACTGGACCTACAATGGAAATAATATGGAAATTGTGAAACACTACAAATAACCGGGATTCACAATAGCAAGCAACCTGAATATGGCAAAACATCTAAGCGAGAAACTTGCAGCGGCTAAAAACGCCTTGAACGCTACCTGGAGAAGCTGTCTTGGAAATAAAAGTGTATCACATAGTGCAAAGTAAAGAATATTCCAAGCCACTATGGAGTCAATCATGTTTTATGGTGCACAAGTATGGGGCTATGAAAAGTTTGATATTGTGGAACAAATTCAAAGATTCTTTCTGAAAAGAAAGCGAGTACGTCAATGCATCGATCAATATATGTAAATCTGCAGCACATCCTCGAAGATGAGAACTACTTCCAGAGCAACTTTAGTGTGAAAAAAATACCTATCTTCAATTTTCAGGATGAGAGGAGAGCTCCAAAATCTCAACTATCAGCCGCATAGAGAAGATCTAAGAGTTGAGTGTTCAATGTGCAACCAAAGGACGAGGGAAGATGTATTCCACTCCTTGGGCATGTGCCCGGTGCTGAATTAAATCAGAAGGGCTTATTTCGGAAAAAATGTTTTGAGCGAAGTTGAAATGATAGAATACTTAAAAGGAAGGGATTGGGAGAGACTATATAGATACACTTCAAAAGCTGAAAGATACAGATTTCAAATAATAAATGAGCTGTTTTGAAAATCAATTAAGCCTAAAATTTAAAGTTACCAAGTAAATCTATGTACAGTATGTTGATTTATATAATATATAACTATCTTTTTTATTTTTTTCTTTTTCATTGTATCAAAACTGAGCAAACTCTGGCAGACGACTTTTAAAGTCATGCTTATATGATTTATGAATTGTTAAATTGTAAAAAAAAAATATTGTTGAAAAAAAAATAAATCAAACTATCTATTATGTAAACTACGTTTACAAGCAGAATCGAGAGCTCGAGCTGAAATAGGGTCGAATATTCAACCCAGGTTTTTCGTTACTTGAGTTGAGTGCTCCATTTAGAATTGAGTTGAAATGGTATTGAGATTCCAGAAAAATGAATGGCATTAATGTATTTATTTCAATGCAAAACAAATATAATTGAACTAACACGAGTACTTTACTACACGTATCTATTTGAACAATACTATATTTGAAGACAAACATACAAATGAACAGACCAAAGTGTATTATCTGTAAAACCAACTCCTCGACCCAGGTTTTTCGTCACAAATTTCGATTCGACTCAGCTCCCCGAGCGGAGTCAAGTCGAATCAAGCTCATTTCAACTCGAGCCAGGTATACAAAGAGTTGAAACGAGCTTCAAGCTCACTTCAACACCACATGTAAACGTAGTATATCTATCTATCATAATGTCGAATGCATCACAGTAAACCATTTTTGTGGGAAGTAACTTAGCCAGTTTATATTTCTGAGATCTCAGAGGACTAAGAAATATTAACAGGACCCATGTTCTGTAACTCTGGCGATAACTTTTCGAATCGTTAAAAAATGAAACAACTCATTCCTCAGTTATCGCCCCTTGAAAAAATCGGGTTTCTGTAACTGAACGCAATATGGCGCAAAAATTAAAACCAGCTCTAAATCACTCTTAAAATGACAGTCAGCTCTAAATAATTGTTTTAGAACGAGGGTCGGCTCCTTTTCAATTTTAAACGACATAAAGTATACTTTAACACTAAAGCACTCGTCTTACTTTAAAAGCAGCAAAACCCTTCTTTATCTCATAAAAAGTATCACAACAAAAACATAAATGCTAAAAAAAGAGCCAAGTTCTTATATGTTCAAGAAACCTGTGCGTAAAATGTCAGCCAAAAAAAGTAATGAGATCTAAAATACATATATGCCAAGTTTTAAGTTCATGAAGTTTAATATCAAATATCTGAATAAGAATAATATCGAAACAACTCCAAATTATGGCAGAAATTGGTATTAAATAATGAATGATTAAAATGATGATTTTTTTCGTAAAACCAAAAAGTATTTGATTGCCAGTAGATGTGTTTTACGAAAAAAATGCAATAGCCAACGCTAGTCCTAATATGCCATCTACTTCTGAATGCAAAATATAAGAGACAGCAATAAAGTATGAAGAGGACAGGAATTGAAATCTGACTGGAAAAATCGTTTCATATCGTTCCATGTAAACATTTCACACGATTTTGGAAAAAATCGTACTGGAAAGATCGGGTGGTGTAAATGCTGACAATTACTACGTTTACATGTGGTGTTGAAGCGAGCTTGAAGCTCGCTTCAACTCTTTGTATACCTGGCTCGAGTTGAAATGAGCTTGATTCGACTCGATTCCGCTCGGGGAGCTGAGTCGAGTCGAAATTTGTGACGAAACACCTGGGTCGAGGAGTTGGCTTTATAGATAATACACTTATTTGTATGTTTGTCCTCATATATAGTTTTGTTTAAATAGATACGTGTAGTAAAGTACTCGTGTTAATTCAACTATATTTGTTTTGCATTGAAATTAATACATTAATGCCATTCATTTTTCTGGAATCTCAATACCATTTCAACTCAACTCTAAATGGAGCACTCAACTCAAGTAACGAAAAACCTGGGTTGAATATTCGACCCTATTTCAACTCGAGCTCTCGATTCTGCTTGTAAACGTAGTTAATGTTTAATTTCTGAACTCTTCTGGTTGGAATTTCCAGTGGAAGGCGATAGGTCGAACTGTCAATTTCAAAATCAAAACAATTTCTTTTTTTTTTGTGAAATATGTAGTTTATAAAAAGTGAATACCCCTTTGTTCTTGAAACAAATTAAACATAAAAAATATATAAAAGTGAGGTGAACAAGTTAAATATTAAATATCAACCATTAAATTTCAGATAGTTCCTTTTATATTGATGTCATAACGCATAGATAGTTTCAAACCTTGAAAATCATATCCTTATCATGAGAACATCTCATTCTTCTAGGCTGCAGCTAATAGAACACCCGGAATTGAGGTTGATGACAATGCAGTTTGTTGCATATGCATGGACGGTGAGTTCCAAAACACAAACGTGATCCTCTTTAGCGACATGGACATATGTAACGGAGGTACAACTTGGCCGTTCATCAAGACTGTTATGGGGTGCCATACATTCCATACTATAAAAAGGCAGAATAAAATGTAATGTAATGTATGCTTATGAAATAAAGAGGACAAGAAACGTTTTTTTCAAAGTGAATATGTATTTTCTTACGATTAATCAAAAAAAGGTAGAAATTGCTAAATCCTATCCCTGTTCATTACTATAATACCCCCTCAGGGTTTATTTACATACGTATTTTGTTTAGGTTCACAAGTATTTGTCTATCTATATACCATATCATCGGGTGGTGTATCCAAAAATTTTGCGCCCGAGTGAAAAAACATCTACAGGTACGAGTAAGTTTATTGGAAAACAACAAAATGTTAACTTTTTTTCGCGTCTTTCTCTAGTTAGTTAAGTTCAAAATGTATACCTATAATAATTTTATTATAAATTTTTAAAACCATAAAAAGAGATTTTGTCTTTAAGCTATTTTGAGAGCCATTGTGGCCTAACTGCATTTTTCATTATTTTCAGTAGAGCAAAAATAAGGAGCAGATAAATGGACATACATAATTTTTTTTTTGCAGTATGATAAAAAAATAAAAGGTTTTTGATTTTGTATAAATGATTCTTCAAAATACCGTTATAGCCTATTGAATAGTCCGGAAAATGAGAGGTTGAGGGGTATAAAGGAATAATTACGTGCAAGGGTTTTTATTATTGAATATGTTTGTTTGGTCCATAAGCATATTTAAAACCAAAAATGCTACAAAATTCACCCATGTCTTTCTGAGAGAATGGTCACACTGGCTACTTTTCATTATTTTTGATATAACTCGGAAACTAAGCCGAATTTGACAATTTTACATTCAAAATTTTTTGTTAAAAATTAAATTTTCTTTTGAAATGGATACTTCAAAAAATTTTATAAAAACATTTAAGCAGGAAAAGTAAACAAAAACAAACAAAATAAAATCAAAACAAATCAAGAATGCCTAAATTTTTTAATAAATTGTGCATAACTTTTTTGAAACAAAGATAGGGTCAAGACAAGCATAGACGAAATAAAGTAGAGACTAAAGGCTTTACTATGGCATGTTTAAAAAGTAATATATGATCAAAATTGACAGAGAACTGCCCATTCAAATTTTATCATTTCTTATAATTTTTCACAGTTTTGGCCCTAAAGCCCCTTTTTCGGATATCAACCATTAGCCACCTCATAAAAAAACATAAGCACCACAATATCTATAGTTTATTACAATTTTAAGTTATAAATTTTAGTACTCAAATAATGATTTTGTGCGTTGTTTCTAAATTTGAATGGACAGATGGTTTTGCCGCCCCCAAAGCCATTGCGCCTGGAGCGAGAACAAAATGGCAACCTTATTTACTTCGCCACTGCCATCATAAATATTATTTATTATGAAGTAGTATGTAAGGTCACATTCAATCTTTTGAACTTATGTTCAGAGTGTTAAGAATGAATATAAGAAGTTGCGATGTGAGCAAAGCAAAACAATAATAATAGCTATATACAGGTTTGTATATGTTACTATTAACCCCAAAACTTCATCCAAAAAAATAAACTATTATCAAATTAAGAAATGGTTCAAGCAAATGTTTAGTATGTTTTGTTGTATTATATATACATAGATATACGCATACACACTTCCAAGTTTTTGTATAAAAGTGTGTAAAAGTTTTCTTCGAAAACAGAACACAATCGGAATTCGAAAAGATACAATTATTATTTATTATTATTCTGGGGAAAACTATGGCAAAATTAATTGTGAGATAATTTTTAGAATAAAGTGCTTTGATCCATAAATTAATAAGTTTTTTTCATTACACCGAAAAAAAAAACCTTGGTTGATTCAAGTATGTTTCGTGTTTGACCAACAATTGGCTATATTGAGTATGTTTGTAGTTAAAACAACCAATGCCGCATGCTCAAATCAACTAACGAGCCGTTGTTGATATATTTTCTCTGAAGTATCACGAACATATTTGAATTGACTAATATTATTAGTTGATTTGAATAAGATTTTATTTTAAATCAATAATGACATTGTTGATTTGATTGTTAATCAATAATAAACGTGATAAACCGAAAAATTGGCAAACAATTGTGAAATTAAGTATATTTGTAGTTAAAACAACAAACGTTTCGTATTCAAATCAACTAATCATGCGTAGTTGACTTCTTTTTTCTCTTAAGGATCACAAAAATGTCTGATTTAATATGTTTGCTGATATTTTCAATATGAAATCATTTTGATTAACAATTAAAATGCTGCTTTTATTGCCAGTCAGTTATAAGCGTGATTAACAAAAAACTATTTATTTTTTTTTTTTATTGTTTTCATCTTTGTACTATTGTATTGTTGATTTTATAGTTAAACAACAGGAAACATGATAGAACGACAGGTTCGCAATGAACTAAAATTGATGATGTTGGTGGTTTAAGCTACAAACGATTCGTATTCAATTCAAATTACCATGCCTTGTTGATTTTTTTTTCGAATAACGATCACAATAATGTTTGATCAAATATGTTTGCAGATATATTCATTAGGAAATAATTTTTGAATAACAATTAAAATGCTATGTTTATTGCTAATCAGTCATGAACGTGATTAACAAAGAAGTATCTTTTTTACATTTCCATTGTTGATTTTATAGTTAATTAACAACAAATATGATAGAATGATAGGTTGGCAATAAACTAAAATTAATTATGTCTGTGGTTAAAACTACAAACGTTTCGTATTCAAATCAACTAACCATGCGTTGTTGAATTTTAATCCAATTAAGATAGTAAAATTTTTTGATTAAATATGTTTTCAGATGTTTTCAACATGAAAGATCACAAATATGTTTGATTAAATATATTTGCAGATGTTTTAAATACGAAATAATTCGCTAGTAAGAATAAAAATGCTCTTTTAATTACCAATCAAACATTAACGCGTAACTAACCGAAAACTATCTTTTTTGCTATTGGTTTCATCTTTAAACAATTGCATTGTTGATTTTAAGTTATATTTGTATAAAGAGTTAAAAGTTAATCCAGAGCAGATCGAAAATAATAAAACACAGCTATTATTGATCAAACACGCCAACGATCCACTGACTCACTTAAATCCTTTTGAGTTGCATAATAAAAAGGCCTCTAAGATAAAACCCCATTTACGCAAATGGCATGTTGCCATTTAACTGTCAAATTTTGACAGATTATAGGCAAGCAGAATGAAACTGTTAATTCTTTTTGCCAGTCATTCTGTCAAATTTTGCGATACGAGGGCAGTTTGCCAGTCGGGCATTAAAGGATCAGGCTACACATGCAAGTTTCGAAACAGATCGGTTTCAGTTTTGAAACACATGCATCAGCTCAATTAGAGCCTGATTACACGATAAGTTTTTTGGTTCGTTTCGATTTTTGGCAGGTACGTACCATCGTGATCACACACAACGAAAAATGTCCATTCGTGTTTTCGACGTTCAAAAACATTCAGGTTCATTTATTGGAAAATAGACACTAATAATAATTAAAAATGTTTTTAAATCACTTTCGTTACTTCGTTCCCCCTACATCAAATGTGTCAAAACGACGAAACACGAAACGAATCGTGAAATCAAGCTAGATTAAAAACTAAACCATCTCAGATTGATTTGATAGATAAAACGGATTTTTCGCAGCTAGCGCATGTTACAATTTGTGCAACAAATAGTTGAATTTAGTTCATCCTTAAGAATAAATGGAAGCCTTGAAAAATAAAAGCCAAATCTGCACTTTATAATGCAAATTATTTTATAAAATCCAAAAGAATAGAGATGGTCGCGTTGTTTTCAAATATAATATTTTTCCTAAATTTACAGAAAATTAGTTTTTTTGGACCAAATTATTTATTTTAGGTAATTTGAAAAATAAAAATATTTTAACCCATTTTAGAAAGCTTCTGAACCAAAATAATTCATGAAAACATAAAGAATTAATAAAATATTTGAAGAATAAATAAGAAAAAACCAAATCAGCACTTTACATCGCAAATTTCTTAAAAATCTGTATCTAAATCTGACAAATTTTCTACAAATTTTTAGAGAATTACGCAGTTTACAACATTAGATACCATGACCTTACACCGTCACATGAGGTTACTCATGTATTTTATAAATTATTTTATAGACACATTCCAGAAATTTTCTGAATTTACATAATTATTCATGTATAGGTACCTAAACATTTGGCAGAAAACAAATCATCGAAATTGGTGCTGAAATTTGAAAGTTTAAGTTTTGTTTTATTGTTGGCCTTATTGATTCGAATAACACTATTTTATACATATTAATTATTATTTTCAATTTTTACTTGCGATATAGGTACTATAGGGCAAGTTTTGGATTCGTGCAAAAAAAAAATTTCGAGATAACAATCAAACCTGACATTACGATAATAGAGAACACGAAAAAAGTGGGTGGCACAGTTCTGTCTGTCTGTCTGTCTGTCTGTCTGTATGTACCTCAACCTACAGCCTAAACCACTGAAGCGATTTTCTTCAAATTTTGAACTTAAGTTTTTTTTTTGTAGTACCTCGTGGCTTGATGGTTAGTGCGTAGGACTGTCATGCCGAAGGTGTGGGTTCGATTCCCAGCCGTGCCACCTAAAAACAGAAATGTTTTATTCGAGGTACTGCCTCTTACGAGGAACTGACAAATCCTCCAAGAGTATACTTGTCATGAAAAAGTGCTTCTCATTTAGCCGTTCGGACTCGGCAAAAAACTGTAGGTCCCCTCCATTCCTGCCAAAAAACACGCACACAGGAATGGTTGTGAGTTGTAAGTCACTAGGCCCTGGTTCTCCATGAGCTGTTGCGCCACCCAATTTATTTATTTATATATAAGTTTTTTTTGTAACTCTCCAGAGGGGAAATTGAAATTTTTTTTTTAGCTCAAAAAATAACGGTACTTGCCATACAACCGTTAAGGAAAAGCTTATTTATCTCAAAAACGGCTCCAACGATTTTGATAAAAAAAAATCAGTGTATTATTGTAGATATGATATACCTTTAAGTAAGAAAAAAAATCACCAAAAACATTTATTAACGGTACCTGTCATATAACGGTTTTTTTATTTTTGGTTTTCTCATTAACCGCTCGTCCGATTTCAATGAAATTTTTTGCACAAGAGTTTTGTTAGAATATAAATAATACTGCATACCAAAATTTTTGAAAAAATAAATTTTGGATTTTTGAAAAAAGATTCAAAATTTTTTTTTGAAAGTTCAATATTTCGAAAACGGGTCGATGAATTGTTTTGAAATTTCAGTTTTAAATGTATATTAATATATACTCAAAATTGGCATACCAAATTTTTTTTTTTTAAATGTTACAAAAATTGTATATATAAAAAAATAATTTTTAAGAAAACGGCTCCAACGATTTTAAATTTTTTTTTTGCATATATTGATATTTTTTTAAGTAATCAAATGGCATACTTTTTTTGGCGCTCTAAGTTATTTATCAGGCTGTTTAAACAATTAAAAGAACGATTTAAATGCTTTTTTATACTTTTTCTATAATTACTTGAATATTTTTTAAAGTTCTTAAGTTCCACACAACCTGAACATAAGAGCAAGTACGTGCGATCCAGTCGTGCATTTTATTTTTAACTGTCCAGTGTAAACAAAGCTTAATATGTATCTCTCTTTTTCCTTTCATAATGTTTGTTCTTTGTCTCAGCAAGAACATCAAAATGTCGTAGTAAGCAGCTGCATTCTAAAAAAGCATCACACATACTTTGAAAAATGAATACAAACATTATGGCGTCATCAGAAATATCACAAAACTTACAAGTTTGTGTGCTTGAATAAAAATGTTCGTGATCAAAAATATAAGAAAACTCTTTTTTCGTGGTAAAATAATCATGAACGTTATTATATTATCACAAATACTTTGTAAAATGATTGCAAACATTGTTGAGGCATCTGAAACGTCGCAAAAGAGATGAGTTTATATGCTTGAATAGTTGGATTACATAGTCAAGTAGTTTGTACAACATTTTCTGATGGAAAAAATAAATGTAAACGCAAATTTGCGTTCCCATGAATACAAAGATGTTGTATAAAAATGTGGAACTATAATAGTCGATAACTCACTGAAGTGGTCGGAAGTAAACAAGCTAATACAAGGAAATCACATGACGAGCCGATGATAGCCCTGTTTTTAGTGCATTTTAATCTTCGCTTGAAAAAGGAGCATGTCAAATACAACAACATTTTAGTATAACTCCGTATTGTTGTTGTATTTAACATGCTCATTTTTTGTAAGCGAAGATAAAAATGCACTAAAAAACACGGCTAATATCAATTTATAGCTTTTTGTTGAGTTTCATTAACTTTTGCGTTCGGATGTGAAGAGCGCTCCCGAACTCACCCTACGAAAGTGAAACTGCGATTTGGGGAGTTGGGAACGAAAAAAAGAGAGATGAGTCATTTACTTGCGTGGAATATCGAATATGGCTCACTTTTCCTTTTCACTGTTTAGAAAGTTAATTTTTTTAAGTTTTTTGACATTAGCTTTAGACTATTATACGATAAGTTCTACTTTATCTTTGTGACGAAGTCAGAACGGAAATTCCTAGTATTGGAAAGAAGAACCTCATATTCTTTTATTTTTAATTCTTTTGTTTAAAATAAAAATCGGTGCAAAAATTTAAAATTCAAGAGTTATTTTATTTTATTTTTGGCTTTTTTAGTTCGAATAAATCTATTTCATACATATTGGGGGCTATCGTGAATAAAATTTCCCACGGAATTTTTCCCATCGTCGAAAACTGGGAACGTGAATTGTGGTCGCAGTTTCTCTCGGAATTTATTGGCATCGAAAATTAATATTCCGTGGCCACTGGGCTACCATTTTGATCGACCAAATTTGAACCTGCAAGGAACAGTTAAATATTGTTGGCATTTCCAATTTAGAAGATGGGAGAAATTACGTGGTAAATTTTATTCACGATAGCCCCCATTAATTATTATTTTCAATTTATTTAGCTGTTCAGTGTAAACAAAGCTTAATATCCGTCTCTCTTTTTCCTTTCATAATGTCTGTGTTGATGAGAGACGTGAAAAGAAATCTTGTCTCAACATGAACATCCAAAAGTCGTAGCAAGCAGCTGCATTCTATAAAAGCAGTCACACATAGTTTGAAAAATTAATACAAACAATGTAGAGTCATCAGAAATGTCATAAAACTGACAAGTTTGTGTGCTCGGATGAAAATGTTCGTGATCAAAAATATAGGAAAAATCTTTTTTTCATGGTTAAGTTATGAAAAATTAATACAAACATTGTTCAGTCATCGGAAACGTTGTAAACTGGCACATTTATTTGCTTGTATACCAACGTTCGTGATCAAAAGGACGCGTTAAGTATTGTAACCGACTTGGATATGCAATAATTTTCATTTCGTTTTATTCCATCAGAAGTTAAAGTGCCACCGAACGTAAAGGTCAATTTTATACGCGTGTTGTAAAAAAGTGAATCTAATAATAAAAAACTAATACCTATTCACCAGCAATTATTACAAAATTATTGTAATAAGATAATAAAGGTAAGTCATTAAGATTATCCCCAAGTTTGAAACTATTTGTCGGTAGCTTACTTCAGATATGTATGTATCAACAAATATTTCTTAGAATTTTCTTCTATCCAGACGCCATCTTAAAAAAGTATGATTTTGTAAAGAGTTTCGAAATATAATATTTATAGAAAAATGAAAACATAAAAAAAACATACTAAAATACAAAATCAATGTTTTTTCTCTCATAAATTCAGTAATTCTATATAAAACTAATTTTTCGCGTTTGTTTTGTTTAAGGTTAGCACATAATGAGACACCTCACACGATCACACATGTGAGATAATAGTATGACCAGTTCGACATGACCTGAAGGGTGCTTAACAAGATTTTTTTTAAAAGCCAACCAACAAATTGAAAAAAAAAGAATATCTAACATACATTCTTAAAAAAAGGATAACTATACTTATTGTATTAAAGGTAAGTCGTAACGATTATCTCAAAACTTTTAACTTTTTTTAAGATAACAAAATAACTACCTATATATAATAGTTATTTTATTTGAATAGATCATAGATTTTCAAATAAAAATAAGTGATTCGTTTAAAAAAAAAACGTTTGCCGACGTAGAAAAACGAATAAATTAATAAATTTCTTTCAAAGCGAAACGAAAATCGAAAGATATCTAAACTTTTATTCCATTTATAACCCGCTTAAATGTTGTATTCATAGCT
Organism: Dasysyrphus tricinctus; assembly: GCA_963921185.1. NCBI lineage: Eukaryota > Metazoa > Arthropoda > Insecta > Diptera > Syrphidae > Dasysyrphus > Dasysyrphus tricinctus. The sequence continues at coordinate 41,616,158 of OY992531.1, read as the reverse complement.
TTTTTTAATTAAATTAATTTAAAAAACAAAAAGGCTCGCATTGTCAACGTAGGCCATTTTCATGAAAAATGCTTTGTAACTGGAAACATAATTTTTTTTCTTAGCTAAACAGCAAGTGCTAGAGACATGATCTAGCTTATTTTGATAACATTATAATCTTCTAAAAAAATTAATCAAAGTTTTTGATGAAATTTCATTTAAAAACAATTCAGACTATACATAGTATCTATCATCTTGATTTTCAAGACATTTTTCATGAAAACCCCTATTTTAACAATGAGTGTGTTTATTGCAGTGAATTTGGTGTTTGATCATATAATAAAAAATTAAATAAATAAATATTTGGAAAGCTTAAATACTTCAGAGTATAAAATGGTGAGTTAGTTCAATTTTATTCAGACCACTTTTGTACTCACAGCCTTGTGCAATCAAAATTTAGGCTGATTAGATTTGTTTAAAAAACTTATATCTTAGATTAAAACTTTTAAGTTTCTTGCTGTGCTACTTTTTTTCATTTAAACTGATTTTATTTTAAAGGATATAGATACGGTTCTTTATGCACTCTACGGGCCACTTCGTCGGGGAATATTAATGGACAGTATAGCAACATTTCTCACAAAAAACAACACAGCTATATCTCGTAAGGATTTCCAATACATTGCTTGAAGAATCCGTGATCGATTTCATGAAGATTCTGTAAGTATTTATTTTATATTCCCATTCATTTTTTAAAAATTTGATTTAAGATTCGCATCACATTTTTGTAATAGACTGATTTTATTATCTTAAACAGAAGTGTTTTTATGATAAAACTATTTTCTTTTGTATAAAGCTATAAAACATAAAATTTTTTTTAAACCATTGTTGAATTTGAAAGTGCTAAGCTTCTTCTTGAAGTATACTTTCTTAATATTTCCGGATTTTTTTCCTTATCGACCTAGTTTAAATATCCATGTCCCCTTATTCGTCAATAATATTTCAGGGCATGATTCTTGGGCATATTGTCTTAGAATATGCCCAAGAATCATGCCAATTGTATGGAGGTAAAGTTGTATCTACCCCTCTGAGGCAGGGAAGGCAACTTTAAATGCAAAAAAAAATATTAAAAAATTAACGAAAGGACATGCAATAATGTGCTTTAAATTTTTTGAAAGCTAGTTACCAACCCTTGTATTCGGTTTTTAAATCAGTTGTTTAAGCGAATAGTTTTTGAGAAATTAAATTTCAAAGTCAAATTTTTTTTATTTTTTTTAGGTTGATATTTTTCAAAATTATTCGTATTAAATGTAATTAAATACTGTTTCTGTATTCAATATTCAATGCCCATAGTAAATTTTAGTCAAAAACCAATATCCAAATTTAAAAATCTTTCTTAGTTTTTGAGACATTAAGAAAAAATAAAAGGTACTTTTCCCAAAAAAAAAAAACGAAAAAAGGGTTTAACTATGAACATAATTCATGGATAAATTCATTTTTAATTAAAATATTACTGACGAAATCCTGAGGTCCATTCAAGTCGAAAAACTAACGTGCAAATTTTCTCATTTTCGCTCTCATTTTCGACTTATAACGGTTTTTATGATTTTTATTCTTTTTTTCCTTTGACTGGCTCTAACTTTGCCAAACTACAACCGATTCTTGAATTTACACAAGAAAATTTAGCAAATTTTATCTATATGTCCTTTAATAAGGGTTCTGATAACGGTTTTCGTGCAATTTATTATCGAAAACATTTTTTTAGCATTTTGTTTTTTTTTTACTTGGATATCATTTTTTTTTTTTTTTTAAAACACGTTACTAAGCATAATTGTTTCTTTTTTATTATGAAAGGCAATTGTGTTCTCTTAAAAATAGTTAACACTTTTTAACTAAAAAGTTCATTTAAAATTATTTAAAAAATTAAAAAGTAAAGAGATTCAAGAAATAATACTCGCTTCAATTCGTTTTAGTTTTGTATTATTTCTTTTAATTTTCTTCATTTTTTAAAGTATTTTTGTAAGCAAAAGTGCTTTCAAGAATTGCAAGAATACATCCTTTTCTCTTTTCAGAATGTTCAACACAGTTGACAAATTTCAAATGCAAAAAGCATTTTAGTTAGCTTTTGAAAAGAACTTCAGAGTTTATAATAAACCCGAACTTTTTGCCTACTAGATTTACTGGATACGGAAAAGTTTGGGTCTCAATAGTAGGTAGTAAATAACTACAGTTGAGATTTAATTATAAATTTCCTATCAAAAACGATTTTGAATCCACTAGAAGAAATACAACAATTTCAGTTTTTATTACGGTAACATTACCTTCTATCAAAATTCATTAATTGCAGATCAATTATTATGCGGCACCTAAGCAGCAGCCGCTACTACAATTTAATGCGCTGGCATAGAAAAATTGGCCTTGACAAGACAGGCGAAAATGAATTCAACTCAAGTCCAAGTCAAAGTTTTTTTAATCCAAATTTGACCGAAGAAGAAATGGAATTGTTGCATGGTAATTTTTTATCTTCAAACAATGAAAATTATTCTTAAAACTTTCTCATTTAATGATATGATTTTTTTTGATTCAGACGATACCTTGGCAGATATAAAATGGCTAAGAATTCACAATTAAAGAGCCTTGCGATAAGGTAAAATCTAAATGAAGAACAACTTTCAAGACAACAAAAAATTGAAAACCAGAATTTTTCCACAGTTAAGAACAACTGGCCCTTGATTAAACAGTCTGCTGGAGTGACATTGGTAATTGGTTTAATATTTATATTGTCCTCAATTTGTCTGCATTTCCATTGAATTGATAGAGAAGATATCAATAACGCTAAAAACTTCATGCCTCTCAGCTTATCTGTGCATCCAGCCCACTTAAATGTTCTTCAATTCTGTAGATAGAAATCAATGTCGTTAACACTTAAGTCATTTAGTGACTGCAGTTGAGTCATGACTTAGACTTATTTTAATAGTCTTTAGACTTATTTTAATAGTCCTTTAACTTAAACTCTTAAAATAAAAGTCGTAGGTCATTTTGAAAATCGTGACTTGAAATCAATTCGACTGCAGTCTCTATGACTTTTTAAAATCTTTAAAGTCATTTAAAAGTCAAAATTTCATTTATAAATTGTGCAGTATTTTCAATAAGTCACTTGGGTACTTTCAAATCAAAATAAAACATGAAAAGTGGAAGATTCTCACGCTTTAGGAGGGAATTAAACACTGGTCACAAATGTTTGAAGAAAAAAATGTTTGGCATGAGGGTGGTCCAAATAAAATTGTTTTGCAGTTTTTTTTTTTAAATTAAGTTTCTTACATCTTGTGCACCTAGTGTCATTTGGCCGCCGTGCCGTCTCCATTTTTAAATTAAAAACTAAATTGCATTTTAAAGCATTTATTATGACAGTTTATGCTTGTTAACTACCCAATAAAAATAAATAATAAAATATATTTGTTATTAAAGAATTAATTTATCTGGGTTCTTAGATTAAAAACTTTATACCCCGTGGCATGATGGTTAGTGCGTAGGACTGTCATGCCGAAGGTGTGGGTTCGATTCCCAGCCGTGCCACCTAAAAACAGAAATGTTTTATCCGAGGTACTGCCTCTTGCGAGGAACTGACAAATCCTCCAAGAGTATACTTGGCATGAAAAAGTGCTTCTCACTTAGCCGTTCGGACTCGGCAAAAAACTGTAGGTCCCCTCCATTCCTGCCAACAACACGCACACAGGAATGGTGGAGAGTTGTAAGTCACTAGGCCCTGGTTCTCCACGAGCTGTTGTGCCACCCAATTTATTTATTATTTATTTTATATTAAAAAAATTGTTTTTTGTAGCATATACTTTGTATTCTTAAAACATATTTTGCTTTTTTTCTTATTTCTTTCTTAAGGTAAACATTGATCTTGTCATTCTTTATCCTGGAAAGCAGAACTGTTTCATTGAACTATGGGATGAACTTAATGTCTCCATAATCCCCGTTTTCAACAAAAAATTAAAGACCATAATAGTCTAGAGCTGCTTGGTTTCTTAAACAAGAAACATCTTGTGAATGGTATGTTTAATGCTCAGTATGCTTTTATATTATTAAGTAATTAACTAAATGTTTACTTTTTTTAGACCTTGAAGACGTTACAGTAAGGAATCTCCTACATTCTATCCTCCCACCTTCCGCAAGACAAGCAAACATCGCATCTGGTATGGAAACCAGAAAAAGAAGGTATTTCAAGCCAACCATAAAGGACTTGCAAACATCAAGCAAATGATTTTAATCCAATTATCGACCAGCTGTCAATAAAGGTGAGAGAACTCGGACAAAATCTGCAACTAGTAGTAATTTATTTTGAATTTGAAAAATCGTTAATAATCATAGTTTATTTCAACGAAATGAAGTACAAGTTTGAGTCATTACTTCCTGCACTTGATACATGCTTTAAAGTTTTTTTTTGTCTTAAATCTTAAATATCCAATAGCATGTAGTTCAGTATGGCTGTTTTTTCAAAAATATTTTTTAAAATTAAAAGTTCGGAAAGAGTTCCACCAAATGTTTTTATCTTAGACAACATTTTGAAAAATTATAATAATGTTTTAAGTGCCATTTATGTATGCCCAATAGAGTGGAGCGTTTTTAGCAAATTCAAATCACTGCGTGTAACTCATAGTTTATGTGAAATGGTTTTCTGAACGTATTCTCATAACAAATCTTGAGTCACTTTTGGAAAAAAAATTGGGAATCCACTGAAAAATACCCCTTTCTCAAAAAATTTACTTATTTTGAATATAGTGTAGAAAAGCTATGTCCTAGAAACCATAAACACTTTTTATATTGAATTTAGCTGTATTAACAATAATATTTTTCTGAACACAACCTTATGATCAATTGTCAATCTCTTTGGGAGAAAAAAACGGGAAGCCACTGAAAAAGAAATCTTTTTTTCAAAAAACTTTGCTTATTTTGAATATATAAAAATAGCTGCGAGTAAGTACTAGTCAGTCGCTTCCCATTTTCTTTCTCCCAAAGTCGGCCCAAAATTCATAATGAGGATGTGTTAAGAAAAATATTGTTGTTAAATTCTACTAAATTCAACATAAAAAGTATTGATGGTTTCTAGGACATAGCCATTCTATCCTATATTCAAAATAAGTCAATTTTTTGGAAAAGGGGTATTTTTCAGTGGCTTGCTGGTTCTTTTTTCCCAAGGGTGACTCAAAACTAATGATGAGGATACGTTCAGGAAACTATTACGTATAAACTATTTATAAGTTGCACCCAGTGATTTGGAAAAATTCGATAAAATCGCTCCACCCCAATGCCCAACAACGTCCTTAGCTGATGAAAAAGGTATTTTTTTGTTTGAAATCCTTCATACCTTCAAATGTCTGTAATCTGCTTTTGCTGAAGAAACATTCTTTCACATCATCGGCTAATTTAAATCAACTTTTTTTTTCAAAAAATACTTTTACATTCTGCAATATAGAAAATTATTATTTCAGTCGATCTTGAGAAATTAATCGAATCAAAAAAAAAAAAATATTTAGCTATGCAGTCTATGAAAATATATTACATTGGCTTAAGTTAACCATTGCACTTCAAATGAAATATTTTATGGTACTTACATTATTAATTATAATATTTTCTTGAGACCTACAAAAATATTATTTTGTAAAAAATATTGTTTATTATTTTAGCTTTACAAGAACAACAGTTAAAAACTGTTTTAAATAAGTAAAATTAATTAAGAAGTCCGTTCAAATGGAAAGAATTATCGTTTTATCAATACCTTTTAAAATAAGTACTATTTTTAAACAAAGATTTTTTGTGACTAGTAAGAGTATCATGTACGAGTATGTATGATAAAATGGAACTTTTTTTTATAAAAGGTATATTCTAAACATGTAAAACTATTGTTTAAGAAAAAAAAGATTTAGTTTTGACTTTGATTTGTAAGAGTATCTATGGCACTTAGATCTTTTAAAAAACATTTTTCTGAAACATGTACAAATATTATTTAATTTTCAAATTTTTATTTTAAACTAGTATGATAATCTAAGTTAATATTATCTGTATACGTTTATTACTTTTGTTTTAGAAAACATTTACGAAAATATTAATAAACTCAATTTGAATACATTCAAACATTTACCTGTTTTTACTATTATTTTAAAAGTTCTTACAGCATACCAATTTAAAAGTAAGTATTCAAAATAATGGAGCGAACACGTCATTATGATTCAATCACAAATGATAGTATATTAACAAGGAAAATAGTAAGCGAAACACCAAGTAGTATACTTATTTGAGCATGGACATTAATGTTGAAGCACAAATATTTCACCGGACTTTCCTGTTTAATTAGCAACAAAAATAATCAGCTGATCACGAATGTATATAAATTACTACAAGGTTATTTTTAGTTTAACAGAATTATGGTTATTTGAGCATATATATGGACAACAACGAATGTATATGCATAACAACACTGTTATTTTAAGCCAAACACAAACATAGTTATCTAAGCACGGAAATTTAACTTCAAACACAAATATTTTAGAAGATTTTCCTGCTTGGTTAACAATGAAAATGATGAGCCAATCACATACATAGTCATTGAAACATATTAATTTTAGTTCAAGCACAACAAATATTTCCAAACTACCGTGTTCGATTAACAATGAAACTGATTATTCTATCACGTAAATTCATAAATTTCACACCAATGAATATTCAGCTTAATACAAAGCATTGTTCGTTAAAAATGTTTATAGTTGACATATAATCCGGAAAAATATGTTCGTGATCACGAAAAATATTGGAGTACCTAGAAACGTGATCAATTTTTTAACACTTTTACAGTCACTTTAAAATGCGAAGTGTTTGTTCAAACCCGAAATCGATCACGAACATCGTAAAGTTTTGATAAAAAGATTGACAACGCAAGCATAGTCAGATTGACCAAGATGCGTGGTTGACGCAAGATTAACCAAGGATATTGGTTGATTTTACCAACGTTTTTTTTTCGGTGTATACTAGATTATTTTTATTGCTCTTTTTATTGTGGCTACAAGTGCAACAACAAGACAAAGACCACGTACTACAACTACAACACAACCAAACACATCACCCAATGGAGTTAATGTACCAAACCAAGACGGTTTAGCAGGCGCACGTGTAACCCCAACACCTAGACTACGACATAAAATTCGAATGTCTGAACATGATGTAGATAATGTAGATGAATTTGGCATTATAACATTTGGCGATTAGGTGCATTGAATAAATATTAAAGTTATATTGTTTTCAAAAATTGATAAAAATAAAGGCTTTTTGTAAATTATCTACTTTTCAAACATATTTTAATGTTAAGGAGTCAAAATTATTTTTACATGTTCTCTATGGAGAAAGTTGGTATTGGTTTCGTAAAAAAAAAATATATCTATGCTTCTGGAAAAGTCTATAATAAAGTGGGTTTCGGCATGACTTCGGCGTCGTTTGGTCTGTGCGTTCATACCTATACGTCTGCATGTCTGTGCATGCATATCTGTGCGTTCACAGTACCTACTTACATCAAGCTTAAGTCTAAACGGGTGAACCGATTTGCTTCAAATTTTGTATAGATCCTCTTTATACAGGTTAAATTAGAATTTTTGTTCTAGCCCATCTATGCATGGCAAACATAAGCCAAAAAATATGTCTTTTATTTATTTGTTTATACAATAAAAAATATTTTTAAAATATTATAAGTATTCCATTAAAAATTCTATCAAAATCTGCAAAGCTTTGTATATGAAATGAAAACCATAGTACTATCATGGTGGCACTCGAAGAGGGCGACATCTCAAGTCTCCAAGGGGTACCTTGACGTGGAGAATTGTGGAATAAGTGGAAGTGTGGACGTGAAGAATAGTATAAGCACGGGAAAGACGTATACTGAATTTATGAGAGTTAGAGTGAATCAGGTAGAAGGCATTTTGGAGAAAATATTCAATTTTGTTTTGGTTATCGGTTTTGTTTACATTTTTTTTACTATGCAGATAAAGCTGAAAGACACAAAAAGAACAATTTTGGATATTCTTTTTGGCTTTGGGGTTTTTATGGTGCAAGGTAAAGGGGTAGGTATACATGTGAAGGTGTATTTGTTGTTTCACAGCTGTAGGCGTATTGTCTTCAATATATTTGGGTTTCTATGGTGCAAGAGGAAGATGTTGTTATACATTGGAATATAGGTAGCTAGGTATGTGGGTTAGTTTTTACAACTGAGTGGGTAGTTGAGAACCTAAGCTCGTCATATCCAAAATTTTCATTTTGTGCAAATGAAAAAAAAAACTAATTAAGGTGAAATGGTAGATATTATAAAAGATTTTATTTTATACCTATAATCTTTGTATATGAAAATTTTTCATATACAAAGCTATAATAGAAGATTTTTAAATCTATGTTATGATTGAGAGCAAACAAATATTGGAAGTTCCGTTTAAAAGATATTTAACAGCTAAATTTGGTTATGAAGAGTTTTGTTGCAAATCATTGGATATGGCCAGTTTCCCCACCATTCCCCCCTCTCACAATTGCACCCTCTAATATAAAAGCACTCCCCTACTTTCCAATCTTTAATGACCCATTTAAAATTGTTTACAATAAAAACCTGTGAACGTTTTAGTTCCTTCTTATATTAGTGGGGCGGCTTAGCTATTCAATTGTGCACTTTGTGATAAAAGCAAATAATTTTAATCATTGTTGGCACATTATAAAAGAATGATTTTAAGATGTTGGGCCACTTCGTATCTCCACCCATTAAGGTGGGCGGGGCAATTTTGTTTTGAAAAGGACTTGAACTCGAAAAAAAATTATAAAAAATTAACGACAACACATATAATATTTTGCTATATCTTTTTTGAAAGCCAAAACGCCATTCTTAGATTCTGTTTTTAAATTAAGGTATTTGAGTAAATAGTTTTCGAAAAAATAATTTTCAAACTCAAAGTTTTGAAAAAAAATGTGGAAAAAAATATGTATACTGATTTATTTTTAACTTTGCGTAGTTATATAAAAATTAAATTTTTATTTTTCAATGCTCCTATCAATTCTGGGTCGAATTTTGAAAACCAATTTCTTTTAAGTCCCTTAGTTTTTGAAAAAAATTGAAAATTATAAAACCATTTTTTTCGTAGACAAACTTTTTTTTTGAGTATTTGTCTAATTCATTACGTAATTTTTTATCAAAAACACCCTGAATTTGTACCTATTGACAAAAACAACAATATAGACCAGTAACTGTCAAATCCCCTCCCTCGTCAAAAAAAAAATATATATTAAAGAGTAGGAAACCTCATATGACAATTCTTTTTATTTAATGACTTAACGCAAATAAGAAATAGAAAGCAAAAATTCAATTTAAAGACACTTTGTTACAAGTTAGGTTAAAACATGCTAAATTATAATACATAATCCACTAAAAATAATATATTGTAAGACCGGCTTATACTAGAAATTTATAAATAATACATAATGTGCATACATGTTAACACTTGTGTACAAGTTTGCGAAACCTTATCGAAATTCTACCCTGCTACAGGAATGTTTTTTAATCAATTTTCTTCATATTAAACAATATCGTGAAGGTTGTATTCATCGGTGTCCTCTGGTCAAAGAACAGAAACCAAGAACAAAACAGATCAGTAGATGAAAACCTTCATCGACCTTGAATTTGCCTGAACAAAAAAGTTTGCCCACAGGCTGAAAACTTTAAAACAGTGAGATTAGTTGTTCTTGTACCTTTTCGCAGAACCGTACCATGAGAGAGAGTTGGGGGTTGTGCAACTAATTCGTACCTCATGTAAGTAGAAGGCTCAACATTACTTCTCAAAACGCAAGCGAGACAGTGAAACAGTTGGTTTGGGTTTATTTGCACATTAGTGTCGATTTTTGTCGTTATGGTCAAACGTACAAGTGAACGAACTTAATCTTTCCTCCTTAATGAATATTGCTGAAACGCTGACCAAATATCGCTTTCATGGCTTTAAACCTTCAGCATTCCTAAGTTTGATCAGCTTTCATGAATCATGAGCAACCACACATGTAGTCAAAGATACAAGAAGAGCAATTTCCTCAAACGGCTTGTAAAAATGTAGCCAATTTGTCAAATTAAAAAAGTACCTATTATGTCCAATGGTACACAGGGATACTGAGCTCTTCGGAGATCACATTTTTCGTGGACAGCCAAGCTGCTATCAAAGCAATAGCCAGTGAGATTATAAGATCCAAGACAGTAGAAAAATACCGAGAAATACCGAATAATATTTGTAACAATAACCAAGTCAAACTTTGCTGGGTTCCTGGCCATAACAATAATAAAGAAAGGAATAGAAGATGAACTGGCAAGGAAAGGGTCGGTATCAAATAGAAATAGAAGTAGCCAATTAGAAAATTGACTAGACGTCTTAATCGGCGTGATTAAAAGTAGAATAGACCTAATAACGAAAGGGCAAATCAATAACTCCTGGATGCTCAGGAACTAGTGCGTTATCTCTAGAAGTTTAAGGCCTAGAATAAATGAAAAGAAAACTCAGTATATTTTATCGCTGAGTAAAAAGAATATTAGAATCTTGATAGATGTACTAACAGGTCATTGCGCCATTCATTGGCACAATGGCCACCAGACTGAGTGTTTTCACATCCAATTTTCAACCATTACCAACCATTAAACACCTATTTTGCGACTGTTCAACCCTCTAAACAAATCGCCTCCATTACTTTGGAAACAGGGTTGTTGGAGAACAGGACTATCTAGCGCATGTCTGAATGGCAAACAGGAAAGTTCATAGAAAGCACAGGCTGGTGAACCAGTCTGTGTGAACCAATAGTTTTTTTTAAGGGGATCACAATGGAGCAAAAGGCTCCCTTGTTCGCAACATCCCCTGTGCACGCCCGTCCTTACCTAACCTAACACAACCTATGGCCGTTTTCGAAAACGTCAAATCAAACTCAATTTGATCATCAAATGATCGTCAAATATGCAATCGTCCTTCTTGCACAAAATCAGTTTGATCAACGTCAGTTAATTTACTTGCAAACGCATTTGACGTTAGCAAACACGCTCTCTGGCTTTTATATATTTTGTACGTCAACTCGATTTTTTTTACTGCACAGCTGCACCGCAGATGATGTTTTCGAACATGTGATTTTAGCAAGCTGCATTATCGAACACAATGCTAATACAGTAAAGTTTGTATTTGCGTTTTCGAACAGAAGACTTTTGCAGTTTACGTTTAAGAACATTCTGCAAATGCATTTTTGACGCAGTTGACGGTTTCTAAAACGGCCTATGTCTGGTTGAAAATCTCGAAGTTCAACGTGTTACTCTTTTTTTCGGGGAAAACACCACTGAACAGCAATATGTGGTTATTGCGCCGATCCCGGCTGCGCTCATTGACCAAAGGGCACCGATGAATACGACCTTCACGATATTGTTTAATATGAAGATAATTGATTAAAAAACATTCCTGTGGCAGGGTAGAATTTCGATAAGGTTTCGCAAACTTGTACACAAGTGTTAACATGTATGCACATTATGTATTATTTATAAATTTCTAGTATAAGCCGGTCTTACAATATATTATTTTTAGTGGATTATGTATTATAATTTAGCATGTTTTAACCTAACTTGTAACAAAGTGTCTTTAAATTGAATTTTTGCTTTCTATTTCTTATTTGCGTTAAGTCATTAAATAAAAAGAATTGTCATATGAGGTTTCCTACTCTTTAATATATATTTTTTTTTTGACGAGGGAGGGGATTTGACAGTTACTGGTCTATATTGTTGTTTTTGTCAATAGGTACAAATTCAGGGTGTTTTTGATAAAAAATTACGTAATGAATTAGACAAATACTCAAAAAAAAAGTTTGTCTACGAAAAAAATGGTTTTATAATTTTCAATTTTTTTCAAAAACTAAGGGACTTAAAAGAAATTGGTTTTCAAAATTCGACCCAGAATTGATAGGAGCATTGAAAAATAAAAATTTAATTTTTATATAACTACGCAAAGTTAAAAATAAATCAGTATACATATTTTTTTCCACATTTTTTTTCAAAACTTTGAGTTTGAAAATTATTTTTTCGAAAACTATTTACTCAAATACCTTAATTTAAAAACAGAATCTAAGAATGGCGTTTTGGCTTTCAAAAAAGATATAGCAAAATATTATAAGTGTTGTCGTTAATTTTTTATAATTTTTTTTCGAGTTCAAGTCCTTTTCAAAACAAAATTGCCCCGCCCACCTTAATGGGTGGAGATACGAAGTGGCCCAACATCTTAAAATCATTCTTTTATAATGTGCCAACAATGATTAAAATTATTTGCTTTTATCACAAAGTGCACAATCATGCTTCATATGGGCGCTAAGCCGCCTCACTATATAACATAATTAATAGCCTATGATGGATAAGAAGAGTTTTGAAAGCAAACCTACTGCTTAGAATGGATATGGAAAGTTTTGATGTAAATTGCACTGTGGATATCGAGAGTTTTGGAAACAATAACGATGTTTGACATCAATATTAAAGGATCTTAGAGGGGTAAGGGTGTCAAATTTTCTTTAAAAACTATTCAATGCCCAGCTTAACAAATCTGGATCAAAATCTCAATTTTTGATAAAAGTGGATAAGTATGATGAGTTTTCGTTCTCATCTACTCAAATGTAGGTGTTTTGTGTGCAGGATTTATTACAAATAATGTACATGCAAACTTTCCGCACTTTTCAAACTTTTCTTTCGCTTTTTTCCTTAATATATATACGTTTATTTTAGTAAAGGCTACATTGGGGTGGAATACCATTTTCAAAAAAATGATTATTAAGGTGCAGTGCAATAACACCCACGGTAATAAAATCCTTGGGCCGTGGGCGTTATTTCCCAAAATAAAAGGAAAAAATACCCACGGGTTTATTTTCCATTTTAAAATGACAATAACCCACGAAAGAAAAGAAATAAGAACCGCGGGTGCTATTGCTTTTTGGATTTGGCATTTAAGCCCACACTTAAAGTATAATCTATACTCTGCTTTTAAATACTCTTCTATTTAAAGATCTCAAAATGATAAAGTTGGATATCTTAATATATACAACAAAGTCGGGTTAGTTACACCATTTATAAGTTATAACTGAAGAACGGCTGAACGAATTTTAATTATCTATGGTTTGTTGGATTTGTCTCCGCCTCAAATAGGAGAATAGCTATTAAAATATCAGAAAAGTTCACGGATAAAAATTATATGCACTTTGGGTAGGTATAGGTACCTGTTTTATTATAAATAAAAAGAAATCAGAAAATAAGTTTGAAAACGAATCAATAAATTATGAAATTTTGTTTTGACAAAATGAAATTAAAAAAATTATAATATAGTCGAATCTCCATATTTCGTTCTGACAAAATAAAATTACGGGATACCGACATAATCTCCAAAAACAAAATCCACAAATCCAAAATCCCCACACTTTTAAAAATCTACAAATTTGAAATCACAAAATCCACGAACCAAAATCCCCTATCCAAAATCCATAAATTCAGAATTCACAAATCCAAAATCCACCAATCGAAAATCCACAAATCCAAAATCTACATATCCAAAATCCACAAAAAAAATCCCCATTAGAATTCTCTAACAAATATATCACTCTCTAGTTCATTTACAAACGTCAAAATTGGCACTGGGCTAATTATCATATCCAAATTGGCTGTGGCATTGTATTTTTTCATTTTGCACTTCGCAATTTGACACTTCCGCCACAATGAAAGCTGTCACTTTTGAAATTGGCAGATTTGTAAAATTCCCTATGCTTACTTGTGGTATATGTTGAAATACAATCCAGAATTTTGGTTGGTTGTTGAAAGTCTAAGGAGCAACTCTCCCTGTACACAAAATTCTATTGAGGCCTGGCCCCACCACCGCCACCTCAAGGCCATCGCTGAAAAAAATGCTCCGGGCTTTATTCTTTAATTGGAAACCTATCCAAAGAAATGATTGTTGTTACTACAACCATAGAAATAAAATGCACGACTGGGTCGCACGTACTTGCTCTTATGTTCAAGACACTGTGGGATAAAGAAAATTGTATATAAAAACATGGAAATTATTAGAGAAAAATGTAGAGAAGCATGAAATACGACATTGAAATTGGCTAAAACAACTCTTATGACAGTTTGGGGTGAAAAAGAAGAATGCCATCTTAATTCTTGATTGAATATGATTGTATGGGAAAAAAAATTTAAAATCGTTGGAGCGGTTTTTTAAAAAATGAATTTTTTATATATAAAATTCTTAAAACATTTTTAAGAAAAAATTTTGGTATGCAAATCTTAAGTAAATATTTATATGTATATAAAAACAAAATTTGAAAAAAAATTGTTAACCCGTTTTTGAGATATCGAATTTTCAAAAAAAAAAATTTGAAACTTTTTTCAAAAATCCAAAAACTTTTTTTTTGAAAATTTTGATATGCAATATTATTTCATCTTATCTGAAAATTCATTCAAATCCGTTGAGCCAATAACGAGAAAACTCAAAATAACAAAATACGTTCTATGACAGGTACTGTTAATAGTTTCTAAGTGTAAAATTTTATATTTTTTTGTAGTAGATCATACTAATTTTAGTATATAGAAAAAGTTTTATCAAAATCGTTGGAGCCGTTTTTAAGCAAAAAAATATTTTCTTTTGTGGTTTTTTAACTTTTGTATGGAAGGTACCGTTATTTTTTCATAAATTTAAAATTTTTTCTAAAAATATTTTATAACGTACTAAAAAACTCTTAAAGATCGAGTTTGAAAAAAATCGATCTTGTCATTTTCGAAATATTTGATTTTCCAAAAAAAATTTTGAAACATTTTTTAAAAATCCAAAAAATATTTTTTAAAAAATTTTGGTACACAAAACTATTTATATTTTTTGGAAGCTTCTGTATAAAAAAAATAATTGAAATCGGTCTTACCGTTTTGAAGAAAATCAAAAATTTAAAAAATGGTTCTTTGGGAGGTACCAGTTATAACCATTTTTGAAAAAATGGTTTTCCACTTAAACAAAGCCTTTACTAAAATAAATGTTTTGAATTTTTTTTAAGAAAAGTTGGCGAGCGGTTTTTGAGAAAAATACGATTATGTAAAATTGCTAAAAAAAATCGTATGGCAGGTACCGTTATTTATGTGCGTGAAGTTAGCACCGCCATTTTCGATTTTCAAAAAAAAAGGTTGTGCTGTAATGTGCCCAACTTGTGCTGCCATGTGCCGTATTTTTTAAAAAAATCGTACTAAGGGTTTGGTTTTTAGAGGGTACCCATTTTTTTAGCGTGAAGTTAGCACCGCCATTTTTGATTTTCGAAAAAAAAAAATTGTGCTGTACTGTGCTCAACTTGTGCTGGCTTGTGCCGTAAATATTTTTGAAAAATTCGCAAGTTTGCAAATTTTACGAATGAAATTTTTGCGAAATCTCAAAATTTCGTAAAAAAAAAAGTTGTTCTGCATTGTGCTCAAAAAATGATACTAAGAACCAAAAAGAAAAAAACAAAAATTCGCAAAATTGCATCTATTATGGCCAAAACTAAACTTTGCGAAGGGTGGTAGAGTGAAGTTAGCACCGCCATTTTCGATTTTCAAAAAAAAAAGTTGTGCTGTATTGTGCTCAACTTGTGCTGGCTTGTGCCGTAAATATTTTTAAAAAAATCGCAAGTTTGCAAATTTTACGAATGAAATTTTTGCGAAATCTCAAAATTTCGTAAAAAAAAAAGTTGTTCTGCATTGGGCTCAAAAAATGATACTAAGAACCAAAAAGAAAAAAACAAAAATTCGCATAATTGCATTTATTATGGCCAAAACTAAACTTTACGAAGGGCGGTAGCGTGAAGTTAGCACCGCCATTTTCGATTTTCAAAAAAAGAAAAAGTTGTGCTGTATTGTGCTCAACTTGTGCTGCCTTGTGCCGTAAATATTTTTGAAAAATTTGCAAGTTTGAAAATTTTACGAATGAAATTTTTGCGAAATCTCAAAATTTCGTAAAAAAAAAGTTGTTCTGCATTGGGCTCAAAAAATGATACTAAGAACCAAAAATAAAAAAACAAAAATTCGCATAATTGCATTTATTATGGCCAAAACTAAACTTTACGAAGGGCGGTAGCGTGAAGTTAGCACCGCCATTTTCGATTTTCAAAAAAAAAAAAAGTTGTGCTGTATTGTGCTCAACTTGTGCTGCCTTGTGCCATAAATATTTTTAAGAAATTTGCAAATTTGCAAATTTTACGGATGAAAATTTTTCAAATTTTGCAATTTTGTAAAAATTAAAGTTGTACTATTTTTTGCTCAATTTGTGCTGCCATGTTCCAAAAAAATCGCATATTTGTAACTTTTACTACCAAAAAACAGTTTTGCGAAGCTATTTTGTGCCCAATTTGCATTCCCATGTACATATTTTCGCCAAAAATAGATTTTTGCTGCGTTAAGTAAGCAGAGTATTCAATTTAAAAAAAAGAAAACAAATGATAAATTTTCATCTTTTCCGTTTTTTTATTATAGTTTATTAAAAATTGTGTAGAGAAAATTAAATGGCTTCTCATGGTTCCCAAGTCAAGTAATATAAGCCGTTTTCCTTT
This sequence comes from Dasysyrphus tricinctus, assembly GCA_963921185.1. Classification (NCBI taxonomy): domain Eukaryota; kingdom Metazoa; phylum Arthropoda; class Insecta; order Diptera; family Syrphidae; genus Dasysyrphus; species Dasysyrphus tricinctus. Next base: position 41,599,544 of record OY992531.1, on the reverse strand, counting down.
GGAGGTGGCGAAGTACTTACGAGTAGATGAAAACCCTAATCTAGTACTACCAACTGCACATGCTCTCATGCGCGAGTAGATACATTTTACATGTGAAAGCAGTTTGATGTGTTCCATTGAAAAAAGCTGGCAAAGTACTTGCAAGTACTTCGCCACCTCCAAAGGAAAACGCCTATAGAAATACTTTTGTTTCAGTTCAATGTTTCAGTTTCCGGTTTCCACTTATTTGGCGAACGACACCTACTTTCCGAGGTCTGAAACTCATGCTTAAGGTAAGATTACACTATGTTAAACCGTTCTCTTTTCCTTACCCTGAAGCCTGATTCAGAATGCGACGGGAAAACGAGACGAGAGCGTGAAGTGATTCGCTGTCATCTTTTTCTAGTTATAAAATCATTTCGCAATTCCCAATGCGGCGATATTTCTTGCAACGAAAAATTTTTTCTTAAAATAAAAAAATAATAAAAATTATCCAAAAAAGATTTAAAGACAACGGATTAGGAACTACTTTATCTTTTAATTTCAAGTTATTGTATTTTTTCTTTTGAAAAAATACTTCCATTATGTAAATAACTTGTCAAAAAAGAAAATCGTCGTCTTGTCGCGTCTTCTTTTTTAATTTTTCGAATTTTTGGCGTGACGTGACGACGAGAAACGCTTCATTGTGTATATCCTCATATAATTTCACCCAGCGGCTCCATTAGCAATATTTGAGGCAATAAATTGCCTCACTCATTGCTATTGCCTTTAATAATGCAAATGGAGACGCTTTGTCAATGGCAATGGCAATATTGCCTAGAAGATGAGAGGCAATTATTGATTTCCATCTTCAAGGCAATAAATTGAGGAAAATTGTGTGAAAAAAACGACAACAAAGCAAAACAATTAACATGTTAAATACAACAACAACTATGTCCATATAGAGTTAGCTAAGTCCAGATAATTAACTGGAGTCAGCGTTACCTTCGGGACTCTTTTTAAACGCTGGGACTCCAGGACTCCTCTTTTTAAAAATGATTGAAATTTGACTCCTTTTACAATTTTAGGACTCTTTTTCATAAACACACAAATATTTATTGAATTCTATGTTATGAACGAGTTCAATTCGCTTGAAGCTCATTTCCACCCTTTGTTTACATCACACAGTTTCAAAAAAAAATTGTTTTATTTCATTCAAAAAGGTTCAAAAGTTTCAGTTGAGCGAAAAAAGACGTCTATGAAAATTTGAGCTCTTAACATTCATGTTAAGGCATGCCTCATCGCAGGTTTAGGGTATCCATGTGATTTGTATTGGAAAAAACACCTGTGGCCTATTGCACCATCTTACAAAATTGTAAGTACAATTACAAATTGGTAGCCCACAAAATTTTAAAATTCCAGATTCTTCAATACAAAATTTGTAGTTGTAAATTACCAGCGATGTAATAACGTAATTGTAATAACGGTTCTGAATTTTATTCAGTTTTTGAAAAATTTCTAGTGGTTACAAAAAGAAAAATTGAGCAATGGGTTCCTTTCCGACATTTAAGTGCTCAATTCGAAGGCAGTTCTGCATTATGCAGCATCAATTTCGTTTACCTAAGCTTCCTTTCATATGTTTTTAAAGTTTAAATAAAATACAAATTTTCAGAGCGATTCATCTCAAATTATATTTACATCAATAAAAGATGTTCTCTCATTACATACGGCATTCGGCTCACAGTGCTATTCAAAGCGGATGAAGAAAAACATACTATCACAAATACTTTAGTTACATAGATATCGCACGCAAAGCAAACAAAAATGACTGCTTTTTTTTATCGTGGGACGTAGAGCTACGTCTCAGTAATATCAATTGTGTGTGAGCCTTAGACTATATATGATGTTAAAAAAGATAGATTTACATACATAGACATAATACAAAACGCGAAAACACAAAATATTGAAAAAATGATTATTTTTATTTGTACTGGATGCGATATCTATGTATGTAATTCTAATTTCTGTGATACTATTGAAGGAAATAATCTTAGTACATATTACAAAATTATTTGTAATCGAATAATCTCGTGCTTTAATTCCAATGATAAACAAGCTTTCAATTCTAAAATATTAGATTCAAAATGCAAAAAGATTTAAACTATTTTTCCTTGATATCCGAATATCCCATAATTGTACCCTTCATCCAGTTAAAATTATTGAAGAATACAAATTACCAGAAATAAATGCCCAAGATAGTCGTTTTAAAATATATTTTAAATTGAATAACATTGAAAGTTTTGCTTTGAAGTGTGCAATTTAAATAACCTATTGGAAAAATTTTTCAAAAGTATATATTTAAAAAAATTATAGGTATTGTTATAAAGATTTTAAAATTTGCCATAGCACCCCTTGCGCAGAAAGAATTTTTTATAAATTGACTCTTATTTAGAAAAAACTTACAAACCGCCTAAAAGTTGAAGTGTGCATTTCAATGCTTTCTGCACTTACTCTATTAGATAATAACCAACTAGAAGACTGGATTCCTGATTCAATTTTAATTCAAAAATATAGAAACGATGTTTCTAATAACTAGTTTTATAAATACATAGATAATATAAGTGATAATCGATATGTAGTATTATATTAATATTAAGAATCTTGTTTTGTTTTGTTAAGAAGAGCAACTGTTTATTTATTTAAAGAAACTTAGGTAATTTTTGTTTTTTATTTTGAGATTGACTTATGTCTACTAAAAAAATTGAAAAGATGGAAGTTTTTATTTATTGTTTTGTTTAAAAAAGAAGCTATTTGTTATTTTTTCTTAAATAAACCATGTTAAATTAGAACACTGATAAATTTTGATGTTTTTCTTGAAGTTTTGATGGGACTCCTTTTTTCAGCCAGGACTCCTTTTTTTGACTCCTTCCGAAAATTTTCAGAGGTAACCCTGACTGGAGTTAACTTTTGTCCCGATAAAAACGGTACTGCCAGACTACTACTTTCATTGTGTATCGATAATTTGTATAGAAATGTCAAATGTTTGTTGGTAAGATAGTTCAGAACAAAATGGCAGACCAAGACAAATGTTGAAATGTCCCGATGTTGTTTTTTTCGCCAAACTCCATATGGACATACAAAAAAAACGCAGCCAATGTATGTACCAAACTCACTGGTGAATAAACTCACTCGCGTGGCCTCAAGCCTAAAGGCCTAACTACATTCATTTCACTTTTGTACAAAAGTGAAAAATACAAATATATGCAAGCGACACCTTCCTGCGAAAAAGAGTATGAAATTTGGGTTGAGCTGAATGCATTCAACCACGGAATAGGCTAGTTCAGCAACTATTGTCGATGTGAGGGACATCTATGGGTCAGTTTCGTTTTGGTCAGTTTTGTGTTTCACTTTTTTGCAAAAGTAAAAGTTAAGGCCTAACCATTGTATATAAATTCTATAGTATTCTCATGAAGAAAAAAAGCTCGTGGCCATCTATGCGTCCAAATGTAATCCTAATTTTTGTTAAGGGATCTCGGTAAGGCGATCACAGCGAACCTATCGACCAAATGTCAACCTACAAAATCGTGTTTCATGAGAATACTATAGAGTGGATATAGGAACGCTCTAACTTTTACTTTTGTAAAACTTGAGATAAAAGATAGGATTGAGTAGTTTATTGAAAAAAGACAAAACATTTTTTCACTTTTGTATAAAAGTGAATTGAATGTAGTTAGGCCTTAATTCACAATACGACGAGGAAACGAATTTCACAAATTATATGAGGATATACACAATGAAGCGTTTCTCGTCGTCACGTCACGCCAAAAATTCGAAAAATTAAAAAAAAAAGACGCGACAAGACGACGATTTTCTTTTTTGACAAGTTATTTACATAATGGAAGTATTTTTTCAAAAGAAAAAATACAATAACTTGAAATTAAAAGATAAAGTAGTTCCTCATCCGTTGTCTTTAAATCTTTTTTGGATAATTTTTATTATTTTTTTATTCTAAGAAAAAAGTTTTCGTTGCAAAAAATATCGCCGCATTGGGAATTGCGAAATGATTTTATAACTAGAAAAAGATGACAGCGAATCACTTCACGCTCTCGTCTCGTTTTCCCGTCGCATTCTGAATCAGGCTTCAGGGTAAGGAAAAGAGAACGGTTTAACATAGTGTAATCTTACCATAAGCATGAGTTTCAGACCTCGGAAAGTAGGTGTCGTTCGCCAAATAAGTGGAAACCGGAAACTGAAACATTGAACTGAAACAAAAGTATTTCTATATTACTTGACTTGGGAACCATGAGAAGCCATTTAATTTTCTCTACACAATTTTTAATAAACTATAATAAAAAAACGGAAAAGATGAAAATTTATCATTTGTTTTCTTTTTTTTAAATTGAATACTCTGCTTACTTAACGCAGCAAAAATCTATTTTTGGCGAAAATATGTACATGGGAATGCAAATTGGGCACAAAATAGCTTCGCAAAACTGTTTTTTGGTAGTAAAAGTTACAAATATGCGATTTTTTTGGAACATGGCAGCACAAATTGAGCAAAAAATAGTACAACTTTAATTTTTACAAAATTGCAAAATTTGAAAAATTTTCATCCATAGAAATTTGCAATTTTGCAAATTTCTTAAAAATATTTACGGCACAAGGCAGCACAAGTTGAGCACAATACAGCACAACTTTTTTTTTTGAAAATCGAAAATGGCTTCGCAAAACTGCTTTTAGGCCGTAAAAGTTACAAATATGGGAATGTTTTTGTTTTCTCTTCGGAATATGGCAGTACAAATAGCGCAGAAAACAGCACAACTTTAATTTTTTACAAAATTGCAAAATTAAAAAAATTTTCATCCATAGAAATTTGCAAATTTGCAAATTTCTTAAAAATATTTACGGCACAAGGCAGCACAAGTTGAGCACAATACAGCACAACTTTTTTTTTTTTGAAAATCGAAAATGGCGGTGCTAACTTCACGCTTCGCAAAACTGCTTTTTGGCCGTAAAAGTTACAAATATGGGAATGTTTTTGTTTTCTCTTCGGAATATGGCAGTACAAATAGCGCAGAAAACAGCACAACTTTAATTTTTTACAAAATTGCAAAATTAAAAAAATTTTCATCCGTAAAATTTGCAAATTTCTTAAAAATATTTACGGCACAAGGCAGCACAAGTTGAGCACAATACAGCACAACTTTTTTTTTTTTGAAAATCGAAAATGGCGGTGCTAACTTCACGCTTCGCAAAACTGCTTTTTGGCCGTAAAAGTTACAAATATGGGAATGTTTTTGTTTTCTCTTCGGAATATGGCAGTACAAATAGCGCAGAAAACAGCACAACTTTAATTTCTTACAAAATTGCAAAATTAAAAAAAATTTCATCCGTAAAATTTGCAAATTTGCAAATTTCTTAAAAATATTTACGGCACAAGGCAGCACAAGTTGAGCACAATACAGCACAATTTTTTTTTTTTTGAAAATCGAAAATGGCGGTGCTAACTTCACGCTTCGCAAAACTGCTTTTTGGCCGTAAAAGTTACAAATATGGGAATGTTTTTGTTTTCTCTTCGGAATATGGCAGTACAAATAGCGCAGAAAACAGCACAACTTTAATTTCTTACAAAATTGCAAAATTTGAAAAATTTTCATCCGTAAAATTTGCAAATTTGCAAATTTCTTAAAAATATTTATGGCACAAGGCAGCACAAGTTGAGCACAATACAGCATAACTTTTTTTTTTGAAAATAGAAAATGGCGGTGCTTACTTCACGCTACCGCCCTTCGCAAAGTTTAGTTTTGGCCATAATAGATGCAATTTTGCGAATTTTTGTTTTTTCTTTTTGGTTCTTAGTAGCATTTTTTGAGCACAATGCAGAACAACTTTTTTTTTTACGAAATTTTGAGATTTCGCAAAAATTTCATTCGTAAAATTTGCAAACTTGCGAATTTTTCAAAAATATTCACGGCACAAGCCAGCACAAGTTGAGCACAGTACAGCACAATTTTTTTTTTTCGAAAATCAAAAATGGCGGTGCTAACTTCACGCTAAAAAAATGGGTACCCTCTAAAAACCAAACCCTTAGTACGATTTTTTTTTAAAATACGGCACATAGCAGCACAAGTTGGGCACATTACAGCACAACCTTTTTTTTTTTTGAAAATCGAAAATGGCGGTGCTATTTTCACGCACATCCGTTATTTTTGGTTCTAAAAAAAAATGAAAAAAACGTGTCGGCAGAATCACCAAAAACCACTATGTACCAAGTTTGAAGAAAATCGATCAAGCCGTTTAGGCTGTAGTCGAACAGACAGACAGACAGACAGACAGACAGACAGAATTGTGCCACCCACTTTTTTCGTGTCCTCTATCATCGTAATATCATGTTTGATTGTTATCTAAAATTTTTTTTTTTGCACGAATCCAAAACTTGCCTTATAGTACCTATAATCGCAAGTAAAAATACCCAAAGGTACTTAGAACAAACAAAAAATAATGGCCAAAAAATATTCTAATGGCCTTTTCGATTGGCAATCCAGAAGCGTTCGGAATGCGTGTAAACCCTTCTGAAAGTGTTCTATTGGCATTCAGAATGACAGTTCTTCTCCTGAAAAGAACAGAAAACGATTCTGGATTTAATTTGAGATTCGAAACCAGAACTACTCACACATTCAAGCACATAGTTGTCAAAGTGTTGTCAAATATTGCAAAAAGTAAAGTTTTAGTTAAAAATAAGTAAATTTCACACATTTTACTGTTTCTAAGAACAATTATTTTCCGTTTAGAATATTATTTTCTCATTTTCTTAATTGAAAATTATCATACTCGTTCATATTTGTGTCCACCAAGTTTCCAAATGTGAAGACCTATTTCGGCATCCGCATGCGAAGTTGCACAAATACAGGGACACGGAAACTTCAGAATCAAACTGCATGTGCCTGTTTGTTTTATTGGCGTTCCGGATCGGAGAGTTCTTCCGAATTGCCAATCGAAAAGGCCATAAAATAGACAAGAAAGACAATATCAACACAATCAAAAATCGGGAGAGTCGAGTTCCTAAAATTCAACTAGGCATTGAACCAGCGCATAAGTTTTGCCTTCCGATATCAGTCTTCTAACTAGGACACGCTATTCCGGTATTCAGTGTTTGCCCCTGCCCATTGCTGGAAAAACTATGACCAATTTTTCAATAAAAACTATGAAGGTGTAATGACTAAACAAAATACCAGGTTTTTTTAAATGTTCAATTTTAGAAATAAAAGAGAAAAATAATATTTCTTTACATAAACCGGTGCACTACTATTATTTTGACCGGAAGAATTCATAGCTTTGATTAATAACGGTTGTTTATTTGTCATATTACCGTTGCAACAAAGCACAGTACACATATTAAAGGTAATATCATTAGAGTTTTGATTTTTGTTTCTTCTGCGCATATATCAAAATTTGTGTCAAATGTCAGTATTTGTTGTTGTTTTTACGTGTGTTTTCTTCCTCACTCGCACAGCCATTTTTATTTCTGACAATTTCAAATTTAATTTGTTGTTGTTTTTACGTGTGTTTTCTTCCTCACTCGCACAGCCATTTTTTATTTTTGACTGACAACCTGCGCAGTATAATACCTTAGATTTGTGTACTGTGGCAACAAAGAATATATTTGTACCCGATTATTAAGAAAATGTTACTTAGTCAAAATGTAACAGTTTTTTTTCTATCAACCCAATATAAAACTTACAAAACCAAGGTTATGCATTTCTTTTACTTGTACTACTATTATTTTGACCGCAACTGTATATAATTTTTTCAGATATTCTATTTATTCACCCTTAGTAAATATTTTTTTTTTGCAATTGATGTACAATTTTTTTTTTGCATGAGATTTCTGATTTTTTATAAAAAAATGATACTTTTGTTTTTTATTACCAATATCTCAGGAAATAAATAATAACATCATGAGAAATCTTGAATTAAATAAAAATATGTACCTACATACATATATTTAAAAAAAAACTCCAACAAAATTAGCTTAAAAAACTTTTTAAGTTTTGTTCCATAATTTTGTTTGACTAGTATAATATTTCTAGTCCACTGGACGACTGATAAAATGACAAATATAACTTTTTTTTAGACTTCTCCATCATTGTAATGTTTATTTCGATAAAAAATTTAATTTTTTTACTCGAAACCGATAATTTTCTCTATGAGCAAGTAAAAATACGATTTTGTTGAATTGTTTAATTTGCCTATTTGATGGGAGTTGTTTTTTGGTTGTTAAAGTAACATAAGATAAGGCAAGTTTTGAATGATTATAAAAAGAAAAATAGTAAAAAAAAAAAAAACAATTTTTTTTGTATATTTTTATTTTGTGTGTTTCAAAGCCGTATTCAGAAAAAAATGCGAAGGTGAATAGATAACAGCTTGTACATAAGATGTGCCATATTATGTTTTAACCAACCCAATAAATACGCATAAGCAGTGGCGGATCTAGAGGGGGGGCTATAGGGGCTGAAGCCCCCCCCCACGGCTGATAAAGAAGAGAGTTAGACAAACAAATCTAAGATTGTGGCTACAATATTAACATGTGAGCTGTTATTTTCCAAGCCCTAGGAAAATTGAATGAGTTGTTGGCTGAACCATATTATATGCAAACTGTGTTTTTTTTTCGAAGCCCCAAGAGAATTGAATGAAAAAAGACGATTATATAAAAAATAAAATATACCTACGTAGGCTCTATGTATTTATTTCAAGCCTTGCAGATATAAGACAAAAGGTTGAGGCTTGGGGCTAAGCCTTAACGAAGCGTTTTCCTAAGCGTGCAAGGGAATCAGATGAAAACTATAACACTGTTAGGGCTAACTAATTTGCATAATAGCTGTGTTTTTTTCCAGGCATTAAAGAAATCCGATGAAAGTAAGAGCCAAGAGCCAAAAAATTTGCCTAGAAGCTGTTGTTTTCCAAAAACCAGGGAAAAAAGAGGTTGGGGCTTAACAATTTGTTTTTTCTAAGCCCCAAACGAATCGGACTAAACAAATAACAAGTTTGGGGCTAGTAAGTATGCATACCAAAATGCTGTGTTTTTTCCCTAATATTGAAACTAGTGAGGTTGACTTTCATGCTATTATTTTTACCAAGATTTCCTTGGGTATCGATATTTCTTAAAGATCAAATTAAGTTTGACAAAGCGAATGAATGTAAGCTTTTTCTTAAACTCCTCTTGATATTTTTCGGACTTAGCTAAGCCCAGATAACTTTTGGGGTTTAAGTTTAAAAACTCAGTTTTCGGTGTAAGACATCAACCTATAGAGTCCGACGAATGAGTGGGGCCCAATTTTGACATTTGGATCATAGTAAAAATGTCAAAATTCAGTCTGATTCGCTCGCAGTTCATTTGATGGATGCTATAGGTAATCGGGCTGAATAACTTTGATGGGATAGTATGCATATGATAACATCAAAGTATATTGTTTTAGAAATTGAAACTTTTGTTTTTATTTCTGTTTGTTTTCGTGTGCAGAAAGATATTTTGACAATTTCAAAGACTGCACATTCTAGCTGCCCCGCTTGCGTGCGCTCTTTTGTTTCAATTTTTTAGTGCCAAAAAAAAAAAAAGTTTGCACTGATTTTCTTGGACGGTTTCTTATTAGAAAGTTTTTCAAAACTTCTCATTAGTTGGAAATATGCTTTATTTAAATATGTAAATATGATGTCTAGTTAGTCAAATCCTGGACAACCAATCCAAGATTAAAAATTTTAGGACAACAGTAACCTACAAAGTTTATCAATAACTTTTTGGAGGTGGACGGCTGGCTAAAGTTAAACCAAGTACTTTAGGATGAGGTTTTATAAATCCTACAAAAAATATTCAAATTAAAGAAAGGTTTCTACCTACTTATTTAAAGTTCCTATAAACATATCCTAACAACTTTTTTATACGGTGTGTCTTTGTGGAGAAACTGGTTAAAGCGTCTTTGCAAAATAGCAGCTGAAGCTTACTAATTACAAGATGCTCCATTTCCAATCATAAAATTTAGCAGAATTTATTTTCCTATTAAGTACCTACATATATTTTTGCATTATACAAAATCTTTTTTAATTCAGCTGCTGGCTAGCCTACTTTCTGAGAAAAGAAAATTTGGGTTGGTGGGCATTCGTATATTATTAAGAATTTTTCAAAAGATGTGTCTAAGGGAACTTCAACCACAGCCAAATCCTGGATCCGCTACTGCGCATAAGCTAGGCCTGATGGAAACAATACAAGATGAGATTTAAGTAATACGCATCACGGTCTCGTCAAAATCGAAATATTTTCAAAACCTTTGATATGGAATGGTTTAAAATGGTAAGAAAACCACGAAAATGAAATAAAACAAAAATACAAACCAATCACGTGAAACTTAACCTAGGAGCTGAAGCTCCGCCTTCGAAATTAACTGGGAGTTTGGTCGCTGGCTGGCCCATTCTACTCGCATTGAATAATTACAAATAGAAGGGACACCCAGCAAAACGTCCACTAGGTGGACAATATTTTATATGTCGCTCTATCAAATACAACAACCATTTAATAAATTTGTTCCTTTTGGAGATTTGTTCCTTTTGGGAAATCTGTTCCTTTTAGGAAATTGACTTCTTTTGGGAAATTTATACTTCGGCAGAGTAAAAAAAAAGACATTCCTATTGAGAATGAAAATGAACAACAGCGACAAACTGAGTAGCCGTTTAAGTTTTGTTTTTTTCAGGTATTTTCTTCAATGCCATTCAAGGACTCAAGGTTAACACAAAATGTGAGGTAGAGACAAAAATTATATTTTCTTTTTTTGGTTTGTTTTGCTTTTGTATTCATTAAATAAAATTGTTGTTAGTGCTTGCTTCCAATTTGGGATGTTTACGATGATGGCTTTGTTTTTGCTTTAGTTTTTGATTTTTTTTTTTTATTTCTTGAGATTTATAGACAGTGAATTAATTTTTAATTATAAGTCTTTTATATGCAGGAAGGTACCTGTTCCACCTTCTTTTAAATTATTCGTTGATTTTCATGGACTCTTATCAAATATTAACGAAAACGCATCTAATAATTTGCTATAGTTTTTTTTAAAAGCTAATACTCTATTCTTGCATTTGGTTTTTAAATCAAGTTCTTCAAGCGATTAGTTTTTTAGAAATAAAATTTCAAAGTCAAAATTAAAAAAAAAAATGTGATATTTTTATCTTAAGACGATATTTTTCAAAATTTTATGTAATTAAGTGCTTTTTTTTTGTGTTCAATGTTCAATGTCCTCATTGTTTTTAGTCCATTACCGAAAACCAAATGTAAAAATCTTTCTTAGTTTTTGAGAAATAAAAAAAAAACAAAAGGTACTTTTACCAAAAAACCCCGAAAAAAGAGTTAAAGTTTGGTTAATTCATGAATAAATTAATTTTTTCGGGCTTTTTTGGTAAAAAAACTTATTGTTTTTTCTTAATTTCTTAAGAACTAAGAAAGATTTTTACATTTGGTTTTCGGTAATGGACTAAAAAATAATGAGGGCATTGAATATTGAACACAAAAAAAGCACTTAATTACGTAAAATTTTGAAAAATATCGACTTGAGAAAAAAAATCACAATTTTTTTTTTTTAATTTTGATACATATTGAAATTTAATTTCTCAAAAACTATCTGCTTAAGCAACTTGATTTAAAAACCAAATGTAAGAATGTAGTATTAGCTTTCAAAAAACTTATAGCATATTAAAATATGTGTTTTCGTTGATTTTTAATGTTTATTTTTGCATTTAAAGTTAATTTTTTACAAAACTGCCCCCCTGCCTTAGGGAGGGGAGATACAACTTTCCCCCCATACAATTTTTTTCTTAGAATAACCTCAAGAACCACACCCTAAAATACTTCCACTCAGGTACGGGACACCCTGTATAAATTGATGTATAACTTGCAGCATACTGCACTTGTGTGGACTTTGAAATTTAATTTCTCAAAAACTATTCGCTTAAACAACTTAATTTAAAAACCAAATGCAAGAATAGAGTATTAGCTTTTAAAAAAACTATAGCAAATTATTAGATGTATTTTCGTTGATTTTTAATGTTTTTTTTTTGCATTTCAATGTTTCAGAAACTGCACCCCCAAAGGGGGAAAGTTGTATCTCCCCTCCCTGAGGCAGGGAGGCTCAGGGAGGGGAGATACAACTTTCCCCCTTTACATTATTTTTTTAGAATAACCCCAAGAACCACACCCTTAAATTCTTCCACTCAGGTCCGGGACACCCTGTATAAAAGGCTATTGATTATGTCCTAAAAAAAAGGGCAATAAGGAAGTAAGACGTTCATGGAATTTTATTGTAACAATCTTCAAAGGGGTTATTGAAGATGAGAAAACCGCGGAGTGCTATTAAATTAGAGGGTGCATTTTGGAGAGAGGGGTGCAAAAGCATCTTTTATAGCTAATAGATAATTCTCAAAACCTCTTTTGTAGAGAATAAAATTAACTATCAAAATGGATCTAGAAAAAAAATTAAAAATTTTCAAGTTAGCTAATTTTCAGAAAAATCATTGCAAAAAAATGTGAAAATCGCATTTTTTGTTTTTTTTTTTTACTCATTTGCTTATAACTTTTTTACCAACAGAGATAGGTATCGGCATTGCTTCATATAAAAGAAATATACATAATTAAATTTCCTGTAAAATGAATTATTCAAAAAATGGTTTGGATTAAAATCGACCGAGAAATAGTCGTTCAAATTAGGCTGATGTTAATAAGTTTTTAAAGCTTTATAAATGGCATTTTAGGCTATTTTGATGGACTTGTTAGATTATACGCTCAAACTGGGTGTATTAGGGAGTCATGACCAGTTAAGTCAAAAATAATTATTGTAAAGTTTCAAATTTTTCGCAGTTTTAGGGTTGCCATCTAATTTTTACCATGTTCAAGAAGGTATAAGCTAAGTGTGTTGATTTTGGCTATTATTCTAGATTTAAAAAAAAAATAGATGGCAACCTAAAACTGAAAAATTTTATTTTTATTTTTGATTTAATTGGTCATGGCTCACTATACACCCAGTTTGAGCGCATAATCTAACAAGTCCATCAAAATAGCCAAAATGCTATTCATAAAGCCTTAAAAACCTAAAATTTGCCTAGTTTGAACGACTATTTCTCGGTCAATTTTTATCCAAACCGTTTTTTTTTATCTATTTTAAAAGAAATTTTATTATCTTTCTTTTATATGGCCCAATGCCTATACCTATATCTGCTGGAAAGAAAGTTATAAGCAAATACGTAAAAAACCAAAAATTGCTATTTTTCATTTTCGTTTTCGAGTTATATGCAAAAAACCAAAAAGGGTCCTTTTGCACTCCCCTCTAAAGAATGCACCCTCCAATTTAATATCACTCCAAGGTTTTCTTATTTTCAATGACACCTGTAGTGTATAACACTGTACTTTAATTTACTTTAATTTACTTTTATATAATCAAAGTATATACCTATTGCTAGGCAACATTTCCTTAGGAGAAAATAACAAATATAATGATTCATTAATAAAATAGATTTCAAACTTAAAGGTTGTTGGATATTATTATATTTAAATAAAGTCGATATACTACAACACCTTTGATGATTTTTACAATAAAATCCCATGAACGTCTTAGTTCCTTATTATATGACATAATCAATAGCCTAATAGACCTACCATATATTTGCGTAGGTACATAGGTACCTAGCAATAAATACCTATAAATAATTTAAGAAAATAAATACAACGTAGCATGATTCATTGTATTTTCCCTTAAATAATTTCCAAAAAAATGGTACAATTTCAATTTCAATTTTTATTTATTCAGTATTAACATAATACATTACTTAAGATACTTAATGCATAGAGATGAGAACATTTATATTCTTAGCAACTATAAATATAACAATTTGGAAGAATAATTTTAGTATAGTGTTTTTTTGTTTTGAGAAAGACGTTTTCTGTGAAAACTCATTGGATTTTTTACTAAAAACTTAAAACTACATAAAACAATTAAATAAATTACTCTGCAATATTTTTTAACATTGGGTTTTCATTTAGCAAACATTTATTTATAAAGTTATCATGAATTATTGAACATTTATCTTTTATTGAATCAACGGTAGCAATTTCATGTAGCCCTATGGTTGAAAAATGCCAAGGCAGGTTTAAAATGGTTTTAAGGATCTTGTTTTGACAGATTTGGATTTTCTTATAGTGGCATTCAGCACAAGTGTACCAGCACGGTGATGCATAGAGCATGGCAGGAAGGAACACCACTTTATAAATTAGTAATTTATTTTCAAGGCTAAGGTAAGAGTTTTTGTTTAAAAGCGGGTACAAAATTTTGAGCAAAAATTGAGCTTTTTTAATGCTTTCTGAAATTTGGTTCGAATAAGTCAAGCTTTTATCCAGAGTTACACCCAAATATTTGATTGTTTTTTCCCATTGGACTGGAGCGTTACAGACTAAAAGGTTATTTTGTGGCAGATTACATTGCTTTCGTTTCTTTGTAAAGAAACATGCTTGAGTCTTTGAAGGGTTTATTTTAATTTTCCAACAGTAAAAATAAAGTTCAATAGCATCGAGTGCTTTTTGAAGGTTTAATACAATTTGTTGACAATTTTCGGAGATACTATAAATACATGTATCGTCTGCAAAGAATGCTCTCTTACAAAAATTTTGGATAGGAAAGTCAGATACGTAGATGTTGTAGAGAAGAGGAGAAAGGATCGATCCTTGAGGAACGCCAGCTTTAATTGAGTACAATGGAGATTTGCTTAGCGAAATTTCGACAAAAAAACTTTCTTTCATATAGAAAACTTTGTATAAGTTTAACAAGGTATGTAGGAAGACCATTTACTCGAAGCTTATGAATGAGACCATCATGCCATACGCAATCAAAGGCCTTATTAATGTCAAAGGATACCATTCCAACAGATTTTTTGTCCTGAAGTGCTTTTTTTATATCTTTGGTTAGTCGTATGACCTGGTGAGTTGAAGAATATTCTCTTCTGAAACCAAATTGCTCTGGCGGAAGAATATTTTTAGTTGAAACGATTTCTGTCATTTGAAAACAGATTATAAAAATGGTACATAGTTTTATTACAATAATTTTTAAGTATACCCATGACCTACAAATAAGTTGCCTTAGGCGGCCAGTTATCGGATCACTTTTATTGAAAATTTTTTCCTTCCATTTTTAGGTATTTAGAAAGCAAAATAATTCATTATTTTGATGAAGAAATATATAAAGCTCAAGACTAAATTAGTATTTCTAGTAAAAAAAAAAAAAAATTCATGTGGGCCCAACCTTCCACATAAAAAGACTTTGAACATTTCAATGATCATTGGTAAGGTAGTTCAATCCCTGAAATAATAAAAGTAATTCTTATGCCAGATATAATAATTAAGAACTGCCCTTTATTTTGCCATCAAAATAACCACTGATTTTGATTTCCAACCGTTTCAAAATCAATCATTTAAATTATCGTTTCTATGATAGTTAACTGTGGCCTAGTTAATAAAAAAAATTAATTTTCAGTCTTATTTTCAAGTTAACTAATCCATGGATTACGAATTTTCCAAACTCACCGTACAGGCAATATTGTTTACTGTTTCAGTTGAGTCTAAAACATTCTTAATCCTGGAATTAGTTAACTTGTAAATAAGTATTAAAATAACAGTTTTTTCTTAATAGGACAGAAAAGGTTTAATAGAACGATCTACTTTCAAAAAAAAAAATGCATGACTGGATCGAACAAACTTGCTCCTAGGGTTTAAGGCTGCATCGTAAAAAAACGTTTTTGAAGTTTTTTTGAAAAAATCAAAAAAAAAAACTTTTCAAGTCTTCTGTATTAAAAAATAATCAAATTTGGTTCAACCGATAATGAGAAACTAAAGCAAAGTGTTCTATGAGAGGTACTGGCAATAATTGATTGACAAAATCTCGAGTTCGATTATTTTAACAAATGCAAGACTTGCCCTTTAGTACCTACATATGTACATATAGTCGCACGTAAAAATTAAATAATTTAAATTGATTTATCCCAGCTTCTGGCTCTATGTTAACCTTAACAAAAATTCAAAATTTTTGATATAGGTAATCACATTAAAATGCTCTGTATCAAATTTTAAGCCAAACGGATTTACCGTTTAAATTGTAATTGTAATAAATTAAATTGTAATATAATCAGTGTGCGGACTTCGTTCTTATCAGTTGTGCGAGCATGCTTTGCGTAAATATGCTTTTAAATAAAAGCACATGCCTATTCTTTCTTTTTCCTTCCTAAGAGTTTCTTATTAATACCATCTATTTTTCTTATCTGTGTGAGAATACATGTGATTCTAATAAGGCACCATATTTGCATTCTCTGAATGAGAACAAAAACAAAAACAAGCAAAATAAAAAACAACGCTTGGAAAAACATTATGTCTACCGAAAGTGCTTTGACCTTGCCTGGCATACCAGACAAGTTTTACTATCTGGTATTCCAAACCAAAGTGGTTGTTATTGTTGTTGTCTTCATTCTATGCCAGACTCAAATATCCCTCCGAATCTCCATGTTAAAAAAAATCTAATAAGACATTTTGCATCCACTAATGGGTTTGGAAATTCAATGATGAAAAGGAAATTTGAGCTTCTTATTTCCACCACCGAATTGATGGGGCGTATAGTCAACTGAGAAATGTTCGGTGTCCACTTCTATATGTAATTATTCAATGCTACTCGGCAATGGTGGCGTTTGCGAGTGTGCTCTTCAATGAACTCGGTTAAACTTAGGTTCGAGATTACCCTCATTGTGTTATGTCTTTTCGAAGGTAGTAGTGGAAAAGCAGGGCTTTTTCTAAAGATCATTGTTCGGGCATCCACTCATGTTGTTTTTCATTCAACCGCTTTAGATCTTGGAGTCAGATCTCAGATTAATTATGGTGAATTTTTAACTATGTGATTGTCTTAGTGGGTGCAGTGAGAGATTGAAATTCAAAATAAAATACAATCAGTCTTTCAAATAAATGTCAGTTATAATAGTGTGTGAAAATCTGTGTAAATCTGGAATAAAATCAATATTTGAAGAATCAATCGACATTATTGGTTGAATGAGAATTGAAATCTGAAAAAAAATCAGTTGATCTCCTTAACAATTAACTTTTATGGTTGAATGGAAAGTCACAGTAAAAAAAAACTTAAAACACCCCCGCAGATTATCCTATGGCTACGGTCTTTACTTCTTCTCATTAAAATTGTTTGAATAGGTCAATCTTTCTTTCAATCTCTTGAACTAAACATAGGTATGTATGCCCGTATGGTAAATATGCGATAGCTAAATAATAATCACAAAACTTCTACAAACACAAAATTAAGAAAATATTCGTACCGCTATTGTTTTTGATAGTTTTGAATATTTTGTATTTACTTACATTTATATAATTTACATTATTTATTGTACATAATCACGAGATAGGCCTATGATTACAGATTTTTGTATAAATATGAGATGTGTTATACATCTCCGAAACAGTAAGACCCAAATATTCAGACAAAAATCATTCTTTTGAATTAAAAAAAAAAAAAACAATACAATGGCAAAATTCATGGTGAGTTATCAAATTTGTTTTTAATTTAGTATTTTTTGGTGAAATATTTAAAATGAATTCTTTTTTTATGTTAAGATTATCTTTGTAACTCTGGCACTGGTTGCCTTTTCCGCCAGTTTACCAATGGGACGAGATGGTCATGGACAACAAGGCTTTGGACAGGGTGGTCATGGACAACAAGGCTTTGGACAGGGTGGTCATGCACAACAAGAGTATGGACAGGGTGGTCATGGACAACAAGGCTTTGGACAGGGTGG
The DNA here is from genome assembly GCA_963921185.1 of Dasysyrphus tricinctus. NCBI lineage: Eukaryota > Metazoa > Arthropoda > Insecta > Diptera > Syrphidae > Dasysyrphus > Dasysyrphus tricinctus. The sequence goes on along the minus strand of OY992531.1, from coordinate 41,581,721 downwards.
TCATGCACAACAAGAGTATGGACAGGGTGGTCATGGACAACAAGGTATTTGGGTACATAAAGCACACGGTGAGCAAAATCATGTACATACTGCATCATGTAATCATCACAACGGACATAATGAACACAAACATCATGGTCACTAGACACTACATACTTATGTGCCAACTCTGCAGTGAAAGTGATTTATTCAACTCCAAAATACAACTTCGGCGTTTTTAATATTTATATACAAACCTACCTACCTAGTAAAAATTACAAATTAATTAAATAGGGTTTAAATATCCAGTATTTATTTGTTTTGTTTTCAATCAATTTTGATAGTGAAAGTTATTCACAGTGCAATTCCGTTGTAGCGCCATCTCTATTTTGATGTGTGAAAGGCATAGAAGTGTGATATTTACAATGTCACATATCGATGATAATAACATGATGACAACTGAAAGATAATATTAAGCCTCAACTGAAAAACTGTTCCTGAGTTAACTCGGAATTAATTTATTTTCTGGATTAGACTTCCCTTAACTCAGGAAGCAAATAGAGGGACTTTTCCGTTGTGGCGCCATCTTCATTTCAATAGTGACAGCTTACTTACTTACTTAAGGTGGCGCTATAGTCCGGGGTGGACCCAGGGCCTCAACCAACAAGCTTCTTCCAGCCGGCTCGGTTTCTAGCTAGCTGTCTCACGGCCGTAGCTAGGCCTACGCTAGGGTGAGCTCAGCTCACCCAAAAATAATTTAAGCTCACCCAAAAATTTTCTAGGGTATTTTAAGATTTTCCAATTGTTCATTGTTCAATATTTGTTTGCTTTGAAATAATATTTGAAATGTACTTATGCCTCAATACCAATTTTTCCGTTTTATTCCGCACACTTTGATTTCTTCGGTTCATTGGTCTATTTGATCTCTTGTGTGCTGTTGTTGCTAGTCGCTTGATTAGTTATTTTTCAGTCAAAATACTCAACACACATATAAATTCATTCAACAATTAAAGCCTTTTAGATTTTAAACTTATTGGTTTCCCCTTGTATTCATAGCTTAAAATTAAAAGGACCGTTTCGAATATCAATCAGGAAAACCGATTCGATACGTGTACGATTTTTTTTTCGATTTTGAAATCAGGTCCAAAAGCTTTTTTTCTTATTTTCACGGCGAGAACTGTCATTTTGGCTTCTATATTTAATTTTATTTTCAGAAAATTTCACCGTTTATACTATGTAAATCAACCTAAAATATTAAAATTCCACATAAAAGATTCCACAAAATGAGAATTTCGCAGTTTATGAATAAAGGAGAGAAAAATATATTGTTATTTGTCAAATAACTCTACAGGGTATTTTCAGAAATGCTTGAACCAGGAAATCAACATACAATAGTCGGAAAAAGTATTTTGACACACAAAATATTTCGCATTTTTCTTAATATGTATCTTTCATAGAATAAATCTGAAAAAAAAATATTATAATGGTATCAAGATGAGCTTCAAAAAAAAGTTTGATTCATAATTATAGTTTCGAAAATAAAAATTGTATTTCAAAAACGTATAGGGAAAAAAGTATTTTGACAAAATTAAAAAGGGCTTTTAAAGACCGGTTTACTTTTCAGTACAGGCAGGGATGATAGTTTTTAGTATGCTTTTGGATGCCGAATTCAAATCCGTTATCCTATGTGGCTATCGGCTCGGGTTTTCAAGAAATTCCCGTTAAAAAATGACCAAAAATCGTTTTTTAGCTATTTTGAAGCCTTGGAAGATCTAGAAATAATTATTTTTCAACAAATTTTGTGAAACTATCTGAAAGCACTAATCTTCTTCTTTAAATATTAGTTATTATTTTTACAATCGGTTTGTACAAGCTTTTTTAATTTTTTCAAAATACTTTTTTCCCTATACGTTTTGGAAATACAATTTTTATTTTCAAAACCATAGTTATGAATCTAACTTTTGTATGTTTTTTTGGAAGCTCATTTTGATGTCATTATAATATAGTTTTTTCAGATTTTTTTCTATCAATAAAAAGAAAGATATAATTTTTTTTTGTCAAAATACTTTTTCCGACTATTGTATTTCATATTTCATTTTCATAAAAAAAAAATGTGAGCTCACCCAAAATACCCTTCAGCTCACCCATACGTTTGATCCTGGCTACGGCCGTGAGCTGTCTCCAGTTTCGCATGCCAAGTTGGTTGAGGTCCTCTTCCACTTGCGTGCGCCACCTTTTACGCTGTCCACCTCTACTGCGTTGTCCCACGGGGTTGGATTCAAAGACTTTCCGGGCCGGAGCATTGGTGTCCATTCGCTCTAGGTGACCCAGCCTTCTTAGTCGTTGGCTTTTCACTTTTGTGGCTAGGTCGGTGTCGCTGTACAGCCCATACAGTTCGTGGTTGTATCTTCTCCTCCATTCCCCATCTATGCAGACGGGACCAAAAATCACCCGGAGAATTTTCCTCTCGAAACAGCCTAACGCGTTCTCATCCACCGTTAGCAGTGTCCATGCCTCTGCACCATACATCAGGACCGGGATGATAAGCGTCTTATACAGGGACAGTTTAGTTGCTCGAGAGAGGGCTTTGCTTCTCAATTGCCTTCTTAGCCCGAAGAAACAGCTATTGGCAAGAGTAATTCTTCGTTTGATCTCAGCACTGGTATCATTCGCTGAGTTTATAGCGGATCGTAGGTAGACAAAGTCTCTGACCACCTCAAAATTATAGCTGTCTATAGTGACGTTCTGTCCTAGACGTCGGTGTTGGGTGTCCTTTCTTGTTGACAGCATATACTTCGTTTTGCTTTCATTCAGCGTTAAACCCATCTTCTTGGCTTCCTTCTCAATGCTCACAAAAGCACCACTGACATCACGCTTTGTTCGTCCTATTATGTCAATGTCATCAGCGTAAGCGAGTATTTGGACGGACTTTTGAAAGATTGTGCCTCTGGTGTTGACGTGAGAGTTTTGCAATATTCTTTCAAGAACGATGTTGAAGAAGTCGCATGACAGCGCGTCGTCGCCTTGCCTGAAAGCTTTTTTGACATCAAAGGTGTCGGTGAGGTCTTTGCCGACCTTGATGGAGCAGCGTGCATTCTCCATCGTCATCTGCCGTAGTGCGAATATTTGGTCGATGGTGGACTTCCCTGGCCTAAAGCCACACTGATATGGACCTATCAGGTTGTTGACGAATGGCTTCAGGCGTTCACAGAGTACGGCAGAGAAGATCTTGTAGGCGATATTAAGAAGACTGATGCCTCTGTAGTTGGTGCAGTCCATAGGATCGCCTTTCTTGAGGATCGGGCAAACAATGCTGAGGTTCCATTCATCGGGCATGCTTTCCTCGGACCATATTTTACAGATGAGCTGGTGCATACTCCTAACCAATTCATCGCCAGCCGCTTTGAATAGTTCAGCCGCAAGGCCATCAGCTCCAGCAGCTTTATTTGACTTAAGTTTAGATATAGCTATCCTCACTTTGTCAAGATCGGGTGGACGGAATTGTTGGCCTTCGTCGTCCAAGTTGAATGGTGCAATTTGCATGTTAGCGGAATTCGGTTCGTCATCGCCGTTATACAATTTGCAGAAATGATTTTTCCATATCCTCAGCACCGACTGCGATTCCACCACGATGTTCCCCTGATCGTCTTTGCAGGCTTCGGTTCGGGCCTTGTAACCTTGGGAGGTTCTTTTTACTTTTTGGTAAAACTTCCGAACTTCATTCCTGCAGTGGCATCTCTCTAACTCCTCGATCGCGCGCTCCTCCTGCTTTTTCTTCTTCCTTCTAAGAAGCTTGTGTTCCTCTCTCCTCTTCTGCTCGTAGAGCTCGCGAGCAGCTCTGGTCCTTCTATGCAGCGCCGCTTTGTATGCCTGTTGTTTGGCTGCATGTACTTGCCGGCATTCTTCGTCGAACCAGGGGTTTCGCTGTGGTGGTCGTGCAAAGCCCAGCACGTCAGAGGCGGCATCTCTGATGGCTTCCTGGCAGTTTTTCCACTGGTTCTCGATGTTTGCAGTTGGCGGCAAAGGACTAGTTAAGAGGGTGCGAGAGACTCGATCGGAAAAGGACCTGGCGATTTCCTGCGACTGTAGCTGTCCGACGTCGAACTTCCTCACAGTATTTCCCTGTTTTGGCTTTGGTCTGGATATCCGTAGCATTACCTTTGCTACAACGAGGTAGTGGTCCGAGTCAACGTTGGCTCCTCGGAACGTTCGGACATCCTTGATACTGGAGGAGTGCCTTGCGTCGATCGCAATGTGGTCAATTTGGTTGGCGATTGATTGACCAGGAATTCGCCATGTCCCCTTATGTATATCGAGATGCGGGAACTGCGTACTAGCTACCACAACGTTTCGCCCCGCAGCAAAGTCGATTAGCCTGAGCCCGTTATCGGAGGTGGTGTCGTGCAGGCTGTATCTTCCGATGATTGTGCCACCAAAGACGTCTTCTCTTCCCAGTTTGGCATTAAAATCACCCAAGACAATTTTAATGTCATAGCTAGGGCATTGTTCATATGTCTTGTGGTGACATCTCTATTTAGATATGTATAGTGAAAGGCGAATAAGGGTGACATTCATAGTGTCGCACATCGATTCCAAAAGATTTCTAATAACTTAAACATAAAGTTAATCCTCAACTAAAAAGCTGTTGTTGAGAAAACTCGGGGTTAATATATTTTCAGAATCAGTTAACTCTGATTTACTCCGAGTTTACCCTGCAGTGAAAAACTGGCTCTTAAAGAATTATATCATAATTTCTGTTTGTACGCATTTAAAAACTAAACAAAGAGCCCACGAAAATAAGATAAGACAACAAACGAATGGCCAAATTACGACAAAATGTCGACATAGATGCATTTTAGTCGAGAGCTTTGTTTTGACCTCCTAAGTTCCTAAGTATTACCCAAAATGTAGTAGGTACCCTAAAATTGGGCCCCAGACAGAATCCTGAAAATGCAAAGAATCCCGAATACGAGAATACCGAATAACAAAACCCTGAATAGACAAAATTCCGAATGGACATAATCTCGAATCGACAAGATCCTGATTGGCAATGGTATACGGGTATTTGGGTAAGGCTAAAATTCTTAAATCAACATTCTTTTTTGCATAATTAAAAAAAAAAACTTTATATTAACATTACAATATTATAAACACATTTAATAAAAGTATAATTGACTCAGATCTACCTCTGATCAGCTTTTGATTCATATAGTATAAGTACATACAATTTAGCTCATTTATTAATCGGCATCGGCAACTGTTGAAGATGATGGACTGCAATTGAAAGAAATTTCATATAAAATAAAATTTAAAAAAAAGGAAAAGACCATGATGGATTCTTACATTGCAGTGGTTGAACTAATGTGCATGCTATTAGTTGAAGGAGTAGGCGTAGTAGTTGAAATTGACATTTTTGTTGGATAATCATAATCTCCATCTGCAACAAAATCTATATAATTAAAATCCCATTCCCATATAAACAAGGAACGACGAGGCCGTTTATGTGCTTCTTCAGATGCATTAATGCATTGGATGATTATCGATCCTACCATAATCACTGATAGAACGTATACAATATTGAAAACATTTTTATTTAACATTATTATTATAGGATTTTGTAGTTTGCTTATGGAGAACTCAAACAGAAGTATGTGATTTTGAATAAACTCATTTAGATCACTTTCTATGCTTAAAAAAAGTATTAGAGAAGGCATGTTTGCGTGTTCTAAATTAAATTAATTATTATTATTATTAGAACAGAATATATAGCTAATTTGAATATTTTCTTATATTATTTTTCAATCTTCAGCTATTATTTTTAGTAATTTTCCTTATTCAGATAGATATTATTAAAAATGACGCATAATCAAATTTCAAGTTCATATTTACACTGAACAAAACAAAAGGAATTAATTGGTCACATATTTGGCCCTAACGGCAATGTCGAAGGGAGTTTCTCTTCGCCCGAAAGTTTGTCTGATATCTTGAATTTCTTCCGGAATAAATTTCACCTATGCATTTTTTTTTTTTTCAAAAACCACACCTATTATTTTTCGGCTGATAAAAATAAAACGACATTTTTCCAGTAACAATCGATGGATGGAAAGGATTGCAATGATTATTGACGTCTGATTGTTCTTCACTAGCGGATGGGTATAAATACTGCTGCTGCTGAACTCATTAGAGCAAAGTCGAAAATAAGCTTTTTAAAGGATCTTAGGGCCAGTTTGTTCACACCTTGTCAACTTAAGCCAATGATTATTCTAGTTGATTATCATCGAATGCATTTGTTCAGTAAAATTTTAAACGAAGAATCCATTATTTGAGCAGTTAATTGGAGAAATCACTAACTCACCGATTCTGTCTGATTAGCACGATTTAATCAAAGATTTCCTGGAATTTCGTTTGTTCATCATTGGTTATTCTCAAAGCGTAGGTATAAAAAATAGAAACAAAATCTATCCAATTCCTACGAACAAAGAACATGAATAAAGAAAAACCAAGCACCATCCATCTTGCAATAAGAAATTAACAATTTGTAAAGCGTGGTACACATTATCAAACCTGAGGGACACTCGTGTTGGATATCGAACCGAACTGGCAATGTGTACACGCTGAATGATGGATTAACACTCAGAACTGCCTGCCCACAAAATTTTTTGATACTACGTGATAACCCTCGGTTTGTTGGGTGGTTGCTCGATGATGTGTACACAATTTCATTCATGAGCCGTCATTCATGGAACAAAACACGAATTTTTAAAGCGAATTAGCGGAAAAGTGCAAACAAAATAAGAAAAAGCTCGTGTGCCTCATGTAAAAAAAGAATTAACACGATTCGTGGCGGAAAAAGCCTCGAATTAAAAAGAAACAATTTTCTGAGAGTAGTGGAATTTCTTTGCCTGACGCCCAACAGAACTGATAAGTAGTGTGTACGCGAAACTTTTCACGCAGGTTTGATATCCAACACGCGTGACACTCAGATTTGATAATGTGTACCACGCTTAAAGATTTTACTACTAGTTGTAGTTATTTTATTTATCATCCAAAAAGATGTGCTTGTTTGCAAGGCCTAATAGAAAATATGTATATAAAAACTACAACTGGGAAAGAATCCCATCACTAGGTTTCACAAAATGCCAGCGCTACCTACGAACTTCAACTATACATTTGGAAAAAAAAATCAAAACAAAAATCAATCAGTCGTATTGTAACACGAGCTAGTGTCAGTAGTTTTCGTAGGTTAGTCAAATACTGTAGGAAAGAACTAATTCATTAAAACGCCGCTTTGCTTTTCTCTCCACCACGCGCATGCTGTCCGAGAACCGCAGTGCACGTTGAGTGGGCAGCTAAGCAAATGATTTAATAGAGCAATGAAAAGAACCAGTTTTATTTGTTTTCATTAAAATCATCTGTGACAAACTTTATTAAAAAAATTAAAACTAAAACTAAATTACAGAGGTGGTAACTCTGGTCTTTATTTACATTAAAATAATAATTTTAACTCTATTTAACAAAATTTACATCTGGCAACTCTGTTTTATTAAACATATCAAAAGGATATGTATGTATAGGTGGCTACATATTTATAATGGCTTTCTGTGTATAAGTGGACGGTCATGGACCTTCGCACAGAGCGAATGACATGAACAACACCCATAATGTATATGTGGCTTTATATTTATAATGGCTTTCCGTGTATAAGTGGACGGTCGTGGACCTTCGCACGTTGGCACAGCGAGCCATCATAAATATAGGTTTACGCCTAGATAAAAGAGGAAAGAAATACACATACTTCGGCTGTTCATGCCATTTCCCCGTGGACGGTCATGGACCTTCGCACAGAGCGAATGACATGAACAACACCCATATGTGTTGCTCATGCTCCTGTCGGTACCTTCAAGTGGACGCTCGAAGAACTTCGCATTCGAAGATACCAGAACAGAATGAATAATATGATTAAAGCAAGTCTATTTATATTGTTTGACAGAGAGCTTTCGTTTATGTTTTGAGTGTGCTTTTGAGTTAAATGAATTTGAGTGAAACTTTAAGTTACTTATTTGGTATTTATTTATTTTAGGGTGACCAGGTTATTGTTTTTATATATTCGTTACATATTTTATGAGAAGCTTTATATAATAAAATAAAAATTCATAATAATACATATCGTGTTGATTGCAGAAATTGTTGCTTGTTACATTCTCCCCCTCTGTCGTAGAGATCGTCCCGATGATACGACAGGAGAAATTATTGCTGTCTTCTGAGTCGCTGTATAGGTTACTCATTCGATTTGGTGCCGTTGTGTTTTGTGTTATATGATGTAAGGACCGTCCCTCTTTGGCATGAACTTAGAGGTTTGGTTTTTATGATTTGCTGAGAAAGTGGGAAGTGATTAATACTGGGTCGCCTACTTTAAAAGTGAGCTGTGGATGACGTTTTTTCAACATGACGTTTGTTATGGTCTTGGGTCTTCTCAGTCTCTTCTTTCAGTGGTTGAATAGTTACGTTTGGTATCGGTGAGAGGACGTGAAGCATACTCAATTGGGTGTTCAATTTATTCATCTGTCTTCTCCCCCTGGACTAGAATTGCTTCGAAAGCATAGTTCCCAGTGTCTGCTTTTAAACGGTGTGGTTCTCGTTCAGTAGCTTGTTGTAGGATTGGTGCTGTTACGAGATGAGTGTTAAGAGTTTTAAATGGGTCTCTCTCGTCTGCATCCCACATCCATGCAGAATTTGTATCTGTTTGATTGCTCAAAAACTTGGCGATATCAGAAAAATTGGCTATAAATCGTCGATGCCATGAAAATTTTGTAAAACCGAAAGTTTTTGTTTTGAGTTCTTTGGCTCTTTGATCTTGTGCTTCGTTATTTATTAATTTGAAGTCTATGGTCAGAATTTCCGTAAACCAGGGTTCGAGGTAAATTTCTTCCTCTTGGCGGACTGGAGCGGGAAATAAGTCATCGCGTTTACGTTCAGGTGTGACGTCTGTGCTTCTTAATGAGCCTTGGAAAACCTGTTGGATGAACCCTGGTGAATACTTGTTGTCTTGAGGAGGGTGCATTGTTTTCTTTCTTTTAAGAGGTGAGGCTGACGTGCTGCTATGATCATTGCACTCTGTTGGTATTGTGGAGAGTGGCGATATAGTCTTCCGTTCGTCGAACCATGTTAAGAAAGCGTTCATTTTTGATACTGGAGAGGATTCAGCCACAAGTGGCATGCGTTCCGCTGCGCTTGCTTCCGGCTGAGATCCTTTTTGCTTGTTCTCTATGTTCTCTTTGCCTTCGTCATTTGTGCATAGAATTTGAATACTTGTAACGAGTTGTGGCTTGAGCACTTTTGTGTGAGAAGTGTCATAAAACTCAAATTTCTTTTGCATTTGATCTGCGAAATACCAAATTCTTTGGCCTAAGTCTAGGACAACACCATTTTCCAGGAAGTCTATTCCTATAAGGGTGCGATTATCGCTGGCTGTTGGAAGGGCGATAAATGTAATCGGCCGCAACCGGTTGCCGAAAATTATGTTTGTCTCTGCTATACAAACTTCTTGTGGACGTGCTTGTCCATCAGCAAAAGAAACGTCGACATCAACTTTTCGAAATTTCGTTCCATTTCGAAGAAGGTGTAGGAAGAGTTGTCTTCCTGCGACACTTGTTCTCGCTGCCGTATCAATGTATGCTATTCCTGATTCTCCATGTGAATGAATAGTAATTGTGGGTAGATCGGTCCCAAGAGTTATTTTCAAGCAGTTAAAAGAGACTGTTGATGGGCCTTTAGGTAACTCCTTACATAGTTTGATCTCACAAATCCAGGAGCCTTGCACTTGTAGCAATGTATGCTTGGTATTATTTGAAAGTAGTTGTTTGATGTAGCGAAAAATTTTTTGTTTTAATTCAGTAATTTCCTTAGTAAATGACCCACTAGTTGGGCGCCAATGTAACACGAGCTAGTGTCAGTAGTTTTCGTAGGTTAGTTCTTTCCTACAGTATTTGACTAACCTACGAAAACTACTGACACTAGCTCGTGTTACAGTATTAAATTAAAAGCAAATTTAACGTGGGTAGTTATTTTGTATAGATATTTAACAGGAAATAGTCTTAAATTGAAAACACAAGATTATATTTCAAGACACTGATTGTCCGTGTTTTTGTACACAAAACATTTTATTTTTTTTTTTTTTCAAAAGCTCACTCACACTAAAACTAAGTACAGACGATTGTCAGATCTTAAAATATAGTCAGATCTGTCAGTGAAAAAACTGTCCCAAATGTCTTACAATCGTCTGAACACACCATTTTGTCTGACAATATTGTCAGAAACGTCATTGTCAGGTAATTGTCAGACGACAATCTGACAAAAAATTGTCAGGTATCTTACAATCGTCTGAACACACAATAACCCTGTTCCTTGGTTTAGTCCCAAACAGTTTCAAACAGTTTCAGACCGCCAGATTTGGTGCGGACCAGTACAATTTTTCAAGTGTGGAACGACTTCGGACGGTTTCAAACTGTTTGAAAGTCGGTTTGGAACAAACCTAATTTGTATCATCGTCAGCCGATTAGGACATTGTCAGACTCATTGGTCATTGTCAGATGTTTTAATTGAAAACATCTTACAATTGCTGACAATTTCTTCATTGTCCGAAATGTCAATGAAACCCATCGGTTGGATTCGAATTGGTTAAAGAGAGATAAATTGGAAATTTGTAGTTTTTGCACAACTGAATAAATAAACTCAAAAAGAAAATAATTTATAATAATAATAAAATTTAAATCTATCTGCCCGAAGGCAAAATCGAAGTTGTTTTAAGTTTTTGTGTATTATTCGTGTTATTTGTTTATTTGTCTTAATTACCTACTTCACAAAAATGGCCGTTAAAATAACTGCAATAGCAATATTTTTCATTTTTATTAAAAATTATTTTCACAAAAATTTCTGCACTGAACACTACAAACAAAACTATTAATTTGTCTGACAATTTGTCTGCCAACGGATCGACCAATTTTTCGTTAACAAATATCTGCCAACCGTGTGAACAGACAATTTTTCATTGGAAGGTATTTGGCTATTGTCAGCTCATTGGCAGCTATTGTCAGAGCACTGACGGATCTGAAAATATTGTAAGATCTGACAATCGTCTTTACTTAGCTTAAGTTCACGACAAAATACGTGTGGCAATTGATTTGACAGATAGACTGGAAAATGGAAAGATTATTGGAAAAACTATAATTTATTAATCAAACTAAAAATTGAGTGAACAAACACTCTGATTATCATAGGTTTTTAACTATCGGTTTTATAGAATCAGTGATAATCTAATTTCAGATTTATCCCACTGTGAACAAACTATTGTCTAGCTTTAATGCAGGTCTCTTATACTTTTCCGAACGCTTTATAATAGATCTAATGCCATAACCATTTTATAAGAAATTAAAGATGAACACACCTTAAACCATGAAGCCTGATTCACAATGCGACGGGAAAACGAGACGAGAGCGTGACGTGATTCGCTGTCATCTTTTTCTAGTTATAAAATCGTTTCCCAATTCACAATGCGGCGAGATTCTCTACAACGAAAACTCTTTTGTTAAAAATAAAAAGTAATAAAAATTATCCAAAAAAGCTTTAAAGACAACAGATTAGGAATTACTTGATCTTTTAATTTCAAAATATCGTATTTTTTCTTTAAAAAAATACTTCCATTATGTAAATAACTTGTCAAAAAATAAAATCGTCGTCTCGTCGCGTCTTTTTTTCAATTTTTCGAATTCTTGGCGTGACGTGACGACGAGAAACGCTTCATTGTGTATATCCTCATATACTTTCATTGTTTGAAATTCGTTTGACAGCACCGACGGGATCTCGTCACGCTCACGTCTCGTTTCCTCGTCGCATTGTGAATCAGGCTTGACACTTCGTTTGAAAAATATATTTCATATACATACATACATACGAGCTAGTATGACAGTAAAAACATAAAATCAGACTTTGACGGCCTTATCTTAAATGTCGCTTTGACATCGTCAGTAATTTACCAAAACTTCAATTTTTCCTAATCAATAATTCCTAATAATCGGTCCCAAAAATAACAGTTTTAGCTTAAGCTTCTTAGGGCCAGTTTTTCAGTTGAGGATTAACTTTAGCTGCGTTTTATTATCTCTGGGTCGAGGTTATCTTTTAACATGTATTACAAAAACAACATGGGATCTAGGTTTCCATCAAGGCTAATTTCAATAATCCAGATAGAGGTTTTCGCTCTGACCGGCAGAGGGCTATTTACCATTGTGAATGATGTCAGCGATTTGTCAGCAGTGAGGAAAAGAGACAAGTGTTTACATGAAAAACAAATAAACATAAGAAAAAAAGAGACTGATATACAGCACTGTTTTTGCATTAACCCGCATCGTTTTATTTTCAAGAGGTGAACCATATGGGTTATGAGTGATAATAAAACGTGGCTTTTATCTTTTACCTGTCAAAATTCTAGGGCCAACGATGTGCGACACTATGGATATCACCTTTTTACGCCTTTCATGCATCGGAATAGAGATGGCACCACAACGAGACTGCACTGACAGTAACTTTCCTTATCAAAATCAAGATAGCGCCACAACTGAAAAGGCCCTCAATTTGGTGAACTCGTTTAATTTGGTCACCAAATTAAACGAGTTGACTCGGAGTTAACTTAGGATTTCAATGGACAGAAAAACACGTTTGTGGAGTTAACTCAAGTTTAACCCCGAGACTAGAATCATCTCGCACTGAAAAACTGGCCCTTAGTTAACTCCGAGTTAACTCGTCTAATTTGGTGCGTTAACTCAGGAACCAAATTGAGGGCCTTTTCGGTTGTGGAACCACCTCGATTTCGATGTTGAAAGTTATTGCCAGTGCAATTCCGTTGTGGCACCATCTCTAATCCGATGCGTAAAAGGCGTATTAGGGTGATATCCATAGTGTCGCACATCGAAGACAATTATTTTTTGAAAACCGCTTACAATTACTTTCTAAGGCATTTCAATCGCTTTCAATCAATCACTTTATCCGCTTACTCACGCGAGTAAGGTTTGCTGTCACTAAAACTACTGCATTGAAATACATTTTTACTTTTCAAAATTTAAGCGATCATCAATTTCAAGCGATTAACTGCATAAGCAAATCTGATCGAATGGCCTGGTTTTAGTGCAGTGCACAGCTTTCAATCACCAGATTAGATGTAGCAATCAATCAAATTTTTAGTTGTTGTAAATTGCTTTTTATCGCTTAATTCGCTAATTTTGCGTGAGTAAAATTCACTGTTACCAAAACCACAACATATGAAAAGTGTGTAGGTATGTTTTTCAAATCTTAAGTGATCATCGCTTACTCCCGTCAGTCAAATTCGATGTCACTGAAACCATAGTCTTAGGCTCGTATTTTCGGGCCAGGAAGGAATTGGTTGAAACAAATCGATGTCACGAATAAACAATTTCCAATTATTCCCTTCGGAAGAAAAACTATGTTACGGGTGCGAGCCATTTTGTTTGTGATGGCGTGGCAAATTCCGGGTGTTGTTTTTTTGTCTCCAATATTTTCGCACCATCAAAACTAACGCGACTACTGTCCCCCGACGCGTTTTCAACATGATTTTGCGGTATTTTTTTTTAATAATTAATTCTTTCCGAAAATAACTACATTGGAAAGATTTAAGGCCCATTTGCTGATACCAAACTTAAATGTTCGAGTAAATAGAACATAAGCGCTTATGTGACAGTTTACGCAGAGAAAAAAGCAGAACATAAACTTTTAAGTAGAACATAAATCCTTAAGATTCGTATCAGGAAACGTGTCTTATACTACGTTTTCACCAAACGCTAAACCGAGATTTAATAAGATTTACCTCAAATCTCCTTCAAATCCCCAAGATTTACCATACATTTTTTTGTCGTTAATCTTGTTAAATCTCCCTAGGAAAAATACATACATACATAGTTGAACAAATCAAACTAACCTATTCTTATATGGCGCTGAAAGATTCATTCGTGGCTGTATTCAGTTCTCCATTGTTTGACACAAAAGAAACATTTTATCTCACTTTCACTCCATAAGAAATAATGAAACCCCTTTTGCTTTTGAAGTGTGCTGTCTGAGATCTTCGTGGAAACACCATATAAATCTTTTTCCCTAAATCCCAGATTATCTTTTGGTGAAAACATAGTATTAGATACCTAAAAAAAAGTAATAATACAATTCAACCAAAAATTATTTAAAAATGTATGTAATAATTATTTTAAGTAAAATTTTAGCTAAAATATTTCTTGTTGACTAGCGGTTGAAGGTGCATTTGTAGACTCATTAACAATTTCATTAGTTGTGGTGTCTGCAGTTATTGTTGTTGATCCTAGAGCTTCCGTGATAAGATCATCAAAACTTATGGTATTCTGTCCAGAAGTAGTTAAAGCGGCTTCAGGTTGTTCAACCATCACAGATGGACCAGCTTTAGATCCACGCAAATCAATTCCTCCATTATCTGGCTGGTGATCGACAATTCCCAGGTCTGCAAACGAAGTACTTGTCGGTATGTCTGCATTATTAAGCTGAGGATCAAATTCATTTCCTTGCGCAAGAGTTGAAGTTGTTGTCGTAGAGATATTTCTGTTTGGCTCGTGGTCGTCATGATGATGATGATGGTGATGATGATGGTGACGGAAATGATGAGTGAAACGTGGATGATGATGATACCCTCCATGATCACCGTGATGATCATGATGATGATGATTATGTTTGTCACAAGAATGATCGTGTTTCTCTCCGGAATGACCTTCTTCCGACGAACTACTATCTTTTGCGAGGACAAAAGCAGCTAATAGAGCTGCACCGAACCAAGCCTTCAAAACCAAATTATTTGACAACATTTTGTTAAAAAATGTTGATGCTAATTTGAAATAATATTTTCAACTGAAAAGAAATTCCAACTGAGAACTTGTATTTATACATTTACTTTTGATGTGATTGTGGGATGAACTAATTACTGACCCTACAACATTACTATCAGTTTAATTAAATCTCAAAGTATAATTTTGGTCATATTTATGGGAAATCCAAATTGTGATAGTAAAATAATATTTTAATAAACATATAAGGTACAGATTTGTTGGGGTTTTCTGAATTTATTTATGATGCAAACAAAAAAATACTTTAAGTAAGTAAATCTGAACGGAGAAGTGGGGGTTACAAGAATATAAATAGCAATAAAACGTCTGGTTCTGGCTATGGATGAAAGAAGTCGTATTCATGCGTTCAATTGGCAATTATTTAACATTTTCCCCAGATATGGCATTAAAAATCCCCGTCAAAAATGCTGATTTAAGGTTTATTTACCGTGTCAATTCGTAAGCCAAGCTAAATAATTACTCTTTTCATGCTATTTAGTGCTGAGTTAACTGTTCTTTAACCATAAGGCGATATTCACATTTACTACTGTAATTAACAATGACTAATAAAATTCAATCCATCAACAGATCAACACTCTTTATAATGACATTGAACTTTTTTTGTTGATGGAGTCAGCAATTTGTAATTCGGGAAAGGAATAAACAAAATTTTAAAAAAGTCATAATGCATTAAAAGATTAAAATCTCAAAAGAAAATATTTTACTTGCACTTTTAACAGACGTAGGTACAGTGACGAGCAAAAATGGACAGATGTTAACTTTTATGTGAAGAAGTTGGTGCGGGTCCGCTAGGAAAAAATTGTAATTTTATAATTTCTTGTATTCAATCAAATCTTGTTTTCTTCTATTAAATTTTTAAAAAAATATTACAATACACAGAAAACAAATTTAGGTAAATGAATTTTTGGACCTGACCACTTTTGCTCATTTCGGGATTATGGCGTGGGGACGTTTTTCTTGAAGTTCTATCGGACAGTTAATAAAGATCGAGTGAATAATGAATAAAGAAAAATATTTTGACTTATTACGTTATAATTTGCCAACATTTTTGGCAAAAAGTGGCTATAGAGAGTCTGAACTCATTTTCCTATAAGACGCGGTGACCCTGTAAATACCTCCGAAATTGTCAAAGAATGGTTGGAAAATCAGGAATTTCAGACGATGGCATGGCCCTGACGGCAATCCAACTGAGAATCTCTGGCCAATTGTGCAGTCAAGGTTATGACAGTAAGAAATTCATCCATCCTACACTAATGAGCTAAGGGGTCGCATTTAACTGGAGGGGAGCCGAATTTCCGACCAATTACTTTGCAATTTGGTAGAGAGCATGCCTACACGGTGTCTGCAAGTGATAAAGAACAAAGGTTTATGGAATTAATAATGTGAACAAAACTTTATCCCGAAACGGGCAAAAGTGGCCAATCCCAAAAATTCATTTAAGATTTTTTTCAGTGTATTGTAAGATCTTGTTTTTTAATTTCATCATCAAGTCCTGTAACCCCGGTTGGGCCATAGGGCGCCAACAAATCGTTTCCATCCTTCACGGTCTGCAGATAGATATTTTAACTGTGGCCACGTCTTTCTCTGGGAGTCTGCTTCTGCTAGAACTGTTGTTTGTTCCATGTTGTTCTTGGTCTTCCAACCCGCCGTGCACCCTGAGGATTCCATTCAAATGACTGCTTTGCAATTTCATCGTTTGGTTTCCTCAGTGTGTGACCAATCCATTGCCATTTACGCTTTCTTATGTCAACGTCCAGCCGCTCTTGACTTGTCCTGCGCCACAATTCCTCGTTTGATATAATTTGTGGCCAGCGAATTTTTAGAATATGGCGTAGACAAAGGTTCACAAAAGCCTGCAATTTCTTTGAAATGGTAGTCGTGACTTTCCAGGTTTCGCAAGCATATAACAGCACGGATTTGACATTGGATTCGAAGAATCTCAACTTTGTGCGCAAGGAGATTTGACATGATTTCCAAATTTGGTATAGAGAACCGAAGGCTGCGCGAGCTTTATTTATTCTACTTTGAACGTCCAGATCAGTACCACTATTTGCTGAAACAATACTTCCAAGGTAGTTAAATTGTTCAACCTCTTTAACTGGCGTCTCCTGTATTAAAATACGCTGATGTGTGGAGCGGCCTGTGAGCATTATTTTTGTATTTTTGCTATTTATTTTAAGACCACTCGCCTCTCCTTTTACCTTCAGAGCTTGACACATCCCGTTCAGCCCGCTGATGTTATTTGCCAAGAGACATATATCATCGGCATAGTCTAAGTCCAGTTTCACACAGCGCATGAAATTAATGCGCAACTCTTGCTTATTTCCTTTTGAACTTGCATTCGGCAATGCACGCATTTTTACACGAAGCATGTTCGAGCTGCGCATTGTTTTTTCAATTGCGAATCATTTTGACAGCTATCTGCAGGTTTGAGCTACATCCAGAACAAAAATGTAGCAAAATAAGAACAAAAAGAATACAGACAAAGAGAAACGTCAAAAAGTTGCAGGGACAGCCCTACCCGTGCATGTTTAGTTTCTTCTATTTCTATTTCATTATCTTTCTCTTTCGCACTCCAAGCATGCAAGGCAAACATGTGCTGTGTAAAACTGGACTAAGTGGCTAAGCCTTTCAAACGGTCTCCATTGAATGCCCTGCCTCTCTGCTGTTCCAACGCTGGCCGTCAAAACATCGTCAATCGCCAGTAGAAAGAGAATTGGCGATAGAACATCTCCCTGTCTCACACCCTGCCGCACTTCGAAAGAGTCGGATAGCTGCCCATTGCGTAAAACAAAGCATCTTGCGTTGTTATAAGACTCTCTTATAATGGCAATAATTTTTGGGGGAATTCCTCTACCAAGAAGTGATCTCCATATACATTCGCGGTTGACTCGGTCAAAGGCCTTCTCAAAATCCACGAACATGAGGGAAAGCGGTGATTGAAACTCCGCAGACTGCTCAAGAACGATACGCAGAGTGTTGATATGGTCGACACAAGACCGCCCACTGCGGAAACCAGCTTGATGCCTCTTGAGTGTAGACTCGATTCTAACCTTTATCCGCTCCAGAATGATGGTTGCCATTAATTTTGGAAAAACGGACAAAACTGTAATACCTCGCCAATTGTTGCAATTCTTAAGATCAGCTTTCTTTGGCAACTTAACAATTACACCATCCTTCCAGTCGCTGGGATAGATTTCATTTTCCCACACAGCTTGTATCAACGGGTGTAGAATACTGAATACTAGCCGTTCTGACAGGGTCAGCTTTCAGGAACTCGGCTGGTATACCGTCAAGTCCAGCTGCTTTGTTATTTTTGAGAAGATTTATCGAAGATTGAATTTCCAGTACTGTTTTTTCATTTAATTCAAGAAAATAATATTTGATTTAATACAAAAAATTATAAAATTAAAATTTTTCCTCTCGGCTTACAATACCTACTAAGTTCGCGCCAACTTTTAAAAATTTGTAAAAATATTTGTCCACTGTTGCTCGT
Source organism: Dasysyrphus tricinctus (assembly GCA_963921185.1). NCBI lineage: Eukaryota > Metazoa > Arthropoda > Insecta > Diptera > Syrphidae > Dasysyrphus > Dasysyrphus tricinctus. The sequence continues at coordinate 41,563,319 of OY992531.1, read as the reverse complement.
CACTGTAAATGCATATGTATGTAGGTATTAGGTATTCGCTAGCTATTTTAAGCACAATATATTACAGGAGTAGTAGGTATATAACTTTTGAAGAGGAACAATTAAATACGTGAAAGGGTTTTTAAAAATAAATTAATTAAATTGGGTGGTGCAAGAGCTCGTGGAGAACCAGTGATAGTGACTTACAACTCTCAACCATTCCTGTGTGCGTGTTGTTGGCAGGAATAGAGGGGACCTACAATTTATTTCCGAATCAGAACGGCTAATAAGAAGCACTTATTCATGACAAGTATACTCTTGGAGGGTTTGTCAGTTCCTCGCAAGAGGCAGTACCTCGGATAAAACATTTCTGTTTTTTGGTGGCACGGCTGGGAATCGAATCCACACCTTCGGCATGACAGTCCAACGCACTAAAGGTAGAACTATAATAGTCGGGCACTGAAGCTAATGTCAAAAACCAACGAAAAGTAGCTTTCCGTACCGAAAAAAGGGGAACACACCCATAATGTAACTATCATCTATCTCTTTTTGGCACTCCTATTTCACCAAATGTCAGTTTTACTTAAGTGAGGTGCGCTCCGGAGCGCACCTCACTTCCGTAACCAAAGTTGAACGAAACTTGACGAAACGCTCCACTCCGCAATTATAGTCACCGTCGTATGCTTTCCGTGTATTCGCTTGTTTTCTTCCGACCACTTAAGTGCCCCTCCGAGCATTATAGTTCTAGCTTAAGACTTACCATTATGCCACGGGGTACTACAGGGATTTTGTTATTGAATAATGTTTGTTTGGCGCATGAGCATGCTTAAAACCGAAAATACTACTAAATTCACCCATGCATTTCTGAGAAAATGGTCACAATGGCCACTTTTCAATATTTTTGGTATAACTCGGAAACCAAGTCCAATTTGACAGTTTTACACTTAGAAATTTTTGTTCAAAATTGAATTTTCTATCGAAATGGACGGTTTAAAAATTATAAAATTTGACAGGAAAAATTATCTTGGTCTTTCAATGACGCCACAATCATCCTTTACTATGAGCGAGTGATGGAATTTTAGTACTTTTTATTACTCACTTTGAAAGCAGTTTTCCATAACGAGTTCTGGAATCGGCTTACGTGTGTTTGTAAGGTGATCATCATCATCGTGTCGTCTAACCCCGATTGGGGCATAGGGCGTCTACACCCTTCACGGTCTGCAGCAAGGTATTTTAACTTTGGCCACTTTTTTCTGGGATTCTGCTTCTGCAAAGACAGTTGATTTCCATGTTGTTCTTGGTCTTTCAACCCCCCGTGCACCCTGAGGATTCCATTCAAAAGACTGTTATGCTATTGTATCGTTTGGTTTCCTCAGTGTGTGACCAATCCAACGCCATTTACGCTTTCTTATGTCGACGTCCAGCCGCTCTTGACTTGTTCTGCGCCACAATTCTTCGTTTGATATCATTTGTGGCCGGCGATTTTTGTATGGATGTGGCAAAGACAGCGATTTACAAAAACCTACAATTTCCTCGAAATGGTAGACGTGACTTCCCAGGTTTCGCAGCACGGATTTGACATTGGATTCAAAGAATGGGCACGTTCCGCTGGTTATTCTCAGTTATCCGGATAGCTTTGTGTTGTTGTAATCCCTTGTTAAAAAACAACTGACGCAACAACAACTCAAGTTATCTCAGAATTTTTGGGATAGCTAGATAGCATAGCGAATAAACATTGGAACGCGAGGAATCTCAACTTAGTTCGTGAGGAGATTTGACTGGATTTCCAAATTGGGGAAAGAGTACCGAAGGAAGCACGAGCTTAATTTATTCTACTTTTAACGTCCAAATCTGTACCACCGTTTACAGAAACAATACTGCCAAGGAAGTTAAACTGTTTGACTTCTTCCACTGGCGTCTCCTGTAGAATTATACGCTGCTGTGTGGAGCGGCCTGTGAGCATTATTTTTGTTTTTTTGCTGTTTATTCTTAGGCCACTCGACTCTCCCTTCTCTTGTAGTGTTTGGCACATCCCGTTGAGCCCATTGATGTTATTTGCCAAGAGACATATGTCACCTATGTGACTGAGCCTTTCGCAAACGGTCGCCATTGAATGCCCTGTCGCTCCGTTATACCAACACTGGCCGTCAATACGTCGTCCATCGCCAGTAGGAAGAGAATTGGCGATAGAACATCCCCTTGTCCCACACCCTGTTGCACTACGAAGGAGTCCTATAGCTGCCCATTGTGTAAAACAAAACACCTTGCGTTTTTGTAGGACTCTTTAATAATGGAAACAATTTTTGGCGGAATTTCTCTACCAAGTAACGATCTCCATATATGTACATTTTCGATTAACTCGATCAAAGGCCTTCTCAAAATCCACGAACATGAGGTAAAGCGGTGATTGAAATTCCATCGACTGCTCGAGGACGATACGCAGGGCGTTTGATATGGTCGACACACGATCGACCACTGCGGAAGCCAGCTTGATGCCTCTTGAGTGTAGACTCGATTCTATCCTTTATTCGCTCGAGAATGATGGTTGCCATTAGTTTTGGGAAAAGGGACAAAACAGTGATACCACGCCAATTGTTGCAATTCTTTACGTCACCTTTCTTAGGCAGCTTAACAATCACACCATTCTTCCAGTCCTTCGTTTTCCCAAATGCTTTGTATCAATGGATGTAAAATACTAGCCACTGTTACGGGATCGGCTTTCAGGAATTCAGCTGGTATTCCATCCAGGCCAGATGCCTTGTTGTTTTTGAGGAGATTTATTGATGTTTGGATTTCCGATTCTGTCGGTGGTTCGATGTTAATACACCTATAGGACCTGCGCAACTCGTTTAGTTGGGGCACTTCAGCACTCTGCTCAACTGAATCCTCATTTAGCAGGGCACAACAATGGTCCTTCCATCTGCGTAGCTGATCCTCATTTGATACCAAAATTGTGCCATCCACATCCATTACAGGATGATTGGTGTGTCTCTTTTCCCATTAACATCTTTGGATATTTGGTACAATTCCCGGATATCTCCACTTCTTGCAGCGTTTTTCGCATTATCTGTGAGTCCATAAACCTCACCCTCTTGTCACGTCTCACACAGCGATAGACCATCTTATGTGCAATGCGATACTTGCTTCGCGATTCAGCCTTTCGTTGAACATCTGATAATCATATTTCCAACAAGAAGTATTATCATAACTTTTTTGATACGAGTGCTCCGTTACGAGTTATTTCTGTCCCCCAAAAAACCCGAGGGATTCGGTTTCTTGACGGACTAATAGTAACTATTGTAGTACAGAAAAATACATTTCCAAAAATGTTTCGCTGTTATTGGTTCCATTCACTTTTGCTGATTATCCTTCAATAACTAAAAATTTCGGTTAATTCTGCCTTAAAGTATGGACACTAATATAAGCAAGTGAAAATGTGAAGCATACTTTTAGTGTGTTTATTTTTGGAATATTTTAATCGCAAATCTAACTTTATTTATTGTGAAGAAGTTGTAACACCTAAACTCAAACTATAAAATTTGGAATGTCTTCTGTCGTAGGGCTTCTTATTATTGTTTTGAAATTGATCTTGGTGCAGCTTTTTTGTTAATGATTTCTATTTTTTAGCTCATTTGCAATTACCTTTATTAGTCCAGTCAACGAAGGAGAAATAAACGCAATTAATCCTGTGCCTACGTTCTGTAACTCTCGCATCGAAAAAACTGCTCGAGAAACGATGAAAATTGAAACAAAAAGCATGAGTTTTGTTCCATTTTTCAACGTTTCTCGACTGATTTTATCGATGCGAGAGTTACAGAACGTAGGTACTGGTCTCTGGATTATTATTTTATGTGGTAGTGGTGACCCCGAGGTATAACATACTAAAAGTTCTCAGCCCAGGGTCGCGAGCTTTAGGCAGGAGGGGGGGTTGAAGGTCCCCTTTCGTAACTTTTCACGAATATTTTGAAAAGTAAGCGTTTAAGCGGAAAAGTGTACAACACGAAATGAAAGAATAATAAATTTCCTACAAAAAAAGTTTTGTTCATATTTTCGGTAGGAGCAAGGTTAAGATACAGTGATTATTTTCATATGAGAAACACTGTTGCTGCAAAGGTAAGAACAAATAGAATTTTTCCTTTTTATTGGCCAATACCTTATGAAATAATTTTTGGACATATTCTAAGAAATAAATTATAGAAAAGGGGAGGTGTATAAATTCCCAAAACATTGAATTAAAGTAGAAAAACAGCTTTTAAAAACAACGGAAATACTTACAATACTAGTGCTATACCATTATTAAAAGCTTAAAACGTAATTTTTTACTATATAGGAAATCAAGTAAACAATTTTTGAAAAATTCGTTTGAAAACTCAAAATAAAAAAAAAAAAAAAGAAATTGAAAAATTTTGTTACTTGAATTTTCATTTTTTATTAAATTGTCTTTTATTATTTAATGTTATTACTAGCCTTTAGTTGAATGCTGAAAATCAGACAGTTTTATGAGCTTTAGTTTTTGAGAAAATGGAAAATTATGAAAACTACTTTTTTTAAATCAATTTTGTTGGGTAACTAATATATTCCGAAACTTAACGAAATAATTATTTTATGCAAATATTATTTTATAGGTCGGTGTCGCTGTACAGCCCATACAGTTCGTGGTTGTATCTTCTCCTCCATTCCCCATCTATGCAGACGGGACCAAAAATCACCCGGAGAATTTTCCTTTCGAAACAGCCTAACGCGTTCTCATCCACCGTTAGCAGTGTCCATGTCTCTACACCATACATCAGGACCGGGATGATAAGCGTCTTATACAGGGATAGTTTAGTTGCTCGAGAGAGGGCTTTGCTTCTCAATTGCCTTCTTAGCCCCAAGAAACAGCGATTGGCAAGAGTAATTCTTCGTCTGATCTCAGCAGTGGTATCGTTGGATGAGCGTATAGCGGATCCTAGGTCGACAAAGTCTCTGACCACCTCAATATTATATAGCTTTCTATAATGACGTTGACAGCATATATTTCGTTTTGCTTTCATTCACCGTTAAACCCATCTTCTTGGCTTCCTTCTCAATACTCACAAAAGCACCACTGACATCACGCTTTGTTCGTCCGATTATGTCAATGTCGTCAGCGTAAGCGAGTAGTTGGACGGACTTTTGAAAGATTGTGCCTCTAGTGTTGACGTGAGAGTTTTGCACTATTCTTTCAAGAACGATGTTGAAGAAGTCGCATGACAGCGTGTCGCCTTGCCTAAAACCTTTTTTGACATCAAAGGTGTCAGTGATGAGGTCTTTGCCGACCTTGATGGAGCAGCATGCACTCTCCATCGTCATCCTGCACAAACAGACGAGTTTGGCAGGGATGCCAAAACTAGACATTGCTCTATATAGCTCTTCTCTATACGCGGCCTTGAAATCGATGAAAAGGTGGTGGGTATCGATTTGAAACTCCTGGGTTTTCTCCAAGATCTGCCGTAGTGTGAATATTTGGTCGATGGTGGACTTCCCTGGCCTAAAGCCACACTGATATAGACCTATCAGGCTGTTGACGAATGGCTTTAGGCGTTCACAAAGTACAGCAGAGAAGATCTTGTAGGCGATATTAAGAACACGGATGCCTCTGTAGTTGGTGCAGTCCAGAGGATCGCCTTTCTTGAGGATCGTGCAAACAATGCTAAGGTTCCATTCATCGGGCATACTTTCCTCCGACAATATTTTACAGATGAGCTGGTGCATACTCCCAACCAATTCATCCCCAGCCACTTTGAATAGCTCAGCCGCAAGGCCATCAGCTCCAGCAGCTTTATTGGACCTAAGTTTAGATATAGCTATCTTTACTTCGTCAAGATCGGGCGGACGGAATTGTTGGCCTACGTCGTTCAGGTTGAATGGTGCAATCTGCATGGAAGCGGAATTCAGTTCGTCATCGCCGTTATACAGTTTGCAGAAATGATTTTTCCATATCCTCAGCACCAACTGCGATTCTACTACGATGTTCCCCTGATCATCCTTGCAGGCTTCGGCCCAGGCCTTGTAACCCTGGGAGGTTCTTTTTACCTTTTGGTAAAACTTCCGAACTTTATTCCTGCAATGGCATCCCTCTATTTCCTCGATCGCACGCTTTTCATGCTCTTTCTTTTTCTTTCTTAGAAGCTTGTGTTCCTCTCTCCTCTTCTGCTTGTAGAGCTTGCGAGCAGCTCTGGTCCTTCTATGCAGCGCCGCTTTGTATGCCTGTTGTTTGGCTGCATGTACTTGTCGGCATTCTTCGTCGAACCAGGGGTTTCGCTGTGGTGGTCGTGCAAAGCCCAGTACGTCAGAAGCGGCATCTCTGATGGATTCCTGGCAATTCTTCCACTGGTTCTCGATACTTGCAGTTGGTGGCATAGAACTATTTAAGAGGGTGCGAGCAGTAGCGGATCCAGGATTTGGCTGTGGGGGGGGCTCGAGGCTCCTATTTTAGACATATCATTCAAACAAAATGGCATAATCTCTCTCAATTTTCTTTTCTCAGAATGTAGGCAAGTTGGCAGTCTTCATAATGCAAAAAAAAATGAAAAATGTTATGATTGGAAAAGGAGCAGCTGTAGATGATTAAAAGATGTCAAGAACGTCACACTGTACCAGAAGTCGTAAGGATAATTCAAATGTCTTTCTTTTTATACTGAATGTTTTTTGCAGAATTTATACATTGAGGCAGTACGCATATCGTGATGAATTCTAACTCTCACATTTCTCTCAAAACACAACCTAAAATGCTAGCTCTATTTTAACACAACATTTTTGTGGAGAATATTACATAAAACAGCTGTTCTCTGAATAAAAATTTGCTCAACCATTTCAAAGACTTTTTTTTTTGTATTTCAAGTAAAATAAAATGGGGTTTTTTCGAATATTTCTCGTTTTCGATTTTCATTTTAACAAAGTAAAGTCCACCTAAATCTCATGCATAAAATAAGCTGTAACAATTTAGTTAGAGAATAATGTGGCAAGCAATTGTTTCATGCACGAAATTTGGCAGGTATCCTGGTGATGTACAGTAAGAAACGAAGATTTAATTGGAGTTGCGTATCGCTCGGCTAAAATACCAGCCAAAAATTTTGGGGCAAAATTTTACTGCGTTCCAAAGGAATTGGTTAAAACATGTTGTTGATATTTGCGTAAGCAACTATTAACAGCCATGCCATTTTGTTTGAATGATCCTACCATTTCTTATCATAAATATTCAATGAATATTTGTCAATCTATTAATTTATTTAATTTTATTTATTTTTTAACGAAAGCCAAAACAGAAACTTTAAAAATCGCATCGTTTTAAGGAAACTTACCTATATGAAATCGTCAAAATATCTTTGAACTGCAAATCTTAAGTTTCAATTTCAAGAACCAATTGTGATAAACAATAATTGTTTCATTCGGTTGCTCGAAGACATTTTATGCAAAGTTATTTTTTGCACCGGAAACACAGTTTTTAGAGTTATATTTTCGGGGGTCAGCTAAGCTCGAAAGATATCAACTGAAAAGCTTAGGAAAAAAGGTAACATTTGCTCTTGTGATCAAATTCAATAGGATCCATAATGATGAACTCTGTCAATATCCATAGCTTTCGTTCATTCAGCTAAAAAAAAATAGCATGTTCTCCTCAAAATGTTACCGGGAAAGAAATTTTCAAGGCAAAAGGTAACATTTTTCACTCAATACAGACGACTACATATCTGAATTTTGGTTATCAATTTCTGAAGAAAATTATTAAATGAAATTATCAGGTGTTGTCCTTAAGCTTCTCAATTGCATTGAACATGTTAATTTGCTGAACAACTTCGTTTGTTTCGTCCAATACTCTACGGGCTTGAACAAAAACGCAGCATTTTTTTAAATTTGTCGGCCAATTCTCTAGGGGCTTAAAGAAAACACAGTTAACATGTAAATTGTTTAGTCCCAATATCGTACTTTTGTTTAGTTTTCTTGAAGCTTGGGAAAACACGAGCTTACAATCTTACATGTACATTTGTAAAGCCCCAACCTCGTCGAATTTCTTCTTGGGTAAAAACACAGCCAACATGCAAATTTGCTAGCCCCATTCTCATTTTTTCCAATTCCCTTAGGAATTCCACATTTTAGGCCTAAATTGGTTCGCCCAAACTCTGATTTTGTGTCCCTCTTGTAGGGCTTGGAATAAATAGAGCCTAGGTTTTTATATTTAAATTGCTTAGTCTCATCTTCGTTTTTTTCATCTAGTTCCTTTGGGGGCTTAAAAAACATACTTTCATGCAAATTTTTCAGCCCCAACATTGTTTTAATAATAAATTACTACAAATATTTTATTATCTGTGATTTTAAGGATAATTCTTTGTTTCATCAAGTGTTTTTAAAAATTTTAGTTTGAAAACAAACACAAAATTTAAACATTGTGATGCATTGTATTTTGATATTAAATTAAAGGTTTGAATCGACTGTGGGGGGGGCTTCAGCCCCTATAGCCCCCCCTCTGGATCCGCCACTGGGTGCGAGAGACTCGATTGGAAAAGGACCTGGCGATTTCTTGCGACTGTAGCCGTCGCTTTGGTCTGGATATCCGTAGCATTACCTTGGCTACAACGAGGTAGTGGTCCGAGTCAACGTTGGCTCCTCGGAACGTTTGGACATCCTTGATACTGGAGGAGTGCTTTGCGTCGATCGCAATGTGGTCAATCTGGTTAGCGGTTGATTGACCAGGAATTCGCCATGTTGGAACTGCGTACTAGCTACCACAACGTTTCGCCCCGCAGCAAAGTCGATTAGCCTGAGTCTGTTATCGGAGGTGCTGTCGTGCAGGCTATATCTTCCGATTGTGCCACCAAAGACGTCTTCTTTTCATAGCTTGGCATAAAATCACCCAAGACAATTATAATGTCATAGCTAGGGCATTGCTCATATGTCTCGTCCAGGAGCTCATAGAACTCATCCTTGGTGTCGTCATCTTTCTCCTCTGTGGGGGCATGCGCGCATATGAGGCTTATGTTGGTGAAAGTAGCATTGATGCGAATTGTCGTGAGGTGCTCGTTCACATAATTGAAACTCAAGACTTCTTGCTTAAGTCTGCCTCTAACGACGAATCCACATCCAAAGAGACGCTGCCCTTTTGGTCGGTAACAGTCACCGTAGTAGATATCGCAGTCTTTCAGTTTTCTTTTGCCCGGCCCATCCCATCGCACTTCTTGGATGGCGGTGATATCTGCTTTGTAGCAGTCTAGGGCTTCCGCTAAATGTTCGTCTGCACGTGGTCTATTGAGAGACAGAACATTCCACGTGCACATCCGAAGTTCGTTGTCCTTATTTCGTTTGTTAGGTTCGTCAACAGTATATCCGTCCGTATCCGAGGCTTTTTGTTGCTTCGCAACTAGAATAGCTTTACGTGGCCGGGAAGGCACCCCGACGGCACGACCCCCAACCTGGAGGACCAGACCCTTACAATATAACTCCAAGGGTGGGGAGCCGGATTAACCGCTACTTATAGGCCTGAGCTCCGAATATGTCGTAGTAGCCCGTATAAGGTGTTCACTAAGTAGTTCAACCTAACTGGAACTGTAGACGCCACCGTTGATTCTATCTGGAGAATTCTTCCGCTGCCGCTTGGATAAAGGAAAAGTGCCTTAGTGGGAACACTCCTCCCCCCTCTCTCGTTTGCTGCCCCCTAAAACCGCCCACAAGGATTGGAACCGCGGGGAGGTGAGAGTAGGAGTTGATAGCCAGAGGTTCGCTTTGAAAAAAAAAGCTTGTGAACGCTTGTGTCCTCTTGAATGCACATGTCTACCCTTTGAAAATCTTTCTCAAAAACTGAAACTTCTACAATCATCTGGTTTTCAGCTAGTAACAACATCTATACAATACATCTATATATCTATACATCTATACACATAAATAAAATTGAAGTGTCTGTCGTTAATATTGAAATAATTTCAAGTTTTTGAGCTTAGGTGGTTGTTTACATGCTAAGAAACATAACTGCATCATTTAAAAAAATTTTGTCTGTCTGTCTGTTTGTCCGCGGTAACCTTCAAAACAGCAGAACAGGTTATAATGGAACTTTACGTACATGTAGTGGACAACTCTGGGAGTGATCTAGGCTACTTTTAATTGTAAGAATGTTAACGGTTTCTTTGAAATATTAGAAAAGCAATGAAGTTTAGGGAAAATTATTTCGAAACAAAAAATTGATATAGGAAATGATTATAAACAAGTAGAATTAATCGATTTAAAAAGTGTCAGACAATTAAATTAGAACAATAATAATTATACATTTGTATAGTCTTAGAGGTGGTGAAAGCTTTGCTCAAAATTTTGTTGGCGTACTGTGCAAACTACATGCCACCAACAAGACAACGATGCCACGGCCGACCCTTTGACAACAATAATGACTTTTTAAAATGCAATAATACGATTGAATCGCTGCCAGCTTTTATTAACATAATAATTAAATTGGGGTGTTTGTCTTCAATATGAAAATAATTGAAAGTTGCTCCAGGTGATTGTTTATTTGCTAAGAAACAAAAGTGCATCATTTTTAAAAAAATTGTCTGTCTGTTTATTTGAACACAATAATCTTCTTAGCGTACATGTAGTCGAGTAATATAGGGCAAAAATGGTAAAGGTTTCTTTGAAATATTAGAAAAACAGTGAACATTTTTATTTTTGGGGTAAAAAATATCCTTCATCCGAAACGGGGTTCAACCGGACCTTTGAAATTTTGAGCCCTAAAACGAATTCTATATATAAAAATGAATCCATGTTTCCCTTCGTCACACCATAACCCATAACTCAAGTACTGCTTGAACTATTTGAATGATTTTTTTCAGGAAGTGTTTGGTATTGGGATTGTTTTTGTGAAGTTAAATTCGGTCTCTCATTTTGCCAAAAAGGTGCAGAAGCGCACTTTGGGTACCTGTTTTATGCAAAAAAAAAAATCTATTGAGTTTGAAAAAAATCAATCAATCACAAAATTTGTTTATAACAAAATAAAAAAAAAAATACCGTCGAATCTCGATTATCCGGAATTCGATTAATCGAGGACAGATAATTAAAATTTTGTTTTGTACATTTTAAACACAACCACCTCCTTTACACCATAACTTGCTCTCATAACGTCATTGGAATGACCATGAATCAATATATACTTCCTTTTTTTCGATATTTCTGAGTACATTGATCAAAAACCATTGATGTTGTAAGGCAATAACATTGTTTTTCAATTTTTTTAATTTTCTTCTGCTCGTATCTTCAGGGCCGGACAAGCTATACGTGCAAGCAGTGTAAATGCGCAGGGCGCTGAAGCCAATGGGTGCCTTGAGCAAGTATCAAGAAAGCCACTACCACTAACTACCTATGCTCCTTTAATTTCCAATTTTTTTAATAGCTCACACTTATATTGATATCCACACTTATTCTGAATTTAAAGACAGATTATGTACTATTCCAAAAATAATTCGATGCCTAGCTTCTTATTCACACCCACAGTAAAAAAAAAAACAAAATCACAAAATCTTTGCAAAGTGTACGACTTTGTTCGCCTCTTGGGAATAGCTTGCTCAACTTTTGGGGACACTTCGTTAAAAAAAAATCGCATATCAAAGTCTACAGCTTTAATGAGAACATGACTTCTTCCGCACCAAAACAGCAATTGATGGGCGCTAGTGATGAAACTTGCGCAGAGCATTAATTAAGCTCGGGCCGGCCCTGCGTATCTTTCTTAACCTTGCTCCTACCGAAAATATGAATAAAACCTTTTTTGTAGGAAATTTATTATTCTTTCATTTTGTTGTGTACACTTTTCCACTTAAACGCTTAGTTTTCAAAAGATTCCCGAAAAGTAACGAAAGGCGACCTTTAACCCCCCGTCCTGCCTAAAGCTCGTGGCCCTTGGCTGGGGACTTTTATTATGTTTTACCTGTGGGACACTCCTACCACATAAAATAATCACCCAGAGAGCATGATTTATTGCATTTATTTTATAATTTTGAGTCTTCGTTGAATGGACTACATATTCTTAATATTTTTTTTTGTTGATTTATAAAATTGATTGATTCAAATAATATTATCTTCGAAATACTTACATATCGTCATCGTTCTATCAAAACTCCCTAAGTCCATTTCTCTTGAAAACGAGAACCCTCTCTTGAATACGATATATTTATTAAAATATAAACATTTTAGTTCTGTTAGAGGTCTCTAAATCTTATGTTGGTCTATTTATAAATTAAACTCCCAAAATCAAACATTTTCAAATTCTGGTTAGTACAAATCCATAAAAAGTACCGATGTCTCAAAATAATTAAAAACGAACTTAGGGAGTTTTGACTGAACGACGACGATATAAATAAATATGTATGTATGTGTTACCATTTTCTCGAAAAATTTGCTGTTCTCGATAAATGTTATGGCAATAGTAGCAGAAGTGTGCAGAATCACAAGAATATAAATATCAATAAGACTTCTGGTTCCAAATGAAAGTCCTATTCATGAGTCCAATAATATTTTCAATTATTTCACATTTTCCCCCCAGATTTGATATTAAAATTCATCTTCGAAAATTCTGGTTTAAATTTATACAATCCATCAATTGGCATTCTTGCATGGAGCTTAACTACATGAGTACTCTTGTTGAGTTTACTGTTCAGTAACCATAAAACCATGTAACAATTTACCACTCTTAATAATAACATTACACCTTTTTTTATTTATAGTGTCATTTTGTATTATTTATTGCATTATGGAAAGGAAAAAACAATTTTTTTAAGAAGTTGTAAGGCATTAATAGATTAAAATTTCAAACACGAAATATTTTGCTTTCACTATTTTTAACAGATCATCTATACAATTACTGGTATTAATTTAAAAACAAAACTACTACCATGAATCATCAATTTCAGGTAAACCAAGTTGTTCCTCCGATGAATAATAGTTCGGTATTTCTGTTGTGGTCTTAATTCTTGGTCTTCGAGTTGTTGGGATGGTGGTCTTAATTCTTGGTCTTCGAGTTGTGGTGGTGTTATTTCTTTCTTTTCTGTGATTGCCATAAGGATTACGAAGACGAGGAGGAGGAATAATAATGTATTCTTTATTTGTCTCACGATACTCATTTACACGTTTGGTGGGTTTCCTTCTTGGACTTGGATGTTCAACAGTTTTATCATCATGACGTGATCGCGTAGGTGGACGAGGATGATTAGGATTATGCTTAAGTGGATGACTTTTTGGGTGCTTTAGAACATTCCCGCCTCCTCTCATTCTTAACCTTCTACTTTCTATTGCGAGGAAACACACAGCTAAAACAGCTAAAATGCACCAAGCCTTTATAATAAAATGATTTGACAGCATTTCTATGTAATGTTGGTGCGAATTTGGAATTTTATTTTCAACTGCAAAGAAATCTAAACTAAGAACTTGTATTTATACATAACTACCTATACTTTAGATAAGATTGTGCGATGAATAAATTAAGTGCTGACCCTACAGCATTGCTATCAGTATATAACTAAATCTTAAAATAATTTTGGTCGCATAGGAAATAAAAATTGTGATAGTTAAATAATATTTAAAAATATAAATAATAGTTCAGTATAACATATACACTAGGGTGGTCGTTATAATGGGTTTTGTTGAGTTTTATTATTTGGATGGGCCTAAATCAGCTCTAAATGAAGAAAAAAAAAATTCCCTAATTTTTTCAGATTTTTATTTTCATCCTCTAAATAAAATTTCCCCTTTTTTTTGGAAATTCGCATAAAATTTGCCGAAAAATTCAGGGCATGTAGGTGAGAAGTAGACAAGAAAAAAATCCTATTGAAGGGGGGTAATATCTCCCACCGCTTGGAAGGGAGGGGCAATTTAATAAAATAAATGAAATGAGAAATAAAATAAAAATTGTTTTAAAATTTATTTAAAATAATCTTTAAATTTATTTATTAAAAAACTTTAAATAAACACAACATTATAATATTTAAATAAATTATTAAAATTAGCGACGGCGTTTCGGACAACATGTCCATCTTCGGGCTAAATAAGTTGAATTTGGTGTTGATTGCCAATTAGGTTGTCAAATTATATTTTATATTATTGTAAATATTGGATGTATGTATTTGTCTCTTTTGTTTATATTGAGGTGGTAAATGGCGGTGTCAAATAGTGTGTTTTGTTTTATGGTTAGTTTATCATTTAATAATTTGTCTTTATCTATCTTGTTAGCTTTGTAAATTTCAAATGCCTCAAGAGCGTCCAATGTTGTCCCTTTTTTACAAATATGTATGGCTCTCATGTTGGTTTCGAAATTTGTGTAGTTATGGTTATTGTCGATGAGGTGCAGTCCAAAGGTCGATTTTGTGTTCTGTTTTGGTTTGTGTTCTACAAATCTGTCGTAGAAAGTTCTACCTTTCTGTCCGATATAGAATTTGTCACAGTCATCACATTTGATCATGTATACACCTGAATTAGATTTCATTTCACTTTTTGGTTTTTCTTTTAGTATTTTTTGTATATTGTTATTGGTGTTGAAAGATATATTTATGTTGATTTTATTAAACGCATATTTTAATGTTTGTGGAAGTATGTTGGTATATTCTATGGATATGTATTTTTTGTCGGAATTTACTTCTTTGTTTTTGTTTTTTATTTTCTTTTTCTTTTTGTGTATTAATTTATCTATTTCTTCTGTTTTAAAACCATTTGCAAGAGCTATGTGTTTTATAGTATTCACTTCATCTTCGTAATCTTCTTTGCACATTGGGACACTCAAAAGTCTATTTACGAATGTATTATAAGCAGACATTTTTTGTGCATGGGGGTGGTGGGAGTTTTTGTTTATGGTAATATCTGTTGTTGTAGGTTTTCTATAAATTTTATATGTTAATTTGTTGCTGTTTTTGCTTACGCTCAAATCTAAAAAGTTTATTGTGTTATTGTTTTCTATTTCAGCTGTGAACTTAATGTTTTCGTTGATGTTGATTTAAAGTTTTTTAATAAATAAATTTAAAGATTATTTTATTAATTAATTAAAAAATAAAGTAATAATTTTTCTTCAAAATATTGAGTTTGAAACAATTTTTAGCCAAAACAGTTCATCAAAAAACCTTAATTTAAAAACAAGCCATAAGAATGGACTTCTGGCTTTCCAAAAAGCTGCAAAACATTACTGGAAGTATTTCCGTTGTTTTTTAATTAATTTTTTTTCTATTTTATGCAAATATTTTATTAAATTGCCCCTCCCGTCGAAGCGGGGGGAGATATTACCCCCATCCAATAGGATTTTTACTTGTCTAGTTCCCACCTACATGCTCTGAATTTTTTTGGAAGATCTTACGCGAATTTTCTAGTATGCAAAAAAAAGCGGAAATTTTATTTACCCCTACAGCGACTATAGGGGATGAAAATAAAAATCTGAAAAAATTAGGGAATTTTTTTTCTTCATTTAGGCCGTGTGCCAATTGCGTTAAAATCCTGGTTAAATTTGATCCCATGGCTAAATTTTGACATTACTGAGGTGAATATAGACTTCAAAATTTAACCTGCTCAGGAGCTCGTTAAAATTTTAGTCGGTGGTTAATTTTTGACATGTCTATGGGCGCGTTCGGCTGCGTATCTTAAGCGATCCAGATTTGTTTGTGTTGTTGTAAACCCTTATAAAAAAACTGCTGAGGGAGATGAATGTAGATAAATATTTTATTTTGCTATCAAGAAGTCATGAATCCTATCGGGAAAGATGGAAAATGGAAAAAAAACTAAAATTAAATGAAAGGATTAAGAAATATAGACAAAGACCTTATAATAAATTTAAGTATGCATTCAAGAAAAAGTTTGAATAACTTGAGATAAATCCTTGATAATGTGAAAGAATCAATAAAATTTATTGAAAATACTTTTTCAGATGATTCATTCATTTTGCAAACTGATATGTTTGCGAACTATCATTACTGAGAAAAATGCAACAACAAAACTAATGGGAAGTGAATGTAAAAAAAAAAATCCCATTAAATCCAATTGACACAGCAAAAACCTTAAATTTTACTCACCCCTATAAAAAGGGATAACATTTAACTGGGATCAAATTTAACCAGAATTTTAACGCAATTGGCACACGGCCTTAGAGACGATTTGGGCCCATCCGGGATGACCTTTTTTTTAACGACCACCCTAATATACACATAATGCTATGCATACATTCATACAAACATACATAAAGTGTGTTCCGCGAAACTCTGGGGTTCCGCGGGACAGTTTTCAGGGTTCCACAAATTTCTTGAATTTTGAACAGTAAAATACAAACAATAAAAAAAAAGAAAAATTGAACAAAATTTTTGTTTGAAGTTTATATTTTTTAATCGAAGTGTGAACTTCAAGGTCATAAACTGTTTCATGAGTAAACACATCATTAATTGAGGACAATGTTTTGATATATGTATGCACCGGCGGAGCCGCAGTAATGGTGGGAAGGGTTTAAGGGATTGTTTCAAATATTAAAAACTTTGCTCCTAGAAGTACCAGCAGTCATTGTATTTTCCATCGTTATGCACTTGAAAAGAATACCAACTGATTTAAAAAAAGTCCTCGGTGAAGCTGTGATAATAGTAAATTTTGTAAAGAGTCGTCCTCTCCAATCGAGATTGTTTAAATTAGTGTGTAAAGATATGGGCAGTCAGTACGAATCGCTTCTTCTTCATAATGATAATGAAATCCGATGGCTTTCCAGAGGGTAAGCTTTATCAAGGTTATTTCAACTTCGTGATGAGTTGAATGTGTTTAAACTGGAAAAAAATATGTCTTCAACTGCAAGCCTCTTTGATGCATTGAATGATGACGAGCTTATCTTGCAGGCATTTTTGAGAAGATCAACGAAACTGCTACAGCTCTGCAGGAAAAATTAATTACAGTATTTTTTGCGAGAGACAAACTGACAGCTTTGAAAAGAAAAATTAATTTCTGGCTCTTATAGTCCAGTTAATTTGTGCTCAGAAAGGCTCTTTGCGAGCAAATTGTGGGGTAGATTTGATTTTGTCCTTCCTTTATGTGTTCGGGGGTGCTGAATTCGAATCTGAGGTTTGCCAACAAAGTTTCGTGCAAAAATGCATTTTTTGGGAGTTTTACACTAATGGCTTCAAAACTACCAACTATTCGAAAATGTCATCAAGCTACCATTGAAAGCATACACAATTTCCAATAAATCCTTATTTAAGGTTTTTTTCTGCGACTTGGACTCAAAGCGCTAGTCGAAAATTGATGTATTTTTACTGTTTTCGAAAATCCACTCGAAAGCGCTAAGAAATTACTTTATGTGACAAAATTTATACATTTCTGATGGTTTTTGATGCGCTGAGTTTGAATCTGGCCTTGGAATTGCTCTAGCACGTTACGTTTTTGAGATATTCGAATCTAAAGATTTAAAAAAAATGCATTTTTCATGCAAATTTGAAGTTTATATTTTTTTCTCGAAGTATTTGTTTCGAAATAATGTTTATGGTCTTTCCGAAGTGTGAACATTTTGCCTCAAAATTCTATTTGAACCTTTCAAGTACTTCCATTCGTCTTCGAGAAATCGTTGGTTTTCGTCTTTACTACCTAATTCGAAAAATCCAGTCAGTTTGTGCTCAAAAGGGCAAACTGTGGGATTTTTCGAACTAGGTAGTAAAACGAAAACCAACGATTTCTCGAAGACGAATGGAAGTATCTGAAAGATTCAAAAAGAATTTTGAAGTAAAATATTCATACTTCAGAATGACTATAAACATTTTTTCGAAAAAAATTACCTCGAGAAAAAAATTCTCCAAATTTGTATAAAAAATGCATTTATTTTTAGATTTGAATATCTCAAAAACGTGACGTGATAAAGCAATTTCAAGGCCAGATTTTAACTCAGCGCTTCAAGGACCATCAGAAAAGTATATCTTGGTTCACGTTACAGACGAAAATTCAAATTTTGTCACACAAAGTAATTTCTTAGCGCTTTCGAGTGGATTTTCGAAAACAGTAAAAATAAATCAATTTTCGACTAGCGCTTGAGTCCAAATGGCTGTCGCAGAAAAAAATATAGAATAGGGATTTATTGGAAATTGTGTATGCTTTCAATGGTAGCTTGATGTAATTTTCGAATAGTTGGTAGTTTTCGAGCCATTGCACACAGGAGCATTTGCATGAAAAAACTGGTCAAAATTATTTCTTTGTCTAAATAACTTATTTTTCATCTGAAACTTAAATTTACACCGTTTTAAAGCATTTACATTCTTTAAAACAGAAAAGAATAATTGTGTTTTTTTTTTTATTTTTTCTACCCATGGTTTTAGATATGCCTGAAACTTCTATATTACATTTTTGACCAAAAAAGGTAATAATCAAATATTTTTTTTAAATGGAAGGTTGAAGGTTTGGTTTGCCATATTGCATACAAAAAACTTTCGAATAACTTTGAATAATAAAAAAAAACTTGTTCAAAAATAGTACCTTTGGAAAAACGGCAATTTTAAATAAATTTTTTTCTCAGTAAGGAGGAAATATGAGGAAAATGTTTTGGATTGTACAAAACACTGAGACCTTATAGTATGCTTTAAAAATAAATTTACAACCCGACAGCACCCGGCAATATAACAAAAAAACTTAACTGTAAAAAAAATACATAAACTTCTCGACTTTTTGATGAATCAATGTTTGCCCAAGAACATAGAAATTAGTCATTGAAATCAAATAAATCTAACGTTGAAATTAAGTATACACCATGGTCTCTCACATTCATTGATAAAATTTTTTTCAACTCACTTCAAAAAACATAAAACAACAACTTCAAATTGGTGAAAAAAGACCGCATTGCAAATTCAGGCGTGTCTACTAAATTGGTGTAGATTCTTACTAGCTGCCCGAAGAGGTGGCGTGGTGGGGGTCAAATTTGAGACTGGTTTATGATAATACGGTTAATTAGCTACAAGCAAAACCAAATTGGGGGGCTTTAACAATAGTTTGATTTTTTCAATTTTGACCGGTTTTTGAGGTAAAATGCTCCTTAGTGCATTGGTGAAAAACTCCCAAAAAATGCATTTTTGCATCATTTTTTGCATTTTTTTTTTTCCATGTTGCTTCATGAAATTTTGTTGGCAGACCTCAGATTCGGATTCAACACCCCCGAAAACATAAAGGAGTGAACAAATCAAAACTACTTCACAATTTTCATGGTAAAAATACAATACGACTGGACAAATCAAAACTACCCCACAATTTGCATGGTAAAAATACAATATGACTGGACTATTTCATGTGTACAAAAGAACAATTATGAGTGTTTTCCAGTTCTACATGTATTCTTGCAAGAAAGCATGCTTGAAATCAGAGCAGATATTGGCAATGTTATTGCTCTCCATTTGGTTAGTCTTGAAAGATCCATGTTGAATTACTTTCCAGATACAAATACTGACATCGACTGGGTACAAAATCCATTTCTAATGAAAACCATCAAGCCTATGACCCTGATTATACAGGAATACAAATCCCTGATAGATCTGCAGAGCTCCTCTTCATCAAAATTTGTACTTGATTCTGTATCATTAAACGAATTTTGGATTGGTATTAAGAATGAATTCCCTGAGCTTGCCAAGAAAGCTATATTAAATTTGCAACCTTTTGTAACAATGTAACCGCTGTGAAGTAGACTTTTCAACGTATACTTACACAAAAATTAAATACCGATCGAGGCTGGACGCTGCGAATACAACTTTCGGACATAGAAGTTAGTTTAAAAACAATTATAAATCAAACAATGAAACAGATTCATTCTTCACACTAGATAAAAAATTGATTTTGAAATGTGTTGTTTTTCATTTTTTGCTATTGTCAGGATGAGGTTCCGAAACATATTTGGGCATTGTTTAGGGTTCCACAGCTTAAAAAGTTTAGGAGCCGCTGCTCTACATAATATATCAGACTTCGAGTCAGATTTGGTAGTTTTGATTTTTTGTTGAGTTGTTTATAATGTTGGCCTAATATAATCCATATTTTTGACCTCGAACACCGAACGTAACATGGTCAAAAATCCATTACACCTTTTTCAGTGATTGTGGATTTCCAAAAGACATTTTTGAATAAAAATTTTCGCTCACAAAATACATTTGCATAAATTTGAGTATTTGACACAAGAGGTCAGAACCGTCTCTGGTAGACCCAAGAGTTTCCTAGAGATAGCTTTTCAAAATTTTGACCAACAATAAATTTATAACAACATCTATGTACCTACAATAAAAAAAAGTTTGATGAAAAAAACAGTGTGCTTGGCATAATATGGTTCTTAGCAATAGAGATTATTAGAGCATATAGATTGGTACAAAAGAAGAACAAAATAGGAAGAAAGAGGGGTATAAATATCTCCCAGTTCATGGGGGAGGGGCAACTATCTAAAAAATCTACTTAAAATAGAAAACCCAGTTGAAAATCAATGGCCAACATCTTGACTAAAATCTCAAAGACCAGAAATTCATTCTTGAACCAAACAAAACGTTTTGATAAAAACAACAATTTTTTGTTAATTATATTTTTTTGTATACTATGTAAAAAGAAGCTTTTTCCTTGGACGTTATTTTCTAGCACCCAAATAATCTCACCTCAGGCATTCTGATTTTTTTTTTTCAGAATTACTGAGACGAACTTTTTTGGTTTCATTTCTCAATGATGTTTCTCAAGCGATATACCTAGTTGTTTGACAGACAAATTGAATTTTTTTCGAGGTCCAACACGATGCGTACGCCACAACAGAAATTCAAAAAAGTAAAGATGCTTATTTCCGTTGATAATGTGCAAATTCAAAAACGATAAATAAATACAAAATAAAGACGGAATGTAGAGAAAAATGATAATAAATTGAGCTTGCTATTATTTTTGATTTATTTCATAAGTACAAAACTTTAATTTAACAATTAAATATTTTTAATGAGTTGAAATTTTGTTTCCAGATAGTCAGTTCAAACTAATATTTTGTTTATAAATCGAATGACAAGTAAAATTTAACTGAAATTTTTTGAATAGGTCTGCCCTCTCCTGAACGAAATCCTGCGTACACCCTTGGTAGTACCTACCGACCTTTATAAAAAAACGCTCTGATAGGAAAAGCGTACGGGTTTCAGTTCAAGGAGAACTCCCTTCCTTTGATAATATTTTGAGGGAGGCTGCTTACCTCCATGAGCGGGGCTAGTAGCTCCTCCATAAACTCATTTAATATATTTATTATAAATCTTTTGTGTATTGTTTTTATTTTTTAAAGTATAAAAAAATTGGTGTGACTTTGATACCATTTCTTTCAATCTTAATCGTGATTTTCCAACAAAAACATACAATGATCATTGACGACGATGTTTTTTATTATTAGAAAAAAAGACAGCCTGATAAACACTATCTGTACACATTTTATGGGTTATTAATTTTTGTTTGGCTCTATCAAAATATTTATGAAATTCCGCAAAACCCTACTCTATCATAAGCCGGCACAAGCCATAAAATGACTCTACTAATACGTGCGTTGGTCCACTATTTAGCAGCGTAAAGCTAGCATTGCAACTTTCATAAAAATATTTTTTTATTGTAAGTACCAGTAATTGGTGATTAATTGCTGTAGTTATAATTAATTAAACTGCCGTGGGACCAAAAACTTTCTCGCTCTTTTGTTTTGCTCAAAAATTGCAAGAAGTATATTTTATTTCTTAGGTAAAGTCAATAACCTTCAGAATAAACAATTGGTTCTTCTTTTTTGTTTCTATCCGATGGAAATGTTCAAAAGACACTTGATAAGAATCGGTAACAGGTACAATGTGATGGAATTCTTATTGTACCTACTTAAAAACAACACGGTAAATCAGGACTAATCTATAAAGATCGACAAATGATTTTTCTTTCTTAATTTTTAAAATCGCGTTGGATGAAATTTAAAGTTTTAATACTTTCCCATAACTTATAGACCATCAGCTCATGAGGCTTGGTTCTTCTTAGTCTCCGAACATTGTCTCCATTGGTTTGAGCACTTGCTTGTATAATATATGTATGCCGCATATTACTATCCACTTACTATCTGATCCGGATGAATTTGGTACACGTAATTACAAAAACAACATGGGGTCCTGATTGACAGTGTTTAGATTGGGAAGATTGAGACCGGTCTCATGGCAGTTTCTGGACAAGAGAAGAGGGGGGATCTCTGACCCCTCACTTCTCTTGTCCAAAAACTGCTGTGAGACCAGTCTCAATCTTCCCAATCAAAAAAGAAATTGGCCGCTGGTATTTTTTTAAGATTTACACTCTCGTATTTATAAACTTTTTCTAACATTAGACAGCTGTCCCACTCCAAAAAGTTATTAATAAACATTTTTCGTTGTTGCCTTAAAGTTGTCCAACTAACAATAAGAGTTAACGGAATTGATTGTCCAAGCAAAAAGGTTTTTTCATTTATTTATTTTAAAGTATATTTTTCTAATTATTTAAAGCTATTAAGACGCTGTTTAACAATTCAAACGTAAACGTCTGAGAAAATCTAATAAATACTGCTTATACATTTTAAAATGTAGATAACAAAAATATTTTGTATATTTTTACTAAACATAATCGTAACCACAATAAAACTAAATTTAGACAAAGAATATTCATCGCCTTCGATAGCTCAGTTGGTAGAGCGGTGGACTGTAGAAGAAATAAAATGATGAAAATTACAAGCGGATATCCATAGGTCGCTGGTTCAAATCCGGCTCGAAGGAAAAGTATACATATTTTTTATTTTTATTTGTGGTTTAAATAAATAATTAGGTAATAAAACTCTCTTTAAATTAATTCAAAGTATAGGTACGTACTTCGAAAATTAGTAAAATAAAGTCTAATAGTGCTCTTTAACCAAATAGCAATATATGTAAGGGCTGCCAGAAATCATGATTTATCATTATTTTCATGTTTTTTGGACCCAAATAATGTTTTAATGATTTCGAGTCCAAAATCATGATTTTCTAATTTAAAAAAAAAAATATATTTTTTTTATAATCGCTTTAAAAAAAACATGTCTAAGCTACAATACAACCTGAAACGACGAACACATTACAAACACAAACAAAGTTAAAATGACACTTTGACTCAAATGCGCATAACTACATTTTTGTTTCTGTGATTTAATTTCTTGACTGTGAATATATGTGAATTCACCATACAAAAATTCATGAAGTAAGGAATACGTACTGTTATACAACTCATCATTATAGCTACTCACCACACACACACTTTCTCAGCAAAAATAATCCAGAGATTATGCTTCTTTTCATTTCTCTATGCTCCAAGTTTCAAGTTTCTAACTTACTAACGTAAAATTAAAAAAATATTTTATACCAGCGGTTCCCAAACTTTTTAAGCTGTGGAACCCTAAGCAATGCCCAAATATATTTCGGAACCCCATCCTGACAATAGCAAAAAATGAAAAACAACACATTTCAGAATCATTTTTTCATTTGGTGTGAAGAATGAATCTAATTCATTGTTTGAATTCGCATATCTGGGGCAGCATCCAGCCTCGATCTGTATTTAGTTTTTGTGTTAGTATACGCTGAAAAGCCTATTTCACAGCGGTAACAGCGTTGTAAAAAAAAGGTAGCAAATTTTATATAGCTTTCTTGGCAAGCTCAGGGAATTCATTCTTAATACCAATCCAAAATTTGTTTAATGATACAGAATCAAATACAAATTTTGATGAAGAGAAGCTCTGCAGATCTATCAGGGATTCGTATTCCTGTATACTCAGGGTCATAGGCTTGATGGTTTTCATTAGAAATGGATTTTGAACCCACTCGATGTCAGTATTTGTATCTGGAAAGTAATCCAGCATGGATCTTTCGAGACTAACCAAATGGAGAGCAATAACATTGCTAATATCTGCTCTGAGTTCAAGCATGTTTTCTTGCAAGAATTCATGTAAAAGGGGAAAACACTCAAAATTGTTCTTTCGTACAGATGAGATAGTCCAGTCATATTGTATTTTTACCATGCAAATCGTAGGGTAGTTTTGATTTGTTCGCTCCCTTATGTTTTCGGGGATGCTGAATGCGAATCTGAGGTTTGCCAACAAAATTTTGTGACGCAACATAAAAAAAATGCAAAAAATGATGCAAAAATGCATTTTTTTTTAATTCTTCACTAATGGCTTGAAAACTACCAACTATTCAAAAATTGCATCAAGCTACCATTGAAAGCATACACAATTTCGAATAAATCCTTATTTT
This sequence comes from Dasysyrphus tricinctus, assembly GCA_963921185.1. Taxonomy (NCBI): domain Eukaryota; kingdom Metazoa; phylum Arthropoda; class Insecta; order Diptera; family Syrphidae; genus Dasysyrphus; species Dasysyrphus tricinctus. Next base: position 41,539,104 of record OY992531.1, on the reverse strand, counting down.
AGGTTTTCTTCTGCGACAACCCATTTGGACTCAAGCGCTAGTCGAAAATTGACGTATTTTTACTGATTTCGAAAATCTGAATCCACCCGAAAGCTCTAAGAAATTACTTTGTGTGACAAAATTTGAATTTTTGTCTGTAACATGAACCAAGATATACTGCTCTATCACGTCACGTTTTTGAGATAGCTATTCAAATCTTAAAATTAAAAATAAATGCATTTAGTATACAAATGTGGGTTTTTTTTGTCCAGGTAATTTTTTCGAAAAAATGTTTTTGGTCATTCTGAAGTATAAACATTTTACTTCGAAATTCTTTTTGAATCTTTCAAATACCTCCATTCGTCTTCGAGAAATCGTTGGTTTACTACCTGATTCGAAAAAATCCCACAATTTGCCCTTTTGAGCACAAATTGACTGGATTTTTCGAATAAGGTAGTAAGACGAAAACCAACGATCCAATATCTCAAAAACGTAACGTGCTAGAGCAATTCCAAGGCCAGATTCAAACTCAGCACATCAAAGACCATCAGAAAACTATATCTTGATTCATGTTACAGACGAAAGTTCAAATTTTGTCACACAAAGAAATTTCTTAGCGCTTTCCCGTGGATATTCGAAAACAGTAAAAATACGTCAATTTTTGACTAGCGCTTGAGTCCAAATTGGTTGTCGCAGAAAAAACCTTAAATGGAGATTTATTGGAAATTTTGTATACTTTCAATGGCCTTGATGTAATTTTCCTTGATGTAATGTAATTTTCGAATAGTTGGTAGTTTTCGATCCATTCGTGAAAAACTCCCAAGAAATGCAATTTTGCATTATTTTTTGCGTTTTTTTTTCATGTTGCGTCACGAAATTTTGTTGGCAAGCCTTAGATTCGGATTCAGCAACCCCGAAAATATGAAGGAAGGAAAAAATCAAAACTACCCCACAATTTGCTCGCAAAGAGCCTTTTTGAGCACAAATTAACTGGACCAAGAGCCAGAAATTAATTTTTCTTTTCAAAGATGCCAGTTTGTCTCTCGCAAAAAATACTGTTGTTGATTTTTCCTGCAGAGCTGTAGCAGTTTAGTTGATCTTCTCGAAAATATCTGCAAAAAAAAGACATATTTTTTTCCAGTTTGAACACATTCAACTCATCACGAAGTTGAAATAACCTAGTTAAAGCTTTCCTTCTGGAAGGCCATCGGATTTCAGTATGAAGAAGAAGCGATTCGTTCTGACTGCCCATATCTTTACACACTAATTTAAATAATCACGATTGGAGAGGACGACTCTTTTCAAAATTTACTATTTTCACAGCGAGAATTTTTTTAAATCAGTTGGCACTCTTTTCATAACAAGTGCATAACGATGGAAAATACAATGACTGCTGGTACCTACTTCTAGGAGCAAAGTTTTTAATATTTTTTGAAACAACCCCTTTAACCTTTCCCACCATTTCTGCTGCTCCACTGCTGCGTATATTAATACATTTTCGCCAATTAATGATGTGTTTACTCATGAAACAGTTAATGACCTTGAAGTTCATACTTCGATTAAAAAATATATCTAAACTTCAAAAAAAAATTTGTAAAAATTTTTTTTTTTGTGGAAATTTTTAATTTTTTTCTTTTATTGTTTGTATTTTACTGTTTATACTTCAAGAAATTTGTGGAACCCTGAAAATTTTCTCGCGGAACCCCAGGGTTCCGCGGAACACACTTTGGGAATCGCTGTTTTATACTATCTATATTTTTGATTTTCAATGTGCTATATAATACCTACACTCCTCGTCAACTGAATACACACAAACATTTTTGAATATATTTTATCCATTTTTTCCAAACAGTGATGGTTATTATGCCATCTGTTGATGGTAAAAATTTTCGTAACATATATATAACAGAATTTCAAAGTTTTATCCAAAAACAACCGTGAGTTTTTCCTTCAACCACTTCCAAAGTGTAACTTATGCAAAGTAGAAGTTTTTTTTTGAGTCAACTGAATAGGTACAAAAATTAAAATTGGTATTGGAATGGAATGAAACAAGTTTTTGTTTAAGTTTAGTAGTGGGTACTTCCACCTTTATTTTTAATTACTTCGTAAATTCGATCCGGCATGGAATCGTATAGCTTTTTAATGTAATTTAACGAAATTTCGCTCCACGCTAATTTGATTGCAAAAATTAAGGTTTCTTTGTCTTCGAACTGACGACCACCCTCATAAACTTTGCGTACTAACCATCCCCAGACATTTTCTATGATGTTTAGATCAGGTGAGTACGGCGGCCATTGAAGCAACTGCACTTGTTGCTCCTCTATCCATGTTTTTATTATGCGCGCTGAGTGAATAGGCGCATTATCATGTTGGTAGGTCCAGTTTATGGGTCCAAAGATTTTAGAAAATTTAGGAAAATTTCTTTCCAAAATTACTTTATACCCAGCTGCTGTCATTCTTGATGTTACAACCTCGAGCTCAACTGTTCCATAATAACTGACTGCTCCCCATATCATGACACCTCCTTCACGACTATGATGGCGCTTTAAAAATCTTTTTTCTTTTCTTAAGTCGTGAGAATAGAAGTTGAACCCATCAGGGCCATCGAAATTAAACTTTTTTTCATCTGAAAAAGCCACGTGATACCATTCTTTTTTCCAACTCATGTGAAGTCTTGAAAAATCTAATCGCAACATTTTCCGTCTCTCGTCAAGTGGTGGTTTTTTCTTAAGTTTCATTCGTTTAAGATGGCTTGAGTTGTTGATTACTCTTAATACTGTTGAGCAACTTGCGTTTACGCCGACTTTTTGTTTTATTTTTGCCACAGAATCAGAAGAATTTGATGCATATCTTAAAATTCTTCGTCTCTCAGCTGCTGTTGTTGCTGTTTTCTTACCTCCTTTCATGTTTTTGCCGTATGCATCTTTATTTTTCAAGTAAGAATAAACTACATTAAAACTTCGGCCAACTTTATCAGCTATTGCACGTCCAGTTAGGCCTTGGTCTCTAAGTAAATCGATTTTAGCTTTTTCAACACTGTTAAGACACGTAGATCTACCCATTTTTCTTAAAATTTGAAATCAAGAATTTAATTTTACTGAAAACACTAAAATCGTTAATTTAAACTGTCAAGCACTCCAAAAAACTTATAAACAACGAAGAAAATGGCGTTGTACCTATTCAGTTGACTAAAAAAAAAACTCCTACTTTGCATATAAAACACTTTGCAAGTGGTTGAAGAAAAACTCACGGTTGTTTTTGGATAATTCTTTCGGAATAATCTGCTTAACATCTTAAGGGAATAGTTAGCATCAACAGATGGCATAATAACCATCACTGTTTGGAAAAAATGGATAAAGTATATTAAAAAATGTTTGTGCGTATTCAGTTGACGAGGAGTGTATGTACCTGAAACTGTGAAAAAAAATAATATAGCATTCATAAATATGTATATAAATTATAATAATTTATTTTAATGTTACCTCTATACAGGGTGTCCCGTAATGAGTGGATAATACTGCTTTGATGAAAATAAATATTTAATCATTTTTTTATTAAAAAATTAATTAAAAAAATTATTAAAAAAAAATCCAGCAACTAGTGTTAAATGTTACTGCCTTTATTTCAGAACGGTTATTTTTAAATGCAATAAAAATTAAAAAAATTAATATGAGTTATTCATTCGTCGTCGTAGTGTTTACTTAACTTTGTAACTTAATTTCATCTGATAAAATGTTGAAAAACTACATTAGTAGATTAAATGCCAATTTTATTGGTTATGGTTGTAGACACAAACATGTGTTATACCATTTTGGAAAGTACATTAAACAGGCCAATTTTTATCAAATTTGCCACTTATGCTGTCATGCATTTGTTTCCCTTTATTATTTTTCAAACTTTGGTGAAAAAAAAATTGAATTATTTTTGAATAAAAAAATAATTTTAAAAAATTATAACACAAAAAATGCATCAGCTGATGGTGTTAAAATTTACTACCCATCATTTAGAACGGTTATTCAAGAATATTATAAAAATACAAAAATAATAACAATCCTTTATGGGTGGCCGTTGTAATTAGGTATTTTAGGAGACCCTGAATTTTTTAACATTTTTCGAAAATAAATTATTATACCATGGAGACCACAAGAAAAATATTTTTTTATTTTTTTTTCTGAGCAGTCATAAGGCCTGCTATCACCAGTTGCAGTATTATCCACTCATTACGGGACACCCTGTATGTATAAATGCTCTCAATAAATATTTAAAAATATTTGTTTTACTTGTTACGATGTAGTTTAAAATTTTTAATATCTCTTTTACCATTTTCCAACTCAGACCTGTAAATCCTGATTTTTTTAACTAAAATCATGATTTTAAACTATGTTTTTTTAAATTTCTGAGTGGCAGCACTGTATGTATAGCCAACTAGCTTATTCACAAACGTCAAATCATCATTTTGTGAAATAAAAAGTGAATTTTGGCTCAATAGGCTTTTTCAGGAAAAAAAAATCTCCAGAGCTTTCAGCAATCTCAGTCTCGTCAACAGGATTCCTCAGCAAAATTTCTCAGTTTGGCTGTCAAATTACTGAGAAAAAAATATTGGATCTGATATTCTGCTTGCTCACTTTTTGACGGTACAATATTGGCTGAGAGTTCTGAAATCTCATTTTTCTAAACATTCCTCATGCTAGCTTTTCACTTGTCAGTTACCAACTAACGAAAGAATTTTACGTCATTTTACAAAATGCCAAGTGGAAATATGTACTTCAAAATTGCTTGTCTTTGAACTGACAAATATTATTGTTTGTCAGTGAAAGATAGCAACAAATTTCAAAGACAAGTGGAAATAGCTTAATTGACAAACGAAATGTCACTTTGTCTTTGACTGACAAAGAAAATTTTTTGGCAACGTGTTATCATTTTTTTTATCATTGAAAGACACTAATTTCACAGCTGATCCCATACAATTTGAATTTGCGATTTTGAAAATTTGGCCAATTTTTTTTATCAAAAGTGAAGACAAGAAAAAAATAAAAAAAGACTCTGAAATGAGTGACCATAACACATATGTAGGTAAGCTATCCTCCATCTTTTTCAGAGAGCTATAATCAAAGCAAATGAACCAAATTCGCTAATACAAAATGTACCAAAATTCTATAATAATTGGGATTCAAACCGCAGATTCTATAAAAATATACAAAAATAATAATTCTTCGCACAACTATAGAGACATTTCATTAAACATGACTGACAGCTGTGAAAATTTACTTATTGACAATGAGCGTCAGTTCATAAAAGACGAAGCAAATAGAAATAGCTGCTGTCGATGAACTGACAAGAGCATTTGTCAAAACTTCTTTGGCTTTGAAAAGACAAGCGATTTTATGTCAATTTAATGTGGTTTTCCATTCAACCATTTCAGATTTGGTGGTCAGATCATAATTTTTTAGTGGTAAATAGAACACAAAATGAGATTTGATTTGCTTTTGCAATTGTGTTAGTGACTATTTTTCTATTGATGAATTTGTCCAACAAACACGTCCTTCTTATCGAAAGTAAACAACACTGCGAAATGCCGAATGCAAACTAACACGTTCAGATTTATGTCAGTTTATTTTGGTGTGTGTGCAAATACGTGTAAATCTAGCTAAAAATTGAGATTTGAAGAATCGACCTGAGATCGAAAAAAAAATCGATTTTTTTGGTTGAATGGAAAGCAAAAGTTGATCTCAGGTCGAAAAAATCAGAAAAAAGTCGACTTTTTTGGTCGAAAGGAAAACCACATAAGACACAAGTGGAAATGAACTGGCAGTTTTGTCGTTCAAATACCAAATTGTGATCTGTCAAAGTGTGTCAATTTAAAGACAAATGGAAATCTAGCATAATACATAACACCACACGTCAAACACAATTAAGCCTGGACCCATGTTCTATAACTCAGGCGATAACTTTTCGAATCGTTAAAAATTGAAACAACTCATTTCTCAGTTATCGCCTCTGGAAAGAATTGGGTTTCTGTAACTGAACGCGATAAGTTTAATTTCTGAACGATTCCGGATGGAATTTCCATTGGAAGGCGATAACTCGAAATGTCATATTGACATTTCAAAACCAAAACAATTCTTTTTCTTAAGTCGCGACGTGTGCATATATTTTCGATATGGGTCCGTCTTTGTTAGATGAAATAAATTCCATGTTTGGAACAATTAATGTTGCAGCAGCTACTGGCACAACGGACAGCTTAACAATGTCGAAGTCTCCCGACTTTGATCATTCGCACAAGCTTGCTGAATTGTCTTTCAAATTGAATAGAAAGAACAGCGGTGATTCAAACGGAAACAAGTCCAAAAAGAAGTCTGGGACTGGAACAATGAAACCAATTTCAGTAAAAGATGAGAAAATTCTCAACCATGCTATTGAGATCGCGAATGATCAAACACCCGTTTAAAATGAAAAACTTATCGACTTTCAAAAATACAGAAACCCATTTTATCGAATCTTTTAAGGATTTCTATTCCGATTGTTTCAGTCGATAAAATTAACGACTGTCAAAGTTATAGAAACCCGATGATGCAATCATCTGAAACAATCTTGAATCTAATTTATTTTTATGGTGATAGATCATAAATCCCTTACATGCTGGCTCCACCTGCCATGAACGATGCCAAGACTATGAACATGTCTAATAAAAATCCAATGGAGCCTGAAAAATCCATGTCTTGTCGACGACATGTCGAAGAAAACCAACTTTTGAACATGACATGAACGCTGTTCAAAGCTTGCCATGAAATTTGACGTTTCACGTGCGTGTGAGTTTTTTTCAGGTTTTCCTTGTATCTAGAGGTAGCTTGATATTAAAAAAGGTCTTTCTATTGTTATCTGGAGTCTAAAGGGCGTGTATTATTGCAAAAGATAGAAGTAGGGGTGAGAGGGAAATGAAACGACATGATATGAACTGCCCAGCAAGAAAAAATCTGCTGATTGTTGATTGGATTGTGGTTGTGATGTTGGGCATCTGTATGTCCTGTGGAGTCGGGGTGTTATGCGTACCGGTTTTTACTGGTGCCCAATATGTCTTGAAACAATTCATTTTGGAATAGACAGAGTTGTTTTGAAAGTCAGTATATGGAATAGATGCGTTTTTGAAATGCTCTTTTCGGAAAAGATTGTTTTTGAAAATAAAGAGAAAATAAGTTCAAGTTTTATTTTTAATTTAATAGAAACCATTTGAAAAATATAATTCATGGGCTGTTTTCAATAATCATCTGCCTCTAAAGCACCACCTCTAAGGTTGCATGTGGGTATTATTGGCAATTTGTGTTTTTCCATCAAATTTGGAATACATTCGTTTTGATTCAAATTGACAAGAAAAATAGAATTGACATTGGAATACCGCTGCTTTGATTTTAAAGTGGAACAGAGTTGTTTTGATCCAAAAAAGTTGAAGGAATACGTTGCTTTTGATTCAAACCCTTATATTCAAGTTAAAATATCTCTGGAATAGGATTTAATAAATAGAGTAAAACTGCATTATTAACTAATTTTTTTTTTTTTTTGAAATGTGGAATACGTTGCTTTTGATTCTAGTAGACACAAATGTTTATGTTATGAATTTTTTAAGAACTTAATGAATTTAAATTATCTTTAAAATTTTAAATTTGTTTTATTTTGACAGTTCATGGCGGCCATGTTGTTCTATGTATTGTTGAGTTTCTTTTTTTTATTATAGTTTTTGTGAGTAAGTAGGTAAACACTAGACCTAAGACTAAACACATTTTTCACAGTTTCAAAGAAGCTGTTATAAAAGAACAGCTTAGCAAGCAAGTCGACCTGCGAAGCATCAATAGTACTTACAAAAAAACTAGACTATTTTAGCAAACCTCACAACATAAACTTTAAAGTACAGTTGTGCTGATTAAGTCACAACGCATGACTTCAATAATTTTTTCTTGTTTTTGCAACTGAAATTAATTTCGACTTTATTACTCAACTAATTTGACTTTATTTCTCAACTTTTGGTATTCTTATTTTTATTTTATTTTATTTCTCGACATTTATTCCTTTTCGATGGGAAATAAATAAGGTAGAAAAAAATTTCACGTTACCAAACAGGCATAATAGGCATTTCAAATCGGCACGTTCACAAATCAAATTTCAGTTCAGATTTTAAAACTTTCGAGTTATTAGGTCTGTTTGGTTACGAATTTGTACGACGCACGTCGCACTATACTTTTCACAAATTCCTGTTTGTTATCTTCAAAAAGTTGCAACAAGAGAACACATTGAGAAAGCAAGAAATTTCCTTGCCATGAAAAATCTTGCAAGTTTCGGCCACACCCATTTCAGTATGTTTCACGTTTGAAGTTTTATACACAAAGTGATACAAAATTGGTTCAACGCGTGAGTGAGATCTTTGTAGCAGGTTTTCCTCCTTATGAAATACTCTTGCCCTTATTTCAATTATTTGACAATTTTTGAACTTCGTGCTACAAAAGTAACCAAACACACCTATTATGCTTGTTTGATAACTTGAAATTTTCACCAAGTTTCCCAAACTTGGGTTTTTTCTCCTATGGTTTTTGACAGAAAATTGTGAAAATTTGCAATAAATGGGCGGGTTTGGCTGCGTATCTTTAGCGATCCGGATATTTTTGTGTTGTTGTAATCCCTTGTAAAACAACAGCTGATGCAAAAAAAACTCAAGTTATCTGAAATTTTTTTGGATTATGGATAGCCTATTGGTTATAGCCATTCCACACTATCCCACTGAGTATTAACACATGTCAAAAAAGTGTGAAGAAATCATGTATAATAGTGTGGAAACAAAATATGAAATTTCATCACACACAACTTGACAGCGCATCCGACACGGTTTGACATGTGCTAATACATGAAAATATTTAGGATCGGTTCTAAAACCATCACACTTTCTATCCCACTTAGGCGTTTGAGGTTATGGTGAAACTAATTTTTGATGCAAGTGTGGAAGGAAAATATGAAAGTCAGTTACATCACACAAATTTGGCAGTCGTATGAAATTTCTTCCCACTTTATTCTGACATGTGTTAATAATTTGTGGGATAGTGTAGAGGCTACATATATTCTAGTACCACTTTTTTGAGATAGGCATGGGAGAAGAATATAGATTGGTAAACAGAATTTCCAAACGCCAAAAACTTTTTATTAATGTTTAGAAAATCGTTCGATTTTATGATGAATATTTTAAAGATAAGAAGGTTTTTGTATACATAATACAAATTCTATATACTACTGAAAAAAATAATTCAACAAGTCCAATCCTTAATGCTTAGTCTTCTACTTGGCTGATTTATTTCAGTAGTACTATATAGAATTTGTATAGTAAAAAAAACCTTATAGGAGCTATGCCCGGCCCCGGACAAAGAAACTTCCAGCTTAGTGATTAGGAACTCTAATCTTGTTAGATATAGTTTACATAGTGATTTTTTGCCAAAAAGTTAAACTGAACTTAATACAAATTGCGTATGACAAAGGCCCGCACTATGTCACTGATGAGCCCAAGTGAGTAAGCCGGACGAAACGCCATTTTTTTAACTAAAGGCCATAAAAAGCTATTTCAAATATTCATATTCAAGTTTAAGGTCTATCAAGGCTTTTGAATAAATAATTAAGTAGATGTTAAGATGTAAGTATAAGAACTAAAAATAAAAATATTACCGTCATTTACTTTGAGCGCTTATAGTAACAGCTAGTTTGGATGTGGATGCATCACCTAAATATGAATATAGGGGTCTGGTATGTGCGTTTTGATATCGAATTAATCGAAAATCGAGGAATTGAAAAAAAAGAGGTATAACAGACTAAGTTCTTGTACTACTTATATTACAATTTTGTTTATGACATCAGTGACGGTACAGACGTGTTGTTTACACAAAATAATCAAATATGTACCGGCGCGCGGTTGAAAACGAAATTAAAAACTTATTGGGGCATATTCATAGATGTAGTAGTAGTTTACGCATTATTACTAGACAAACCTGATGGAGATTATCTTATAAAGTTATAAGGTTTTGATTAGCAACAACTTATAATTTTTAGAAAACTTTTACTTTGTTTGAGACTGACATAATTTTTTTGATTGACTAAATAATAATTGAAATAATGTGATTCTAAGATGTTATGGCCATAAAAAGAGAGGAGATCTCAAAATTAATACAACAACTACTGAGCAAGTAAAATCGTTTCGATCTTTGTATTAAGTTAATTAATTTCAACAAAATGTCGGAACTGTTACTAGCTCACTAATTTATATCAGGATAATTCTTATTTTAATTATAACTCTTTCAGAACCATTACCATTTTTAATAAATTTGGCTGAGCTTCGAATAATTTTGAATGAAAAACAACAACCTGTGTGTGTTACCACCAAGCTGTTTAGCATGGAGTTATAGCTATTTAACGAGTATTTCGTTTTGCTCATATTTATTGAAAAGCCCTTTGCCGTAATCTGGGAGAGATCCATGAATCAAGTGATTCAAAAGCCGATACACAACACACCGTGGCACTGAGGCCAGATGATTAGACCAATCCCAATGCAGGGCCCGTATAACGAATTACGATTATCGTTCAAAATCCATCGTTTTCGTTACATTGCGATTTAGTCCAGTCATATTGTGTTAGCATTTATTTTATTTATTTAAATAGTGGAGAAGTTTTGATTTGTTCCCTGCTTTATGGTTTCTATGGGAGGTTTTTACTTATGGCTTGAAAACTATCCATTATTCGTGAATTACATCAGAGAGCAATTGAAAGTATTATGCCGCGAAATAAAAGATTTGTCGAGCTTCGTTTTATTAAATAAAGAGGTATCTTTATTGTTTGGAGTTTTACTTAAGACTAACTTACAAAAATTAAATGTGGAAATATCAACCACAGATTTACTCTTATACATATGTACGTATAGATAAACAAATGCATCAAATATGAAATTCATATTGGATGCTTAAACGAGATAAAAAAGTGATGTGGTAGGTATGCATAAACATTCTGTCTTAAATCAAAATGAATTTAATGATGAGACGTTGTGGTCTCTACTTGAAATATAAGCCCCGATGCACACTTGCGTCTTTTTAACGCGCGGTCCCGCAGCGGCACCGCCTTTGCGTCTTACAGTACTCACAATTAAATTGAGTCGTGCACACACATCTGCGATGACGCTGCGGCATCGCGCGTCATTCTTGCGGGTAAAAAGGCCCGCAGGTTTCCGCGAGACCGCTGCGTCACCGCACACGCGATTGCGTCTTTCGGTACATAGTTTATTATTGAGCAGTGCACACTGGCGTCATTTTGCCGCTAATTAAATTCGAAAGAAAGAAGAAGAATTTGCTATAGAATTATTATTATCAATGAGATAAAATAGTTTTCAGATATACGGAGTGTTGCTACCGAAGCATACCATGATCAGCAAAAGAAGAGCCAAGTAGATGAGTGTTTGCCGATTATTTTGTGAAGGTTTCGAGGAAAAAAACGATAAAGTCAAAAACGAAATATGTACATAGGTACATGTTTTTTTAAATTTTTAATCAACAAAAGGATGAACCCAATAACATTGTTAATTTTTAAGAACATATTTTTATGCACACGGTACACGAAAATTACTCGTTTCTTTTTATTAACCTTCATTGCTGCAAGCCAATCGCTAACTCCAGATTGAATTCTGCGAGAAAAACCCGCATGTGTGCATTGAAAAATTGCGGCACCGTAGCGACACCGCTGCGTCACCGCGCGTTAAAAAAACGCATGTGTGCACCGGGCCTAAACAAAATTGAAACAACACTTGAAAAGTATAGTGTTACTATGCAACATATTATACCAATCGAAGTACGAAGTCAACAGACAAGAAACTTTTAGACAATGGCTCTATAGCGATGATTTGAACAAAGAAACTTTATGATGAAGAATAAACATTCAAAATGCAGACTAATTACAAATGAAATTTACTATCATGTTTATGCATAACAAAAGCATAAACAATTTCCAAAAAATCTCTGTTTTAAGTTTTTGTTCTGCGGCAACCCATTTGGACTCAAGCGCTAGTTGAAAATTGACGTGTTTTTACTGTTTCCGAAAATCCACTAGAAAACACTAATTTACTACCTACTTTGCGTGACAACATTTGAATTTTTGTCTTTAACATGAACCAAGATATACTTTTTTTGGTGGTTTTTGATGTGCTGATTTCGAATCTGGCCTAGAAATTGCTCTAGCACGTCACGTTTTTAAGATATTCAAATCTAAACATAAAAAAGGAATGCGTTTTGATGCAAATTGTTTAAAAAAAACTCACGGTAATTTCTTTTTTCGAATTAATGTTTAGGGTCATTCTAAAGTATGAACATTTTGCTTCGAAATTCTTTTTGAATCTTCCAAATAATTTCATTCATCTTTGAGAAAATCATTAATTAGTTGTTAGCTTTCGTCTTAAACAAGATAGTATGAAGGTACGCTAAATTCATACATTTTAATTAAGGATTTCTTAGAGAGAAAAAAGAATAGCCTAGGAAAATAAGACAAACAAATGGCAAAACTTCGAAAAAATTCCGTCAAAGCTGAAATTTGGTGGAGAGCTTTGTTTTTACGTCTTCAGCATTTCCTTAAAAGTTCCGTAGATTTGGGCCGGGGTTTAATTTTTTAGGAGGGGGGGGGGGTAAAATTCAAATGTTTCTTTATTTCACGAAAACTAGTAGTTTTTTTTTGAAAGAATATGTAGCTTATGTAATCTTACACGAAAAAGATTAACATATTTTTTTCATACAATTAATAGATTCAGAGAAAATCGTGCAAGAACTTCATGGTGAAGCTAATTTTTTCAAAAAATGTATTAAAATTTCATTAATCGATGGGCAAATTTTTTTGTACGAATTGTGTTTGACTATATCTTCTCAATATAAAACCAAGTTTGTGGGTTTCCTGCCCGGGGTAAGGAGAAGGCCGTCATCTGGGAAAAGAAAGTGATTTGTTTTTTATTCAACAGCTCGATCGAATTTTATTTTACGACAAAATAATAACAGAATAACATTTAAGCATTTATCAAAGACTGATTTTTGAACACAGTGTATCGACTGTTATCAAGACCAAAACCAACGTCTATCTAGGTGTGGATCTGTCGATGCTTCATGACAAATCGCTTCAGGTCTGAATTCACCAACTAAAGCTTCATATGCGTGGATACTCCTATAGAGGAGAAACATTATCACCCCTATTACGGCTATCAATTATCAACTTGATAGTTGAAAAATTTTAAAATCGGTGTTCAAAAATGCAATTGATAAAAGTTTTGACTATTGGGAATGATACAAACTGTTCCGATAACAAGAAAATAAAAAAAAATGAAAGAATAGTTGTATAGTTCTATAATAAATTGAGTTTAAAAACCAAATTTTCAAAGTTTATCAACTATCAAGTTGATAATTGATAGTCGTAATAGGGGTGTATGACATTAAGATATCAATAAGAGCTTCTGAGCAAGATGTTATAAGTAATGTCCTAGCAATGGACCTGTTGCACTTCTCATGGTTGAAGCCACGCACTTTAGCTTCCGAAAGGTGATGTTGGGGGGATTCCACTCTTGAATCCCAAACTGCAAGCTTTTCTTAGCTGTGTTGCTTTGGGTGGATAGCGACTTCGTAGAGATTCCTATCGCAAGCAAAACCAAGTAACTTAATGTGCTGTGGAATAAAACTTTTTGCAGTACCAAACTTATACAAAAAAAAACAATTTAATTTTTTACCCTTTTTATATTTATTTAAGGACAACTTTCTTATTAGAGTATTCAGCGAGAACTAACTTATACAAAATTATATAATAATTCAATTGCACCGACTGATTAGCTCGGTGGTGAAAGCTTAACTTAAAAATATGTTGTGGTGAGTTGCTTAATGATTGAGTTACTAACATTAAACTTAATAATTAAGTTTTAAACTCAATAATAAATTTCTAATATAATTATGTTGTGCCTAAAAGTAGGCAACAAAATTTCGGGGTGTTGAACTTGATGAACTGTAGCAAGAATTTCGGCGTTAACAGGTGACAAAACGATTTCAAAAACGTGTTTATCTTGTTTAAAATATGACTTACTGAGCCAGTACATGCGTATGTACAGTACATATGTCGCTATATCCCTTATTAAAATCTAAGAGCAAAAACTTTTTTTTCGCAGAAATAATACAAGAAACTAAACGAAAATGAACCCTCCACCCTGCATAAATAATCAAAATCAATAAGTCTCTAAGCTTCCCACATATATTTTTTTTTTATCTAAACACATTATGAAATAATAATAAGACTATCCTCAAATAATTTTGTTCTCTATTTCAATAAGAAAAATAAAATCTTCTGCTTAGCTTGAACAATCATAGTCATGGCAACAAAAAAAAACAAAAACAACCAATACCAACATACCTTATAACACAAATTGTAAACTATATCCTTATTCGTGACCTTTTTAGTAATATAATGAATTCCTAAGTGAGCTGGAGGTCAGTTTTTGTTTTTATTTTTATAAAATTGTGACGTTTCGGGCGTGGTTACACCCTTCTTCAGACAATTTTAAAAAAGTAATATCCACAAATAACAGTTATATTTGTTTTGTTTTGCTTTTTTATAGTTTTTTGAAAATCTTTAAAAAGACAATTCAAAAAACGATCAATCAATTTGAATATTTGAATTTAAATATTCAAATTGATTGATCGTTTTTTGAATTGTCTTTTTAAAGATTTTCAAAAAACTATAAAAAAGCAAAACAAAACAAATATAACTGTTATTTGTGGATATTACTTTTTTAAAATTGTCTGAAGAAGGGTGTAACCACGCCCGAAACGTCACAATTTTATGAAAATGAAAACAAAAACTGACCTCCAGCTCACTTAGGAATTCATTACAAATTGTAAACAAAATTTAAATACAAAATAATAAATTGACCCATAATCGTCATGGAAACCAGTAATAAAGGAAATATTAAATAAATAAATATCCCTTTGAGAATTGGTTTGCGTTCGCAAAAGTTTCATAATTTCTATTTATTTGTTTCTATTGGCCATACACCTTCTAGTAGCGCTTTGAGTACTGCGGTGTCACTTCTACATATTTATATTTATTCAATGTTAGAGGCACTTTTAGATGGCTGAACGCGAGGAGTTTCACGCTAAGAAACAAACCTATTGATTGGCCAGCAGCCAGCTGTCAGATGAAAGTTAAAAAATCATTACTAAATTTTGGTATGTTGAACCGCAACGATTTATATCGTATGTGTATCGTATGATATAAAGTTTCAAAATTACATCTGTTGGTGCACTACCCAAAACAGCCCGTTTTAGTCCAAATATTTAATCAATATCATTTTTTATATGAACTTTGACAGAACTTTGGACTAAAATGGGTAGCAATTGACAGTTTTGGGAAATACGCGAACAGACCTATATATTGGTGAGCTCTGATTATACTCTGCTCAGACTCAGAGCTAGCTCATATCGGCCGAGCTCTACTACATGTTCTGCTGAGATCAAAAAAAGAAAAGGGCGAAGCTAGTCATAATAGTTCTTCTTCTGAAAAAAAGTTGAAATGCTTCTTTATTTGATCTCCAGAATCGAATCCAGAGGGCTTTTGGACATGACAATGCAACACTATAGTTTTAAATTAACAAAAAAATATGGTTTGTTTTACTTTTTGCTTTTCTTTTCCAATTACTAAACCTACCCAACTCATATTTTTACAATGATTAAAACTGAAAAAAAAAATCATTCTTCATTCCTTCGAGCCGGATTTGAACCAGCGACCTATGGATGTCCGCTTTGAAATTTTCTCTTCTACAGTCCACCGCTCTACCAACTGAGCTATCGAAGGCGATATATACCGTTAGTCTAATTTCAATTTTCCCCAGTTAAGAGAAAAGATCGAGTCATTTAAGCCATAACAAATTTAACCCTGTTCCTTGGTTAGTCCCAAACAGTTTCAAACTGTTTCAGACCGCCAGATTTGGTGCGGACCAGTACAATTTTTTCAAGTGTGGAACGACTTCGGACTATATTTGGCGGTTTCAAACTGTTTGAAAGTCGGCAAGGAACAAACCTTTTGTTAAAACCAATTTTAAAGATGACAAGATAAATCGATTATTATTTGAATAGGGATTCTTTGACATTTAAACGCCTTTATTAAAGAAATTGCATGCAAAAATAAGGACAAATACAAATTTCTGTTAACTGGAGTATTTATTGCATTGATAAGTTTTTATTATAAGTCTTCGTGTTCATATTTTTTTAAATCGAACAAAGGTGTCTACCAATAATAGCCGTTGGGGTAGCCACCATAACCCCATCCGCGTCTGTATCCATTCCAGTGACCATAACCTCCACTATATCCCCAACCTCCATATCCTAATCGAATACTTGGATAATATCCAAAGCCAAAGGTTTCTGCGGGCTTAAGATCACTTCCTTCACCAGCTTCCAAATCAGATTCATTTGCTTTGACTGCCTCGATATCGGGCTATGAGAAAATGTAAGCATTATAATTAAGTTTACATTGGAATGTTAAATAAGATTCCTACCGATGTGCTTTTTGGTTGCTTGGCTTCTTCTTCAGCTGCCGGATATGCATGCACAACAACGGCAAGGATCACAACAAGGGCAAAAAACTGAAAATTATTCAAAAACAAAAGCTTTTGGTTAGTATATTCTGATGTGGTTTTGACAGCCACAATATTCCAATTCCACTCGCTACCAAGTAGGTACTCACTTTGAACATGATTTACAGATTTATTAAAACAATTAACACTTATGTCAGAAAAATAAAAAAAAAATAAAGATTGATCTGAAAGTGATGATCTTGTGAAAAGGCAATGATAATGCAATAACTTCTCAATGCAAACTGATCTTTTAAGAATCTCTGGTGGACCTTTTATACTTGAATACTAGCTACAGAATTTTATGATGCAGGCCATGGATGGATAATGAATATACCTATACATCGATACGCAAAAAAAAAACAAGTCTAATGAATTGATCACCATGAAGATCAGTCGTCGTCATCATGTAAACGAGGTAGCGAGCGTTTAAGGAACAGTCATTCATTGGTGTAAATGGGAATCACAGATAAATGTGTGGCATCAATTTCGAAGGTGTTTGATCTTGAAATCAGTTTTGACCTTCAATTTTAATATTTTTTATGATCACGAGTACCTACTCAGAAAATCAGTCAACTCAAAATTCATTGGGAGAGATTTTTAAAGTGCGCTTTATAATATAGTCCGAAAGCTGGTGGACGTTATGCTCAAAGTGTTTTATACCACTCGAAATTCTGTGAATTTTGTGGATGTAGAAGTGTCAAAAATGCAACAAAAAATAAAAGTGTTTATGTACTTAATATATCACCCTAGATTTCGTTCACTTTGGTAAACTTTGATTCCGTAGAACCTGCATGCTATAAAACACTTTTATATTTGTTGGTTGCATTTTGCAGTATAAAACAGTTTGGGCACAACGTTCACCAGCTCTCGGACTAATAGACCTACTATTTGTAGTTTGATACAGGTTTGTTATCAAACGAATTAATAAAGTACGAGGCTTGACTAAAAACTGGGTTCATGCTCACTAAAAAAGATATTTTTAAATATTTAAATAAGTTTAAAGACGTATATTTAAGAGTCAATGAACTTTAACCATATTTAAGTAATTATAGGATGTTTACATTTTAGAGTATCTACATTATATCACTGTCAGATATGATTATAAGCAGGTACACAACTTAGAGATTGTAATTATCTGTGAAAAATTGTTTATGTTTTCGAATTTGTTTAATTTTTAATAATCCATCAAATCTCAGAACTGTCATAACGAATGATGTACGTGATTTCTGATTACAATCGATTTTAAATGGTCCATTATGCATACCACACAACTGTATACACTGGCGTACTATATGATGACATTACATATAGTTTAAACTCGTGCATGTTTTACTATCGTTGCTATAAAGAAATATGTAAGTATACTAAATTAATTTTTAAACATTGTTTCAAAGTCACAGTATGAAGTGTTAACAATTTATAGTGTGACTTTGAAAAAAGGCTTTAAAAATGTATTTAAAAAAAATCCATGACTGACCTTTTGTGAAGATTTAGTGGCGTTTCACTTGGTATGAATTTGTCGCTCGTGACCTTGAAGAACCTTATAACATTATTGGTAAAAAATTTCCTATGGTCAACCATTTGTTTATCTGAACTTTTTTTTAACCATAATTACTGAGCTAAAATGATATGACATGTAAAATTTTTTGTGACTATAGCCTAGTATACCAGTTCCCGTGCGCGCAAAAAAAAATGTATGCAAATATTCTTGCGTGTCAAAAATAATTGAGTTAAATGCAAAATTAATTGTCTGCCTGATTGGTTTACAGTTTCAATCGACAAAAACCATTGCTGTCATGGAATGTCATGCAAAACAATGGCCGGGATTTGTTTTGCATGCGAAAAAAGGTATAAGGTATAATGAGCATGCTAATGGTTTTTGCATCCAAAAACAATATTTTCCATTTTTAGGCCTATATTTTATTAATTAAGGGTAAATTAATGAGTCAATGGATGGCTTAAGCCAAGGCAAACCTTTTCCGCCTTGAATATTATTCCATTTGGTGCACAGAATAGGTGGAAAATCGTTTTGAAATTTTGATTTTTTCAGATGGGAACTGTGAACTATTCTTATCCCACATATGAAGTGCTAAAACCGTGGAATCTCTGATGTAGTCCGAGTTTTCAATTATGCCATTATAATTAAATTCTAACAGCACTATTAATAAAAAACGCTTATTCTACCCTTATTCCACGATTTAACTAAACCACGGAATAAGAGTTAAGCCACGAGTTAATATTTCTCTTTAAAAAAAAATTTATATTCGTGGAATAGTAAAGTGACGTTTACCGTACAAGGCCTGTTAAGTATCTTGAAATTTGTACCAAGTTTCGGAAGCTTGGGTTTTTTCCGTATGGGTTTTGACATCTTAAAATTTCAAGTAAACAAACACACCAAAGAATTTTCTTGTTTATGTCTACCTAAATTATTAGTAGGTAGGTATTTTGGTAAATTTAATTAAAAAAAAAAAAAGAAGCGAGAGTTGGAGCACCATAGACAAAGTAAGCTCATAAAAAGTTTTTTTTAAATAAAACAAAAACGGTTTTGGATATCAATGAAATTCTTTATTCATGTGAAAGTACGTTTGATGCCATTATGTATGGAACTCGATTTCTTTTGCATGGCCACCACGGGCACGCTTGCAGAAGTCCAGACGCTGAACCCAATTTTCGACGGTTTTCAAGCATAGATCGACCGATAGTGCTGCAATTTCACGTTCGATATTCGTACGAAGTTCATCAATCGTCGCTGGCTTGTTGGCATAGACCGTGGACTTGACGTAGCCCCACAGGAAATAGTCTAACGGCGTCAAATCGTACGACCGAGGCGGCCAAGCGACTGGACCATTTCGTGAGATAACACGTTTTCCAAACTTGGTTTCCAATAAATTGATTGTGACATTCGCTGTGTGGCTTGTGGCGCCGTCCTGTTGGAACTACATGTCCTCCAAGTCCATATCATCCAATTAGGGCCAAAAATATTCGGTTATCATTGAACGGTAGCGATCCCCATTCACAGTAACGTGCCGGTCTTGATCATCACGGAAGAAGTACGGCCCAATGACGCCGCCGGCCCATAAACCACACCAAACCGTAATTTTTCGGGATGCAATGATGACTCATGGAGTACGTGTGGATTGCTGCCTAACCAATACCGCATATTTTGTTTATTGACGAAGCCATTCAGCCGGAAATGAGCCTCATCGCTGAAGATGCGTAGCGCTCTTAACGTTGAGGCCACTGACTCCGAATTTCGGTAGTAAATTTTAATAATTTCGACTTGTGGTTGACTCGTATATCTTTCCATCATGAAATGTCAAACCTAACTGAAGAGAAATGTCAAAAGAGCGGCAAGAAATATGGCGTCGTTTGCTGTCCCTGTCGCTCTACTTTTGTAGCGTCCCTTTTGAAAGACCCAGTAAATAACCTTTTGCTTTATATTCTTCAGAACATAGTGAAATCATTGTGCATAGAAAAAAAATGTTATTGAAAAGGTAAATCTTCTGATACCAACACCAATGAAAAAAAAAAGTCTGCTGCTTATTCCTTCGCTAAACCATCTGCTTCGGTGGCTTAGCATAGTAAACGTCACATAGCAGAAATTTTGTTTTATTAGTAACATTTTGCACTTAATACATGGAATAAGGGAATAAGGCTAACCTTCGCTATTCCGCGTTTTTAAATTTGGCTGTCATTGAACAAAAAAATTAAGTGGACGTTGACTTTATAATTATCTAGAAGAATTAACCCGTTTAAAGACAATTACCTGAAGCGTCTCCCACCCCCGCAAAAACTTATGTCGTTTTCGTTTGCTTTTTCATTCCTGTGGAATATGGAAAATTTAGAGTTGTAGGAAGAGTGGAAAAGGAAAGAAAATGACATTTCAATCAAATTCCTTTACAACCAAAAAATCGATTTTATCCTGCAATACCTACAAATGTTTCATATTTATCTATAGATTTAACATCAATGTCACACACACTAGCAAGATTTGACATTTCTCCGAAGTTCAAAGTGTTCGTAGTTCATTTAAAAGATTTAAAGGGTATTCATGCAACCCCGTGCCGTAAAGTCGTCGTAAAGTAAAGTTGTAATCTGCGTTAATATGCCTGTTTGGTAATACGAAATTTTGACCAAGTTTCCCAAACTTGGGTTTATTCTCCTATGGTTTCTAACAGCAAAATGTGAAAGTTTGCAAAAGTTGTCGTTTTCGATTGGATTTTGGAATTGTTCCATTCCTATCGAATATGGGAAATTTGGAAAAGAAGATTTTTCATATTCGATTGGAATGGAACAATTCCAAAATCCAATCGGAAACGACATAATATTCCATACAATTTGTGACAGATTTACGATGTTTAAGACTTTACTACTTTTAAGACGGCCTTATACGCCACCGTTTTATGAATATCTTCATAATAAAAAAAACATAGTCATCAACAAATTAATATTGAATAATTGACAATAAGAAGTTATCAACATACCAATGAACTTCGATTCCAAGTTCCTAAAGCTAAAGCCGATTAATGATATAAAGCGTTTCTAATGGAATGTTGGAAAAATAAATGCACTTTTAAATATTATGAATTTGTAGACACATTAATTGGTAACTTTTTGCTTCCAAGCTACTGTCAAATAGCACACACAAAATCCCACATATTTAACATACGATTCTTTATTTGTGTTCCTTCCAACCAAAAAAATCGAAAATGGTTGTAAGGAGTTCGTCATAATTTTATGTGTGTTCCTTTACTTTGAATTTCTGTGATTTTCTGTGTATTTCTGCGCAATTCAGTCCAAAGTTGTGTCAAAGTTCATATAAAAAAATATTTTGACACACAGAAATTCAAAGTAAAGGAACAGACCTATTATTTCTGAGTCCTCTGAGCCCTCTGAGATCTCAGAAATAAAAATTTGCTAAATAAATTAGTAATATAAAGAATTATTAACACAATTATTCATTTGCATTTGCATGGATTTGAACTTATAAATTATTTAGTATTCGTCATAAGAACATAATAAGGGACAACTTTATGTTACATTTCCACCTAACGCTTATCTGAGATTTAATAAGATTTACCTCAAATCTTCTTCAAATCTCGAAGATTTACCATACAAATATTTCGTTTATCTTGAAGATTATAAAATAATCATGTTGAATCTTCCTGGGACAAACCCCTATTAATGAACGTGCTAGCATTTATACATCTATTCACTTGTAATTCTTATTAACAAATGTGTAATAGTCTGTGACGTGTGTTAACGTACGGATAACTTTAATGCTTTGTTTCCACCAAAGGTTTATCCCAGTTCAGATTAAATAAATCTATTTGGTGCTTCCACCGCACAAAAAGATTTACTTTGACAGCACCTTTAAAAATGCAAATGGTGCTTCATTTTTTCTTATCAAGAGGAAGTGAGATAGAATGTTTCCTTTGTGAAGAACTGAATTCAGTCATGAATGAATCCTTCAGCGCCATACAAGAATAGGTTAGTTCGATTTGTAAAAGTATTTGTCCTAGGAAGATTTCCATGGATGGCGGTCGTGAAGAACCAGGTAACTCAAACACAAAAAAATTAGAAGGTCGGGGTCAATGTTTAATAACATTGACAATATCAGACTTATGTCAAAACAAGTGTTCATCATGTATTTTCAAATATATAAGGAAAGTATTAGATGAAGTCAAAATTTTGTTAAATATTGTTAACTATATATTTAAGAATTTTTTAAAAATAAAAATTCACTTCAGGTACATCTCGACTTACCTGGTTCTTCACGACGGCCATGAATTTAACAAGATTAATTTCTAATCTTCAAGATTTAAAAAATAAATTTGTAGGTAAATCTTCGAGATTTAAAGAAGATTTGGGGTAAATCTTACGTTCATTATCCGCCGTTTATTATTATGGGGGTTAATGTATCTATTTTTAATTTTTGTTTTGTAATGTAAGAAAACTCATCTTTTGTTTTTTTTTTTAATTGGTTTATTTTTCAGAAGATATATAAGCTGAAATATTAATTTTCAAGTTAATATAATTTTTAAATCAAAATTTTATTAAAACGACACGATTCTGCCTTCTTTTTTTTATTGTTAAACAAACATGTTAAAGAACCTTAACCCAAACAAGCCACTCAATTTTTTTTTTTTTTTGAATGCCTCATATCAATGGATCTGTCATAATAAGAGTTGATTTTGAAGTAAACAAATTGACGAATATGGTATCTACATATGTACAAAGGTGGGAATTTGTTTTAGGGGATTCCTCATACCTTTGAAATTTGATTATCATGCTTTTGTGAAGAAGCTATTTACGTACTACCTCTATTACGATTGAAAATACGCTAAGTCACTTTTGTATTATGTATGGATATACACCACACTTGTTTGCATACGTCATATATTTTCTTAAGAAAAGTTAATTATAGGGACTATATTTGCTTTTTTGTGTCTTCTAGCCTAAGTATTAAATTAAATTCTTTAAATGACTAATATCTTCTGTAGTATGAACTGTTTGATTTTTTATTTTTTTACGAAATAATTTAATTACTATACATGTAGGTAGGGGTGTGTATAAGAATTGCCAAGGATGATGATTGATGACTAACTTGGGATCGCACTCAATGATGATGCTTTGAAAAGACAGTCTCTACCTACCTTATGGGTTTGAAAATATTTTTGCATTTCTCTATTAGATATGATTAATTCATAGACAGAATATCTTATTACTAATTAATTAGATAGTGGAGGTTTTTGTATCATTTCGTAATGCAAACTTAAATAGAAGAATATCGATTCATACATGGAAGTCCGTGATATTTCCGGACTCGCTGTACAAAACTATTTCAAAAATATCCGCTTAGCAGAAATGTTCTGGCCTCCTGTCACAATTTTATTCACCTACCTCCTTATCAGGAGATATATCACTACAAATATTTTTATAGACTCCTTTGATTCTTGTTGCTTATGACAAATGAAATATGTGGAACAAGTTTCGTGTCAATGGAATTTGGTAATATTTTACAATTCAAATTAAAAGTTTTTGCGACCCTTAGTCCAAATGCGTTTCGCCCAGGTACAACAACAGAAGGGTACAACAGCATCTAACTGATGAGTCCAACTGTTGTACCTGGGCGAAACGCATTTGGACTAAAGGTCGCAAAAACTTTTAATTTGAATTATATTCAATATAGTCCACAAAACATAAACAAAAATAATTTTCTATTATTTGCGTTTTTCTTCATACTGGTAATATTTTACTTGTTTCACTAAAAATTCATTCATCATTTATGAAAAGGACTATAACTTTTTTTAAGGTGGTTGTATCGAGTTCATTCTGATTAAATAAGATTGGGCATTAAAAAATACCCTTAAAACATTTGTCATATGCTTATATTGAACACATCAAACTGGTTTCCCATGTAAAATGTATCTACTCGCACATGAGAGCATGTGCAGCTGGTAGTACTAGATTAGGGTTTTCATCTACTCATAAGTAGGTACTTTGCCCCTTCCAAAGGAAAACAGCTATTATACTAAGATCAATATTTAAGCTTGTTAATCTTTCATATCCCCCCTCCCAAGCACTTTGAAAGTGGCTTAAAAAAAAATAAAACAAAGTAGGGTTTCAATCAACTCTGGATGTAATGTAGTAGATTGTAAAATTCTGCGTCGACACCATCTTTAAATTTTATTAAACAAAAATATTTTCTAACTTTTTTTGACTTTTCAAATTTTGTTTGCAATACGACTATTTTCCACCCCTTTTGTGCAAGGCGAGGGGTGGGAGAAAAACAATAATGTGGTCCTATGGTTTCAAAGGTGCTGAATCCAACGGGAGTTTTCGGGTCATCGTCCAACCCTTGGTTTTCGATTTATAAGCAACATTTTGGGATTGTGGCAACCCTTCTGTTGTCCTTCTGACAGTGTTGCCACCCTGGCAAAAGTTAGGGCATGGACTATTTGTATACTAAAGCTCAACCCATCAGGTCAAAATGAAAGGTTAGTCTCACTAATAGCCCCACTAATATTGTTGAACATTGTTTAAAAACAAAAACATTTTTGTTTGTACATAATGTCTACTTGGGGCAATTTTGGACAGTAGACAAGGGGCACATTTGGACATGTCCAAGCCAGACTAAAATTTAATATAAGAAATGCCGTTTCAAAAATTGGACAGTGGGTACAGTTAAGAACATACTGTCGCCCAAGTATTTAACACCTCGGAAGAAGATATAGACGTTTATTTCATCAAATCTTCGAAAATGAATTATGGCCAGGTTTATCTTCAAGCAAGAAATCTTTCTTCCAGTACGCTAAGGCATAAGAGAAATACAATCTCCTACGACTTATTTTAGATAATGTTCTGTTTTGAAATAATTTATTATTGTTTAATAAATGGCGTTTTTCTTTTTTGGCTCTGAGCTAAGCTCTGAACAGAGGCTGAGCGATCAGAGCAGAGCTCCGAGCAGATTATGATCAGATTCCTCAGATTTAATTATGAAATACACTTGGTAAATTTCTTGCAATTTTTTACAAATGACGGGCGACTGTCCAGGGACTGTCCAGAGAATCTATTTTTTTTTTTTATATATAAATTATGTATCACTAAAAATATAAGTGAAGTTGGCTTCGCTCGGTCATTTAATCCTGAGCTAATTGAGCAAGCTCTGAGCTAGCTCCGATGGAAAAAAGAAACACACTTTTTATGCTCTGATATGTCTGAGCTAAAAAAGAAACATAGACTTTTCGTTTGACAGTTCCGTGATCTGCTCTGAGTTAAAAAAGAAAAACGCCAAAAGAATAAAACTTGATTAAATGCGTTTTTCAAGGCATGTCCAAAACTGCCCCAGGGCTGTCCAGAGCTACCCCCCTAGGGCATCTATTTCCAAAGAAAAATACCAAAGAACAACGTAATTAAAAAATAAATTGGATAGGTATTGTGATGCATAAGTGCTCCAGGTTGGTTTTTGTAAAAACTTTCCTAGGGTGCCCCCGCTCACCTACCGTTAGTTTTGCATAAAAATAAATTTGTTTCTTAAAATATTTTAGAAAGTATCAAAAATTTTTAAGCTTCGAGTTTCAAACAAATATATCATGTCATTTTCGAAATACTATTTGATTTTCAAAAAAAGAATTGAAACATTGTTTAAAAATACGAAAAAAAAAATTGTCAATTTCGGTATCAGCATTTGTTTATATTTTTCAGAAGCTTATGTATACCGTTTTGAAGATAACCGAAAATAAAAAATGGTTCTTTGCGAGTTACCATTAATAAACATTTTTTGAAAAACGGTTTCCTATCCAAAGGTAGCCTTTACTAAAAAAAAATGTATTGAACAATTTATTGTATTTTTTTTTAAGAAAAGTTGTGGAGACATTTTTGAGAAAAATGAGATTTTGTAAAATTGCAAAAAAAAATTATATGGCAGGTACCGTTTTTGGTTCTAAAATAAAACGAAAAAACCTGTGGGCAGAATCAACAAATACCTATGTACCAAGTTTTGAGAAAATCGATATAGCCGTTAAGACTGTAGCCGAACAGACAGACAAGGAGAATTGTAAGACCCACTTTTTTCGTCTTCCCTATCGTACTGACAAGTTTGATCAAAATCTCGAGTTCAACTTTTTTTACGAATGCAAAACTTGCCATATGGTACCTAGGTACATCGCAAATAAAAATTGAGTTGATGACAAAAATATTGAAAGGTCAGAAAATGTGTTCGTAAACGTGTCAAATGCGTTTGCAAGAAAATTGACTGACGTTGATCAAAAGGATTTTATACATACAGGGCGATTGCATATTCAAAATCAAAATAGAAATTGAAAAAATCTTGGTTAAGCAAGTTATATTTTTGTCTGCCGACAAATACTGACTGACGTTGATGAAAAAGATTTTGTGAAAACAGCACACGAGTGCATATTTGATTAGCTATATTTGTATCAAAATATGACGATCAGTTGACGATTAAATTGACGTTACTTTGTCGTTTTCGAAAACAGCCCGTTTTTGGGGCCTGTTTTTCAGAATACTGAAAAAAAGAACTCAATACGATAAATCAGAGATACTGTGCATTATTACACGTCGACTTTTGAGTCATGACTTTTTTTGAAATTCAATGAGTGCGACCGAGAAAAACATCTAGGAATGGCACCTAGTTATAAACCTGAAAATATCATTATTTTTTGTCGAATCTTAACAATATATCTTTTCTTTTTTATTTCATAATACGTGAATACGTGATACTGTCCATCGTATCCGGATTGCAGTAATTTCTGCCTTATACCGCTTGAGGACAGACTTTTAAAGCTACATAAAGCCTAGTTCGCACGGTATTGTATCACATGCTCTTTGGCAGTATATTTTGTGGGACTAAGCAATGCCATATACTTCGCACGGATCTATACAGTAAAAATTTGCGATGCATTTTCGTGTGAGCTAGGCCCTAGTTTGTATTGTATGTAGTTATGATTTTGTACCTAAGCAGTTTTCCACGTTGTCTTCCCTCATAAATAATGCCTTCCTTTCAATTAGGGTGACTGGAGCAACACATCGAAAATTCCATTGTCCTTATAAATTATTTTAATACCTATGTAACTTCTAGCATCATCGAAAAACATAACTTAATTGAATCAATCGAATAAAAAAATCCTTCACGTGGAGAAAAAAGACAATAATGAATAAGACACTATACCCATAGAAGCAAGCCAAATGCAGAAAAAAAAGCAAATTTACGAAGTATATGTACCATTGTCTATGAATAATTAAAATGTTGCTTCTCAAATAAAAGCTATAATTTAATTTTAAATTTAAAAAATATGAACCACATCCGGCCGAACCTTGCACCATCTAACGAAAATTTAAAACAATCGTGCAGAGACATCTGCATGTCACTAATAGAACTGTAATATTTGGAAACGAAACATCAATGGCGGCCGCTGACATTTGAATTCGCCACTACCAAATCGCCTCAGAAACAACAACAACTCCTCGTTCACTTAAATCCCACTAATTTCACACACTTCAAATTTTTCGCCGTCTGCCGTGTTCCATATTCCAGCTTGAGCCAACAAAAAAAATCACCAGTCTGTCACACACCCATTTCCCCAACCTCCAAGAAGAACCACAAAAACAAACCAACAAAAAAAGGAAATTCTTCTCCTACACCGTTGTTGTGTGGTGTGCATATATGTGTGATTAACCCACCCCTGTCTATGTGTGTGTTCTGGTCCACTCTGTTGCTTGTGCTGTCGCTGTGCTGTTCATTTTGATTTCAATTCGACCGCTCGTTGACTCGCTGTCAAAAGTTTTTTTCCCCGCGTTCGGAACAGTTGAGTTTTTTCTTCTTTTCGTGCGCTGCATTTTGTACACACGGGGTGGTGTTTGGTCGTCGGCATTCTTCTTGTGTTCGAATTTTTGTTAAATATATTTAAAAGGAAAACTTACTCAATTGCTTTTCTTTCTCTTATTCTAAAATCTGAATTTAATTCTATCGGCAAAACTCGAAAGATTTTAACTTTTTCCGAACAAAATACGTGAAATTTCTCTTCTCGCCCTACAGTAATTTTTTCTTGTCAAGAGTGAAACTCGATTTTCTTTCTTATTTCGCCCCGTTTCTTGAGTTTTATATTTACTACTCTTTATTTTAATTAATGTGAGTGCAATTTATGATGGAATTTGATAAAAAAATATGAAGAAAATGACGAAATTCTCTGGAAATTCTGTGTGCAAAAGAAAATCTTTTAGAAAAATCAAAGAAAGTGTTGAAGAAAATGAAATCCTCCTTCCTCAGCCTATTTTTTTTTTTTTTTACTTCATTTCGCGTGTGTATGTTGAGTGGTGTAGAAATCAGAAGAAAAATCTTATCTCGCTTGCACTCACTCAGCTCAGTAGAATGAGTGAGGAGGCCAGATGTATAAAAGTGACGTGTGTGTTATATGAGTCCAACACCCAAAAAAGGGAATAAAAAATTTCCTGGCGATCGTTGTGTTGTTGTTGTTGGTAGTTTGGTGGGTTATCTTTTTTTTTTTTTAATTTGTGGTTATTTGGAGAAATGGATTGGAATATCTAATCTTGTCCTGGAACAGGATCGACCCCCAAAGGTGGATTTTTTTTATTGGAAAAAGGGGAAATATATTTTTGCGTGGTGAAGGATCACTTGGGTGGAATGTATTCCCCGGCTTTTGTTTTTGTAATGAAAATGATAAATTTTGCCGCTGAATTTGAATTTGTGAGGTTATGTCTTATGTGGGGATGTATTCCCATCCGCATCCGCAGCAGTGAATTGGATTTGTATCTTGGATGGGGTTATAAATAAACATTTTCGATATTTTCTTGTTATTTTATTTTTTGAATATGTTGATGTATCTGTGAGAATTATTTCTACTTTCTTACGAAAATAAATTCAAATGTGGGCGGATTTGGGTTGCCGCAATATATTTTATGTTTTTTCTTTATTTTCTTCTTTTAGAAAATTATTTACACTTTTATTTTGTGTTTTAATGGCAGACATCTACATCTAGCCTCTGGCCACCACCATTCATTAAATAAAATAATTGAAAACAAAAAATAAATCTAACACCAAATTGAGTTTATGGAGTACAAATTCAGAACTTGGTAACCTCTGGCAAACGCCTACATCAGTTTGTTTTATATTTTTTTAATTTATTTATGTATTTGAATACCTAATTTGGGGAAGCAAGACTACAAGACTAATGGGTTATAATATGTGCAAACTGCAAAGTGGTTCTTTTTTTTTAGTTATGTTTTGATGAAGTTGAGGTCAATCAAAGATTGATTGGCAAATATTTTTTCCAAAATGATTTTTGCCTACCAAGTTACGTACCTACTACATATATAAATAATACATACATATCTATGTAGGTACATAAATTGAGATTGTCATTAAAAAGAAGCAAAAGTTGTGGTGGCTACCTATTTTGTTTGCCGTTTTGGAATGACCTCAATTACTGCGAACCCAAGACCCCAAAAAATTTGCTTACTTTGTAATACTACAAAAACTATAAACAAATATAGGTACCTACCTACCTACTTATTTATAAATGCTTTCGAATGGTTCGTGTAAAATGATAGTGAACAAAATCCCTTTTTTCAGCAGTCACAGTATTGGATAATCCTGGAATTAAATAGGTTTGTTCGTTGTTCCCTGCCCCAGGGCGCACTGGATGTCATCGACTCGAATTGAGACTGTGAAACTTTTGCAAATGCTATCAAAGGGTTCGTAACACTCTAGACACTAGAAAGTTTAAATCAAGTAACTTTGAGAAAATTAGGTCTAAATGATCTAGCCAAAAAAACTGATTGTTATTATTTATGCATGCATTCCACAGGCCCTGAAGAAGATAAATATTAATTTGACTGACTGCATTTGGCTTTTAATTAAATTAAACTTTCTTCAGTCCAGATTTTGCTGGTGAAACAACGAGTACCTTTAACCGTTGAGATCAGCTTGCTTTTATTCTTAATTCTTATGTAGAGGTTTTTCACTAGTTGATGAAGACAATGTAGGTACATTATGTAGGATCAATTTCAATCAATTCAATTTCTTTTATTGAACACAATATATACAATCTGGCTTATAACTAACATGATACTAGGTATGATAAATTAACATTTGTTGGCGCATAGGGGGCCTAACGTTATACAATGTCTTAAGTTTAACAAATTATAGATATAGGTATAAATTACCTACATGTCAAAAAATTTAAATTTAAAGTCGCCTGACTTATAGCGTTTTCGTTTGGTATTCCGGAAGAAGCCTCCGGAGCTCTCCAATCCAGAATGCCAAACGAACAAGTTGCAATCTTTTTCTTTATTGTGAAGTTTGGGTTTATTTGTATTTGTGCACTTGGCTGTTTCATTTGGGTGATGAAACATTCACACAGCTGTTTCTCGGAATATGGATATTTTTCAAGGACAGCAACGAACGTCTCCACATTGGATTTTTACTTTGAGTAAACACCTTACTTTAGCGACAGTTCCACATATTGGTATAAAAATAACGATGAAATGTTTGGTCTATCCATTTTTTTATAATTGGTTCCTTTCAACTCCAAATTTTGTAGGTATAATGCACAATCGCAATTCCAAAATCAAAAAACAAAGATATTACCTTTGACAATTTTGACGTTTCTATTGTGCGCATGTAGGTATGTGTGCTTCTGGTTTTGATTCTTTCTTCAAATCCAGAATCGTTTTTCTTTTCAGAAGAAGAACTGTCATCTAGTGCCAAACGAACGTTTTCAGAAGCATTCGGAATGCTTCCGGACGACCAAACGAAAACGCTATTAATCGTCCTCAGGGTGTTCATTCCCGGTTGTCAATGAACATTATGTAGGATGTACCTACCTACCTTGGATTAAAAAGATTCAAAGGTGTCAAAACAAATACTGACAAATACATTGCTGAAATTCAAACAATTTTCCTTCCATGTATTAGGCTCATCTATTTAAAAACAAGTAGGTAGAGTTTATACCAAATCCAAAAAAAAAATCAAAATGAATTAGGACCTAGGTATATTGTCATTCTACCTTTTCTGTTACATGTGTTTGAAAGAAGGTATAAAGAATAATCAATACTCATAGTCTAGGGGCGGGCGTAAGATAATCTGCCTCACCGGGCTCACGCAAAAAGAGGATCCCAAGCTATCAGCTTTAGTCCAAACATTTACAAAACTACTAGGTAGTCGGCAAGCTTTATGTGGTGGCAATGGTTAGAAAATGCACTTTTCAGGTTGCATTTTTGGCTAAGTGCACCTATGTAGACATAAGATAAGCAACTTCTATAAATGGGGTATCAAATGAAAGTAAGGCAGTCCCCTACAGTCTACACGCTAACCATGGTCGGACCAACTCTTTGGCTGTTGTGACGAGTCTGACCACGTTAATTAAATTAGGGATTTTGTTAGTATGTACCTACCTGCATAGATATGTACCTACTTTGATGAAAATGAAAAATAAGTTGGTAAAGGCCACTTTCGTAGCTGTTTAATATGATTTTACTCAGGTTGTCCTTATGTAAAACGCAATACCTATTAAGAAAAGAAATCAGAATCACCAAATTTTGAAATTGCCACCAATGTTCAGCGAAAAAATAGATAATTTTAGCAGTATGTCCACAGTACAGGAACGACACCTAGTCAACATATTTTTTTTTATTTGATCAAAAATATAATGTAATAGTGCAGGCTTTTTACACATTTATAAAAAAAAATTGTCAACAGCAGTTTAACGATTGAAAATGGTGAATGGGGTTATAAGGAATATAAACAAATCTATTTCTCAGAAGCGGTATTGGAGGGGGAATTTGGGGGGTGAAAAAGGGGGGGGGGGTGGAATTGTATTATTGCGTTTTCCGACTTAAGTTGACCCCAAAATGAAAAGTGTTCAATAGAAATGTTGTAGTACACGCAAAAATCTATAGCTTTTATACATACGGTAGAGTCGCCTAATCTCGAACACTCCCAGTAGTCGAACACTGAAAATAAGCTTAAAGGTACCTAATCTGCGTTATTTCTTAGATTTTCAACTTTTATAAACGCAGAATAATTCATGTGTTAGGTAGGTACCTATTCCTTTAAACCTTGAAGTCCTATCAACTACCTAGTCAAATTTCATCCTAAAGTTTTAAAAATAAAGGACTTAAAAAAGAGGCTTTGGGAAATCCAGTAATTTCAAGTTTTTGTAAATAAAAAAAACTGTTGGAAGTGTTCTGGGAAACTGTGATTTTTGGTTTTTACGGTTTTACGTCAAGAACACTAAGAGGAAGGTTGGGTCCAGTATTCGAACACCTTTTTCTTCTTTTCTTCCAGTGTTCGATTCAAGGAAACTCATGTAATTGCAAGCTTCCTTTGTTCGACGGTTTTTGAATTGTGTTCAAACTAAGAATACGTTAAACTGTTTTTTGTTTTATTTCGTTTTTAAAAGAATTGAATAAAAACAAATAAACAAACACAATTTGTTTAATAAAACTGAGAGAAAATTACTTCTATGATTTTTTTGGTTGAAATTATGTACGAAATCTTGTGTTCGAAATAAGGAAACTTTCTGTTCGGGCTTAGGAAACTAGTGTTCGATAACTGGGGAATTTGGCTTTTTTCAGCTTTTGATTTTTTATAAAAAAGTGGTTAAAGTTACTAGAAAAGCTATCTCAAAAACTGATCAATGGTTTTGCTTGACAAAAATTGTGGTAATTAAGGACACAACAAGATATATTTTCGAAAAGTTTAATTTTAAAGAAACCGACTGAACAATAACAAGCTTGTGTGTGTTAATAAAAATGCTAGTCGCTGTTGCAATTGATAAACAACGAAACCTGCATTGGGATAGAGCTAACCATGTGGCTTCAGTGGCGTGGTGTGTAGTGCATCGGCCTCTGAATCGCAAGGTTTATGGTTCGCTCCCATATGACGGCAAAGAGTTTTTCAATTAATACGAGCATAACCAGACTAAGCACCACTAAAAGGAGTCTGATGATCGAGGTGGCTCTCGTGAAATAGCTATAACTCCAGCCTATAAACTTGGTGGTAACACCCGCAAGTTGTTGTTGTTCATTCAAAAATTATTCAATATAAATTGATGTATAATGCGCAGCATGCACTGCACTTGTGTGTGAATTTCCATTTACACACAAGACCCAACTTAAGTTTAATTTTAATTGAACTATTTTTGGGAAAATGCAAAATAAAAAACAAAACAAAAATACAGTGTTTCGCCAATACCTCGGAAATTTGAGGTTATGTTAAAAATGATATGCGTAAAAGTTGTAGATTTTTGCGTGATCTACAACATTTCTATTGAACACTTTTCATTTTGGGGTCAACTTTAGTCGGAAAACGCAATAATAAAATTTCCCCCCTCTTTTTCACCCCCAAATCCCCCTCCTACTCCGCTTCTGGGAAATAGATTTTTTTTACATTCCTTATAACTAGACCTCGGATTTTGCATATTTGCATATTTTTCATCAGATTGATACCAAACTTGGTATTTAGACGTTTTATCGTTCAAATACAAGAAATTGTAATGCATGTCGAAAATATGCAAAATATATGCAAAAAATATGCACAAAAATATGCCAAAAATATGCAAAATATATGCAAAATATGCAAAAAATATGCAAAACATGCTAAATATATGGAAACGAATTTCATCAAAAATTTTAATTCCACTCGTTTAATATTAAATTTCGAGCATTACAGGAGAATATTTTCTTGGTTAACAAACAATGAACAAAGAGAAGAATATTCCACTTTCCCTTGTCCAACGCTTTACCTTACCATATTAAGGGCCTAAGGGAAAAACGGCTTAAGTCCACTTTTTGAGAAAAAAAAAAAAAAAAACTAAGCTAATGTTGACATCTTGTAGATTTAAATAAGTACTATCTGATGACATATAGCTCTCATCACAAAGGACTTTGAAAACTAGCAAAATGGCACACTTTGCTAAAAAACTTTTTTCAAAATGTTTGTTTTTTGCTGCAAAAATCGATATTTAAAAAAGAAAAACTTGTGATTAGACTTAGCGATATGTCAGCTAAATTAATAAAAACAAATTACCTTATATTCTAATTATGTACTTCCGGTCAAAGTCCTGTCAAAACAAATTACATTTCAAAAACGGTCCAAT
Organism: Dasysyrphus tricinctus; assembly: GCA_963921185.1. Classification (NCBI taxonomy): domain Eukaryota; kingdom Metazoa; phylum Arthropoda; class Insecta; order Diptera; family Syrphidae; genus Dasysyrphus; species Dasysyrphus tricinctus. The sequence continues at coordinate 41,504,823 of OY992531.1, read as the reverse complement.
GTCGTGCTTGTGAAAACTATTTTATTTTCAGACTATATTTTCAAAATCTAGAGATATCTGAATAAAAAGTAAAAAACCGTTTTAAATTATCATGCCTGGTTCGATCAGAAAACAATTTCAAATAAGGAATTCGATATTTTGGTTCCAAACTCGAAAGTCCTTTTGACTGATATCAGCGTATCAGGTAACAAAATTCAAGATGTTAAAATCAATATATGTTTTCATAGTTGAGCACGACTTGTCACTGAATCCCCATCTATATCGGGATATTTTATCTTATCTTACTAATATCATAAATGTGAAAGTTTGTTTGTTTGAATGTTTGCTAGACAATCACGCTCAAATGGCTGAAAAGATTTGAATGAAATTTTGTGTAGAGGCATATAATGCAGTGGAATAAGCTTAATAATATTAAAAAAAAAGAAGAAAAAAAGTGTGGTACAAAAATAATTGCAGAAGCCGATTGAACACACCCGTAAGCAGAGCAATAGAGTTGCATGAGTGGGATATAGGACCCAAGTGGAAGTTAAAATCTTTTGAACCAAATGAAGCCGGCCAACTATGACAATGTTATCTTAAAATTAAAAATAATATAATTTGTACGGTTATTTTGCTAAATATTGATTGGATGTTTGTCTCGGAGGTCGACCACTTCTAATTTTAGTTTCCTTGTTGGATTCTCTGTCCCGGTACAGCAACTCTGTTGCTCCGCTTAGGGTATGCTCAGTCGCAAGGCAGGCGCATAAGTACGGACAGCATTCTCTACCGCGTTATACATTAGGCTTTAAAAATAATTGTAAGTAATGAATTTTGTATTTAGTCTTTTCAGTGCTAGACTAGTTTTATTTACATTTTTATTTGGAATCAAAATCATTATTTCATTTTATTTTGGGAAACAAGCCCAACGGACTTTATTTGCTCGGGCCTTATAGCACTGCACGTCGACTCTGATGAGTGAAATAATGTAATTGGGAGATTTCGATAAGGTGAAATTTTCCCATTTTGAGATTTTATTTAGTTAAAGGACAGTTTTTTTTTAATAATTTAAAGTGCTTGCGGAGGTCCGGCGAAGCGGGTGGGTAACAGCTAGTTTAATATGAATTTGCTCCAATTACTTCCTGTGAAGTTGAAAGAAGCTTTTCCGCTTACAAAATAGTTCTGGGAGAGAAACGTCAAAGCCCCTCAATTAGTTATTAAGATAGAATTATGGTTGTATATTGTAATTTGTAATAATAGAATATGAAGAAAATTTGAAAAGAAATTCTTCTGTTTAAGTGGATTGACTGAATATATTTATAATTCAAGTTTAAATTTCAAGTGACTCAAAAAAAAACCTGTAGTACCTCGTGGCTTGATGGTTAGTGCGTAGGACTGTCATGCCGAAGGTGTGGGTTCGATTCCCAGCCGTGCCACCTAAAAACAGAAATGTTTTATTCGAGGTACTGCCTCTTGCGAGGAACTGACAAATCCTCCAAGAGTATACTTGTCATCAAAAAGTGCTTCTCATTTAGCCGTTCGGACTCGGCACAAAACTGTAGGTCCCCTCCATTCCTGCCAACAAACACACGCACACAGGAATGGTTGTGAGTTGTAAGTCACTAGGCCCTGGTTCTCCACGAGCTGTTGCGCCACCTAATTTATTTTTTTCTAAAAAAAAACTATAAAATATTGAATGTACTAAGTATCAGTGGCTCTTCTTTAATATTTGACAGTAATTAATAAAATTTCAAAATGATATACCATCCTCTGAATCGCTTTTATATTGTTTTTAAATATGTTAAACATAGGAAATGTGTGCATATTTTGCATATGTTTTGCATATTTTGCATATTTTTTGCATAGTTTGCATATTTTGGCATATATTATGCATATGCATTTCATGCAAATATGCAAAAAAAAATTTAAATATGCATATCGTTTTCAACTTTATTTTCAACGAAATGAATCTTGGTGTCATCAGAATTTAGGTATCTTAATCCTTCAAAAATATGCAAATATGCAAAATCCGAGGTCTACTTATAACCCCCTTTCACCATTTTCAATCGTTAAACTGCTGTAGATTTAAGACTTTTTTATCGTGGTACTGAGACATTGTAAATAAAACGACACTTAACGGACTTACCGCGATAATTAGATGAAATCAAAACTATTTTTGATTATTTTCCCGACGTTTCGACCAGATTTCACTAGTCGTGGTCACGGGTTGACTGATGGCTTGGGGGTGGTTGTTGTTTTTACTCTCATTGTTCTGTTCTTGTTCGTAGATTGTACCGGTGCGTTTGTGCTTGCAGTTGAGATGGAATATGTTGTTGCAACTGCATAGATTGTTTTTGTTGTGAATTTCGTTAAACTGCTGTTAACAATTTTTCTTTTTTTCGAGTAAAAATATGTTAATAAGCCTGCACTAAAGGAATATTTACAAAACGATCGATCCCAAAAAGTAAAATGTTTGATTTGTTCCTAGATGGTCTCCCTCTATCAATAATAGTCAAGCAAACAATCAAACTGTTTGATTTCTCCATTAGGTATAAAATAAAAAGTTAGGTAACTAAACTGTCTGTGCTAAACAATTCTAAAATAAAGAAACTAATTTACATTATCTACATGTAGGTATACATACTACACATATGTATGTATATGCATAGTGTGCATATTAAATTTCATTACTAAAATTTGAAATGGAAAGTTATTTCCATTGTCATGACATCACTACCCAAGAATTTAACATGCAATATTTTTATAAGAAGAAGAAAATAAAAATGATTTGTAGGTAAACATTTCTTTAAAATATTGTATAAACATTTAGGTAGTTATAATTCTAAATATCATTTGTTATCTAAACAACCTGAAAACAAACTGCTTACAAATTTTCTTTAGATCGAACATGTACCTATGTACCTATATTCATATATGTATGTAAATGATAAATTGCATGCTTTGACAGTAAAAAAAAAAAAAAATATTTTAAGTACGAATACCTAGGTACCTATTAACTTTTAGCAAAATCCACAAGTGATATCATTATATTTCCTTGTTTCGATACTTTTACCTACATTTATACAGTTGAGTCCCCAAGTAGGGGTGTTTTATCATGAATGATTGTTACCATTTAAACATTTATTAACGTTTCTAATTCTAATTAATAAATGAAAAAAGTAGGTATGAGATCACTGACAAAGACAAACGACACACGACGACGACACGGCACAAGAATTGGGTGTGTTGCATTTGTCTATCGAGGAAATTCATTTCTTAGCTTTGATAGGTATCTAATTATAGCAAATCAATTAATAATAAGAACCGATTATACATGCTTAATGGTTGTATAGGTATTCAGTTTGATTGTGTTTATCAACAAAAAAAAAATAGAGTTTTTTTCAAATAGCTATAAAAGATAACAAATAGGTAACTAAACGGGGTAATTTAAACGTGTCAATCCGACAAGGTCAAACACTGTATACCTATGTACGTAAATCATTGATTATATTTTATTTAATGAAATATATTTTCTGATGAAAATAAAATTCGAATCCGGAAGATAATTGAAAAAGTTATCGTGCTACTAAGTTCATATATTTTACAGTAAGAGTTTATCCAACTTCAATTTCTACTGCAGCTACAGCTTCAGTCTATATTGTGTTCAGCCAATAAGATAATAAACTCATTTATGTTACTAATGAAAACAACGCCGGATAATCGATAGGTTACTGTATTTTCAGTGAGTCGGTAGACTATATTTTGAATGTGCCACCAAGTGCTAACAATTAACAGATTTAATGACCTTAAAAGAAAAATGTGGTTTCACCTGGTCTTTAAGTTTTGTAAACTTCCCAACCTGGAAAAATAATTAAATTTTTAACGAGACCCTAGAAAGTTTAACATAGAAGCTAACAAGGGCCTAGCAAGGGTAGCTATCGAAATTCTCTAGGCCCTCCACCTTTTGGATAAAAATGAAATAAGTTTGGGATTTCTTTTAAGATCTTCAGCTTACCATTCCAATACGCTAAATACTGGGCTTATTTTCAATTCAGTTATCTTAAGTTGAAAGTGAATAACACTGTACCAATGTTTTAATTTTGTTTACCATTGCACGATAAGTATATCAAGTTTTTGATTTTTTTTATTATACGGAGTATTTCTAATAGGATAGCAAAACTTACCCTACAAGTTTTTACAAGTACCCTTTTTCCTCGAGAGACAACAAAAAAAAATTGTCTTTACTGGGATTCGATCCTGCGATCTTCTGATTGCCATTCCTATACCTTAACTACTGAGCTATTTCGAAATACAGTTGTGCAATGTTGAAAATGAAAAAGTAGGTAGGTATATACTTTAATTTGTCTTACCATTGTATGATGGGTATAAAGTATTTGTTTTTTTATTTTTGTCATATATGGGGTATTTGTGATGGGAAAATAAGACATATCCAACAAGTTTTTACTAGCGGGGGCCTCGCGAGTATTTGACAAGTTTGCCTTGTCTAGATTTTCCCTACCGAAGCCTTTCCAGTGCCTCGATTAAACTTGACAAAAACTTGCCATTTTTCCAGGCGGGTGTGTCTCGAATTCTCGATGGCTAGGTATGTTCATAGAGTTGAGTGTGTTGCGTAATTTGGCCTGTTTGATTGGAACTTTTCGCTCCGTCATGACGATGATTTGGTAGATGAAATTGGTGAGGAGAAAATCTCACTCATAAACTCATCGTAATGGTATAGTGAGCAATAACAGTTTAAACAGGGTCCGTCGTAGGTGCATGTTTTTTTTTTTTTAAACTTTTGGATAAAGTGAAAAACCGATCCTATCCTCTCCTAAAAAAAAACACGGCCTTAAATTAGTTTAAATTTTAAAACTAAGCATTTTTCTATTTTATAGACGACCATAAAGATATTTTCTGTGAATTGTCAAGACTTAATTCGCAATCCACAACATCAGGACGCATTCCAGAAAGCAGCGAATGAAAAATTTGCTCAAATTTAACTTAAAATTTTTTAAGCACCCTTACTGGGTTTATATTTTATGGCAATTCGCATCTATCGGCAACCGAACAAATTACTCATGTGGATAGAATGTCAAAATTCACCATTATTCACGATTAATATTCCGCAGCTAATAAGTAAAACTTACATGTGTAACCTTGGCCTATAAGGATCAGATTGTACAATAGTGGCTCAAATTTTTATCCGACGTTCAGCAATTTTAACTCACTGCTTTTGGCGGATGAAGGCCCAGTCATACCAACGTGGTTCAAGTTTTGATCTGTGGTTTAAGCCGAAATCGATGAGTCACAAATGTTGAACCCCGTTTGTACAGCTGAAACTAACTGAAGTTCAAGGATGGTTCAAGCATATTTGGCTACTTTAACGCTGGAAAACTAGCCAAACACATTAAAATTAGCATTATACAATCATGTCCTTATTATAATTATTATAAAATTATCGCTAATAACGTCATCTACTCCTTGTGTAATAAGTCTGCTACTATACGACGACTTTTGAGTCATGACTTTTTTCAAAATTAAATGAGTGCAAATCAAAATAAAAAACATGTGATTTCACTTTCACAGTCATTTTATTTCGAAAAAAGTCCTCGTGTAATAGCATACTAAATGACGACTTTTTCACTTTAACCATAGTCTACCAACAAACCCCTACACTTTATTTTTCTTTAAAAGCTGTAAAATCAATTTTCGTATCTGATAAATGCAAATAAAAAAAAGTACAAAAATATTTAATTTAAATCATAACTTAGGTACATGTGTATATAAATAGAGAAAGTTATATTTCCCACTTCACTTAAACTTAGGTATATGGTTTTTGTTAATAATGTTGGTTTATTTCTACTTTTAACTTTCATAAAATTCACTTTTGCGTTGTGACAGCTTTTCAGACGTACCATATTGGAATATAAAAAAATATAGGCTGCTGCGGATGCGTTTTTTTTTTGGAAATTTATCACTATACCTACCTACTTAAAATCCGAAAAAAAAACACGTCTTGTAACGTGCCTAGTCCTTGAAGATATAGGAGAATGTCTCTCTTTCTCGCAAGGGGAAGGAGAATAACTCTTGAAAGATTCCTTCAAAGTTTATTTCCCTAGAAACTCATTTCATAGGATTTTTGTTTCTGATAGCTGAAAGGGGAACAAAATATTTCTCAAGGCAAACAAAACACCGTCGATATCCCCGATAATGGTCATAATAAAACCAAGCCCTATTTACGTTAAATGTATTTTTTGCCAAAAGTTTGAAACTCGGTTTTACTACAATATTGTTCAAGAGACGAAAGGCCAAGAACCGGGTACTTTTTTCTACAATTTATTACTGAAATTATTTTCTTGATGGAATATGTTCCCCGAATGTACATCCAAGTTGGCGGGACTGGTTGCGCAAGCGTCAGCCGCCATCTTGAAAAGCGCATTTTATCAATTATCTCGTGAAACGTGCGCTGTAATAGTAATAGTAAATTTTTTTGAAAACTAAATTATTCCATTTTTTAATTGCTTTCTTATATCAAGTTATTTCATGAAAAGTTTTTGAGAAATTAAAGGAAAATGGGCATAATTTTATGAGTTGCGTCCCATCGTTGTAATAATTTATGACCAATATCATTGGAAAGGTCTCAATGAGTAGATACTATTTTTGTTGGTATGAGAATAAGTCTGTATCTCGTGCAGGAAAAGTTTTACAGTCCAAAACTTTTGCACTGAGTTATAACTCTTCCCCTGCACAAATTGCGCCCAAAGTGTTGTAACACCTTCTGACTTCTCTCATGTGTGTTCATGATGTGATGCACAAGTCTCAAGTGTTGTAACACCTTGTGACCTATATCATTGGAAAGGTCTCAATGAGTGCTATTTTTTGCTGTATGAACATAAGTCTGTATCTCGTACAGGGAAAGTGCTATAGCCCAATAACTGTGATACATGTTATAGCACAGTGCAACAGTTATTGGGCTATAACATAATAATATCACACTTTCCCTGCACAAGATACAGGACTTATGCCCATACAAAAATATACAATATATTTTTGAAAACAATCAACCAGAAAAGGGATTCACAACTTTTTCAAAAATATTGACTTTTAATTGTAAATCCTCCCGTTCTTAATGATAAAAATCAAAAATTCGAACTATTCCTGCTGGAAATAAGATCCCTCTATATACATATATATAGTGGATGTACATTTAACATGCGTATGAACGATCTAGACTGACAGACGATATGGCCAAAAGCCTCTTTTCAGAATTCACCACTATAGTAGCCACGTTTTATTATCGCTCATTACCCATATGGTTCACCTCGTGAAAAAAAAACGATGTGGGTTAGTGCAAAAGCAGTGCTGTACCTATATCAGTCTCTTTTTTTCTTATGTTTATTTGTTTTTCATGTAAGCACTTGTCTCTTTTCCTCTCTTTTCCTAATACTGCTGACAAATCGCTGACATCCATTCACAATGGTAAATAGCCCTCTGCCGGCCAGAGTGAAAATCTCTATCTGGGTTATTGAAATTAACCTCGATAGAAACCTAGATCCCATGTTGTTTTTGTAATACATGTTAAAAGATAACCTCGACGCAGACCCAGAGATAATAAAACGCAGCTAGTATTAGCTGCGTTTTATTATCGCTCATAGCCCATATGGTTCACCTCGTGAAAATACAACGATGCGGGTTAGTGCAAAAACAGTGCTGTATATCAGTCTCTTTTCTTCTAATGTTTATTTGTTTTTCATATGTTAAGAATGTCTCTTTTCCTCTCTATTCCTAAAACTGCTGACAAATTGCTGACATCATTCACAATGGTAAATAGCCCTCTGCCTCTCTGGGTTATTGAAATTAACCTCGATAGAAACCTAGATCCCATGTTGTTTTTGTAATACATGTAAAAAGATAACCTCGACCCAGGCCCAGAGATAATAAAACGCAGCTATTGTCTTAATGGTTTAAAGTTTGACTAAAAACATAAAAATTTGTACCTACAAGTAACAAAAGTTGCTCCAAAATTCCAAAATTTAGACTTTGGTACTCTTAACACTTGACTTACGAATAACATTGCTCAATTTTCTCCTTATCACCTATAAATTTATTAATCCCTATCATACTCGCACCTGTTACTATCTTAACCTTTACAACATTTTGCTTCAAATGTCATTCAATTCGCTCTTTGATTTGTTTTTTCTTCTATTCGATGCATTCGACTTGAGTCTTAGCATTCTCTAGCTAATTACGTTAATTAACAATATCAACCTTGAAAATTTATGTGAATAGACCATAAAAACAAACAAGTCTTTTGCTTGTCGTCTACGTCGTAACCACCCCCTAAGCGGTTGAATGAAAATAAAAAAAAAAAAAAATACAAACAAAAATAAAGCTTGATGCGATTTGTTGTACTATTTACCGCCAAGTGAAACGTCTTACGTGTATTTTATTTTTGTTGTTTTATTTCGTTTTCTCCATCTCAACAATTACTGCATTTCACATCATGAAGTCATTTTTATTTGTAAGATGTTTTTTTTTTTGTTGTTGTTGTTCAAAGTAATCTTAACAAATTGCATTGAACAAAAAAAAAAAAACGCGCCTTTAAGTTAAATATCAATTTGACATCTGTCACGTTTCTTCAACGCACCCAAAAATAAATCGCGCCTCGGAAGTATTGTCTAATGTCAAATGCAACTTTTTAAACAATCAATCAAAAACTCTTAAAGATACAGCAAAAGGCTTACGGGCATTTATTATTACATAGGTAGTAGGTATTTCATGTTTGTTGTTGGTGTTAAATTTTTGCGGTCTGGATAATCTTTTAGAATTTGTAAGCAACAACAGGTGCCTCATTGTGGGGCACATACTCATACACCACACCATACAGAAAATTTGTACATGCCAATCTATCGTATGTCTAAATAGTTGACGGCGGCGGCTCTCAATTTATTGTCAGTTCCATTTCCCAATGATGATCGACAGATGTTTATTGAATAAACAGAAGCAGCAGCAAAAAACCAAGAAGAGCAACAGCAAGCAACAATGTATATGGCATCAATTGAAAAGGTTACGTATTGTGTGGGGTGTATATTAGAGAATAGTTACCTATTGCAAATGACGAAGAAAACGAAACGAGTGATTAAATAATCTTATCAGGGGTAGCAGTAGCAATGAATCACACTTGGCTTGAATTGATTTCTTATAACTATTGTTGGTTACTGTTTTTTTTTGTTCCAATGACTGCATTGATTAGTAACAATATTGGATTTCTACTTTTCATTTTTTTTCTTTCTTAATCGGTGCTTATTGATGTTTGAAAAGAGAGGGGAGGGGGTGGCAGGTACAAAGTAGATCGGTTTAAAGCTTTGGTATTTGTGTCAAAAGCGGTTAATGTTGGGCTGTTAGCACACGGTCTGATTGTTGTTGGTCATGGTCGACCCTGTAGAAGCAACGCACACAACCATACCTACAATTATTGTTTCATTGGTTGACATTGCATACTAAAGATTTTCCTTTACAGTTACCAATTGAAAAACTCGTGCAGTAGTTCCACCATGTAATATTCTACGTAGCTACAATTTTTTTTTCCATAATGAAGAATTGTTTATGCTTGACAATATGATTTTAATAAAATTTCGTAAGCACAGCCTCCTCGGCAGCTTCTGACGGCGTGCAGTTTTCTACTCTACAAATGTATAATTCTGAAAAGTCCCCCGCATAGGTATGAAGGCATAAGCCAAAAACCCAAAAAACACATCACGAGCACTGAACTTCGTTCTTTTCTAACCAAAGTTCCTTTAATTAACTTTGAGTTAACTTTTTGACGTTATAAAGTCGTTCCTAAATTCAAGTTGACATTGCCCGATTTTTCCTCATTTGTAATTCCCTTTATATCGAAAATAACAGTTGACCTTTATTTTCAATTGGTTTCTCATTGAAAGATAAAAACTTAAAACTTCATTTTGGTTTCGGTCTGAGATTTATTTTTAAAAATCAATTTCTTAGGTCTTTTGGTGAGATTTATCATTTAACTTCCAGAATAACTCTTATCTTAAACGATCAACCTAAAACTGTTTCTATGGAAGATAAATCAAAAATTTTATTTTCTCTCTAAGAAAAAGTAGATATTAAACCTTTGCTGTTTGAAATATTTCAGATAATTTAGAACTCAGTAGATTCAAGCCGTCATTTACATTTATAAAAATTGATTTTCAGTTCTGAATATGATGACGACCACGACGACTACAACGTCGATGACGAGCGACAAATACGACGACGACCACGACGACGTGTCATCTCACTGATCGTTTGCCGTGGTCTTCTAAACGTAGCTTTCAGTGCCGTGGTCATTGGGTTAATCTCACTTTTGTCTCGCCGTGCCCGTTTAAACAGCTATCTGTGTCGTGGTTTCATCGCTATGGTCTCGCCGTGATATTTACACGTGGTTTTGGCATTTAGAATGTTTTTCCTTCATCTCGCTATAGTCTCGCCAAAAAACTTTCGTTTTATTTTTTTTTTTTTCTTTCAAAAAGGTTACAATAAGCTGAAACCATGGTTAAAAATTCCAAACGTGGTTTTATGTTTCATGGTCATTGTGTTCGTCTTGCTTTATTCTCACCGTGCCCTTTAACACGTCTACCTGTATCGTGGCTTCCTCGCAAAAGGTCTCGCTTTAGTCACGCACGTCTTATTATCGTCGCGCTTTGGTTTCGCTTTTGTTTCGCCAAGGTCCGACTAATATAGCTGGCAACTAGAGTTTCAATTTATCTTAATTTTTCAAGCATGCTGTGAACGGTGCCTGACTTGCAAAAGAAAATTGTTGACAATGACAATTGACACCTTGCTGCCGACTGAGCATACATACCCTAAGTGGGTCAATGGAGTGGCACAGAGGCCCCAAAGAAAAAACCCAGATGAGGACCCGTTGGCCAGCCAAGGCACAATCGTTGAAGAAAACTGTTGACTATGCTTAAAAAATCCCTTTAACAAATTTTTTTCAAATAAGACCATAACGAGATGAAACTATAACCATAAGCGAGAAAACCAAGTGTAAGTGTACCTAAATGCATGCGGCGAGACCCCGCAGATATGAACACCATGGCTTCAAATGAGAAAACCACATGTAAACATCCATGGCGAGACGCGTGCCATGAGGCAACAAGAGACAAAATCACGTGTAAACGCAATCGGCAAGATGGTCGCCAAAAAATCGTCACTATAGCCATCGTGCAGTCGTCGTCGTTGTTATTATGGCTGTCATCGTCGGTCACATGGAATTTCAACTTGCGCGATTTTAATGTGCGAGATTTTGACCACAACCCTCATTATTATACTCGTGTCAGCTCAATGACCAAAAAGAGTCAATTACGGTCAGCACTTCCACTAAACTTTGATTGATAACTATTAAACAATGACCAAACAATTCTTTGAAAATCCAAAAGCAGAGCTTTTTAATGGACAAAACAAAATAAAAATCTCCAAATGAGATTTATTTTTTTCTCTCAGCGATAAGTGGTCAGTGGTTAACCGAAACCTAAAAAAAATCGCACTGAGAGAAACAGAAAAAAGCTCTTTTTAAGTTAAATGGTTACCTACTAAGCGACCATTTTTAAAAATGTCGGCATGTAAGCGAAATTTTAAAGACTTCAAAAGTTTTATTTTGACCTCTGGCATTTATTGAACTGCAGATGTTCTTTTTCACTATCTGAGCTTTTACACATACACTCTCATTTGAGGATGTAAATAGCGTGTGTGGCACTAGTCCCTGTTTCCCTTTACCTCTTGTGGCAAAAATGACAGAAGAACTTTGAACTTTATAACTCGCTAATGTACCCTTTAGTGAGCTAGCTTTTTTATTATCTTGAATTTTGTTTTATAGATAAAATTTCACACTTAACTCATTGACAATTCGTGTTTTATTTGCGTTTATGAATATACCGGTGATAAAGTTTAATGTCGGATTACTTGTCAAAAATGATAGATCCTTGAATAAAACATGTTTGGAATCGAAAAGGAGTGAAACAATAAAAAAAAAATAACATTACTCTAACTTCTAATGAAATTTCTATGAATCTCGTAGAGAGAGGGAAACGAAATATTTTTTTGAAAACTTAAGCTCTACGCTAAACTAAAAAAAGCATTTTGAATTGTTGCGAGAAACAGATTGGCACAGCAACTTTGACAGCCACTGGTTTTAAATGGCTTTAAATGCATCAGCACAGCAACATCGACATCGAGATCAACGTTAGACCTAAACCCTAAAGTGAGAAACAGATTGACACAGCCACTTTAACAGATCGAAAACTTTGACATCAAAAGTCATGTGAATTAGATAACAACGTGAACAGCTTTTTGACCGCATAAAGAAATTAATTGAAAATCAGTTATCACTTTTGCATTTGAGTGTTGATAAACCTGAAAAACTTCGCCTTAAAGTTGGTAGCATTTGTACACCGGGTTTTCAAGTACCTAATTGCCTTTAGAAAATAACCAAATATCGTTTTTACTATTTTTGAGACCTTGCTACATCTAGAAATAATTATTTTTCAAAAAACATTGATCTGGGACCTGTGCTAATACTATTAGTTGAAGTACAAGTTTAAAAAACTACAAGGTAAAACCACTACCTAACATGTAGTTCCTTTTTCATAATGAGGGTGACCTTCTCAATACTATTAGTGATTCCGGCTGGAAAAAACAATCTAGCTTTTGGCAAGGGGCTAGAAAATTCTACATAGATACGCGGGTGGCAATGGTGCAGTGGATGTAGTGCTTGACTGCTAACACCTCTAGGGTTCGAGCTCCATTCTAGCCAGCATTCTTTTCTATATTCTCCCAGCTTAACTGGACGCCACCCGTGAGATTTAATGAGATAATAAACACCTTGATCTCAATCCACTGTGCCAAATCTTTCCTATCCTCCTACTCTTTCTAACTAGTTCCGTGCAATTCAGGTTGCATTTAAAAGACCTTAGGTCTTACAGGCATATAGTTTAAAAAAAAAAAAAAAAGATACTAGCAAGGGCCCAGCAAGAGAAACTCTAGAAATTCTCTAGGGCCTCGCCAGTGAAGTTACCTTTTTCCTCGAGAGACAGCATTCGATCCCGCAATCTTCTGATTGCCAGTCCTATACCTTAACTACTGAGCTATTTCGCAATACAGTTGTGTAATGTTGAAAATGACAAAACTATGTAGGTACTTTAATTTTTCTTACTATTGTCTGATGGGTAGTAAATATTTGTTTTTTTTTTGATAACAAGACCTATCCTCGCGAGTATTTGACAAGTTTTCCTTGTCTGGATTTTCCCTACCGAAGCCTTTCCAGTGCCTTGATTAAACTTGACAAAAACTTGCAATTATCAAGGTGGGATATTTACTAACTGAAAAGTACAAAAGTCCTTTTCTGCTGCTTGATAATGAAACGCAATTTTACCCCGACTAATAGTATTTATTTGTACCTTATTATGAAATATCTTCTCCTTCAAATATAAGTTGAAGTCTTCTCACGAAGACAACTATAAGAACACGTTGTTGTCAATGTTGTTTGGTAGAGCCTTCTACTTTAATAATTTACGAAAAATATAGCTTTCCTAATCATTGAGTAAATCTGTACCTTGGTTCTAAAAAGGCCAATGTCCAATTTGATAATTTTTGAGAAATCGAAAATCTTGCATTTTTATTTCTAAAAATGCTTCTAACTTTTGAAAATTAAACTTTCTATAACCATCGGTATCTTGTTAAGAAACAATTGGAGCACATTTGCCCTTATAATAGTAGTAGAACATCTTCCGCTGAGTCAAAAAGTGAACTTAAGTCAATATATTTGAAAAAATTAACATTGGCCCTTTTAGAACCAAGGTACAGAAAAAAAGATGTCCTAATTATTTTACTTGCTTAAACTACATTTTAATTCACAACTTTCATCGCCAAATAATCGCGATACAATAGTTACAAAACATGGTTATAGAGTTTTTTATAGATCTCTGAGATATCACATATCATATTTCGGAACAAGCCTAGTTCTAAAAGTCACAATGACGTTTGGATAAGTTTACGCAAATAAATTTGGTTAATTTTCCGCAGCAAAAAGGATAAGATTAACCAAATTGTGTTAACCATTTCCCATATAGGTACCTACAAAAATTTGACAGTTCATTAACCAAATGATAAACTTAACTAAATCGTAAACTTATCTAGTGTTTTACGACGTTGTATAGATACCCTGATTAAAAGTATATATGTTATAAACAAAATACATACGTACCTACTAAGAATGATCTTTGATTCGCAAACCAAGTTGGAAACAACTCCTTTCTCCAAGTGGAAATCTTTCACATTAAAAAGTGCATTAGATTCCGTCTTTGTGAAAATAAATTCGGCTTTGAAAAGTGGACATGATTCCCACTAAGAGTGGAATAAATTTCCATGTGGAGCAGATGCCCGTGGAATTATTTCCTTGCACCACTCCACATGCAAACATTCTCGTGTCAAACATCAAACCGCATTTAGACTATTTGTTTATTTTGTATTATTTATGCCGACGACGAAGTGCAAAGTATTTATTTGAAGATGTGTATGAATGCTACGTGTGTAAATTGCATCTTCACTGATACGTGATACTACTCAAAAATATGCCCAGATGTTTCTTTCAAATAGGAATAATTTCTGTATATTGAGATCAAAAATATTTCAAATTACAATGAAAGACAATATCCGTTTCCTTTCACGATAAAAACCCATTGGAATACCAGAATATTGTACCCGAATTTTCTTTACAATAAGATATCAGCAATTGTTCACTATATAGTTTAAAAAAATAATAAACATCAAACATATGGAACTTCGTACTCACCACAGCATCAAATGATCTTACAGAATCACTCTGACTTAGTCATAAAAAGAGTGAAAGTTCAAGAACAAAAATAAATATGTAAAATAAAATTTAATATATTTTTCATATTTTTTTTCTATAAGGCAATACATACAACATTTTAACAAAACAATTTTTATTACTGGCAATTTTTCACTGCCAGACTGCGCGACTCACCATTTCTGGAAACAAAATTTCAATCATCACTTGGTATGGGACAATGGAATTTTTGCATGGCTTTGTGCCGCGAATAGACCGGTGAATGTTCATTCTGCAATAATTGTTGATGCATGTGCGTGTGCGTTTATTCCTACAAAATTGCCATATCGCTATCAGACGCTGGAAAAAATAAAACATTTCAATTACTTGGCCATATTTGGAAGAGGAATTTTTTTTTTCCTCAAAGTCTCACTATCGGAGGAGTATGATTAAAATACATAACCGCTGTTTGGCTTAGACGGAATTTTAATTAAAACAGAAAATGTTGCTATGTAGTGGTTGTGATTGTAAAGGAATTACATACAAAATTTGAGATAGAAAGGAAATTGATAACAGACTCTTGATAAAGGTCAGCTGTTTGCAATGAAATAAGCGATTATTATTTTCCAAAAAAATTCAAGCCCTTCCCAAATTACATCAGGAACAGAAATTAGTCATAATTTTATTTGATATTCATTGTGTTGGATTTGTTCCGTACCCAGCTACCAAGTTCATGTGAGTAATTTTTTTAGTTTAACACTGCAGGAGTTTTATGATATCGTCACCTACAGCTACAGGAAAAGCAACAATCGTTTTCCTTCAAATCTACGCAGTATTGCTCCCATATTGCATACAGAGCCACCTTCTTATTTGAGAATTGCAATAAAGTATAATTATTTTAATTTTGTACATACCCTTGAAGATCATGTTTAACATATTGTTACTATGCAGTTTAATGAAGATTTTGAATTGTTTGACTAAATCTTTCCACATCATGATCATCCCGTTAGTTAGAAGAAGCAAACAAATCCAGCACATCACATTTGCATTACCTAATTATTTTTATCAAAACTGAAGATCCATATCTAATAAAGATAAGAGTACCTACTCAGTATAAATTTTGTTTAAAATTGTTACATGTGTGACAAGTTAATGTCACGGGTGTGACTGAGTATAATTTGAGCGTATGCTCAGGACATAGTTAGCTAAAGGAGATGGCCAAAAAAAAAAAACCCAGAGTCGACAGAAAAAATTCATATGTAGTTTTTGAAGGCTGAATAAGTACATCAAAAATATGTAATCGTTAGATCGAAAAACCATCAGAGATCATTTTGTGTTTAGAGATTAAAAGTTCGAATTTACATTAATGCACAATCTGTTCAAAAAAGTATTTTATGATTAGTTTGTGGAAAATAATGGTTAAGAAAGCTTGGTATTTACTGCTAAATATAAATAAAAAAATAACCAATGAAATAGAGCTAGCAAATATATGTATATGTAGGTACGATTTCAAGCTATATCTAGATGCTTTTATTATTAGCTTTGTGAAGTATGGACAAATAATTTAAGTCTTAGTAGGTTATTTTTTGTATTATTTTTAGGGTTATTTATTGAATTTTTCGTTTTTGTTTCTGAGACTGTGATCCAAAAGCTTGTTAGTTTTAGGATTTTTTTTTAATTTGACCTTTGGTTTTTGCATCTTGACTGCCATTTTTTTTTTGTTGAAAAACTACCATTTTTTTTGTTTAAATGGCTGAAAAGGAATATTGTCTGAAACAGAAAAATCGTTGACATCTCACACACAACTTAAACCATTTTTTAGCTATCTTTTATACAAAAAACAAAAATATGAAGGGGATTTTCATATAGGTACCTAGTCATATTTGGTGGCTCATTGCTCCTATACTAGATGGATTTCGGGGTTGCCCTTTTGGTGACGTCAATTGCTTATTATAAGGTAGGTACCCATTGGCTAACATTTCGTTCTTGTCGATTCTGGGTTTTTTGGTCATACATTTTTGGCCATCTCCTTTTAATTGCAAATTACTAATTAATATATTCATTTCTAAGACGAAGTAGGAAATACGTTTCATGACAAAGTAAAGATTTTTTTTATATAAAATTAAATTCAGTACGCTAACTACTTGGCTAATTTGCAATAATGTAAAATGAAAAGGAATAATTTTACATTCCAAGTTTGCATACCATTGCATCCTGCTCATAAAATTTCTGTTTTTGCTGTGTACGAGTTATAAATGATGTGGGACATGACACGCCCAAAAATTATTTAACATATTTCCTTATCTATGTACCTACCTACCTTATCTCTACTGAAAACTTTCAAGGCTCTTGACTAGCTTGGCAAAAACTTGCCATTTTTCGAGGTTTGAAGATACCTACCTATGAATTTATATGACGCATAATTGCTACCTACTTAGTACTTTTCGTCAATTCTTCGTTAGATTTTGTCTTCAGAATTTGGGAGTGCTCATCGAACCCTCTTACGTAAATGAACTTCAAAAAGCAAAATGGTGGAATCAAGCTAAAGTCTGTCATTTTATATCTACAAAAAATGCTGCGTCGAATTTTTTTCTTGTTACTGAAAGAGTACCTAGGTACTTATTGAAGAGTCCGCCATTTTGAAAAAGGCTTTGAAAAGTACGAATATTTCATTTTCCCGACTCCTATCGCACAGTTATATTTTTTTTTATTTGCTAGTTAAAATATATTTTACAACTTTCGTTTACAATAAATTTAAAACAAAATTGAAATGGCTCCAGTAATTCGAGAGAAAAAGAACCTAATATACCTATGACCTTGGGAAAAAAATTTGTTGGTCAAATACTTTTTTGTAGCACCCACAGTTTTAATTTTCGGGGTGTCTGGAGACACACCCAAATGTGCACATAAAAAATCTTAAAGTATGTAAAAACTTCAACCTTTTAATGCAGATGTTAGATTTGATAAAACCTTACTGGTGGTTGTCATATCTCAAGATAAATATGAATTTACTCATGAAATTATTCAAAATCTACATAGTACTCCGTATAACTGAATAAGTTTATGAACAAACATTCATAATTTTGCTTGTCTTCAATGCTGCGATATGATGCAGAACCTTCTGGTTTGAAGTGTTTTATCGAAAATTGAAATGAGCAATATGAATTTTCTGAGACATTGACATAAAATGCATGACTCGATCGCACGTACTTGCTGTAAAGTGTGACAATTATTTAAATTTCCAATTAATGGAATGAAAAAATGAAAGAAAAAATGCATCATAAGTTCGCAATGTTTATTACGAACTATGTGTAAATTCACAAACGCATCGTTGCAGAAATGATGCACAATCATTCCCGCTAAACATTCATAAATGCATCAAACTAGCATCACTTTTTGCGTAACATGTTCACTATTGCAAACTTGCATCAAGTGATGCGCAAACTTCAAACAAATTAGAATCAAGAAAATTCTTGATGTGATGTTGCTGATGCATTTGCATCAGCATCAGCTACGTCGCGCATCAGCATCGCAAAAAAGCAGTGATGCGGAAACATTTGACGTTTATGAATTTACACTATAATTTATCAGTGAAGAATTTCCTTTATATTATAAATCTCTTTTATGAAATAATATTTTTGACTTCTAAATCATTACTTTGCTTTTCTTAGTAGGATCTTCCAGAGTTGAAATCCCCAAACATTTTATCAATTACCTACTTTTAAATGTAATTGAAGAAATTCAATTGCTAATTACATGCAATTGAAAAGTGTCAATTATATGTAATTCAATTACATTAATCGTCAATTACATTAATCGTCAACAAAACTAATTAATTAACTGTATTTGGAAATACATAACATTTTCCGTGATATTGCAATAATGGTTCTTTGTTCAGCCTCCCCATCTGAAAAAACAATCCAGTTTTTAACAGGGCACTAGAAAGTTTTACATCGACCCTAGCAAGGCTCTAGCAAGAGTAACTGTCGATTTTCTCTAGGGCCTCTCCAGTTAAGCAACCTTTTGCTTCAAGAGACACAAGAACAAATGTGTCTTCACTGGGATTCGATCCTGTGATCTTCTGATTGCCAGTCCAATACGCTAACTTCTGAGCTATTTCGCAATACATGCTAAAATTTTTCTTTTGATAGGCATAAAATATTAGTTTTTTGTTTTTGTCATAGATGGGGTATTTCTGATGGGATAACAAGACTTATCCGACAAGTTTCCTAGCCAGAGCCTCACGAAAAATTGATAAGTTTTCCTTGTATAGATTTCCCCTGCCAAATTTTTCATAAAAAATGTGACAGAATTACGAAGTTCAAAAGTTTACAACGTCTACGACCGCTTTACGCTGTTGCATGAATGTCCTTATTGTATCACCTAGTTTAGTAGTTAGAGTACCTATCATTTACTTTTATAATTATTAATATAATTTTCAATTAATGAAAACACGTACCTACTTAGTGAATTTACTTTCAAAAACCTATTACTATTTTCAATTACATGTAATTTGTAAGTTAATTTTTTCAATTACAATTACAAGTAATTGAAATGAAATGTTTTTTTTTTCAAATATAATTATGTATATATAGAATTGTAATTGAAAAAAGTTCAATTACTAATTATACGTGTCATTTAAATGATAGTTGAAATGAATAACAAAAAGTAATCATTATTCCCAACTCTGGATCTTCTAACTTAAGGTATTAAATGAATGCTCAAATGTCAGGCTACGTTGTGTAAATTATTGACTAGGGTCAAAATCTTTCAAAGATAGGTACTAAATGCGGAGTCATCCATCAATGCGATTCTTGATGTTCTTAATTCAAAAGTTGATGAAAAACGTCAGAATAAAAATATGTATTTCAGCCAAGTAGTATAGAAGAATATTGAATTATTATTAATTTAAAATAACTTACGTGCGCTTGAAGTATAGTTGACAGTTCCCATGCGAAAAAAATCAAAATTTTCAAAACTATTTTGCACCTATTCTGTGCAACAAATTGAATAATATTCAAGACGAAAAACGTTTGCCTTGGCCTAAGCCACCCATTGAGCCATTAATTTACCCCTTAATTGATAAACTATAGGCCTAAAAATGTAAAATAATTATTTTTGGATGCAATAACCATTTGCATGCAAATAATGCCTTGAGGTGAATATATTGTTTTTTTTTTTTTTTTTTTTGAAGTGTAAACCGACCATCCAAAAAAAAAATTATTCACCACACTTTTTTCGCATACAAAACAACTGCCGGTCCATTGTTTTCATGACATTCCATCAACCAATCATGCTAAAAATTTATTCTGCATTACACCTCAATTAGTTTTGACATGCGAGAATATTTGCATTGGATTTTTGTTTGCGCATGGGAACTGTAAACTAGGTTTGAAACGCCAATTTGTATGGACAGTACCTACACAGTTAGCTCTTCAATCCTTCTCTAAAATAAATAACAGCATTGGTTACCAGCTTATATGTATAGAAATAAAATATAATTCAGAACTATTGTATTAATTCCGAAAACTAAATTACACTTATTTTAAAGCAAAATATTTCGTTCGTGGGAACAAAATGCAGTTTGTGTTACATAAACACAATTTTGTACAGAGCTTACAAACAAACAATTATTGTAAGTCCATTTGGACGCTGGTGTACCATTCATATAAGTATCAGCGTTTTTTGTTCAAAATTAAGTCTTTTGTATCACTTTGAAGCTCTCTTAGATAATTTAACAAACCATTATCTATCTAAATTTGACTTTACCACCTCTGGTTACGCAACATTTTATTTATGATTACTTGCCTAATCTAATTTATCCTTTTATTATTTTAATGAAGAACAAAAACAAAATTAGATGAAACACTTTCTTTTGCGGTTATTAATAAATTTGTGAATACGGAATAAATTTATTCAAAACCTGAATCACCCGGATAATATTTTTTTTTTTTTTTTTTTTACTTTGCCAAACTTACCTAACCTACTTTCCTCTGCTGATTTTACTCGTGTAACCAGCTTTAACATTTTGTTCATAAATAAAGTTTGTTTGCGAATCTTCTTAGGTGTGTGCATAATATTCCACAGCATAATGGCTATTTATATGTCTACCATTCATCATTTTTAGAAAACAAAAGATTAAGGAAACCAAAGCAGTGCAGTGCCAAGAAAAAAAAGCTGAAAGTTTAATTAAAAGTTTAATGAACTTTTTCTGCCGAATAATTACAGCCTCAAATGATTGTGTATAAAATATACGTACACAATCGACTTAATAGCACAATCAGCTGCGACTTGTTAAGGCGCGACATCGAATTAACGACAACATTGAATTTATTGGATACTTTAAGTAGGTACAACAACGGCAACAACAATGTTGACATCTTTGTTAAAGTTAACTCAGCTGGTTGTGGTTAGCAATCCGGTAGTGGAGTAGAGACGATATGGTGTGCCGTGTGAACTTGGCCAGAAGCGGAAAGTGACATTATATTCACTCCGTTGATTGTTTTTTTTTTTTTTCGTATTCGTATTGTATTGTATTCGTTACGAAAGACTAATTCGTTTCAATTAAAAGGGCATGCAAGTGTAATTTCTCGTCTTCTTCTTTTTGTTCGTTTGGATTAAATGTAAACCAGGCATCTTTTGTGGATATAAAAGCAAATGTCATCAATAGAAATAGAGACATTATAGACTTCTCTAAGAGTGACATTTAATTTGACACACTTATTTGTTTTTCATTTTTTTTTTTTTTTTGTTAAAGCCACAACAAACGATGCAAATGATTAGCGGATTAATTTAGTGCCGTGCCGATAGATGGTGGTTACCTGAGAAAGGAAACACACACTTGGCAGTCAAGTTAGTACTTATATTTTAGTTGATGCCGCAATTCGCGGTCTGGTGGAACAATGAACTTTGATGTGAATGATGCACATTTGTTTGTGGTGAATTCGGGCTTGTTATTTTATACTGTTATTAAATACTTCACACTTGACATTTTTGTTACATATTATAAAGTTTTTATTTAACTTGGGACTTTTGAATTGAACATCTGCGGTTTATTGTAAGCTTTGAATGTGGTATAATAGTTGACGATTTAGAAGTTAGAATTATTTATATAAAATACAAAATATGAATTATTTGCATTTGAAAACCACAGATCTGTAAGGTTTGTTTTGCTTCCATATATCTATGTACATAAATAATATTTAATTATTTAAAGCTGGATAATATTTTTTGATCTGAAGCTCAGTTCCCAGATAGTGATGTTTAGAATACATTCCTCAGTTTCGTTGCACAATCTTCACGTGGCACGGCTCAATTTATGTTTCGAAAATATATAAATATTTAGCAGGGATATTTTTTGTAACTTCAACTTAAGATATCAATAAAGCTTCCAAACTCTTATAGTGTTTTATAAGCGGAAGCTCATCTAGGTAGTTAGTGAGAACTCAAAATATATTTCTACTTGTCTACTATAGTCAATAGGAATATTTTTTTTTTTTAGTTTTTTATTAGTAACCTAAAATAGACCGAGAGCCAATGACAAAAAAGTCAAGTCATATGCGTAACATGTAAGTCACATCAATAATAGCCTTTGAGGTTTTGAACCAATAACCGGTTTGTCTGGCTACCTAAACACAAGTCGAAAAGGTGTAAAATTTTACGTAATTTTTTTACATCGATTTATTTCAACGCCTATTGGTCGGAAGGTAAAATTAAGCATACTACAAATACTACGCTTGTAGCTTTGAATAATTGTTGCCTTGGGTCAAACTCTCCGTAGTTAGTCCCTAAAAAGGTGGAGAGCAATTAAGTTTCCAAACATTTATGTTATCTCCTTATGAACTAAATACAGAGAGTTTGACCTATGACACAATATTGTTCGAAATTGCAAGCTAAATACATATTTGTTGTATGCACACTTTTTTTCTCCAACAAAATAAAATATGTAGATGTAATAAATGTACGTCAAATTTTACACTTGTTCGACACGTCTTTAGGAAGGCATCAGACCAACGGTTATTGGTTCAACGTCTCAAACGCTATTATTAATGTGACTTACATACAATGTTACGCAAAAGACTTGACTTTTTATGTCGTTGGCTCATAGAATATACCTAACTAGCGCAGCAATAATAATCTTAATACATACTTATATATGTACAACTTTATATTCACTTTTGTACCTATGTACTTTTGATTCAAAATTTAAAGTTGGTATCTGTGGCATTATAAATCAAAATTAGAAATCAGTTGCCACCGAAAAGAATAAAAAGTTGAAAACAAACTAAAAAAAAGTTTAAATTATTTTAAATGGCGCATTGTTGAGCTTATATTACTATATAGGCTTATTAATTTGTTCTTTTGTTCACACAATTCCTGATGTTTACCTTTTTGCCATTTTCCACTATTTTGTATCCTATAACTTTAGGTAGTTGATTCTTATTTCAAACAAAACATGAAATATGTATGTACATTATGTACATACATACCTACTTATAACCAAATCACTTTTGAATGAGTTACCTACCTTTTGAAAAGATATTTGTTACCAAGTTGAAAGAAATTCTTGTATCTTAGCCAAGTTAGATAGGAGTTGAGAATGAGTTTAAAGATTTTAATGCTTCTCATAACGAAAATGCTTGCAAATCTTTAGCAATTTACTTGATGAAGACAGAAATCTAATGAAATTGTACGAAGTTATTACAGTTAATAAAGGGTGTTTATTTTTAGACGTGTGATTTTCAATCTGGCAATACTTTTTTCGGAGTTGGTCTTTTTGACAGTTGTCACTTGATTTATGCTCAGTTTGGTTTGCCATTTCATAATGAATAGATGACTTGTGCTATGTTCCCACCAAAACGAAATCCGAAATTTCAGCAAAAAGATTTGGGCGATTCTCCACTAAAAAGCTCCTTTTCGTGTCCTTGGTCAAAAATGGTTAAGAACATGAGAAAATTAGAAATATTTTACAGTTAATAATAGCGTAGGGAATGTTTCTAACTGGCCCACTTCTTAAATCTAAATAATTGGAAGTAGGTAGTTAATTGGAAAAAATAGCATCTAAGGTCCAAATGTCATTTCCGTAACGTGTCTCCTACTCGTTTTAGCACAGAAAAAGTGATTTTTTTTAAACTTTTAAATAAAAAAAAATAAATTCTGATTAGATTCCAGCATACAAAAATTGTTGTTTAATATAGTAGAGTAAGATCCCAGGACCGCCAGACATACGTCATTTTATCATAGCTGAATTTTTTTCTGTGAATGCACACTAGGGTATAGGTATGAACGAATGGATAGTACGAACCTTGAACCCGGGTGCGTTTCAGAGGTATTAAGTGCTAAAAGTGCATAAAATTGATGCAAAATTACGTTATTTTATCAAAGCTGGTTTTTTGATATGTTTTAAAGATAGTTATGATTAACTTATTTTGAAACTTACCAGACACCTACATGGGTGCACAAAGTCAGCCGGACACCATTAAAGGTGCCAAAAAAAATCGTGAAATTTCATTATAATATCAAAGCTGAATTTAATATATGTTCTTCGGGAAACTGTTACAATATATTCCCCAAGCTGCCCAAGGAACATATTATGCAATACAAAACTTAACTTTGATATTATAACGTAAAATATACGATTGTTTTGACAACTTTGGGGTGTCCAGTGAATCCAAAGCCCCATTGCAGGTGCCTGGTCGCTTGAGAAATATTGTGAAATAGTTTTCCAAAGTGCATGAAACGTTTGCTTTGACACTAAAACGTAAACTAAAATATTTGTTTGAAAACGTCAAAGGTAAAGGTAGGTGTCTTGCAGCTTAGGAAATATATTGTTACAGTTTCCCGAAGAATATATATATAAAATTCGGCTTTGATATTATAATGAAATTTCACGATTTTTTTTGGCACCTTTAATGGTGTCTGGCTGGCATTGTGCACCCATGTAGGTGTCTGGTAAGTTTCAAAATAAGTTAATCATAACTTTCTTTAAAACATATCAAAAAACCAGCTTTGATAAAATAACGTAATTTTGCATCAATTTTATGCACTTTTAGCACTAAATACCTCCGAAACGCACCCGGGTTCAAGGTTCGTATTATTCATTCGTTCATACCTACCCTAGTGTGCATTCACAGAAAAAAATTCAGCTATGATAAAATGACGTATGTCTGGCGGCCCTGGGATCTTGGTCTATAGGTAATTGTCCTTAAAATAAAATTAATTAATTTATAACAATTAACTTAAAACAAACATGTCGTCCCCCTTATGCCAGAAGCATGAATGTGCAAATGAAATTTTTTCGAGGTGGTTAGTTAGTTTTTTAAAATTAACCGGTATTCCATCATATTACAGTAATTTTAATGTGCGTATATCGAAGAAAATTTTTTATTTTTAAATATTAGCTAAGCCATCAGTTGATTTAATACTCTGTTTTCATCTAGTAAAACTTTTAAAAACGATGTTACCATTTTTCATTTTTGCACATTCATGGTTCTGGCATAAGGGGGACGATGTGTCTCCATAGGTATTTGCATAATTTCCGTAAAAAAAAGTAATTGCCTTTAAATTGAAATTAAGAGGCAGCAGTTTATAGAATTCAACCTAAATGAAGAAATTCAACCAAGTTTTCTTTGAAATATATTCAAAACATTGCGGATTAGAAATCAATTTCGATTGTAATTTTCAAGTGAGTGGTGGAACTCGTCGCGTGTTCCATCAATTACGTCATTTCCGTGAGTGGGTATAATTTTGTTACTTGAGAGTAAAACAAAATTATTTTGCTACAGTTTTGTGGTATTTTGTTCATACCGAATTCGAAAAATATGCATTTTTTTTTCAAGTCTTAAAAGTTAAAAAACGGTGATTTTCGTCATTTCCGTAGCGTTATTTCCGTGCCCTGTCTCTTAATTACCTAGGGTAGTGACGAGTTGTTACGGAAATGACTTCAGAGTATTTTCCTTTAAAAAAATCATGGATTAGTTACGAATTCTCCAATTTTTACATCACAGTACATAATAAAAACACTTTAAGGGCAATTATGGGCCTTACATCCAAAACAAAATCGCGCACAGCAAAATCTTGTAGGTATATGTATGTGGTTTATGCTCAGATCTTTTATACTTCACCATTTTGATATCTTTTGTTCTGTGTTACAATAAGGAGATAGGGAGAAAGGGTTAATATTCTTTTGTCACTATATGCAATTATGATATACCTAGTTATCTTCCGTAGGCCCTATTTTTAAAATACGGGAAACAATTCTTCTTCATTACCATTTACCACTGTTAGCTTATTTCTGATTAAAAACGGTTAAGTTGGCAGATAATGTAAGAATGTAACTTAATATTACCCCTTCCACTTTGTAATAACGCTTCCATGTCATATTGCAAGTGTGAGTTTGGAATCCTTTAAGCATCGCAAAATGCCCGATTTTGGGCACAACAACGCGTGTCGGGCGGTGGAGCTAAAGAATTGGTGCAGTAGATTCACCTCCACTTGCTTCTGGTAATCGGTTATCCGTTTTTCTTAGTTTCCATCATTAATGGCGTCTTCGTGTGACCGGACATAAGAACGGGTTTCGAATCAATGTACCTAGTACTATTTTTCGACTGGTTGTGTCAGTTTGTGCATCTGAAACAAAGCAGTATGATCTTAAATTTTACCCTCCGATACGGCTTATTTTCTTGCTTTTTAAAATTTAGGGGAGCTATTATTACATACAATTTCTTGTTTTCAATGCATGCTTTGTACCTATATAAAATCTACAAAGATGTATCTCAAAGCTTGATTTATTAACTAATACCTACTGATTTTTGAATAAGTCTGCCCGCTCATCTGATTCGACATCATGCATACGCCCTTGAATTAAACTGTTACCTTCAAGTGGACACATCCCCACAAACTTCTTTATTCTATTTCAAATTTACTTGTTTCACACGATATAAATTGATGCATTTCATAAATGGATTTGTATCCCATAGGATGCAAATACCTAGCCATATACAGGTACTAGTATTTTATACAAGAACAAAAATACTCAATGTTTTATCTTTTTTTTATTAGTTTTAACAAAATAAAAATTTGTTATTTGTTAAAATACCGAACACTTACATATTAGGCCTGGAAAAATGGGTTCCGAGGTTGAAAAAATTAATTTATGAAATATTAAAATTGGAATCGACGCAGAATTGCAACCTCTTTAACATATCCAAAGTCCCCCAAAATCCCCACATTGGCTTTTTGTGTAGATGCATTTGAAGAGGTGCAGACAGGGAGAACTTGGAGGTCTATCAAACTAAAATATTTGTTTTGGTACAACCTTACCATATGATACATGCTTTAAGGGTAGTTTTTAACGCTGAATCTAATGAAACCAAATTCAAAATGATACAACCACCAAAACAAAAGTTATAGTCCTTTTTATGTAATGATGACTTTTTTTTCAGGTACAACAGGTAAAATATTACCGAAAACCCTTTGAAAATAAAGGTATGTTAATGAAACTTGGTATAAATAATCCATGTGTTATAAGAACTCAGATTGAATAGAGTCCCTAAAAAATCTATGGTGAAAGGGTGGTTTTTTAAGGGGGAGGGGCAAGTGTAAAATGTTTACCATAACACCCACAAAAAAAACTCTTACACTCATGATACTCGCCAGAAATATTAAATTTGTCATGGCTATCCAGAATCAAAAAAGTCCATGCAAATATCTTTGGTCTAATAGTGTTTTGTGACGGTTACATTTTGACCTGTTCTACGGAAAATACGATTTCGAAAAATAGATTTTTGCTTGAAAATGACCATAACTTTGTTAAGGGTGCTTGTATCATTTTAGTTTTGCTTTTATTAGATTCAACGTTAAAAAATACCCCTAAATCATATACCATACTTTGTGTAGGTATATCGTCGGCTTAGAGTGAAAAGCAGCTAACTCCTATTTTGCATTTTTCATAAAAAATTATTTAAACAAAAGTGTTCGCATTATTTGAATAAAACTAAAATTACAATAATTATTTTTCAGCACTCGCTTTTGCTAAATTCAGTGAAATTTAAAAGATTTGATAGATTATTGTATTTTTAAGTAATTTTTGAAGTGGTCTATAATGACAAAAAAAAATGTGGAGCTAGCCGCTTTACACTCTAAGCCGACGATATAGCTCAATTACGCCAAAACGGAGTTTTGGTTCAAATCTTCCAACTTCTTCCCTGATTTTCCCTCTCTTTAATAAAAAACCCCCAGAAGAAATATATTTATGTGGACTATATTTATTCTTGGTTGCCATGACAAATTTAATATTTTTGGCGAGTTTCATGAGTGTAAGAGTTTTTTCGTGGGTGTTATGGTAAACATTTTACACTTGCCCCTTCCCCTTATAAAAACACCCTTTCACCATGGATATTTTTAGGGACTCTATTCATTCTCAGTTCTTATAACACATGGAACATTTATACCAAGTTTCATTAACATACCTTTATTTTCAAAGGGTTTTCGGTAATATTTTACCTGTTGTACCTGAAAAAAAAGTCATCATTACATAAAAAGGAATATAACTCTTGTTTTGGTGGTTGTATCATTTTGAATTTGGTTTCATTAGATTCAGTGTTAAAAACTACCCTTAAAGCATGTATCATATGGTAAGGTTGTACCAAAACAAATATTTTAGTTTGATAGACCTCCAAGTTCTCCCTGTCTGCACCTCTTCAAATGCATCTACACAAAAAGCCAATGTGGGGATTTTGGGGGACTTTGGATATGTTAAAGAGGTTTCAACTCTGCGTCGATTCTGATTTTTATATTTCATGAATTAATTTTTCAAGGTTCCCTATACGATTTGTGCTATTTTTCCTGGTCTATATGTATATGATTTTGTATAATTCATAATAAATACCGTATAACATTCTGAGCTTATTTTTGGAGAATATCGCGCTAACTATCCATAAACTGTGAACTGCACTCAGAGATAATTAACCAGAAATTAGGTAACTTGTTATCAGGTTATTTTGTTTTTCAATGCAGTTAATTTGTTCAATATTTAACGTCTCTTAATTTTAACGCCGCCGACCATAATGAGTCAAATCAAGTTGCTTGTAAAATCTACATTACACCTTGTTAAATAATTAATTTCGCTTAAGCATCTTGCAAGTCAAAAATGTATTAACTTGGTTTACTGTTAAACTGACGTCACTAGCCGTGTTAAGTTTGAAAAGGAACAAGGCTGAACTGTACATGGTGGGTTGTTGCTTTGACAAAAACCACTTGTGAAGTTCCGGCTCTTTGCTATGACAGCAATCATGTTATGCTTGTAATTGTAATTACATAACTTGCATGATAATCAGGGTTAATCATTAGGCACTCTGCAATTTTAACTCACCTTAAACCTTATTGGTCTTTTCTAACCTAGACCTGAAGAACTGTTTAAGCATATTTTATATATTAAAAAATTAATTCACTTCGAGTCAATAAAACGAAACTTCAATTCAAATTGAAAACAAAAAAATAATTTTATCTTTGTTGCTTGGAGGCTAAATTGATTTCAGAAATATAGGTACATAATTTTTTTTTGACGCCAGTCAAAGGCCAATTGACCAAAATATCTTGGTTTTCAAGATATATTTATATTTTTTCATACCATAGTTTGGTATTATTATCATCTTCATCTGTGTAGCTATATAGACTTAGATCCCACAGCAGATTGTGGGTGTAAAAGATTGCAAAAGAAGAAGTATAGAAGTTATTTGCATCCATATTTAGTTTTCGATGCATTGTTTAATCACTAAAGAACCAGTTATGGAATGTAAGACTTTGTGTTCTTGAATAGGCTTTACTCAAGCTTTAAGCTTCTATAGGTACCTATTTCTTTTTTCGGTATCCTTCACATCCAAAATCTCGGTCAAAGATATTTTTTTTTTCGGTGGACTAGAAACTTAGAAAACACACATTAAGATATGTAACCTTAATAATTGTCCTCAAAATCGATTGAACTTGATCTTAACTTTATATGTATAACCTCTTGACATTAGAAATTTAGCTGGCGCAATGAAACTTAAAAATTCAATTTGAGTCAGCATGTTAGAAAAATAAATAATTCAGGGTGAAATGTAGGTATGTACTGTACATGTACATTAGTATGTATTCTGAGAAAGCAATTGTTTTTAAAGTTTTTTTTTTTAAGTCAAAGGTTGCAACTCTTTCTCATTGTGACTAGATAATTTTTTAGCTCCTTTATAGTTAAACCTCGTATACAAAAGTTCATAAACTCATCAAGAATTAAAAACAAAAGCAAAAAAAAATAAACATAGTGCTATCAAAAGAAAGTCAACCAATGAAAGTCTCATAATGCAAAACACACACGCGTTTTTATATAATCCACTCACGTCTAGCACTAAATTTAGAACAACACCGCTAAGCTAGAAAAAAATACATTAACAAAACAAACAACCAACGTACTGTTCCAGTTTCGAATTCAAAACGATTTCCAATAAAACAAAAAATTAAAAAAAAAAAAACACATACGAAGGGCTTGAATTGTGTCATCGAAATCAAATGCTCATGCAGTTCTCTATTGCTGCACTAGATAGCAGACAAGACACCCTCTTCTCGTCGTTGTTGTTGTCATAGAATGATAGAACAAAACAACATTTAAACACAACCAAATATACAGTGCGATTTATGTTGTCAATCAATCTACCCGACACCATCGACCTCATGCTAATCATCGTTAGCGGACAGCTCCAGTAGTTCTACTTTGCTGCCGGCTTTAATGTCGTGTCCAGAATGAGTAAAATGAGGTCTGGCAAGTACATTGCGTCGAGTCGAGTGTTGTGTCAATGTTATTCACTCTAGACGTCATGATTCACACAGAATTTCCAGGGAATATCACTAAAAAATGCGATTAAATGGGGCAGCAGCCGTTGTTGTGTGTTTTTGCCTTTACCACCGCACGGCCACCGCCCCAACATGTCCGAGTCAATTTGTTTTATTTATTCTTTTTTTTTCAGTTTAACAAAAAAATAAAAACAAAAAAAACGGAACCTAATCGAAAATGTCATTTCGTGTTGTACGAAGTTCGAAATTTCGTCACGTCTATGGCCAGGCACTGAAACGTGAGCAATGCTATGATAACATTCGGGTATCGAAAAGCAGTTGGGACTCAACATTCTGTGCTGTAAACCCGAAATTTTTGGCAATCATTGTCGAGTCAGCTGGTGGTGGAGCTTTTATTGTCTTGCCCCACAATAAGGTAAGTTTTATTTTTTTTTATTTTATTTTAATTGATTTACCTATTTTAAGTCTGTATTTTATTTTTAGCATTGATTTCCTGTCTCTCGATAAAAGTTTTATATGTTAGCAACTACAGCCTTAGTGTACCAAATGAGTCATAATTTGTCATTTATTTTGGTTGTAGCTTCTAGATGAGTCGTGAGGAATTTCAAAAAAAGTCAGAAAAAAGTCTCTGGCAACTCAGAGAATACATAATTATTTATTGTCTCCTTTATGAATTGAACTGGCAATACGTTTTTTTTTTTTGTTTTTTGGCAACCGTCACAACAGATGGTTATTGTCATTATCTGAGAGGATTAAGGTATTTTCTATTTCAATATACATATATGTAGGTACATAATGTACATACATATACTCGCATTTAACAAAGCCGAATGCATCATACATGTATAATGTTGTAGGTATGTCTTAAATTTTATTAAGATATTTTCAGTTAATTTGTTTGGTTTACATTTTTGTAAGCTTAAAGTTATTTTATCTCTTGAGATATTTATTTTTTGTTTAAAAATAAGAGAAATAAATATTTATGATTTCATTACCAATCTACTACAATTTTAATTTATAGTTGAATAATAAGGTACATTAATAATATCATCATTAATCCAAAAAAAAATAATTTTATAAAGTTAATGAATTTGTCATAGACATTTCAGAGTACGAGCACTCGGGCGTATGCGTGATATTTTTGTTTTCTAATAACACAGGTTTACGAATATCGGTTAACTTTTCGACACGTGAAAGTAGGTTAGGTTAGGTTAAATGGGGTGGTGGTACGAGAAGGTCGCATCACCTCACTCGGATCTCAATGGATCCATTGTGCTCCCCTGGGTGTAGGCAAGGTAAGTATAAGGAGGGGGAAGGAAATTGATTATTGGAAGCTTAGGTATGGGGGGCCTCCTTGAACCATCCTGAGTTCTGAGTGAATTTAAGGATGTTTCTTAGTGGCAAACACGAGACGTCGCCCAGTTCGTCGAAAAAGTATTCTCCGAGGGCTGCCTTTCTAGTTCTGGCTAGGCTGGGGCATTCACAGAGGAAGTGAACTGAGCCCTCCTCCGCCTCTTCATCCTGACACCCTCTACATAAGTCAGATGAGCCGATGCCCATTCTACTTAAGTGGGTTCCCATTGTGTTGTGACCCGTTAGGATTCCAACCAATAGGGAGAGTTGAGGCCTGCTTAGCTTGAGTAAATACTCAGTTTTTTTCTTTGAAATATCCGGCCATAAGTTCCTCGAAATACGACAGGTATCAATTGTTGACCATCTATCGCTGGCAACTTTGAGAAAACTCTGGCAGATTCTTCTTTTTTCTTGCTCTAGTGGCATAAGAACCGAGCAGTCGGTTTGGCGTGACGTGAAAGTAAGAGTCGCTCAAATCCGTTATCCGTTTTTCGCTATTAGCTCTGGTTTTCGAGATATTACCATTTAAAAGTGCAAAAAAACACTTTTTCGCCATTTTTGGGGTTATGTAACTATGCGAATTGATTTTTTATTTTTTTTAACTGTACAGATTTCTGGAAGCATTAATCTTAATCTTCAAAATTCAGCTTTACTTCTTCCAATATCTCTTTTACGTTTTGAGAGATATTAAATTAGTTATTAGTCCTCATCTGACTACATATAATTTTAAAATGCTTTCTCCCTGGCTTACGTCGTTTTCGACAGGAGCAGGTAAAATATGTTTTAAAAAGAGTTTTTAGTGTAGATTTCAAATCTGAAATCCATTTTTTTCTATCAGCTCAACTTTTGGAAATAAATTAAAAAATCACCCGTTTTTGACCATAGTTATTTTTATTTGAAATAACTCTAACAAATTAAAACAAAGTGTATTGGAACTGCACGGTTGGTTTAAATTTTGGTCCGTTTCACGTATAAGAGACCAACAATAGTCACTTAACATACCATCATCCCAAAAACTTTTGTAACTTTGTTCTATTCTTTCTAAATCTTGGTGAAGTCGCTCTCCTTGCTCATCACAATATATTGAAAAACGCAACTGAGGATTTCTCTAAAAGTAAAAGAGATATTGGGACAATAAAAGCTGCATTTTGAAGATTAAGTACTTTCAGAACAAATCTGTACAATTAAAAAAAAATAAAAATCTATTTGCATAGTTACATAACCCCAAAAATGGCGAAAAAAGGTTTTTTTTTACACTTTCTAACGGTAATATCTCGAAAACCACAGCTGATAGCGAAAAACGGATAACGGATAGATAAATTCTTACTTAGTCGTGTCGAAAACCTTGTAAACCTGTGTAATCAGTTTCGACTTCCACGGTTTTAGTTGTCCTTAAAATGATTTATTTCTTAACCGTAACTGCCTGCTCCAAATGAATTTTACAAATGGCATACACTCTTCGCACCAAATTGTTGAAATGAGTTGATGCGTGCTCTAAGTCATGCCATGTTTAACTTTTTGGGGATTTTGCTAAAACATTTCTGTTTGTTTTTAGGTGGCACGCCGGGAAATCGAACCCACACCTTCGGCATGACAGTCCATCACACTAACCATTGTGCCATGAGGTACTAAAGAGCTAGCATATAGAAGCATTTAAAAAAAAGCTTACCGAAAGCTCAAATCCATATTTCTTGAAATCCGTTATATTTAAAACAATTTGTTTGTATTGGTTATGAAAAAGGAGACATTTATCAAAAAATCACAAAAAAAAATAATGTTCATATCTAAAAGGATTAAACTCAGCCCGTGACCGGAAATTTGTACTGATCGCTCTCGCTCCACTGTGCGGAGGCTGGCGCGCGCCTTCAAATAGCTTGCAGAAGTAGTTCCTTCATATTCTGTGGGTTTGCCTTAATATGTCTTCCAATTCAAATTATGTACTTTTGTTATGAAGTACCTAAGGAATTGAGGAGACTAGGGATACAAAAAAAGAGATGAAAATGGTCTAATCTTATTGAACATATACTAAAAAGTTTCACATTTTTTAGTATCATTTTTAACATTTTATATTTACATTTAAATTTGTATCCGGTTTCTTACAAGTTTTAGATTATTGCTTAATCAAAAGATAAGCACCGATTTACTTTCCTTATCTACTTAAATCGCAACTTTATCCAGTATCATGCACTTGGAAATCATAATAGCAGTGTTTCGTCTCACCCTTCCATACATACATACATATGAACTGTCACTGTGTGTACATAGTAATTTTCTTCTATTTAGAAAATTCATCAACTCTCTAAAATTTTCTGTTTTTAAAATAGACTCGAACTTTCTGCTAGTCGAAATTTCAAAAAAGGTGGTGCACTACTTTAAAACTAAAAAAAAAATCCTTTTCATATTACATATTTGTTTATTATT
Source organism: Dasysyrphus tricinctus (assembly GCA_963921185.1). Lineage (NCBI taxonomy): Eukaryota > Metazoa > Arthropoda > Insecta > Diptera > Syrphidae > Dasysyrphus > Dasysyrphus tricinctus. The sequence goes on along the minus strand of OY992531.1, from coordinate 41,470,400 downwards.
TCTTTATTAATAGGGAAAATTTAAATTTAAATATGGAAAATAACCTCACGTAAGATGGTACAATCTTTCCAAGACTTTCTCCATAACTTAACACTAAATTTAAGATGGTTTCGCTCGGGTTTCTTCTCGAAAATTGTTTTTTAATTTAGAGTATGGTCTGGCTTATTGGTGTACATACATATACTACTTCTTTCAATATCCCTAGGCTTAAGGAAAGAAATCAGAAGCGGTTAAATCCGGAGAACGTTAGTGTAGGTAGTCATTTTGTATGTTCCTACTCAACTTCTCTTTTATTTTATTTTATCGTTGTTCCAAATTAAATATTATTTATGTTTAATGAAATTTTGGCAACAATTTCCGTTTGATTTATCTTTTCATAATAAATTTTAATATCCATATTTTAACTCTTCAAATATTCTCAAAGTAGACATTATACATAAATATAATTTCCTTTGAAGTACCAAAATTTTTTAAATATTCGTAATAGACTACTACTACTCATTTCTTGTTATAAATTTAAAGTTTAAAATTAATTTATTTCTATCTCAAAATTTCTTACATACATACTTACCGTCACATTCATTAAAATATGAAATACTAATGTTTTTATTCAAGACGACATTTAATTTAATTTGAATTTCATCAGAAATATAAACTTTTTTAATTTCTAAATTTTATTTGACAACATTCATTAAATTGCAAATTAAAAATGTACATAAATCATTCATTAGTGCAATTATTTTTTGCATTTCACTTATTGCCTAATCAATCAAAAAAACTCTTCACATACAACAAAAACATACATATTTGAACAACAACAACAAAAACCCACATAATTAGCCAGCACCCTTACACATATCCGCCTTGTGTGAAAAATGTTACCTCAACAATTGGATCCTGGCCAATCAGAAAAATCTATTTCAATCCCAAAACAGCAACAGAATTATAAAAAAAAAGATACCTAAGAAAATCAAACAAACTAAGTTATGGAAATTTTTAAAAATAGGTCGGCAACCGAGCGCAGTGTGTTTAGAAAGTTAAAAACGGCTTCGCCCGACTCTTTCTATCTTGCAGACAATCCTCATGCCCGTGTGGTCTTATTGAACGATTTCCCGTTTTCACACACTTACTTACCGTTAAGTCAGTTTTAAAATTAGAAAATTACTCACTATTTTACATGAGCGCGCGCAGCGCAACAACACGTCGGTCGTCGCTGCCGATACGGAGTCGCGACGGTCTTCGTAAAGGCGATTTTATTTTTGAACTCGAAAAAAACCCATTTTAGGATATTTTCGACATTCGAGTGTTTTGTTTATGCACTTTGCTATTGCATGTCTATTGGACAATTTTTGTCTACACCACCGCCGGCTGGTTGATGCAGAAGCATGATTTTGCCGTCGTCGTCGCAGCCAAAGTGTCGCAAATGCAACAGACAATCCTCGCTCCAGTTTTTTTATTGTTTTTTTTTTTTTTGAAAATTTAAATAGTTTGCGATAGCAGTTTTCAAAATGCACTTTCTCAGTGAAAAAAGTGATGCACTCAGGAGGACATCGAAAAGTTTCGTGGAATTTATTTTTGTATTTAGGTTGTCAAGTGGGTGGGTGATGATGTGTGAGGCTAGAATACTAATAACAATTATTTTCGTAAATTATTACACGTTTTATGGCATGTAATTAATATTTAATGTGCGGACGTGTGCACAATTATTTTTAATTCCCAAAGGTCATGCTTGCTAGCGTTATAGAAAATATTCAATATTTTGAGCTATTTTTGGATTAAGAAAGAGAAAGTGGTACTTTTGTTAGAGCAAATTATAATACGAAATGATTTAAGACTCATTAAGACAGCTAGTGGGATGTGGTTGTTTTGTTTTCATATAGGCATAAAGATTGAAATAAGTCTTAAAATGTAATGAGTTGCACCTGTTTGCAAAGAACAGTATTTTAGCTGTAAGGGACGTTGGAAGAGGAAAGAAGTAAAGAGCGTAGGTAGTATAACCAATTTTGTAAACAAATTCCCTCCCAAAATAAATCGTTTTATTTTGCAAATAAAGTAGATATTATTTTTATCAAAGCCCATATAAAATATAAAGCAACTTAAAGAATGTATTGGTATTTCATTTTTCAATTTTTTTTTGTTGGTTACAGTGACTCAACGAAAAATTTGTTGTTTAATGAATAGCTCCGGTACCGTTTGAACGACTATTCACTGACCCAACAGAATAGGTACATAATCGACTGAATTTTAATTAAGGATTTCGTTCAATCTAGTTAACTCAATTCTCGAATCCCCCATTGAAGCATATAGTACACAGTTTGATAGAAAACTATAGACGTGTTCCTCGCAAAGCAAAAGTTAACAGGTACATAATCAGGACGAAAAGTTATAATCTGCAAAAATATCAAAACCTTCCATACTTATTTGTAAGTATACATTTCCAATATTCAAAAACCCAATATTTTCGTTTTAGAAGATAACAACCGTTCTCCCGTTCTCTGATAATTCAAACAATTTTGTTTTTACTTGGAACAAACGTTTCTGACGCGAAGCTAACTTAATCTTACTTTCAATTCCAAACTTCCTAAATGAGCCTAAAGAAGTATATCTTCAAGTAGATATAATACTTCCTTTCAATAAATTAAGGTGACTTGTCCATTTGACATACCAGTCACCTACTTTACGTTCCTTAAATGAAATTATGTTCAATTACCTCCCATTTTTTATATTTCTAGCTTCAATTTTTCGTTAAAAAAATCGATCGACAATTTATTAAAAAGTAAAATAAGTGATAAGACAACGAAACGAGCTAACGAGCATAATGCAATTCTAGTCAGCCATAAGTAAATGACAATCCCTATATACTTCCCCTTTAATGTCTCTCATTACAATTCAAGTAAAAAGTTCAAATGAGCTCAACTCCATATTGCGTTTCGCCCAGATACAATATTTGGGCTCATCAGTTAGATGACTATCGTACCCTTTTAAGGTATCGATGTTTACCGACTTTTACTTTTAACTTGAATTATATTCAGTCACTACACTTAAACAGAAGAATTCTCTTTTCAAACTTTCTTCATATTCTATTAGTTTCTCATTACATCCAATAACAAAAATACTTTTTTTTTATAATTGACAGGTTGGGCGAATTGCAGCAGATCATCCATTAGTAGGCGGTCACAAAGGTCCTGTATTAGATATTGCATGGTGCCCACACAATGACAATGTTATAGCTTCTGGTTCAGAAGATTGTGTTGTTAAAGTCTGGCAAATACCCGATGGTGGCCTATCGAGGACACTCACCGATCCAGTCGTTGATCTTGTCTTCCATCAAAGAAGAGTTGGCCTAGTGCTTTGGCATCCATCTGCGTTAAATATACTCCTAACAGCCGGGTCAGATAATCAAGTAAGTTTGAAAAATCCACCGCAACCGAGCAAATAATAATCCGAATATGTTTTTGTTTTTTCTTTCTCTCAAAATAACAAAGGTTGTCATCTGGAATGTCGGTACTGGTGATATACTCGTGCATATTGATAGTCATCCGGATATTGTTTACAGTGCCTGCTTTAATTGGGATGGTTCCAAATTGGTTACCACATGTAAGGATAAGAAAATCCGCATAATAGATCCACGCACAGGTGAAGTGGAAAGTGAAGCTCTCTGCCATGAAGGATCTAAAGCGACACGTGCTCTCTTCCTGCGACATGGGTTGATTTTCACAACCGGTTTCAATCGGTCATCGGAACGTCAGTACTCATTAAGAGCACCCGATGCCCTAAGCGAACCAATTGTGATGGTTGAACTGGATACGTCTAACGGTGTAATGTTCCCTCTGTATGATCCTGATACGAATTTGATTTACCTTTGTGGTAAAGGTGATTCGGTCATACGGTATTTTGAAGTAAGAAAAAAACAAACATCAGATCTCGCTGATTGTAATGATTTTTATTTTTTTGTTTTATAGATCACACCAGAACCACCATTTGTACATTATATTAATACGTTTCAAACGCCGGATCCTCAACGTGGTATTGGTATGATGCCAAAACGTGGATGTGATGTTACAACCTGCGAAATATCAAAATTCTATCGTCTCAATAATAATGGGCTGTGCCAAGTCATTTCAATGACAGTACCAAGAAAATCGGATTTATTCCAAGAGGATCTATATCCAGATACTTTGTCAGATGATGCTGCGTTAACGGCTGAAGAATGGGTTGCCGGACAAGATGCTGATCCAGTTGTCATTTCACTTAAAGTGAGTATCGGAGTAAATTTATAAAGACCGCTATTTTAATGAGCTTAAATTGAATACTTGACTTAGCGTTTATTTTTCATGCATTTTTGTTATTATAATTCGTTTAGGGTCTTAGAAAATTACTTTCGAACATTCAAACAAACGAAAATTAAAGCCTTTGATAAGAGCAGTGAGTAAAAGTTAGTTCCACTACTTGAAATTGGACATACTTGCCAAAATACCCTTTTTGGCGTTCGTTATGTTCACTTTGAAGGCATTAACTGTTTGAGTTTTCTCATAGCCCTGGAACTAAAGATTTCAAAGTTAAAAGCTTAAGACCGTTAAATCGCAAGATTTCGGCGGTGGCAAGTTCACACCGTCTTCGACACACGAAAACGCTTTTTCGCACTATAATATTATAATGTCTAAAAAACCTATCCTGATGGAATGATTTTGATGGGATTCGAATCCTGGACAGCCTCCGGAAAAGTATAGGTTGGCTCCAGACAAAAACAGATACTGTTTTTACTATTTTGGTAGTAATATATTGAATAAGAGGATACGTCTTTTTGATATTCTATAGAGGGACTTAGATCCTCTCCAACTCTTGCCCAACTGTACTAATTCCTCTTCCAACAAATAGATTGGTTGGCAAAGATAGTCGAATTAAATGAGAATCAGTTGAAGATTTGCGATTTGCGAACTATCTGACCTTTGCCAAATTAAATTTCTTGCATCTTGCAGCATACCATCTCTTCACAAAAATATAACATTTAGGCTATGGTCTCGGCGGCAGCGGTTTTTACTCGCTCGATTGGTAAAAAACTTTCCAAAGTACATATCTGGTAAATTGTTCTTATTCCTTGTAGAGAATAAAATTAGCTTAAAACTCAAATGTTTGTGTTTTAACATTTGATTTCACAATATCGATCTATTTTCTGTGGTATAAAATTCAATCTATGATAGCTAGCCTAGGGCATGATGTTTTTAGCATTGTATATAAACTCTATAGTATTCTCATGAAGCCAAAAAGCTCCCAGTGTCCAAATGTAATCCTAATTTTTGTTAAGAGATCTCGGTAAGGCGATCACAGCGAACCTATCGACCAAATGTCAACCTACAAAATCGTGTTGCATGAGAATACTATAGAGTGTATATAAAATGATTTTAGAGCCGCGAGAAAGCCTTATATGATTGTAGTTATTCGAAGCGATGTTCCAATATTAGGATTTCCAAGTTAGTCACACAACTACTCGAATTGCTTATCGCAGCTCCAACATAAACACGCCCCTACCTACTCTAGGTGCCGGAAAACAACCCCTAAAACATGACGGAATTTGCCCTTGATATAATCTTGAAGCTTCTGAACGAATATGAGTTTGGCTGAATGTGTGAAAAATTATATAAAGCTTTATTTAGGTTTATCGATATATTTTCTGTGGTATAAAATTCAATCTATGATAGCCAGCCTAGGGCATGTTTATGTTAGAGCCGCGAGAAAGCTTTGTATTGATTTTAGTTATTCGAAGCGATGTTCCAATATTAGGTAAACCAATATTAAGATTTCAAAGTTAGGCAGACAATTACTCGAATTTCTTATCGCAGCTCCAACATAAACACGCCCCTACCTACTCTAAGTGCCGGAAAACAACCCAAAAACATGACCGAGTTTGCCCTTGATATAATCTTAAAGCTTCTGAACGAATATCAGTTTGGCTAAATGTGTAAAAAATTATATAACGCTATATTTATGTATGTATTCAAATTTAAGCTCATTTTGGTTGTATTGTTTAACAAAAGTTTGAAGTGCTTTTTATATGCTAACTAAAAATTGATTGAAAAAATGCGCTAAGTTGCATGTTTTAAAGAATTTCAACATTAAGAATTTAAATGTTCCTGAAAATTAACGCCTCCTCGAACTCTAGAGTTCAAAAATTCAGTTTGCTTTTAAAGCAAAACAAATAGAAATCCAAGCTTAGTCGGTTATTCATCAATACCGACTGACTAGTGTGCTTTTTTCTGATAAATTTTTTTAATTAACCGCACGTCGTGTGTGAGTGTCCATGTTTTAAGCCAAAAAGAACAGATTACTAAAAAGTCTAAAATAGGATCGTGTATCTATTGTGCAGGGAGGCTACAAGTCAGGCACCAAATCGCTCTCAGTGACGAAAAAAGCCAATATCCTAAACAAAAGTTCTCCGAAGACTGGAGGTGCTGGTAGTGGAGGTAGTAGCGGCGGTGGAGGTGCATCAAAGGGTATCGATTTGTCAATAGGCAACTCGAATGCATCCAACAACAACGATAGTGGACCTGTTAGCGGAATTAGTGTGAGTTTATTGCAATTAATTTTTAAATTATGTAAGTAAAAAAAAAAAAAACAATCATCTTTATAGGAAAAGGACCTACGTGACATTACTGATGAGATTAGAAAACTCAAAGCAATTATTGTCAAGCATGAGAATCGAATTCGTGCTCTAGAAGCTGCATTCAAAGCGCAAGAAGAAGACGTAGCGGATGCCGCTCCGTCCAATAAGTCAGGTGCTTCGTCTGCCAATAATAGTGAAACAAAAACGACGGCGAATGATAACTCCACATCGAGCAAGGATAATGATAAAAGTGCCAATGATAGTCACACAAAACTAGCACCTGACGATGTGTAAATTGTCTTTAAAAAAATATCCCAACCCCCTTACCACCTACATCTATTATTATTATTTTCATAACAAAAAATAATTGTTTTATATATATATTTAAATGAAAAAAAAAAACAGATTTTATGTTTTTTTTTATACAAAATATTTTATTTTTTACAATATTTTATTTCTATTGAGAAACAAAAATGTTTTACTAATTTAAATAAAGAAAAAAATGATTATAAAGGAAACAAAAATATAGTTGATAATAAGTTAAAAAGAAAATGCCCCGGCAATCAACAATAATTATTTTTTGTTTTGTAATAAAAAATAAAAACTCAATCATTTATATACCTAGAATGAAAGCTGAAACAATTATTAACCTATATACTACGCCAAATTAACATGCATTAAGTACCAAACTGTTGATTTTTTTTATTAATTATAGTATTTTTTTTTAATTGATAACACAATAATAACACACAAATGTGAGAAGAGCCAACGAATTAGGCTTAATTTTTAATCATTTTATTTCATACTTAGATTTTTTCTTTTTTATTGTGTAGCATAACTATCAACTGAGAGAGGTTTTATAAATTATTGTAAAAAAAATAAATAAATATATGAAACTTAGTTGTTTTTTATAAGTTGCAGTTGAAAAGTGTTTTAAAATTATTAAATTATTTTATCTATGTTATGAAATTTATTTAATTAGTACGAAAGGAAAATCAATCATAATTCACAAAAAAGAGAGATTAATTAAATTCTTATTTTATATTCATTTGTTATTAATCGATTGTTTTTTTTTATAGTTTTATTCATACATATGCATCCTTTTCCCTTCCCAAACTACTGAGACATTTTTTTTATTTTAATATAATTTTGTTTAAGATATTTTTATAAAAAATTTATCAGTAAACATGAATGATTCGTCTTTTTTAACATATTTCTTTGGTTTTATTTTAATTTGTATTCTATTTTTAGTTCTTTTTTTATTATTATTTTGTTTTGTGTCATCAATAAAAAAAAATACTGCTCATTTTAGTTTTTCTTTTCTTTTTTTCTTTTGTTTCTGTTGAAATTTGTATCTATTTCATATTAGGATTATCGTTTATAATAAATTTACACGTTTGAAGAGGATAGGTTCAAAATATAATAACATATCATCGTGTCCTGTAACCCCGGCTGGGGCATAGGGCGTCAACAAAACGTCTCCATCCTTCACGGTCTGCTGCAAGGTACTTTAGCTGTGGCCACGTCTTTCTCTGGGATTCTGCTTCTGCTAAGACAGTTGATTTCCATGTTGTTCTTGGTCTTCCAACCCGCCGTGCACCCTGAGGATTCCATTCAAAGGACTGCTTTGCAATTTCATCGTTTGGTTTCCTCAGTGTGTGACCAATCCAACGCCATTTACGCTTTCTTATGTCGACGTCCAGCCGCTCTTGACTTGTTCTGCGCCACAATTCCTCATTTGATATTATTTGTGGCCATCGAATCTTTAGGATGTGGCGAAGACAGCGATTCATAAAAGCCTGCAATTTATTCGAAATGATAGACGTGACTATAACATATATAAATATTAATAATCGATTCAATGATAGGTTCAAAGTTATCCGACGTGAATAATTTTTACCTCAAAATTGCAAGTTGTTATTGAAAAAGTTGTGTTTTTAAGAAAGAAAAATTGGTCGATAATGCAAAACCACAGGTCGTCGATCATTCAACCAAGAGTTTTACCTCGTCGGAGAAGCGATCTTAGCATATACATATATTGCTTTTGTGATTTTATTACTTACGCTACATCAAAAAGTACATACATACATGCATACATATATCGGAGTTATATCTTCGATTTTTTTCTTTTTCTAGATTGTCCTTCATTATTTTGAAACTAAAGCAATAATAATAGAATATGAACCCAATTTTGAAAGAAATTCTTCAGATTATGTGGAGTTAAGCTGACTTGAACTTTTAACTTGAATTCTAAAGCAATAATATTAATTTCTTTGGCAAAGCATTTATAAATATTTAAAGAAACATTAATAATCAAAAAGATTTTCACTCGTGGAAACAACCAGTTGATCCTTATCTCATGAACGCGATTGTACGCTGCAGCTATCTTGTTCCGAAACAGGTAACTCGAAGGCTATTCAAACAAGTTTTCAGAAATCAGTAAATAACTGCAGATTTTGCAGCAGTCTTTTCGCAATAGGATTGGATTTTGAAAGCAAAAAATGTTTACCGATAGGTTATAGCGAGATGAATAATTTTGCAAATAATATTTATTTATTTAGCAACAAACACACGCAGAAAGAGGGGGCAGATAAATGTTATAGTTCGAGCAAGTTAATATGTAATAATTTTTGCCATCAACATGTTTCTGATTTCAATAATGGGGCTATCGCAAATGAAATTTCCAGGAAAATTTGGGTATAGGTGGGTTTCACAGGATTTTTGTTTGGCAAAAATTTGTTCCGAAGCAAAATTCCGCTGGAGATTCCCGACAGTAAAAATCGAAACTATTGGAGGGCTAACAAGTAAAAAATTCATTTGACAAAACGAAGCCCAAAAAAATATGTTGGGAGCGAAGCATGCATTTAACCAAAGAGTTGTATCAAATACAATAAAAAACAGGAAGGTACATACCTTGGAGAAAGAAATCATTTGCGAAATGGTAAATAACAGCGAAATATGAACTTGCTGAACAAAAATGCATACACGAAACTATTTTAAGAGGAAAAGTGCCCGCAACAACGATAAAAGTTGGGGCAAATATGATATAACAAGTTATATATAATTATTTTTGTTTTAATTACGTACTTGGTTTAAGATGGTTATCACACGCTTTCAGTCGTTTTTTTATATCTTCAGTCTGGAAGAAAATCGTAACAAGTTAAAATGGGTTTTTTGGAGTCATCAATTTTTACAGAACGAAACTAATCAATAGTTTTGTAAAGTTTGTTTCCTCCAATTAAATGCTTACATTTTTGTATTTATTTTTTAAGCTCGGGTTGTATGTACTATAAACAATTTGTTGTATATTTTTCTTAATTGATTATTATTTATACTCATTTTAGCTTGTACAACATATTTCTTTTGTAGAGACATGTAGGTTTAGACCTACCAGACAATAATTCTTTATTATAAACAAATTGTATTAGATCTTGAATATTTAACAACACATACATACATGCATAGCTATTCTAAATGATTTCAATTTTTGTGCGTAATCTTAATTTAATTTTTCTCTAATCTTAAAATAATTTAATAACCCTTAATACATTTTTTGTTTGTTAATTATACTAACTATACCTTTAAGCTTAATTTTAAACTAAAATCATTACAAATATTGTTTAAACTATATTACTGTCTACTTTATGCCAGAAAAAATTAAAACATTTTAAAATATCACAATGATGCCGCAAATTCTTCATTTTTGCCTATTCATATCTCTGGCTTTTGGCATGAAGAGGACGTTATTAAATACAATATTATACCTTCTTAAGAACTTATCTAACCCTCCATTTTAAATCCTTATTTAAAAGCTAAATTTAATACATACAATAATAATTATAAAGGATTTTTCTATACTTACAAAGAAACAACAAAGCCTTATTTAAATATAGTATGATGTTTTCTAATGCATAAATAAAAGTTTTTATATACAAAAGCAAATAAATCTCTAAAACAAGTACATAATGTTTCTATAAACAAAAATATATAAAATTTTGTATTTTGTATCATAAACATAACAATAATAAAAATAATCAAAACTGTTAAGTCTGCACCTGCTGGTGAATATCCTAATAAAAACTACTAATTAAAAACAAATTTTAAGTATCAAGCATGCTAAAATCCAACCCATCGTTCGTTTTTGTAAACTATTAGCTAAGTCAAATTTACATACATAAATTATACATTAAAAAAATAATCTAAAAAATAATCCATATTTTACATACAAACATTGATTAATATAATGTAATCAAAATATTAAAGAATAACATAAGCTTACTCATATTTTTCATGCTTATCGAGCTCATTGTTGTTTATAATTTTTTTATATATATAAATGTAATATTAGTTAAGCGAAATTTATGTATACAAAAGGAACTAGTCTGACATACTGACAAAATAAACTATTTAAATATTTCGATAGTTTTGTGTTTAAGTCAAATAATACATGCAATAAATTTCACTCCAAAGCTACTACACCACAGGTCTGTAGTTACATATGTAAATAATATATGTAGATACCGCACGCAGAGGAACAAAACTTTACCACTTTATTATCATGAGACTTAGCGCTACGTCTATCCATGGTTTGAATTACTTAAGTGGACAATTTGGTATCCTGTTTTAACCACAAATTTTAAGTAAATTATTGGTATGTACAAAAAGTTCTAACTATTTTTACCTTATGTAAATAGCTTTATACATCTTGTTTACGCTAATAATGTAAACGGCAACAATGGGGGTACGCAACTCTCGTAGATGGAGAAAGAGTATCAAAGAAGTCCAAGAATAAACCTCGGTTTCAGACCCTATTATAACGACTAAATTACATGAATGACTGTTAAAATTTGAAAAAATATAAATAAAATTATTTCAACTGTTTATCTGTTATGTAGGTTGGACCCACACCGGATAAAGCAAAACTGACTGAAACAAACAATTATTGTTTTATGTGTATATTTAAAATGCCAAGCATTTAAATGCGTTTCCCCACAAGAAGTAAAGCAAATATTACCTGGCAAATAAAAATCTTTTTGCTTTATTGCGTAACGTCAAACATGGCACATTCGTAAATGGAATCTCCCACAGTGAAAATTAACAAATGAATCTCAAAACAAAAAGTCCAATAAAGCTCAAAGGAAAAAAAAAACTAATGCATAGTAATAGTCCAGTAACTATATACATTTGACCTTGCGTCAGGTCCAGTAGTTCTGATTTTTTGCTAAGTTGTTTATGATGTTGGCCTAGTAATAAATCCGATTTTTCGACCTCGAGCGCCGAACGCAACATTGGTAAAAATCCAAAAAACCGCGAATTTTTCGCGGTTTTTTCACTTATTGGCCATTTTAACCATTACGCCTTAATTTCCGAATAAAACATTGCTCTACGATTTCAACCTTACTAAATTTGCTTCAATGTAAGTCCAAAGCCGGTTCTATAGACATACCAGTTTCCAAGGGACGGCTTTTCAAAATATAGCAATAAAAAATTTAAAACAACAAGTAGTATATAAAACAGTATAATAACAAAAACATGGTCTTTGACATATACTGCATCAAGGCAATAGAGCGTATAGATTGGGCCAAAAGAAGAAAACAATAGTACCGGATGGGGGTATATATCCCCCCGTTTAGGTTTTTTGGATTTTTATCAATGTTGCGTTCGGCGCTCGAGGTCGAAAAATCGGATTTATTACTAGGCCAACATCATAAACAACTCAGCAAAAAATCAGAACTACCGGACTTGACGCAAGGTCTCAGTCCTATGAAACTACAAGGTTACTGGACTATAAAGCGCAAAAAAGAAATTAAGTGACAGCACTCACCAGTCAAATAAAAATTAAAATAACAGTTTGGAGCATATAATAGATAACTATTTTTATCTTTGTTTGGTGCATAAATTTTCTGTGAAGTGCAGCAGCAATAGCTAATCGTGTTTGACGTTGAAAAATTATAATTCAAAATCAACAAAACATTATTACCAACTACGTACACATATTTTTTTTCGACAGCACTGGCACAAAACTAGAGCAGCGTGCGTGTGTGTATTCAGCGTCTGAGCGATTACACAGAGAAAATCTGTTAAACCATTTAAGACTTTAGAGGGTGATTGATCGACAGCCTTCCAAAGAAATTAGCTTTCTGAATTTGGGTTTTTTAAGAAAATTGTGAAAGTTTGCAAACAAATTTCAAGCTTCCAAACCAGAGTTGGTTAGTAATTATTACATTTTATAATTTATTACAGGGCCAATTATAATTACATGTAGTCAGTAATTGACTTTTTCCAATTACAATTACATGTAATTAAAATTGTAAATTACAATTACATGTATTTGTAGTTGGAAATTTTCAATTACAATTACATATGTACATACAATCACAATTACATACATGTAATTTGTAATTGAAAATTTTCAATTAATAATAACATGTAATTGGGAAAAGGTAATTGAAGACAAAAAGTAATTGAAAAATCTCACATTGTGTTAAATTTAATTCATATTTTGTGTAATCAATTACATTTGTGTGTAATGATTTCAAGGGAAATAATCATTAGGAATTGTTTTTTTCAATTACATGTATGTAATTTGTAATTGAAATTTTCAATTACAATTACGTGTAATCTGTAATTGAACTTTTTCAATTATAAATTACATGTAATTGTAATTGACTTTTTTGTGATGATTACTATCCAACTCTGTTCCAATCACACCTATTAGAAATCAACATTGTTCATATGTCTTTAATGCTATACCAGAAACAACTCAACTTGAGCCAAGAAGGTATGTGCGATCCATTAGGTTTCCACTCACTTTCTTCTAATCGATTAAAATAAAAATATTGCAAAAGTTCATTAAAGTTAAATCTCAAAAGAGTTCAAATTGTTTTTCTATTTAATTCAAAGTAAACAACAATAAAAGCTTTAAATTTCTACTAGACCACCTTAAGTGCTAACTCCGTGTGCCTTCCTCAGGCCTTCGTATAGCTTCTTCTTTTCATCATTGTCCTCTCTGAATGTCTGAATTGCCATTTCTAGCTGGACCTTCTTCAGTGCATGTTGCTTAACGAAATTATCGATAAATCCCAAGCAAATGTCATCAGCTTCGAAATCTTCTCGTGACTTGCCAATTGCTGACTTGATCTCTTCGTGGATATCATCAGAGTTGCCCTGATAAGACTTCTTTAGTTCACTCAGAATATCTGTTGACTGTGGAATACTTTCTAGTTTCTCAATCACACTCTCATCGAATGGAATTTTATGGATCTTGTAGAGAATCGTTATGAGTTCGACTCCGTTGCGCAGGAAATCTCGCTTTATGATGTCGTAGAGGAGATCATCGATTTGCTTGTGCCATGCCAAAAAAAATGCCATCGGTCCAAAGTGACGAGTCGACCGAAGATCATCGAACTTTTTGTTTTCGTTAATGTGGGAATAGACTTTGGCCGAAACAGAATGGAATTCCTTCTCGAATGGTTCGTATTGGATGCAAAGTCGATCCAAAATGAATTCGTATTTGAATTCATCTAAGCACTTTTGAAGATTCTTCTCCTCAAACATCCTAGGTGTTCGGATCTTGCGGCCGGGAAGGGGGAAGTATGTCTGGATCATTCGCTTTGTCACGTCCATTGGAGCGTGTTGAAGAGTTCCATCGATTTGACGGACAATTACCTTTCGTTGGTTTTGTTTGATGCCGAAGGTGATGTCGGTGATGACAAATTTGGAGTTTGAGAAGTTCTTCAACGCAGGATCCTGAGAGATGATCTTTTCTTGATCTTGTTTGATCTAAAAAAGAAAGATAATTATTGTTTCACTGGTTGAAAGAGGTTGAAAATTATATGCTTACTTACCATAACAACGGGAGGCATTTGAAGATGGCTTTCGGATTCTGCAATAATTTTTTTGAATTCATCTTCCAGCTGTTCGGTGGTGAGGAATCTAGAAATGGTCAGCATAGAAATTAAGCTTTTCTTGTTAGATTACAATTTGGATACTACTTACTTGTATTCAACTGTATTATCTTGGACAGAACGTTTGCGGAAAACTTTGTCCAACCGAACTCTTGTCAATGACTTAAGTAAACTCTGTATTTTTGGATTGAGAAAGTCCGAACTGGGATCCTTATCTGAATGGGATTTCGGTTAGATTTAGGAACTCAAGCAATTATGGCATAATAACCTCAAGAACTTACCATACTGAAGGGAGTTGTTGGAATTACTTCTGACTGACAGGTTTTTAAGAATTTTATTCGAATCAACACACAGGGGTTTTCGAAGGATTGCATTACGTAAATTACTGGCAATCGACATTGTTTTAATAGAAAAAACACAGACCAATGATGAAGAAAAAGAAGAAAAATTCTGTAGTACGGCACAGGGCTGCCTTTATTTTGACAACGAGAATTGTCACTTTGATTTTTTGTTCGAGGGTCGAAATATGACTCTGCCTGGAAGGGTGTGTTCATGAGCTGATAAATTTATTGGGCCTGCACACACGGGATGATATCTGCCTGGTAGAAATCTGCTTCAATACTCCACTTCAAGCACACACGGGATGAATTATTCTGGCAGAAAAAATGTATGCATGTACCTCTTTTCAATGTGTTAGTATTTTATGCATTTTAGAAAGTTATGTGTGTATTAGTTTTCTACTTCGTTCTTCTACTCCAAACAAGGTAGAAGATTCATGCCACTTCATACCGCGCATTTCACTTCCCTTCTCCAATAAACTCTGTTTTCTGCCGGCAGAAATCATCCCGTGTGTGCAGGCCCATTGGTTTTAATATAATGGTGAGTCTGCACCTAATGTCATCATCCTTTTCAATTGCAATCGAATATGAAAACATCGTTCTGCAAAATCTGAACTCCTTTGCTGTTGTGCCTACACATCGATTTTGCGATTCCGCAAGAGTGAATGAGGCGCGTACACTATCAGTCAAATTTATTCACACTTGATTTGGGCGTGAATAGAGTGTGTGCACGGGAAATCATTCATACTTGCGGAAACGGGCCCCATGTCACGATGAAGTGAGAAGGTATTTCTTACGAGCGCCAAGTTTGTGTAATGAAATAGTTTGCTTCCACACTTGCATCCACTAAACAAAGAAAAACAAAATCGAGCTAAAATTTCGCTCCCATTCAAAATTCTCTCAAAAATTTTTGTGCAGCAGTCATCTGTCAAGATTAAGCGCGTGAAATAACTGTCCAGCACATTTAAGCCTATCCTGTCACATCACATGTTCACATGTTCCCACCAAAACGAAATCCGAGATTTCAGCTAAAAAAATTCGAGATTTCAAATTGGTGGAGCAGAATTTATTGAGATTTCGTTGAAATCCCGAGTTTTTATAGAGATTTTGTTGTAATTTCTATGAAACCTTGTTCCAGCGAATCAAAATATCAAAAGTTTTCAACCGAAATCTCGGATTTCATTTTGGTGGGATCACAGATTTATGAATCATTAAGATTTTCAGCATAAAAGCTCTTTTATGAATTCTATTCATGAGTCCGAACTTTTATAAAACTCTGTTATGAAACTTCGCAAACGTAGTTTTAGGTAGAAATGAAGTTATATTAGGGGTATTCATGCAACAGCGTAAAGTTGTTGAAAACGTTGTAAAGTTTTAAACTTTGTAATTCTGTCACAATTTGTATGAAAGATTTGACAGATTTACGGAGCTTACAACTTTTTTTAGAGTGACCAAAAAAGCCTGAAAGTGATATTTGAAAAACTTTACTACGTTTACGATGACTTTACGCAGTTGCATGAATACCCTTATCATGTTACTGAAGCATTTATTCGACGTTAAATACAGATCTTCAATATTTGTTTGCTTGACACTAATGAAATATTCTATCTCATGTTGTTCTCGTTTTGATTTGCGTTCTGTTCCATTCTTATACTATGCTCCCACCAAAACGAAATCCGAGATTTCGGTTGAAAACTTTTCATATTTTGAACTGCTGGGAAAAAAATTTATAGAAATTTAAACGAAATCTCAATAAAAACTCTGGATTTCAATGAAATCTCCATGAAATTCTGCTTCACCCATTTGAAATCTCGAAATTTTTTAGCTGAAATCTCGGATTTCGTTTTGGTGGGAACATAGTATTATGCTACATTTCCACCTGACGCTAATCTGAGATTTAATAAGATTTACCTCAAATCTCCTTCAAATCTCGGAGATTTACCATACAAATTTATTTCGTAAATCCTGAAGATTAGAAATTAATCTTGTTAAATCTTCAAAGGACAAATAGTTTTACAAATCGAACTAACTTTTTCTTAAATGGTGCTGAACGATTCATTCGAGACTCGCATTCAGTTCTTCATTGTTTCACACGAATCAAACATTCTGTCTCATTCGCATTTCATAAGAAAAATTGGAACGCCATTTGCATTTTTGAAGGTGCTGTCAAATTTAATCTTTTTTAAATCTTTTTGTGCGGTGGAAACACCAAAAAGATTTATTAAATCTAATCTGAGATAAACCTTTGGTGGAAACATAGCATTATGGAATATGGAAAATTTGAAGTAGTAGGAGTAAAAAGAAGTACTCCAAATGTCCAATTGAAAATGACGTCACTTCCATTTAATCAAAAAAAAAGAAATACCATTTGCATTTTGAAAGGAGCTGTCAAAGTAAATCTTCTTTGACGTGAAATTTCACTTGAGGTGGATTCACTTTGACGTCTATCATTTTTATTTCACTCTGCTCTCTGGGAAAGAAAGCGATGGCCAAGTGAAGCAGAGATTTTTAAATTTTTTGAAAATTCCTGCTAAACTTACCCACCTCTTCCTAAACAAAAATAGGAGTGGGCCAAAAAGGAGAGAAGTCATAATGATTCGACTCTTTTCAATTTGGTCTGAACTGAACAACATCTTTATTCTTGGTTGTGTGGTGGAAACACCAATCTGAACTAAGATAAACCTTTGGTGAAAGCATAGCATTAAGAAACACAAAACTGCTTCTTTAAAGTATGTAGTAAAAAAAAAGCAGAGCTGGTCACATTTTTAAAACATAAACCTGTTTAAAATCCATTAACGCACCCTTACGAGTCTCGAATGAATGCACTTTACTTCCCATTGCAATTTCATCTGTCATATTTTAGCCATTCCCATAAAAATTCAGTATTTTGTTGTTTTTCTTGCCCAATTTCCTATTTTTAATAATAATATCATATACAAAACATAATACTCTTTCTATTGCGCAAACATGAGTGGTGTCCATCGAGAAGCTATTCAAAAACAAATCCATCAAGACTGGGCGAACCGTGAGTATATTGAAGTAATAACCGCCAGCATTAAGCGAATCACCGACTTCTTGAATTCCTTTGGTGAGTAGAAAAACACCCATAACCCCCATGAAAAGAAAGTGAACACCTTATCAATTCGTAGACATGTCCTGTCGCTCCAGACTGGCTGTCCTCAATGAAAAGCTGACAACTCTTGAGCGACGCATCGATTACCTGGAAGCCTGCGTCACTCAAGGCGAAACTCTGACATAAAATAGATGAACACAGGAAACAGGAAAACAAAGAAGAAGCAAAGGCGAACAACAATTTCTACTTTTCTTTTTTATTTTATAAGACAGCGAGAGACTATTTTATTTTAAATACTTTTATTCCAAGGAAAACAAAATGTGTTTTGCTTTTGTTCTTTTCTGTTTTGCAACTTTCGTTCTTAACAAAGTTTCAAATGATTTTATGAAAGCCAATTCATCATTTTGTCCTTTCTTTCATATTTTTTTGTTTTGTTTACTTTTTTAAGAAAAAGGAATTCACATTATGCATTAGTTTATATTTTTAATAAAATTTTAAAAGAGTAGCATTATGCATTTCTATGTAATTGTTTTTGTTGCTTTTTTTGTTTGATGGGTTGGTTGGGTGATGATGGCTGCGCCTTTCTATTTTGGATTTCCATTGTTTTGTTGTCCTTCATCCATTTCCAAATGCTTGAGCAGACGATATAAGCCAACAGCTTCCTTGGTGTTACTGAAGCCCACGCAAAAGGCTTGTACCTCAATAAATAGATCCTATTTAAAAAAATGAAGAAACAAGGTCATATTCTATGAAGGAAACATTTGCTTTGTTTTGTTTGTACCTTAACATTGATTATCTTGTTGCGTATCAAGCTCTGGAGAAAGACGCACACCAGACGAACCAATCTTGTTTGCATATACTTATCCTTAACTGTCTCACAAGTTGAGATGCAATTGCTTATATAGAGATGGACGAATTCGGTCGGTAAATCAACTGAGGTTGTAAGTCTGAAATTATACAACACAAAGGAGTTAAGTACCTTGAGTGTTATCCCTGAAAAAAGAAAAAAATATTTACCTATTCACAACTTCCATTGAGTGCAAGGTAATCTCCATGTTAACAAGAACATTGAGATACTCAGTGATCTGCATGGAGTCCATTAGTTTCAGAAGAATTTCGATGGAAATAATTGGATTATTTTCAACCAATTGGGGTAGCTGTAAAGAAGATGAGAGAACATGTTAAAATAAGATAGAATCCTTTCCACGATTATTTTAGGCAGAAGCAGTTTACAAAGCAGCCAATATTTGTAGCGTGTTTCGCTATAATGTTGAAACCAAAACCATCACAGCTTTTCAAACTCAAAGCCAATCGATTGGAGTTCAAAAATATAGTAAAAATTTATTTATAGCTTTTCCAATTGACTGAAAGTTTCTGGTCAACATAATTTTTGTTTAGGAAAAACAGAGAAAATTCACCAAACTCATAAAGCAAAGCAAAGTCAATTTAACTTTTTTACACGGGGAAATTGAGCCAAAGTTGGAACTAGATGCGTATTACAGATTTGAGTTTTGTAAACTAAACTTCGATTTATGAAAAAAAAATCCGCAATATGTAAGCGTTGTCCTGGCATAACTTCTTTTTATTGTGAAATGGAAAACCAAACTGAGCACAAATTATTTGTTAAAGTTACTGTCGATGTAAGTGTTTCTAATTAAAAGATCAAAACTCTTAAAACCCCCAATGTAGTTCATAAAATCCGCGGATGTTTGCTGGCTGCAGGACTAAATAACCGAAGTCTTCTAACTACCCAAGAGCAAGAACCCGTGGTAACACAGAAAAAAGTGACAAATGATGCACATGCGATTATGCTGCAGCACAAATACAAGGGCAGCGAAGAAAGAGTATCTAACCAGAAGTAGGGAGACGAAAATGCAGTTCCATCACTCATTAGGGAATAGGTAGATTTTACTATACAAATCAAAGTTTAAGAACAACAAGAGTTGATATATTGGCAGCATAATATCATCAAACAATGAGTGGAGGGAAGCATACCCGATGATTGCAATATCAAATCCATATGTCCCATCTACAAAAAAGCCTATCTTTTGTGCTGCAAGAACTATCGAGTTATACTATTATATCTACTAAGCATCGAATATACATTAGATCCTATCCAACGTGCTGTGTGGCTGTCTCAAGCCAATATTTTCAGCGATTCAAATCCAAATATGATAGTATAAAGCGTTACGATCTATGTATTGCGATAGCCAAACTTGGGCTCTCAGGAAAACTATGGGTGCAATGCGCAACTAGGGAATAGCATCTCCGAGCTCTTCCAAGCTTACAGAGAGTTTCAGTCAGTGCACACGCACAGGCGTCAAAACAAATGGCACTATCTTTAACTACTAAGCGCTCTCAACGTGCTGTAATGGAGCATTTCACGGTGACTCAAGAACATTCGAAACATTGATCTAGAAGATAAACGTTAAGTTCATCTTCCTCGGATTAAAAATCAAATCTACGAATGACACCTTAGTGGAGATCCGACGAAAAATAACCCTAGATATCAGCTGCTACTTCGGTTGGGCGAAACATATGGGTTAAAGACTCCTCACGCCCAAGAAGAAGTTTACCCTCTACAAAACTCTTTACTGCCAATCCTACCTTACCTTGGACGAGAAACAGAAAATGAAGAGCTTAAAATGAGCCCTTCTGAAATAATTCCTTTGCAGTATATTTGGTACTGTGTTAGAAGAAAGATACAACGCGAGCTGCAAGATGTGGGTGTTGTCTACAAATTCAAAACACATCGGCTACATTTACTCGACTATGTCGAGCGAATGAACAACAATACTCCAGTTAAAAGTTTTCTAACCTTAATCTCAGGGCGAAGAGGCAGACCATAAGAAAATTAATTAAAACACAAAGTTATAAGACAATTGTGTCATATAAGCAAATTTCTCGTACCAACAAAATCAAGTTCGAGAAAATAGCAGTGTATCATTTGGCAATACAAGCAAGCCATCTGTGATGGTCTCAATGATTTATTCAGGGACTTTAACTGGTCAGATATGATTACAAACAAGACTGGCAAAATGAACGAATGGTTTTATTTGATCTGTTGAGAAGCAATCAGAGTGAAATAAGTAAGTTACCGATTATAAGGCCAACCCCTCTGAAAAAAATAACAATTTTAAACAAGCTTAAAAGATTTGTAACGGCCGTATTCAACTAACCAAATATTTTCATGATCAAAAAGGAAGCTAACATTGTTGGTGTTTAGTAAAATTCATACGAAATATTTCTTCGTACCTCAAAGCGTCATGACTTCGTCTGTACTTAGAGCGTTTTGCAAGAGTACTGAAATATCTCGATAAACAAAAATGGCCCAGACAGTATCCCTTTCATTTTTCTGAAGAAGTGTTCTGCAACGCTGGCAAAACCCCTGGGTAAGCTTTTCTATCTGTCCACTGGAGTGACGAAAAATTGAAAAAACAGCATTTGTACAGCTTTTTCCTAACTTTTCTAACTATCATCCAATTGCACTCTCGCCCCTTCTTTCCAAATTCATGGAAACGCTGATTGATTACACTGGTCATTTCTTTAAAAAATGTGTTAAAATAGTAAACAAAATATTAAAAAACAAGTTCAAAACTATGATCATGGCATATTTTGTTTAAGCTAGGACTCAGAATGTAGAGGAGAAAAAAAATATTTCTCTTTCTAATTATGTATTTCGTTTTAATTGTACGTAAATATCTGTTTTCAAAATTTTAAAAACCATTTTAAATATTTGAAAAAAGGAAAATTACAAAAACTCCTTTTTTCTTACTGTCATTTTTATCAACAAACACACTGAATTAGATTTTGGAAGTGTGTTGTTCCTCAATTAAATGTTTAATATAATGTCCATCATAGTTTCATTATTTATGTATGTATTAACCTTTGACGCAAGTTGTTTTGTTTTGTTTTGCGCAATGGGCAGCTTGTAGTGCAACAGGGTGTGAGACAAGGGGATGTTCTATCGCCAATTCTCTTACTGCTGGCGATGGACGACGTATTGACAGTCAGTGTTGGTATAGATGAGCGACGGGGCATTCAATAGAGACCGTTTGAAAGGCTCAGTCATTTAGATAGTCTGACATATTATGTCTACTGGCAAATAACATCAGTGGGCTGAACGGGATGTGCTTAACACTGCAATTGAAGGGAGAGTCGAGTGGTCTAAGAATACACAGCAAAAAGACAAAATTAATTCTCACAGGCAATTCCACACAACAGCGTATTATTCTACAGGAAACGCCAGTGGAAGAAGTCAAATAGTATTGTTTCTGCAAACGGAGCGTACGGATCTGGACGTTAAAAGTAAAATTAATACGGCTCGTGCTGCCTTCGACTCTGCCCCCAATTTGGAAATCCAGTCAAATCTCTTTACGCCCTAAGTTGAGATTTTTCGAATCCAATGTGAAATCCGTGCTTTTATATGCTTGCGATACCTTGAGAGTCACGTCTACCATATCGAGGAAATTACAGCCCTTTTTGAATCGCTGTCTACGCCATATCCTTAATATTCACAGGCAACAGATTATATCAAACGAGGAATTGTGGCGCAGAACAAGTCAAGAGCGGCTGCACGTTGACATAAGAAAGCCTAAATGGCAATGGATTGGTCACACACTGAGGAAACTAAACGATGAAATTGTAAAGCAGTCCTTTGAATGGAATCCTCAGGATGCACGGCCGGTTGGAAGACCAAGAACAACATGGAAATCAAATGTTTTAGCAGAAGCAGAACCAGCAATACGGCTTTTGGAGCAAAAGGTCCCCTGTTGATTTTGATTGTTTATCTCACAATGTAAAAGTGAAACCAATTTTTACATCGTTTTGGAGAAAGTAACTGAACAACTCTCAGTTCTTAGTATGTGCATCACAGACCACTTTCTGGGAAATAATCACACATGATCTACACCGATTAAAATACGGTGAACTCACCGAATCGCATACAATTAGCCAGTTTATATTTTTTGGGCGCTCAAACATGATCTCTTACATAGAAGTCAAAAAACTCTCTTTCACTTTTTTATTAAATTTAATTATGTAATTAACTGCAGCAAAAAATAATTGAACAAGCCAACAGATTTTAGTCTCAGTTTTTAAGGGAAAACTGAAGAATCATTTTTAAATTTTTTGAAATTTCAGAATATCAACTTGAATGTTCATTTTTTTAGCATTACATATGTATTTATAGCGTTCTTGTATAGTAAGTACTTCAAATTAAGATTCCTCAGTTGTCTGAAAATATTGTCGCAGTTTATTTTAATGTTCCAAACAGGTTAAAAAGTCCATTGATTTTGATTGAAGGCTGTTCGAAAAGATATGTTTGTTTTCCATAAAAAGTCATTGTAAGTAACCGTTGACAAAAAAAAATTGAATTTGTTGAGTTGAGTTCCTTTAAAACTTGAATTTTCATTCCAAACTTTTTGCTATTTCAATCAAAGCATCACAAGTTTCTGATAAATGTTCTTTGAGGCACATATTGAAGCAGATGAGTGTGTTAGCATTTTTTTCACTTGTAAATATATTGCATTGATATAGCCACCCTAGTCAAAGTGTGGTACCTAATTGCCCGCTTTGCTTACAGACAGGCAACGCATTATATCGATTATAAGTATCTTAACTTTGGATTTATTATAAAATTAAATTCAATTAGGAAAAAGGGGTAAAAGTTGGCAACATTTATTCTATTTCCGCACATACTTAGTGCCGTTTCAATTTAGCATCGAAAACAATTTACAAATCTATTTGAGCCTAGAATTTTGTATGGTAATGGTACACACATACTCTAAAAACAATTTTAACAATTTTCCTCTTATTCCTTTTCCTAATCATTTCTTCTTTTAGCTTTTAGCGCAATCAACCCTTTTTACTCAAACTAGTTTTAACATTTTCTTGAAATGCATTGTGAAATAAGAATGTTTGAAGTACTAGGTATAAAGGGGTACCTATTACAAATTTTGCAAAGGAATTGATTGTTTGGAATGCCTACCAAACAAGCTGCCGACCACAGAGATAGATGATTCTTTTCATTTACATAAATACATTATGACATTGGATAATAAAGGGTGTACAAATTTGTATGGATCTGATGTTATGAGTCTTGGTCATTTAATCTAATATAAAAAAAGTAGACCTCCCAATCATGTTTTACACACAATATTGAAAATTCCCTGAAAAATCTTCCATAACTACAACTTCCAACATTCATTTGACCTTCAAATGTTCTCCTTCAACAAAAATAAATTATATCAATAATAAACTTGTTGAAAATTCCCTACTTGTTGACCGGTTTTTTAATTCTCCAGCGGTTTTCTACTTTAACTAAACGAACTCCTCAATTTGAACCCTTCATCTCATAAATTCATATCCGCTACTATCAGCATTCTACTTCGACCTATATGGATGTCATAAAAAAATGTTTCTTCTTCATGGGCAACGGGGCATACAAAATACGAAACTCCCCAAAAGAACAAAACCTTTAACTCTTGGTATAAATTACTTTGTTCCTCTTCCTCCGATGACATCACTTTTCAGGCAAAAACATAAAAAAAATCGCAATAACTTAAGAAATACGAAAAAACAGTGACTAATATTTCACCAATGCGTGCGCCGCCTATGGCAAAACCAACGTTGATATTTTAAGGCAGCAAAAAGTGCTTAAATCCGACAATAAAAAATGAAGTTCATTTTTTTGATAAATAATCACAGGGTTTTGTGTTAAAAATCGATGTTTACAGAAAACCACGTGTTTACAAACGTCAAATTGAAGAATGCCAATACTCCCCCGGATTTTCAGATATACACAAAATTATTCATCAAAACAACAACAAAAACAATGAAATGAAAAAAAAAAAAAATAATCAATTAACTTGTTTTCGTTTCCGTCGTGTGTACGTACGTACATACATACAGTTATGGATTTTTTCCAACCCCGAACCCCAGCTACTATAGCCAGAGATAAAAGTGTAAACAAAACATGAGATTTTACGAGGAAGGAGTGAAAATGAAAAAAACTTACCTTTGCTGGAGTCAATCCAATTTGGTATACTAAATTCGGATCTCTCTTCAATTCGTCCAACAATAGCTGCTGATCGGGAAGACTTAAAGCCTGCGTTAGGGCGCGTTCAATCAGCCGCTTGGCCTGGGCGCCAATATCATTTGTAGAATCGAACATCGGCTTGTGGTACGAAGGTACAGTTAGGTCGAACCACACCAGCTCGTCCTCAAAGTTCATTAGTGGTGGGGCAACAGAATACATTTGCGGCATTAAAGAGTTGTTAAGCGGACTAACATCGGTCAATGTCAGTCCTTCCATCATCTCACGCACCGTCGACTCTTGGCCGGGAGGATTTGGGATGCCAGTTCCAGCTGCTGCACAATTCATGACACCCGAACGTGCAGCAGCTGGAATTTCTCGCTGTCGTTCGCACGACTGCGATTTGAAGAAGGACAGGTCCAGAGTGGTGGGAAAGAGCTCTGATTTGAGGATGTGTCCTGGGGTTTGTTTTCCCAGCTGAACAAAGTATTCAAAGACAAGTTAAGTTAACCTTGAAAAAGAAATAAAGATTAAATTAACTTACATCGGATGTTCCGTTGGCCAGCAGGTGAACAATGAAGTTTCTCTCAATTTGCCGCCCGGCGCTCATGTCCTTGTTGTGCAGCTGGGCCAGCAGGAATTCCGAAAACGGGCTCTCTTCCTGCCCGTCCGAGTGAAAGAGATCATAGATTATATAGAACGCGCTGATGCGCTGCAAAATGCCCGGCAGGTCACCATGGCGGATGAGCAGGGTCAGGAGGGTGCCCACTGTTTTGCAGAAACACAAAAACAACAACAAAAAAATAAATTGTGCAAACAAAAGGCAAGAACAAGCAAGAAAAAAAACTGGGAGCCGCCGCCATACTCACCGCTTAAGTAGTTCCCATGGTTGAAGCGGTGCTGAACTACCGCTGAAATAAGTTCGAATGGCTGGTGCTCAATGTTTTTGTTCATCAGCAATCTAAAAAATATATTTTTTTTTTGTATTATTTTGAAATTATATTTGGCCAAGTGTGTATATAGAATTCTTATTTTTTTCGGTCGGGCCTGATGCTGATCAATGATCGATTTGTTGAAATGTTGAGTTATATTTTGATTACTTACTCATATAAGTAAACATAATCTTGCACAGCGTTCGACATTTTTCCTTGTTGCTGGATTATTTAAGGATAAATATTTTAATACCGCGGTTCAGACTCCTCTCTTCTTGTGTTTACCAAAATAAACGAAAAATCAAAACACACGAAAAAATGAAAATATTATTGAACGGGGGTTAATGTGTGACAGCCAATGAGGAATGGCAGCTGGCATAATAAAAATTATGGAAGTGACAGCTCACGCGGTATAGCAAATTGTAGCGAGACTCGTTTATGGCAAATGGTGGTGTTTTAAGGGTGAGTGTAGGGAATTTTGATAATTATAGAAAAATATGTAGTCGAGGTTGAAGGAATTACTTAAGGATGGTGCTAACATCGTATTCATTCCTATGAATTTTTTGGCGTTTGTAGCTTATCTCGCTGCCATTTGATATTTAGCCAGTTTATATTTCAGAGATCTCAGAGGGTTCCGTATTCTCAAAAATATAAACATGATTCCTCACAAAAGTTCCTCACTTTCAATTAGGCCTATTCTGCCACATCTGTTATTCTGCTATGAATTTTCTGCTATGAATCATAAAAGATTTTCAGCATAAAAGATCTTTTATGATTTCTATTCAGGTGTTCGAACTTTTATAAAATTCTGTTATGAAACTTCGAAAATGAAATCAGTTAGTGAACAGACCTTAAATCTGTTGTCATAATCAGCTGTTCTGTTATGAATTTCATTGAAGAAAAAAAATGGGCAAACATATTTTCATTTTTATTTTCTGTGTTGCAGCTAAAAAGAGACTTATCCCTACACCATAGGAGTCTAGAGATTAGGAGAAACCACCAACAGCCAGGAAATAAAGTTGGATGATGGTGCCGTTGGAGTGGATCAAATTTCGTTGATCAAATACAACTTCCAGAAGCGTTTTTTCAAGAGGAATTCTGGGCAGTTTAGTGTTTAGTTCAGTGTTTAATGGTAGCTTGATTAAATAAAACAGAAATAATTTTTAACTAAGTTTTTTTTGTGTGGCTAGGGCTGTCCTGATGACGATTTTCGTTTCTCGGCGCTTCCACCTTGTCATGCTATATCTTCTGCGAATAGTCGTTGCAAGGACTCGATTGTTTTTTTCAATGTGATTTGAACGGCGTTTTCGTGTAATAACATAACACACTGGGGCTATTAGGACATTCAACAGACTCCGCTTAGCCGATGGCGCTTGTTGATCTAATTGCAGTGAGCTTTCCTGTGTTCTGCGCTTTCTTCTACAAAAATTATTTTATTTTAAATTGCTTATTTGTTCATAAAACTATTGTTTTAATATAATTTTCTCACATTTGTCTCCTTTTAAGAACATTTTGTTATAGAAATATCCATTTTTACTTGATATACCTGTGTTCTTATTGAAATCTTTTATGATAAAAGTCACAAAAGTTTATCTTTTATTCTTCTATGATTTATAGCAGATTTAATAACAGATTTTGGCATGCTGAATACCAAAAATGCGATTTGTAAAAGATTTTCTTCTGAGTTCGAAAGTTT
The DNA here is from genome assembly GCA_963921185.1 of Dasysyrphus tricinctus. Classification (NCBI taxonomy): domain Eukaryota; kingdom Metazoa; phylum Arthropoda; class Insecta; order Diptera; family Syrphidae; genus Dasysyrphus; species Dasysyrphus tricinctus. Next base: position 41,442,817 of record OY992531.1, on the reverse strand, counting down.
GACAGATCATAACAGATTTCTTAGCAGATAAATAACAGATTGAGCATGCCGAATACCAAAATCATAATTCATAAAAGATTTTTTGACAGCTTAAATTTTTGTATAGAAATTTATAGCAGAATAACAGAATAGCAGAATAAAAGATCACGCCGAATAGGCCCAAATGTCATATAGTGAAAATAATTTGTTTGTGGATTCGTTACATAAGTTGCGTTTTATTGGTATTTATAGCTAGCGCAGCAATACAAGAACCAATAAAACGCTATACTCACTTTTATATTCACTTTGTATTTTTTCTGAAGGTTGGCAGACATGCCACTTAATGTCAAAACTATTCGCCATTAAAAATTCGAACAAATCTTTACATAAAAGCAAAGGCTATCAACCTTCAAGTAATGAATATTTGTTTGTAACTTAGTTCAGCGCCGCCTTGGTTTCAACTTTACGAAACTTTATCTCAACTTTTATATTCACTTTTATACTGCCTTATTTATCGACATTTTTGGGGTTGTTGTTGTTTACGGAGGGAAATTTTACTGTGCTAGCTATAGTTTTTTCCAATAAAACACGCCTATAATAAATTAAATAAGAAGAAAAGAAATAGGGAGTTGTTTTGTCTTCTATGTGAGAGGTCGTGCTCATATTTTAATCTCCTGATCTGTCAAAGTGAAGAGGAAAATTACCGAGCGCTCTGAAATATAAACAGGCTGATTGGGAACTTCCAAAAATGTCTGCATTTTATGTACCATTTTTGCCTGATACACGGCTGTATTAGCAGTCTGCGATAAAGGAGAGAAACCACACCGACGCGAAGTACACAATAGCAAAACAACCACAAAAGTGAACATTTTGTTGACGATCCGTATGTTTCGCATTGGATTGGGAGAGCCTTATCTCTGAGGCCACACGAGCAAGTAATCGCTTGCGAGTTACTAAACATCGAAACTTTTCCTACTCGCTATAGTCAACTGGCTTGCTTTTTTCGAAGCCAGTTGAGAAGTGAGTAGAGCAGCGAGTGATTTGACAATTAATGTATGTACCCAACTCGCTAGCGAGTACTCCGCTCGCGTGGCCTCCGGTATGCTATGTTCCCACCAAAATGAAATCCGAGATTGCGGTTGAAAACTTTTGATATTTTCAACCACTGGAAAAAGGTTTCCATAGATATTTCAACGAAATCTCAATAAAAACTCGGAATTTCAACGAAATCTCAATAAAATTCTGCTCTTCCAATTTGAAATCTCGAAATTTTTTAGCTAAAATCTCGGATTTCGTTTTGGTGCAAGAAGCTAAATTTATAAATCAAAAACCAGACTTCCTTTATTTTTTTTTTACTATGGGTGTTTCCATGACCTGTAATTTTAACAATACAAATATTTATTTTAAACATAAATTCCATAAGCTTATTTTGATTGTTGCATTTGATTGATTTTTATTCCATCATATTTCGTAAAATTGTAAAATACGAGTAGGTGAAATTGAGTAAAGTTGTGAGAACCTCAAGTGTCATCGGATGGAAGTTTCCCATTGTGAGCTAAAATTAAAGTCAGATTATTAAATTCTTCTTTTAAACACTCAAATACCTATAGATACGTACACAAATTGGCTTTTGTGCTCTCTGTATTATTAGCATCAATTTTAAGCGTGTTTTACCATTATATTCGAACCAGCTGGTATCATAAGCAGCATCAGCTACAGCAAGACTCTGAAATATAATGTTAGCTTATACAATGTTCCCACCAAAACGAAATCTGAGATTTCAGCTGAAAAATTTGGAGTTCTCGACTTGGTGGAGCGGGATTTAATTAAGATTTCGTTGAAATCTAGAGTTTTCATTGAGATTTCGTTGAAATTTCCATGAAATCGTGTTCTATCAACTTGAAATTTCAAAAGTTTTCAACCGAAATCTTGGATTTAATTTTGGTGGAAACATAGCATTAGGCAATTTTTTCACTCTGTATTAAAAAATTGTAACTTTTCTTAGCATTATAAAATCATTTCTAAACTCAAAGTTGAAGTGTCAGAAAGGTAATTTAGTTACTGTTTTCAACTCATCTTCTCCTTGATAAAACCAAAAATAAAAAAAGTTTATGAAAATTGTTTGCATTTTTTAAGTGAGAATAATATATGTTCCAAATCACAAATTATATAGCTTTGATTGTGTACATATTTCAACGTTATTCGACCTTTTTCGTATGACAGATCAACCAGACTTTCAACTTTGATTATTCGTAAATGAAAAGTCATTAAACGAAATATTTTTTATAACTTAACTCTTTTAGGACCTGTTGTACAAACGTGGTTAAAATTTTGATCCGTGGCTCAAATATTTTTACTGGCTGATTTTGGCAAAATTACTGGGGTTAAGCAATTGTTCAAGGTTCAAGTATATTATAGTAGCCATAATTTAATGCCTGAACCATCGTTGAACCTCAGTAAGCTCGCTGAAGTCAGTGAGTTAAAATTGCTAAACCACGAGTTAAATATTTCTGCAACCGGCCCGTACATAAGTAAAGCGCACCATATTAGCCGACTAAGCAAACAAAATTATTTTAAAGATTACCTCAAAGTATAAATTATTTGCGAAGAAATATGTAACAGATAGTTGTACGAAAATCATAGAAATGTACGCCGACATGATAAGTTGTTCAGAAATTGTTTTCACCTACAAAATAAAGAAGGCTTTTTGAAAATAATTCAAATATGCATAAAACAATAATCTTACAATAACCAGTAAAAATAATAAAACACACATTAATGCTCCAAAAAATACATACTCCACTGCAAATACATAGGTTGATAAACTATTAACGCTCGCAACAAAGCTGTAAATAAAATGGGTTGTTTAGTACAAACAACAAAGAACATGCCAATGGGGTCTTAAAATTAAAATTGTAAGGCATTTGTTGTGTTAGGTGTATTTAATAGATCTCTTTCACAAATAGAAATACATTGCTCTCTCGTTCATACACAATAAACGTCAAAATCATCTTTTTGTAAAATCCGTCTTGAATTGTCAGTTCGCACAAACTTTATTTCAATATGAAAGACGGCCTTACATTTTCAGTTTGCAACTTTGCAGTTTTCGACAGTTCTCACAAAATGATAGCTGTCACTTTTCATTGACAGATTCGTAAAGTTCACTTTTAACTAATGGCCTTTTCGATTGGCAATCCGGAACATTGATTCCATACGTATGAACTCGATTTTGAAATCAAATCCAGAATCATTTTCTCTTCTTTTCAGACAAGAACTGGTATTCTGCTCTCAATCCAAAATATCATAAGGTTCATTTTTGACGTTTCCACAAATTTTTAATCAATCTCATTAGTATCAAAAAACCAATCAAGGGATAAGGATCTATATTAACACAATTGACATCATAGCCTTATTGATTATTTACCAGTTTTTTTCTCACCTTATGATTTTATTATGAAAATTGATGCATTGAGCAATTTTATTATTTACAATATCCATTGGAATGCCTTCCTTCAGACCTCTAAACTCCGATTGCAGGACTTTACACAGAAATATATTGAACATAACCAGTGAAATTATGAGACTTAAAAATGGTACGAACATGCAACATCCAACAGGTATTAAGACAAATTGTGTAGCAAAGAGAATTTCAAAACAAGGCGTTTGTAGTTTTTTATCGTTGTAAAATGGAAGATACATGTCATATATGAGATCTGAAAATATATTTAAAGAAAATCAATGACCAATTAAAGTAATGCATTCAAAAAAGCGTTAGAACTCAAGTTAAAAGAAAGCTAAACAATTTTTGATCCGTGGTTCAGTAATTTGAATTCACTAATTTTGGCGAGTTCAATGAGGTACAACGATGGTTCAAGGTCATACATGTACTGTCGCCGCATGCACATGCGAAGGAAAAATATGCCGAGTACACGCCATGTGACAAATTGCTTGCATGCTACAAGCACATGAGCAAAACCTGACATGTGCATGTCACTTTCGAGTACACGAAATGCGAAAAAGCCGCATATTGATGCATACGCTTGAAATATTCTGTTTTCCTGCATTGGACTTTTGTATATCATCTTCTATTGAAAGGAGGTTTCAGGGCAATTGGGTGACATTTGGATCCAAATACACATTTTTCGTCAAAATATTAAGCTTTATTATGAGTTTCACGTGAACAACATTCCACCCGGAAAAATTGAAATTTCGATTTTCGCCTATTGTGAGTTTCACCCGAAAAATGAAAATTCCTCTTGTTTGTGAGTACTCATTTCGGGCGAAATGTATCGTAAATAAGATCTTAAACTATCACATAATTTTCGAAGACGAACCCAAAATAAACAAGGGGTTTTAGGTCAAGAGAAGTTCGGGCGAAACTCATAATAGCATTCAAAATTCAGGGGGAAAAAAAACTTTCGGGCGGAACTTACAATAGGGCTGATTGTTCGCCCTCCATCTGTCTAGTCATCAATTCTCAAATTCCATTGAAGGATGGCTACGACTACGATGTCAATGGATTAAAAAACACCTAAGAAATCAGAAATATGTTAAGATTTTTTACTGCTGTGATTTTAGGGCAAGTGGGTAAAATTTGAATTGAAATATATATCTACTTTTTCCGCAAAATATAGTTCGTGACTTTTTCAGCTATACACTGGGTCACTGGGGTGGCATGAAATCAACATTATTCCCGTCATCACCATCCCCCCTCTGCCCTCTCCGAATCGTCAAACAATACTCAAAATGTTCTTTATTCATAATTCACTGCATGGTGCACACAACATGAATGAATTAATAGAAATTATAATAAAAATCGATTGAAACAGTAATAAATAATATATAAAAATATAAAATACAGGCTGCATCTTATACCAGAATTCGTTCTACATGCAAAAACATGCGGCAGCAGAAACTCGCGCTGGCGCATGTTTGGGACATGCCGCATATGCATGCGGCAATTGAAAAATTGTCGCATGTATTCACAATCTGCATGTGCCGAGCGAGTAAACGACATGCGAAAATTCCACATGTTAACATGCAGCATTGTTGTCGCATGTGCATGTCCATTACATGCGGCTGTCACAAACATGCCGATTACACGGCATACGGCAATTGGGACGCATATCGAACGTCATAATGACGTCACTGCGCATGCACATGTGGCATTTTACATGCCGTGTACTCTTAGCATATGTGATAGTAGACGATTACATGCTTTGAGTTTCACTGATTTAAAATTATTGAACCACGGATCAAAATTTGAACCATGATTGTGCAACTGGCCCTTCAGACATTTTGTCAAAGGACAATGCTAAATAAGTTTAAATTGATAACCCTCTAGAAGTTTGAACTATACAATTTGGACAGATCCTATTGATGTGAAGACAATCTGATGCAACAACAAATCGAAAGGTATCTCAACAGTTTCGAGATATTAATCATTCACCTATCAGAAAGGAACCTGATTGGGACAAATCACTGGCTGAAACAAACTGGAGGTAAGCCATTACTAAAAAATAGCTAAAAGCTGAATGCTGATCACTTTCACATCCATTTTTATTTGATACCACGAGCTAAAGCTCAAAAGGTATTACTGAAAGTCCAATACTAATGACATTTAGCAAACAAATCTTAAAAAATCTAACAAAAAGTTTTCGTTTCCTGTTATAACTACCTATATAAAAGCCATTACCTTTTGAGTCTGATAAATTATGCAAAATTGCAAAGTGAAAATAAAAGTCGTGTTTTAGGCCGTGTGCCAATTGCGTTAAAATTCTGGTTAAATTTGATCCCAGTTAAATGTTATCCCTTTTTATAGGGGTGAGTAAAATTTAAGGTTTTTGCTGTGTCAATTGGATTAAATGGGATTTTTTTTTTACATTCACTTCCCATTAGTTTTGTTGTTGCATTTTTCTCAGTGATGATAGTTCGCAAACATATCAGTTTGCAAAATGAATGAATCATCTGAAAAAGTATTTTCAATAAATTTTATTGATTCTTTTACATTATCAAAGATTTATCACAAGTTATTCAAACTTCTTCTTGAGTGCATACTTAAATTTATTATAAGGTCTTTGTCTATATTTCTTAATCCTTTCATTTAATTTTAGTTTTCTTTTTTCCATTTTTCATCTTTCCCGATAGGATTCATGTCTTCTTGATAGCAAAATAAAATATTTATCTACATTCATCTCCCTCAGCAGTTTTTTTTATAAGGGTTTACAACAACACAAACAAATCCGGATCGCTTAAGATACGCAGCCGAACGCGCCCATAGACATGTCAAAAATTAACCACCGACTAAAATTTTAACGAGCTCCTGAGCAGGTTAAATTTTGAAGTTTATATTCACCTCGGTAATGTCAAAATTTAGCCATGGGATCAAATTTAACCAGGATTTTAACGCAATTGGCACACGGCCTTACCTTAAAAGAGATTTATACTCAATTAATCTTTAAAGTTTTTTTTTTTTGTGAACAAAAAATGAATATTTATCCTCAAACAATTTGAAATACTAATGTTCACTCAAGTGAAGATTTTAACTTTTTGGAAAAAATTAGAGAAGGATTATAATTTGGTGAAAAGCTTTAAAAGGGAATTTTCTGATTTATTTATGGGATTTGTTCGATAATTACGTAACAAGCACTTGCGTGAAGATAGATGTGGTTGAAAAAAAATATTTTGTTTCGTTCTAGCCGGCAACATTTTCTTAGGTCCATTTTCGTTTTACATAATCGGGATATGTCGTGACTTTCGTTTTCGTGACTATCGTTTTTTTGCCGTTCGTTTCGTTTTACATAATAGGGGCCCAGGCTCCATCGTCTTTACTTATTCAGTGCTCCCACTTGTCAAAACTATATTTTTATTAACTAATGGCGTATTCGATTAGATTTTTGAATTGCTTCATTTCTATCGAATATGGAAAATTTGGAGTAGATAGTTTTCCATATTCGATAGGAATGGAACAATTCCAAAATCCAATCGTAAATGGTATAAATAGACAGGAACTTATACTAAATTAAATACCTCTTCGAGTTCCCACTCCTGAGCTTGCAAACATTCCAACGCATGTAAAAAATCCCAAGAGGAGGTTAAAATTGGCTAGACTTCTTGCCGATTTTGTACAGTTCTCCAACATAACTCTTGTATTTGGATCACCATATTTCTAAAAAAGAAAAAAAAAAATAGTTACAAGTCAAATGAACTTTCAAGCAAGCAACGCATAATACCATAATATGAGTATACATATGATGTATTTCCGTTAAAAATACATTCATTTTCTTTCGATTGCGAATTAAAACATATGCTCGCATATTTGTGGACAACCATAGTACCACAAGAAACAAATTAATAACCAACTGGGCAAGTTCATTATCCGATGTGGCTACGTAAATGATTTCCAATATATTGAAAACCAAGGTTATTAAGAGAAAAATATAGCATCTCCAATGGTCGTCAACGAGATAAGCAAAAAATTTCAAAATCTTAGCTGTAAATGAATACAGTGGTAGATTTTCAATTTGAACTGACATTTTACCAACTTAAATAATCGAATAGGATCAAGAAGAAAGACTGTCTGTATTTTCAGAGTTCTCTACTTTTATAACCATCAGGGGGTGATAATTGTTTTGTTTGGTTATCGTGTAAAGGATTTTTGTTTTGGTTTCAAAACGTAATTGATTCCAACTTTAATTGGTCTAATTAGGTTAATTTATTGTATATGAATGGATAACTGTTATTTAATTGAAGAAATTAAAAGCTTTATTGATAAACATAAATGTTGTGATAGAATTATAAATCTGATTTGTGAATGCTTCAAGATGAGAAACTGAAATGGTTAATGGGAAATGGAAGACACAATCAAAAATAAAATTTGTAAAAATACAAATCCCGGATACTTCTGTTGTTTACATGCCGATTCCACTAGGTATGAGCCATGCTTTGACTATTAATATTTGAAAAAAGCCAACGGAGCCTCAGAAATCCATGTCCATGTGATTGGATTGTGGTTTCGATGTTGGGCATCGCTCATGTCTAGTGGAGCCAGCATGTTATCCAAAAATCTTTGTATATCTAATAATACAAAGCAAAAATATTCCGCTGAAAAACATTATTTTGGTTTTAGTATGTGAAGCTGGAGCCCTACTATGTATCTTTATTCACTTTAGCATCTACTCGATAGTTTTTTTTTTCAATGCTTGTTATAAGTGTTAAGTGGTATTAATGAAAGTCAGATTAAATGTCAGTGGTTTCAACGTTTTGCAACAGAATTTTTAGTTAGCGCTGTTCTATTTCAGTTTATAAGTGCTTGCTAATGAATTAGCAAGTTGAGATTTTTTGAGTTCAACGGTTTTATTAAAAAATGGAGTTACATAATTGGGTCCTTGACCTCAAAAATAAATCACGAACAAATAACAAATAAATTGATTGAAAAGATACTGGAAACTGAACAAAATTGCAGTGAAGTCAGGTTAAGTTGAGGTTTCTATCAGAAAAATTTCATGTGGGAAGACAATAACAAGCATCAGGTTACATTTTGTGATACTGCACATGAAGCCCATCATATAGAAGCTTCAAATAAAGCGTTCGAAACATCAAAGTTGGCTCACCTAATTTCAACTCTTAAGCAGTAGTGATTCCCGAGATATTAGTCCTGTTTTTTAGTGCATTTTTATCTTGGCTGAGAAAAAACTAGCATGTTAATTACAACAACAAACTGGTATAATTCCGTATTGTTGTTGTATTTAACATGCTACTTTTTTTTAAGCGAAGATAAAAATACACTAAAAAACAGGGCTATTATAACTTAAAAAATCGCAAAAACCGTAACTGACTGACTCCACTCACTCACTGACAGATCATCATATTTATGGAGCACATCCCGACATTGTAGAAATTTGAAACTTCGCACACAACGGTAGGCCTTGTGGTGCATACAAAGGAAAACATCGAAAATTTGCAATTTTCTATTCAGGGGGCGTGGCATCCACCCACTTGCTTAAAAATTTCTTTTAAATTATATGGAGCGTTTCCGATTGTTGTAGAACGATGACAGTTGGTAGATCGGTAGGGCTTAAAGTACTCAGACAAACAAAAAATCGAAAATTTGGAGTTATCCGTTCAGGGGGCGTGGCATCCACCCATTTTCTCTAAATATCTTTTAAACTATATGGGGTACTTCCGATTGTTGTAGAACGATGACAATTCTTAGAAAGAATAAAATCGAAAATTTGGAGTTTTCCGTTCAGGGGGCCTGGCATACACCCACTTTCCCTAAAACTCTATTAAACTATATGGGGTACCTCCGATTGTTGTAGAACGATGACAATTCTTAGAAAGAAAAAAACCGAAAATTTGGAGTTTTCAGTTTAGGCGGCGTGGCATCCACCCACTTTCTCAAAAAATCGTTAAAACTATATGGACCACCTCCGATTGCTGTAGAACGATGACAATTGGTAGATCGGTAAGTGCTTAAAGTACTTAAAAAAAAAAAAAATAGAAAATAAGGATTTTACCGTTCAGGGGGCGTGGCATCCACCCACTTTCTTAAAAATTCTTATAAACATACAAAGATAAAAGTTAGAAATTTATAACTTTCAGCTCATTGGTCGTGGCATCTACCTACTTTTTAAAAATTGTTGTCAATTGTATAATGCAAGTTGGATTATTTTAGAACGATGAAAATTGGTAGAACGTTATGATTTGAAGACCATACAAAGAGAAAAATAAAAACTTGAGCTTTTCCATTCAGGGAGCATGGCAACCACCAACTTTCTCCTCAGAATTGCTATTATTAATATGGAGCACTTTCGGTAATCGTAGAATTATGAACATTTATAGACCGGAAGGGCTTGATTTTCACCTGGCAAAATAAAATCTTTGCAAAAAGGAGTGAAATCACAACAAAAACATAAATGTGAAAAAAAGAGCCAAGTTCTTAAATGTAAAAGAAACTCAACACTGAAAACCCAAGATAAGACGAAATTTAAAATAAGAAACACGTGAAGCCAAAACACACAACAAAAGCTAAAGTTGTCACGTACCTATTATTTTCTGTTTTGCTATTATTTTTATATTCAATTAAAGATGCAAAATGTCTTGAGACTTTGAACAAGTGTTTTAATACTGAAAAAAAAACAACAACAATTCCAGCACAAATGTTTTTATATTTTTTTATTTGCATTTTTTCTTTTATTATTTTATTTGTATCTCCTCTCTTATTTAAAAAAAAAAGATAAAAAGATCAACCAAATATTTTTCATACAAAATTTATGTTAAGTAAATATTAATTTTACTGTGCAGTTGTTTAACCTTTAAAGTTAAACTTAACTTTGATAAAAATTATTAGATTTAAGTATTACTCTTTGTTAAAACTTTCCGATCTTTATGAACAAAATCCCTATTAAATATACTCGAAGTATTAAGAGGAAATATTTCTATGATAAGACTAAAATAATAAAAGCTGAACAGTTTTTATATAATTTGAATCAATCTTATGGTATATTTGTTAGTGATCCATAAAGGTACAGGTACATTGTACATACGAAGTACGTATACTGCACAAGATGTCTTGTTTTCGAAAAACATTGAGCTTGAGATGTTCATAAAATAATATTGTCATCATCGTGTCTTGTAACCCCGGCTGGGGGCATAGGGCGTCAACAAAACGTCTCCATCCTTCACGGTCTGCTGCAAGGTACTTTAGCTGTGGCCACGTCTTTCTCTGGGATTCTGCTTCCCCTAAGACAGTTGATTTCCATGTTGTTCTTGGTCTTCCAACCCGCCGTGCACCCTGAGGATTCCATTCAAAGGACTGCTTTGCAATTTCATCGTTTGGTTTCCTCAGTGTGTGACCGATCCAACGCCATTTACGCTTTCTTATGTTGACGTCCAGCCGCTCTTGACTTGTCCTGCGCTACAATTCCTCATTTGATATTATTTCGAATATTTAGGATGTGGCGAAGACAGCGATTCACAAAAGAATGTAGAATAATACGCTGCTGTGTGGAGCGGCCTGTGAGCATTATTTTTGTCTTTTTGCTGTTTATTCTTAGACCACTCAACTCTCCCTTCACTTGCAGTGTTTGGCACATCTCGTTCAGCCCACTGGATGTCATTTGCCAGTAGACATTTATGTCATCGGCATAGTCTAAATGACTGAGCCTTTCGAACGGTCTCCATTGAATGCCCTGTCGCTCAGCTGTACCAACACTGGCCGTCAATACGTCGTCCATCGCCAGCAGGAAGAGAATTGGTGATAGAACATCCCCTTGTCTCACACCCTGTTGCACTACGAAGGAGTCGGATAGCTGCCCATTGTGTAAAACAAAACACCTTGCGTTGTTGTAGGACTCTTTAATAATGGCAACAATTTTTGGCGGAATTCCTCTACCAAGCAACGATCTCCATATACATTAGCTGCGTTTTATTATCTCTGGGTCTGGGTCGAGGTTATCTTTTAACATGTATTACAAAAACAACATGGGATCTAGGTTTCTATCGAGGTTAATTTCAATAACCCAGATAGAGGTTTTCACTCTGGCCGGCAGAGGGCTATTTACCATTGTGAATGGATGTCAGCGATTTGCCGGCAGTATTAGGAATAGTTAGGAAAAGAGACAAGTGCTTACATGAAAAACAAATAAACATAAGAAAAAAAGAGACTGATATACAGCACTGCTTTCAAACTAACCCACGTCGTTTTATTTTCACGAGGTGAACCATATGGGTTATGAGCGATAATAAAACGCGGCTATTCTCGGTTAACTCGATCAAGAGCCTTCTCAAAATCCACGAACATGAGGTAAAGTGGTGATTGAAGTTCCATCGACTGCTCGAGAATGATGGTTGCCATTAGTTTTGGGAAAACGGAGTTTGCTACAGTGTAAGGGTTGGGGTCAGAATCCCGAAAACCGAAATCCCGAAAACCCAAAATCCCGAAAATCCAAAATCCCGAAAACCCAAAATCCCGAAAATCCACAATCCCGAAAACCCAGAATCCCGAAAACCCAAAATCCCGAAAACCCAGAATCCCGAAAACCCAGAATCCCGAAAACCCAAAATCCCGAAAACCCAAAATCCCGAAAACCCAGAATCCCGAAATCCCGAAATTGAAATCCCGAAAAATTATATAAAATGATAAATTTGCGCAAATTTTTCATTTTATATAATTTTTCGGGATTTCAATTTGAGGAAAAGTATTTCTAGATTTTTGATGTTCATAATTTCTGTTCTATCTTACCTATATGGGAAAGGCAAAAACTGTGCTAAAATTTTCATCTGAAAAATAATTAGCTTTGAAGAACTAAGTAAAACATAACGAGATAAAGAAGCAAACGAAAATAAATCAGAAGACGTTTCCTAAATATGTTCATAGATTTTCCATCCTTTTATATGTTTTATTTTAAATGAAGATGGATGCACTTACTTCGAAAATAAGTACTTCCTTACTTTATTTGTTTAATAAAACCATTTTAATTATATGATCAATTAAAACCAATTTTTTATAAAAAACTTAATGTAGGTACGAAAGTTTTGGGAATATAATGTGCCTAGGGCACAAAACAAGCAAAGCACGATAAAAGTAAAAAATTATTTTTTTTAATTCAGAATATTAAATACAAAACAACATGCTGAAGCTCGGAAGAGGGTTTAAAAACGATTTAATTATCGGAATTCAGTTAAGATTTAGATTTGTGGGACAAAACAGTTATTAATTTTACCTTTTACCTTTTTCCTTTTTTTTCAAGTAAAATTTCGGGATTTTGGCCTTTCTGGATTTTGGGTTTTCGGGATTTTAGGTTTTCGGGATTTTGAGTTTTCGGGATTCTGGGTTTTCGGGATTCTGGGTTTTCGGGATTCTGGGTTTTCGGGATTCTGGGTTTTCGGGATTTTGGGTTTTCGGGCTTCTGGGTTTTCGGGATTTTGGATTTTCGGGATTTTGGGTTTTCTGGATTCAGAATTTCGGGATTGTGTCCGTCTCCCAGCAAATAAACGTAAAAGCTAACTACATCAGTTGAACTTTGGAACGTCCTTTCAAATAATTGAAAACGGCCAGTCAAAAATATTAAAAAATAAAGATTTTATGGCAATTTTTTGAAAACAGGTGTTCCAGGGTACTGAAAATTTTTATAAATATTTTCCTATTTTAGATAAATTTTTCAGAAAATCGTACCCCTCGTCTAAACGGAGAGACTACACCCCCTCGCACACAATTTTTTTCTTGTTTCGATCCAACCAGCGCCCTCTAGCGTTTTTAGGCATTTTATGGAAAACACCCCGTATATAGCTTACCAATTAATTTCCAAGCAACTTGAAAATAAGAGCTAGTTGGTGCGACCGAGTCGTGCTTTTTATTTTCCAATTATTTTCAAGGAAAAGCAGCATTTACCGAACATTTCTGAGACCTCCACAGATAGAAAATTAGTCATTTAAATGCAAGGGGGCTGAGGCCAGGGGACTGAGTGTTTTCATAGTTTTCGCGCCAAAAACATAGTAACGCTTTGTACGAAAAAATAAAAAATTATGTAATTAGGGTTTTACTTAGCCTTTAATATAATTGTCCAGTTTATATTTCTGAGGGCTCAGAGAATTTCCCCAGTTTTGCTGTAAAATACTAAGTAAAAAAAATGTTTGCTCCGTCAGCTCAGTGAGCGCTCATGAAATATAAACTGAACAAATGTAAAAAAAATATGCCTGCTTTGCTTACATAGACAATTTTCCTGTAAATACTCATCAGGGTACTGAGAAACTGAATGGACATTCCATGATCTCTTTCACAAATAATGCCTTCTTCACAAATGAAATAACAAACGGATCTAAGATATTGATATGGTTTTATTTTCACGAGACTTAATACTTACTTCCCGCTGCTAGATCTGAAACTTCAATAGTTCTCAAAGTTAACGATATTTTTATCTGTTTCAATCTGTCAGGGGACTGATAAGAACGCCGTGGGACAAAGTTCAATGACATTTTTTAAGGAAACATAATATTAATATTAATAAAAATGTATTTATATAGTAAAAAGGTATATTATTTAACGTCAATAATTGAGGATTCATTCTGGTTTTGAAACTAAAATAAGATAACTGTATGAATTTTGCTCTTCGAAAACGGGCAGGGTACACGTCAGGGGACTGACAATTGGACACTTTGAAGAATTTTTTGAGTAATGAAAGTATATCAGATCTAAATAATTTTGTCTGGCCATGTAGATATCAATCACAACAAAAACATAAATGTTAAAAAAGGAGCCAAGTTCTTATGTGTACAAGAAACCTGTGCGTAAAAAGTCAGCCAAAAAATGTAATGAGATCTAAAATATATGCCAAGTTTTAAGTTCATGAAGTTTAATATCAAATATCTTAAGTAGAGTAATATCGAAACAATTCCAAATCATAACAGAAATTTGGTAATTAATGATTACTGATTAAAATTTGGTGGGTTCACTGGTCAAGTTTTCATACATTTTAAATTTGTGATTAAGTAAGTATTTAAGAGAAAACTTGCCAAGTAAATCCACCAAATTTCAATCAGTAATCATTAATTACCAAATTTCTGTCATGAGTTGGAATTGTTTCGATATTACTCTACTTAAGATATTTGATATTAAACTTCATGAACTTAAAACTTGGCATATATTTTAGATCTCATTACATTTTTTGGCTGACTTTTTACGCACAGGTTTCTTGTACACATAAGAACTTGGCTCCTTTTTTAACATTTATGTTTTTGTTGTGATTTCACTCCTTTTTGCAAAGATTTATTTTGCCAGGTGAAATTCAAGCCCTACCGCTCTACAAAGTTTCATAATTCTACGACAACCGAAAGTGCTCCATACAAATAATAGCAATTCTGATAAAGTGGGTGGATGGCAACACCCCCCCCTGCAAATGGACAATTCCAAATTTTCGATTTTTTTCTTTCTAAGTACTTCAAGTCCTACCGACCTACCAATTTTCATCGTTCTACAACAATCGGAAGTGCTTCATATAGTTTATAAGAATTTTTAAGAATGTGGGTCGATGCCACGCCCCCTGAACTGAAACTCCCAATTTTTTCGATTTTTTTCTTCTAAGTACTTCAAGGCATACCGACCTACCAATTTTCATCGTTCTACAACAATCGGAAGTGCTTCATATAATTTATAAGAATTTTTTAGAATGTGGGTGGATGCCACGCCCCCTGAACTGAAACTTCCAATTTTTCGATTTTTTTTTCTTCAAGTACTTCAAGGCCTACCGACCTACCAATTTTCATCGTTCTGCAACAATCGGAAGTGCTCCATATAATTTATAAGAATTTTTAAGAATGTGGGTGGATACCACGCCCCCTGAATGCAAAATTCCAATTTTTCAATTTTTTTCTTTCAAGTACCTTAAGCTCTACCGACCTACCAATTTTCATTGTTCTACAACAATCGGAAGTGCTCCATATAATTTATAAGAATTTTTAAGAATGTGGGTGGATGCCACGCCCCCTGTGTAGAAAATTCCAATTTTTCACTTTTTTTCTTTCTAAGTACCTCAAACCCTACCAACTTACCAATTTTCATTGTTCTACAACAATCGAAAAGGCTCCATATAATTTATAGAATATTTAAGAAAGTGGGTGGATGCCACGCCCCCTGAATAGAAAATTGCAGATTTTCGATTTTTTCCTTTGTATGTACCACAAGGCCTACCGTTGTGCGAAATTTCAAGTTTCTACGATGTCGGGAAGTGCTCCATAATTTTGATGATCTGTCAGTGAGTCAGTCAGTCAGTGAGTCAGTCAGTTACGGTTTTTGCGATTTTTGAAGTCCTATATCTTGGGAACTACTAATGCTAAAGAGTTGAAATTTGGTGAGCCACCTGTGTTTGGTCAGTTCAGCAAATACTCCGAATTTGAAGTTTCTGACTTTATTGGTACTGAAGTTAGAGGGGGGTTGAAAATCGCCTGAGTTTGTTCCTGTAAAAAGGGTGTAGTGCCGCGAACTTGGCTGGGCACTACCGTGCCCTTTGATTAGATTTATAGTTATAAAAAGTATCAGATAAAATACCTGAACGGTTTTTAAAATATCAGCGGAGGCGCCGAAAATACCTCGTGGCATGGTTAATGCGTTGAGTTGTCATGCCGAAGGTCTGGTTTCGATTCTCAGCCGCTACAACAAACAATACTGTTTTTTCCAAGGTATTGCTTCTTGCGAGGAACTGAAAAATCCTCCAAGAGTATCTATTCATGGAAAAATGCTTTTCATCCAGCCGTTCAAAATTAGCAACAAATTGTAGGTCCCCTCCTTTCCTGCCAACAACACTTTTGAATAACTTTATTAAAAAATTACTTTTTGAAGCAAAAATGCTAACATGCAAAATGGAGCTGAAGGAAAAATAAAAATGTTTGCAGTGTCTGTACTTTAGACATTGAGGAATGACTTTTTATGGTTCCTTGTTTCAGTTTTTTGAGATTTAATATTCAAGTTTAATTCTTGTACATATTTGAATAAGTATTAGAGCAGTGCCTCCCATTCAAAAATGCAATTGATTTAGCATCAAACTATCTGCAAAAACAAAGAAATAACGAAAATAAGAAAAAATAAAGTACCTAAAGGAGAACCTTGTGGATAGATAAGATAAGATACCAAACTTAGACTATTTTTACCTTGTTCGATTTCTTAAGTAGGTAAATAAGATAAAAACAAACCATTTTCCATTAAGAATATTATATTTGGCGAATTGTATAAAACAAAAATTAACCTAATAACTAGAAAAAACACAAGGTTTTCAATACAATTAAGCATGACATTGTGATTATTATTGTCTACTATTTGCACCTCAATCAATATAATAAAATCACAAATAAATTTCACATTCCATCTGCAAATGGTATTTGTTCATGTTCTATGTATCTATTTATCAAACCGATAATAGCATATTATAATCTACACTTAAAAATAATACATTAAATCCTACACCTATCTAATATCTTTCCAGCTGTATCTTTATAAGCTATCATGACAACTTGCTTACCATAAACATTCAGTGTCACTGATATATCAGTATTGGCTGGTCATATATGTTTTGATCAGCAACAAAGCTCTTAAAACCATTCCCCAATTTTATATTATGATAATTTATCAATTTGAATTTTTTTGATTTGTGTAGGAATATTTTGTATTTATTTTACGACGTGGTTCAATCCTCAAACCTCATAATAAATCAATTAGTCATCACTCATCATAAGAAAATGTAGAAACAAAATTATAAATTTGGTTTGAATCGTATATCAATCGAGAGACAATCATAATTCTGAAGTGGATATACCCTTCACAATAAATTTTTTGAGATACATTTTGATATCTTATCATTTAAAAAAAAACATTGTTTATTTTTTTTATCAAAATAATCGGCTTGTAATTGGCAAAACGCATGAGATTCCTTATACGAGAGGAGTATCGTTTGCTGTGTGAAAAAGAGAATATCAGTTAACCGTTAACCATCGCGAAAGCAGTGTTTCGACAAGCCATTGATGATAGATACGCGCAGTAGCAACTCGCACAACCGGAATACTAAACGATTTCAACAAACAACTTTTTGGATTTTATGAAATCGTAAAAAAAAACAAAAAGAGTTTAAAGTGAAAGATTTGAAATAAATCAGCTGTGCCATTGACGTTGAAGATCGATTTCATTCGACTTTGTTCGATTTTATTTTTCAGAGGAATAATTACCACAAAAAGTTCCGATAAAATGTTTACCTCTCGAGTGTTATGTGTTGTTTTCATTTTAAGCGGTTAGTTTGTAGAAGTTAATTAAAACAAATGTTATCTATTAATACCTGTGTTAATTTTTTTTTATAGTGCCGCTGGTAAATTGTTTTACCAATATAACGGCGAATACGGGAAATTTAACTGCCACTTCTATTATTGGTGATGTGCAACGTCCCCAACTTAGCACTTTAGATACATATCTGAGGTCACAGAAGTCGTTTGCAATAGTGAATGGTGGCAGAAATAGTGATGACGTTGTGCCATTAAGTGGAATTCTTGGATTACAAAATGTTACATCGCAAAACTATCCTTTGCCGTATCCTGTCCCAAAAATTGTTAAGCAACGGTAAGCTTAAAACTTAAAAAAAAAGGAAGTGTACGAAAAATTTAATTAAATCGGAAATGAAATTCAAAAGCTTAAAATTATATTATTGCTTGATAATAATTTAAAAGTTAATGCATATCTTAGCAGATAAATAAATAATACACGTATATGTATTTATGTATGTATTTACTTCCTCTTATAGGTCAAGTTGGAGTAGTTTTCATTTATTAAAATTGAATATAGTTTTAGCTGTATGAGAGAGCAAAATTAATTATTTACATAAATTTCCTTAACATTTCTTAAGATAAAATTTTGAGCTGAATGCAAAATCGTATTTTTTTTTTATTTAATTTAAATTTCAAAAGCAAATTTAATTATTCATTTTAGTTTCAATTCATTGAAAACAAAATTTCAAGAAAAAAAAAAAAACAAACAAAACGATGATCCACATATTTACCTGTTTTCAAAATATTGAATATTTAATTTCTACTTGCTAGGACAGGGCAAACATTGGTTTTGTATTAAAAAAAAAGAGTTTTTAATTAAATCTTGCATTTTGGTTATAGAGAAGCCTAACAGAGTGGGCTTCGCCATGACGTCCATCGACTTGTGCATCTGTGTGTTCATTATACATGGAAATAAACCTAAAAGGTTGAACTATGCATTTAAAAACCGTTTATGTGTGATTTTTCGTTTTAAAATTTGATTTTTCAATTTTCCCAAAAACTGCTCTAACGATTTTGATTAAACTTTATTGATGTTAAATCCCAAGCAATTCATACAAAACTACATTCTTGTTTTTGTTTTAAAAATAATGCAAAACAGATATATACCCCTATTACACGCCAGCATCGAAACACCTTACCGACAAAGCAACTCGATTCTGTATGGGCATTTACACACCCATTGTGTCGATGTGGGGCTGTCAAAACACTCATTTCTGAATGAGTCCACATACATCTATCAGTTTCTGCTATAATGCATTATCCTTTGATATCATTTAAATAAATAAAAAAACTCATTTCAAAGTAATCCAGCAACATGCAAACTAAAAAAAACAACAAACCGCATCGGTAAACCATTCCGTTCCTTTTTACATACCGCGTCGTCAGTATCGGCACACTATACCGGTGCAATACTACTCGAAATACTGTGTCGGTATATCTCCTTTTTACACGACCAAAAAACTTTATCGACACTATGCATCGACACAGTGTTTCGCGGCGTGTAATAGGGGTAATAGAATTGTGATTTTTTGGAAATATTGTCTTATTTTGAAGTTATTTGGGTATTTATTTTTCGTTAATAGTTCGACAAATTTTGTTAAACCTTTGCATCACACGTGTACTTTCTAATAATAGAAATTATATTGCATATTAATCTCTTTGAATGAGTACCTTTATTGTTTATTCAAGTATGTTTTGGCCGATAAGGTTTCCTATCGACAACAATACTTACCAGAATATACTATAAGAACGAAATTGCTTAAAAAAAATCTCTTTTAAATGACTTTCTATGATTATTTTAAAATTAAACTCAAATAATTGTGTGGTATAATTGCTGTTGCAGGGGTGTCATAGTAAATGGTTTTGCATTCCATTACGCTTTGGTTCTCTTGCTAGCCTCATTAAACTTGATATATAACGTTTTTAGGTTATCCCCCCGACACGTTTATTTAATTTTTTTAGAACCAAAAATAACGGTACCTGCCTCCATTTTTGTTTTTAAGAAATTTAAAAAAATCTCATTCTTCTCAAAAATATCGCCACAGATTTCTGAAAAAAAGACAATAAACTACTTTCAGTGAGCAACTTTTATTTCGAAAAATGGTTAATAATGGTAGGTATACCTTTTTAAAAACCAATTTTTTTGATTTTCTATTTTTTGAAAACGGTTTAACATGATTTTGATGATGCAAAAGCTTTAAAAACAATTATTTTTTGAATTTAGAAAAATAATTAATTGTGTTTTGAAAACTTAATATTTCGATAGCATTTCGATAGATTTTTTAGAATACACTATTCAACAAAATTTACGGAAGAAGATTTTTTAAATTTTTTAAGTTTTTTTTTTTTTTTTGAAAAGCTGTGATGAGTGGTCTTATTGAATTGAAACAAAAAGAATTCTATAGCTTCATGTGTTTTGATTTAAGATTTGTTTGAAAATAATTTTTTTTGCAGTACCGTTATTGCGTTATTTCAAGAAATGACATGATTCAATTTTTTTTTGTCTTTATTTTTTGAAGGTCGTCTATTTGTTGATTAATTATTTTTGAGTCAATCAAATGTAATGGTCAGATAACTTGTTATCTAGCTGTAATTATTTTTTTTTTATTATTGTTCTACAATTTTGTTTTGCATGGTTGATCTGACTTTCAATGAAAAAAGTTAAAGTTACTTTTTTGACTTGAGATTATAGTAAAAATAAAAAGTACATAAATGTATTTTTCAAAAAAAGTAAAAACAAAATGTTTCCAATAAAAAAACTTCAAAATATCTGTGTTTTTTTGTTTGAAAAATGTACCAAGCTTAATAGTGAAGGGTACAAAAATAATCGCTTATTTAAATTTTCAAAACTGTTATTTAATTTTGTGTGATGTCAGTATTTGATGAGATAATGATAGTCAAAGACAAAAGTATCTTTTTTCATTGAAAGTCAGATAAACCATGCAAAACGAAATTATAGAATAATAAAAACAAATTAATTAAAGCTGGATTAACGAGTTTTCTGACCATTAGATTTGATTGACTCAAAAAAAAAAAAAATCCAAAAAAAATGACAAACAAATTAAAAAAAAAATGTCACGTGTCATTTCTTGCAATATCGCAATGACGGTACATACTTGAAAAAAATCTCAAAATAAGAAACATGAATCTGTAAGAAATTTTTTGTTTCAACTCAATACGACCACTCATTATAGTACGAGAGCTAGCAACGTCAAAAAGGTAGTAATTTAAGTATGGCTGGCTTTTTGATATTATGTATGTAAGATCTCTTTAACTCCTTAGATTTGCGTGAGGGCAGTCTGGCTGTTGCAAAATGTTGCGTTGACCGCCATTTTGAGAAAAGATTTTGAAAAACGTAAATGCTATTTTCTGGACTCCTATTGGACTTAGAGTAAAAATTTTTGTTTGATTTTGAACATATGTTAAGATGTCTTTTAAAATGTTTTCTTACAAATATTTTTGACATCTCTTTAAAAAGAAAAACCAAACCAAAATATGTTTTTCGACAATAACTTTTCATTAGAAAGAGTTATCAAAAATGTTTGTAAGCAAGAATTTTTAAAAGATATTTTAACCTACAAAATCAAACAACATTTTTACTCGAAGTCCAAGAGGAGCCGATTTTGTTTTCAAAATTGCGTACAACGCAACATTTCCTACAAGCCAGACTGATCGCACGCAAATCTAAGGAGGTAGAAACACACAACACAAACAGTGACTTCTCTTCTAGCTCGTAGAATATTACAACTCTTCAAAAACCACTTATTTTATATTTTGAAAAATAATATTTTACTTTAATGCAAAAATAACTGTAGGTACCATACAAATGTTAAAAAGTCGTCAAGGGAAACCTCTTTTTTCTCGAAAACAACTGCTAAGATTTTGATGAAATTTGTTTTATGTATAAATATTTGTACCTATGGTCCAGAGAGCTGCATGAATTTATTCATTCGTAATTGTGAATCATTCACAAAAATGCGAGCTTTTTGACAGTCTCACATTTGTGATCATTGCACGTAACACAACAGAATTGGAATCGTTATCTTGCTTGCATTCATGAATCTCTGAATGTTTGGGGGCTCGCACTCAAACCATTCAATGAATCAGCTAATTCACAGCAGCTGTGAAATTTATGAGTACTTCACAAGTTGTAAGTGGCTCACAAAACATAATATACTCTCTCTACTTACAATGAGTTCATAGCACTAAACATAAAATGAGAGAAAAAAGAGATATCATGCTTTTTCCACAAACCATCTGTAGCATACTTTTATTTTAATTTAAATTAAATTTTTGTACAAAAACTTCCAAAAAGTTTAAAAAGTATTGTAGGTATATCAAGAAAACAATTCAAAATATTTTTTTGAAAATTCGATGTATCAAGATCAGGATAACTTTTTTTTTTTAAGAAAATTATAAGACACGAAACTAGCTAAAAAATGTTAAAACCTTGTACGCTGCTTATGTAAAACGAAAAATCCTACACAAAAATGAAACAACGAAATCATAAACGCAAAATTAAGTATTACTTTCCGTTCTGAAGTACGCTGTTCAACGAGCTAAATTGAATATTGTACCAGACTATTTGGAAAAGTCTACACTCAATACAAAATTACCCAGGCCATTTATTGGGTGAAAATTTTGTTATTTCTTTCAAACACAAATTCAAACACAAATATCATTTTTTCCCACACAATAAATAGTCTGGATAATTAATTGTGTGCGAAAATAGAATGTAGACGTCTCCAAATAATCTGCTACAATTAACAATTTCGTTCATCGAACAGCGTACTGCAGAACGAAAAGTAGAACTAAATTTTTAGTTTATAATCTCGTTGTGTCATTTTTGTATGGGATTTTTCGTTTCGCATCAGCAGCGTACTAGGCTTTAAGAGAAAGTTAGTAAACTATTACATAAGGTAAACGTTAGGCTGTTTAAAATGTTGAACTGAATAAAAGAGATGAACAAGGTTTTTATTTTGTTTTCGTATTTTTATTAATTATTATTTTAAAAGGTTCTTAATACTTCCGAACTCAATCAAAATAATCATTGTTTGCACCATCGAAGTTGTCCAAAGAAGAGGGCACCAAGAACTGATAATAGCTCCGTTGTAATCAGTCAGAGGATAAGTAGGTTTTTTTGTTGTGTGGTACCGGTCAGCGAACATTTATGCTCTTTTAAAGGCCTGGTCAA
Organism: Dasysyrphus tricinctus; assembly: GCA_963921185.1. Lineage (NCBI taxonomy): Eukaryota > Metazoa > Arthropoda > Insecta > Diptera > Syrphidae > Dasysyrphus > Dasysyrphus tricinctus. The sequence goes on along the minus strand of OY992531.1, from coordinate 41,419,842 downwards.
ACAGAACGCGATCCGGCGATACGATCAATAGAATACTTCACTGGGTAAAAAAGATCGAGGCAATCAAATATTGTTTGTAATTTCTCACAAAGATCGCCGGATCGCGTTCTGTTTGACCAGGCCTTAAGAGAACATTCTTCTGAAGAAGTTTGTCATCATTATTTGTACAGGGTGTTTACTTATGTTCAGAAAGTTTTTGCTTGTACTGTTATAACGAAAGTGTTTATAACTCTCTTCTTGGATTATATAGAATACAGCTGATAAACTATAACAGATAAACAAGTAAAGAGCGTAATAATTTTAATCGAAATTTATTATTACACATCAGCTATAATAAATATTATCCATATCACTTGGGCTTGCAGTAAATATTCATATCATTGAAATATGCATTATTACCTAAATATGAAAAAGTAATCTTGAATAAATATTACATTGCTTTGTCGGAGAGAAAATAAATTCATTTAATAATTGAATTCATAAATTCTATTTTTAACAAATATAATTTAAAAATGGCAATAGTAATACCAAAGCTGAAAATGTGTAAAGACTTATGTATATAGTTCCCTTCCTTAAATCAATAAAATCTAATATTTTACATCTAAAGTTAGTTCCACGAGTTTAAGATTTGGTATTAACAATAAAATGGCACTCGACTTTTAAGTGCTGGGTTTGGCTATTTAATTATATAAATCTATTGCTATACCATAAAAGAATAAAATGCAAGACTGGGTAATTACGGTTCAACTTCAAGGCTTGTGGTTAAAGTATTGTGAAGATTTGTCATGTATACTGCCATCGTAAGGAAAAAGGGCGTATCTCTATGTTTTTAATTTTGAGATTGAAATATCAAAATATTTTTGCTTTCCTCTCATTCAACTTAAATAATTTTGAAAATTTTGAAGAACAATTTCTTATTAAAAACAAATTTTGTTATTTAACCGTGCGCATAATTTTCACTTATTTTAGTGATTGTTTAAAAAACTGAACTTCCAAATGTTAAGCTTAGCAACTTGCCTCATATGCAACTTGCATGAAACTTTCAATGAAATACATAATGTGTTCATGATTTTTAGCCATTTGCAGCTGGAAAGCTTCATATAAAAATTAAACACTGTTTAAAAGTTCCAATTATGGCACTGAGTCAATGTTTTAATTTTGGGCGTTTCCATCCGCCCTTTTTTCTTAGGATGGCAGTGCATTGGTTTATAAATATAAAAATGACAAAATATAAAGTGTAAAAAACGTGAACGGATTAAAAGACAAAAACATTGAAATTTCATTAAAATAGGCGTTTTTCTTTTTTAGCACTGAGCAGAGGAAGGAGTAGGGCTTGACGACCTAATTGGAGTTAGCTCTGAGCACTGAGCAGTGTATGAGCGCTCTCCGATATAATTTTGAAACACATCTGAGCACTGAACTGGCATATGATTGCGATGCGTTCAACGCACCAAAACTAACTTTTAATTTTTATCTGACAGCTGGTCAATTAAAGACTTGAAAAATTAAAAAAATCTGAACTGAAATTGATGTGTTGAACGCACCCATTTCAAATGATTGAAAAAAGGATGAAGTTTGCTGCACTCAATAATTTTCTCCATTCGTCATTTCATTCTGATTTCTGAGCTCATAGAGAGTTCTCTGAGCCACCTCTGATTAAAAAAGAAACACAAGTTGAGTTTTCTAAGTGCTCTGAACTAAAAAAGAAACGTGTCTAGATCTTTTTTTGTGCTATGCTCGAGCCTAAAAAAGAAAAAACTTACCACTTGCCTCGTAAAATCCGACCATCCGTAATTCGTTCAGGCTTTAAGCCTATGATTTATAGAAAAATGTAGGGACAGACGCCCAATCCTTTGGACAAACCACTTTTCATCTGATTATAGGCTGATTTATTAATAATTATTAATATCGCACGAAACCAAAACTTACCCTTTATTATACATAAAACCAATATTTACCCTGCATAGGAAGCAAACATCGATGAATCGAAGGAATAGCAGTCTAAAAACAAACTTATTAACAATGGAAGTAAAATTTTTATCAAATTATCTATTAAGTATTCCAAGCATATTTAAAGCTGATACTTACACACATTCGTACGTGGTTGTATGAATCTATTTTGAATTTAGAACCAAATTCCATATACCTACATAACATACATACAATTATCAAAATTTATTGTGGCTGTCACGAAATTTCAATTAATTAAAATTGAAAATGAATTAGGTTTTTATTTAGCCATACTTCAACAGAATGGACTCCATGATTTTGATTGATTAAATAATTTGCCATTTAAATACACTTATAAATAATTTCAGAACTTCTTAACTGCCTGTACCTGCAGATTTTTAATGAACTGGTTTATATTCACACTCAAATACTTTTTATTTCCATAGGTACTTCACAAAAGTTATTAATTTTTATTTTAAGGCTCTCCAAAACCAATAATGTGAAGAATTCGGAACGACAACGAAACTTTAATTTCGTTTACATTAATTTACACGGTGATAATTGAAAGCAATTATATTTACGCGATCTGACATCACTTGCAAAAAACAACAACAAAAGCGAACGAAGATTTCGTCGTGTCGTTTGTTGGTGTGGGAGATTCCGAGGATTGTATTTTGTTTGATTATTTACTTATAGTTTGGTCAGGAAACCGAATCCCGTGCGTTTTTTAGCGAGGACCTATTTTTATGTTTGAATTTATTTTTTTGAGATAAAAAGGATGAAATTTAGCCTGAGATTTATTTTTTTAAATCCTGTCGTTTGGACGCCATTTTGCAAATTGGCGCCAAATCTGGGCCAAATGGTAAAATAAAGAAAAACTCGTAAATCAACTGGAGAATTTCCATGGCTAAAATAACGGTTGATGTCTTAAAAGATAGGAGCAGACGCACCTTTGGGTAAAATATCAGTGTTGCCACTTTTCGGGAACATACTTTTTTGAGATCAATGGGCGGAACCTCCAATTTTTTGGTATTTTTTAATATTTTGAACATGAAAAAAATAGTGGAAACGCCTGCAGATGCCAAACGCATGTTGGGAAAATAACGAAATATAACTTACGTGTTGAATAGTCTAACCTTTTGGGAAAATCTCAGTGCTGCCACTTTTAGGGAACAATTTTTTTGTGTGTCAAAAGGGTGAAATCTCGATTATTTTGGAAGTTTTTAATGTTAGCCCTGTTTTTTAGTGCATTTTTATCTTCGCTTGAAAAAAAGTAGCATGTTAAATAAAACAACAATACGGAATTATACCAGTTTGTTGTTGTAATTAACATGCTACTTTTTTCTAAGCGAAGATAGGAATGCATTAAAAAACAGGGCTGTTTTCAACATTAAAAAACATGTCCATATACCAACCACGTGGAGGAAAAATAATGAGATATGTATGTCTTAAAAGACAAGTGTAGGTAGACCAACCTTCGGGTAAATTTTCAGTGTTGCCAATTTTCGGGAACATACCTGTTTTTATGTCAAAGGCTTTTAATATTTTGAACATGAAAAAGTTGTGGAAACACCTCCAAAAGCCAAACGCGTATTGGCAAAATAACGATTCACGTCTTAAAGGTAAGGTGTTGAATAGAAGCACCCTCGATTAATATTTGAGCTTTATAGCGTTTAGGGAACATAACTTTTTTGATGTCAAAGAGTGGAGTTTCCAATTCTTAGTATTTTTTAATATTATTAACGTGAACAAAAATTTGGAAACGCCTCCAGACTCCAAACGTGTCTTGGAAAAGTAACAGTTGATGTCTTAAAAGGTACATGTTGAATAGATGCCACTTCGGTTAATATTTCAGTGTTGCCACTTTTGAGGAAGATACTTTTTTGATGACAAAGCGTGGGATATTCACTTTTTTGGTAATGTTAAATATTTATAACGAGAGAAAAGTTGCGGAAATAACTCCAGATGCAAAACGCATGTTGGGAAAAAAAGTTGCAAAGTTTTGTCGTGTTCAAAACATTCAAAATTTACAAAAACATGAAAATCCCTCCCTTTTAATATAGAGAAGTATGTTTACTTTGCCTTTATTTTCCCAATACATCTTTGGCATCTGGAGGCGTTTCCACTATACCGTAAAAGTGGAAGTCCAAAGCTTTGACATGCAAAAAGTATGTTCCCGAATAATCGGTAACACTGACACATTACCCATAGGTGCGTCTACTTAGCATTTATCTTTTTAGACATCAACCGTTTTTTTCCAAGACACGTTTGACGTCCAGAGGTGATTCCGCAACTTTTTTCACGTTAAAAACAACCAACAAAATGAGAAGTCCCTCATTTTGAAATTAAAAAATAAGTATGTTCCTGAAAAGTGGCAATATTGAAATTTTAAAAAAAGGTGCGTTTACTCAACACTTATTTTTGAAAATATCAATTTTTAATTCCCAACACGCGTTTGGCATCTAGAGGCGTTTCCACAAACTTTTTCAAGGTTTAAAATATTAAAAATGATCAAAAAAGTGGAAATTCCACCCGCTGACATTAAAAAAGGATGTACCCGAAGTTACGTCTACTCAACACCTATCGAAGATAGGCTATCTTTTAAGACATCAACCGTTATTTTTGGGCGCCAATTTTCAAAGTGGCGTCCAAACGACAGGATTTAAAAAATCATTCTCAGGCAAAATTTCATCCTTAGCATGTGAAAGATAAATTTCAAATGTAAAAATAGGATCCCCCCACTCAAAGTGCCAGGATTTGGGTTTCCTAACCGGAGTACAGCTTGGGCACCATTTTACAATAGGGCTGGATTACAAAAATGACTTCCGGGCTAAATTTCAGCCTTATAATCTCAAAAACAAATTCCAAACATAAAAGAAAGGTCCCCGCCAAACTGTTACGGCCAATGAACGTTTATATTTGATAAAAACGGAAATACGGTCGTTTAATCAGAAATACCGGTTTTCGACCATCTTTTTTTTAAATTTGTGAGTTTTTATTTTGATCAAAACAAATTAATTGGCAAATTTCAGTCACATCTCAATAATTTTTCCTAGTGGTCATGTGTGGAGAAACGACAATTATGTCATGAATTATAACGAACCTATCGTTGCGAGTTCCATCGCTGCAAATAAACCGGCACTTTTCTATGGTAGTTTAATTTTCAGTTGAACTGAGTAATAAGCTTTAAAAATAAAAGTATGGGTCCATTTTTTCGTAATGAAATTTTACCTCAGAATGAAAAAAAAAACCTCAAAACCATGAAAAATCAACCCATTTCAGAAAATGTCTGTATAGTAATTTTTTTTGCTATTGCTTTTCATACACATATTTGGGCCACTTTTCATTTTTTGTTTTTTTTTATAAAAGTTATGAATTATTGGCAACACTTCCCGATTTGTATAGGGTACAAGGTTATGTCTTTCCTGAACTTCCGTTAATATTGCATTTTGGGGAATTCTTAACGCTATCGGTCGTATTTTAATGATTTGATAAGTGAGTAAAAAAAGGTAAATATTGTTTTCTTATCTACAAAATCTCATCTTTACTTAAAGGTAGTAACAATTTATTTTTGTCTAATTTTTATTGATACTAAAAAAATATTTGCACTTTGACTAGTGGGTTATAAAAATTTAGACACTCGTGCTGGTTTTGATATCTTATATACTTCTTAATAATTGTTGATCTATAAACAAAGCTTATCTTTTGCTTATAAAAGCTTATACAAAATAGAAAACAATATTGTGTTTTTTCTAAAGTATATAAGATATTTTTGGGTAAATAAATAAATTTGGGCCCAAACAGCTCGTGGAGAACCAGAGCCTAGTGACTTTTTACTCTCAACCATTCCTGTGTGCGTGTTGTTGGCAGGAATTAAGGGAACCTACGATTTTTTGCTGATTCCGAACGGCTAGATGAGAAGTAATTAGTCATGACAAGTATACTCTTGAAGGATTTGTCAGTCCCTCGCAAGAGGCAGTATCTCGGAAAAAACATTTCTGTTTTGTCTGTGTTTAGGTGGCAGCGGCTGGGAATCAAACCCAGACCTTTGGCATGACAGTCCAACGCAGTAACCATTATGCAACGAGGTATTACCGATATTTTTGGGTAGGTGATACGCAATTATTGGCTAAATCGATTTTTGAGGAATCGCAATAAATCGATTTAATCAATGAACAACAAAGTAAAAAATTCAATGTGTTCGAATTATGTTCAATGGAAAATATGGTTGAATTGTACTCAGTATACCTTCGCAAAAATTTTTTTTTCAATTTCCTCAGGAACTGGTATAAGAACATTAATAAAATCAACGAAAACTTATGGGCAAATAGTAGGTCTGTTCGCGTACTTCCCAAAACTACGAATTTTATTTTTTTCATATGAGCTTTGATAGAACTTTGGGCTAAATTCGTAGAAATTCGTGGTTTTGGGAGGTACGCGAACAGACATATTGAATTTAAAGCAAATCAGAATAATATTTTTTCAATTTTTTTTGTTTCGTGCCATTCAGTCATACATTTTATTTTTCTTAAATTTGGTATTTACATGAAGCAATCACTTGACTTCAGTTGGCTGCTGTTAGCAATTCACATAGCCCAATATATAGAAATCATTGAAAAGTTATACATGGCGTATACGTGACAAAAATCGACAATTGTTCTATTGCAAATAACGGATATCCTAAGAACAAAAATACACAGAATAAAGTAGTAATGAAGGTTATATTTCTATAATCAAGGACGATGCTTATTTTCTATGGACAGTGGCTTGGTTCCCTATCCCAAAAGGTTAAAAAATTGCACGATACCTACTTGCTCATTCATGTTCACTACAATTTGTGTATGTGTCAAAGGTTTATTATGAATGGTTTTCACTTAAAAAATTTGTATATTTTAATGACCATCATATCACACATCCTCTTTGAACAATCTGAAATCGTATCTTCCTGATCAAAGTTTATTTTTATGTGTCTACCTCAAAGTCACTGCAGCGTTACTTTTACCTTTTTTTAAGAATTGTCCTTAATTAGCTTAAGAGCTTTGACCGGAATGCTGGTAAATTACATTGTTTTTTTTAAACAAGATAATTATATAAAAATTGATAAGAAATCATTTGTAAATAATGTATATAAATGTTTAATTGAGTTCCTTTGTATATATACATACAATATACATATTAATATATGTTTGTATTTTAAGATAAAATTCTTCAAGGGTAAGAAACTTTTCAAGGATGGTTTACGTTTGATTTATCTGATAAAAACTTCATAAACAATTGGAATCAATCATACCTACATATATTTAACAAAATAAAAATAATCATCATGTAATTTTATCAATAATATTTGTCTCTATTTTCTTTGCAATAATTTTCTGCGTGGACTTCTTTAAATATTTATGTACATAAATTTTCTTTACACTTGTTTGTCTCAAGATAAAAAAAATATAATATCAGCCTTTGCTTTCTGATCTCTATCAAATTAAGAGTATTTAAATCTTTTGCAGTGACATTTTTTTCGAAAACTGTTAATTTGTATTATTGCGCACTTCTACATAAAATAACAAATAGTTACAAAATTTTTCACAGTAAACAATAAGTTTAAATAACCTGAACCCGATTATGTTACTATCGCCTTAAGTTTAAATTTATATTATTTGCCTGTATAAATCAACCAAAATGATTTGAAGAAAGAATTATTTATTTTTCCTTTTAGTCCATTTGCACACAATGTCGGGGATGTTTTCCTGTCAACTTTCAGTTTATCTCAAAGCAACAAATCATTACGAATCAAAAGTAACACAGAGACAAATGCTGTTCGCAAAGGATAGCTACTATAATAGTAATAATACAGTGAGCGTCAAAAGTGAGGAAAACAGAAAATATGATTTCTGGAGTTACATGAAATTTAAACAAACAAATAAACAAAAATTGCATCAAAATATAAAAAAACTAAGGATTTATTCAAAAGCAATAATTCAAAATAAAAATAATTAATTTCTTCCAAATAAAAACTAAATATACTCCATATTTAAAACGTTTATTTTTTAGCTTAAATCCCATGTAACCCCAGAAATCATATGGGTGTTTACTCTTTTTTGGCACTCACTGTATGTATACATTAGGGTGGTCGTTATAACGTTTTTTTTTTTAGTTTTATTATTTGGATGGACCTAAATCAGCTCTAAATGAAGAAAAAAAAATTCCCTACTTTTTTCAGATTTTTATTTTCATCCCTATAGTCGCTGTAGGGGTAAATTAAATTTCAGAGCATGTTGGTGAGAAGTAGACAAGAAAAAAATCTTAGCGGAGGGGGGTAATATTTCCAACCGCTTGGAAGGGAGGGGCAATTTGATAAAATAATTGCATAAAATAGAAACAAAATAACAAAATAACACTTGCAGTAATGTTTTGTATAGCTTTTTGGAAAGCTGCAAATCCAAACTACCCCAAAATTTGACTGAACTATGACCGGTTTTCGGAATATTGAATTTTCAAAAAAAAAAAATTTTAATTTAAAGTTTTTTTTTCAAAATTTTGATATGGGTGAGCCTGAGAACTGTGATTCTTTGTGTCCTGTGCTTTTTTTGTTATTTAATGTAATGTGTTCGAATAGGTATATTTTCGGTTTGAATTGGATAAATGGCTATTTACTACAATCTACATTCGATATCATGACTAAATTTGCTACTTATTCCACATGGTTTGGAAAAGTGTCCTAAAAATGTCTGTACCGTGGCATGTCCGTTCCTTGTTTTCCCGATTAAATCAACTTTTTTCTAATGAAATACTTCATTGAATAGAAATTTTGTTCATATAAAGGTTTGTGTGCAATACTTGCACTTATTGCTGAATAAATGAAGCCACAAAAATAAAAAAAAATTGTTTTCAATAAGTTTTAATTTTAAAAAAAAAAATAAAAAGAATCACAGTTGGCAGAGAATCACCCATATGCAGAATTATTAAAATTATTGAAATTGGTTGAGTCGTAAATGAGAAAATCGAAAATAAAAAAAAAAGAACGTAATATAAAAAAAAAAATAGTAATAACAGATTTTGGTCATTTTTTCTTTTACCAAAAAGTACAACATATCAACAGTAATGCATTGATTTTTTCATCAAAGTCGTAAGAGCCATTTTTGAGGTACTACGAAAGTACTGTTAATTTTGGAACTAAAAAAAAATAGCATAAAATTTTGAAAATATTTTTAAGGAAACATTTTGGTATGCAAGTTTTAAGGCTTTATTAATGTGCAGACAAATATTAAATTTCCAAAAAAAAATTTCAACTCGTTTTTGAGACACCGAATTTTTCAAAAAATATTTTAATTTTTTTAGCTCTACGGATGATTTTTTATGAAAAATTTAATTTAAAACCTTTTAGCTAAGTAAAATCCTCTAAGAGTTTTAACAATCTTGCGCATAAATTTAAGGGCATTTAATTTTTGTGATATTATAAATCTTACTTTATTGAAAAATATCAGATGGTGCTTCACCTTATTTTTTTATTTAACATTAATGCTAATATGAATATGGTAATCAATAAAAATAAAAAGATTTAAACAAAAATAATTTTAATTTATTAAATTTTAATTTTAATTTGTATCACAACTGATACCGAAACGCGTCGCTATTTATTTTTAAAAATTTATGTTGTGATACAAATTAAAATTAAAATTTAATAAATTAAAATTATTTTTGTTTAAATCTTTTTATTTTTATTGATTACCATATTCATATAAATACACAACATGGAGACCACACCACAAAAAAATTAATGCTAATAACGAGTGAAAAAACGGGCATAAGACTGAAATTGTTTTACAGTTGAACATTTTTTTTATGTTTTTTTTCTAAAAGTATTAATTTTAAAAGCAATACAAATCTGTCAATAAGAAGTTTCATCCAGAATCCAGTCGTTTTTTTTATTTTATGAAATTAAAATTAAAAACAAAAATTGTTTATAATTATTTTCTTTCTAATATTAAATTTTCTGTTTGTTTATTTCAGTTTATCCGTTAGCAACTCCAATGGCTTGGATATAATAATCAATGACTTAGACATTGATCCAACATCAGACTATATTTCGCTGACGCCACTTAATATCGATGGCACTGAGAGTCGTCCAATTATTTTGACGGGAAAACTTAAAGAACCTCTAAGCATCCGATCTTTGGGTTTTACCCGAGCAAATCTGATCTTTGAAGCTAGAACAGTCGAGGGTCATGCACATAGAGGTTTTTCAATTAGTTATGTACCTTATGGTGAAGTTCGTTCACCAAGTACGCAACCACCTGATTACACCTTATCGTACGATCAGTTGCAAACTGCAAGTAGGCTCCTGGTTATTACTAAGCATGACCAAACCCCAAAAACTTGGGGTAAATTCAAAGAACTTTTAGCAAATTCTGCGAATTTCTATATCGATGCTGAAAAACTAACTCTGGAAAAGGCCACACCAGAGAATGTCACCTTAACCCGGGTGGCAGAATGTTTCGAAAGTTGGCCAGACTCTGAGAATTGTATTGAAGTTGAATTTGCAGTCACACTTTACAATGACTCCAGTATAACACCAACAGTTGTTGATCCTTTCCTTGAAGATCTGACACCTCGTGAGCCAGCGGGTATGAGTGATCTTCAGTTGGAATTGATGTGGGATAAGTTTGGTCGTTCTGCATTCCTGGAAAGTGGAATCAGGGAGTACGTATTGCCAGACACCAGATCAGAAATACTCAAATGGGTAGGTATTGCCATTGGTGTTTGCGTGTTGATGTTTTTGGTTCTGGTTGCGGTATTTCGATCTCCAGCATTCCGAGATCGCTGGGTGGAGGATGATGAAGTGGCCATAAAACCCAAGGAGGAGACAAACAAAGAATCAACAGTTGATATAACAATGTATCCCTCACCAGATCAGATTATTCCGGAAATGTATCCCGGTTATCAAACAGGCGCAGTTACCCATACTCACGGACGGGCCTATGACAGTATGTTTTATTGAATGTATAACTTATTTATTTTTTCTAATTTGCATATCTAATTGTATTGAACAAAAATTACAGCAATCAATGAGGAAAACAAAGAAGATGAAGATGCAAAAAATAATAATAATAATATGTAAGTAATCTTTTTTTTTCTTTTAATTGTGTTGTCATGTTGACATTTAAGTATTGAAATGTGACCACTTAGAATGTTAAATGATGCTAATTTAGAGATGTTTTTGTATATTAAATTGATGTTATTTGACAGCAGATTGATTTGAAAAATTAACATTTAGGGTTATCACGATTGTAAAGATAGTTAGACTAAGAGATAATTTAGCTTTAAATACAGATTAATTACAAATTAATTTTTATATTGTTTAGTGAGATTTGTGTATCTGGCTTATATCAATTTCAGTTGCGTTTTTGTTCTGATAATGTGATAATGTTGAGGTATGGTATGAGTGAGAAAGGAGTGCAAAAGGAATTCTCCGATTTTCTAATCGAAAACGAGAAAAATTTACTTCACTATTCTTTTCCGGAATGATGCACTTTTTTCGAACTTGGTCCTTTATCAAGGCACCGTTTAAAACCGGTTACTCTACCATTTTCAGCATAAAGCTATATGGCGGTTTCAAACTGTTTGAAACTCGACATGGAACACAGCTAATGCTACGCAAATGACTTGACTTTTTTTGTCGTTGGCTCTCAGTCTTTAAATAATTTATGTATGTGTATGTGTAAATGACTATAACAAAACTAAATGTTCTTAATTTCTAAATCATTTGCGATATTATGTGCGTAAAACTAATCAGCTTTGTAAAGTTATCAAAATTAGGCCTCCTATAATCACTTCATTAAAAATTAGATTATTGCTGATACTCGTAGTTTAAAAACCATAATTTTCTCCATCTCCGAATTCTATAGTAAATAAATTTCTTATCAATTTTTAAAAAGATAGGTAATATACAATATAATGATGTTTAGTCAAACTGTATACATATTCATATACATACAAATATTTGTTCAGAAAATTACATATCTCGTCAAAATGTGTTTAACTCACGAAAAAATTGAGACGCTTAAATATCTTTCATAGACATAAGACATCCCTTAGATAAGATCCGAGAACGTTATAAACTAATTAATGTTAATGTGAAACTAAATGTTTGTGTACTTCCCAAAACTACGAATTTTAATGAATTAAAGTATAAATTTATTTTCTCATGTAAACTTTGACATAAACTTTGAGCTGAATTTAAGGGCGTACGCAAGATTTAGATTAGGTGGGGGCAAAATCATTAAAAAATAGTTTTGGTGCAAAAATCTTGCTTTAAAATGCTTAAGAGAGGGGGGGGGGGGGGGGCTAAGCTCCCCACTAATTCCATTTGAGAAGTCAAACGGGATTTGTTATTTTGATGGAAACTAGTGAATTCAGCGTATTGAAAATAAAAATATTCTTACAAAAAAATAGAATTTTGAATGAAAACAACAATGATAATTCCAGAAAAGGAATTTTTCTCTATACAAATTTATGTGTTTATGATTTTTTTTTTTTATTTTGGTTGTGACAGATAACCATTGAAATAAAATGCACGACTGGGTCGCACGTACTTGATTTTATGTTCAAGACACTGCGGGTTTAAGAAAATTGTATATAAGAACATGGAAATTATGAGAGAAAAATACGTAGAAGAGAATCATGAAATACGACATTTAAATGGGCTAAAACAACTCCTTTGACAGTTTGAGGTGAAAAAACAGAATACCATCTCAATTCTTGATGAAATATGATTGTATGGGAACAAAATTTAAAATTATTGAAGCGGTTTTTTAAAAGAAATAATTTCTTATATATAAAATTGTTAAAACATTTTTAAGAACAAATTTTGGTATGCAATTCAAAAATATATATTTATGTGTATATAAAAACTAAATTTGAAAGAGATTGTCAACCCGTTTTTGAGATATCGAAATTCCAAAAAAAAAAAATTCAAACTTTTTTTATAAATTCAAAAACTTTCTTTTTTGAAAATTTTGATATGCAATGTTATTTAATCTTATCTGAAATTTATCTAAATCCGTTTAGTCGATAACGAGAAAATTCAAAATAAAAAATACGTTCTATCACAGGTGCTATTAATAGTTGCTAAGTGTAAAATTTTATAATTTTTAGTAGTAGATCGTACTAAATTTAGTATATGAAAAAAGTTTGATAAAAATCGTAGGAGTCGTTTTTAAGCAAAAAAATATTTTCTTTTGCGGTTTTTTAACTTTTGTATGGAAGGTACCGTTATTTTTCATATACAGCTGCGGTCAAAATAATAGTAGTAGTGCTTACCAAAAAACAAGAATTGAAAAAAAGTTAATCCTTCAATTTTTAACAAATTAATACCCATGTGATTTTCAAATTGGTGTTTTTAAGCTTTTATTTTCGAAAAAAGAAAAAATTTCAAATATAATATTTGATCCGATATTTTCAAACTAATTGAAGAACCTTTGAAGTACAGCGGTCAAAAAAATAGTAGTGCGAAGATAATACACCTTTAAATATCACAAAAAAGCAAAGTTAGGGCAACATTTGTATCATAAGATTTTGTTGAGGGTTTGAACCTTAAACTCACAATTAGTCGCAAGTCATTTGTTGGAAAAAACAACAGCACAACGGCGTTGCATCAAGTTTATCAGGTTTTCACACCTTTCTACGCTTATCGAGCTCCCTGAGTGCTGTATAGCTTCCCAAAGGGCTTAATTGTTAGTTGGCTGGCAACTAGTAATACATATATTTCTTTGCATCTCACAAGCAAGTTTTTAATGAGATTCTAGTCCCGGAGACTGTGTGTGTCAGTCCATCACATCAACTCTCTTTGTCTAGAATCATTGCTTCGCAAGTTTACTTAGGCTTTGGGTCATTTGTCTCACTGAAAGGCCCATTTCAGTAGCATTTCATCTTAAGCATACGGTTACGGTAGCTTTAATTCCAGTATGATCTTATCACAGATTTGCTGATGCATGATGCCTTCAATTCGGTGTGTTGGAAAAACACCACAGAAGGAAAAACATGCCTAAACCATTATGCTGGGTCCTCTGGGTTTAATTGTTTTTGCTTTGAAACGTGGATTGTATTCTGCATTTGGTGGCCTTGATACATAATGACAAGGTCCATTTCCACCATATAAAACAATCTTGGGCTCGTCTGACCATAGAATATTCCTCCAATTTGATGGAGGCTAATCAAATGGTTCTTTCGAGAATTTCTATCTTTTTCCTACATTGATTTTTGTCACCAATGGTACCTTTTTAGGGATGTGGGCTGCTTGCGAATACTCTCATAAGCTTCTACGGACCGTTTCATTGCTGGCATCAACACAAAATTTGCCTTTAATTTCAGAATCTGGCGTAAAGGGATTGATTTTGAAATACCTGGTGACTCGTTTTATCAACTTGGGTGGCAATAGCGGCTTCCACCCGCCATTTTCTGACTTTAGAAATTAAATACTTGCTTTTCTTGCCATTTTTGGTGAGCATTCAATTAGGCACTGAACCTGCGCATAAGATTTGCCTTCCGATATCAGTCTTCTAATTAGAGCACGTTATTCCGGTGTGCTGTGTTTGCCTCTTCCCATTGCTGGCACAAATATGACCAATTTTTCAACAAAAACTATGAAGATGTAATGGATTAACAAAACCCAACGTTTTTTGAAATGTTCAATTTTAGAAATAAGGGAGAAAAATAATATTTCTTCACATAAACCGTTGCACTACTATTATTTTGACCGGAAGAATTCGTAGCTTTGATTAATAACAGTTGTTTATTTGTCATATTACCGTTGGAAAAAAATGTTTGTGTACCCGCTCATTAAGAAAATATTATTAAGTCAAAATGCAACAATTTTTTACTATCAACGCAATACAAAATTTTCAAAACTGAAGTTTTGCTATTCTCTTACTTGTACTACTATTATTTTGACCGCAACTGTACATACCTGTGTTAAATTTTCTAAAAATATTTAGAAAGTACTAAAAAAACTCTTAAATATCGAGTTTCAAAAAAATCGATCATGTCGTTTTCGAAATATTTGATTTTCCAAAAAAAAAAAAAATTGAAACATTTTTAAAAAATCAAAAAAATATTTTTTCAAAAATTTTCGTACGCAAAACTATTTATATTTTTTGGAAGCTTCTTTATATAAAAAATAATTGAAATTGGTCGTACCGTTTTGAAGAAAATAAAAAATTAAAAAAAGGTTCTTTGGGAGGTACCATTAATAACCATTTCTGAAAAATGGTTTTCCACCCAAAGGAAGCCTTTACTAAATAAAATTTATTGAATTTTTTGTAAGAAAAGTTAATATAGTTAATATTAAAAAAAAAATGTTTTCGAGCTTTTTTTGAGAAAAAAAAACGATTATGTAAAATTGCTAAAAAAAATTGTACGGCAGGTACCAGGTACCGTTATTTTTGGTTCTAAAAAAAATGAAAAGAACGTGTGGGCATAATCACCAAACACCACTATGTACTAAGTTTGGAGAAAATCGATCGAGCCGTTTAGGCTGTAGACGAACAGACAGACAGACAGAATTGTGCCACCCACTTTTTTGGTGTTCTCTATCATCGTTATATCAAGTGTGATTGTTATCTCAAAATTTTTTGTTTGCACGAATCCAAAACTTGCCTTATAGTAGGGGAGAGTGGGTATGTATGGGACATTTTTCAGTTAAATTTCAATTACTGGCAACTTTTAAAGCATATCTGCACAAAACAGTTTTTTTAAGATAAGAAATATTGTGGCACCATATCCAAAATAATAAAGCAACCAAAAGTTTAGGAGAATAAAAGCTAAAATTCATCTTATGCACCACCTTCATATGTCCCATTCCTATTGCTTTCAGGAGGATTGGGACAGCTATGTGGTGGAATGGGACATCAAAATACAAATGGGACTGAATAATTGCCCGAAAAAAATCGCAAGTGCGTTTCTTGACTAATGCTTGCTGAATTGGGCCCATTGTTCTCACAAAACAGCGTTCACATTTGGCACAAGCTTTAATTTGTTTTTCGGAGAGACCCTTTTGTATGGGAAAATTTAGGCCGGACTCATTTCGAAATTAAATGAGTTCGAAAATTAGATTATTTTGTCTCCTTTGTATTCATTTAATTTCGATATCTTAAAAGGGTCTAATGCATCTGAATGTAAAATGTTTCCGTTTAAATTCGAATCTTCCTCTGTGGGACGTGGGCTCCACGTTCGGAAACACTGGTATAGATGCTTCATTGGTCACTTTTTTTATGGCTGCATGAATTTGAGTTTCAGTGGCTCTTTACTTGGTAGTGCAGGAGGAGTGGGATAATGTCCCATTCCTCCCGCATAAGAGTGTCCCAATCATCCTGTAGGGCACCTCAAAGAGATAAAACATAATATCACTTAAAAAATGGCACGTACATAGCAAAATTAGATATAATTAACTTCATAATAAAAGTGAATTGCAATTTCATTCACTCTTTTTACAATAAGTTCACTTAATAATTATTTTTTTTTTCACTCAAAGTTTATTCAATGATTTTACTTTTTATGATCAAATTAGCTTTTTTTGCTCTCCACTGCGTAAATTCAACCGCGCACAAGATCTGCTTCGTTGACGGGTAGATACAGACTTTAGAACTAATTTGTGATCAACAGAAACGAAAAAAAGGATACCACGTTGAGGAAAATGCTTGTGTCCCATTCCTCCTGTGTCCCATACATACCCACTCTCCCCTACCTAATATCGCAAGTAATATCAGGTTTTCACACCTTTTTTTTTGGTAATCCATGATGCCTTCAATTCGGTGTGTTGGAAAACCACCATAGAATATTCTGTATTTGGTGGCCTTGTTACATAATGACGAGGTCCATTTCCTCCATACAAAATAATCTTGGACTCGTCTGACTACAGAATATTCCTCCAATTCGTTGCAGGCCAGTCAAAGTGGTTCTTTCGTGAATTTCAATCTTTTTGCTGCATTGTTTTTTGTCAGCAATGGTACCTTTTTAGGGCTGTGGGCTGCTTGCGCATGTTCTCCTAAACTTCTACGGACCGTTTCATTGGGCATCAACACAAAATTTGCCTTTAATTCCAGAAGCTGGCGTAAAGAGATTGATTTTGAAATGCCTGACGACTCGTTTTATCAACTTGGGTAGCAATTAGCAATAGCGGCTTTCGCCCGCCATTTTCTGACTTTGGAAATTAAATCCTGGCTTTGCTTACTATTTTTGGTGAGCATTCAACTAGGCATTGAACCTGCGCATAAGATTATTGCCTTCCGATATCAGTCTTCCAATTAGGGCACGTTATTCCGGTGTGCTGTGATTGCCTCTTCCCATTGCTGACAAAAGTATGACCAATTTTTCAATAAAAACTATGAAGGTGTAATGGATACACAAAAACCAACGTTTTTTGAAATGTTCAATTTTAAGGGAGAAAAATAATATTTCTTCACATAAACCGTTGCACTTCTATTATTTTGACCGGAAGAATTCGTAGCTTTGATTAATAACGGTTGTTTATTTGTCATATTACCGTTGCAACAACAAATGTTTGTGTATCCGCTCATTAAGAAAATGTTATTAAGTCAAAATGCAACATTTTGTTACGATCAACGCAATATAAAATTTACAAAACTGAAGTTATACTATTATTTTTTTATCGCAACTGTATATAATTAATCTAAAAAAAAAAAAAATACTGGTGATATGACATTTCAAAATACATACATATTTAAAAAAAATTGAAGCACTTGATTATTCTGATTCTGGCTTACCTAATGGATAGACTTTTTTTCGAATATTAAACTGCATTCAAAAAATAATTATACTATTTTTTCTTATGTAAAATGTATTTGCATATGTCGACTTACTTTCAATCTCCTCAAAAATACTGTATTGTAACTGTTTTTGCAATTAATATAAAGGAGAATAGGCGGCTTCGTCCCATTGGTATAATGTAACACTTTTTGACCTATGTATATCAATAAATGGTACATACTTTATTTTGTACGGGCAGCATATTGTATATACATATATAATGTATAAGTGTGTATCTTGTTCAGAAAAAGTGTTATAGCGGTTTATTTTTGTTTATATTTACTTTCATTGAGACCTTCCATACGATATTGTAGGTCATAATGTGTTACAACAATAGGACACAAGACGCAATTCGTACAATTATGCCTGTTCTCCTATACTGAAAACATTATTGTTGTCTTCGTCATTTAACATTCAAAACCTATGTAGGTCTATATTTGGCCGTTTTCGAAAACGTCATCTTAAACGCAAACATTGTGTTCGATAATGCAGCTTGCCAAATAGCCCAGGAAAAATGTACTTTCGCTGCGGAAAAATTCCAAGTGAAGATTTTTGAATGCAATTATCTTTATTTGTGCATAAGGAATACGCATGGGAAAGTCTACAAACGAAACTGGCTTGCGTTAAAAGTTATTCAAGGTTAAATGTCGAAAATAATGGTTTTTCACGTACAACTTTGAAACGGTACATGGTATTAAAAAGTAATGCAAGCAAAACTAGTAGATAATGTGATTATCTACAAGAAATGTTAAAACACTTTTTTTTCTCTGACTGATGGTTAAGAAGATATCGGCGTTTCAAAAAACGTAAATTGACGAAAATATCCCTTTTTTGCGTATAACTCAGAAATGGTGAGTGTTATTGAAAACATTTATAGACAAAGTTTGTACACTATGTTAAACCGTTTCAAAGTTGTACGTGAAAAACCATTATTTTCGACATTTAACCTTGAATAACTTTAAACGCAAGCCAGTTTCGTTTGTAGACTTTCGCATGCGTATTCCTTATGCACAAATAAAGATAATTGCATTCAAAAATCTTCACTTGGAATTTTTCCGCAGATTGGTAATTTATTTGTACATTTTTCCTGGGCTAAAAGTCATATGTTCGAAAATATTATCTGCGGTGCAGCTGTGCAGTAAAAAAATCGGGTTGACGAACAAAATATTTAAAAGTCAGAGAGCGTGTTTGTAAACGTTAAATGCTTTCGAAATGTCATGGTTTTTATTGAGTGAACACATGTATCTACTTCGGTGAAGTTCGAAGAATTTTCTTCTTTTTAATTAAAATTGTGAAGCATAATAAATGCTAATATAATTACATCTAAAAAAAAAAACAGTGTATAGCCTGGCCAATTCAAAGTCGGCAAATTTGAATCGTTTTATGTTAATTATATCATTAAGTAATATCTATGTAAATGTAAAGCTAAATTAAATCTCAATAAAAGTTGCTACTACTACTACTAAACGTTAAATGCATTTGCAAGTTAATAGATTGACGTTGATCAAACTGGTTTTGTGCAAGCAGGACGATTGCATATTAGACGATCGCAGTACCTGCGTCCAAAAATGACGATCATTTGATGATCAAATTGACTTTGATTTGATTATCAGTATGGATTTGTGAGAAGAAAATCAACGGTAACAAATCTCCCTACTTTCTTGCATAAATGTTCTAAAGCATTGGAAAACGGGAATGAAGTTGATTGCACATATGTACACTGACTTTTCGAAAGCATTCGATCAACTTAGCCATGAAATTATTTCATTTAAAATTAAAGCCTTTGGTTTTCCATTTTTTGTTACATCATGGATAAAGTCCTACCTTGAAAAAAAATCTTATCAAGTTAAATTCAGAAATTGTCTTTCAAACTCATTCAGTGCTCATTCGGGTGCTAGGGAAGTCATCTAGGCCCATTTTTGTTCATTCTCGCTATAAATGATGTTACTTCATGTATCCGATGTAGTACTATTCTTATATAATATGCTGATGATATGAACATTTTTAAAGCAATACAATCAAATCATGACCATATTCTCCTGCAGGCTGATATTGACAATTTTAATGTTTGGTGTGGGAAAAACGGTCTTTCTCTTAACCCAATAAAATGTCAAACTATAACTTTCTCAAAAAAAAGCGAGTAGTGAGTGCTTATGACTATTCCATTTCACAGCACACACTCTGTCGTTTTAGTTTCAGAGACCTGGGTGTTCACTTTAGTTCTTCCATATTTATAATGGTATACCTATTATCTTACCATATTTAAATGTTTTATATGTGTATAACTTTGTAAATTGTTTAATTTTGTTTATTTTTATTTATTTATGTACTTGTGTTAGCTCTGCTTAATCTACTAACCACTAACACATGCACTCATGATGAGCCTCTGATTGTAGAATGGAGCTTGCTTTAAGCTCATTAGAATTCAGAATTCTGAAGTGTAAAAAAAACCTGAATTACATTTTATTTATGAATCAAAGAAGACAATAAGGATTCTTGTTCCGAGGTACATATTTAAATCTAAGGATGTGGCTGCTCAAAGCTAGGGACCTCGTACGTTCGGCAACCGTGTGAAGCGAATTTGAATTATTCATTTTACCATACATCGCTCTTCGGCCCATTAAAAAGAAGCTATGTGGTTGTATCAGAAATGTAAACAACTTTAAAAAAGCGGTTGCAATTTTGTAATTGAATTTTTTTTTTGCCATCAATTTAATAACTCTGACTTCATATATTTTTATTTTTAGGAAATATATTTGTGTATATAAAAACATCAAGAAATATTATGGAAAAATAATGTTCTTTTTCGCAACTGAGATATCAAACCAATATGAGTTGATTCGGAGCGATGTATAAATTAGTTGTCTTGTAAGTTCCTTAAATTAATAAAATAAGCATTTTTGCTAGCTAGCAAACAAAAGTATCGTTACTAACTTATGTTCATTCATAATAATTATGTGCTTTATTTTGTCTGATTGTTCAGATTTTTAAATTGAATTAATTGCATATCAAACCAAGCTATTTCAATTAATTAATAAGAATATGCTTAAAAGTTGGTCCTATTGAAATTCGAATGTCATTGCTTTGAAATTGTTCAAAGTGCTTCAAATCCTCGCCAAACAACCCCAACCTGATAACCTTGCTTTATTATTTTAAGATGGTTTTGAATTATGTAGGTCGAGGTCGAGAGATTATTAATGATTTGTATTTCAATCTTAACGTGAAACTTTACACAAAATAGGGAGCATAAATATTTTAAATTAATAATCTCTGGAAGTAAAATATTATTTTCAAGTTTAATAGAAGCATAAAAAGCCATTCCATTCATTTTTTGTCAAAGAAAAATGTTTTATTTATTTTGTAGTTTAAAAAATCATTTTATTTCTTACAAAAAATGTCTCTTTTTGTATTTATATTTTGCAAAAAAAAAAAACAAAAACTGTATATATTCAAACGCTAACAACAATACTAAAACTAAAGTGTGATTAAATCAATAAACTAAGGCAATAATAACAAACCATACGTGTTTCTCGTTTCAGCGGATGCATCAAAACACGTACATTGCAATCTCAGCCGGATAACTCTGTGTAAAGCAAAACCACAAACAAAGAGGATAAAACAGGAGAAGGATCACCAAATATTATTTATAAATAAGATCAACTATGTGATAAAAATATATTTTGTTCTATACATTCTATAGAAAAAAAGAAAATCAAATAAAATTTAGTTAAAAGTTAAATTAACCCCCAAGCGGGGTCAGTCTTTTATGATGATTTTCCCGATTTGCAGTGCCAATTGAAACTCACACGATATTAGTCGACGACACAAATGACACACGGTGGATGTTGGATGAGACTCAAAGATTTCTCTCAATCTCCAAAGGGCAACTCGTTTAATCCTCTAACTTAGGTCTGCAGTCATCTGGGTTTATAAGCACCTTGATAAGATACTCCACTGATGGTCGTTCGGCGGTCCGGTATACCTTAAGACCTTTCTCTTCGATGCATTTGCGGGTGCTCGGCCCAATGGCAATTAATTTCTTCCCTTCGAAGCTCAAGTTGTTCTTGGCGAAGTGGTCAACGGTGCAATTGACCCCGGATGGACTGAAGAAAGCCATAAACTCGACGTTTTCCTCCTTCAAAGCCCTATCGAGAGTATCGCCCAGCTCCGGATGACATATAGTCTCATAAACTTCTACTGCATCAACAAGGAATCCATTGACAGCCAACTTTGAGAGCAGCACATCAGTTCTCAGATTGCCACACGGCAAAAGGAATGGCTTCTCTTTATCCCCATCAAATGTCTCAATAATATAGTCAGCCAAAGCACTTGCATTGCCAGTCTCCTTGCCGCGAGTAAACAGCTGTTCTAGCTTCGTCATGGCCAAGTTATGCGTGACCTCGCCAACAGAGTAATTATGCAACAAATGCCAACTCTTTGGCATTTCCCTCGCCTGCAACGCTTCACGTACTGTATCTATGCACCGCGGTGAGGTGAAAATAATGCCGGCATATTGTTCCGCATTTATCAGCTTCTGGCGGAGTTCATCTAGTTTTTTGAATCCGAATCCCAGAGTCGGCACAAAGATTGCATTGAAATTGTTTTCGCGCAGTACTTGGGCGTACGAGTCGGTGGAATCGGATTCGGCCTTAAGAACAATGACGGTACGTGCTTTCATTGTTGATGTCATTCGTATATGGAAAAATATATTTATTGCACAATTTTTTTTCTTTTATTTAACAAAATTTAATTCCGTCGGAGAAAAGTTATTTTTATTTTTAATGCGAAGAAAACCAAAGAACTTTGTATTTTCGGCCTTCAAAAAAAGTGACACCTGTGAACCTGTACTATTCTGACAGTAGACTTGGGCTGCACAAAAACAGCTGTTGGCTGTAGAGCGACACCTTGTTGTGTGTGCGAGAACAGCGTCGGTATGGTAGTTTATTTGGAGACGGTTATCTTTGAAATTATTTTGTAATGGCAGTTATAGCGGAAGGAAGCACAACTTGATGGATTCTCAACTTTTTGTATCACTGTATTTGTTATTAATAAATTAAAATTTTTATCCCAACCACAAAGATGAATTTGCAAATAATTTATTTGTGCATAAAACCTTGTCGTCCAAATCCATTTTTTTTATCATTTTTAAATGTTTCTGAATTGAAATTGAAATAAAACAATAGAGAGAACAGTGTCGGTATGGTAGTTAATTCTGGGGCGGCTATTTTTGAAAAAAAATGTTATGGCAGAAGGGTATATCCGATTGGTAATCTGGAAGGGAAGTTCCCAATAAAAGAAACGATTTTTATGTCGATGATGAAATGGAGTAAATGAAGCTGTGCGTGAAGTATTAACGATTTTTTTTTATTTGAGAGGCCCATATGCCATTATGGAATGAAATATAACATCGCTCAAATGTCCGTCGCATATGGCACAATGAGTCTTTCGCATAGATCCCACTGAGTTTATTAATCGACAGTCTGGGTTATATTTACTTTGAGGGCATTGGCCAATTGAGACTATTGGTATAGAATTGTGACTTCAGAAAACCCTACAAGAAAAGGTCAAATCCTAGCCACACGATCTTGTCGGTCAATTAGCGTCACCTCCTTTGTGGCGTCAGCTGTGATGAGTGTCATTGTGGTGCTGTTCCGTTAGAATCACATTTTTATCACCATTTGAATTTGAGCTAAAATAAATTGTTTAGCGTTGATGGTAAAGGTCCCCGTTGACTGAATTGAAGGATTTAACTGCCTGGCTGGGTTCTTCTGCACACTCTCATGGCGAGCGTTGATGTTTTCAACAGATCCTGCATTTCATAACAAAAATTAAGTTTCCTGTAATTTGACACCCTGGAATTCAAAGTGTTTGTTTCCCCAAATAGTACACCCAATATGCAGTAGAAGAAAAAACGATATTTTAATATTCAATTTTCTCAAAAACTACAAGACATTTTAGCAAACAGTTTTCAGTATTTGATTAAGCATAAATGAAGGTATTGAAAACTTATAATGAAAATTGTACTTAATAGCGAACAATTTTTCAAAAGAATAGTTTGAAAAAAAAAAAAATAAATTTTTAAGTTTTTAAATTTAAAAAAAGGAATGGCTTCTCTTTATCCCCATCAAATGTCTCAATAATATAGTCAGCCAAAGCACTTGCATTGCCAGTCTCCTTGCCGCGAGTAAACAGCTGTTCTAGCTTCGTCATGGCCAAGTTATGCGTGACCTCGCCAACAGAGTAATTATGCAACAAATGCCAACTCTTTGGCATTTCCCTCGCCTGCAACGCTTCACGTACTGTATCTATGCACCGCGGTGAGGTGAAAATAATGCCGGCATATTGTTCCGCATTTATCAGCTTCTGGCGGAGTTCATCTAGTTTTTTGAATCCGAATCCCAGAGTCGGCACAAAGATTGCATTGAAATTGTTTTCGCGCAGTACTTGGGCGTACGAGTCGGTGGAATCGGATTCGGCCTTAAGAACAATGACGGTACGTGCTTTCATTGTTGATGTCATTCGTATATGGAAAAATATATTTATTGCACAATTTTTTTTCTTTTATTTAACAAAATTTAATTCCGTCGGAGAAAAGTTATTTTTATTTTTAATGCGAAGAAAACCAAAGAACTTTGTATTTTCGGCCTTCAAAAAAAGTGACACCTGTGAACCTGTACTATTCTGACAGTAGACTTGGGCTGCACAAAAACAGCTGTTGGCTGTAGAGCGACACCTTGTTGTGTGTGCGAGAACAGCGTCGGTATGGTAGTTTATTTGGAGACGGTTATCTTTGAAATTATTTTGTAATGGCAGTTATAGCGGAAGGAAGCACAACTTGATGGATTCTCAACTTTTTGTATCACTGTATTTGTTATTAATAAATTAAAATTTTTATCCCAACCACAAAGATGAATTTGCAAATAATTTATTTGTGCATAAAACCTTGTCGTCCAAATCCATTTTTTTTATCATTTTTAAATGTTTCTGAATTGAAATTGAAATAAAACAATAGAGAGAACAGTGTCGGTATGGTAGTTAATTCTGGGGCGGCTATTTTTGAAAAAAAATGTTATGGCAGAAGGGTATATCCGATTGGTAATCTGGAAGGGAAGTTCCCAATAAAAGAAACGATTTTTATGTCGATGATGAAATGGAGTAAATGAAGCTGTGCGTGAAGTATTAACGATTTTTTTTTATTTGAGAGGCCCCATATGCCATTATGGAATGAAATATAACATCGCTCAAATGTCCGTCGCATATGGCACAATGAGTCTTTCGCATAGATCCCACTGAGTTTATTAATCGACAGTCTGGGTTATATTTACTTTGAGGGCATTGGCCAATTGAGACTATTGGTATAGAATTGTGACTTCAGAAAACCCTACAAGAAAAGGTCAAATCCTAGCCACACGATCTTGTCGGTCAATTAGCGTCACCTCCTTTGTGGCGTCAGCTGTGATGAGTGTCATTGTGGTGCTGTTCCGTTAGAATCACATTTTTATCACCATTTGAATTTGAGCTAAAATAAATTGTTTAGCGTTGATGGTAAAGGTCCCCGTTGACTGAATTGAAGGATTTAACTGCCTGGCTGGGTTCTTCTGCACACTCTCATGGCGAGCGTTGATGTTTTCAACAGATCCTGCATTTCATAACAAAAATTAAGTTTCCTGTAATTTGACACCCTGGAATTCAAAGTGTTTGTTTCCCCAAATAGTACACCCAATATGCAGTAGAAGAAAAAACGATATTTTAATATTCAATTTTCTCAAAAACTACAAGACATTTTAGCAAACAGTTTTCAGTATTTGATTAAGCATAAATGAAGGTATTGAAAACTTATAATGAAAATTGTACTTAATAGCGAACAATTTTTCAAAAGAATAGTTTGAAAAAAAAAAAAAATAAATTTTTAAGTTTTTAAATTTAAAGTTAAAAATTATTTTTTAAAAATTTAATTAAATAACGTACTGTAGTTGTCTTTAAAAGAAGATATAGCGTGGCATATTGTCGTTGTTTCTCTTTTGAGTAAATTTTTTTTAGAAAGTTGCGTCTAAACGGGGGGAAATAGACAACCGCTGTGAAACGATTGTTTTCTTGTCATGATCCAACTTACAGGCACAAGCTTTTTGTTACACCTTTGGAAAAACACCCTGTATTATACCTAACTATCTGTTGTTTTCAACATGGAACCCAAAAACAATTTGAAATCAACAATGAATACCACTTTGTCCTTTAATAACTTTGGAAGGAGTACATTAATTAGATTAGAAATTGGGATCTTTTTAACGAAGATCAAATTCTCTTTAAGATTCCACCCTAGGCGTTTTTCTTTTTTAATTCAGGAAAGAGCTCTAAACAGAGTCCGAGCATGTCGAGCATATTCTGAACATCATCTGAGCAAGTTTGTTCTGACCACCCTGAACCATTTTTGAATCACACCTGAACACTAGCTGTCAAATGCTGTGTGTTCAGCATTGAACTCAGTCTGCTCAGTCATTTTATTCTGGGCTCATAGAGCGCCTTGCACACTCAGAACGAAAAAAGAAATACAAATTTTTAGCACTGAACGCTCAGAGCTAAAAAAGAAACACAACTTTTTGTTTTACAGTTCAGACTCTGCTCTGAATTGAAAAAGGAAAAACCCTCTTGATCATTTCTGTATGATAACCGCTAAATAAAGAAGGAAACATAAAGAGTTCCCATACGATTTGTATAGATTGTAGCGTGTAAATCGGTAGTGCAACGTGTGGTGCACTTTGCATGTGGAACGCGCCCAAGAACCCGAGTGTCGAAAGTCGGCTGCAGATGTGCCTGTCTTTGCTCGTCACCATCATTCCACTTTCTGCAGCCTTTCAATCGCGCTCGTAATAAATCAAAAAGTTTCTTTACAGTAATCTAAAGCTGTATTTGATATTAAATTACTGTAATAAAGTATCTT
Organism: Dasysyrphus tricinctus; assembly: GCA_963921185.1. Lineage (NCBI taxonomy): Eukaryota > Metazoa > Arthropoda > Insecta > Diptera > Syrphidae > Dasysyrphus > Dasysyrphus tricinctus. Next base: position 41,393,135 of record OY992531.1, on the reverse strand, counting down.
CAGTAAATTAATCTAAAGTTCTAATAGATTTGTATAACTTTGACTTTATCCAAGATCAATAAAGTAGCGAAAACGAAACAATGCAATGAGTTTCAATTTCCCAACGATACCCACTGAAAGAAAGATACCGAAGCGAAGCTGTAGTTGGGTCTGCTTGTAGATCCCACAAGATAACAGAAAGTATAGGAATGAGCAGCTTCTAAATAATAATATTAAGGGCTGACATTTTAACAGGCTTATTATTTCACTTAACTCTAACTAAAAAGCTTTAAAAAATCAAAGACATTTAATTTTTTTTTGAATCAGTCTAGTATGTATGTATGTATGTATGTATACTTGGGTTCGTTCCTGAATTTTTGTAATTTCTGTGCATTTCTGCTTCATTTTTGATTTGAAGCCTCTCTTTCTGCATAAGTAGGGCACATATATCACGTAAGTAAAAGGATACATGATCCAAAGCATGACCCTTTTTCATTAAATAAACTTGTATTATTTTCTGGATTGGCTTGCAGCTATAACACTCCTCTCCCTAAACTTGTCGGTCTAGAAAGAATGTTTTTTAATAAAGGCAACCATAAACAATGTATAAGGAATAAGCCATCTTATAATTTTCCTCAATCGAAGGTTGATCTTACATACATAATCTATACAGTAATGAAGACATTTATATTCCCATCACGAAGCTTTAAAAACAATCAAGCAATCAATATAGATATACATATATACGTGGAAAGCTTACAAGTCCAGACAAAATTAACCCACATTGTCCAGGAAAACACAACACACTACTAGCTTCATTCCATACTATTCATTCCCACCCTCTTTACCTATACTATTTCTTGAGCTATAGCACATTCAAAGTCACCCAAGAAAACCCATCAGATGAACTTGCCCACAACGTCCCAACATAAGTCTTCTAATCCTTTCAAAGACAAATTGAGTTATATTCCTTTCATTTTGATTCAATTCCTCAGCTTTGTTAAAGCCTCACATCTCACAACAACATCATTTTCTTTGCTGAACACACAAACCAATGCTTTACTCATATGTCAGAAATAATCTCCCAACCTAATCCCTTTGGGTCCCTATAGCTTCTCTTATAGCAACAGTAAATGCGCACATTACAAAGAATTATAAATACACACAGAGCGCAATGAAGTCCTTTTAGGCTTTAGGGACAACTCATTTAATATGAAAAATGGCATATAGACCATATATCTATACACACATATGGAGTTTCACCATCACCAAATTTTAAATTAAAAATTAATTATCCAAAGTATGTATCCTTTTTTGTGTGAATATAGATACAGGAACTTAAGTAAAAAAAAAATTAAATTGGCTCCATCTGAAATCCTTTCTACTCACAGACCACAAGTTCGTAACCCTAGCATTGCATAAAATGTATAGGTACTTCGTATTTGGCCTTCTTCTTGAGGAAAGAAAGACTTGTTCTCTCTTGCTTGCTTTCATGTAGTAACGTACATAAATCTGGATCACTCGCTACAAGTATAAAAAAAAAACATAAAATTGTTTGCAGTAACCAAATAGAGAGGAGGTGGTTTTTGGATTAATCGTTATAGTACCTACCTATTTGACATCAAAACAAAGCGTCAAAGCTCCCCTGTGATCCGATTCCCACACAAAGGCTTATAGGTCCTGTAAGTTACTCCATGGTCCCTCTTATCACTTAAAAAATAAATATTTCACCCACATTATCACATTCAGTTTTGCTAAGTTCACTATTTAGTGAAACTGTTTATCCGCAGACTATCGTTTCTACCTCTTCTCGTCCACACAGCTTCTGCAGAAATCGTTAGAAAATACCCCAAGACACGTTGCGTGCTTTGTTTGCCTATAAGACTGTCCGGTTATGGCTACCTAGAATGGAGCTGATGTGAAATCTACTTAGAGATATCAAGCACTTGGATCGCATTAAATTACTGGCCAAACAAGTGGTTGTGGTGATGATGTTCCACCTAGCATAGTAAATACCTACAGCCTTTACCTATAGTACATACTTCCTCGTAAAGTGAACAATCGCCAGTGGAGATTTTTTGACATTTCTCACTGGTACAGACCTGCAAATGTGTTGTGAATGTTTGACGTTTAACACTACATTGCCTCAAATGACTTGTAATCGAACTGTTAACTGTTCACCAAGAGTTCCCTTACATTTTGCACAGGAAATTTTAAACGAACTCTCCACACAGCTTCAGGATTTTTTTTTCAACGATAAACTATAAACAGCATCAATTTTTTGTTTATCTTTTGAAATCGAACTGTCAACTGTTCTCCAAGAGTTCTCGTACAAAACTCTCCACCTTTGTTTCCACACAGCTTCACAAGCACGTTCACGGGTGCATAAAAATGCAACTATGCTTGTGAATCATGTCGTAAATCCCTACAAAATTTGCATTTTTGTTCACCCGTAAACATGGTCGTGAAGCTGTGTGGAAACGAAATTGGAGAGTTTTCGTTTACGTGACAACAATTGCTCAAAATTGCAAGCTTAATATTTCTTGTATGCACACTTTTTCCATCCAACCAATAGCCAATGAAATAATTAGATGTAAAAAATGTACGTACAATTTTACACCTGTTCGACACGTGTTTAGGCAGGTAGACAAACGGCTAAGGGTTCCACACTTCAAAGGCTTTCAATGATATGACTTACAACTTTACGAAAATGACTTCACTTTTTATGTCGTTGGCTCTTAGACTATATGCCTCAGCAGCCAGCACCCAACACAGGTGAATGTTATAGCGTTTTCGTTCGGCAATCCGGAAGAACTCCCCGGCTCAAAATGCCAACCGAACGAGTAGCAACACTTTTTTGGATTCTGAAGGTTGGGTTTTATTGTGTTTGTTTGATGAAATGTTTGCGTTATAATGTAGTTAGTATAGACCAATTCCGGAAATTTGACATTCTGATGCTGATGTCTGTGGTTGATATCAGGTTTTCTTTCTGCCAAGATAAATGTTCTTTAATCGCCATAAGTTCCGCCTGAAACACGCTGCTTTAATTAGGGAAACGGAAGGAGTTACTTAATTTAAGTCTTTCTGAGTACACACCTCTCCACCCACTCCATCATCAGTTTTCGATCCATCTGTCAAGAAATGTACGAGAACCGACATCTTCTAAGAAAGCCATATCCTCCGACAGAGCTCTAAACAAGGAATAGTGAATTGAATGTTATTGCCGAACTCTTGTTTTGCGATGGTGTAATCAATGTGAATTGGGACTCTTGGGAGTGATCCGAATGAATTCAGATTTATGGAATGTGCAACATCAGTGTTGGTTCACTGTAAGAAAGATTTTATGTAAATGTTTGCATTAGCAACCAACTGTTTGATGAAAATATCGACAGTGCTACTGTTGCCTTTTTGACTCCTTATTGCATGTTAAGTTTCCAGCTTAGCTTTTTATCAAAAATATATAACGTGATCAGTGAATGTTAAAAGACTTCCTTTGATAGAAGGAGGATTTACTTGAGTGAAATTATACATATTTCCATCAAGATCTCCCTTATGAGTGTTGACGCACCCAACCGCCCATTGGGCTAGCTTGTTTAAAGCGTTTTGTAAGAATTATTTTAAAATAATAAGATTCTTTCTAGATATGACAAAAGCCATCCTGATTAGCATAGGCAACCCCACACTTCAAAGATTATTGTCAGCAGCTCATTATCTGCCAAGTTCCATAGAAGTAGAGATAAGACACCACCTTATGCATGTTATACCTACTTCTACTCACAGACCCTCTTGCAGAATTTATAAGAAGAGTCGCTCCATTAGCCATCATCATTTTTGAAGCAGCTAGGATTGTTCTTAGTCTAGATACCTCCGAAAATTCTTTTATTTTTCTACAGAAAATTCACCAAAGAGAATGTCAAAGCTTTCTTATATAATTTAAGAGTTTCGTTTCCTAATATAATTCCCGATTCCGACACTTCTCGAGTGCTTTCAGCTCGCTGGAAACATTTTCGGCTATCTTACCTGAGTGGTTCAAGTCCTTAATCACTCCAACTGTGGCTTCTTTTTCCCCCTAATACTAAGTTTCCCCTTGTCATTTATCAACTGACAAATGACGAATCTTTGCGTCTCACAAAATGACAAGTGGAAATACTCAAAAATTTAGGTTCGTTGAAGTTAACCCACATTGTCGAGCCATGTTTTCTTGACAACACCAATAATTGTCAAAGAAAACATGGGTTTGTCAGTTCTCAAAAAACACCAAAGGGCTCTCAATTGTGTTGTTGAGATAAGCAAGAAACAAAATTTGTTTTAAAATTGAATAAAAAAAATAATAGTTTCCATTTTCTACTTCAATTTGTTATTACTAGAGGAAATTTGTGTACTCCTTGTATTTCTGTTTCAAAAACAAAAGAATAACCCCAAGCACGTGAATCCACAATACAAAATTGCTTCAGAGCTCATGCCACTTACCCAGCGGCTCCATTAGCAATATTTGAGGCAATAAATTGCCTCACTCATTGCTATTGCCTTAAATAATGCTAATGGAGACGCTTTGTCAATGGCAATGGCAATATTGCCTAGAAGATGAGAGGCAATTATTGATTTCCATCTTCAAGGCAATAAATTGAGGAAAAATGGGATTCCCCGTAATTGTGAATGGCTTCTTTATTGATTTTTTCAATTAAATCGTAGAATATGAGAACGCACATGACAAAATATAGTGAATTAAAATTAAATTTTATTAAAAACAGGGGATTTGAACAGCATTTGCAGTCAAATATTTCTATACACACATTTTATAATTGAAATTGCCTGGCAATGAAATGCCCACCCAAGCAATAAATTGCCATTCCTATTCCAATTGCAATTGCCTCAAAAATTGCCAATGGAGCCACAGCGTTAGACAGTTTATTCTTTACCTCCTCAACTCGCCCAAGGAAAAAACCTAGTTCTACTTCAGGGCGACTCTAGGTTTCAAAGAAACATAGTATTGGCTCTTTAGGTTAAGTTCAGTTTTGTTTTCAAAAAGCGCTTTAGGGTGACCCCAGGGTGACTTAAGGGCTCAACGAACAAACCTTTGAAATTATTTTGAACTAAAAACACTAAGGTTATTCATACAACAGCGTGAAGCCGTCGTAAACGTAGTAAAAATTTAAACTCGTAATTCTGTCAGAATTTGTATGGAAAATTTGACAGATTCACGCAGTTTACAACTTTACAATGTTTACGACGACCTTACGCTATTGCATGAATACCTTTACTGTTTGTCAGACAACAAATTTGAAAAAAAAAAAAAAAAAATGGAAATAGCTAAGTTGACAAACGAAATGTCACTTTGTCTTTAACTGACAGAAAGTCAACTCTGAAGTAAACAATGGAAATTAAAAAAAATCCCTGATAAAAAAAGGTACCAAAATTCGAAAATATTTGGGAATCAAACCACAAATTCTATGAAAATAGACAAAAATTATATTTCTTCGCTCTAATGCTCGGTTTCCACTGACCAAAGACGCATTTTTGCGTCATTTCACAAAATGACAAGTGGAAATACTCCAAAATTGGTGGTCTTTGAACTGACAAACACTGTTTGTCCATGAAAGACAACAAATTTTAAAGACAAGTGGAAACAGCTCATTTTACAAACGAAATGTCACTTTGTCTTTAACTGACAAAGAAATTTTTTTGGCAACGTGTTTTAATTCTTTGTCAATGAAAGATATAAATTTGACAGCTGCTTTAATAATCCAATTTGAATGTGATTTCAGAAAGTGAAATTGAAGTGAAAAAAAAAAAAAAAAAAAATAGAAAATTCCAAATTAAAAAAATAATGGGGGCTATCGTGAATAAAATATCCCACGGAATTTTTCCTATCGTCAAAAACTAAAAACGTGAATTGTGGTCACAGTTTCTCTTGGAATGTATTGGCATCGAAAATGAATATTGCATGGCCATTTTGATCGACCGAATTTGAACCAGCATGACGAAAAAGTGGAATATTAGCCGCATTTTTTTATCCTCATGATCTGATCCGGATCAGATAAAAAAATAGACAGGATCTTAGTTATGTATATACCCGTCTCTTTTTGCCTTATGCTTGTTTATTTTCACGTGTCTATTGCCTCTTTTCTTTGCACTATTGAGACACATTCACAATAGTAATTTTTGGATCATTGAAATAGATCCATATAAAAAGCAGGATCCCATGTTGTTTTTGTAATCACGTGTTAGAAATTGATCCGGATCAGATCATGAGGATAATAAAATGCGGCTATTGTTGGCATTTCCAATTTTAGAAGATTAGAGAAATTTCATGAGATATTTTATCCACGATAGCCCCCAATGAGCGACCTGAATGTCAGCAACAATCCATCCACTTTAGAGGATGATAATGTCCCTAGAAAAAAAATAAAAATAATCAGAGCATCAACTCTGGAGTGGACAACAGAAATGAACCATTTGCTGAAACAAAAGGTCCAGCAATTCGAAATTATTTGGGACTCAGGCAATAAGTACTATAAAAATAGAATTATGAATAACAATTCGTGGGAGTCGATTTCGAAAGCGCTGAGAATTCCCTAAAGTGAAGTTGTATTGCAAAAAAAATCAGCTTTAGTCATGCGCATTCTCCTGTCAAAAAATCTCGGTTCCTTACAACACAGGTAGAGAAACAGATTTTGTACCAAGCAATCAGGTTCTTTTCGTTTTTTGTTTTCCTCTCGTTCCTGGATCTCCATTTCTGTACCAACAAGCACCTCAAATGAAGCAAGAGCATAATTTAACCTAAACAAAATCACCCCGATTACAGAATCCGACGAATGAGCTGCGGAGGGAATCAGACTCAATTTTGACATTTTTACTATGAGCCAAATATCAAAATTGAGTCAGATTCCCTATGCAGCTCATTCGTCGGATTCTGTAATCGGGGTGAATATTTTAATTCTATTATAACACAACAATTCAAAATAACTTACTTTTATACTGAGCAGAAACATGAAATAAGCTTTTCATGTTCGCAGCTTCGCACTTTCATTCAAGATGACTGACAGCTGTGAAAATTTGCTCATTGATAATATGTATCGTTTCATAAAAGGCAAAGCAAATAGAAATAGGTGTCAATGAACTGACAAAGGTGTATGTCAAAATTTCTTGGTCTTTGAAAAGACCAACGATTTTGTGTCAATTAATGACATAAGTGGAAATAAACTGGCAATAATTGTGCCGTTCAAAGACCAAATCGTGATCTGTCAAACTATGTCAATTCAAAGACAAGTGGAAACCTAGCATAATATACGCACACACATTTCATTGAAGGTGATTGATAGCTGCGAAAATTTGCTCATTTACAATGAGTGTCAGTTCATAAAAGACGAAGCAAAATGGAAATAGCTGTCAATGAATTGACATATGCGTTTGTCAAAATTTATTTTTGTCTTTGGCTTTGTGTCAAGTAGAGATAAAAGTGGAAATTAACTGGCAATTTTGTCGTTCAAAGACCAACTCGTGATCTGTCAAACTGGTGCCGATTCAAGAACAAGGGGAAATTTAATATTGCTTGAGTAAGTGGACAGAAAATAGCCAAAGATCTATTATAGGCTGTGGTGAGATTATCGACCTTAGAGTCAGGTTCATTTTAATATTCGAAGGATGATTATTAAAAGATCAGATTTTAATAGACCATTGAATGTTATCCTATATTTGGGCCAGCTAGTTTGCCAAGGGCTTAAAAATTCTAAGTGGCTTGAATAGGAGGATCATCAGAAAGACTGAATTCAATGTATCTGTGATCATAGAACGAGTCTTCACTTCATCAGATACTTTGAAATTCAAAATCTTGTAATGAATAGTGTCTGAGATAACGAGACAAGAGCAATATCCAATACTTCCTGTCGGTTTTTCGTAATGAAGGTAAGCTCATTGCCTATACATTATTGACTATAAGGTATGTAAGTACATCAAATAAAATCAAAAAAGAGACTCACCTTTATCTTTGATATTAGCACTTCTCCATATTGTATGATGAGGCTTTATCTTCTGCCATTCAAAGTGGCTAAATCAAAGTGAGAACATCAATAGAAAAATTAGAACTTTGTGATTAAAAAATCAATCATCCCAAAAGTCCGAAAAATATATTATTTGTGTGCGCAGTAAGAAGTAATATCTATTTTTCTTAGGGCCAGTTTTTCAGTGCGAGATTATCCTAGTCTCGTGGTTAAAACGTGTTTTTCAGTCAATTGAAAACATAAGTTAACTCTGAGTTAATTCGTCTAATTCGATGGGTGAGTTAACTCAGGGACCAAATTGAGAGCCTTGTGCCACCATCTCTATTCCGATGTGTGAATGGCGTAGAAAGGTGATATCCATAGTGTCGCACATCGTTGGTCCTAGACTTTTGACAACTGAAAGATATAGTTAGTCCTCTACTGAAAAACTGTTCCTGAGTTAACTCGGGGTTAATATATTTTCAGGATTAGCTAACTCTGATTTAACTCAGAGCTAACCCTGAACTGAAAAACTGGACTTTAGGGCCAGTTTTTCAGTGCAAGATCATCCTAGTCTCGGGGTTTAAACCTGAGCTAACTCCATAAACATGTTTTTTAGTCAATTGAGATCCTAAGGTAACTCCGAGTTAACTCGTCTAATGTAGTGAGTTAACTCAGGGACCAAATTGAGGGCCTTTTCAGTTGTGGCACCATCTCGATTTTGATAAGGAAAGTTATTGTCAGTGCAATGTCATTGTAGCGCCATCTCTTTTCCGATGCGTTAAAGGCGTATGGTGATATCCATCGTATCGCACATCGTTGCCCCTAGATTTTTGACAACTGAAAGATAAAGTTAATCCTACTGAAAAACTGTGCCCGAGTTATCTCGGCGTTAATTTATTTTCAGGATTAGCTAACTCTGATTAGACTCAGAGTTAACCCTGAACTGAAAAACTGGCCCTTTAAATGGCCAGTTGCACCGACCTCTTTTAAATATTTATTGCTTCGTTTAATTTTAAAATGACATTTATCGGTTGCACCAACCACTTCTAAATCTAACAGGCCAATAAACGAACCAATAAACTAAAATTCCATTTTCCTCCAGATAAATTTTAAAAGCGAGTTTAAACGAACATGTCTAGGTACATTTGTAGGTACAAACAAAATAATTCAATTTTCTTTGACGGAATATTCTTAATTCCAAATTAAAATAACGAAAATAACAGGTGAAGGCATTTTGTTTCCTATTTATAATTCACTACTTAAATAAATAAATTATTCCAGAAAAATTATAGACTGGCCATCATGTGTTCATCTGATAACGAACTTAACCAAAAAATGGCGAGACGTCACGTCGGAGTTGTTCAGGTTCACAGAGAAATCCATTTTCTGAATTCGATGACGTCGCTTTAAAATATTTTTTCATAATTTCCAAGAGTGTGTCGAAAAAAATATTAGTGTTGTTAGTTGGTATCTATCTCAATAGTTTCATAATTTCTCTAAAAAAAAGAAAATAATAAATAATAATAAAAAAACACCAAGATGGCGCATTCGCATTGTCTGTATCTAATGAGAATACCTTGTTTCTGTTTATTGTGTATTCACATTTTCTTTATTTCTATCTCACTTGCACTGGTTAAATTTTTTCGTTCAGTTTAATAAACATATGATAAAATCCAGGGGTGGTTCATGAACTGCATTTTAGCTAAAAAATGCGCAAAATAGATTGGTGCAACCCAAATAAATTTATTAGTCCGATAAATTTTAACTCCATTTTAGCAAAAACCGCTTTTAGTGAATTTTGGTGCAACTGGACATAAGTATAATTAGGCTCTTTTCTTGTTCTGCCACTCACCAATTCAATTATTTATGTCTAAGAAATTTTACGAATTCATCTTCCAATATAAAGAAATGATGCTTCTGTTGAAATTTAATATTTTACCCCCAAGAAAAATGATACATAAGTAGGTACATACCTACCCTACATACTTACTTTTTCGAAAACAAATTTTCAGAAAAAGACAAACAAATAAAAACTTTGGAGAACAAACAATTTTACATCCATTTGTCGTCGCCTCAGAGACAAGCATCAGAATCCTTCTTTGTGTTTTGTATCAACAAAATAACAACAAAAATATTAAATATGTATAACATTTTGTTTGAATTTATTCTCATTACGCAATTCTAAGTAAAATAAAAGTACAATAATACAAGGAACGAGTTGGTAGATTTTTTACTCTCTCCCTCCATCTTCGTCCTTTTTTAACATTTCAACTTTAATTAACATAATATTCTTTAAATTGAGAATATCTGCGTATTCGTCTAAGGATCGCCTTAAATGGACTTGCCATGGGGTATATGTACATCCTCCATAGTTACTGATGATATTGCACAGGACATGCTAAAACAATGACAAAGTGTCTCCGTCCGTGCACACACTGCACTTGAACTGTTTGCATTGTCCTAACCTACAAAATGTAGAATTACCTTCGTTCTATTATTTTTTTGTTTTGTTAAAACACAACACTGCTCGTTGTTGTCGTTCATTGTACAAAACACGTTTATTTATCAAGGACTGTTCTATAAACCTTGTATAGACTTAGAAGCCTGTCAGCAGTCAGCCTCAGTTCTATATTATTTTTTTGCTAAAATTTTGCACTCAGTGGACTAACGGTGTGGAAAGGTAAGTACCGTCACTCTTAGGCTATGAAAATAAAGTCTCGTAATCCGATTTGCAGATTTTTTCTTCTCTTTTTTTATTTCTTCTTCCCTCTGCAATCCTGTTATTCTATTATCCTGGCAGCTAACGTGCTTATGTTTTTTTTAGTGTTAATGCAATATTCGTCTTTATTCGCCAGGTTTTTTTTTTGGGAAATTAAATTGAGAAAGAATTTAATGAAGCGCCAAAGAAGTCTTGAAGTTTGTTAACTAGATTTCATGACGGATTTTGTACTCTGATGCATTCGAATATGTTATTCATCTCACTTTATAACTAGTGTAGTGACTTCTTAGCAAAGCTAATGAAAGGGAAAAAAGCGAGAAGCACTCGCAGAAGCAAGTTTTTTTAAGGCATAGACGTATGCAAGAGGGGAGTAGAGAGAGGACGAAATTCCTCCTGCTTCCAATTGTGTTTCCTGCACACATTTTATATTTTTGAGGAATTTGTACTTTTCTTGGTTGTGATTATATTAACTTCTTTATCTTTCATCAAAGCTTTTTTTATATCAAGACAAATAAAAAACAAAATATTTGAATTTGTTTTTTTATTAACTGTTAGAATTCTTGATCAGATTCAATATTAAAATACTGTAATGACTTCCATATTTGAACTATAACGACTCACAATAGAAAACAAAAGGGCACAATAGCGCTTAAGGTCGCAGTGCACATATACCCTTAACTAATTATAACGACTCTCTTTAATGGACTACAAAGACTCTCGAATAAAGCCTTAGAGCTTTGATTCTAAATATCAAACTAAAAGCTCTAGAAGCATATACCAGAACATTCTACCAATTTCCAGAGCTTGTCAAAAAATATAAAGGCACATGTTTGACCAGTAGCGACACAGTTTGTTTTTAATCGTGAATGAATAGAGTTGACCTCTTTCAAAGTTTCGATCTGTTTATTCTTAATGGCTGTTCCAAAAAAGATCCCAAAGGAGATTTTACGTTTGTGGGTGGCCAAGGAAAGACAGTTATAGACTTATGTGCAATATCTAGCCGGTGGTCTATGTATGTCAAAGACTTTCAAGTATGCACACAAATTTTCTCTGACCACCTACCAATCGTAGTTTTTCTATCAATTTCCAGGCAGTTAGAATCAAAAGAACTTCAACTGCTACCCAAATTGAAGTGGAGAAAAGGTTTTGAAGAAAAATACCAAGAAAAATTAAATATTTATTTTTCTTGTAAGGATATCGCTCAAGAGCAAAATCCATCGAAAAAAATTGAACTTTTACTGAAGGGTATTTATGCCGCAGCTCCGCAATTTCCAAAAAGCCCTTTTAAGCCGAAACAAAAATGGTTCGATAACGAGTGTCGTAAGTTAAGGAATGCATCATTTAACTTGCTTAATTTGTACTGAAATTCTTCGGATTTACGGATTAAAAACTTTATATAGAAGCAAACAGAAGGTATAAAACATTATGTTCGGAGAAAAAGACAAATTATGAGAGTATGCAAGCACTTCAGCTGGCACAAACCAAAGATTCTAAATCATATTGGTCTTTGCTTAAGCAAATAAATGGTCAAAAATTCAGATGTGGTGTTCACATTTCAACCAGCGAACTTGCAATATATTTTAAAAACTTTCTTGAGGAAAAAGATACATACTCCAGCTTTTTTTATGCACAACCAATGTTTAGAAATGATGAATTAGACAAAGATTTTTCTATGGAAGAATTATATGATGTCTTAGGACAAGCTAAAGACAATAAAGCCCCTGGAAATGACCGTGTTAGTTATGAGTTCTTAAAAAATGCTAGTGAAGAGTTTCATATATTATTATTGAATAGCTATAATAAAATTCTGCTAACAGGTGAAATGCCTAGTTCGTTCAAACAGTCAATAATATTCCCGCTCTATAAAAAAGGCAACGTTAATGAAGTGGAAAATTATCGTGGTATTTCTTTTATTAATGTTGTGGCGAAAATAATAGATTAGAGAACTGGGTTACTAGAAACAAGATAATTTCAGATTTTCAAGCTGGTTTCCGTAAAAATTATTCCACAAATGATCAAATGTCAACTCACAACCATTGCAAAATCGTACCTCAGTAGGAAAAAGAAATTTTATGCCTTTTTCATAGATTTTAAGGCAGCATTTGATTCTGTTAACAGGAATGCACTATTTTATAAGATATCTTGCTTAGGAATTTTATACAAGTTCATTAATATTTTGATTTCTTTGTATGAAAGCACAAAAGCTGCTGTGTGGGATGGTCAACAAATGTCAGAATGGTTTAATACAAGTGCAGGTGTTAAACAAGGCTGTATTTTAAGTGCACTCATATTTTCAATTTTTATTAATGACATTGTTGACTGTTTACCAGGAGGAATTTGTATTGCAGAAACAATTGTTAAAGCACTTTTATATGCTGATGATGTTGTTATCTTCGCAGAATCCCCAAAAACATTGCAGCTTATGATAAATAGAGTATCTGATTTTTGTAAAAAGTGGGATCTTTTGATTAATACCCAAAAGTCCAAAATTATGATTTTTAGAAACGGTGGTGGTCGTTACGGATTGAAAGAAAAATGGTTCTATAATGGGGAGGAAGTAGAAATCGTTAAACAATTCAAATACTTAGGTGTCACTTTAGCCCCAAATATGGATTTTAACAAGCATTTGCAAGATAAATGCAAGGTTGCTTTAAGTCTTGTTAATGCCTCGTGGAAGAATATCATGTCAAATGAAAATATTATTCTGTCGACCAAATTTCAAGTTTTTAATAGTGTTGTGAGATCTTCTCTTTGTTACGCTGCTCAGGTTTGGGGTTGTTATTTCTATGAAAATATGGAAAAGGTGCTTCGAAATTTCATCAAAAAAATATTCTGTCTTCCCGCAAATGTACCTAATTATGCTATCTATCTGGAGAGTGGGCTACCTTCTCTTCACAATTTTACACTTAAGATACAAGCTACCTTTATTTTAAAAATTCTGAGTTGTGAAGAAAACAAGCTATCAAAAAAACTTATCGAATATGAAATGAGGTATAACCATTTTTGGGCTAAGGAATGGAAGCTGTTAGGGCAAATGTGTGGATGTGAACTTATTTTTCATCCAGTAATCGACCTTTCATCTCTAAAAAACTCCTTCTCGGCAATCATGGAAAGACTTGATGAGATGCAACGAGAGGATTTTATACGCCAAGCAAGAAATTCTTCGAGCAGAGTTCTGTATTCAGGGCTTAATTATAATCTTTGTAGTTTCAACTACTTTAAAGACGAATTTAGCTACAAAAAGATTTCATTACTTTTTAGGCTTAGATCTGAAACACTTCTTCTGAATGGTTCCCCCTATTCTACAAACGATAACCAATTCTGTTCAATGTGTAACTTGAACGAAAAAGAAGATTGCTTTCATTTTACTTCTGATTGCCCAGGTTTTGGTAGAATAAGGGAAAGGTATTTTGGTCACAAAACTCTGAGTATGGAGCAAACTAAAAAAATATTAAATGGTCCTGACTGGAACACACTGGTACAGCTATAGTGTTGAAGCTTATAAATATAGATTTCTAATATTAAAAGAATTTTCCTGACTTACTTGCTTTTCTCATGTAAAGAAATCATTGCTTTTCTCAAAAATTATTGACTTGTTTTAAATATTGTTTCACTCAATTTTATTTTAATGTACTTTATTAATAATTGTAAATTTTGTTTATATTTCCCTTAACTTAAATTTATAAAAAAAAAAAAAAAAAAAATGTTAAGTTGGATTCCAAACAGACGGCTGGTGCCATGTTTGATTTGTAATTTCTTATATATCTTTATCTATATAATAGAGTTGGTTGTATTAAAAGTGAAAAGCAAAGTTGGTGAATTAATTTCAGTGGCGAATAATAAACTATTTTGTTCATAGTAGGAAAAGTAAAGTGTTTTATTTTGTGAAATAAATAAATGGACGTTTTTATTATAGTAAATAAGTTTTATAAACGAGCCCGAGACAATATTACAATACCTACATAATAGGTACGCAGGCACCAGAAAAAAAACATAATGCCCCTTGCGAGGAATTGGCAGTTCCCTCAAGAGTATGTCTTTTCATGAAAAAGAACCTAGTTATCATCTTAGCTATTCGGATTCATCAGACAAGTGTTGTTCCCCTCCATTCCTGCCGACTAGAAGCAGAAAGAAAAGATTGACAGTTGTATAAGTCACTAGACCTTGGTCTCCAAGAGGTGCCAAGTGCCTCTACTTAATTTATTTAATCCCTATTTATTTTGAATGTAAAGCGAATATTTGAAACCAGTGTTTCCTGTAAACTAAGCAATTAGTCGATTGTGATACAATTGTGGGGCCTGATACTATACATATGTATTAACCTCTTTATGCCTCTGCTTATAAAAGAGAAAAATGCAAAACACAAGCCACTTTCCTTTTGAATAAGCTTGCTCAACCCCTCTAATTGAAATCATACGAACGCCCTTGGTCTTAGCTTTGTTTCTGCTTTGACCTAATTTTGTGAGTGAGTTGAATTTTCTGCTTAGTTAACTTCAATTTTAGCTATAGATATCAACAAATTAAAATGTTATATGCATTATACTTTACTATTTCTATTTTAATCTGTGTCCTAATTGTGCATAGTTCTTCAAAGGGAAGTTTTATTTTTTGCTTTGAACTGTGATCGTCTTTATAGTTAAAATAACAATAAAAGTGAATTTATAAATAAAGATTTATGATTTTGTATATTGCTTTCTTTTTGATGAAAAAGTTATTTTAATATCTTAAATTGTTTATTTACTAAAGGGTTAGTCATTGCTACGCGTGATAAAAAATTACAATTCCAGATTTCAATAAAAGTTTTAATACTTATTGGATGGTGTCCTGTTGTTCTACTTACTGTACCGACTTTTAGTTACTGAATTTAAATAAATAACGAATACCCACATGTCACCATCTTTTGAAAATAAATCTAATTACTTTGGTGTAAGATGATTTGGTATCACTTTCAACTAGCAATGAATTTCCAAAAGAGCAATATGTCTGTTTAGTGATGTGAATTTTTCACCAAGTTTCCCAAAATTCGGTTTTCTCTCCTATGGTCTGACAGCAAATTCTGAAATTTTGCAAGAAAGTTAACGTTAGCAAACACACCTAATATGCCTTGGTGAAATTTTCACCAAGTTTCCCAATCATGGGTATTTTCTTCTAAGGTTTCTGACAGTAAATTGTGAAAATTTGCAGAAAATTTTACTATAAAAAACACACCTAATATATCACTCTGTTGTTCATTTACAAACGTCAAAATAAGCATTGTGGAGAATTATCATATGGAGATCCCTGGTGCATTTGTGCTTTTTCGCTTTGAAATTTGGAATTTGGCACTTCCCCCACAACATTGTATATAAATTCTATAGTATTCTCATGAAGAAAAAAAGCTCGTGGCCATCGATGCGTCCAAATGTAATACTAATTTTTGTTAAGGGATCTTGGTAAGGCGATTACAGCGAACCTATCGACCAAATGTCTACCTACAAAATCGTGTTTCATGAGAATACTATAGATTGGATATACAATGCCCACAATGATTGCTGTCACTCTTGGAATTGACAGATTTGTAAACTTCCCTATTTCTAAATTCTGAATAATGCCGCATTTACACGACTAGAAAACTAGCAATATTATGACTAAAACAACAACAAAAGAATGACCGAGTACATTCCTTTTGTCATTAAACCGTCAGATTGCCAGTCGTGTAAGTGTGGCCTTATGCCGGATTTACACGATTGGAAAACTGGCAGTATATTGACGAAAATAGCATCAAAAGAACGGACAAGTTCATTCTTTTTTTGCCATTTTACTGGCAGCATTCCAATCATGTAAGTCCGGCATAATGGTGGATCGTTTGTACAGCTGATAGAACAAAATTAATTTCAAAAGATATGGATATGGATCGTGGCTGAGTCGCAGGTCCAAAGTATTGTTCAATATCTCGTTTTAACTGAACGGCTTTCGTTTTAAAGAGTCAACAATAATTTAAGCAAGTACGTCTACTTGCTTACTTACATGCA
Organism: Dasysyrphus tricinctus; assembly: GCA_963921185.1. Lineage (NCBI taxonomy): Eukaryota > Metazoa > Arthropoda > Insecta > Diptera > Syrphidae > Dasysyrphus > Dasysyrphus tricinctus. Next base: position 41,376,444 of record OY992531.1, on the reverse strand, counting down.
AGCAAAGACCTATCGGAAATGGATCAAAAACGGTTCGGAAAAGGAACGAAAACAGACGGATGACAGAGGATTGAAGATGGGTCAAAGATGGATCCAGTACATAATGAAGGTGGATCGAAAATTGGAATTGGAGACAGATCGAAGACGCATCTAAGGCGGATCAAGGATGGGTCCCAAATGGATCAAAGCAAATCAAAAATGAATCAAAGACGTACCGAAGACCGATCGAAGATTGAACGGCGAAAGATCGGAGATGTTTCATAAAATGATTGGAAACGAATTAAAGAAGGATTTAAGATGGATCAGAGATGAATCGAAGACAGACAGAAAATGGGTAATAGGCGTATCCAGGTCCAGGACGAATAATGCGGTGCAATATGCAATTAAAAAATTGCTCTTTTAGCGTCAAAACGATTTAACAACTGGTGAAACCTGTTGGTCTGATGGAAGTAGACAAGATCACAAGACTAAGTTTAGATAAACCATCAAAGATTATGTCATTTGGCTAGGAAAAAAGGTCACTACTGGTAGCAGTTGCTTTGAGGTAGTTAAGGAGTTCATCTTAATTGGATTATAAATGAACTCCACGAATTACACCATAGTGGAGGATGAAGAATTATCCTTGAATAGCGCCACTTGTTCGGATCGGGATCAAACTTCTCAAGTTAGAGAAAAAGGGAACCCTTTAAAGTTCTGTAGACTCAACAGTCTACGTAACTCTTATACTGCTGTTCTTATTTACGGCACTTTCTGTTAGAAGATAAGTCAGAAGGGGAGAAGTGATGAAAAATCTTTGCCACATAAATTGGTCCTATGTGCGAGAAGTATCAAGATGTGAATGTAATCCAGAAAGTCGTAACACGTGGAATTTACATTGCCCGGTCATATCAAGAGAATAGACAAATGCAGCCATTTAAGTTTTTTAACCCCAGCACCTTGTCAGCACGTTGGACTGTCATGCCGAAGGGGTAGGTCTGATTCCCAGCTACTACTACCTAAAACTCTTGCGAGGCACTAACAAATCCTCCAAAAGTATATACTTGCATGAAAAGTGCAGATGAAAATCTAGCCGTTCGGACTCGGCTAAAAATTGTAAGTTCCTCCCATTCCCGCCAGTAACACGCACACAGGAATGGTTGAGAGTTGAAAGTCACTAGGCCCTGCTTCTCCACGAGCTGTTGCGCCAGCAAATTAATTTATTTATTTACTACCTTTAGGTGAAAAGAAAGAACAAAACCATGGTTTAGAGATTAAGCCATAATGTAAGAAGGGTGCTTGTTCTGGATAGCTAAAAGCATGCTGTTATGTATCAGGCTGACACCCTTTACGGGTCGGGAGTAAGTTAGTTATCAGGGTATAAAATAAAGTGATATTTAATTACTCATATTACGATTAATAATTGGGCCTAACAAACTAACTCCGAAAATATTCAAATCCCAATGAACTAACACCCAACAAAATAGGGACTTGGTTTATTATGAATGAACTCCCATAAAAATTGGGACTTGGTTCGTTAAACTAAAATTAATACCAAAATTACCTGAACTGAGTCAGCAGTGGGACCTAGTGCTTTATAAACTAGGTCCCAAACGATTCCCAAATTTTTGTGTTTAACAATTAATTGCAGATTCATTATTTTTTCTGAATTGCTACAGGTACACTTGAAGCTTGTTTATTTTTTTTTTACCGAAAAACTAAAAAATTAACTAACTTTTACTTTCGTCAAGATGGGAGTAAGTTCCAAATTTATTATTTAGGTAATTTATTAACTAGGTCCCACCAACAAACATGGTGGGGTTAAGTTTGTATGGTCAACAGTTCTACAACAAATTTACCAAATCTGTTTCCATTTTATATTCCTCAATTTTCTAAGGAACAGAATATGGAATTCCCCGGAAAACCATATTGAAAAACTTACTATACGAATTTGATTTAACTGAAGATTTAACCTCTAACACAAATCAACCAAAGATGCGTCACAACATTTCCTAACACCCACACATTTTTCTTTAGAAGCCTAATTCCCTATTGAACCTAAAGTCTAAGTAAGTTAAGTGTCAATTATTGACGCTGTTCAACTTAATTCTTTATTAATTCAAGCCGACATGCTTGTCATTACAAAATTTGTATATTCATTCACACAACCTTCGTCATTTCCTCGACAAATTCATTTCGACGTCTCGTCATCAACGTCGTCCTTTTTTGTTCCCTTTACGGAGTAATACCTTTTATAGAATTTAAATTCAAGCCCGAAGTTCAAGGACAACATCCTTATCTATAAGACACTCCTACTGAAATTTCAAATTCCTTTGGGAGAACATTAAGTAAATGATGAAAAAAATGTGTTGAAATTCGCTCACTTAACCTGCAAAAAAAGAGGTTCTTTAGACAAACATATTTCATAATAACCCCATGAATTTGTCTAAAAAAAAATATGTCCCAGGAATAGGCATTACTTTTTTACAAGCTTTTCTGTGTAGACAGATGATGTTCATGCTTATCCTTTTTTCGTCAGATTAACCGAATGATGGAAGCGTAGGAGTAGGCAAATCCCTGTTGGGGCCACACACACAGTCATGGTTATTATATTTTTAAATGCAAAGGATCTCCATTGAGGATTATTATTTTATTATTTTTTTAAGTCCTTATTTTAAAGTTAAATAATTACTTTTTGCTATCTGAGTCAGGGCAGGCACACAATACAAATTAAAAAAAAAAAATGTAAAGTCAGTCCAACTTGTATAAATAAACCCGCCAGCGCAGAGGACGACAGTTGGAACATTAAAAATAAAAAATAAAATACCTACTCGTACACTAAATTAAATTTATGTATCGCAAGTTAAATAAAAGAACTCATTCGTGTATGCGGCGTCAGAAAATATAGTACCATACCATCAGACAATGGAATACAACGAAATTGGGTTTTTGCAAAGGACTCGTTGATTTAATTACGACAAATGTTTTTAATTTAATTTTTTTTTACTCACAACACAATGTCCAGTAAAATGTTAAAAATCTGGTGAAATTTGTGGAAAAGTTGGAATGTTATTGGAGGCCCTTGATATTCTGATGGTTGGAAGGGTTTCTATATATTAAAAAAAAATTACCATTGCTCTGAGTGTTTCATAAAATTTAAGTAATGGGTTGATAAAAAAAGGGTTTTTCGTACATGACACTTTAATCTAGTTTACAAAATTGCCTTTTATGTGCAAAAAAAAAACAAAAGTAGTTAAGTTAAAATACCTAATTCAACAAAACCAAGATGATATCTATTTAAAAGGTTGTTCGTTTACTTACTTACTTCCCTAGATGTTGTTTAGGGGTGAATCTGTTGCTTCTACCAATGAGCCTGGGCAGCACCGTGATGTTCGGTGTCCGTCTGATGCATCGATCTTCGGTGCTCCTTTTTATTGACAGCTTATATTTTTTTCTCCAGTTAATTGCCAGACCAATTTTAACTGCCTTCTTCGCTATATACTTACTTCCAATTCGTATACAATACATTTTTTTTTCAGACTTATGGGACATTGTTTCACTAGTAAATTTCTCTCATTCAAAGCAATCCAAATCAATGTTGAAATGGCAAACCATCACTATGTCCAAATGACTCTGTCTGTATAGCTCGTCTCTATAAATGCTTAAATAAATGCTGCATATACAAATCGATAAAGAGATGGTGATGGGTATCGTCATGAAAATCCTGGTTTTTGAAATTTGATTGATTGTCGTTGCCGCCTGTTCCAGCCACATCACATCGCACACGGAGTGCTTCACTTTCACTTATTGATATCTAATCAAATCACTGGCCTCCGAATCATTATAGTAACCACATTACGACCCATCTGCATCGAAATCAATTCACCGCAAACAGCCGTACCGGCCTACATTATATCATGACAATCCATCAACAGAAATATATACAGAACCACCCATTGAATAATTTTGCCTTAAATTACCAACGAAATATTCATCAATCATCACCATTCATCTATATGCTAACAAAATTGACTAAAATCACTGCACGAAATTGATGTCATTACTCAAAATAAATCTACTTCATTTGGTAAAATTTCAATTTCAACATTGTCTCCTATAGCAGAAAATATGATACAAGTGTGGACATAACAGAATTCAGGAATTCAAAGAGGAAAAAATTTCTATTTGATTTTGGTTGCTAACAACTTTTAGATAACATTGTTTGTTGCTTTCGTGTACCATTTAAAACAAATATTTTTAGTTCCAAATGAGGTGCCAAAAGTTTTTTTTGTGACCTTGAAACGAACTTTTAAAATTCATAGAGACAAACGTATGGCTGACCAATTGCTGAAAATAGTTGACCTTTTATCACGAGCTTGAAATATTTCGGATGTTATTCATTTTTTGAAAAATTTCCACAGATGAGGCGCCAAAGATCGCACGTGACCTTGAGTAACTTTAAGCCTTGATTCCATTGGTTGACCTTTTCAGAACAATTACTGACCTAAGATGGCATTTTTTTTTTTTCAAATTTGCCATATATGAGATGCCAAAGCTGCAGAGCCCGTTTCTTGAACTTAACTTGAAATTTACAAATTAATCAAATCTGTGATTTTTCGAACATCAAAAGTTTTTTTGTGATTCCTAATCAGATTTGATTCCTTGCAGAACACTCAATATTTTTCTCCGTCATTTTGGCAGCGAAACGGTACAAAACCCCGAAAGGTAAAATGAGAAACAGATTGGGCGCCATTTTGAAAAATGGCCAATTCACCGAAGTCCCTTCACTTTTTGAAAGGGATGACCTTAAATTTATATTTCGATACTTTCCCGACAGCATATTATATTAGACGACATTTTCAAAATTTTACAGGAACTGAAAAAATCTCTTGTTTAGTTTTTTTGTATTTTGAAGAATAAAAAGATTTGGGACGGGAAACGGGATCTTCAACTCAAAATTGCGTACAAATCTGTTAATAAGGTACTTTTAAATACAAAAAATAAAATAATTGAAAGAAAGTTTCTTTTTAAAAAAAAATTCTGAAAATTTTGTTTAATACCTACATTCTTACGGCAAGGTATCGGTCTCTCATTTATTTTTGACATGCTTAGGATGAAATTTAAATTGGGAATCATTGTTGTAATCCTGTTGCTTGGACGCAATTTTTTAAACAATGGCTCCCAATGTGGCCCAAACGGTAAGCAAAAGACTCGTAAATAATTTGGAAAATTTCGATTGCAAAAATAACGGTTAATGTCTTACAAGGAAGGTGCTTAGATGACACACCTTCGAGGAAAACATCAATTTTGCCACTTTTCGGGATCATATTTTTTTTTAAATCAAAACAATTTTCCGAAGCACCTCCAGCTGCCAAACACGTATTGGGAAATAATAGTTGATGCCTTAAAAGATAGGTGTTGGTTCGACACACCTTCAGGTAGAATGTCAGGTCTTGCACTTTTCGGAAGTATACCTTTTCTTGTATCAAGTGGTGAGACCCCCACTATAGTTTGTCCAGCAAAAATTGTCAGTACAGGGCTTATGGGAGAGCTTTTTTCAAAACAGTGGTGCCTGTGTATACCATCACAAAACTAAAATAACAAATCTGCCACTGAAAAAGATACTAAGCCACTGATTAACATACAGGATTTGTTGTTGTAATTCTTTGAAATATTCTCTACGCTACAACATGACCGTTGTCTTTCAATGACAAAAGCATTCTGATATCTGATCGTTTACTCGCTTTCGCTTCTTCCTTCGCTGTTTGAAATAAAACTCACATTCGAACAGAGTTGCCTTTGCCAAGTCGCAACAATACAACAGAGCTTTTTCAGTGGTTTTTATGAAAGAACTTTCGGTTTTGAAGCTTTTGAGAACAAAATTTATAAGAGTGAGAGCAAAAAGTGTTGTCGTATTCATTGTCTTCTTACTATTTGTTTGTATTTCTGAATACACCTATAACATGCAGTTAAAATTTGTAAAATTTTAGTCTTTTAGAAAAAAAAGTTATTTGCGCCAAGTTTTGAAACGTTTACAAAGCGTTACGTGATCAAATTCATTTAAAAGGGTGTGGTGTGGTAAAAAAAAGATAAATTGATCTTTTTTTAATATGTTTGAAATGGTATCCATGGTAACCATACGCACATTGTTCTTAAATTTGTGGCAATTTATAATTCAAAGTATGGAAACCCTGTGAGAGCTTTAACTTGAGAGAGATGTATGCAAGCCAATGCAACCAGACTGAGAGGCAAACGTCCTATCTTCCCTGTACTGACAATTTTTGTTGGATAGAGTATAGTTTTGTAATTTTTAAAATTTTGAGCATAAAACACTTTCAGATGCCAAACGTGTTTAAGATAAAAAAGTACGTTCCCGAAAAATTGTAACATTGACATTTTAACCGAAGGTACGTCTTCTCAACACCTATTTTTTAATGGATCCATTATTATTTCCCAACACGCGTTTGGCATCTGGAGGCGTTCCCGCAACTTTGTTCATGTTGAAAGTATTAATATTATTAAAAAAGTGGGGGTGCCAAAACAAAATATGCTACTACAAAAGTGGCATTTTACCCGAAGATGCGTCTACGAATTACCTCCTATCTTTTAAAATATCAACCGTTATTTCTATCTTCAAAATTTTCCAAGTCATTAACGAGTTTTTTTTATTTTACCATTTGGTCCAGTTTGGGTGTCAGTTTGGAAACTGGCGTCCAAGCGACAGGAATACAACAACGACTCCTAAGCTTAATATGTCAAAAATAAATTACATATACATGGTGTCCCGTACCTGAGTGGAAGTATTTAAGGATGTGATTCTTGGGGTTATTCTAAGAAAAAAAATTATATGGGGGAAAGTTGTATCTCCCCTCCATCCATGAGGCAGGGGGGGGGCAGTTTCTGAAACATTGACTTTAATTGCGAAAAAAAACATTTAAAATCAACGAAAACGCATCTAATAATGTGCTTTAGTTTTATTGAAAGCTAATACTTCATTGTTGCATTTGGTTTTTAAATAAAGTTGTTTAAGCGAATAGTTTTTGAGAAATTAAATTATCACATCCTTGAATACTTCCACTCAGGTACGGGACACCCTGTATAGAGATAAAGTCACCTTCCACAAAATGTGCAGGGTTATCGGTTTCCTGACTCAACTACAGATTGGGCGCCATTTTTAAAAATCTACATTTTTCAAGCAGAACCAATTATTTTGCGTACTTATCTATCTTTTTTGTGTGGGGGTTAGGTCGATGTTTTTTAAATTGATGTTGCGAAACGTCGCAAATATTTTGTTGGACATTGCACGCCTTTCTTATTGGTAAAACGAAATGAAAGCCTTGCAAGCAAAGTTAATTGTTTTCGCATTTTCGCAAATATCAACAAAACTTTGTTACTTGTGTAAAAATTTATATTTTATAAATTTTCCTTTTGGTGAAAAAAAAAAAAATTGGAAAACATTATACACAAAATTTAAAAAATAAAAAGTGGTTGGTGAAATAGGGTGCAGATTTGATTAAAATTTCAAATTTCAATTTTGTTTAAAAATCTTTAAGAAGCCCTTTATTAGATTTCAACCAGTACCATACACACAAATTTAAATTTAAATTTCAGGTCAAACTTCTGCGTAATGAAGATAAAAAAAACTGTTCTGTCGCAAAGTTAAATAAAATGAACGATTGGTCGTGCTCTGATATTCAACCGGCTGAGGGTTTAGTAAAGTTGTATACATGGTGTCCTGTAAATAATGGATAACCTTGCAACTGGTTATAGCAGGCCTAATGACCTTTCCAGAAAAAAATATAAAAAATATATTTATATTTGATGTATTATAGATGGTAAAATTTAATAGTAGTTATTGCATTTTTTTTATTTTAATTTTTTAAAATATTTTTTTCAGTACACAAATTTATTTTCAAAAAAGTTTGACCACCTCTTATAAATTAAAATTGTATGAGAACATGTATGGCCAATTACTTAAAAAAGTTGTCCATTTAATGCACTTTCCAAAATGGTACAACACATGCTTGTGTATTAACAAAATAACCAAGAAAATTTGTCAATCATCTAATAAGGCAGCTTTTAACATTTTCGCAAAATGTCTATTAAAATGTTAAAATAACCTCCCAATTTGGTTTGGACAAAGATTTTCTCTTTTGATGTGTAGGTTAGGTTAGGTAAATGGGCTGACAGTTGGTTTTGTTACCGTCACACTTAGATCAATGTAGATCCATTGTGGTACCCTAGGGGTTGTGAACCCTATGAAAAGAAACCTATGATACATCCCATGTTAATTCAAGCCCGTTAAGGGTATTGAAGAGTTTCAGCAGGCTATAGCCTGAAAAGTCGGTGAGTATTTCTTGGTCGTTGGAGGAGTGTCCGTTGGTACATAACCACCAGGCTGAGAAATGTCTGTCGTTATATAATCACCTGGCTGAGAAGAAAAACGCTTTTCAAAGGCGTGATCCTTCCTTTGCCCCCACTTGAGGAATCATCCCTCTATCAGGCCCGTAGGAGCAGTGGCTCCATGCAACGTCTGGTAGATGGGTGTGATAGGTCAGTGGTTGGTTTATGTTCGATGAATGTCTGTCATCACATAATCACCCGGCTAAGAGGAAAACACCATTAAGAGGTGTGATCCTTCCTTTGCCCCCATTTGAGAAATCATCCCTCCATCAGGCCCGTAGGAGCAGTGGCTCCATGCAACGTCTGGCAGATGGGTATGATAGGTCAGTGGTTGGTATGATGTCTGTCGTTATATAACCACCTGGCTGAGAAGAAAAACGCCTTTCAAAGGCGTGATCCTTCCTTTGCCCCACTTGAGGAATCATCCCTCTATCAGGCCCGTAGGAGCAGTGGCTCCATGCAACGTCTGGTAGATGGGTATGATAGGTCAGTAGTTGGTTTATGTGTCAGTTCGATGGATGTCTGTCGTTTTATAATCACCTGGCTGAGAAGAAAAACGCCTTTAAAAGGCGTGATCCTTCTTTTGCCCCCACTTGAGAACTCATCCCTCTATCAGGCCCGTAGGAGCAGTGGCTCCATTCAACGTCTGGTAGATGGGCTTGATAGGTCAGTGGTTGGTTTATGTAAACGTACGATGAAGAAATGTCTGTCGTCACATTATCACCTGGCTGAGAAGAAAGCACCTTTAATGGCGTGATCCTTCCTTTGCCCCCACTTGAGGAATCATCCCTCTATCAGGCCCGTAGGAGCAGTGGCTCCATGCAACGTCTGGTAGATGGGTATGATAGGTCAGTGGTTGGTTTACGCATCCGTTCGTTGAAGAAATGTCTGTCGTTTTATAATCACCTGGCTTAGAAGAAAAACGCCTTTAAAAGGCGTGATCCTTCCTTTGCCCCCACTTGAGAACTCATCCCTCTATCAGGCCCGTAGGAGCAGTGGCTCCATTCAACGTCTGGTAGAGAGGTATGATAGGTCAGTGGTTGGTATATGTATCCGTTCGTTAACTGTCATTATATAATCACCTGGCTGAGAAGATAACGCTTTTCAAAAGCGTGATGCTTCTTTTGCCCCCACTTGAGAACTCATCCCTCTATCAGGCCCGTAGGAGCAGTGGCTCCATTCAACGTCTGGTAGATGGGCATGATAGGTCAGTGGTTGGTTTATAAACGTTCGATGAAGAAATGTCTGTCGTCACATAATCACCTGGCTGAGAAGAAAACACCCTTTCATGGTGTGATCCTTCCTTTGCCCTCACTTGAGGAATCATCCTTCTATCAGGCCCGTAGGAGCAGTGGCTCCATTCAACGTCTGGTAGAGAGGTTTGATAGGTCAGTGGTTGGTATATGTATCCGTTCGTTAACTGTCATTATATAATCACCTGGCTGAGAAGATAACGCTTTTCAAAAGCGTGATGCTTCTTTTGCCCCCACTTGAGAACTCATCCCTCTATCAGGCCCGTAGGAGCAGTGGCTCCATTCAACGTCTGGTAGATGGGCATGATAGGTCAGTGGTTGGTTTATAAACGTTCGATGAAGAAATGTCTGTCGTCACATAATCACCTGGCTGAGAAGAAAACACCCTTTCATGGTGTGATCCTTCCTTTGCCCTCACTTGAGGAATCATCCTTCTATCAGGCCCGTAGGAGCAGTGGCTCCATTCAACGTCTGGTAGAGAGGTATGATAGGTCAGTGGTTGGTATATGTATCCGTTCGTTAACTGTCATTATATAATCACCTGGCTGAGAAGATAACGCTTTTCAAAAGCGTGATGCTTCTTTTGCCCCCACTTGAGAAATCATCCCTATATCAGGCCCGTAGGAGCAGTGGCTCCATGCAACGTCTGATAGATGGGTATGATAGGTCGGTGGTTGGTTTACGTTATCGTTCGTTGAAGAAATGTTTTGTACGCCTATTGACTGTGGTTGGATAAGTTACCAATCTCATGGTCGTGTGGTTGATAGAGCGTACGGATTTTCATTTTCAAGCCATTTGGTAGCATTAATAAATTTCAATATGTTTTTGCTTGGAATGTCCGAGAGTTCTTCCAAGTCATTGAAGAAGTATCTCCCTAGGTGTTTGTTTCTGAGATGATAAAGCGCAGGGCAGTGACACAGGTAGTGAGGAGTATCCTCATGAATCTCTATGTCACCACATCCCCTGCATAAATCGTCTAAACTGAGTTTCATCTTTTTCTTGTGGTATCCTAGGTGGTTGTGACCGGTGATGATACTCACGAAAAGAGATAAAGACTTTTTATTCAGTTGGATGATGGTGTCGGTCTTTTGTTTGTTGAAACTAGGCCATAATTTTCTGGTTATAACACAGGTATCGAGCGATCTCCAACGCCTATTTGTCGCAGCTAGAGTTCTACTCTCGATTAACTGTTTAAGATTACAGGGTGGAACCTGAACTGTAGTTATTGCCTGATCAGGATCAAGAGTCGATCCGATTCTTGCCAACTCGTCAGCGCTTTCGTTACCTGGGACACCACTGTGACCAGGAACCCAGCAGAGCCTTATATTGTGCTGTGTACCAAGAACCCTTAGCTCTTCGCGACAGCAAGTAACAAGCTTCGATTTGATTTCAATGGCAGAAATCGCTTTTATTGCCGCTTGGCTATCAATGAAAAAGGTGATATCAGCTTGTGGTATTGCCATCATTGAGACTTGTCTAGCAGCTTTTGTCACTGCCAGGACCTCAGCTTGGAAGACACTGCTGTAATCAGGAAGTCTGAATGAGCTGGATAATCCGAGGGTTTCTGAGTAGAACCCTGCACCAACACCTGTATCCATCTTGGAACCGTCGGTGTATATAGCTATCATCGAATCGCCGGTTGACGGCTCGTTTATTTGCCATTCCTCTCTACTAGGAAAGGCTGTCGTGAACGGCTTGTTGAAGTCTAAATGGGGTGTTATGTAGTCAGTGCACACCATATTACCCGAGTATTTCTGTAGAATCTGCGCGTGACCTGTAGCACTCTGTTTCCAGCTGCTAGTTTGGCTAAGCCGAAGTGCGCTCTTGGCTGCTGATTCATGTATATATAGATCTAGGGGTTTTAAGTTGAGTATAGCTTCCAGACCCGCTGTCGGGGTGGACCTCATTGCCCCAGTGATACCAATACATGCCAATCTTTGTATCTTTGTCATGATTTTAAGGTTGGTAACTTTGTCCAGTGAACTCCACCAGACTACGTTACCGTAAGTCAGTACAGGTCTAACTATGGCTGTGTACATCCATTTGATAATTTTTGGGCTTGGACCCCACGTTTTGCCAAATATCCTGTTGCAGGAATAGAAAGCAAACATGGCTTTCTTCGTTCTTTCTTTAATGTTGAGACTCCAGTTCAGTTTCTTATCCAAGATCACACCCAGATATTTGGCATGATCGGAGATTTTGAGCTGGGTCCCCTCAATAAAGGGAATTTGAAAAGTCGGTATTTTCCTTTTGTTCGTAAAAAGGACTAATTCTGTTTTTTGCGGGTTAACCGCTAGACCGCAGTTTTTAGTCCACGTATTTACTACTAATAAGGCATTCTTAATTTGTTCACTAATTGTGGAGGGAAATTTACCTGTCGCTAGTAATGCAAGGTCATCCGCATATGCGACTACTTTTACTCCACTATATTTCAGTCTCATTAGAACTACGTTCATCACGAGTATCCAGAGAAGCGGAGAAAGGACCCCCCCTTGTGGAGTCCCTCTGGAGGTAGATACTTTGATCTGTTCTCCTCCTAGCTCCGAGTTTATCTGTCTGTTTCTTAACATGCACATTATCCATCTAATGATGGCGGAATGTACTTTAAGGTTAACGAGAGCTCCTTCCACTGCCTCGTTTCGGACATTGTTAAAAGCTCCTTCAATGTCTAGAAAGGCGGCAAGGGTGTATTCTTTATCTTTGAGCGTTTTTTCGATTGTCCTGACGACGCTATGCAGCGCTGTCTCAACACTTTTGCCTTTTGAATAAGCATGCTGGGCTGGAGAAAAGACCTCCGGGCTCAGTGTGCTGCGAATGTGTAAGTCTATTAGTCTTTCAAATGTTTTTAAGAGAAAAGACGTGAGACTAATGGGTCTGAAGTCTTTAGCTTCTGTGTGGCTGGGCTTTCCAGCTTTCGGAATAAAAACTACCTTGACTTCCCGCCACACCTTGGGAACATATCCCCATTTCAGGCTACTTAGGAATATGTTTTTTAAGTGTGGGATTACAAGGTCTTCACATTTTTGTAGCATCATGGGGAAGACGCCATCTAAACCAGGTGATTTATACGGTGAAAAGGAATTAATAGCCCACTTTATCTTTTCTTCCGTAATCAACTCGGCTGGTGTTGTATTTTCTATGCAGAGCTCTATTCGCGGGTTGTTATTCACGTTAGAGGTGCAGCTGGGAAAGTGAGCGTTTACCAGAAGTTCCAGTGTTTCGCTACACGATTCTGTCCAATGTCCATTGGGTTCCCTAAGAGATCCCAGAGTAATAGGTCCCTTAGCCAGTATTTTCCTGAGTCTTGCTGATTCATTGGTATTCTCAACTTGACTGCAGAAGTTCCTCCATGAGCTGCGTTTGGCTCTTTGTGTTTCTATCTTGAAATTCTTTTGACTAGTCTTATACATTTCCCAGTCCCTATCTGTTCTAGTCCGCTTGGCAACATTAAAAAGTCTCCTTGTATCTTTTCTGATATTACCAAGTTGAGTTGTCCACCAGGGTGGTTTCTTTTTACCCGCTCCCCCTGATCTAAGTGGACATCCCTTTTCAAAAGCTTTACCGAGAATCCCAGTTAAGCTATCAGTAGCTTTGTCTATTAACTCTGGTATTTGCAACGCATGAGTACTAAGATTTTGTATTTCTGTTCCTACTACCCTATTAAAAATATCCCAGTTGGTATTTCTGAGATTTCTAAATGGTTTACGGGGACCTATGGTGTCGGGTATTGAGAATTCTATGAGCTTGTGGTCAGAGAATGATTCATCTTTCAATACCTTCCATTGTTCTACGGAGATAGTATCCGAGTTGCTCAAAAGAGTGACATCGAGTACCTCTTTACGGTTTTTGGTAACAAAAGTGGGTTCCCTGCCCCTATTCGCTACCAAAATATTATTTTCTATAATAAATTCAAAAAGTGACTCACCTCTATCGTTGATATCAGTGCTTCCCCACTGCGAATGGTGTGCGTTGGCATCGCAGCCAACAACAGTATCCCATCTCTCCAGTGCAGCACGTTGGATGAGTTCCTTGGTTATCTCAGCCGGTGGTCCTTCTGTCCCGTCCCCCGGCATATAGCATGATGCTATTACCAGTGGTGGGAGCCCGGCACGTTCAAGTTTAACCGTCGTTTGGTCTAAACAGCTGTATGTGGATAGAAGAAAGAGGTTAATCTGTTTTCTAGCTACAATACAAGTTCTAAATCTACTGTTAATGCCTACATTTGTGGGACTATACAGCGTGAGTTCTTTGGAGTGTAAGCCTCTAATTCTGCCACCTGCAATCCAGGGTTCCTGAACTAGGGCAACGTCTATGTGTCTACTCTCCATGAGGTAGACTAAGTTGGCACTGGCGGCTTTACTGTGGTGGAGATTAATTTGAATTAACTTCATTTTGATTTTAAAACCCTCCCCTCCTTAATTACCTCTTTCTTGGTAGCTATCAGCCGCAGCCTGCATCGGTTTGTACCGACGCGTACCTTGAAACCAATTTTCCTAAGAAGTGGTAATGATTTGTGATTTAGGATCACAACCACTTCTGTGCCATCTTTTGTCTTCTCGCCCATCTCAGCCACCTCCCAGTCTTGACTGAGCTGGTCGGTGTTGAGTGACCTGAGGTATCTCTCGATTCGATCTTTCGGAATGAGCGGTCCTTTGAAGATAAGCTTTGCTCTAGGCCGTGAAAAATCGCCGATTTCCTTCCTCCTCATGAGGCGAAGGTCAGCGTTTGGCCATGGAGCTTCAGCTTTACCAACAAACTCTTGGAGCCATGTAAGAGTATGGTCATCTTCACATGTCAACATTTTGAATCCTTGGAAGGTGCTGAGATTACCGAAGAGTGGCGGTGGCCGGCTCTTAACGATAGCCTCGTTAACCTCCTCAAGGATCCGAAGTTCCATTAGTTGCCACTGGTCATCCGTCAGTTTCCGTGTAGGATTACCATAGTCTACTATGGCAACTTGCTGGCCTACTACAGACGCCTTGGAGACTCTGGCTTTTTTCTTTTTATTGGTCGGTGATACGGTAGATGGTGAGCTCGTATCGTTCCTTGCTCGCTTGGACGTACCTGCATTGGCTGGTGGGTCAGTGGATGGCAGGGTGCCATCCTTAGACACTCCCAATGCGGTATTCCTGGAGCTCGGTTTAGTCGTTTTGTTGTCGTGTCTGTTAGTTATTTGTGGTGTCGTCTGGAGTCTTTGTTTGGATCTGTCCAGAGCCAACCGTTCCTTAACCGTTAAGGTTTCAGGATTTTTGGTTGATAGGAACCGGACAGTCCTCGCATCGTTCCGTCTTTGTCGGCGTTGTATTTCCTTGTCGCTGAGGAGTCTCTTCCCCTTGCGTCGCACTGCAGGTCCTGCATTGCGTCGCACGGCTGGATTCTCCACAGCTGTCAAGTCAGTCATGTCACTGTTAAGCGTTGAGTTACCAATGCAGTCACCTGGTTGGGAGGAGCAAGACGCATTTAGGTTGCATGTAGGGCTATGGCCCAGGATGTTTCCTTTGTGCCTCTCACTTCCCTCAACCTCACCCTGAGCTACTTTCCCACCCACCAGGCCCGTAGGAGCAGGTGGCTCCATGCAACGTCTGGTTGGTGTGTTGAGCAGCTCAGTGGTGTGTTTCCTTTTTGGGTAATTCTTACCACGTTGCCCTGGTTGTGAAGAGGTAGACGCACCTAAGTTGCATGTAGGGCTATGGCCCTGGATGTTCCTCATGTGTGCTACCTCTATACTAACCCCTTCCGCGGGTATCTTTTCACCCTTCGGACCCGTAGGAGCGGAATGCTCCATGCAACGTCCGGCAGGCGAGTTCGATATTCCGGTAGTTGGTTCATGTTGTGAGTCAGTCTTTGTCATTGCTGGAGTAATTGATGAGGCTGTCCTCTCCCTGGTGTGGGTTTTACCAACACGAGATGATGTGTAAGGGGGTTCAGTATAAGTATAAAACTCGATTTTAGGTGTTGAAAGCCTCACCATTTGGCCACCATATTGAAAAACGAGTTCTGAAAAGTTTTCCGTGGCACCTTAAATTTAATAAGTCTTAGAAAAAAAACTTTGATACAAATTTGTAGCAAATTCAATTCTCTTCAATTTATGTTAATGCACTTTTTACCCTAAAATTATAAATAAAAAAGCTATAATCAAAATTTAAACATGGAAAAAATTCATATGTTTTTGATAATAACTTTTGTATTTATAACTTTAGGGTAAAAAGTGCTTTAACATAAATTAAAGAGAATTGAATTTGCTACAAATTTGTATCAAAGTTTTTTTTCTAAGACTTATTAAATTTAAGGTGCCACGGGAAACTTTTCAGAACTCGTTTTTCAATATGGTGGCCAAATGGTGAGGCTTTCAACACCTAAAATCGAGTTTTATACTTATACTGAACCCCCTTACACATCAAAAGAGAAAATCTTTGTCCAAACCAAATTGGGAGGTTATTTTAACATTTTAATAGACATTTTGCGAAAATGTTAAAAGCTGCCTTATTAGATGATTGACAAATTTTCTTGGTTATTTTGTTAATACACAAGCATGTGTTGTACCATTTTGGAAAGTGCATTAAATGGACAACTTTTTTAAGTAATTGGCCATACATGTTCTCATACAATTTTAATTTATAAGAGGTGGTCAAACTTTTTTGAAAATAAATTTGTGTACTGAAAAAAATATTTAAAAAAATTAAAATAAAAAAAATGCAATAACTACTATTAAATTTTACCATCTATCTATTACAACAGTCATTCTATAATATTACAAAAATAAAAAATAACAAAAATTGATCATCCATGGTCGTAGCGTTCACGTATTTGAGGAAAGTAGTACTTGTTAACAACTTTTGGAAGAAACATCCATAACATAAGGTCTGATCATTTACTTCGGGTTTCTGTGATTTTTAGTCCAAACTTGTGTCAAAATATTTTTTTTATATGAACTATGACACTACTTTGGACTGAAATGCGTAGAAATGCACAGAAAATCACAGAAATTCAAAGTAAAGGAACAGCCCTATAGTAACCACTGGGAAAATATTTTTTTTATCAAAGGGCACGGTAGTGCCCAGCCAAGTTCGCGGCACTACACCCTTTTTACAGGAACAAACTCAGGCGATTTTCAACCCCCCTCTAACTTCAGTACCAATAAAGTCAGAAGCTTCAAATTCGCAGAATTTGCTGAGCTGATCAAACACAGGTGGCTCACCAAATTTCAACTCTTTAGCATTAGTAATTCCGGAGATACAGAAATTCAAAAATCGCAAAAACCGTAACTGACTGACTCACTGACTCACTGATTCACTGACTCACTGACCACTGACTCACTGACTCACTGACAGATCATCAAAATTATGGAAAATTGAAATTTCGCACAACGGTAGGCCTTGTGATACATACAAAGGAAAAAATCGAAAATCTGCAATTTTCTATTCAGGGGGCGTGGCATCCACCCACTTTCTTAAATATTCTCTTAAATTATATGGAGCACTTCCGATTGTTGTAGAACGATGAAAATTAGGTAGGTCGGTAGGGCTTGAAGTACTTTGAAAGAAAAAAAAATCGAAAAATTGAAAGTTTCAGTTCAGGGGGCGTGGCATCCACCCACTTTCTCAAAAATTCTTATAAACTATATGATGCACTTCCGATTGTTGTAGAACGATGAAAATTGGTAGAGCGGCAGGGCTTAAAGTACTTTGAAAGAAAAAATTGAGAAATTGGAATTTCCCATTCAGGAGGCGTGGCATCCACCCATATTTTTAAAAATTCTTATAAATTATATGAAGCACTTCCGATGGTTGTAGAACGATGAAAATTGGTAGGTCGGTAGGGCTTGAAGTACTTAGAAATACAAAAATTGGAAAATTGGAATTTTCCATTCAGGGGCGTGGCATCCACCCACATTCTTAAAAATTCTAATAAATTACATGGAGCACTTTCGATTGTTGTATAGCGATAAAAATTCGTAGATCGGTAGGGCTTGAAGTACTTTGAAAGAAAAAAATACAAAATTTGGCGTTTTTCCATCCACCCACTTTATCAGAATTGCTATTATTTATATGGAGCACTTTCGGTTGTCGTAGAATTGTGAAAGTTTGTAGAGTGGTAGGGCTTGATTTTCACCTGGCATAATAAATCTTTGCAAAAAGGAGTGAAATCACAACAAAAACATAAATGTTTAAAAAAGAGCCAAGTTCTTAAATGTACAAGAAACCTGTGTGTAAAAAGTCTGCTACAAAAAGTAATGAGATCTTAAATATATGCCAACTTTTAAGTTCATGAAGTTAAATATCAAAGTAGATTAATATCGAAACAATTCCAAATAATGACAGAAATTTTGTATTTAATGATTACTGATTAAAATTTGGTGGATTTACTTGGCAAGTTTTCTCTTAATTACTTACTTAGTCACAACTTTAAAATGAAAACTTGACCAGTGAACCCACCAAATTTTAATCAGTAATCATTAAATACCAAATTTCTGTCATTATTTGGAATTGTTTCGATATTAATCTACTTTGATATTTAACTTCATGAACTTAAAAGTTGGCATATATTTAAGATCTCATTACTTTTTGTAGCAGACTTTTTACACACAGGTTTCTTGTACATTTAAGAACTTGGCTCTTTTTTTAACATTTATGTTTTTGTTGTGATATTTTTTTCTGGAAAGGTCATAAGACCTGCTATAACCAGTTGCAAGGTTATCCATTATTTACAGGACACCCTGTATAAATACATGGAAATTATGAAAGAAAAATAATTAAAAGCATGAAATACGTTATTTAAATAAGCTAAAACTTATCCAAGGATAGTTTGAGGTGAAAAAAAGAACACCATCTTGATTGAATATGCAAATCTTAATTATTTATGTGCAATGAAAATAAAATAAAAAAAATGTCAACCCGTTTTTGAGATATCAAATTTTCAAAAAAATATTTTTAAACTTTTTTTTTAATTCGAAAATGCCGTGTTTGAATATTTTGACAAAAAAATATTCTCCATAACGGTATTTTAATTTTTTTATAGAAGGTACCTTTATTTTAATTTTGGAACACAATTCTTTTTATATTTTTTAGAAGATTCTATACGAGAAAATTATTTAAATCAGTCATATAGTCAAGTTAATCTGTGATCAAAAAGCCTCTTCGCGAGAAAATTGTGGGGTAGTATTGTTTTTTTTTTCCTGTTATGTGTTTTCGGGGATGCTGAACCCGAATCTGAGTTTTGCCAATAAAATTTCGTGACGCAACTTGGAAAAAAATACAAAAAATGATGCAAAAATGCATTTTTCGGGAGTTTTTCTCTAATGGATCGAAAACTGCAAATTATTAGAAAATTACATCACTAACAATTAAAAGTATGCACAATTTCCAATTAATCTCTATTTAAAGTTTTTTTTTCTGTGACAACCCATTTGGATTCAAGCGCTAGTCGAAAATTTGCGTATTTTGACTGTTTTTGAAAATCCACTCAAAAGCACTAAGAAATTACTTTGTGTGACAAAACTTGAATTTTTGTCTGTAACATGAACCAAGATATAATTTTCTGATGGTCTTTGATGCGTTGAGCTCGAATCTGGCCTTGAAATTGATCTAGCAAGTTACGTTTTTTGAGATATTCAAATCCAAAGATTAAAAAAAATGCATTTCTTATACATATTATATTTGGGGTTCAATTTTTTCGCGAGGTAATTGTTTTCGAAAAAGTGTTTATGATTCTTCTGAAGTATGAACATTTTACTTAAAAATTCTTTTTGAATCTTTCAAATACCTCCATTCATCTTCGAAAAATCCTTAGCCTTCATCTTAAACCACCTAATTCGAAAAGTCCCTTAGTTTGCTCACTAAGTGCCCTTTTGAGCACAAATTGACTGGACAGGGAAAAAATCAAAACTACACAATTTGTATGGTAAAAACACAATATGACTAGACTAATACCGTTTTGAAGAAAAGAATTGGGAAGTTCCATTATTAACCCTCTCACCAAGAGTAATTTATTGAATTTTTTGAAGAAAAGTTGTGAAGCCGTTTTTAAGAAAAATATCATCATGTTAAATTACTAAAAAAAATGGAATGGCAGGTACCGTTATTTTTGGTTGTAAGAACAATGAAAAAAAATCGTGTGGGGGAATGACCAGAAAAACGTTATGTACCAAGTTTGCATAAAATCGAAATTTAATTTAGATAGTTGTCTGAATTGGTTTTGATCTAGTTTTGCATTTTAGAATGGCTGGTAAGTTTAGAGTCGATTTTTCCAACATTCGTGGGTTGAGAAAAAATTTCTGTGCCGTGTACGTTTATACTGTACAAAACAGGCCAGCTGTTTTGGCACTAAGTGAAACTCAGATAGGGGAAAATTCTGATTTTTCAGAGTTTAATCTATATGGGTATAGCTTAGTGCCATTATTCTTTTCCCATCATGGTCTCGCCGTCTACATAAGAAATGATGTTGCGTACCAACTCCAACCACAATATGGTTTGTGCTCAAACACAAATTTCAACTTCGTGTGGTTAAAATTCTCGGTGAATAAGCGCATCATTCATACCTGCTTCTTTTATCGGAGCCCAAACTTGGACAGAAATTCAACTTTTAACGAATTTGATTCTCTGTCCGACTCCATACAAAGAATTGTCGCCCATTATCCTCACACTGAAATCGTCATTGCGGGCGATTTCAATGTACACAATTCTTCGTGGCTTCGCTTTTCTGGCCAGACAACACCCGAAGGAAGGTATGTTGAGGTCTTTGCAGAGTTAAACCAACTAACTCAGCTTGTTGACGAGCCAACTCGTATCCCTGACGTTCCAGGTCAATCCGCCAACACTTTAGACTTGTTTCTTACCTCTGACCCTGATAAATACACTATTAGTGTACTATCGCCTCTAGGCACATCGGACCATTGTGTCATATCTGCTAATTTCTCGTGCCAAATCAATCCAGTTAGAGAGATAACGCCTATGAGAACTGTTTGGCAATACGAGAAAGCCAACTGGGACGGTCTCAATAATTTCTTCAGGAACTTTAACTGGTCACTATGCTTCCTCGGTAGTGACGTTGACTCCAGCGCAGATATGATTACAAATTTAATTCTTCACGGTATGAGAAATTTTATTCCGAACAGGATAAAATCCATCAAACCGAAAGAGAATTCATGGTTCGATTCAAGCTGTAAAGAGGTTATCAGGGTTAGAGAAGTAAGTTTCCGAAGATACAAAGCCAACCCCACTGAGGAAAACCGGAATAAGTTCAAACAAGCTCGAAAGACCTGTAACGTTCATATTCGAAGAACCAAATTTTTGCATGATCAGAAATTAAGGCAAAAAATACTACAATGTCCCAAAGGTAGTAAAAATTTCTGGTCATTTGTAAAAAACGTACGTAATTCTACCTCGTCTTCGGTTCCAACGCTCGTCTTCAATGATACTCCTGCTGTCAGCTCACTAGAAAAAGCCAATTTGCTTGCAGCACAGTTTGCTGTTAATTCGACGCTGCCAGAGAGTGTCATGACTCCGCCTGTACTTGAGAGCGGTAATGATTTTATGGGGCAAATCTTCTTTCGCACTCGTACAGTAGCTAGAGTTCTAAAAGATCTTGATGTACACAAATCCGCTGGCCCGGATAGTATCCCTCCAATTGTTCTGAAGAGGTGTTCTTCAACGCTGGCAAAGCCACTGCGTAAGCTTTTCCATCTGTCCTACTCTACTGGTCTCTTTCCGAGTGGATGGAAAACAGCATTTGTCCAGCCTGTCCCTAAAAAAGGTGAATCTTCGTCTCCCTCCAACTATCGACCAATTGCACTTACGTCCCTTCTTTCTAAGGTCATGGAAACGCTGATTAATTATCAGCTTAAGAAATATCTTGAAGAACGGAAGCTTCTTAATGACCGGCAGTACGGCTTTCGTAGCAATAGGTCCACTGGTGATCTGATGGTATATCTCACCGAGCAGTGGAACAAATCTTTACATCGTTTTGGAGAAAGTAAGATTGTTGCACTTGATATTTCAAAAGCGTTTGATAGAGTTTGGCATCAAGCTCTCTTATCGAAAATGCGTGCATTTGGAATTGATGAATCTCTTCTTCGTTGGATTAGAAATTACCTTTCGGACCGTTCAATACAAGTTGTACTGGATGGTTTCAAGTCTGATATTCATAAAATAAATGCTGGTGTGCCCCAGGGCTCCGTTTTGTCTCCGACTCTCTTTCTCATTTTCATTAATGATCTCTTGTCTGAAACTTCTAATCCATTAAATTGTTTTGCTGATGACAGCACCCTCAGCTTTTCATATTCGTTTCTTGATTCACATCCTTGTCCTTCGGTTGTGGAACTTGAACGGCAGCGTATGATAAGCTCATTAAATTCTGATCTTGACAGCATTGTTCAGTGGGGAATAAGAAACCGTGTAGAATTAAATGCTTCAAAAACTCAATGCTGTTTGCTGTCTCTAAAGCAGAACCCACCCCCAATGCCACTATCCATGAGTTGCACTTGCATCGAGGAAACCGAACAGCTTTCAGTCCTGGGTATGTGCATCTCAGATCACCTTCTGTGGAATGAACACATATTCAATGTCGCCAAAAATGCTGCGAAGTGTTTAGGTTTTCTTCGAAGATGCAAGAAATTTTTCTCCCCTTCTGATCTGGCTGTAATCTACAAAGCCTTCATTCGTCCAAAGCTTGAATATAATTCTCATATTTGGGCAGGTGCTCCAATAACTCACTTAAGCCTTTTAGATAGAATCCAAAAAAGAGCTCTTAAAATGATAGGTGACTGTAATATAACTGAAACATTCGCATCTCTTGAACACCGTCGTAATGTTTCATGTCTCTGCTTATTCTATCGCTATTTTTATAAACAGTGTTCTAGTGAAATAGCCAGTTGCATTCCTCCCCTAAAACAATTCCACCGCAATACTCGCACTTCCAGGAATGCGCATCAGTTTACTCTTGAGCCCAATTTCGGACGTACTGTAAAGTACAGAGATTCTTTTTTCAGCTGAACAACACGAATGTGGAATGCCTTACCCGGCTCTATTTTTCCCTTCCATTTTGATATTCAGAACTTCAAAACAAATGTGCATCGGTATCTCCTTTCAAATCCTTCCCTATTTTCCTAATGCTCGCACTGTGTTCAATCATTTTAAGGGTAGTCACAACCCCTTTAGTGCGCGTATATTATAAAAAAAAAAAAAAAAAAAAATCGATGTAGCCGTTTTGGCTGTAGCTCAACGGACAGACAGACAGAATTGTGAGACCCACTTTTTTCGTCTTCCCTATCATCGTAATGACAGTCTGATCAAAATCTCGAATTCGATTTGTTTTCGAATGCATAACTTGCCATATAGTGCCTATGTATGTAGGCAGGTATAATTATATCGCAAGTAAAAACTGAAAATCAATGAGAGCCAATATTTTGACTCTATTCCCAACGACAAGGTCCCAAATGGCTTGGTTTTATAATACCAAAAAAAGTGCTAAGTTATTCAGGATTTTGCAATTCAGGTTTTCGCAATTCAAGATTTCAATATCAATTCGTTCTACTACGCATAATAACTTCCAGTAAAAGATATAATAATACATAAACTATAGTTTCAAACAGAACAAACATTCAGTAGAGTCCTAAAGCAATGAACAACGAATATCATGTTGAAAAACTGTTGTTACTTTTCAAAACACAGTTAACTATAATAATTTCCATGATCTTCTCATTTTATTATCTTTTAATTGAATATAAACTATACGAATAATTGACTGCCATCGGTAATTAAAATTTAATAAATTTCTATCAAAAAACCATCTACTAGGATTATAAAGAAATTATCACATAACAGTATCCTTTTCCTTTGTAAATTTACTCGAAAAACAAAAACCAAAAACTATAATGAAGCATAACTTTGACAATAAACAGAAATAACCATTAATTTACAGAAGAGTCCTATTACATTTCTGCAAAGCGAGTATTTTTTTGTTAATATTTTTGAAATCATTGCAATGCGCAAAATCGCTATAGCTCGAATGCATTTCCTCTCACAATAATATATAAAAACTTAGATTCTGCAAAAGGATTTCGTCCTTTGACAGCTTCAGTTGAATGCGGACGCGGTGTTTTCAATAAATTTAGTAGAACTCTAACCGTCGCACGTGACAGTAGCTCTTTCACTTGAGTACTAAAATTACATATTTCATTTCATCGAGTGTTTTCCTCTTATATTCAAAACAAAAGCTTAACGTCTTGTGATTGTTTCCTAATAATATTTATGTTCACACAAGCCTTCCCGATTTTGACCGAAATTTAGGACTGTTTCAATTGCTTCCTTGTTATTTATACCTTGAAACAATTTTTTGTTTGTTTCATCTAATAGAGACTGAATTGCGTGAAAGTGAAAGTGAATTATCCTAGTGAACTACTTTGATAACCCCAAAGCCCAAATAAAGAACCAAACAAGGATCCACTTTACAAAAAGAAAAGAAAAAACAAACAGAAAAAAAGCCTAATAAAATGTCCATTAAGATGCCGTCGATTATGGTTTGGGCTGGTACCATGTCCATTCTTTTGATAATGTCGTCAGCAGCCGCTATACGTTCTGACGATAAGAATATAACAAGACTTCTAAATAACCAGGTGATTGTCAGTCGGCAGATAATGTGTGTCCTTGAAAAGAGCCCTTGTGACCAACTTGGCAGGCAATTGAAAGGTAAGTGTATTATTTGTTTGTCGACACACACAAAAAAAACAACATCCTTCTTCTGTATTTTTGTGAGTGAGAGTAACATTTTGGGTGTTTACACATTCAATAAAGATCAACATTTACTAGGATTAGGATTACACAGGTACCAAACAAAATTACCTCATAAAAGATTTTTTGCTTCATATCCTTATTGTTTCCTTCCTAATGAGCACCATGCAATAGCTAGGGGTTGGCATATTTTCCTGATATTTATAGCCAGCTATGGGGTGGAAGGCTATTTTCTTTTCACACACTCAGTAGGTATGTGTGGGCTATACGGACCAAGGATTTCTGCCAGCACAACTTGAGAGGATGCGAGGCGTATACCTACATAAGCCTTTGTCCTTTATTGTGACTTAATGTCAGCAATTTTTTTTTTCTTTTTGCATTAACATAAGTTCATTACATAAGGTATCTAGTATAGAACAAAAGTTTAAGTCATGTTCATTGTAACCTACGAAAAGTATTTAAGAAGGGCATAAGCCAGGTTCAGACAAAGAAAATCCTATGGAAGACGGGTCTTGTTACATTTTTATATAATGTAGGTAGAGTATATTTGCAATGGTCTGTTACCACTAAGACACACTTTGTAATTAAGTTTACTTTGATTTGAATTTATGAACAAAATAGGCACAAAAGAGTTACCCCTTGAACACAATGAATGTATCTGCAGCTTGTAGCAAAATTTGAATTTTGTCTAACTCCTGCGGCACCATATGTTTTTTGCTACATTCATTCACAGCTTTATATTTTAGAGTAGTATACAATGCTTGTACCTTTTCACTCTGGCAGTACTACAAGTAGTAGTAGTTCATTTTGGCTAAAAGCAGTAAATTCTTTTGGAATTTCGTTTAAAGTCTCACGGTAAATTCAATGAATGCAGTCTTTTGATTGAATTCAAGTAATGATTTTTAATGATTGCATTCACAAAAGATTGCATAGATAGTGAAATTTATTGACAGTGCAATAACGTTGTGGCGATATCTGTATTTCGATGCGTAAAAGGCGTAGAAAAGGGTGATATCCATAGTGTCGCACATCGATGATGATAGATTTTAGAAAACTGAAAGATGAAGTTTATTGTATTTACTATAGTTCTAAAAATATTGATAAAAACCCAACTACATTTTATTAAAGAAGTCAAACTTCTGTAGATCTAGTTGCAAGTTTTGTGAAAAAAGGTTATATTGTTGTATAACATAACCTCAATTTTCAATAAAAAAAAATACGTTTCTTACCTCTTAGAGATATTTTTGAGTAGGTCATCTCCTGACGTGCTAAAGCAATTCCACGGTCAGATTCGAATTCAACACATCAAAAATAATTAAATAAATATTCTTGCTCAAATCAAGTTTAAATCTTTCCAATATCTGTTTATGTCTTCGTGAAATCCTTTGTTAGCTTTAAGTCTTCACCTGCCCCTAAATATTTGAATAACAGGAGTAAAGTGCGGTTTAAAATGCTAAATACATACATTTTGGCACAGGGTTAGAAGCTCATAGGTCAAAAGCCCACAATGGGCTTTGCTCAATTTAGGTGGGTTAGAAGTCGATAAATGCATTATGAACTTATAAGCCATCTAAGTGGGCCAAAATTCGAAAACAAATTTTGTGCACTACTGACCCATCGTTTATGGAATTTTTACCTATAATAATGTACAGTTATCATATTTGTTTTTAAGTTAACTAATTTCGCGCGAAATTTTTAGAATTACCTGATTGAATTTTTCAAAAATTCAATTTTTAAGAAAATAAATTTGGAATATATTAAAATTTTGTTCGTCACAAAACTTCGTTTCGTGCGAGTTTTTAAAATTTACCTTACCGAGCTTTTAAAAACAAATTTTTTAAAAAAGTAACTTTGAAAATTTATTCTTTTACAATTTTGAAAAATAAAATTTGATTATTTTTACTCTAGGTTTATCCCATGTGTTTCCAAACCCTGTTTTGTTCACGAAAACTTTTTCAAAATTCTTATGCCCCCCAACATTACAACTGTACAATTTTCAAAATTCAATGATTTGAAAATTTCTCTAAGAACTTGAATGATTAAAATTTAAGAAGAAATCACCAAAATCAGAAAATCTCTTTTTTAAATCGGGCGATAATTTTTCCCTGGTGATTAACAATTTCGTCCAAAGCGGTGTCACATTTTTGGAGCCAATGAAACCTGACAAAATTTGTGTTGTAAACCAGAAACGCTTGAGCAACTCAAACAAAATATTCGTGATGAAATTAATGAAATACCTTTTGAAATGTGTGAGAATGTGATGAAAAATGTGCTCAAAAGGGCTCGCATTTGTGAGGCTAACAGAGGTGGAAATTTACCTGATATTGTATTCCATACATAATTGCCGACATTAAATAAATCATTTATCAGTATAAGATCCATTCTCTTTTATTTAATCAAAAATTATAAACAAACAAAGAAGTATACCTTCCCGGCGGACACCCTAACATACTATATTATTTAGTAATAAATTTCTTACGTTTAGTGATTTCTTTAACTATCTTGGAAAAAGAATTTCTTGAAATATTAATGATTAATGTGCTGCTCTGTCTTCTGACGTTTCGAATAAAAAGTGAAAGGCGGAAAATGAGGCAGCCATTTTGTACAATTTGGTTACATAAATTTGTTTTGTTTTCTTGTGTGTCCTATTTCTAAGAAGTGCTACCAAGTTTCGTAACCAAAGGCTTAGCAGAATTTGGGAGAAGAAAAATAGGATTTTCAGGAACCGTAACAAATTTTGTTGAAAATAATTTATCAATGATGTTAACATAACCTTAAAAATTGTGAATAACCGTTGACGACTAAAATCTTACTAAGGATATCTCGGATAGTAAAAAGGATATTGAAAAGATTTTAACCAAAGAACCCCGCACTAAATGTATGAAAAATTTTTCCCGGTCAAATTGGCTGAAATTTTAGTATGTTATACTTGATACTATTCTGAATAAAAAAATATATAGGCAAACCGCTCAGAAACAAATAGTTTTGGAGAAACAGGGTCCCAAAGTATAACAACAAATAGGTGAAATTCAGAGCTTTTTTGGTATACTTTATGGATTTATTGTGTCCAAAAAATGGTTTTACGAAAAATAATGACTGGGATTTTTTATTTTCTTAGGCTGTTGACTAAGAATTATTACTATTTTGGCCTTATTTCGACCCCGTTATAAAATATTTACCGCTTTTTGGCATATTTTTGAGCGTTTTAAATAATGATTTGTTTATTTTTGCTCGTTTTTTTTGTAAGTCAAATGGAATTATTCATACACAACTCACTAAATACATCACCACCACAGAAAGAGGAGGGGAGGGTAGACTAAGAGCCCACAGCAGATTTTGGGTGTGAACGATAGCAAAAAAAGTAGTATAGGCGTCGAAAGCTTCATTAAAGACTATTAAAAAAATCAAGGTCTTGCAGTCCACAACTGGGGCCTTTGCGAGAAACAGTGCACAAGTGAAAAAAAAAAATATGAATGCAACTTCGAGGATAATCGTGTTAGCCGAAATTGGTTTTCACTCCTTCCTTGAGAAGCTCCTCGGATCACAAATCATGGAATCTGAGACCATTTAAGTGTATAGTTCGCTCTACCGGACCGTTTAAAAAATTCAAAATTCTAAGTGAAAAACGGTTTTTTTTAAACAGTCTGGCAGGGCGAATTAAGCACTCAAATGATGAAAACCAATTTCGGCTTACACGATTTTCCTCGAAGTTGCATTCATATTTTTTTTTCGATGCACTGTTTCTCGCAAAGGCCCCAGTTGTGGACTGCAAGACTTTGATTTTTTTAATAGTTCTTAATGAAGCTTTCGACGCCTATACTTCTTTTTTTGCTATCGTTCACACCCAAAATCTGCTGTGGGCTCTCGGTCTAGGGGGGAAGACAAGTATTTGTCAATCAAAAGTCCATAGTAAAAACTTCAAAATATGTTTATAGCGTGGAATATAAAAAGCCTTTGCTCCCCTCTGATCACCTGTGAATATATTATATTAGGTATACTATACCTAAACGGGCTATTAGAGCTCCACTATCTCGGTAAGCGCGATCAACTATAACGATATCATTTTCTTGAAACCATCTTCACATTCTTTCACCATCTCTTTCGAATTCGGCTTCGAGTATAGCAGTATCATTGATATGATAATCGGAGAAATAAGGACCTTGGATATCAAGTAGGTAACCATCAGGAGCAACAATAAGTACGGGCTGTATCAAGTAAGTCGAATACGATTTCCGAAGAGCTTGAAAGTTGCTGCTTTTGTGGATGAAGCTGTATTAATGCAGACAATAACTCGGTGAACTTCAGGCTCCTGATTATATAACAGATTTGCAAATTCTGTAACATGGCTTTCTATATAAGTTTCTCGATCAATTGCATCGAACCCAATATGAGCAGGAACAAAACGTTGCATCAAAGATTGTCTAACAATACTGACAGATAAGGTTGTTTGCTGCCGACTTGAATGTTGGAACATGGCACATTAAAATTCATCGGAAAATCCTTGTCACATTTTGCACAAGAGCAAAAGTAAATCTCTTTTACTTACGTACCTGTAACCACTTTCTTGCGGTAGTCTGTCAAAATGTATATATCACTGAGAAAACTGAACTATGAGTTATTTAAACAGAAGCATGTTTAACTATGTGTTTAAAATAGTTCAAATAGAATTCGATTTAAATCTACCTCTCTTATCTATTCGAATTAAAAAATACTATTATTTTGGGTTAAATCTGTTCAAATCAACATAAATTCATGTTTAATTATTAAAATGTAAGCTACACGTAATTTTTTACATGAATTCAAACCTACTTGAGTTTGATTTTGAAAGACCTGTTAATTTATTTAAAATTTTTAAGAGAAAGAGATTGAACAAAAATGTTAAATTCAAACTCGAATCAATTTGAAATGAACTCAAAGTTATAAAGGCGTTTAGCGTCTAAGATATTTGCAAATAAATCTGTCTCGCCCATCGGACGGAAAGATATTTAAATAGTTCCAAAATTAGTGTCACCGTAATATCGTCGGTCCAAAGGTAAAACTCACTAAGTGCGGAAAAAACTTTTCAAGAAAATGAGAATGAAATGCATTTTTAATCTAAAAAGTATCATTTTGCCCGGTTTTATAAAATATTGAAAGGTATGCCCGGTAACTTATGTAATTTAAAAATTTGCGGAAAGTGACTTTTCAGTGACAAAAAGTGGGTTTCATCTGATTTCCCTCAAAAGGGTAGTTTGTTAATAAGTGAGTTTGAACTTTGAACCGACGATATGTATGAATGTTGTATGCATTATAGGAAACGTTACCATCATTCTAAATAGAAAACATTTGTATTTAACTTAAAGGAGAAAGCATCAATATGGAAAAACTAACATTGAAATCATTTGTTTTAAACAGAAAACATACATATTTGACCCAAGCACGAAAATATTCAAAAAGATTAATATAATTATATTTGAAACAACGTCAAATGAAGTTAATTAAATCAAACAGAAATATCTTTATATGGAATAGAAAGCATAGTAAATTTGAACAAAATCATGTTTAAATCGTTTCAACGACGAGTTAATACGATTCTATTTAAATTAAATAGAAATCGATTCCATGCCAAATCATATGAGTTTGAGTTTGATTTGAATATGAATGAGTTCAATATTTTTCTCAGTGATACATAAATATAGATCTTGAAGCTGCTGTTTCGTTATGGGACAAAACACAAAAGCTTTCAAATTCTTCATCAGTAAGACTATTTTCGTCATCAATTCTCGGCTTACTTCTTGCCGCCTCTCAAAGCCCTTGCGAGAATGTTTAGAGATGTGATCCTTTCATGGCATATGGCATATTGATTGAGCGCAGTCCAAGACATAAGGGTGGCAACATAAATCCTCTATCATCATCGTTTGGTCTACAAGCTCTGATATTTTCCTATTTATGAAAATGTAAGCCTTACATTCGATGGATAAACTATGTAGATTATCAGCTGACTCACTGATAAATACTTGTCTCCCCCTCCCCCCCCTATTTCTGTGGCGCCTATGATGTATTATGTGAGTTGTGTATGAATAATCCAATTTGACTAACAAAAAAAAAAAAACGAGAAAAAAATAAACAAATCATTATTTGAAACGCTCAAAATATGCCAAAAAGCGGTAAATATTTAATAAGGCCAAAATAATAATAATAATTCTTAGTCAACAACCTAAGAAAATATAAAATCCAGTTATTATTTTTCGTAAAACCATTTTTTTGACGCAATAAATCCATAAAGTATACCAACAAAGCTCTGAATTTCACCTATTTGTTGTTATACTTTGGGACATACTAAAATTTCAGCCAATTTGACCGGGAAAATTTTTTCATACATTTAGTGCGGGGTTCTTTTAAAGAAAATGATTAGTGTTTTTAGAAGTCGTTATATTTATTTTTATGAAATTAAAATTACCTCTAAGTCTTACATAACCTCCAAAATGGTAAAAACTATTAATTTTTAAGTTTCTAATATCTCGAAAACCCGAACTGATAGCGAAAAATGAAGGACGGATTTGAACACAGTTCCCAAATGTGTGCCTCCCTAGAAACATTCTTCACTTGTCGTGTCAAAAAGTGAACTGATTTTTGTAAGCTTGTGATTTTTGATTCCGTTGAAATATTCTGCTACTTTTCTTGACATTTCGTGTTGTATATAGATTTTTCTAGTAGTCCTTCAAACATAGTCAATTTCATTTAAAGAAAATGCATGAATTGGACAGGGTACAGATATTAGACTTTTTACAATGCTGCTGAAAAATTCAAAGTCTTACCGGTAAATTCAAGAATTTCAATATTTCGGAGTTTTACATATTAATACCTACATACATCGTAAGTTAAAAGGGAGGCATGTCCCCATTAACAAAGACCTACCAAAATCTTGCGTGTAAGAAACTTGTATGTAGGCACTGAATACCCAAAACTGAATAGCCAAAATACCCACAAACAAATTTTTAATGAAAATATAATGTTATCGTTTGCAAGTTTATCAAAAGCTAGACGACAGCACGACATAAAATAAACCTCCCACCTATACGGGGAAAAACAAACCGCCCATACGATTTGTTTTCATGTCGCATCTCATACGAAGCACGTTAATAAGATATTCTTTTCTTTCAACAGGATTTCTGTATATTGGAGACTGGTTTAAGTGTATAATAATGACTTTCTCTGTGACTCTAATTTTCATTAATTTTTATTTCTTCTTAAAAGATTCTGCTTTTTGAAATTCTCAAAGATGATAAAAATAATCTTAAGGAAAATTACCCCATTTAGGACTAAATGTGATTTCTAAACAAATATTTTAAAGAAAATTATGTCTCTGTTGTGTGGTTGTGTCAAATCTCCACTGAAGACTGAAACAGGCAGTCGATTTGAAAATCTCTTCTTATAATCTCGTAATCAGTCGAATAAATTTATTGCTCAATTTATATTTGGTATATAGTCACAGAAATCCTTGCGATAAGAATAAGGCAAATTAGAAAGATTTGTGGTAATTGTCATTGTGTTGTTATTTCGTAAGCAAAACAAATTATATTCAATCAATTTAGTTTATATTTCGCTTACAGACTATAGGGGAAATTATATCCGTCATGTAGTTGTTTTTGGTTGTCGTATAATTCTTGAGTTTATATTGAAAAGCTTTTTTGGTGAACCCTTTTACATTATGGATAAATTAGATTAATTTGTGGACACCATTAAATTATAGTCACGTCTATCATTTCGAAGAAATTGCAGGCTTTTGTGAATCGCTGTCTTCGCCACATCCTAAAGATTCGATGGCCACAAATAATATCAAATGAGGAATTGTGGCGCAGGACAAGTCAAGAGCGGCTGGACGTCGACATAAGAAAGCGTAAATGGCGTTGGATTGGTCACACACTGAGGAAACCAAACGATGAAATTGCAAAGCAGTCCTTTGAATGGAATCCTCAGGGTGCACGGCGGGTTGGAAGACCAAGAACAACATGGAAATCAACTGTCTTAGCGGAAGCAGAATCCCAGAGAAAGACGTGGCCACAGCTAAAGTACCTTGCAGCAGACCGTGAAGGATGGAGACGTTTTGTTGACGCCCTATGCCCCAGCCGGGGTTACAGGACACTATGATGATTAAATTATATTCCAAGACGTTTATTAATAGGTTTGTTTATGCCACCTTGTAGACTTTTGTGGTGATTTAGTTCTTCAGTTATTTTTGCAAAATTATACAATTTTGAGCTTTCAATTGGAACATCTTTCCTTTTACAAAAAAGAATATGAATTGTCCTAAAGCCTTCATTCTGAATTGTTAATAAATATCTCGAAAACGGTTTATCGTAGAAAGAAATAGTTTTTTTGTAACACGAAATGTATGAACAATTCGCTTAGGTATAATAACCTCTTGCTGAATTTATATTTGGAGAGTGACTGAGAGGTGTCACTTGAATAAAATCAATCGTATATGAAAAAAAAATTGTTATGACCAAAGTTGTAGAAAATTGAATAAGCTTCAAGTTTTATTACAGATACTGTTAGGCTAAGATTGATTATGAGCGAGTTTTTTAATAAAAATCAATTTTCTAAAAACTCCAAATGGCGCCCAACGTAAAAAGTTGAAATTCCCCAAAGCAAAATTTGACTTCTTATGATCACGCCTAATGATTAGGCAAACAAACTTAATTTTTGTTTCTTCAGTCTTGCCTTTTTTGCACATACCTTCCGGCTGGACCATAACTGATCCCTTACTTCTTAATGGCTACAATCCAATGGGAAGAACTTAGGACATAAAGTGTAGCATTTATTATAACAAAAAGAATGAATTCTTTTACGAAAAGAATAAGAGCAATTCATTGAAATATCGTACATTGATTTCACATAAAATACACTTAGTAAAATATTGCCTATTTGGGTATAGGGTTGGGTTGGTTCATAGACCAAAGACACAACGTCTATGAATTGAATCTCCAAACATAAACATACCTTTAACACACTGAAAAACTGTTGGCGACATGTGTAAAGCTAATTCAAAAACCCTTTATTCCCTCTTGGATACATTATATGTGACCATCACTATACTTGTTCGAATACAAACTTACATTTTGGCCTGGAATTCTTGTTTGATAATGTCAAAAGCTTGACCACATATTTGTGGGACAGCTCCGGATACATTTTTGTGCACAATAAAGAATTTCTATATACTCACTACTAAAAGGAATGTTTCTGTCGTCAACTTCAAAAATATTCGAATACCTACGAGCTACGAGCACTTTATTTTTGATTCCATGTCAGTCTATTTCACAAAGCCGAAACTCACCACACTGTATAAATTCCTGGGATTCTTGCTATACTGTTTTCGAATTGTTGAAATTAAATTGAAATACATACATAGTTCAATGGGAATACCTAGGTGTCGGAAGTCATTTAAGCTGATATGCTGACTGTTTACTTTTAATCTCATGTCAATTACTTGGAAATTATAAGTTCATGTTTACCTACAATATTGGTAAACAGTTTTATTGACTTTTTGACATTTGTTTACATCTCTTGGAAAACCTATATTTACTTTATAGTGAGCTCAGGAGAGATTAAATTTCATATACATAGCTAGCTTGAACAAATAAAAGATACATGAATTCTAGCAAACTAAATGCTCACTTTTGATGTTGTTTGACTATTAGTTCCACACAAATTAAAACAAATACATAAAATTAATTACTTGATGTTTTGACCCACATCAAATAACAGCCGCAGACTATTTAACAAGTAGACAAAACAAAACAATAAAGCTTCCCTGCTGGTTCAAATAATAATTTCGTGGATTTTTATAATACTTCATTTTGTGGTCATGGTTATTGTATAGATATTGTGGGAAAGTTCTGGCTTTTCAATTACGTTCCTCATGGAAACCATACAAAATTATGGTGTTGTGTTATGTTCGGTTCGTGTTTTATTTATTATTTTTATTCTAATTTTCAAAAATGTAATCATTATTTTAGCGATGCTATAATGTGAATGTAAAGGGTATTTTTTTTTACGTGTGGTTTTCAAGAAGAAATAAAACGCATATAATTTAATGTTGTGGCCAAGAATTTAGCTTTATTATAAAAATAAGTGTTTGCCATTATGTTTTAAACATGATTTCGAGCAAGTGGCCGCCGCGGCTGGCTCGAATAAATTTCAGCCGAAAGGTCCAATTTTCGACCACTTTTTGCAGCAATTGGGACCCGTATGTGTCAGCAATAACGCGTTGTTGGTTGTTTCGTTGGCTGTATGGCATGTAGCACCGTCTTGTTGGAACCAATACCCAACGGTCGTCAACATCAACATCCTCCAATTCAGACACGAAAAAGTCATTAATCATGGCTCTATAGCGTTCCCCATTTACTGTAACATTATGGCCGGCTTCATTATTCATCGCAGCGCGCGAACCGAATCATTATTTTGGTAATAAATTTGCACGATTTGCAAACGTTGTTCAGGAGTTAGTCAGTTCATTATAAAATGGCAAACCAAACTAAGCATAAATCAAGTGACAGCTGTCAAAAAGACCAACTCCGAAAAAAGTATTGCCAGATTGAAAACCACACGTCTAAAAAAAAAAACACTCTTTATAAGTAAATTTGAATTCACACAAATTAGGCTATTGACTATACCTTTTAAAAAGGAACTATTACGTGCAAGAGTTTTTATTATTAAAAAGGTTTGTTTGGCCCGTAAGCATGCTTTAAACTGAAAATACTACTTATTTCACTCATGATGCGTGAGAGAATGGTCACACTGGTCACTTTGCATTATTTTTGATATAACTCGGATTATAAGCTGAATTTCAAAATTTTTTACCTTAAACTTTTTGTTAAAAATTAGATTTTCTATTGAAATTGATAGTTTATAAAATGCAAAAAACAACATAAAAAAATCAAAGATTTTATAATTTTTGTCTGCGTAAATTGCGAATAACTTTTTTTCGGAGCAAAGATATACTCAAGACAAACAAAATAAAGTATAGAGTCCTAAGGCCTTAATATGACATGTTAAAAAAGCCATATTAATTGAAAATTAACACAAATATAGCCATTCAAACCTTACCATTTCTTATCATTTTTCCCAGTTTTTGCCCGAAACCCTATAGTTTTTTTTAAAATTCCTTGCCCAAATATTATTTTCATCGGACCAGCCGTTCGGTCTATAGGTCAGAAAGCATCTTAAATACTTTTCTCTATGTTATGTAATAATTGTAATGTAATATCATATTTGATCAAAATCTTGATTTCGAGTATTTTTACTAATAAGAAATTTGCCATATTGTAACGAAAAGGTGGCTTTCGGGCCAAAACTTTCGAAAAACTGTATAAGAAATAGTCAGGTTTGAATGGGCATATCTCGGTCAATTTTGAAAAAAAATACCTTTTTCAACATGCCATCCCTTAGACGGCTTTCAATATATTCTTTATTTTGTCCCTGCATGCCTTGTCCCTATCTTTGGTTCAAAAAATGTTGTGCACAATTTAATAAAAATATTTAGAAAGCTATGATTGATTGAGCTGAGTTGAGAAATAATGATACATATGTACATTTCCGTTACTTGTAATAATTGTAATTGAAAACAATTCAACTACAAATTACTTCTAATTGAAAAATGCACTTTCCAGTTACATGTAATTGAAAATAGTAATTGGTTTTTGAAAAGTAATTAAAGAAAAGCACTGTGTTGATTGCATTTAAGGTAATAGATTTCATGAATTTGAATTCATTACATACACGTTTTTATTAATTTAAAATCACTTAAAGTGTAATTGGCAAAAGCAATACATTAGATAATTCTAAGAACGATACTGATCGTTCAATTTTTTGTAATCGCAGAAAAGATTTTGAGATTTTAAGTAAATTTCTACACAGAAATTATGTCTTAGACATTGAAAGCAAGTTGAAAAATGACTCGAAATTTTTCTGGTCGTACATTAAAAATAAAAAATCATCAACAGTTTTACCTAAAACAATTATATATAAAAACTCAGAATCAACCGGCGTCAATCAGACTCTAGATTTATTTGCAAACTTTTTTGAGTCTGTTTATTCAACTTCTTCTTCCAACTCCTGCTCTTACTCAAATATACTACCCATGGTAGATATCGGTTTATTACAACTGGAATTTTGTGAAGTTGAAACAGCACTCCATAGCTTTAAACCAAATTTAAAACCTGGAACTGATGGCACTCCCGCAATTTTTCTAAAAGAATGCTTTCGGGCGGTCACCTACCCACTATTTCTTATTTTTAACAGTTCTTTGCTTAATGGAAATTTCATTGATGATTGGAAAACATAATTTCTAATTCCAATTTTCAAATCTGGTTCGAAGAATTGTGTTGAAAACTACAGAGGAATTTGTAAATTGATTTCAATACCAAAACTCTTTGAGTCTATTGTCAAATCTAAACTAGAGTTTCACATTAAAGAACACATTTCTGAATTTCAGCATGGTTTCGTTGCTGGGCGTTCGACGGCCTCCAATTTAGCATACTTCTCTTCATACATCATTAGCGAATTTGAAAAAGGCTACCAGGTAGATGCTATATATACCGATTTTAGTAAAGCGTTTGACTCCGTTAATCATAATTTACTCATTGAGAAATTAAATAAATTTGGGTTCCACTCTGCAATGTTAAACTGGATATCTTCCTTTCTCGTTGGAAGAAGCCAGAGGGTCATTATTGATGATAAATATTCAAGGTCAATTTTTTGTTCTTCAGGAGTACCTCAAGGAAGCCATCTTGGGCCATTACTATTTATCATCTTTATTAATGACATAGTATCCATCTTTAAATTTTGTTTCTATTTAATATTTGCTGATGATCTCAAATTATTTTTAAAAATAAAGTGCATGAGCGATTGTTTCAAAGTACAAAGCGACGTAAATCAGCTTTCTAGTTGGTGTGCTAATAACTGTTTGAATTTGAACATATCCAAATGTAATGTTATATCCTTTTATAAGGGCTCAAATTTTCTTTTATATAATTACTCCCTTGGTCTTAATACTCTGGAAAGAGTTAATAAAATAAAAGACCTTGGTATTATAATTGATTCTAAAATATCGTTCAATTTACATATTGACCATATTGTATCAAAAGCCAACTCGATTGTAGGATTTATCAAAAGAAATTCTAAGGATTTCACTGACCCCCATACACTCTTAACATTGTTTATGTCACTTGTGAGACCCATTCTAGAATACGCTGACCTTATATGGAATCCATCTTATCAAATTCACTCAGATCGTATTGAAAATGTTCAAAGAAGGTTTAGTAAATATATTTTTTGGAAAATTAGATGGAGTAATTCACCATCTTATGATGCGAGATGCAAACTTTAAGGAATTCTGCCACTGAAAATAAGAAGATCCGCTCACGACACTTTGTTCGTTAGAGATCTGCTTTGTTATCATATAAAGAGTCCTGCTCTTTTGTTTATGTTACCTATATATGCTCCTTCCAGACCACTAAGGGAAAGACAGTTTCTTTTTCAGCCCCTGCATAAAACCAATTACGGTCTAAATGAACCAATATATAGAGCAATTTCAACTTTTAATGAAGTAAGTTCAATTATGGATTTAACTCTCTCGAGGAACTGCTTCAAAAACATTTTATTTAATTTGTTGTCGAATTTGTAAATAAATTATTTTATAGTTAAATTATTTTTGTAAATATTTGTAATCTGTAAAGCTAAGCTGGTAGATGAAATATATAAATAATTGTATTTTTGTATAATAACAACTGCAAAACTTATAATTACTGCTTTTTCGATGATCACTTAATTTGTAATTACATTAACCAAATTGAATTTATAAGAAGTTATTGACAATTTTCAATTAAATTTGATCAGAAATTGAATTCCTTCAATTATAATATTTAGAGATTTTGATTACAAGTAATAGTAATTGATCTTATTTTGGGTTACGTACGAACTAACTTTATAATAGGAACTTAACAGTCATTTGATTGAAATTTGGAGACGGTATGAACTCAAAATTTCCAAAATTTTGAAAAAAGGGATACCCTATTTGTCAGCCAGCGACAATTTTTAATCAAAACTTAAAGTTTTTCAAGGTCACGTGTGATATTTTGCACCTCATATTCCTAGGAAATATCAAACGTGTGCCTACCATGTGTTTTTAAAGGCCACTTGATCGTGATAAAATATCAAATAGTTTTAGTAATTGATCAGGTATAGATATTTTTGCTTAATTCTTTGTTTTTGATAAAAAATTTTTTTCTTGCTTAAATTTAAACACAGGGTGCTTCACATCACATAAACTGTGACAAGATGATAGAGCGTATAGGTTAGGTCAAGTTAATTAAAAAATCGTATTCCCCTCATTTAAGTGAATAGAAACAAAACAACGGTAACACTTACAACGACATGTTATATTTTTTTGTAAAGCCAGAAATCCCTTTTTTTATTTTACGACTATAGAAGGTAATGACCATTTCAGCAGCCGGTTGATTATCATCAGCTTCGTTTTTTTTGTTTTGACTAAAAAGTTGGTTTATTTATTTTTTAATATTTTGAAAACTATTACAAGTCCTTTAACCATCCGGTTTTCAGTGTTTGACTAAGAATTAATATAAGCATTGAAGTTTGAAAACAAAAATAATGCTTAACTAAGTAAAATTAAACAAAAAATTTGTTTAAATTTTTTTTTCAGAATTTTAAGTTCAAAAATTAGTTTTGTTTTTTAATAATTGTTTTTCTGTTTTATGTTTCCCATCTCATCATTTCGGAAACTATTGAATTTGAATTAAAAAAAAATCAATTTGATATTTTGGATAAAAGGTGTTACTCTGAATTTGAATTAAGTAATAATTTAGTTATTTGGTAATAAAAAAAAAAATACTTTTTTTTAAGTTTTCGAATGGAATTTAAAAGATTTATGTAGAATTTTGTTTGCTGATCATGATGAAAAACTTTCTGTGATAGATATCATCCTCATCTATTTTTTCTTGATGAAAATCCGATACCTATACATAGATGGATAGGAATAAAATATCTTCAATCTTGATGGATAGATTCTTGACTTGATCTATCCCCGAAACTTAGTAGCTAAGAAATGGATTCTGCCAAACAAAAATTTGCGTTTTTGTTTAAAAAAAGTTACTCTTTTGATATTCGTATTTAGCACAATGCAGAACATTACCTACAACCTTTTTCTTTAATGATTTTGGCGATTCTTTAAAGTAGGCGAGACAGTGGGCGGAAATTATTTTTAAAAGCTGTCTTATAGCATATTTTATAATACGTACATATTTAAAAATTCCATTAGATTCTTACAAATGAACAACTCAGATTTGGCTGACAATTTTTTTTTTTTTCAAAATTACGTCGAGAGTGGGTTGGAAAAATTACAAAAAAAAAAAACTTTCTAAGCTCCTCCAAAACGTACCTGCAACTGCAACCACTTTTTTCAGGCCCAAATAATTGGAATAATTTCGGGACCTAGACCCAGTAGGACCTAAATATACTTTAATGAAAAAAATATCTTGGCCCTTAGTGGTTAAATTACTGTTTTGTACATCGCAATTAAAAATTGATTCTCACATTACACTGATAAAAGAAAGTAATATTTTATTTACCTAAGTAACTTTCCGTTCAGCTGTAAGCAAAAGTTCTTGCAAATTCATAAGACCAGAAAAAAATTACCACAAT
Source organism: Dasysyrphus tricinctus (assembly GCA_963921185.1). NCBI lineage: Eukaryota > Metazoa > Arthropoda > Insecta > Diptera > Syrphidae > Dasysyrphus > Dasysyrphus tricinctus. Next base: position 41,336,387 of record OY992531.1, on the reverse strand, counting down.
TAGTCACGAAAAACGAACCCCTAACAAGTACAAAATGCATATTTGTTTTATGTATGTCATTAGTTTTCCTGAACATACAGTTACAGTGAAACAAACAGTCTGGCGTACTTGATTAGACTAGGACCAAAAAAAATCAGTTTGCCTAAAATGAAATATGGCACCCAACGTTAATGTGCTAGAATCCCGAAAAGTATTATTAAGACTCCTGATGACACTCTTCCCTCTCCCCAAAACAAAAAACAAAACTACGAGAAAAACAATTATTGCAAACTGTGTCTAATTCATTGAACTTTATTGTAAAACATTCTACTTAACTAGAAGCCTCTGTGGTACTTGTGCTCAAGATATATACTACTTCATATACGTAGGTAGTTTCTGCTGTTATAGAAGGATTACTTTTGCTTTCGACACGAAAAGGAATATTTGAGCATGTGTGGTCGTAATGGTTTTCCACAGAATTGCCATTTTTAGTTTATCCTTTTGAGTTCCGATTGAAAGTGAAGCAGAAATCAACTGCATACTTTCTTTGTAATGACAGTTGACTACAAATGTTTAAGAGTTGAGACTTCAGAGTTGATTAAAGAGATGGTTTCGTTGCTTTTGACCTTCATAGTTTCTGAGTTTAATATTTCCTTAGAACCTTTTCGCTTTTGAAAGAAAGTTACTCAAACGAATCTCTCCATTATTTTTAACGATACTTTTTTTTTTTTTCTTAAGTAGTCTTTTAAGACTTGGGATCTTTTAAAAATGTCTCGAGTATAGCCCTTATTTCTGACTTTTGACATTCTTAAAAGAATTTTCTTTTCAGATTACAAAGGCGGTATACCTTTTAATATAATCTTTTTCCAAGTGTCATTTGAAATAATTGTATTAAATAAATAGGGCCAGCACGTAGCACGTGAGGCACGTGTTAAATTAATCCCCTTAACATCAAAAAAGAGCAAAAAATAAATAAAACAGTGATTATGATATTAAAGGTTTCAATTTAATCAAATTACAAAAGCAAAAGCAGTCAAACAACATTATACAAAATCACTTCAATTAATTTCTTGGAAGGAGAGCAAGGAAATTGTTGTTTTCTTTGAACAAGCTTTCTCTCTAATATGAAACTTAATCCTGAAGTTATTTTTAATCATTCAATCAAAGAAAGTTTTTTCAATTTATACACAAAAATGTCTTACATCCTTAGGTATGTAGGTATAGTAAGCGTAAGAGTGGCACCAAGAAGTTCGGGATGCTTTTTGGGTGAAATTAATTCATCACATTTCTCATGAATACGAAGATTTCATGAATATTAGGATTTGTTATTATGATATGTGACCTTGGAGCAATATAAATGTCAAAATTTAATATTTTGTAATAAGTTTAGAAAGTATAGAAGCAAGATGGGTGCAGTATGACAAATTGGGCCTAAGAAGGATAAATCATAACTTTGTGTGCTTTTTCATATTGCTAAAAACAAGTCCAAGATATATTATTATGTAGCCATAAGGAATGTATCACATCTCAGCTCACGGGCATGCATAATTCCTGTTGGGAAAGTCGCTCATCATGTCAGGAGGACTTAGCCCAAAATCGAATTATGGAATTTTTACGGTTTCCTTATCATCATTCTTATGTCAGAAGCATGAATGTGCAAATATATTTTTTAGAGCGGATTACCATGGAATTTATAAATCTTACGATATTGCATGTTGCCCAAGTTTTGTTAATGTACTGATCTAGAAAATATAGTAGATTATTTCAAAAGTTAGGGTATATTAGGTGATTAAAGACTTCTTGCATAAATAAAGGAGGCTTTTTGTCACTTTTACTACACTGTAATAGAATTAATTTTTAAATACAAATTCTTTCTGGTTTTCTTCATATAAAGCAATCGTGTAATCCTAAATGAATATTTAGCGGAAGCCCAAGAATGCTACAAAGCAGACATCACCGCCATCCAAGAAGTGGGATATGGGATGGGCTGGGCAAAAGAAAACTGAAAGACTGCAACATCTACTACGGTAACTGTTACCGAACCCAAGGGCAGCGTCTTTTAGGATGTGAATTCGTCGTTAGAGGCAGATTTAGGCAAGAAGCCTTGAGTGTCAACTATGTGAAAGAGCGCTCACGGAAATTCACATTAAGGCTAGATTCGCCAACATCAGCCTCACATGCGCGCATGCCGCCACAAAGGAGAAAGATGACGACACCAAGGACGAGTTCTATGAGCTCCTGGACAAAACATATGAGCAATGCCCTAGCTATGACAGAAAAATTGTTTTAAGTGATTTTAATGTAAAACTAGGGAGAGAAGACGTCTTTGGTGCCACAGTCGGAAGATGTAGCCTGCACGACACCACCTCCGATAACGGACTCAGGTTAACCGCTAGCTAGTACGCAGTTCCCGGTTTCCGCATTTCAGTATATACAATGGGACATGGTGAATTCCTGTCAATCAGCCTCAACCAGATTGGCCACATTGCGATCGACGCAAGGCACTCCTCCAGTATCAAGGATGTCCGAACGTTCCGAGGAGCCAACGTTGACTCGGACCACTACCTCGTTGTAGCCAAGGTAATGCTACGGATATCCAGACCAACGCCAAAGCAGGGAAATACTGTAACGAAGTTTAAGGTCGGACGGCTACAGTCGCAAGAAGTCGCCAGATCATTTTCCGATCGTGTCTCTCGAGCCCTCTTAAATAGTCCTATGCCGACAACTGCAAGTATTAAGAACCAGTGGAAGAATTGCCAAGAAGCTATCAGAGATGCCGCCCCGCTGACGTGCTGGGCCTCGCACAACCACCACAGCGAAACCCCTGGTTCGACGAAGATTGCCGGCAAGTACATGCAGCCAAACAATAGGCATACAAAGCGGCACTGCATAGTAGGACCAGAGCTGCTCGTGAGCTCTACGAGCAGAAGAGGAGAGAGGAACACAAGCTTTAGAAGAAGGAAAAAGAAGGAGCATGAGAAGTGCCTTACTAAAAAGTAAAAAGAACCTCTCAGGGTTACACAGCCCCATCAGAGGAACATCGTGGTAGAATCGCAGTCAGTACTGAGGATATGGAAAAATCATTTCTGCAAATTGTATAACGGCGATGGCGAACCGAATTCCGCTACCATGCAGATTGCACCATTTAACCTGGATGACGTATAGGCCAACAATTCTGTCCACCCGATCTTGACGAAGTTAAGATAGCTGTATCTAAACTTAAGTCTTGTGCGTGAAGTTATTATCGCCATTTTTGATTTTCAAAAAGAAAAAGCTTGAACTATAATGTGCCCAACTTGTGCTGCCATGTGCCCAATTTAAAAAAATCGTACTAAGAGTTTGGTTTTTAGAGGGTACCCATTTTTCTTAGCGTGTAGTTAGCACCGCCATTTTCGATTTCCGAAAAAAAAAAACAAAAGTTGTGCTTTATTGTGCTCAAAACTTGTGCTGGCTTGCGCCGTAAATAATTTTGAAAAATTCGTAAAATTTGCAAATTCAACGAATGACATTTTTGCGAAACTTCAAAATTTCTTAAAAAAAAAGTTGTGCTGATTTGTGCTCAGAAAAGCTACTAAGAACCGAAAAAAATTTCGACTGTTTACGGCCAAAAAAAAACTTTGCAACGGGCTTTAGCGTGAAGTTAGCACTGCCACTTTCGATTTTCAAAAAAAAAGTTGTACATTGTGCTCAACTTATGCCATCTTGTGACGTAAATATTAAAAAAATTCGGAAATTTGCTAATTTTACAAATGATTTTTTTTTTCAATTTCGTAATTACTAAAAAATTAAAGTTGTGCTGTTTTGTGCCCAATTTATACTACCATACTCCGAAGAGATAAGAAAATCGCATATTTGTAACTTTTAGGACCAAAAAACAGTTTTGCGAAGCGTGAATTTGGCAGCGCCATTTTTGATTTTCAAAAAATAAAAGTTGCACTGCATTTTTCTCAACGTGTGCCGGTAAATATAAAAAAAAAACGCAATTACAAATGAAAATTTTTCAAATTTGCAATTTTGTAAAAAATTTTAGTTGTGCTGTTTTGTGCTCACTTTGTGCTGCCATATTCCAAAGAGAAAAAGAAATAATTCACATATTTGTAACTTTTACGGTCAAAAAACAGTCTACAAAATATGGTCGGAGGAAAGCATATGCCCGATGGATGGAACCTCGGAATTGTTTGCATGATCCTCAAGACAGGTTATCCTCTGGACTGCACCAACTACAGAGGCATCACTCTTCTCATTACCGCATACAAGATCTTGTCTGTGCCGTACTTTGTGAACACCTGAAGGCATTCGTCAACAACCTGATAGGTCCATATCAGTGTGGTTTTAGACCAGGGAAGCTTACCATCGACCAAATATTCGCATTACGGCTGCTCCTTCAAGGTTAGCAAAGACCTCACCGAGCACCGACGCCTTTGATGTAAAAAAGAGTTTTAGACAAGGCGACGCGCTGTCTTGCGACTTCTTTAACATCGTTCTTGAAACAATAGTGATATACTCTCACGTCAACACTAGAGGCACAATCTTTCAAAATTCCGTCTCATTATCGGGCGAACTAAGCGAGATGTCAGTGGTGGTTTCGTGAGTATTGAGAAGAGAGCCAAGAAGAAGAGGGGATTAATGGTGAATGAAAGCAAAACGAAATATGTATGTATATTAGGGTGGTCCTTAAATTGGAAATTGTCGTGGATAGCCCTCATTCGATTGAAAACATTGAAAAACAATTTCCCTAATTTTTTCAGATTTTTATTCCACCCCCCTGGTCTCCCTTTTTTCACTTCAAGGTACAAAAATAATGGAGTTAGGGTGATTCTTTATAACATGCGAAAAATAAATCAGAACTTATAGATAAGACTCAGACGAAAAATAAAATCGTCTACTTCCCCCCCTTCAGGCGGGAGGGGTAATTTTCTAAAAAATAGACCCAAAATAGAAAAAAATTATTAAAAAACAACGGGACCGCTTACAATGGCATGCTATAGCTTTTTTCAAAACCATATGAATCCAACTTGCCGTATACATAGAACAAGTAAAAATAGGCGTTATAATGTCTCTTCTACTAGAGCAGCTCATTACAAGGGAATGTGTTACATGGCCTACAAAGAGAATCGTGATTTATGACTTTAGAGAGTGTGACATTGCAATTGTACATATGTACATATAGTTTCCAAGCATGCATCAGCATTTGCATGCATACAAAGTCTCTATCAATCGTTGATTTGCAATATGAACTTCCCCACAATCACTTCCAAGTTCCAACCCCTTTTCCCTTCTTAGGTGAAGAGGCGGATTACATACAGAGAAGTGAATATTTCATTCATGCATCCTGCCGCAAAAAATGACATGTTGTTCGTTGTTGCATTAGGCAAAAGCACATCACGAAACATGAAAAAAATATTTAAAATGCTGCCTTACGTCATTGAAAATGAAAAATAACTGCATCAAATGTTTGCCAGACGATGGCGACGACGAGTTCTATAAGTTATGCAAATGCCAGTGTATCGCACTTACCTATACATATTAGACTGATTCAAAAAAATGAAAATTTCTTCGATTTTCAATGCCACTAGCTTTTTAGTTAGAGTTTAATGAAATAATAATCCTGGCAAAATTTCAGCCCTTAAGGTCAATATTTAGAGGTCGCTCATCGCTACTTTCTATTTTTCATACAAATCGTATGGGAACTTTTTTTTGATTCCTTGTTTATTTTATAACTTTAGAAACAGTTATCATACAGAAACGATCAAGAAAGAATCTGAAAGAATATTTGATGTTCTTTAAAAAAGGTCCTAACGTCTTATCTAATTAATGTACTCCTTCCAAAGTTATTCAAGGTCAGAGTGGTATTTGTGGTGAATTTAAAAGTTTTTTGGATTCCATGTTGACAAAATTTCCTATAATACAAGGTGTTTTGCAAAAGTTGTAACAAAAGGCAAGTGCGTGTAAGTTGAACTCAGACAAGAAAAAAATCGTCTCAGAGTGGGGGTCTATTTCCCCCCATTTAGGGGGGAAGGGCAATTTCCAAAAAAAATTATTTAAAAAAAAAGAAAAAAATATTAAAAATTAACGGCAATACTTATAGTGTCATGCTATTACTTTTTTAAAGCCAACAATCCATTATTTAATTAACTTTTTAAAAAAAGTTGTTTTTGTAAATATTTTTTGAAAAAATTTATTTCAAACTAAGATTTAAAAAATTAAAAAGTGATTTTATTTTTTAAATATCTTTTTGAAAAATTTTCCGTTATCAAGTACAAATTTTGTTTATGGATTTCAATACCTTCCTTAATTTTTAATCAGATGCTGAAAACCGCAGGCTAAAATGTTTTGTAGTTTCTGAGAAAATTGAAAATTAAAATACCTGCTACTACTACTGGAAATTGGGTGTTTGTAGGAAGGAACAATTTAAATTCAAGGGCGTCAAATAACAAGAAACTTCGTTTTTGTTATTTTCAATTCTCTCAGAAACTACAAAACATTTTAGCCTGCGGTTTTCAGCATCTGATTAAAAATTAAGGAAGGTATTGAAATCCATAAACAAAAATTGTACTTGATAACGGAAAATTTTTCAAAAAGATATTTAAAAAATAAAATCACTTTTTAATTTTTTAAATCTAAGTTTGAAATAAATTTTTTCAAAAAATATTTACAAAAACAACTTTAATTAAATTATGGATTGTTGGCTTTAAAAAAGTAATAGCATGACACTATAAGTATTGCCGTTGATTTTTTATATTTTTTTCTTTTTTAAACCATTTTTTTAGGAAATTGCCCCTCCCGCCTAAATGGGGGGAAATATACCCCCACTCTGAGATGATTTTTTTCTTGTCTGAGTTCAACCTACACGCACTTGCCTTTTGTTACAACTTTTGCAAAACACCTTGTATTATAGCAGATTTTTTACTTGCGATATAGGTACTATAGGGCAAGTTTTCGATTCGTGCAAAAAAAAAATTTCGAGATAACAATCAAACATGACATTACGATGATAGAGAACACGAAAAAAGTGGGTGGCACAATTCTGTCTGTCTGTCTGTCTGTCTGTCTGTCTGTCTGTATGTACCTGGACCTACAGCCTAAACCACTGAAGCGATTTTCTTTAAATTTTGAACTTAAGGTTTTTTTGTAACTCTCCAGAGGGGAAATTGAAAATTTGTTTTTAGCTCAAAAAATAACGGTACTTGCCATACAACCGTTAAGGAAAAGCTTATTTATCTCAAGAACGGCTCCAACGATTTTGATAAAAAAAAATCAGTGTATTACTGTAGACATGATGTAAATTTCAATAAGAAAAAAAATCACCAAAAACATTTATTAACGGTACCTGCCATATAACGGTTTTTTTTATTTTTGATTACTTCATGAACCGCTCATCCGATTTCAATGAAATTTTTTGCACAAAAGCTTTGTTAGAAAATAAATAATACTGCATACCAAAATTTTTGAAAAAATAAATTTTGGATTTTTAAAAAAAGATTCAAAATTTTTTTTTCAAAATTCAATATTTCAAAAACGGGTTGATGAATTATTTTGAGATTTCAGTTTTAAATGTATATTAATATATACTCAAAATTGGCATACCAAATTTTTTTTTGAAAAATGTTACAAAAATTTTATATATAAAAAATTAATTTTTAAGAAAACGGCTCCAACGATTTTTAATTTTTTTTTTTGCATTTATTCATATTTTTTCAAGTAATCAAATGGCATACTTTATTTTTGAGCTCTAAGTTTTTTATCAGGCTGTTTATACAATTAAAAGAACGATTTAAATGCTTTTTATACTTTTTCTATAATTACTTGAATATTTTTTAAAGTTCTTAAGCCCCACACAACTTGAACATAAGAGCAAGTACGTGCGATCCAGTCGTGCATTTTATTCAACATGGAATCCAAAAAACTTTTAAATTCACCACAAATACCACTCTGACCTTGAATAACTTTGGAAGGAGTACATTAATTAGATAAGACGTTAGGACCTTTTTTAAAGAACATCAAATATTCTTTCAGATTCTTTCTTGATCGTTTCTGTATGATAACCGTTTCTAAAGTTATAAAATAAACAAGGAATCAAAAAAAAGTTCCCATACGATTTGTATGAAAAATAGAAAGTAGCGATGAGCGACCTCTAAATATTGACCTTAAGGGCTGAAATTTTGCCAGGATTATTATTTCATTAAACTCTAACTAAAAAGCTAGTGGCATTGAAAATCGAAGATATTTTAATTTTTTTGAATCAGTCTAATACATATATGTATATATTTTTTTTAGAACTTTACGAAAAAAAAAGTGAAGAACAGGTTCACCACCCACCCTTAGAGAATAGAAAGTAAAGCTCGTGTAAGTTATAGGATGCAGGAAACGACGACACTATGAAGAATTTTCAAATAATGCATAGACCGGAAACGTGATACTTATAGCTGAATATTAAATCAAGGGTGCATAAATATTTCATGGATCTGCTGCACCCTCAGTCTCACAACCGACGACGAAGGAAAAAAGACCAAACAAAAAAAAAACAGCACAACTCAAAACTGTTAAAAAAAAACTACTTGATTATACCACCACCTTCTATCACTTTGCAAAAGTTCATTTCCTGTGATATAATTCAGTACATACTTTGTTTAACCCAAGAGTTGCGGATGTGGGTTTGGAATTCGGTTGAGTGATAGGGTACAAGGCTCAGCGGCTTTAGTGGCTTATTTAGAATTTAAAGAAACTATTTCATTTCGTAGAATTACGTGCTTATGAATAAATTTCCATTGTCAGCTCTTGTGCATGCTGAAGTCAGATGAAAATATGCAATAATTTGCAACTTTTATCCTTTTTTATGAAAATTGCAGTTGGAATTCAATTTTACGGAAATTGCAATGCAGCGCTGAAATGGCAGATGAACTTGAATAAAATAATAAAGTTTCATGAACTATGAAAATATTAAATATATATAATGAACTTGTGGTGGACTTATATACATATTTGGATTTATTCAAGTTTCTCATGGTTGGTTACAGAATTTGTATGAATAAAATCATAAGGTTTTTTCTAACCATTGGATCTGGGTAGGGTACATGCATATGCATACTGAAAGCATAGTAAGTGAAATAGTAAATTAAAAAAAAAGAAGTTGGACTATATTATATTTAATATACAAATAAATATTTAATGCAAATATGGGTTTTATATAGGAACAGAGTTGGGAAATAATGATTACTTTTTGTAATTTATTTCAACTTTCATTTCAATTACAAGTAATTAGTAATAAAACTTTTTCCAATTACAATTAAATACACATAATTGCAATGTAATTGAAAAAAAAAATACATTTCCATTATTGGTAATTTTAATTGAAAAAAATGCATTAAAAATTATATGTAATTGAAAATAGTAATGGGTTTTTGAAAGTAATCGAAGAAAAGCACTGTGTTAATTACATTTAATGTAATTGATTTCTTGGATTGTAACTATTTACATGTTTTTATTTTAACATTATAATAATAATAAGTATAAATAATAAATTAATAAATTAATTACATTTTTGCTGTGATTACTGAAAAAATTAATCATAATAGATTTTTTGATGATTACTTTGAATAAATTGAATTACAAGTAACTGACCCTTTTCTATTCAATGTAATTAGTAATTGAAATTTTTCAATTACATTTAAAAGTAATCGAAGATATGTTCGGAAACTTTAATTACAAGTAATTGAAGTTGAACTTTTTTTATCATTACTTCCCAACTCTGTGTAGGGATTAATTTTTCAAGATTTCTTTCTTTAAGTTTTTTTTATAGTTATCTCACATTCTTGTCTGTTGGTTGCTTCTATATAAATTTTGCAATAAATTCAAAAATTATCTAATACCTGATGAGGTGGGGAAAAAGAAAAAAACGTGGATGCATGCAATAGATAATAATTTTTATTGTAATTGTAATTGTAATTGTAATTGTAATTTTAATTGTAATTGTAATTGTAATTGTAATTGTAATTGTAATTATTATTGTAATTGTAATTGTAATTGTAATTGTAATTGTAATTGTAATTGTAATTGTAATTGTAATTGTAATTGTAATTGTAATTGTAATTGTAATTGTAATTGTAATTGTAATTGTAATTGTAATTGTAATTGTAATTGTAATTGTAATTGTAATTGTAATTGTAATTGTAATTGTAATTGTAATTGTAATTGTAATTGTAATTGTAATTGTAATTGTAATTGTAATTGTAATTGTAATTGTAATTGTAATTGTAATTGTAATTGTAATTGTAATTGTAATTGTAATTGTAATTGTAATTGTAATTGTAATTGTAATTGTAATTGTAATTGTAATTGTGATTGTAATTTGAATTGTACTTTTAATTTTAACTGTATTTGTTATTGTAATTTTAACTGTAATTTTAACTGTAGTTGTAATTTTAATTTGTTAGAATCCACTATTAAGGAATATTGTTGTACAAAAGTCTAAGGGCTTGGCCATGTAGTGAGCGACAGAGCGGCGAGCCGGCAAAGAGGCATCAGAGCAGCAAAGCTACACAATCCTGAGCGGCAACAAAACAATTAAAACATATGGGTTTGTATGGTTGCGGCCACGCAGAGAGCGGCAAGCGGCAATTCTGAGCGGCAGAGCGACATCGCATAGATTCTATTTTATTTTCTTATGCAATCCTGAGCGGCAATTTTTTGAGTTTTTTGAACGAAATAACAATATAAAATGATTGTTCGATTATGTTTTTGTATTATGTTACTTGGCAACGACATATTCAGATATAGAACTTACGACTTACCGCTCTGCCGCTCTGCCGCTTTGCCGCTTGGCGCTCACTACGTGGTCAGGGCCTAAGACACCAGTAATAACAATCATTGATACTCATCATTGAAGACTTTAATTATTGATTTTGAGACGTTAAGGAAGTAAAATCATTTATTATTTTGATGTGCAGAATAAAACTAAGGACTTTATCAATATTTCTAGCAAACAAAAATTTCAAATAGCCCCAACTTTGCACACAAAAAGGCTTTTCTTATTTCAATGATTGAACAACCGTACCAACATGATCATTGAAAATTAAAATTAATTTTTTTTTGGAAAGTTGGGTCTATTTGGATTTTTTTTCAAAAAAATTAACTAAGTCCTGAACTTTGTTTGTCCATCAAAATAATAAATGATTTTGCTTTCTAAACGACCCAAAATCAATCATTAAAATTTTCAATGGTAGCTATAACTGGCGCAGGCTAAACAAATGAGGTCTTAATGTGCCTTGCGAATATTAACATTCAATTCTTCCGAAATTGTACGTACGCTCATTCACGATAGACTTTTTGTAAATATTTGGTCAGATGAAATTGGAAAATAAGTAATAATTGTTTATTTTTGTTGAATGGTCTCAATTTTTGAGGAGCCTAAAATCGGTAAATTGAAAACTCAAATAGCTTGGATTGGGAAAAATGGCAATCGCAATTTGAAAGATTGAATGAAAATTTCGATAGACCAACTAGTCATAAATAGCCCATTCTGGCAACACTGTTTATGATTAATAGTTCTCATACAGTAATTATATATATATATACTATATTCACAAACCTACGGCTATTTTGGATTTTCAAATTACATAATTCAAACATTATTTAGGACCATTAAATAATTTCGCGTTCTGATGTTATGCAATATTCGTTTTTTAAAGGTTTTCCAGCCATTTTTTATGCAGAATACATTTTTAATTAAATATTAGTTAAATTTCAACTGACTTTCCTTGTCGTTGTTCAATGATTTCATTACATTTTATTAGAATACTTAGGTTAGGTAGAAGTGGCTGTCAATACTAAGTACTGACACACTTAGACCAGAATTGGTCCGTTGTGATACCACATGAATCTTAAAAACTCTTTCCTTACTCGCTAAAACCACTTTGAGCTCCTGACGAAGCGTGTGAGACTATAAATGTCTGTGTTTGCCAGATCACTAGGATCGTTAAAGAAGTAAACTCCTAAATGGAGCCTACGTCTGAGGGAAAGAGCAGGGCATGTGCAGAGAAGGTGAGGAATCGTTTCCTCTTCCTCCTCGTCCATGCAGCTTCTGCAGAAATCGTTTGAAGGTACGCCAAGCCGCGCTGCGTGCCTGCCTATTAAACAGTGTCCTGTTATGACACCTACAATAGAGCTAATATGCATTCTATTTAGAGATATTAAACACTTGGAGCGTTTGAGGTCAAGGTTTGGCCATACTTGTTTTGTCGCCAAACAAGTAGTGATGTTTTCCCACCTTGTGTTTGTTCTCTTCAACGCATCTTGCTTCAGTAAAAGTTTACACGTAGCGATGGGTATACCAATGTTTACCTTTTCAGGTAAAATGGGTAGTAATGTTCCACTTCTAGCGAGTTCATCAGCTTTACAATTACCTGGAATGTCACTATGACCCGGCACCCAACAAAGGTGAATATTAAACTGTTGCGCCATCTCCAACAGAGATGATCGACAGTTGAGGGCTGTTATAGAGTTTGTACGGACAGAGTCCAGGGATTTAATGGCGGCTTGACTATCAGAGAAGATGCGGATATCCGAGCATGATATCACGTTTTCTTTGAGCCAAGACAGTACTTCTTTTATCGCTAGAAGTTCCGCCTGGAATACGCTACAGTGATTAGGAAGACGGAATGAGAGACTTAAATTTAGTCTTTCAGAGTACACTCCCCCACCAACCCCATCTTTGGTCTTCGATCCGTCAGTGTAGAAGTGAATTGATTGATCTTCTAAGAATTCCACATCCTCCCAGGTGGATCTGGAAGGTATGGTCACTTCAAAATTTTTATCGAAATTCAATAGTGGGATTGTGTAGTCAGTGTTACTAGGAAGTGTTCCGAATGAATTCAGAATAGCGGAGTGACCAATCTCATTATTGATCCACTGTGAAGAGGCTTTGAGGCGAATGGCTGTGCTCGCAGCCGTTTGTTTGCTGAAAATATCGAGAGGTGTCAGATGGAGAAGAGTGTCTAATGCAGCGGAAGGAGTCGACCGAAGTGCTCCAGTAGTACATAGACATGCTGTTCTTTGGACTTTGCTTAGTTTGTCGCGATGTGTCGCTTTATCCAAGGCAGTCCACCATACTGCCACGCCGTAAGTTAGAATCGGTCTAATTACCGAAATGTATAGCCAGTGAATGATTCGAGGTTGGAGGCCCCATTTACTACCTACGGCTTTTTTGCAGGAGAAAAGTGCCACTGTGGCTTTTTTCACTCTTTCTTGTATGTTAGGTTTCCAACTTAGCTTCTTATCTAAGATGAGACCCAAGTATTTATTAGAATACTTACTTTTCATTTCTTTTATCGAATAACGAATAATTGGATGGATTTATCCTACATACTAATTTAAATTATTTCTCTTCTCCTTCTGAGAAATTTCCATCGTGCACTAAAGTGCCAAAAAGTCATTAATCCTCACGACTAAAGGTACTCTCCTGCTCAATAAAATTGTGTATTTGATTGAAAAATTGCTCTCGAAACCAATTTGATGTTTAATTCTATAGAAGCAAGACAAAAAAAAATCAATTCTTCTTTGGTTGCTTCACAGTGCGAAAACAGTCTTTTTCAATTTAGATTTTCGATTAATTTAAAGCAAGATGATTTTCTTTGTAGGGATGTTTTTTTTTTTTTCTTTAAACACAAAACGTGCCACATTGAATAAATGAATATAATGCAACTCACTGAAGCATAAATTTATAAAAAAAATTTTATCTCATGAGGCTGTATCAAATTCTTTCATTTTCGTTACAGGGAATTGAATTTATTCTATTCCTACATTACATAATAAAATTGCACATATGATTCCCTGCAACATCTGTCTATGAAAATTTTCTTTTCATAAATCTACCTCAGGACGAGATATAAAAATGTCGGAATATAAAGAAAATATATCCAGCAAATTGTATTCACATACAATATGATATCATTGCGTCGTTACCTATCCACTTCACCTTGAATTGAAATTGTTGCTTAAAAGATTCTCAAAGCCGTTTGATATAAAAATTTGAAAAAGTGTTTTTTAATGTATTCTTTAATAGCAGTCAGGAGCGACTCCAGCCATCTGAGTGCCTTTTTAGAAAGCTGGGGGCTGGGGCCTTTTCTTTAAGTAATAGATTTTAAATTAAAAAATATTTTCATTAAAAAAACTTAAAATTTATGTTCAAGGAACTTGGTTTTTAAAAAAATTGTATAAATAAAAACATACAAACAATCATCACCCCGTTTTTGAAATATTGAATTTTCAAAAAAAAGAACGAAAATCCATAGTGCATTTTCCTGAAATCTTTGATTTGCTACATTTTAGAAGCTTATTACCAACCGATAAATCAAATAAATGGTTCCATTGGAATTACTGTTCATAACAGCCTGTTTTGAATTTTGTTCCCATTTATAGTCCAGTCAACGAAGACTCAAAATCATAAAATAAATGCAATAAATAATGCTCTCTGGGTTATTATTTTATGTGGTAGGGGTGACCCCCAGGTATAACATACTAAAAGTCCCCAGCCCAGGGCCGCGAGCTTTAGGCAGGAGGGGGGTTAAAAGTCCCCTTTTGTAACTTTTCGAGAATATTTTGAAAACTAAGCGTTTAAGCGGGAAAGTGTACACTACAAAATGAAAGAATAATAAAGGAGAATGGGCAAATTGGTCTACCTACTCAACAGAGATGTGTGATACATCAATGGAAAGGTCATTGCAAGTACTTCATTTTATTATATGGCCGTTAAGTTGTAAACCATGGGGTTCAAAAGATATTCGGCTTTAAAGCACCAAAAACAATAATAATGCATTTCTTAATTGGTACTTGGATGACCTGCTCAACATTTATGTGTTATATATCGTTGGAAAGGTTATTGCATGTACTACGTTTTTGTATATGGCCGTTAAGCCGTAGACCCCGGGGTTCAAGAGCTACATGGACATGAAAAACCCCAAATATAACAATAATGCAGTTCTTGATTAGCACTTGGTCTACCAACTCAACAGAAATGTGTCATACGTCATTGGAAAGCTCAATGAGAGTACTTCATTTTCTTATATGGCAGCCAAGCTCCAAACCATGGGGTTCAAAAGATATTCGGCTTTGAAGTAGCAAAAACAACTAAAATGCATTCTTAATATGGTAACTGGTTGCACAACTCAACATTAATGTGTCAGGTATCGTTGAAAAGGTTAACTTATGTGCTTAATTTTTTTATGTGGGCGCTATACGCTCAACCATGGGATTCAAAAGATATTTGGGAAAAATGCAGAAAAGAGCAATAATTCATTTCTGCATTGGAGCGTGGTATTCTTACTCAACAGCGATGTGCCATACATTTTAGAAAAGGAAATAATATGTTCTTCAAATATTTGTATGTCTATCAGCTGTAGACCATGGGGTTTAAGAGCTACTTGGACATGAAAAACCCCAAGTATAACAATAATGCCGTTCTTGATTGGCACTGGGTCTACTAACTCAACAGAAATGTGTCATACGTCATTGGAAAGGTCAATGAGAGTACTTCATTTTCTTATATGGCAGCCAAGCTCCAAACCATGGGGTTCAAAAGATATTCGGCTTTGAAGCAGCAAAAACAACTAAAATGCATTCTTAATATGGGAACTGGGTTGCACAACTCAACAGTAATGTGTCAGGTATCGTTGAAAAGGTTAACTTATGTGCTTTATTTTTTTATATGGGCGTTATACGCTCAACCATGGGATTCAAAAGATATTTGGGAAAAATGCAGAAAAGAGCAATAATGCATTTCTGCCTTGGAGCGTGGTCTTCTTACTCAACAGCGATGTGCCATACTTTTTTGAAAAGGTAATAATAATATGCACGGTCGGTACATGTGCGCATGTTATATCAATTTTGTGGTATTTGTGTTTGCCCGGCATCAAAATGGATTTACGCCTCCTACAGCTCACCTCAGCAATGACATATTGGATGACGCTATTATTTAAATATTAAAAAAAAAATATATATATGAATACATTTTCTATGAATATCTCTATTACTTATTTTTAAAACTCACCATTGATACATACATATATACGCTCAGCTTGAATATGAATATCCTTAAACCCCAATGTCAACAGCTGATAGAAATACAAATGATTGAAGAACATATTATTACCTTTTCAAAAATGTATGGCACATCGCTGTTGAGTAAGAAGACCAAGCTCCAATGCAGAAATGCATTATTGCTCTTTTCTGCATTTTTCCCAAATATCTTTTGAATCCCATGGTTGAGCGTATAACGCCCATATAAAAAAATAAAGCACATAAGTTAACCTTTTCAACGATACCTGACACATTACTGTTGAGTTGTGCAACCAGTTACCATATTAAGAATGCATTTTAGTTGTTTTTGCTGCTTCAAAGCCGAATATCTTTTGAACCCCATGGTTAGGAGCTTAGCTGGCATATAAGAAAGTGAAGTACTCTCATTGACCTTTCCAATGACGTATGACACATTTCTGTTGAGTTGGTAGACCAAGTGCCAATCAAGAACTGCATTAGTGTTATATTTGGAGTTTTTCATGTCCATGTAGCTCTTGAACCCCGGGGTCTTCGGCTTAACGGCCATATACAAAAACGTAGTACATGCAATAACCTTTCCAACGATATATAACACATAAATGTTGAGCAGGTCATCCAAGTACCAATTAAGAAATGCATTATTATTGTTTTTGGTGCTTTAAAGCCGAATATCTTTTGAACCCCATGGTTTACAACCTAACGGCCATATAATAAAATGAAGTATTTGCAATGACCTTTTCATTGATGTATCACACATCTCTGTTGAGTAGGTAGACCAGATCCCATACATTTTTGCCCATTCTCCTTTCCTACAAAAAAAAGTCTTAATCGTATTTTCGGTAGGATCACGGTTAAGAAAGATACGAGCACTGAGCAGTAGAAAATTCAAAATATTGAAAAACAATGTTATTGTCTTACAACATCAATGGTTTTTTATTAATTTACTCAGAAATATAGGAAAAAGTATTGATTCATGGTCATCCCAGGGACATTATGAGAGCAATTTATGGTGTAAAGAAGGTGGTTTTGTTTAAAATGTCCTTATTTAATTTTTTTTGATACAGTGTTTATTTTCATATGAGAAACACTGTTTCTTCAAGGTAATAAGTACACAGCATTTTTCAAAGCTATTGGCCAATACTTAATGAAATCATTTTTGGGCATATTCTAAGAAATAAATTATATAAAAGAGGAGGTGTATTTCCCCCTCTTTTCTAAAAAGGGGGACAAACTCCCAAAACATTAAATTAAAGTAGAAAAATAGCTATCTAAAAACAACGGAAATACTTACAATACTGTGCTATACCTTTATTTAAAGCTTAAAACGAATTCCTTGATTATATAGGAAATAAAGTTTACAATTTTTGAAAAATTCATTTAAAAAAAAAAAATAAAAAAAAAGTTGAAAAATTTTGTTACTCGATTTTTCATTTTTATTTTACGCTATAAAGTAGTTAATTATCTTTTATTATTTAATTTTGTTACTAGCTTTTAGTCAAATGCTGAAAACCAGACGGTCTAAGGAGCTTTAGTTTTTGAGAAAATTGAAAATTATAAAGACTACTTTTCTTTTTAATCATTTTTGTTGATTTAAAATTATTTAAAAAGAAGTAGTTTTTATAATTCTAAATTTTATCAAAAACTTAAGCTCCTAAGACCGTCTGGTCTTCAGCATTCGACTAAAGGCTAGTAGCAACATTAAACAATAAAAGATAATTAACGACTTTATAACGTAAAATTAAAAATGAAAAATCATGTAACAAAATTTTTCAACTTTTTTTTTTTTAATTTTGTGTTTTCAAACGAATTTTTTTATAATTGTAAACTTTATTTTCTATATAATCAAAGAATTTGTTTTAAGCTTTAAATAAAAGTATAGCACAGTATTGTAAGAATTTCCATTGTTTTTAAATAGCTATTTTTCTACTTTAATTCAATGTTTGGGAATTTGCCCCCCATTTTAGAAAAGAGGGGGAAATACACCTCCTCTTTTATATAATTAATTTCTTAGAATATGCCCAAAAATGATTTCATTAAGTATTGGCCAATAGCTTTGAAAAATGCTGTGTACTTATTACCTTGAAGAAACAGTGTTTCTCATATGAAAATAAACACTGTATCAAAAAATTAAATAAGGACATTTTAAACAAAACCACCTTCTTTACACCATAAATTGCTCTCATAATGTCCCTGGGATGACCATGAATCAATATATACTTACTTTTTCCTATATTTCTGAGTAAATTAATAAAAAACCATTGATGTTGTAAGACAATAACATTGTTTTTCAATATTTTGAATTTTCTACTGCTCGTATCTTTCTTAACCGTGATCCTACCGAATATATGATTAAGACTTTTTTCGTAGGAAATTTATTATTCTTTCATTTTATAGTGTACACTTTTCCGCTTAAACGCTTGGTTTTCAAAATATTCCCGAAAAGTTACAAAAGGGGACCTTTAACCCCCCCTCCTGTCTAAAGCTCGCGGCCCTGGGCTGGGGACTTTTTACCTAGGAGTCACCCCTAACTCATAAAATAATAACCCAGAGAGCATGATTTACTGCATTTATTTTTCCTTCGTTGACTGGATTATTATCAATATAAATTTTTCTTATTTAAGATAATAGAAAAAAAAAACTATATCAGCCATTTTCGAGGAAATACCATTTTAACCAAAACTTTAATTAATTTATTTTTATTATTAATATTTGTGGAACGATAGTTGCAATTGCATGCAAACAGAATTTTGTTTAACGGCTGAGAAAACCCGTTTGGGAGATACCGTTAGGGGAGTTAAGGAAAAACTCTAGGGACAATGTTCAAAGAAAATCAATTCAGCTTTTAAAAGCTCTAACCGAACGGATAGGCCAATAAAAGAATTTTAAGCCCCCACTCTTTTCCATAGTAGGCAGCTGAAGCGAAACAAAAATTTCTTTGTACAGAAATTGATACAACGAAATCGTAAACGAAAAATTTCGTAGTGATTTTTGTTGACTTGATATTGGAGATTTTCAACGTGTTTTTTCATAAAATAAATAAAAGATATTATTTTGAATAACTTAAAAACACTTATTTTATTTATTTATTTACTTAAATGTTATGTAGTACGCAGCTCGATAGTGAAATGTCAATAAATATTTTGCTGTTGGATTGTATTTTTTGAATATATAAATGGAAGAAAATACCGTCGAAAGCGATACAATTCAGTTTAAGAAGATCACAACAAAAACATAAATGTTAAAAAAGGAGCCAAGTTCTTATGTGCACAAAAATCCTGTGCGTAAAGAGTCAGCCAAAAAAAGTTATGAGATCTAAAATAACGGGTGATTTTTTAAGAGGTTTAGAACTTTTAAAAAAAAAAACACAAAAAATTCGAAAAAATTAATGAAATATTTATTTGAATCGATAGTTTGAACCTTGCAATTTAATGTTTAAAGATAATTTCATGCAAATGTTGACCGCGGCTGCGTCTCAGGTAGCCCATCCGCTGAGTCCAATTTTGGCATACTCTTTCACACATATCGGCCGGTATCTCACGAATGAATGCATGGATGTTGGCTTCCAGTGCGTCAATCGAAGCGGGCTTGTCTCTATAGACATTAGCCTTGACATACCCCCACAAAAAATAATCTAATGGTGTCAAATCGCACGATCTAGGCGGCCAATTGACCGGCCCGAAACGTGAAATTAACTGTTCACCAAACTCGCCTCGCAATTGCGCCATTGTTTCGCGTGCTGTGTGGCATGTGGCACCGTCTTGTTGAAACCACATATCATGCAAGTCAAGAACTTCCATTTCGGGCAAAAAAAAGTTTGTTATCATCGCTCGGTAGCGTTCACCATTGACAGTAACGCTGCGATTCGCATCATCTTTGAAGAAATATGGCCCAATAATGCCGCCGGCCCATAAACCGCACCAAACAGTGGCTTTTTCGGGATGCATTGGTAGCTGTTGCAATGTTTCTGGCTGATCTTCACTCCAAATGCGGCAATTATGCTTATTTACGTACCCATTCAACCAAAAATGAGCCTCATCGCTGAACACAATTTTTCGATAAAAAAGCGGATCCTCGGCCAGCTTTCCAAGAGCCCATTCACCAAAAATTCGGCGTTGTGGTAGGTCGGCTGGCTTTAGTTCTTGCACCAGCTGTATCTTAAAAGGCTTTACGCCCAAATCCTTCCGCAAAATTTTCCACGTAGTGCTGTAACAAAGGCCTAACTGCTGGGAACGGCGCCGAATCGACATTTCGCGGTCTTCTGTCACACTAGCTGATACAGCCGCAATATTTTCTTCACTACGCACAGTACGTAAACGTGTTGGTGGTTTAATGTCCAACAAAGTAAATTTGGTGCGAAATTTGGTCACAATCTTCCGAATAGACTGCTCAGAAGGTCGAGAATGCCGACCATAAAATGGAAGCAGCGCGCGATGAACATTTCGAACCGAGCACGAATTTTGATAGTAAAATTCAATAATTTGCAAGCGTTGTTCATTTGTAAGACGATCCATGGTTAAATTGCAAACCAAACTGAAGCTGTTTGACAGTGACACAAGGTACTAAACACACGTCAGCTGTCAAAACCAGTGTTGCCAAAACCAAACCAGCTAAAAAATCACCCGTTATATGCCAAGTTTTAAGTTCATGAAGTTTAATATCAAATATCTTAAGTAGAGTAATATCGAAACAATTCCAAATCATGACAGTGGTGGGTTCACTGGTCAAGTTTTCATACATTTTAAATTTGTGATTAAGTAAGTATTTAAGAGAAAACTTGCCAAGTAAATCCACCAAATTTTAATCAGTAATCATTAATTACCAAATTTCTGTCATGATTTGGAATTGTTTCGATATTACTCTACTTAAGATATTAAATATTTGATATTAAACTTCATGAACTTAAAACTTGGCATATATTTTAGATCTCATTACTTTTTTTGGCTGACTTTTTACGAACAGGTTTCTTGTGCACATAAGAACTTGGCTCCTTTTTTAACATTTATGTTTTTGTTGTGATTTCACTCCTTTTTGCAAAGATTTATTTTGCCAGGTGAAAGTCAAGCCCTACCGCTCTACAAACTTTCATAATTCTACGACAACCGAATGTGCTTCATACAAATAATAGCAATTCTGATAAAGTGGGTGGAAGGCAAACCAGCCCTCTCCCCTCCCCTGAATGGACAATTCCAAATTTTCGATTTTTTTCTTTCTAAGTACTTCAAGCCCTACCGACCTACCAATTTTCATCGTTCTACAACAATCGGAAGTTCTCCATATAATTTATAAGAATTTTTAAGAATGTGGGTGGATGCCACGCCCCCCGTATGGAAAATTCCAATTATTCAATTTTTTTCTTTCTAACTACTCAAACCCTACCAACTTACCAATTTTCATTGTTCTACAACAATCGAAAAGGCTCCATATAATTTATAGAATATTTAAGAAAGTGGGTGGATGCCACGCCCCCTGAATAGAAAATTGCAGATTTTCGATTTTTTCCTTTGTATGTACCACAAGACCTACCGTTGTGCGAGATTTCAAGTTTCTACGATGTCGGGAAGTGCTCCATAATTTTGATGATCTGTCAGTGAGTCAGTGAGTCAGTGAGTCTGTGAGTCAGTCAGTCAGTCAGTTACGGTTTTTGCGATTTTTGAAGTCCTATATCTTGGGAACTACTAATGTTAAAGAG
Source organism: Dasysyrphus tricinctus (assembly GCA_963921185.1). Taxonomy (NCBI): domain Eukaryota; kingdom Metazoa; phylum Arthropoda; class Insecta; order Diptera; family Syrphidae; genus Dasysyrphus; species Dasysyrphus tricinctus. Next base: position 41,314,669 of record OY992531.1, on the reverse strand, counting down.
TTGAAATTTGGTGAGCCACCTGTGTTTGATCAGTTCAGCAAATACTCCGAATTTGAAGTTTCTGACTTTATTGGTACTGAAGTTAGAGGGGGGTTGAAAATCGCCTGAGTTTGTTCCTGTAAAAAGGGTGTAGTGCCGCGAACTTGGCTGCGCACTACCGTGCCCTTTGATCAAGAACACAGACCGAACTATATTTTGGAACCCTTAACACCCCAAAGGACGATACAAAAACAAAAAAAAAGAAATGATTTACGTCAGACGAAAAAAAAAATTGATGTCAGATTTTGTACTGTTTTTATTTTAATTTTTAATTTATATTGTGACATAAAACTCTCCATATTTTGTTTCCGCAATCTTTTCGAGATGGAGACCCCAGACAATTTTCGTTTCACTTCAGCAGCGTACTAGGCCTTATGAAAGCATTATTAAGAAGAATTATGTACGAAATTTCCATTAAACTGGACAAAGCACGACGTAAAAAGTAGATCACGGAATTTCGTTTAACTGTCAAGCTACAGCCTAAATGGATCGATTTTCTTTAAATTTGGTAAGTACATAACCATGTTGTGATTCTTTCCTGACACGTTTTTGGATTCATTTGTAAGACCAAAAATGATTAGAATTTCCCGATTTCTTTCAAAATTAAATCAAATCTTTTTCTTAACCAAAATCGTGCCTAAAGAATACAAAAATAAAACGCACGACTGGTTCACACGTACTTGCTCTGAAACTTAAGGGGCTGAGGTGAGGATCTTAGAAAATGGAAATTATGGGAGAAAAATGTTTAAACGCATGAAATATGATATTTGAGTTAGCTAAAACAACTCCTTCAATAGTTTGAGGCTAAGAACATTGCGGCATCTTAAAATGAATTTTAAATTTTAAATCGTTGCAGCGGCTTTGTAAAACAATACTTTTTATGTATAAAATTCTAAAAAAAAATATTTTTAAGGGCAAATTTTGGTATGCAAATTTTAAGTATTTATTTATGTCCTTACGAAAATAAAATTAAGAAAAAAATTGCCAACCCGTTTTTGAGAAATGGAATTTTCAAAAAAATAATTTGAAACTTTTTTTTTCAATTCGAAAACTTATTTTTAAGAAATTGTGATATTTTATTATTAGAAATTTGTATAAGAAAATTAATCTAAATCCGTTCAACCGATAGTGAGAAAATTCAACATAAAAAAAAAACAATCTATGAGAGGTAGGTACTATATTTATATTTTTTAAGTGTACATTTTTATAGTTTTTGGTAGTATAGATACCGCACTAATTTTAGCATACCTACGAAAAATTGTTTTAATCAAAATGAAGCAGTTTCTGAGAAAAGAAAATATAAAAATGGACATGTTTTCCTTAACGGTTTTTAGCATTTTTATGGAAGGTACCGTTATTTGTTCATAAAAGTTAAATTTGTTTTTCAAATATTTTAGGGATTATATAAAAAAGCAGTTCTGAATTTCAAAAACATTTGATTTTCCAAAAAATTAGGAAACATTTTTTAAAAAATTCTAAAAATATTTTTTTTTTAATTTTGTACAAAATACAATTTTTATTTTTAATAATAATTAATAACCATTTATTCAAAAATAGTCTCCCACTCAAAGATAGTCTTTACTAAAAGTAATTTAAAGTTTTTTCTGTTTTGGAGTCATTTTTGTGAAAAATATGATCATATAATTTTTGGCTCAAAAAAAAAAAAAAAATTAAAAAACGTGTTGGGAAAATGACCAAAAAACGCTTTGTACAAACTTTAAAGAAAATTGATCCTATGCCGCTTAGACTGTAGCTCAACGGAAGAACTGTGTGACTGACTTTTTTCGTCTCCTCTATCATCGTTAGACAAGTTTGATCAAAATCTCAAGCTCATTTTTTTTAACGAGTGCATAGCTTGCCACAGTAGTACCTTGTGGCATATAATGGTTAGTGCGTTGGACCGTCATGCTGAAGGTCTGGGTTTGATTCCCAGCCGCTACCACCAAAAAACAGAAATGTTTTTTCCGAGGTACGGCCTCTTGCGATTAACTGACAATTTCGCCAAGAGTATACTTTGTCATGAATAAGTTAGGTTTGGTTTGAATGACGGTTAGGTTTGGTGGAGGTAGAAGGGCTGATCTTGCTACCGTCACACTCACTTAGATCTATGTAGATCCATTATGATACTCTTGGAAGTTGTATTCCAATTAATGTAAAAACCTTTGTGTTCTGTTATCACTCAAGCCATTTAGAGGCATTGATGAAGTTCAGAAGGCTATAAGCCGAAGTTCTTGAAAGTTCCTCTAAGTCATCATAGAAACAACTCCCTAGGTGTTTCTTTCTTAAACGAGAGAGTGCTGGATAGTTACAAAGGAAGTTTCAGGTATCCTCATGTGCTTCTTCACTGCTGCATCCTCTGCAAATTTCATCGGTACTGAGCCCCATTTTCTTTTTGTGGTATCCCAATGGGTTATGTCCGGTGATTATGCTGACCAAGGAATGAAGATGTTTCTTGTTCATTTGCATAAATTTGTCTGTCCTCTGCTTATTAAATTTCCATAAAGCCATAAATTTCTTGTTGTGCCACAAGTTTCTAGCAGGTTCCATCTCTCATTGGTTTTTTTCTAATATTTTGTTACCAATATCCTGTTTGATGCTTTAGGTTGGTTGGTACTTTAATATGTGGATCGGCTTGACTTGGATCAAGCGATGATCCGTTTTTGCCTGCTCATCAGCTCTTTTTTCCCCAGTACATCACTGTGACCATCAGGAACCCAGCAGAATCTCTCGAAAGGTTTAAGAGTAAACGACGACGTGAGACTGATTGGTCTATAATCTTTAGCTTTCGTGTGACTAGGTTTACTTGCCTTCGGGATTGAGAACATATTTTTCAGGTGCGAAGTAATAAGGTTTTCACTTTTTTGTAACATCATTGAAAAGATGCCATCTAGTCCCGGGGATTTATAAGGCGAGAAAGAATTAACAGCCCATTCAAGCTTGTCTTCTGTTACAATATCCGCCGGCGGTGCTCTGTGCTCTTTATAGATCTCAGTTTCCTGGTTACCTATGACTCGGGTTAGAGCTACACCCGGAAAAGTGAGCATTACGGTACCTGCCATACAATTTTTCTTAAGAATTTTACAAAATCTCATTTTTCTCAAAAAACTCTCCGTAACTTTTCTTAAAATATATTCAATAAATTTATTTAAGTAAAGGCAACCTTTGGATTCAAAAAATGGTTATTAATGGTACCTTCTAAAAAACCATTTTTTATTTTCGGTTTTCTTCAAAATGGTACTTATTTTTTTTTTTTTTCCGTGGGTAGGTGCAAAACCTGCATCAGGCTCTATGAGGACCGGAAAACGCGTGCTCATAGAAGTGTGAGATTCTTACTACACTAAAACCACATCCACTTCCCGATTGCAACTAAGTTGAAACTTATCTAGCAATTTATTTTTAACGAAGTTAAGTAACGTGTTGCAGGTAACTTTCCGGTGAAAGTTTCTGCTTATTCCGCGATTTTAAAGCGGTTTTGTGTTCACCGCACCAAGTCGGAAGGTTTTGTTCTTTGCAGACGGCGTACTAAATTCGACTCGTCAAGAATGTCAATAATCGTTGGATTAGCGTGATCTAATAGCCGATTTCTATGTTTTCGCGCGAAACTCTCAATTTCGTCTCGAACCGTAGGAATCCCGAGATCCCTGTGAAGATCTTCGTTTCTTATATACCATGGTGCATTTACAAATGACCTAAGCAATTTATTTTCAAACGTTTGTAAGATATTTAAATTTGTATCGCAGGTACAACCCCAGAGTTGTATACCATAAGTCCAGACAGGTTTAAGTACCTGCCTGTATAAAATCAACTTATTATCAATACTAAGCTTGGAATATTTACCGAGTAGCCAGTTCATATCTCTTAATTTACTTTTTAATTCTTCGCATTTCTTTTTTACGTGCGGCTTCCATTTTAATTTCGCGTCTAGAGTCATTCCCAGATATTTTGCCTCATTCGCAAATGGTACACGACCGGTATTAAGAAAGACGGGCAATCTATTTATTTTTTTATACGTAAAGTCCACGTGGACTGACTTTTGTTCATTGAGCGCTATTCGCCATGTTTTTGTCCACTCATTAACATTATTAAGAGCATTTTGTAATTTAATCGTAGCTTCGTTAATCGTTTTGCCTACTGCTAGTATTGCAGTATCATCAGCAAACGTTGCTACGATAGTGTCTTCTGTTTGAGGTATGTCACGTGTAAATAGAAGGTACAGAACTGGACCTAAAACACTACCTTGTGGTACCCCAGCCACTATTTCTTTGAAATTAGAATATTCATTTCCGTGTCTTACACGAAAAAGTCTGTTTTCTAGATATTCGTTTAGAATTTTATAAAGTCCTTCAGGCAGAACTTGTCTTAATTTGAATTTGAGGCCTTCGTGCCTTGTCAAACGCTTGCGACACATCCAAAAAGACCGTCTAACAGATTTTCTTTTCTTCAAGAGCTCTCTCAATTACGTCGGTTATCCTATGCACTTGATCAATGGTCGAATGCTTTCTTCTAAATCCGAACTGATGTTCAGGTATTAATTGTTTTTCTTCTATTATCGGCTGCAGGCGAAGGAGAAGTATTCTTTCAAAAACTTTTGATATTACAGGAAGAAGCGAAATCGGTCTGTAAGACTTCTTTTCATGAGATGGTTTGCCAGGTTTCAAAACCATTATTACTTCCGCAACTTTCCATTGGCTCGGAACATATTCTAACCTAAGGGCGGCATTTATTATATAAAGAAGGTTGATCAAACCTTCACGAGGAAGCATTTTTAGAATTTCTGCCGTGATTAAGTCATAACCTGGAGCTTTATTGGACTTAAGCTTCTTTATTTCTCTTTTTAACTCGGCAAGTGTAGCATTTCTTATTATGTAGCTGTCATTTAATGTTAAATTCATATTAAAATTTTCGTTGAGTACTTGTCCATCGAAAGGCTTAAATGTTTCCTCCAGGTAATCGGCGAATACAATAGCTTTTTCTTTGTCACTTTTAGCCCATTCATTTTGGCCTTTCTTAATAGGAGGCGCTGGAAGCTTTGGTCTTTTTGTTACTTTGTTAAAGAAGTTTCTAAAAATATAAATGGTTTTTATAACAAAATTTTCAAAAAAATATTTTTTTGATTTTTATTTTTTTAATCAAATATTTTGAAAACTACATGGTCCATATTTTGTAAACTTGATATTTAAGGGATTTTTAAAACTTTAAGGAATATTTTAAGAAAAAAATTACATAAAATAACGGTACCTTCCATACAGATTAAAAAAAAAGAAACCCTGAAGTAAAATATTTTTATTTTTTAAACGGCTCTTACGATTTTTATGAAACTTTCTGTGTGCTTAATAGTGCGATATACTACCAAAAATTATAAAAAAATTAGACTAAGAAACTATTAATAAGTTAGTACCTACCATAAAACGTATTTTACTATTTTGTTTTATCTCTTATCTTATTGGACAAACGGATCTAGTTAAATTGATTAAAATATTTACAAATTTCAAAATTATTTAAATTTGATTTAACTACTTTAATTTAATTCCCATGGAAAAGCTTAGTTATCTAAAAGATGGAAATCTTAAAATTAAGTTCTTTTTAAAATAATAAATAAAAACAAAACTAAATTAAATAAATAAATTTCAAACAAGTTTAAATAATTAAGCATATCAAAATTTAAAAAAAATTGAGTTTTTAAAACGAGTTACTATTTTTTTTTTAAATTTTAGTTCTATATTCACATAGATAAATACTTAAGATTTGTATAACAAAATGTTTCCTTAAAAATGTTTTAAGAATTTTATATATAAGAAAATAATTTTTTTTAAAACGCAATGTTTTTAAATTTTTAAACTTGAAAAAAAAACAAACCCCAGATCCTTCATTTCAAAAACCACTTAGGTCAATTTTTTCCTGTATAATTTTTTAGTTGAAGGCCATTATTCAACCTTCCTACGAATTTGTTCCTTTATACATCCGTCATTTCTGGTATATTCAATAGTGCACCTACAAAAAATTTAAAAATTGTGTGTGAGCAAATATTTAGAAACAAAAATTTTGGATTCGACATTTCTTTTAAAAAAAAAAACATTAGTTTCCAATAATAAAAAAGTGTATGCTACTAATTTCCAAACTTAGTTCAATACCGAAATTCGACTGTGTCGGAATATTAGTAAAAGTTTAGCCATTTAACAATCTAATTTTTCTATGGGCTTAATTTTCGCCTAACCCCTATAACAAACTTTCAACGGTCCTGATTTCATCCTTTTCCATCGGTCGACATGAGTTCCTTGGTTTTTCTTTATTTTCAAACTTTTTATAAAGGATAAATTCAATGTTCAACTTGAATTCACTTACCTTCATGCGACAAATAAAAATCTCTTCTTCTTCCGTGAAGTACCAACTTCGACGACGACGTACAGACCCACAAACATGGTACACTTTACACATCACCCTCATATCCTTAAACCCTTACAATTCGTTCCCATTTTTTAAAGATACATTATTTGTTAAAAAAAAACTTCTGAAAGCTGCAAGTTGTTCCAATAAAAATAAAAAAAAAAAAAAAATACAAAGAATTTCAAAAGAATAAGTAACACAGTTGAAGTTGATACTTTCAGTGGATAATCTTTCGTTGAGTTTGCTTCGGCTTCATGATTGGTAGGAGGAATAGAAATTCGAAAAGAATTTCAGCAAAAAAAAAAAAAAAATGTTTCGAATTAACGAACCTGTAGGGGTTCATTTGTTGTTGTCATGAAAAGCTGTGTTTTTCTGTAGTTTCTTTAAAAAAAAAAGGAAAAATAGTTTCTAAAGTAGCATGACACCATTGGAGGCAAAGATATTTATACACCTAGCTGTGCGTCGCGTCTCTTTGTGGGTAATGAAAAAGTAAGTTTGAAACTATCTGGCGCAGTTAATTTTATATTGTGTGCAAAAGTAGCACAAGGCTTTTCTCATCTTCTTTGAAATTTTACTTTTTATCATGTGTTACGCTTGAGGAATTCAAAAGAATTTAAATATTCTCTAGAAATGTGTGAACTAATTAAGTTTAAGGATAAAAAGATTTGAGAAAATTAAAAAAGATCCAATGAAATTCATGAGTTTTATAATTTTCAGCTTCATTAGCAGATGAACTTGTCGTGACGGAATTTTGTTGGACTTTTAAAATTTTTATTTTAAAACTTTTAAAATTTTCAACTTCAAGTCCTTTAAAAATGATATTTCACATCCACCAGGCCACCATCTGTAGCTGATTTTATAGTTTGATGAACTCAAAAAAAAAATAATGATTGATGGTTTTCCACTTTTCCGGAAGATGTCAGAAGCTGCCTTCATCATAATTGAATTTCCTTTCAGACTCAACTGAGTTGTAAACGTTAATTTTTCGAAGGGTTAAACAGATGTGGACATTCAAAAGTACAACATAATAAAATGTATCCCTGTTATATTTTTCAGACCTCATTCAATTTAAATGATGTTCGAAAACATCTGTCCCATCACTTTGAGGCTTTGTTAAAAAGCATTCAACCAAAATTGCTCGCACAATAAGGATTAATTAAGTTTCACCAACACACTTAATTTCTATACAACCTTCTTAATTGTAGAAATAGCCCTAGCTCTCGTGTCAGAACGCACACACACACACCCTTAACCTAATACCAAACCCACAAATAAAACGGCAATTAGCTTTTGGTTTTCATATTGAAACCGCAACAGTTCATTAAGTCATCAAATTGCTTCCGGTTTCTCCTCATTATATACTCTCATAGTTGGTATATTTTCCATTAAGCTGGATCGATTTAATCCTCCATGCCAGCACAGTCATACAGAAGCAAAGCAATTCTAATAATGACCGCATACTGAGGAACGAGGATGACAATATTAAAGCTAAGTGAAAAATCAATGGAGAACTTTATTTTATTTCAATTTGGTTTTTTAAATGAAGTTTAAAACCGGAAATTGAATATGGAACAAGGACGCATAAATGAAGGGAAATGTAATTTTTATTTTGTACAAGAATGTAATTAAGGACGATTTTGTGTTAGACTTGGACAGAGTATTGTTGGGAAACTTTGTCTAGCAAAAAGTAATTTAACTTCTCAAAGCCTTGGATTAAGCAATAAATAAAGAAACCAGCAAGCTCAAAATCAGAACTTCATCTACATTATTATGCACATCGGCTAGGGCTCTAAAGTTACAGTGATGAAGTTATTGTAACTTAAAAAGATTTGTGTTGTGTGTGTGTGTGTGCATCATGGTGTATTGTTGGGACATGTCTTCCTTGAAACTTTCTATCCCCTCAGCCTTGTATCTTGTAACAATTGTTTTGTGTACTTTAAAGCTATAAGCCCCAAAAACAGTAAGTGACTTTTAAAATGTGCTATGGTTCTCTTTGAAAATATATAAAAGGAAAATACATATTTACATTTCTTGTCATAACCATAAAGCTTCAGAGATGGTAAAGTTTTTGTGTAAGGGTAACTTTGTTGTGGTGGTGTAATATCAAGCGATGAAGCCTCATCATCAGGGGGATACAAATTCTCTGATGGCATGCACTGCACATACACTGCACATTCAGGTAAACTGAAATAAAATAACTTTACCCTTAAGAATGGTTAACCTTCCTATACACACATATTTTACATGATAGGGCCATGGTACTATGCTAAGTTTAAGTTTCCCCAGAGAGTCAAGGGCGATAGGGCGGTATTTTGTTTAAGTTGAATAGTCTAAGCCACACGATTTTAAACTTTGTTGGAAAGTTAACTTTCTATTTAGTTTATAGTTAGTGTTTGGTAACACTTTCAAATGGCACCCCAGTGTTAAGTTTAATAGAGATATGAAGAGAAAGAGAATGAGAAATATTAAATTGAAATTAATAGAAGTAATTATTTTGCCGTTTCAAGTAAACTAATCCAAAAGTTTTTAGTTAAATTTCAATAATTATAAGTCAAAAATATTTAATGTACCTGCTCATAACCAGCTTATTTATTTTCAAAGGATAATATTAAAGCTATTTATATTGGCAGCACTGTAAACTAGACAGACTTTTATAAACACGTGTATTTAAAACGTCAAATGCCACAATATTCATATATTTTTTTTAAATAAATAAATTTGGTGGCGCAACAGCTCGTGGAGAACCCGGGCCTAATGATTTACAACTCTCAACCATTCCTGTGTGCGTGTTGTTGGCAGGAATGGAGGGGACCTACAGTTTTTTGCCGAGCCCGAACGGCTAGATGAGAAGCACTTATTCATGACAGGTATACTTTTTCTTCATTCCCCATCTATGCAGACGGGACCAAAAATCACCCGGAGAATTTTCCTCTCAAGCAGCCTAACGCGTTCTCATCCACCGTTAACAGTGCCTATGCCTCTGCACCATACATCAGGACCGGGATGATAAGCGTCTTATACAAAAACAGTTTAGTTGCTCGAGAGAAGGCTTTGCTTCTTAATTGCTTTATTAGCCCAAAGAAACAGCGATTGGCAAGAGTAATTCTTCGTTTGATACCAGTAATGGTATCGTTTGCTGAGTTTATAGCGGATCCTATGTAGACAAAGTCTCTGACCACCTCAAAATTAAAGCTGTCTATAGTGATTAGTGACGTTCTGTCCACGACAGCTCCAGCAGCTTTATTGGACTTAAGTTTAGATATAGCTATCTTCACTTCGTCGAGATGGGGTGGACGGAATCGTTGGCCTACGTCATCAAGGTTGAATGGTGAAATCTGCATGGTAGCAGAATTCGGTTCGTCATTGCCGTTTTACAATTTGCAGGAATGATTTTCCATATCCTCAGCACCGACTGCGATTCAACCACGATGCTCCCCTGACCGTCCGTTGGTTTCGGCTTCGGTTCGGGCCTTGTAACCTTGGGAGGTTGTTTTTACTTTTTGATAAAACTTCCAAATTTAATTCCTGCAATAGCATCCCTCTATTTCAACCATAGCGTGCTTCTCATGCTCTTTCTTTTTCCTTCTTAGAAGCTTGTGTTCCTCTCTTCTCTTCTGTTCGTAGAGCTCGCGAGCAGGTCTGGTCCTTCTATGCAGTGCCGCTTTGTATGCCTGTTGTTTGGCTGCATGTACTTGCCTGCATTCTTCGTCGAACCAGGGGTTTTGCTGTAGTGGTCGGAATCTCTGGATGGCTTCCTGACAATTTTCCACTGGTTCTAGATATTTGCAGTTGGCGTCAAAGGATTATTTAGGCGAATACTTGCGACTGTAGCCGTCCAACGTCGATCTTCCTCACAATATTTCCCTGTTTTGGCTTTGTTCTGTATATCCGTAGTGATTAACCTGAGTCCGTTATCGGAGGTGGTGTCGTGCAGGCTGTATTTTCCGATTCCGACGTCTTCTCTTCCTCTCTTGGCATTAAAATCACCCAAGACAACTTTAATGTCATAGCTGGGGCATTGGTCATATGTCTTGTCCAGGAGATCGTAGAACTCGTCCTTGGTGTCGTCATCTTTCTCCTCTGTGGGGGCATGCACGCATATCAGGCTGATGTTGGCGAACTTAGCCTTCATGAGAATTTTCGTGAGGCGTTCGTTCACATAATTGAAACTCAAGACTTCTTGCCTTAGTCTGCCTCTAACAACAAATCCACATCCACAAAGACGCTGCCCTTGTGGTCGGTAACAGTCACCGTAGTAGATATAGCAGTCTTTCAGTTTTCTCTTGCCCGGCCCATCCCATCGCACTTCTTGGATTGCGGTGATGTCTGCTTTGTAGCAGACACGTGGTCTATAGAGAGACAGAACATTCCACGTGCAGATCCGAAGTTCGTTGTCTTTATTTCGTTTGCAAGGTTCGTCAACAGTAAATCCGTCCGCATCCGAGTCTTATTGTTGCATCGCAACTAAATAGCTTTACGTGGCCGGGAAGTCACCCCGACGAACGGCAAGACCCCCAACCTGGAGGACCAGACCCTTACAATATAACTCCAAGGGCGGGTAGCTGGAATAACTGCTCCTTATAGGCCTGAGCTCCGAATATGTAGTAGTATAGGTGTTCACTAAGTAGTTCAGCCTAACTGGAACTCTAGACGACACCGTTGATTCCATCTTGAGAATTCTTCCGCTGCCACCTGGATAAAGGAGAAGTGACTTAGTGGAAGCACTCCTCCCCCCTCTCTCGTTTGCTGCCGCCTAATACCATCCACAGGGATTGGAACCCCATCTTCAGTTAAAGGTACTTGGCACCCGATGTTCACCACCATGGAGGTGAGAGTAGGAGTTGATAGACAGAGGTTCGTTTTGAAAAAAACTTGTGGACGCTTGTGTCCTCTTGAATGCACCGTGTCCACCCTTTGGACATGTGGACTGGACATACGCTTCGAAAAGGTCACGAGTGCTTTAGTCAAGCGATCCAATGGAACCTTCTCACGCACCAAGACAGACGACTGGGCCAACCTAGAAATACTTGGCGAAGAGCCATCGAAGAGGAATCAGCAAAACTGTTGTAGAATTGGAGAGAGCTAGAGACATCTCCAGAAACCGTACGCCCTATAACCCGCAGGGGAACCTCACGGATGTAACAGGTCCGAGGGCCTTATTAAGTATACAAATTCATATTTATTCAAGAATTCAGATGGCATTCTTTTTTCTTGAGCTCAAACCATAAAAAAACCTGTTAAGTTGTTGGATACGAAATCACGTAAATTAGAATCTCGCATTTTCGCAATTGCAAAATCACGTATTTATTTCATAATCTCAAAATTGAGAACCACGAATATGCTTGATAACCAAAGCTTTTATCATCAGTGAATCCATATTTTAAGTTTTCATTTATCCAAATCGCTAATCAGCCAGTATTGATTGATTAGATCCATCTAACCAAAGCCCAGGAAAAATTTGTCATAAATTTAACTCAATAAGAACAAACCGGCCCTAAGGGCAATTGCAAACACTGGATAAATAAATAAAGCCAACAGCATAGTTATTATGTGATTAGTTTCATTTTAAAACTTGCGATGCAGTCGCAATAGCAAGAGAAAAAGATCACAAAAAGCACAAAATGCCAATAGAAGTTCGAAAGTTTCAAGGATTTTAAAGTGCCATTGAGCTAAGCTAAAGTGGGTACCTACATACAAATCCAAGTTGAAAGTTTGTTCTTTAACTGCATCAATGGCACAAAGCTATGAGCAGATGCATCAATATTGTATTACGAAAATTAATTTCGTATCCTTTTACAATCCTTGATATTTATTTATTTCCTAGATTTACTCAGCGAGATATCATCCTCTTAAAACAAACACAGAAAACATCACAATTAAACTTCCAATCTATAAAACAAAACTGCATCAGTGAGGATATCCGCTTTAAGTACAAATTGTATATTTATTTGTGTAGAGGAAACTCAGTACCATTGTGATGCTGTTGTGTATATCCTCCAGGACTCGAGACTGTTTATACAATAATGAAAATAAGCAAGATCCTTCAATTAACTAGAAGTGTTTTCTCCGGGGAATTGGTTTACATAAAGTTGAAATTTGCATGGAACTTAACATTACATATTCTGAAAATTGTGTTTTAGCTCAAGTTGAAGAGTAAAATGAAATATACAGAGATGCTCGTGTTGTTGTTGTTTTTGTTTTTGTATATTTTACGGGCTCAGTCAGTGTAAAAATGAAAGTGAAATTGTTGATTTATTTTTGCTCCTCTCCATCAGGATATCCATAAGGTTTGCCAAGGAAGGGAACAGCAATAGCAACGACAACTTTGACGGAAGGAAGACGAATGAAGACAAATCCTTTTTGTTGGTTCAAATTGTTGTATTCTAACTTATGTACATTATACAATCCAATCTTTATAGAAATCTCTATACGTATAGGTTTGAGTGAAATCGAGATTCTTCCTCATGACTGAGTAATTTATTTTAAGGAAACTATTTTGCTGGAAAAAGAGGAGTATTTCATTTGGGAAAAAAAGATATTTCACAACAAAAACCATGTTAGAAGGATTTACAAAAAAAAAAAAAAAACTTACTAGGTTGGTACCTACACTGAACCAAATCCTTACGTCAATATAACGTAAAACTACGTTGAGCCAACGAAAATTTGATTAAAATTCAGCCGATGCTATATTTCATTATCCCAACGAAATGGCTTTCATACGTCAATGGAGCGCTTCATTAAACCATGAAATTTTTCATCAGTTAACGAAATTGTTAAAATTCGGATATTTTCGTTGATTTATACGATTAAATACATGAGCCAACGTAAATTTACATAAAGAATTTCGAATTTCGAAGTTCAATTTCGAACGATTTTTTCGTGGATTAACGCAAAAACTTCATTGGCTAACGATATTTTTCATTTATTGATGAAGTTATACATTGATTTATGTAAAATCTTTCGTTCAACCACGAATTTTTTCATAAATCAACGTAAGATGCATACGTCAGCTGACGAAATTTTTCGTAGAACCATGAAAATTTTCATAAATCCACTAAAGATGACTTCGTTAACTTACGATGGTTTACGTAAAGCCATGAATTTTTTCGTAAATCAACGTAAAACCTTACGTTATCTAACGAATTTTTTCGTAGAACTATGAAGTTATGCATAAATCAGCGTAAGATGCCTTTATTAGTTGATGATATTTTTCGTTGAGCTATAAAATTTGTCATAAATCAACGTAAAATGAATTCGTTAGCTGACGAAATTTTTCGTTGAGTTATGAATTTTTTCATAAATCAACGTAAAATGAATTCGTTAACTGACGAAATTTTTCGTTAAGTAATGAATTTTTTCATAAATCAACGAAATTTTTTCATAAATCAACGTAAAACGGATTCGTCAGCTAACGAAATTTTTTCGTACAACTATGAAGTTTTTCATCAATCAACGAAAATTTTTCATAAATCAACGTAAAATGGATTCGTCAGCTAACGAAATTTTTTCGTAGAACTATGAAGTTTTTCATCAATCAACGAAAATTTTTCATAAATCAACGTAAAATGGATTCGTCAGCTAACGAAATTTTTTCGTAGAACTATGAAGTTTTTCATCAATCATCGAAAATTTTTCATAAATCAACGAAAATAAATTCATTAACTGATGAAATTTTTCGTTGAGTAATGAATTTTTTTCATAAGCCAACGTAAAATGAATTCGTTAGCTGACGAAATTTTTCGTTGAGTAATGAATTTTTTCATAAATCAATGTAAAATGGATTCGTCAGCTAACGAATTTTTTTCGTAGAACTATGAAGTTTTCCATCAATCAACGAAATTTTTTCATAGATCAACGTAAAATGAATTCGTTAACCGACGAAATTTTTTGTTGAATAATGAATTTTCTTCATAAATCAACGTAAAATTAATTCGTGAACTGACGAAATTTTTCGTTGATTAATGAATTTTTTTCATAAATCAACGTAAAATGAATTCATTAACTGATGAAATTTTTTCGTAGCACTATGAAGTTTTTCATCAATCAACGAAAATTTTTCATAAATCAACGTAAAATGGATTCGTCAGCTAACGAAATTTTTTCGTAGAACTATGAAGTTTTTCATCAATCAACGAAAATTTTTCATAAATCAACGTAAAATAGTTTCGTCAGCTAACGAAATTTTTTCGTAGAACTATGAAGTTTTTCATCAATCAACGAAATTTTTTCATAAATCAACGTAAAATAAATTCATTAACTGATGAAATTTTTTCGTACCACTATGAAGTTTTTCATCAATCAACGAAAATTTTTCATAAATCAACGTAAAATGGATTCGTCAGCTAACGAAATTTTTTCGTAGAACTATGAAGTTTTTCATCAATCATCGAAAATTTTTCATAAATCAACGAAAATAAATTCATTAACTGATGAAATTTTTCGTTGAGTAATGAATTTTTTTCATAAGCCAACGTAAAATGAATTCGTTAGCTGACGAAATTTTTCGTTGAGCAATGAATTTTTTCATAAATCAATGTAAAATGGATTCGTCAGCTAACGAATTTTTTTCGTAGAACTATGAAGTTTTCCATCAATCAACGAAATTTTTTCATAGATCAACGTAAAATGAATTCGTTAACCGACGAAATTTTTTGTTGAATAATGAATTTTCTTCATAAATCAACGTAAAATTAATTCGTGAACTGACGAAATTTTTCGTTGATTAATGAATTTTTTTCATAAATCAACGTAAAATGAATTCGTTAGCTAACGAAATTTTTCGTTGAGTCATGATTTTTTTTTATAAATCAACGTAAAATGCATTCATTAACTTACGTTGTTACGATGTATAAAATGGCTTAACACCATCCCACAAAGTTGAAACACAAGTACAAAATTTGGAGAGAATATTAGAACCCGCCTAATTTCTTTCCAACATTTTGACTGGAATCCCTACTTTTTTGGAAAGTGAAAAGACACTTTAAAATAGATTTATTTAAAAATTTTACTTACCTTTTTAAAAACGGCTGACAACCTTAAACCTATAAAAAAAAGAAGGAAAATGCGACCTAGAGCCCAATGACATAAATAAGCATATGAAAACGATGATTTCGTAAAAAAAAAGATTTAATTTAATTTTGTATATGTAGATTTGTTCCTTTTATTCTTAGTCTAAATTTTAAACTTAATTTTAAATTGATTTAATAATAATAATCTTAAATCTAGTGTTAAATACTTTCTTACTCTTAATTCTAATCTTAATCTATATCTTAGGTCTAAATCTTAATCTAATAAATGTTATTTACAGGTCATATTTTAAAGCATTTCCTAGTAATGCATTCTTCTGATTCTTTTTTGGACACTTTATTTTATAAATATATTCTTGCATGAAGCACCAAAAGTTTGTACATTGAATTGGGTACTCTAAATTGAAAACGTGAAATACCTTAAAAACTACATCAACTCCCCTTAGGTAAGATTTCAGGGAGTACTGTATCCCATCGAAATAGATAAAGTACTCTTTAATCTCCTTGATGCTCTCTCCAATGCCTATTAGGAAGGGCTGGATGTGGACAGCCTTGTTCTTCAAATCCAATAGATGAGCCTCAACTTCTTGAGGAGATTTAGCCACAAACAAAAATGCCTCTTGAGAATCCCTTATTGTGTATTTTGTCGTGCACTTTTTCCCAGTGTTGTCCTTAACAACGACTTTTTGCGATGGAATTAAAAAGCCGTGCATTATATGAAAGAGAACCGCATCTTTTGAATCTGAAAATAAAAAATAAACTTGATAAATACATCATAAAAGCATCTTTAAAATATTTTTGTTAAGCCTTCACAATCCCTGAGATGTAATCTTAATGTGAAACTATTTTTAATAAATAAATATGAAATATATGGAATATGAAATAAAAACGAAAAAAGTGAGTATAAAAATTGTTGAAAAAACGAATGAAACGGTTGCATATTAAATCAAATGCACGACTGGATCGCACGAGTTTGCTCTTGTAGTTCAAGTTGCTTACTGCTCGTTTAATCCAGCCAAGCATGTGCTCTTGGTGAGTAGGCATTGGGCATTTTTTTTAAATGTAGGGTGTAGGGTTTGACTTTGTCTTCAATATAATTCTGCTCATTCATTGCAGCTTAACAATTATATATTTCTCTCCCTATGAAGGCAAAGTGGATCTTAAAATATTATCAACATTTCTTTAAGAATGCTAAAATGGGGCAATTTAGAAAATTGCTGACTGTTCCCTACTGTATCCCATCGAAATAGCTAGTGTTGTCCTTAGCAACAACTTTTTCTGATGGAATTAAAAAACCGTGCATAATAATTGAATCGGCAGTTTGAAGAAGGGAATAAGCGCAAAAATTGAAAAACTGTTTTATTTTATTTTAATTTTAACACAGATACACTTGTAAATACAAATAAATTAACGAAAATCAACATGACGTTAAAGCATCAGGGAAACGAAAATTCATTATAAGGTGATTTTGTTCCTGAATTTGTTCCCTTCTTCAAACTATTTACCAATTTCACAGATAAAATAGTGAAATTTAAATTTTCATAGTCTAGGCATTTAACATCATCGTCATCTACAGGATTATGTACATTAATAGGATTAAAAAGCATTAACGCAGTGGTGCCCCAAAATTTCATAAGAAACCAGCTTAACATTCGAAAATTGACGTAGAGTATTGAAAAGTATTTTTTTAAATTTTGTACATACTCTTGAGAATACTATTTGAACAAACTAATATCTATTATATACCAGTTTCATAAAGATTTTGAGTTATTAAACTTAACCTTTCCACATTAGCACCGCATTAGTTTGAAGAAGGGAACAAATCCATCGTACTTTTGTGTAATTATTTCACATTTGCATTTACTTTTTTGATAAGAACTGAAAGTCATTATGACCACAATAAAAAGAGATGAGTATAAATTTTGAATTAAAAAAAAAAATATATAAAAAGTTGTAAAGTTTGTTTTATTTCCCAAAAATGTCATTTTTGGACTTATTCCCTTTTCAAACTGCCGATTCAATTATAAAAAATAACTTTAAAAACAAATTTGTTGTGAGTTTGTTTCAATTTCTTTTCTTTTGAAAGGTTCACGCAGTGTTCCCCCTTAATTGCCCCGACCCTTTGGTCTGATTTTCGATCAATTTATAATTATGTTTTTCAGTTAGTCGAAAAATACATGTACGGTTGTCAGCCACAGTTCTTAAGGATCACTTATGTAAGCGGGGAAATATATCAAACGAGATAACCAGCGAGAAACACAAGAACTAAACTATTGGTGGGAATAGTGTGTAAAAATTATGTGCCACAATTTCATGTAAAATTCTAGGATAAAATGGTGAAAGACAACTTACTTTCATTTATTTTGTTGCTCATCCACTCCTCAAGAAGTTGAACCAACCGCCTTTCCTTAATATTTTGCTCCTTTGATAAGTACATAGCTATTTTTTCTCTATGTTCCACCCAGTTGTCCAGAAGTGAACTAGCTTTAGGCTGAAGTGCCTTGAAGTCCATATCGATCTGTAATTAATAAAAATTGCTTTATAATTAAATGCATTAGGCAGACGGCAAAGCCATGCTTTAATGATTTTACTTGCGATATGCATATGCAAAAAAAAAGTTGGTCCCACAATTCTGTTTGTCTATACCCCGACCTACAGTCTAAATAACTGAAGCATTTTCTTAAAATTTTGAACAACAGGTTGTCATATGACAGCTTTTTGATATTCTAATTTCTAATTTACGGCTCTACCGATCTCAATCAAAACTTGTATGCTCCTAAACATGTTAATAGTTTTGTATACCAAAATTTTGAAAGAAAATTTTAGATTTAAAAAAAAATATTTTTTTTTTAAACTATGATTTTTGATCTCTCAATCCTGGCTTTAATTTAAAAAAAATGATTTTGCTGCAATTTTTACCAAACACGCGTTTTTAAATTTTTGAGGATTTAAGAATTCTAGCATCCGTAGTAGATTGACAAAGGTAGAACCTATTAACAGAAAAGGAATTCAAAATCATAAAAACTGTCATAACTCCAGAGCAAAGCAAAAACGAGAAATTGTTAATTTTTTCGATTTAAAATGACCCCAATGAATTTCGTCTGCGACAATTTTTATATTAACCAATGTAAATTGTATTTTAGAAATCAAATAATAAATCTTATCTACTTAAATACAAACAAAAAACTACTAAGTTTTAATTACCAGTCGAAAACCAAGAGGCTTTTTATACTCCGGCCACTTTTGTAAGGCCTCAGCCGTTGAACCACACGATTTGATTTCATTAAGGCGGTGGTTTGAGCAAGCCTGCCAATACCGATCAAAGTCTTCGGGAGCCAAAGTGTCGAATTTTATTGCTCGGACAATTTCGTCTGCGTTTTCTTCTGAATCTTAAAAAAAAATTTCAATTGATTATTATGATATGTAAACGAAGCGGATGCTAAAAATTAAAACTTTCATAAGATAGTATTGCCCATATTGTAAATGAAATTACCTAGTGTTTGTTGTTTTGTTTCGGTTTCTGATAGAACTGGACTGGAAGATAGGCGGAAGGATCTTTTATTGTTTGTAAATTTGTTATATATTCGGCCTCTGGTTGACGTTCTGTAGTATTCCTGGAAAATCACCAGCAGAATATATCAGATGAAAGAAATAGTGTGGAGTAGAATGAAAAAAGTAGGACAAAGCAAATGTACCACAGAAGAAAAAGTTATAGTAAAGGTATTCATGCAACTACGTAAGTTTACAAATAGTGTAAAATGATGAGTTTATGCGAAAGTTTATTCATTTGGTTAAATGCTGTGTAATTGAATCAGCTGTTCGTTAAACGTAAAATATTAAAAGTCAAAGATTTGTTTGTGCAAAATTATTTCGTGAAAAAATTTATAAAAGTTAATTAAAACATGCAAAAAAATAAGCAAAAAACAAAAATTTATTGAATTATATGAACCTATAATGAGCCTATAATGATATACCTACTAATTATGGAACTACTCGGGAAAAATGATGGTTTATGCCTTTTTTTTTACAAAAGTATATCCTTTTAAAAATCTTCCAAACCAGTGCGAATCATTCGTTGACCACGACGAAAACAACAATAACAACACGTTGTTGATGTAGTTTCGTCGTTGTCAACGAAAGATTCGCATTGGTTTGGGTGAGACTTTAAGCTGGCTATACACTACCGAGCCATCCGATCCTTTTGGATGGGTTGGATTTCAGACTGGCTGAAAATCCGAATGGATCAGCAGCCGATGCACTCCACACACGGCCGATTTTGGGTCGGCACGGGGCCATTTGGCTCTGTCGTGTATGGCCAGCTTTATTGTTCTACCTAAATAGTTTACGAAAAGTAGCTTTTCTAAAGGCTCTCCCAAACCAGTACGAAATCAGAGCGAATCATTTGCAACGATACAAAATATAAAAGAACCCAATCTTAAAAAAACAACAAAAACTGTCTTTGCGAATGATTCGCTATAATTTTGCGTTGGTTGGGCAGACCCTTAAAAGTTGAGTAAATGTAGACGTTCTAATTATTTGTTTGTATATAAGCTACGTTTTAATTCACAACTTTTATCGCCAACTAATGCGAAAGTTACAGAACACATTCAGAGCGTTTTTAGTTGTCTGAGATATCATTTATATAATGTTTCTGAACACGCCCAATTCTAAAAGTCACAAACACGCCTAATTCAATTTCAAAATCCCTGGATAAGATAAACCAAATTGCGTAAGCCATTTCCCATATAAAATTTGATACTTCATTAACCAAATGATAAACTTAACCAAATCGTAAACTTATCTAGTGTTTTACGAAGCAAGAATATTTTTGCAACCATATAACTTTCCCTGGGCTTAAATTTTTAAAATTTTACAATTATTCGAACTTCGGTTTTATCATAAGTACTAATAAAGTTAACATCGCAGGTTTTGCTAAAAATCGCCGTTCAGTTTACCAGGATTACCGGTTTTAAAACTTTACCTCATTTACCAAGATTTATCGCAGGTGCTAAAAAATTCGAAGTGTATAAAAGTAAAAAAAATAATTGTCTTACAAGATTTTCAGTGGGGAATCTTTCCACGATCTCCTTTTCAATCCTTCGGCTATCCCTTAGAGAGAAAACGGAATGGTTCTCTTCAAAATAAGATACAATTGTATTTATTAGCATCTTTCTTTGCTCTTCTCCAAACTTTTGGAAGGTTTTGTAGTGATTGGTCAAAAACTGCCCTCTTGCTGTATTGTTAAGGACCATGGAGAGGTTTATGAACTGTTTTTCATATTCCTCATCTTGATTGCAAGGATTTCGGTTTGGCGATGAAAAACTACTGGTGTTTGGAGATAGTGTTTGAATCATAGGTTTTTCTTGGCTAAAGCTGGTCAGTTCATCTCTTTCAAGAGGAAGATCGATCGATTGTCTCCACTGTTCCAACTTATATTCAAAGAGAATTTTGTCTCCGACGGAAATATTTTTTAAATATAAGTGAATATGCTTCAACTTCATTATTTTTAATACGTCTACGAATATTTTTTGTTCTATATAAAACAGAAATCATTGTTCAAGTTATTAAAATGAAATTTGCTTACAATTTATCTTACCTATAAACTGATACAACAAACAATCTAAGTTCCAGCTTGTAAGAAGTTGCCTTAACTCCTCTTCCTTATCGTTTTCTGCCAAGAAAATTTGAGAACCGATCATATTGGCCTGTAAATTGTTTTGAAATCCAACCAGAGTGATGGTTTGTGTGCTGGTTTGTGAGCTGAGAGGACTGAAATTAGTTTGTTGTTGTTCTTGATTTGTTTGATTTATTAATTGGTCTAAGCTTATTTGTAGGGCACATAGGTCTTGTTGTTGATTGGAGTCAATAAGAATACTTTTATTGTTGCTTGTACTATTGGATAAATTAGGTATATTGGATTGCTGGTTATTTTGATTTTCAGAACTTGTAAGTGATTCAGAAGAAATTCTTTGTCCTCCTAAATTTATTTGATCGGTTTGCTTCATTTTGATGGTTCCCGTAAAATGACTTGATATTCACAGACTGAAACAAATCAATTTTTTTTAGATATTTAGGGAAAAATATTCCTTAATCTTGATCATAGTTCTCCCCTTTGCTGTTCTTATGCAATTTAAAGGCGGTCCAACAAGATCATTAAAATTCAATATAGAGAACTCTCCCAAGATATCAGGATTTACATTGTAAGCCAAAAAGTGCGGGTTATATTGAACTGAGTTAATTTTTTGACAAAATATCGAATTTTGCGAATTATTTGATTTGAAAATGTTTAAAACTATATAAAGTTCAATGTCATTAGTATAAACAACAAGATAGTATCCATTTTTATATAAATATCCATTATGTTTACATTGATTAAAAGATTTGATTGACTTAGTGTCTATTTTAAGCATTTCAGATATTATTTTGCTATAGCTACTGACATTTTCATCGGGCTCAGTATTCAAATGAATATGTTCTTCAGGTTGAAAATTTGTCAAAGAAAAAGCGAATTGTAACTGATAAGTTATAATTGTATTAAATTCATTGAAAGGAATTTTTATTAGCACTCCAAAAATGCATACCTACGATTTCCAAACTAACTTTCATTTTACTTCATTTCAGCGCAAAATTGAATCAGTTACCAAAATATTACATATTGACTTTTTCTTTTCACAAAATAAAAACATTGTGATTTTAGCTGTAATAGATTCAAGGAAATAAGTTGGAAAAAGTTACTCAAAGTTACTTTCACTTTGAATTTAGGAATAACTTTATATGTCGTCATAAAATTGCTTAGAGTAATATGAAGAGATAGTTAAAAGACTCATTATTTTCATACAATATATTGCTTTTATTTGGTAACATCTTCTAAAACATTATGTACATTCTCACCTTCAGGCAAGCAACAAATGTTTAAATTATATTTTTTTTTTTAATTTTACATACGAGTGCATATGTAAATATGTAAATCAGAAAATAGTATGATTAAACTTTTAAATAATTTTCTTAATACAGACTCAGAGTAATTTTATCAAAATGTTTATAATAATTGAAGACTGATAATAATTGAATAAATGCGTTTAGAATTTTGTCTCAAATATGTTAAGGTTCTTATTAAATTATGATAATATAGTGTTTGTATTTATATTATTTATACGATGTGTACATTTCTTCATTATATGCATTTAACATAATACCTATATATATTGTATGAGAAAAAAAGTCTTTTAACTATCCATCCATAAAATTATTTTCCAAAAAATATTTTGTTCGAATTTATAATTTACCTAAAGACACTTTTTGAATTAAAGAAACAATGAAAGTTAACAATAATTAACTGTGGTTAGAAAAAGAAAGCCCTTCTGACCTTTAGAGCATATTTTTCAATGCTCAGTTAAGCACTCAGTTAACGTCGTAGGAATAAATTGAAACAAAATTTAGCTCATGAATATATTACACATGCTAGTAAATATGTATGTTGTGTACCTACATACAAAACTAAACAAATTATTATGAAAAGTCTCCCTTTTCTGACTGGCATACAAATAAATATTAATTATGGCCCTACTTTCCATTTAGATAGCACAAATTTTCACAAATATCGTAATTTCATGCGAGGAAGCTTTTATTTATATTTTTAATTGAATAACTAAGTTTTGACAAGTAAGTTTTGTTTATATAAATGTAATCTTAACGCTTCTAAGTAGGTACATCTTTAGTATTTATTCTACTATTATGTATTATGTATGTATATAATTATAATTTCAAAAAAGATCAAAACTCTAAGAGATGTATCCTTTTTGAATTTATCGTATTAAACACACCTGAAATTAAAGACAGCTTAAGAAAGAAGATTAAAAAAAGAAAGTAGTATTATTATGTTTGATTTAAGTATTATGTTTAGTTTAGATATCTTAAATAGAACCAATAAGGAAAAGACAAATCAGGCTGTGAGTGCAATAGTGGCCTATTTGTATTTTTAATTTTTATAAGAAACAAGTTGCAGTTTTAAAAATTTTCAAAAACTTACAGTTTTGAAATAAAGAAATATGTATTGTGTTGATTTTTATTTGCAATATGATCGAAAATATAGATGCAGAAATATTGTTTAATACATACATATTCAATTTACGTACTTAACTCAATTTGAATAAAATTGCAGTCAGGCTACTATTGCACTCACGGCCTCATATGTCATTGGAGACGTACTATAGTAAATACTATGAAAGCATATTTCAAAACACTGTGTGAAAAAAGTTATTCGCTAAATAAGATTGTATTTTTGTGCAATTAAGTATGAAATAAATGTGTGAAGTACGAGCAAAATGAATGACTGGTTTAATCAATAACGAAGATTATGTGGTTGGAAAGGTAATTTTACTATCTACAATAGTTATTACAGCAGCTCAATTCAAATCACTATAAAAACAAATTATTCGCTAACTAATGTTAATGTAATATTTTAGTGTATTTTAGTATGAAAAAAGGTATATATATTTAGTATGGTTAAAAATGTGCGAAAGCTTATCAAACCAATAACAAAGACATTATGCTGTTGGAAAAGTGGTTTTATTTGCTAAAATAGTTAGTATGAGGTAGCTCATTTCAAATCATTGTGTGAAAATAGTTATTACCAAAGGATATAAAGATACCAAGAAGTATTGTCTGGATCTTAAATAAAATTCGATTCCGAAATCTCTTTTCGAAATAATAACAAGAACGAAAAAAAAATAATTAAGAGAAAAGCTCTTTCTCATACAATCGCGTGGCAAACACCACGCGTACCATAATATTCATGTTGTAAGGATAGTAAAAAGGAGGATACTTTTGGCGGGTTCCAACATTGGAGAATTTGTATGAGATGCGTCTTCTTGGTAACTTTATATTCTTTGTTATTACCTAGTTATTTCCCATACCATAAACATTTTTTTTCACACCATAATTCACCAAAACAGCGAATAACTTTTTTAAATAGTAATTTGAAATGAGTTGCGATATTAATTATTATTTTACGTTACTACTCAAGATTCAACGACGTGATATCTGTTTCCACGCATTTCGTTCATACTGAAATGCATACCTTAATAATACCTCAGTTAGGGAATAACTTTTTTGACAAAGTGAATTAAAATAAGTTACTTTAGTAGCTATTTTAGTATAAGAAATATCTTAGAACAACAAAATACATCGTTGTTATTGGTTCCTAGACCTAGCCTATTTTAGCGCTTATGTAGGTACAACAGAGTTACATCAAGTACATTGTACTTCGTACATCTAAATCCAAAATCCTACAACATCAGTTACATTTGTCTGATTCAAACATATACAACTGGTGTTATGAAATAAAAGATAAATATTTTTAATAAATTATAAATGGAACTGATGTAATTGTAGGATAAAGTTGTAAAATGTAGTTTATGTAATTATTAATGTAAGGTAGTAGCGCAGAAATAGGCCCAGTTTCCATACATTTTTTCCGATAGTCCTTTAGCTTTAAATTGTTTTATTCATTAAATTTTGTGAACTCAATACCGTAAATTTCCAAGAGGGGACATCTCATAAATATACAATGTATCTCATAATTTATACAACGTATAAATATAAAACCTTTAACATCAAATATTTATGTTATGTTCAACTATTTATTGACCCCAAAATGTAACTGAAAATTAAAATTAAATTCTTGAAATTGTAAACTCTTAAGAAAATAGTTAGTTTTTTTTTCATTTCCTGAACATTTTGAATTTTCAGAGATGTGCCCTTTTCGAAATTGGCTATTCAATTATTTTTAAAAGTTTTCATTTTTTATACAAAATGCAGAGGACCTAAAAAGAGAGTTATAATCCGCAATGGGGGCCGGACAAGGTACTTTTAATCATTTGTCTTAACGAAACAAATAAATAGCATTTCACATTTTGCATTCTTTTTGCTATGTTATGTCTTATGATCAGTTTCAGGTTATCATTTTCCAGTGAGATGCAGATCAAAATCAAAGAACAGTAGTAATAGAAAAATCGAGACAGGTTAATCGCCAGCCCAAAATAGCAAGTTATATTATGAATAATAATAATTGATTCTTATATACCGATTCTTATGATTTTTTTTGATTTTCTGAAATGAACTAGTGTACCTACTCGTAATCACTGGTATTACATATATTCATTTATTTTTTTCAATACATAGTAAATGTTGAAACTCTGCTCATTAATTATTTGTGTTGGTATAAATGTATATGAAAGTTGTTTCAATCAATTTAATGAGAATTAAAAAAGTAATGTGAATCTCTCTTAAATTCGAAAACACCTTGTTTAAATTAGTTCACATTTGAATGATAGATCTACAAAACAAAAGTATCCGCTTGTAAAAATTCGTGCTACCTTAATGGAAAGTTGATCCATTGTAAGGATTAGTTGGAGAATTAGATAAATTTGATTTTTTTTTGTAATTTGCGATTTCTGTACTGAGTAGTTTTAGATATTAGAAGTGCAACGAACTGCATCTGTCTTTGTTTCAAAAACTATAATATACGGTAGTTTAAGTTTAGCCTTAGAAACAAAAGCAAAGTGTATGTAGTATTCTTTTAATGCAGCAATAGGCAGTCTGTTAAAATCTCTTTACGGAGATGTCAATTCATCTTTCATAGAAAGAAGAATTGACACTTTTTTCTAAAAATAGTTAATTTTGTCTTATGCAATTTTTCAAAGCTATGAATTCTATTTAGATCTTAATATATATTTCCTACAGTAGGTATGTTTATCCCGACCTTACCCTGTTGTTGAACTCAAATCCTTAGAAAATAATAGCTTTGTGTTTGAAAATAATTTATTTCAAAAACTATTTACTGAAACCACTTCGTCAACATTTGGGGAGACAATTGGCGTTTTTCTTTTTTAACTCAAAGCAGATCAGATCAGATTCAGAACACAAAATCAGAGGGCTCAGATAATAATATTTCAATTAATTTTGTGTTTTGAATCTGATCTGATCTGCTCTGAGCTAAAAAATAAAAACGCCAAATAGTGACAAAATGTGCTACCTGAAACACTAAGACACCGTCATGCTGTTGGCATGTCTCGGGTCACATTCAGGAAACACACGGTTAAATAAAACAAAAATTCAGTAGTTTATTTGATGTTGCTAGCATTACCTACTGCTTCAAATAATATTGAAAGACATAAGGTTGAAAGGTTTTGAATTTTTAAAAATAACTTATTAAGTTTTTTTATGAAAATGCTTTCTGAGTTCATAAATCTTAAATTACTGCAACACTGCCAGAATAAAAATGCTTAATAAATTGAGTAGTTGAGAACCAAAACTAGTCATATCCAAAATTTACTTGTGGTGCAAATGAAAAAAACTTAATACGGCTAAGTGATAGTTGTTAGAAAAGATTTTATGTTGTTGAATAAAAGATTTTTAAATCTATTTGTTATGATTAAGAGCAAAAATATATTGGATGTTCCGTTTAAAAGATATTTAACAATAAAATTAGGATATGAAGAGTTTTGCTGCAAATCATTGCATATGGTCAGTTTCCAAAACAATCCCCCCCCCACCTCACAACTGCACCCTCTAATATAAAGGCACTCCACTACTTTCTAATCCTCAATGACCCATTTAAAAATGATTAACACAACGTTTTAGTTCCTTCTTATGTGACATAATCAATAGCATATGATGGATAAGAAGAGTTTTGAAAGCAAACCTACTGCATACAATGAATATGGAAAGATTTGAAGCAAATCGCACTGTAAATATGGAGAGTTTTAGAAACAATTACTATGTTTGACATCAATATTAAAAGGAGATTAAAGGGTTAAGGCTGTCAGATTTTCTTTAAAAACTATTCAATATGACCTGCTTAACAATTCGGCATCAAAATCTCAATTTTTGACAAAAGTGGATATGACGAGTTTTGGTTCTCATCTACTCTATTGTATTATGTAGATATGTATTTAAATTTACACTCAGTATTGAAATCAAATTTAGAACAAATACAAATATCTGAAGGTACGTATAAGTGAGAACACATTCTATATTAAGTTTTATAAGATTTTGTATCTTACTGTTTAGGCAAAACGAAAATAAAATAAATAAATAAAAAATAAATAAATTCAATTATGACTTCAAACATTAAAAAAAGCGAAAAATTTAAAAAATTGACAATCATGAACTGAATAAATGAGATGCAAATTTGGCTGTTTTTTCGAACTTTTAAATCTATAAACTCGACGTAATTTTTCAAATTTGATAAGCTTACCTTTATAGGAATTCTGGGTAAAATTAAATGATGTGATAACTGAGTTGAATTATTGACGCTGGGTACCTAATCCTGATACAGTTGTAATATTTAATTGCATTAAATTAAACTATTTAGCTATGAATTTGTTAAACTTTTAATGATATAAACTATTTATAAGATGCTACAAGATAACTGTACACGAACATCTGAAATCTGACGCTCACGAAAACTTATTGGAGAATACAGACTAGTCAAACTATTGCAGGTGCAGCGTGCCTTTCTCGCAATGATTTATGTAACATCAATGTAAAAATTTCATGAGCGTATGGAATTTTTTCGTTTGGCAAAGTTTTTTTCATAAAGCTACGATTTTATTTCATTGGCTGATGTAGTTCTTCGTTAGTCGATGAAAAATTTCATAAAAACACGATTTATTTTCATAAAGCAATGAAGTTTTTCGTTGATAAACGAAAACTTTCATCGATTGAGAATAATTTTGAAAAACATAATTATGTTGAAAGGTTTGGAATTTTTAAAAAGAACTGATAAAGTTTTTTTATGAAAATGCTTTCCGAGTTCATAAATCTAAAATTACTGCAACACTGCCTGAATACAAATGCTAAACTTATGATACTATTAGATATGTATGTAAATTCTTGCAAGCTTACCTTTATATGGAATTCTGGGTAAAATTAAATGATGTAATAACTGAAGCTGGAAATCCTGATACAGATGAAATATTTTATTGCATTAATTAAACTATTTAACTATCAATAAAACTTTTAGTAAGCTAAACTATTTTTGTACACGCACATTCGAGATCCGACGCTCACGAAAACTTATTGCAGAATGCAGACTAATCTTAAACTATTGCAGCGTGCGCTTTTTCGCAATGATTTATGTAACATCAATGTAAAAATTTCATGAGCATATGAAATTTTTTCGTTTGGCAATGTTTTTTTTCATAAAGCTACGATTTTATTTCATTGGCTGATGTAGTTCTTCGTAAGTCGATGGAAAATTTCATAAAAACACGATTTATTTTCATAAAGCAATGAAGTTTTTCGTTGATAAACGACAACTTTCATCGATTGATGAAAAATTTTAATTAGCTTATGAAAATTTACGTTCAAGCAATTATTTTTTATACCCAATTACAGTTTTAAGCTATCCAAAGTTACCGTTAGAGGGTATGAAATATTTTCATGGTTCAATGATGAATTTCATAAGGTAACGATTTTTTTCATAAGCTGATGCAGGTTTTTCATGTGGCGATGTTATTTTTCACCCAGCGACGATTTAACTTCATAGGCTGATGTAGTTTTTCGTTATTAGATGTAAAATTTATTTATTTTCATAAAGTAATGAAGTGTTCCGTTAATAAACGAAAACTTTCATCCACTGATGAAACATTTTAATAAGCTTATGAAAATTTACGTTGAAGCAATTATTTTTTGTATCCAATTACAGTTTTTAGCTATCCAAAGTTACCGTTAGAGGGTATGAAATATTTTCATGGTTCAATGATGAACTTCGTAGAGCAACGATTTTTTTCATAAGCTGATGTGGGATTTGATACGTACAATTTAAAAGGAAAATCTGAATCAACGCCGTTTTCGTTTGCAGGTGGCGAAAAGTTTATGAGTAGAAATAGAAATAATCCAATCGGTATCTAAAGCGGTCCCTAGACGCTCAATATTATAGTGCAATATTTGATATTGCACAATATTACTGTCCGTTTATGGATAATATTGCAAGGTTTTGCAATATATTGCAGAAAATCAAAACCCTTTTGATATTTATTGCACAATATAAAATATTGTATAGTCTGTGGGTACAACTTGTACAAATATTGAACCGTCTGGGGCGCCTAGCCAATAACATTTTGCAATATTTTGCACAATAATATTGAGCGTCTAGGGACCGCTTAATCTAGAATTACCAAATACCAACCACATATTATGCTCCGTGTGCGATTAGAAAAGGTTTGTAGGCTTTTTTGTTCCATTGCAAACGACCAGCAAAGTACATATAAGTACTTCGCCACCACCAAAGTAAAACAGATATTAAAGGCAAATTCGAACTATAGCAACATTTGCTTTTGCCATCGAGATGGAATTGTAATTATTATAAGAATTTTCGCTGTCATACCTACATTATGTAGGTAATAAGTACTTCGCCACTTTCAAAGGAAGACGGCTTATGTAATATTTTTGCCTTATAATTATGCAATTATCTATTTCTCTACTACTACTACTTTTCGGCTTTCTGTCAAAACCTCGTAAGTCTACTTTTTTCTCGCAAGGTCATTTTAATGTATCTCAGATATAAAAACATCACTGAATTAATATATAAATGTCTTGTAACTGTGTAATGGTTCCTTTCGGTTCTACCAACCAGTTTTAAAACCATTTACGATCAAGGAATTCCATTTTATTACCTTTCAAATCAGTTTTAGCATGTCTTCTACGCAATTTTTCAAAATAGACTTCCGAGGTTGTGACAGAAAGCCGACGATATTAGTTTTGTATAAGTTTAAGTCAGTTAGGTAATACTTATGGAATAATTTTGTTTAAAAGCGAAATCTTTACCATTGGGTTTTGGAAAGGACTCACTTATAGGCAACTTAATTGCCGAAAATTTTATTTTCTCGGCACCACGAGAAAACTTTTTTGGTTTGCTTTTATTAAGTTTATACCTACCTAACTTTAGATAATAATAATTTTATTAAAAAGCGAAATTTCTTACCAATTTATTTAATTTATTTGTGTTAGCCAACTTAATTGCCTTCAATTTTTATTTTTTTAATGATGTCCGGCACCACGAGGAAACTTTTTTAAGGTTTTTTAATAAGCTCTAAGGGGAGGATCTGAGTCATGCTTGAATAAATAGCTAAGTTTATAGGCAGAAATAGAGAATGATTTTGTTTAAAAGCGATATCTTTACCAATGGGCTTGGGAAAAGACTCACTTATAGGCAACTTAATTGCCGCCAAATTTTATTTTCTCGAAATGTCCGGCCTCCAGCACCACGAGAAAACTTTTTCGGTTTGCTTTTATTAAGTACATACCTAAGAATAATTATACTAAAAAGCGAAATTTCTTACCAATTAATTTGTGTGGGGGAAGCACTCATTAGGCAACGTATAATTGCCTTCAATTTCAATTTTTCAATGATGTCCGGCACCACGACACCAAGAGGAAACTTTTAGGCTTTTTATTAAAATAATTTAATTCTGAGTCAACGCGCACGCACTTACGATACGAAATATTCAACTAAATGCTTTAAACTTGAATTAACTACGTTTATATGCAGATATAGGGGAAGAGGACCGAAAGATCAAGTTGAAGCCTGATTCACAATGCGACGATGAAACGAGACGACGACATGACGTGATTAGATATCTTATCAGTTATTCTCTCTTAAAAATAAGTTTTAAAAAGACGTAATACCTAGCTTTTTCCGTCCACTCGTTTTTTCAATCTATCGAAATTATGACATAACGAGAGGAAACAGAAAGGCTTTCTTATGTGGTTATGTATTGTTTCAATGTTTAACTGTGGAGAGATCTCGTCACATCGCCGCCGTCTCATTTCCTCGTCGAATTGTGAATCAGACTTCATCTTATGATCTTTCGGTCCCACATATAAACGTTTTTATTTATTGAAGCATTAAGTTGAAAATTTGTAATGCCGCAAATACATAAGTGATACTCGTGTAAATGCGGCATAAGTACATGCGCGGTGACTCAGATTTGCCTTTATAGTTTTTACAAATTACATTAAGGGTATTCATACAACAGCGTAAAACCGTCGTAAACGTAGTAAAGTTTTAAACTTCGTAAATCTATCACAATTTTTATGGAAAATTAGACACATGTACTTAGTTTACAACTTTACTATTTTTGCGACGTTCTTAAGCTGTTGCATAGATACCCTTACCCCTATAGCACTTCCACACAATCCCACAAAGTATTAACACATGTCAGAATAAAGTGGGAAGAAATTTCATATCTACGACTGCCAAATTTGTGTGATGAAAATGATTTTCATATTTTGCTTCCACACTTCTACCCAAACAAATCAGTTTTACCGTGAGAACCGATCCTAAATATTTGCATGTACAAAAACACATGTCGAACCGAGTCGGATGCGCTGTAAAGTTGTGTGTGATGAAATTTTTTTATTTTGTTTCCACACTATTAGGTATACATGATTTGCTCCAAACTTTTTTGACATGTATTAATACTCAGTGGGATTGTGGAGGGCTATTATTATTTCAATTATACTTATGCAGGACCGATTCACAAAGCAACGATGAGACGAGACGTCACATCGACGTGACGGGATAGTCATAATTTCGATATATTAAAAAAAATGCAATGTAGTGACGGGAAAGGCTTTATTATGCATTACTTACATGCTTGGTTTTTTGAGAGAAAAACTACAACGAGATCTCATCACGTCGACAGACGTCTCGTTTCCTGGTCGCATTGTGAACTAGGCCTCAACTTGATCTTTCGGTCGTGTATATAAACGTATTTTTTGTATAGAAGCATTTTGTTTAAAGTTTGTAATGCCGCATTTACACAAGAGACACTCGTGTAAATAAGGCATAAGTACATGCGCGGTGACTCAGATTTGCCTTTAAGCGTGGTACACATTATCAAACCTGAGTGTCACCCGTATTGGATATCAAACCTGCGTGAAAAGTTTCGCGTACACAATTATCAGTTCTGTTGGCATATGTACAGTTCTGTTTGATATCCAAAACAGGTGTCATTCAGGTTTGATAATGTGTACCAAACTTTATAGTTTTTACAAACTACATTATTTCAATTATGCTTATTCAGAACCGATTTACAATGCGACGATGAAACGAGACGTTGAAGTGACGGGATCTCTTCGTAGTTGTTGTCGCTTGAAAAAATTTTAAACAATGAAGTAATATAGTAAATCCTCGCGTTCCAATGTTTATTCGCTATGCTATCTAGCTATCCCAACAATTTTGAGATAACTTGAGTTGTTGTTGCGTCAGCTGTTATCAGCTGTTTTTTAACAAGGGATTACAACAACACAAAGCTATCCGGATAACTGAGAATAGCCAGCGGAACGTGCCCAATAAAAAAGAATTTCTCACGGTCTCGTCACATCATAATTTCGATATATTAAAAAAAAACAATGTAGTGACGGGAAAGGCTTTATTAGATATGCATTATTTTGTTTGTTTAAAATTCGTTTTTTAGAAAGAAAAACTACAACAAGATCTCATCACGTCGAAGGAATTCTCGTTTCCTCGTTGCATTGTGAATCGGGTTTTACACTTAAAGTTTTCATTGTTATTAAAAACCACGGGAATATGTTAACGAAAATGTATCCATCTTATGTACTAAATATTTTATAGGTACATTATATCAATATATCAAATCAATAATTATTTTTATCGATTCATATCTGTGAGCAACACCTTGTCGTCTGTTGTAATTGTAAATAACATTATACATATTTTTATTAATACAAACTTATATCTTTTATTATACCTACCTATGATTTTAATATTCTTTCCATATTGATGATGCCAACGTTAATGTATTATTAATTTCATCCATCGATAAATATGCAGACGTGGGACAATTTTTTACGGGAACGAAAATACATATACTTACCCAACAGTGAAAACTTACAATAAAGCACTCCAAATCTGACATTTCATTTCACTTGCTCACCAACTCGCTTTTATAAAAAAATGACTTTCAAAACAAAGTGACTCATCTCATCCACACGCTGCGGTTTCGAATTATCTAAATTTTAGTTCCGAGGCTTAGTTCCGAAAGAGTAAGTTTTTTTCTGTGTACGCAAAAAATCGTGCACAAAGTTGAATTGGATAGAGAAACCCTATTAGAATCGCATCATAGTCTACACGGAGGAATATATTTCTCTGAAATATTCTGGTTGAAAAAATGTATACACTAGACTGTTTCAAAAAAAAATTTGCTTTCGATTTTATTGCAAACAGGCTCAAAAGTTTCAGTTTAGTAGAAAAAGACGCCCGTGAAAATTTGAGCTCTTAAAACTCATGTTTAGACGTGCATCATCGCAGATTTGGTTTTTCATACGATTTTTATGGGCGAAAACACCTGTTTGTATTTGTAATTTTATAACTTGAGAATTACAAGTATTTTAACTAACTGCATACGTTTTTCTTGTAGAAAATAGAACGCTCTACAAAAAAGGTCATTTGAAAGGTAAATTGGACCTCTACAAAAACTGTCTTAAGTCATTTTTCGAAAAGAGTGACATTAGTTACCATATTAAATTTAATTACTAAAAAAATGCTTATTTTATGTTGAATAAATGTATGATAATTTTATTGAGTTTGACTGGCTGTAACTTTGAAACGGCTGGTTTTACGATAAAACATGTCACGACCTTTTTTGTAGAGCGTTTGATTTCCTACAACAAAAACGTATGTAATTAGTTTAAAGACTAGTTATTATTAAGTTATAAAATTCCAAAAACAAACAGGTGTTTTCTCCCATACAAATCGTATGGAAAACCGAAATCTGCGATGAGGCATGTCTAAAAATGAATTTTAAGAGCTCAAATTTTCACAGAAGTCTTTTTTTGCTAAACTGAAACTTTTGAGCCCTTTTGAAAGAAAACTTTTTTTTTTAGCAGTCTAGTATACATGTACCTCTTTTCATTGTGTTTGTAGGTATTTTGTGCAGACCTTAGTGTATTAAAAGTTGTGTGTCAACTAGTTTTCTACTTCAATCTTCGACCCCAAACAGGGTAGAAGATCTTATGTCATTTAATACCGCAAAACTTACTTCCCTCTCCTATAAACTCCGTTTTCTGCCGGCAAAAATCATCCCATGTGCAGGCCTAATGATATGATTCACAATGCGACGGAAAAAAAAGAGAAAAGCATGGTGTGATTCTCCGTCATCTTCTTCTAGTTATGCACATACCTCTACAAATTGAAGCTTACCTACATTATATTTTCAACAAAACATAAATCCAATGTATGAGTGGGATGGGTATAATGAAATATGTTACTGGGTAGATATGGGTAGTTCGAATAAAATGACGAAAATGAAGTAATTTATGCAAAAATATCTAGCGCCGAAGAGTTTGAGTTTCTATGCAATAATTTGAAAAGTTTTAAGATTAGGTTGATATTTTCAGAATGATCTGCGTGCTGGTGGTTTTCAAGAAACTTGCTTCTTTGTAGTTCAGATTATAGATACTAGGACGGTGTCCACATTGGGTATGCAAAAGTGGATTTTTAATGACTTTTCAGTATTCATATCTCGCTCCCACTCCTTCATTGAAGTGAGATGTGAATACTGAAAAGTCATTAAAAATCCACTTTTTCATACCCAATGTGGACACCGTCTAGGTACATAATAACCCTGTTCCTTGGTTTAGTCCCAAACAGTTTCAAACAGTTTCAGACCGCCAGATTTGGTGCGGACCAGTACAATTTTTCAAGTGTGGAACGACTTCGGACGGTTTCAAACTGTTTGAAAGTCGGTTTGGAACAAACCTAATATTTTCCGATTGCGATTTGCACAATTCATACTACGTTTACATGTGGTGTTGCAGCGAGCTTGAAGTTCGCTTCGGTTCTTTATATAGCTGATGCATCGAATTGAAATGAGCTTGTTTCGACTCGATCACGCTCGGGAAGCGGAGTCGCAACAAAAACATATAATTCATTAAAGTCACTGATCTCTATAATTCTTTTTGCATTGTAGAGATCAGTCCACAAGTTAATATGATTTTGAATAATAGACACGCGTAGAAGATAAAAGTGTTTATCGAAATGCTTTTCATTGCATTGCATTGAATTATTTTTATAACTTGATGAAAAATTTTGTTAAATGCTTGTTTCATAAAGCAACGTAATATTTTCAAAAAAAATGAGGAAAACTTCGTAAATCAATGAAAAATTTCATAGGTCAACGAATATGTTTCATATTCTGATGCTGTTTTTCATTAGTAAACGTAAAATATAAAGTCAACTTTCATAAGAAAATGAATAATTTTCATTAATTGATGAAGGTTTTCGTTACGTTTATTTCATAAAGCAACGAAATATTTTCATAAAAAAATGAGGAAAACTTTTCGTAAATCAATGAAAAATTTCATAGGTCAACGAATATGTTTCATATTCTGATGCCGTTTTTCATTAGTTAACGTAAAATATAAAGTCAACTTTCATAAGAAAATGAATTATTTTCATTAATTGATGAAGATTTTCGTTATATTTATTTCATAAAGCGACGAAATATTTTCATAAAAAATGAGGAAAACTTTTCGTAAATCAATGAAGAATTTCATAGGTCAACGAATATATTTCATATTCTGATGCCGTTTTTCATTAGTTACCGTAAAATATAAAGTCAACTTTCATAAGAAAATGAATAATTTTCATTAATTGATGAAGGTTTTCGTTACGTTTATTTCATAAAGCAACGAAATATTTTCATAAAAAAATGAGGAAAACTTTTCGTAAATCAATGAAAAATTGCATAGGTCAACGAATATGTTTCATATTCTGATGCTGTTTTTCATTAGTTAACGTAAAATATAAAGTCAACTTTCATAAGAAAATGAATAATTTTCATTAATTGATGAAGGTTTTCGTTACGTTTATTTCATAAAGCAACGAAATATTTTCATAAAAAAATGAGGAAAACTTTTCGTAAATCAATGCAAAATTTCATAGGTCAACGAATATGTTTCATATTCTGATGCTGTTTTTCATTAGTTAACGTAAAATATAAAGTCAACTTTCATAAGAAAATGAATTATTTTCATTAATTGATGAAGATTTTCGTTATATTTATTTCATAAAGCAACGAAATATTTTCATAAAAAATGAGGAAAACTTTTCGTAAATCAATGAAAAATTTCATAGGTCAACGAATATGTTTCATATTCTGATGCTGTTTTTCATTAGTTAACGTAAAATATAAAGTCAACTTTCATAAGAAAATTAATTATTTTCATTAATTGATGAAGATTTTCGTTATATTTATTTCATAAAGCAACGAAATATTTTCATAAAAAATGAGGAAAACTTTTCGTAAATCAATGAAAAATTTCATAGGTCAACGAATATGTTTCATATTCTGATGCTGTTTTTCATTAGTTAACGTAAAATATAAAGTTAACTTTCATAATAAAATGAATAATTTTCATTAATTGATGAAGGTTTTCGTTACGTTTATTTCATAAAACAACGAAATATTTTCATAAAAAAATGAGGAAAACTTTTCGTAAATCAATAAAAAATTTCATTGGTCAACGAATATAATTCATATTCTGATGCCGTTTTTCATTAGTTAACGTAAAATATGAAGTCAACTTTCATAAGAAAATGAATTATTTTCATTAATTGATGAAGATATTCGTTATATTTATTTCATAAAGCAACGAAATATTTTCATAAAAAATTGAGGAAACTTTTTCGTAAATCAATGAAAAATTTAATCAAGCAACTAATTTATTTCATAATTTAATGTAGTTTTTCATTTGTCAACGAAAAATATTTAATTAACAAACGAACTATTTTCATTGTCTGATGTCCTTTTTCTTAAGTTTACGTAAAATTTTCATTATTTTATGAAATATTTTCATACTTTGATGAAATTTCATTTTAAAATGTAAAAATTCATTAAATAACTACGGATTTTCATCAATTTATGGAGAATTTTCGTTAAAAACGCTTATTT
The DNA here is from genome assembly GCA_963921185.1 of Dasysyrphus tricinctus. NCBI lineage: Eukaryota > Metazoa > Arthropoda > Insecta > Diptera > Syrphidae > Dasysyrphus > Dasysyrphus tricinctus. The sequence continues at coordinate 41,277,237 of OY992531.1, read as the reverse complement.
ACATACGTTTACGAAGTTTTTCGTTAAAAAAGTGATGAAAATTGTTCATACATTTATGAAAGCCTTTATCAAAATGCTAAACTCACCTCAAAAGTAGGAAAAAACGTGTATGAAGAGGTTTCGTTAACTGATGAACTTTTCATTTTACGAAATATTACATCTTTTCGTTGAGCCAACGAAATTTACGTTGAGCCAATGTAATTGCGGTTGATGAAGCGAATTTCATATTTTTACGAATAATATTTTTTTCAGTGTACTCGTAAATGCACATAAATGTGCAAACATTTGAATGTAAGGACTTCTATATGGGTTTACACAGTACCCAATTTAGGAAAATGATTTGGTAAAAAGCCAATCATGTTGGAAATTTATTTGGGATAGAACAAGTTTTGTAAATAATTTGAATAATATTTGGAACCAGTAGAATAAAATAATTCTGTGGAATAAATTACATACAATAAAATATTTACTTTCTCTCCACGAGTGTTTGACTTGTGAAGTAATTAAAATTGAATTCCTCTTAGATAAATAAAGGAAAAGTTTTGTTTGTTTAGTAAGAATCTGACTTCAGCAAACAAAAATTTCTACACATGAAAACATTTTATGGTTATGAAAAACTTTGTAGGTAGGTACACCAACTCAAAAAGCAGTATTTTAAGAATTATATATTCATTAAATCAAGCTTGTTGCATACTTACACAAAAAAAAAAACAAAAAAATCTATGCAAATATTTTCGCATACCTAAAATTACTGAGGTGAAATACAAAATCACTTTCTTTGCATGATTGGCTTATAGTTTCATACCAAAAAAAAACATTGCTTTCATGGAATTATAAACAAGATTAATTAATTAAGGTGTAAATTAATATCTCAATGGGTGGCTTTTCCAGTCATAAGCCTTAAAATCAGCCAAATTACGGAATAAATGGTGGAAAGCTTCACCCTAGGTATATAGCCTCCTCATGGCATTCTTAGGAAGCTGTAAGAAGTCCCCATCGATATGAGCGTGGTACAAAATTTTTCGGACGGTCAAAGGCCCCCAACATGGTTTTTGAGGAATATCTCCTGAACGGTAACTCTTACAGAAAAAATGGCAAGGACAAGGTTGTAGCTTAGAAAATTTTTGAAAAAAAATATTGAGTACCTTTTTTTTCCCATAAGAGTAACCGTTTTCGAGATAGTTCCATAGGTAGAGTTACGGATTTAATGTTTCTGTATAAAATGAACTTTTGTAAACCACCTTTGAGGTTGAGTACCAGGTGAGTTTTTCTTGCGTGGTTTTCTAATTTTCCTGGAGGAAACCACTCAACCAATAGGAAAAGCTTGATTTTGAAATTTTACTATAAATATATCTTTCCAAGCATATGTTTAAGATTGGATACTGTAATTTTTACCCCATTTCACCCATTCATATAAACATATTTAGAAATATCTAGCCCTTAAGTATTTATTTGTATGACTTTTCAAATGTAATTTTTTTTTTAAATCGAATTCCCTGTTTTTGTTTTTAACCCACTTCACCCTAAGTATGAAGCATAGCTATAAAACATTTAAGCAGTAATTCCTTCCTTTAAATATTACTTTACGACACAAAACGACATTCAAATCGGATACTTTTTTTGTTTTTGCCCTACTTTTACCTTATAGATTGAAGCTTTATCTCGAAACTAGCCTTTAACCCTATATATATATATGTATAAAAAAATGAAAATAAAAATTAAATAAACAACAAAAAATAGCCCAATTTTGAGATATAAACCATTTAAGTTTTTCTTTTATTCAAAAAATATTTTTTTTTTTGAAAAATTTATATGGAATATTGTTTTAACTTCTTGAAAGTTTTTTTTTAACAAAAATTTAATAATTTAAATCTATTTATAGCCTATTGAATAGAACTTTTAAAAAGGAACAATTACGTGCAAGGGTTTTAATTATTGGATATGTTTGTTTGGCCCATAAGCATGCTTAAACCCGAAAATATTCACCCATGCGTTTCTGAGAGAATGGTCACACTGGCCACTTTTCAGTATTTTTGGTATAACTCGAAAACTAAGCCGAATTTGACAGTCTTACGTATAATGCTTTAAATTTTCAATCGAAATGGATAATTTGGAAAATTTCTTAACAAAATTTAAGCAGCAAAAGGGCAATTCCATGGTAACTCACGTTACATTTGGGAGAGTTTCACGTTCTCTTTCATTAAAATTTCCATACTTATATAAATATAAATAAAACAAAATATAAACTTTATACATGGTAATGATTTCGACTTCTAGGAAAAAATAAAATTTTTGGGAAAAATAAATTCTTTCTTAGTAAAAAATACAAAAACATGTTGGTAACTCACGTTACCATATTTGGACATGGGTTTTGTAGCAGTACTATACATATTTCTATAAAAATCAAACAAACCAATAAAAGTTAACAGGTTTGTTGAATTAGATATAAGAATTTATCAGCCTGTTTATATCTGTACACAAATCTTAAATTATTGAAAATATTTTATACAAAGGACATGGACAATCAGCAAAAATGTATGGTAGGTGGTCTAGGAACCAATAACAACGAGACGTATGTCGTTGGAAAGGTAATTTCATGCCCTACAATAGTCACTATAGCAGCTCATTTCAAATCCCTGTGTGAAAAAAGTTATTCGCTAACCTAGGTTTTGTTTTAGTGCATTTTAGTGTGGAAAAAATGTATACAAACTGGTCTAATCAATACCAATAAGATGTATATCGTTGGAAAGGTATTTTAATGAACAGTAATAGTTACTCTAACAACTTTTATAAAATCTGTTTTAGGGAATTTTGGTACATATAAAATTATTGAAGCATGGGTAATAATTAGCGAATAACTTTTTTCACACAGTGATTTGAAATAAGCTGCCTCACTGACTATTGTAGTACATAAAGTTACCTTTCCAACGACATACGTACCGTTGTTATTGGTGGAAGTTGAACTCACGGCTTTTTTCCCATACTAGAAAAAAACAGTTTTTCACACTAAAATGAACCAAACTATTTCATTAGTTTACGAAAAACTTTCCTCACACATTGATTTGAATTGAACTGCTATGGAAGATATTGTAGGTAATACAAATACCTTTCCAATGACATATATATTGTCGTTATTGGTTAGATCAGTTTTCATAAATTTTGCCCATACTAAATATATTTTATTCGTACTAGAATGCACCAGAACACAGTTCTATTTAGCGAATAACTTTTTTCACACAGCGATTTGAAGTAAGCGTCCATAGTAACTATTGTAGTACATAAAAATACCTTTCCAACGACATATGTCTCGTCGTTATTGGTCTTGTAGACCGTTTTGTCCTATTCTCCATTAATAAAATACGTGGTAACTCACGTTACAAAAAGTCGGTAACTCACGTTATTTCACGTTTTTAATTTAAAAATTTAGGGCTAAGCCTTTTATAATTTTATTTTATTTTTAGCCGTTTGCTTATTACTTGTAGGATATTTTGTAGTTCCAATTTTAAAACTAGCGAACAATAGACAGGGGGCGAGAAAAATTTTTCATTTTTCTATCTTCATGTCCACTTTTTCATGGAATTACCCAAAAGTAAACAAAACCCAACATAAAAAAAATCAAAAAATCAAAGATTTTTAAATTTTTTTCTAAATTACGCATAACTTTTTTCGGAGCAAAGATACGCTCAAGACATGCATGAACAAAGTAAACTGGAGTTTAAGGACTTTAATATGACATGTTAAGAAAGTCATATTATTTGAAAATTGACAGAGATATATCCATTCAAACTTTACCATTTCTTATCACTTTTCACAGTTTTTGCCCGAAAGCCTATTTTTTGGTACTTTATTACAAATTTAACGTTTCTAGCACCTAGTACCAAATCTTATGTTAATCGGACCAGCCATTCGGTCTGTAGGTCTGAAAGCATTAAAAAACAGCCGAAAAACGAAATTGCGAACTTATATCCTTTTTATAAAATCTCTATAGTTCTAATGTCGTATTATATCAAAATTTTTATTTCGAACATTTTTACGAAAGTGAAATTTGCCATATTGTACCGAAAAAGGGACTTTCGGGCCAAAACTGCGAAAAATTATAAGAAATGATAAGGTTTGAGCGGGAATATCGCTGTCAATTTTGAACAAATATTAATTTTTGAACATGCCATATTAAGGTCTTAAATCTCTACTTTATTTTATCCGTGCATGTATTGACCCTATCTTTGCTTAAAAAAAAGTTATGCACAATTTATAAAAAAAATTTAGATATCCTTGATTTTTTGATTTTTTTTGGGTTGGTTTTTGTTAACTTTTCCTGCTTACATTTTTTCGTAAAATTTTCTGAACTATCCATTCCAATAGAAAATTTAATTTTGAACAAAAAGTATTAAAAGTAAAATTGTCAAATTCGGCTTAGTTTTCGAGTTATACCAAAAATACCGAAAAGTGGCCAGTGTGACAAATCTCTCAGAAACACATGGGTGAATTTAGTAGCATTTTCGGTTTTAAACTTGCTTATGGGCTAAACAAACATATTCAATAATAAAAAACCTTGCACGTAATTGTTCCTTTATACTCCTCATTTTCCAGTCTATTCAATAGGCTATTAATCTATAATTCTAAAATTCAAAATAAAAAAACTTTCTTTGGGAAATACTGTTAAATAAGGCCTGTTGTAAAATTGTTTCATATTTGGTAGCACACATTGTAAGTTTCAAAACACAGAACAAATATTTTAAAAATCGTAGGAGCCATTTATGAGGAAAATGAGAGTAACCTTAACGGGTTTTTGACATTATTTGTACCATTATTCTTGCATTAAAGTGAAATATTTTAACTTGCAATAGAGGTACTATAAGGCAAGTTTTGGATTCGTGCAAATAAAAAATGTTGAGATAATAATCAAACATCATATTACGATGATAGAGAACACCAAAAAAGTGGGTGGCACAATTCTGTCTGTCTGTCTGTCTGTCTGTTCGTCTACAGCCTTAAACGGCTCGATCGATTTTCTTAAAACTTGGTACATAGTAGTTTTTTGGTGATTATGCCCACACATTTTTTTTTTCATTTTTCTTATAACCATAAATAACGGTACCTGCTATACATTTGTTTTTAGCAATTTTACATAATCGTATTTTTCTCAAAAATAGCTCGACAATTTTTCTTAAAAAAGATTCAATAAATTTATTTTACTAACGGCTTCCTTTGGGTGAAAAACCATTTTTCAAAAATGGTTATTAATGGTACCTTCCAAAGAACCATTTTTTTAATTTTTGATTTTCTTCAATACGGTACGACTGATTTCAATATTTTTTTATACAGAAGCTTCCTATAAATATAAATAGTTTTGTGTACCAACATTTTTGAAAAAATATTGTTGGGATTTTTAAAAAATGTTTCAAATATTTTCTTGGAAAATCAAATATTTCGAAAACGACATAGTCGATTTTTTTGAAACTCGATACTTAGGAGCTTTTTAGTACTCTCTAAAATATTTTTAGAAAAAAATTTACATTTATGAAAAAATAACGGTTCCTTCCTTACAAAAGTTAGAAAACCGCAAAGGAAAATTTTTTTTTGCTTAAAAACGACTCCTACGATTTGGGTCCACTACCCAAAATTATAAAATTTTACCCTTAGCAACTATTAATAGTACCTGTCATAGAACGTATTTTTTATTTTGAATTTCTCGTAATAAGCTAAACGGATTTAGATGAATTTTTCTATATACAAATTTCAGATAAGATAAAATAATTTTGCAGATCAAAGTTTTTAATTTTTAAAAAAGTTTCAATTTTTTTTTACGATTAATAAAACCATTTTCCGAAAAAAAATGTTTCACCCAAATGTAGCAAATACAGCAATTTATTTAGGTAATATAGTTTTTTAGAAAAATCTGACAGGCTATTTTTGTTAAATTCCATGGCTGGTACCGTTATTTTTGGTTCTAAGAAAAATGAAAAAAAAGTATCAAACAATGACCAAAAAATGTTTTGTAATCACTTTTTAGCATATTTTTTCCTCTAGACAACAACTGCTAAGTCCTCAAATAAGCCCTACTTAAAAGGTTTTGTTATCAAAAATTTAATCAACCTGTTTCTAAATTTAAAAAATTTATAAATATATAAATTTTAAATCATATTTTCTCTTTTATTTGCAGCTGCGCTTCCCGAAGTGATTCTCCGCAACTGTCGTAACTGTTCTCCCCAACAGGCTCAAAATGCTCAAAAACTAACAACATTCTTACAAACACGCTATCCAGATGTTTGGGCGATGCTGATAAGAAAATACAGAGGTGTCTAAACAAAGACATGTATTATGAGTGCTTCCCAAAATAAAACAACAAAAAACACCGAGTGATCGCCAGTGGTTACAAAACATCTCCATAAAACAAAACATCAACATACACAAATAAAAGTATTCGTCATATCATTAAATGCATATAGTCGTCTTAAACATTACAAAATCAATATCCATAGAATTGGATTTTAAAAAATTATTTAACAAATAAAATATAACAAAATAAATTGTAAAACAAAGATTTACTTTTAGAAGCCACACAGTTCAGGTGATGGAGGTTATATTGTTTGCAAATAAGATAAATGCATTTCAAAAAATATTCAATAAAAGACCCAAAAATGTGTGATAGTATGGAAAAAATGTTGAGGGGGTTAAATGCCCCAATAAAAGTTTTTCTTTAATATCTCATTAGTGGTTGCCAAACAAAATTTTGTTTTGAATATTTTTCTACAAAAAAGATTTTAACATATTTTTTCGTAGAAGAATCCGTTTGTGATATAAATCAAAAAGAATGGAACTCAAATTTTTCTGATCATACAAAATTTGTGTAAATCAATGATTAGGAGGATTGAAGCCGTTTGAGTCCTGAATAAAAGTTGCATTTCCTTATTTAAGCAAAACTTATGAATTCCATTCACCCGTTCATAAAGTTAATTTATGCGTTCAGCTATAAAATTGAAATAAAAAGAAGCTAACTGCGTCCATCTTTATTATACTTCAATGTGACATATTTAAATAAAATTTTGTTTCTAATAATAATTAAATAAAAGACAAAAAAAAAGTACGGACAAGTGGACGTGTATTCTATTTTCGATGTTTATTATTATTTTATTACCATGTTATACCTCAAACCTTAAAGGATGTCTCACGTTTTAGTCACTTCCATATGCAACACAACACGCCACGGGATAAACCAACGTTAAAATAAATATTCCATGGTAAATGGCACATGAGGTCGTCGGTGATGTGAAAATGAGAATATTGTATCCTATCGCCCTTAAAATATGCAATACAAGAGACGTTAAATGGAAATAAAAGGATACTCTCTGCTCCTAGTCAAAATAATATTTATTTATCGTAAATACATTCATACATATGTATGCAGGTATCTGTGTGTTGGTGTGTATGAAATTTTCCATTTCAATGTTAAAAGGATATGTTGGCGAGAGATTCACAAAATTGATATGTACACCTATGCAGCGCTATCTGACAGCATCAGGCTTCACACGTCTCGACACGAGCCTTGTTCGTTCGAGGTTTTCTATTTAAGTGAAAGGATATTGGTACATCAATGGATGTTTTGTTGAATTCCAGGAAACGTGTGAGGGTTTGATGTGGGAAAATTTGAAAATGATTTTGTAATGCAATGTCTGAATTCAAATTTACATTGATGATTCTTGAAACAGGTGAAAAGTAATTGGAGGAAGAAGTGTTTTTTTTTTTTTTACGGAACGAACTTGATTTTTTTCAATTTGGAAAATCAAGGGTTTTGGTTTGTTGATTCCGTCTTTTATACGGAAATCACTTTTTTTTTATTTTTCAGAGGTAGGTATTTGCTTTTGGTTTTTTTCTTCGACGAATAGATTTGTATAAGTAATTTAGTAACATATATGTAAACGTGATTTCATTTTTTTGCTTTTACATGTTGTTGCATGGTTATTGAAGTTTTCATCAGGAGCGGACCATTGATGAATATGAAATAAATTGAGTAAAATTGTTCATTTGTAATAAGATAATTTCATTAATTTTGGTGACGCAACGGCTTATAGAAAACCAGGTCTTATGACCTGCACTCTCAACAACATTCTGTGTTCACATCACTAGACACCAGGAGCTTAGGAACCCTACAGGTTTTGCAAGCGGTAAGATATTCCACAAGCCCAAATCTCGAATAAGAAAATCTTGCATTTTTTTTTAATCGCGAATAACGAAATCTCGCAAATTAAAAATCTTGTTTTTCATAATCTCGCAATTAAAAAATCTCGCAAATTTTAGCTAAAATCTTGCAATTCAAAATCTCGCAAATTCAAATCTCAAAGCTAAGTCGGACACGGCTTTAACAAATAAATTTGTTTTTGACAGCACACCCTAAAGTATTTCGCATATATTTTTTTTTAAGTGATAACTATGCGTGTCAATAAAAAAATTTGTACCACCTTTTTTACATATGCGTGAAGATAGCACCACCTTATGGATTTTCAAAAAAAAGGTTGTGCTGTAAGGTGCCCAACTGTTGTGCTGCCATGTGCCGTATTTAAACAAAAATCGTACTACGGGCTTGGTTTTTAGAGGGTACCCATTTGTGCTGTGTTGTGCTAAGCTTATGCTGGCTGGGTATAAAAAAAAATACGCAGAAAAAATTGCACGATTGAATTCAATTTTTCACAACTAATTAATGACTAGTTAACGGCAAATTATTAAGCCATAAAACATTGAGTTTAAGAAGTTTTTCACGATTTTCGAGTAGCGTCAAGTTAGTAAAGCACCCAAAAAACATAGAAAACATTGAACCACAAATTCGAAATTGATACAACTAATTGGCGATTAATTAACGGCAAATTATCCCATTTTTCGATTCGTCAAAGTTGCTAACTTGACACTCATAGAAAACAAATAATCCGAAAACACATAGAAAACATCGCATGACAAAATTGATTTCTTCACAACTAATTAACGGCAAATTATTAAGCACTAAAATATTAAATTTTAGAAGTTTTTACCACTTTTCAAAACAAAAAATACACAGAAAACTTAGAAGGACATATTCGAAATTGTTACAACTAATTAACGACTAATTAACGACAGATTATGTACCTATCCATTTTTCGATCCTTGAGAGTTGCCTTGCTAACTTGATATCAAGTTAGCAAAGCACTAAAAATAAAATGCATGACTGGGTCGCACGTACTTGCTCTTATGTTCAAGACACTGCGAGTTTAAGAAAATTGTATTTACAGACATGGAAATTATGAGAGAAAAATGTAGAGAAGCATGAAATACGACATTTAAATTAGCTAAAACAACTCTTTTGACAGTTTGAGGGGAAAAAAAGGTATGCCATCTTAATTCATGATGAAATATGATTGTATGGGAAAAAAAATTAAAAATCGTTGGAGCGGTTTTTTTTTAAATTAATTTCTTATATATAAAATTCTCAAAACATTTTTAAGGACAAATTTTGGTATGCAGATTTAAATTATATATTTACATGTATATAAAAACAAAATTTGAAAAAAAATTGTCAACCCATTTTTGAGATATCGAATTTTCAAAAAAAAATTTTGAAACTTTTTTTAAAAATCCAAAAACTTTTTTTTTGAAAATTTTGATACGCAATATTATTTAATCTTATCTGAAATTTGTATATAAAAAAATTAATTTAAATCCGTTCAGCTGATAATGAGAAAACTCAAAATAAAAAAATACGTTCTATGACAGGTACTACTAATAGTTGCTATGTGTAAAATTTAATAATTTTTGATGGTAGATCGTACTAATTTTAGTATATGACGTAAAATTTTTTCTAAAAATATTTTAGAGAGTTCTAAAAAAGTCTTAAATATCGAATTTCAAAAAAATCTATAATGCCGTTTTTGAAATATTTGACTTTCCAAAAAAAATTTTGAAAGATTTTTTAAAAATTCAAAAATGTTGGTACACAAAACTATTAACATTTTTTGCAAGCTTCTGTATAAAAAAAATAATTGAAATCGGTCACACCATTTTGAAGAAAATCAAAAATTAAAAAAATGGTTCCTTGGGAGGTACCATTAATAACCATTTTTGAAAAATGGTTTTCCACCCAAAGAAAGCCTTTAGTAAAATAAATTTATTGAATTTTTTTTAAGAAAAGTTGTCGAGCCGTTTTTGAGAAAAATACGATAGTGTAAATTTGCCAAAAAAAATGTATGACAGGTACCGTTATTTTTGGTTCTAAACAAAAAATGAAAAAAAACGTGTCGGCAGAATCACCAAAAACCACTAAGTACCAAGTTAGAAGAAAATCGATCGAGCCGTTTAGGCTGTAGACGAACAGACCGACAGACAGACAGACAGACAGACAGAATTGTGCCACCCACTTTTTTGGTGTTCTCTATCATCGTAATATCATGTTTGATTGTTATCTCAAAATTTTTTTTTTGCACGAATCCAAAACTTGCCTTATAGTACCTATAATCGCAAGTAAAAACATAGAAAACATTGAACGACAAATTCCAAACTGTCACAACTAATTAACGGCAAATTATGCAACTAACCATTTTTCAATTCGTCAAAGTTGCTTTGCTAACTTGAGACTCATCCACAAATGAGGTGCCAACAATCTATACTGTGACCTACATACAAAAACAAATATCATTCATAAAAATAAATATATGGTTGCCCAATTACCGAAAGTAGTTAACCGTGTATTAACGTTAAGTACCCTCTCAAAACATTGTTTTTAAGTACCTGAATTAGGTGCCAACTATCTATTCTGTGACCTACATAAAAAAAACTTGTATATTCGTAAAAAAATCTATGGCTGACTGAATCTAACGGAACTTATATGATGACCTAGTAACCTATCAGATAATATATTTTTTTTTTTTGAAAAATTACCCAAATGAGGTGCCAAAAATTGTTCGTGACCTTGAAAAAATAAACTAAAGCTGACCAATTACTGAAACTAGCTGGCCTTTGATATAGATCTGAGGGCTTTTAAGGTGGTATAAAGTTTTTGCAAACTTCTGTAAAATGAAGTACCAAAAATCGTTTGGACCTTGAATTTTTTTGAAAAGTCATACAAAAAATCTATGGCTGACCAATTACTGAAAATAGCGTGAAGTGGCCTTTCAAATGGCATACTTTTTTGTAAATGACATGAGGTGCCAAATTTTTTGTTTGTGACCTTGAAACGAACTTTAAAAATTCATAGAAAAAATTTATGGCTGACTAAAAGCAGTTGACCTTTTTTTATGATCTAGAGATCTTTCGGATGGTATACATTTTTTGCAGATTTCCCATAAATGAGGTGCCAAAAATCGGTATGGGTGACCAATTACTGAAAATAGCTGACCTTTCATGACCATGAAGTGACTTTCCAAAGGGCATACTTTTTTTTAAATGACCCATATGATGAGCCAAAAGTTTTGTTTGTGACCTTGAAACGTACTCTAAAAGTTCATAAAAAAAATGTATGGCAGCGGCCAATTACTGAAAATAGTTGACCTAAAAATGAGGTGCCAAAAATGGCACGTGCGGCCTTGAGAAACTTCAAGCCTTGATTATAAGCTATCTAGGGCTTACCAATTTCTTGGACTAGTTGACCTTTTCTGACCATTTGGATGGCATTTTGTTTTTTTTAATTTCCCATGTATAGGAGGTGCCAAAGGTCCAGAGCCCAGCATCGGAGCAAGCTTTTGTCTTTCAAGTTTTTCCATTTTAAATACAGTAGACGCTCGATATAATGAAGTAATAAAAACCAGGCCTGTTTACTGTTTCGAGATTGTTCACTTTTTTCGAGTGGGAGATTTCTAAGGCTTTATAAAGGCGAATTTGATCCAATATGCACATTTCGTTCGATGTGAATGTTTTTAATTTTAACTATGCATTAAACAAGGCTTTCTCTCAGGTTTAAACAAAAAAGCAGAAACAAATCCTTAGAGCTCTCAAACTATGTAAAATGCTTGCGCGAAATTTTTATACAAAATACGTTTTTTTTAAATTTTGTGTGTTCACTATTAGTGGATAGTTCACTATTTCGAGATCCACTAAATCGAGCGACTACTGTAGTAACATACATACATTTTGTGGCGCAACAACTCGCGGGGAAACAGGGCCAAGTGACTTACAGCTCTTTAAAATAGTTAATTAATTATAAATCTTAATTACGCTCAGTTCATAAGAAACTATCCATTAATGAATATAAAAAAAAAACTAATGTATACATAGGGGACACCCGGGTTTGAACCGGGGACCTCTCGATCTGCAGTCGAATGCTCTACCACTGAGCTATATCCCCATTGAAAATATTATTATTTCATGAAAAAAAACCCAAGACGTGATGTACTATAGATTCTATGCAATTAATATTATAATAATGCTGATGTGTGTGGCCTTATCTGAAGAACTATTTTGTGTTAATTATTTTCGAACATGACAGTGATAACACTATATTATAGTTTTTGTTCTTTTTGCTTTTTTTATCTTTGGAGTTCAGAAATCATTAAACGCATAGACACCATAATACCAGTGTTAACGTAAAGAATTTTGCATCACAAAACTTTTAAGAAAAGATATATGTAAATGACGGAGTTGTTTTTACTGTTAAAAAGAAACATTGTTTTCTATTACACAAAGACAAAAGACATACATTGTATATGTACATAGCTACCCAGCAGGAAATTTGCTCCTCAATGAAAAATAAAGGTGCATTCCTCGTCGAAATCATCTGTCACATTCATTGAGGAGAAGTTCTGCATTGATTTCATTCATTGAAAGTCATGCAAAAGGTAAGTAGATTGCCATTCCAGTTGCATCTTCTGCTTTGCTCCTGAAAACAGGTAAAGAAAATACGAAACAAAGCAATAACCTTTTTTGACATCATAAACTCAAATGAATTCAATACTGAACGGGAGGGATAATTCCTGTACCTTTTCAGTGGTTATTGCAATCCACACAGCATTGCGTGTTTTATGCCTGCTATGCGAAAGAGAAAACAACCTTTTCTTTTCTTCCGCATCAAAAAGTTGAATGAATTCTATATAAACCGTCATACGAAGATTTCCTGCATACAAAATTATGCATCCTTTCAGTGGTTTGTCTGCTCTGAATTGTTACGGTCGTAGCTGTAGGTAGATAGGTACATATTTCTTTTTTCTGCCTGTTGAATAGATATTTGACCTGAAACAAAAAATTCCGATGCGAAAGTAAACCTTTTTTGTTTTGGTTTTCCTCGATCGGTCACGTGAAATTTCTTTGTTCTAGAATATTCTAGAATAGATTTTGTGATCGAAGAGAAAAGACGTATATTTTTTAAGTGTTTTTCAATCAAATTGATAAACATGTTCCTATTTGATAAAATTATAACCATGACCCAGGAGACTAATCACATTCACCTAGGTAATTATATTTTATATTAGATAGATTATTTTCTATAACTCTTAAAGTTTGTATTCCTCTATTCCTTAGCTCCAAATTGAACAAGTATGACGATGATCATCATTTTTAAGAAAATTGCATCCAAAAAGACGAGGAAGTACCTACTTTCTAAAATCGAACAAACATATCCCTATGGTTATTTGGAATAACATTGTTTGTTCTGTTTATCTTCTTTATTTTAGTTACTTTAAAAAACTAATTATCCACTTTTCTCTTTAATATTTTATTAGTTAATAAACTTCTTAAATACATTATACTAGTTGAATTTATTTTATTTTATTCGTCATAAGTCCAGCTTCATTCCAGATGCTTCGCTTCTTTTGATGAAATCAAAGAAGAAATGCATAATGATTTCAGTCACTTTTTTTCTTCTACGAAAACATCCCCTCACAGTTGACCCATTTTTCATGTATTCATTCGCGTTGAAGAAAGCATCACATAACGAGAACCATTTTTTTCTGATAAGAAAATGAAGTTATGAATTCGAAAGTGCCATGAGCATAGTGATTTCATTACAAAATATTCATGGAGAGAGTGTGTACGTACTTCCTTCCAATGACAAGCCCATGTTAAATTCATGATAGGATTCCCTAGGAAATTCATGGGTGCAGCTCCTTTTCCGTGAGGAAAAACCTACTTCTTCAGTAGTGAATTTTTGAAAATTTCCTACTGGGTAGTTGGGTTTTATTTAGATTTGCATAATCATGAATCTAATGTAAGCCCAACTCTAAGACTGTCTTTACACTAAAAAGGCTTTGACTGCCTATCTATGATCAATTTTATCTATTTCAATTAAAATTAAGTTTTGATACCTACCTATTTGTATTTTTGTAATACAAAACCCTTGCAAATAAATTTGAAGCGCTCATGTATTTTCGTCAATTTGAATATAAAGTAAATGTAAACAATTGGGTTACAAACAAGCCGAATAAATTTGCCAAAATGGCGTAAAACGAAGGCAACGGTTGGGTCAGGCAAAATTTGAGTTTTTTTTAAAACATACCCAACCCAGCTATCAAAATTCAATTGAGACATATTATTTACCCATCGCGTGTTTGACGAGGATGTTATTCCACATAATGGTGAACATATTTTACGTGCAAATGCTTGAAATTGAATGCGTCTATGAATATTTGTTGTATGGAAAAAGGGATGTTTTTTTTTTGATCTTATAAAAAAAAAAAAATGGAAACCTTTTAAGTTAATACAGTAGACGCTCGATATAGTGAAGTAATTAAAACAAGGCCTGTTCACTGTTTCGAGATTGTTGACTTTTTCGAGCGGGAGCTTTCTAAGACTTTCTAAAGGCGAATTTGATCCAAAATGCACATTTCGTTCGATATGAATGTTTTTAATTTTAATTAAGCATTAAACAAGGCTTTCACTCAGGTTTAAACAAAAAACAGAAACAATTCCTCAGAGCTTTCAAACTATGTAAAATGCTTGCACGAGATTTGTTTACAAAATACGCTTTTATATAAAATTTTGTGTGTTCACTACTGTGGATAGTTCACTATTTCGAGATTCACTAAATCGAGCGTCTACTGTATTATCATATTTAATGTTATAAGTTGATCTTTGGTGATTAAAATTCAACTTTTAAAACGAGATAAGTGAATTCAAAGAAAAATCTTAAGATGCATCAATGTTAAGTAGGGCTGGCCACGTTACCAGAAAAGCGTCGGTATCGTTTGGCATCGGTATTGGTATCGAAGACCGAAACGAGACAGTAGCAGCTCCAAAGCATCTGAAACGATACCGTGCCGGTACCTTACTTTATGGACCGAAATTTACCGATACTCTTGGTAGTATCGTGTGGTGTCGGCAGAAAAATTAAATTTTTGAGTAAAATTGCAAATTTATTACAAAAAAACAATTCTTGTAATTTTCACAGTATGTTCCAGCGATCGAAAATAATAGTTGACCTTTATTTTCAATTAATTTCTCATTGAGAGAAATTTGCCAAACTTCATTTTGGTCTCGGTCTGAGATTTATTTTTAAAAATTCTTAAGTTTTTTTTTGTGAGATTTATCATTTAACTTCCAGAATAACTCCTATCTTTTGACTTTTTTTCTAAAAAATAAAGGGAAACGATCAGCCTAATGTCGAATTCCTTTCAACAATTGAAGATCGATTTCTTTTTTGGTTGAAAAGAATTTATATTAAAAATTATATTTTGTTATGTGACTGTGTGCGTTGGCCATTGACATACATTTTGAGGCAAAAAGTAAACAAATTAATGGGCATTCATATACTCAAAAGTGCATTCAGATTTACGCGTCATTAAAAACGATTAAAAACAAATTTATACATTTTTTCGGGAATAGTAACGGAAATAAACAAAAATGTTTGTGCGTCCATTAAAGTTTAACAAAAACAATCCAGAATCCATCAAAAAACACGTCAATCGAAGAGCACGTCTGCGAGCGAGCGTTTTATATCATCAATCGACTCTGGACACTTGAAATCGAAGTTCAATGATATTTTGATCACTTATTATTAATAATGCACTGCCATTTGATAATTTAAAAAAACTTTTAAGAGATAAATTTGTTTTTAATTTATTTAAACGAACGAGAAACACTTTCAAAAATTTGTCAAGCCCCGCAGAACAAAGCTTTCAACTCCAGAGAAATGTCAAATCTTACTAGTGTGTGTGAAAGTCTGTGTAAATCTGTCTAGAAAAATTAATGTTTCTTCTAAACAAATCGATTTTTTTCTAAACAGAATCGATATTTTTGTTGAAAGGAATTCAACATAAAACTGTTTCCATGGAAAATAAATCAGAAAAGGTATTTTCTCTCTAAGAAAAAGTAGATATAAGATCTGTGCTGTTTGAAAAATTTCAGATAATTCAGGACTCAGTGGACTCAAATCTTCATCAACATTTATAAAAGACTAGCTGGCCTGCCCCGGCTTTGCTCCTCCTCCATCCTCTACATATAACCCTTCAAATCAGATTCCATATTTTACAAACCCCATTTCATACTATAAGTATTTAAATTTTGAAATGTCTTCAGCCTTTAAGAATAGCCTTCCCAACTCAAAAAGTATTTTAAATCATATACTCTTTTTTATTTTCTATCCCATTTTACCCTATGTATGAAGACAACATCCTCTTATTAAACTCTATCAAACAGAAAATAAATTTTTGTTATCTTACACCATTTTCGTTTTTACCCCATTTTTCTTTACAAATTGAATTTTTTAACCACAAAGCCTTCCCCTTAGAAAAACCTTTCAAACTCAAAGAGAAATTTTGAAATTTTGAAATATAAAAATCAAAAACTCACGAATACCCCAAAAAAAGTACAAACATTTAGATTTTAACGTTGCAATTAGTTTGTATCCAAATAAAATTTAGCCTATGTTACTCAGAGACATTATATCTTTCTATTTATTAAAGAATTTTAAAGATCGGTTGAATATTTCCAGAGATTACCCCCTACATAGGTACAAACAAACAAATTAATGTTTCATCTTTAAGCATAGTACGCAGCTGAAGTGAAACGAAAATTCTCATACAAAAATTGACCCAACGAAATTGTAAACGAAAAATTTCGTAGTAATTTTTGTTATGTAGTACGCAGTTCGACAGTGAAATGTCAGTATCCTAGCAGATACTCGAACCAAGTCTCCACTTATTTTTCGTACACAATTAATTGATCGGAACATTATTTCAGACGAAAATATGACAGCTTGTTATATTTTGCTGTTGAATTTCATTTGAAAATGAAAATGGAAGAAAATACCGTCGAAAAGAACTGCAGAACACAATTATTTGGAACCTTAGCACCACAGCAGACGACACGAAAACAAAAAAAAACAAGAATTCACATCAGACGAGAAAAAAAATTGACTTAAGATTTTGAACTGCTTTTTTTTTTAATTTATTTTGACATCTTTCTATTTAAACTCTCCATATTTTTTTCGCAATCACTTCGTTTCTGATTTCGTTCTCGAGTTGGAGACCCCAGAAAATTTTCGTTTCACTTCAGCTGCGTACTATGCTTTATAATCAACATTTATAAAAGAAGAGGTATTACGATAACGACGTCGCAGATACCGTCTAAACGTGGCTTTCAGTGCTATTGTGGTCATTGTGTTAATCTCGCTTTTGTCTCACCAGGCCCGTCTACACGGCAGAACAGTTTACGCCGAGCAAAAAGTAGATCATAAGCTCTTAAGTAGAACATTAATACTCAAGTTTCGAGTCTTAGAGTAGTAAAATTCAAATTATCTCCAATGCTGTGATTTTTATGTTAGTCGGTAAACATCGATACAAATTTGCGTCTTAGAAGGGTAAGTCACTTAACTGTTGAGCCCAACTATCGCACCTGGGGTGAAACACATCATGGAGTTCAGCTCATTTGAACTTTAAACTTGAAAGAATTTGAAACAATTTTTAAATTCATTTGATTTTAATAAATTCACAACATTTTTTTTTTAAGTCGATTTAACACGATCATTTAATCAGGGATTTAGTTAAATATACTTAACTTGAACAACCTTGGTGAAAAATAACCACCTGATTATGTAATTGATTAAGTTCTTGTTAATTTCTCTGAGTGCAGCTATAATACTTTTAAATAAAGAGGAAAATAAAACTGTGAGCAGTCTTGTCTCAAGCTCTCAAGGCTCAAAAGTGTTAAGTTTAGTGTTATATTTATATACGTTAAATATATTTATTAAAAATTACGACGAGAAACGCACTACACGAGGTTTAATTTCAGAGTCGTTTTCAATTGTCATTCCATCGATCGTGAACTCCAGTTCAATCAGTGGAAAAAGTCGATACGTTTGAAGACTCAGCATAATTACGATTGCCTCAAAACATCATCCGTAAGATGATGGCGATACGAAAACAAAATGACACAGTGAAATCTTAAACGAAAAAGTTTGTTCTTTTTTCGTTCTGCACTTCTGCAGTACACTGCACAGTTGGATGAGCTTAATTGATAATGTAGAACATTATTTGTAAAAATTCCCACTCTTTTTTACGCATTTCTTTTTATTGTGTGCGAAAATGTGACATTTTAATTTTTCCCTTTTTGTTTCTGTTGTTTATGTACACTATGGCTTTATGTGAACTTTTATGGTTTGGGTTTGTTTTTGTTTTTGTTTTTATTTTAAAGCCACTTAAACATAAAAGCTAGTTCCACAAGTTTCGCCTGGAAAAAGAATTGAGGACTTGTAAGTCACAACCTCACAACTCTCCTCTAATTGTATACCCTTGATTTAAGAAAAAATAAAGCAAAATTTTTATAATTTTGCAGAGTTAGGTGTTTTTGAATTCCACTTATATGATTTAACCCTTTAGTGAAGAGAGTTGGTTAGTTAGGTAAGGTGAAGGGCCTTCACCTAGCTTTATATTAAACTAATTAGCTACCAACCATTCGAGTAATTTGTTCAATCATAATTAACCAACTATTCGAGTGCTCATTTCGTCATAATATAACGGGTGATTTTTTAAGAGGTTTAGAACTTTAAAAAAAAAAAAAAAAACACAAAAAATTCGAAAAAATGAATGAAATATTTATTTGAATCGATAGTTTGAACCTTGCAATTTAATGTTTAAAGATAATTTCATGCAAATGTTGACCGCGGCTGCGTCTCAGGTAGCCCATCCGCTGAGTCCAATTTTGGCATACTCTTTCACACAAATCGGCCGGTATCTCACGAATGAATGCATGGATGTTGGCTTCCAGTGCGTCAATCGAAGCGGGCTTGTCCCTATAGACATTAGCTTTGACATACCCCCATAAAAAATAATCTAATGGTGTCAAATCGCACGATCTAGGCGGCCAATTGACCGGCCCGAAACGTGAAATTAACTGTTCACCAAACTCGCCTCGCAATTGCGCCATTGTTTCGCGTGCTGTGTGGCATGTGGCACCGTCTTGTTGAAACCACATATCATGCAAGTCAAGAACTTCCATTTCGGGCAAAAAAAAGTTTGTTATCATCGCTCGGTAGCGTTCACCATTGACAGTAACGCTGCGATTCGCATCATCTTTGAAGAAATATGGCCCAATAATGCCGCCGGCCCATAAACCGCACCAAACAGTGGCTTTTTCGGGATGCATTGGTAGCTGTTGCAATGCTTCTGGCTGATCTTCACTCCAAATGCGGCAATTATGCTTATTTACGTACCCATTCAACCAAAAATGAGCCTCATCGCTGAACACAATTTTTCGATAAAAAAGCGGATCCTCGGCCAGCTATCCAGCACGAATTTTGATAGTAAAATTCAATAATTTGCAAGCGTTGTTCATTTGTAAGACGATCCATGGTTAAATTGCAAACCAAACTGAAGCTGTTTGACAGTGACACAAGGTACTAAACACACGTCAGCTGTCAAAACCAGTGTTGCCAAAACCAAACCAGCTAAAAAATCACCCTTTATTAAACTAATTAGCTACCAACCATTCCAGTAATTTTTTCAACCATAATTAACCAACTATTCGAGTGCTCATTTTGTCATAATATAGATGTTTCTGTGGCAAAACTCTAGTACTGACTTTTGTAACCTCTTTACCTGATGATTATTTTAATCATGTACATATGGATGTATGTTTGTTTTAGTACATATTTCATTTATATTTGATGCTAACGTGTTTGTTATATTCATTAATTTTCAACAGGTGCCTCAGGCGCGTCGCAAAGAACTTGTAATAAATATTTATTACTACCTTTCTATGATTAACTTATAATCCGATCAGGGAAACGAATCCCTGCACTTTTTGGCGGGGACCGTTTTTTTAATTGGAATTCATTCCTAACCCATTAAGGATGAAATTTAGCTTGGGAGCCATTTATGTCATCCTGTTGCTTGGATGCCATTTTTAAAAATGGCACCCAATCTGTTGAAAATAGTAAAACACAACAAACAAATCGTAAAGTACTTGGAAAATTTTCATAATCCACAATAGATAGGAGTTGAGCAGACGCACCTTTAGGTAAAACTGTCGTGTTGCAACTCTTCGGAAACATACATTTTAGGTCAACGGATGGAACCTCCACTTTTTTTTACCATTTGTAATATTTTGAACTTGAAAAAAGTTGCGGAGGCGCCTCCAGATGCCAAACGCATGTTTAAAAATAACAATTGGTATCTTAAGAAATAAGTGTTGGGTATAAACGCATCTTCGGTTAAAATTTTCGTGTTGCCACTTTCTAGGAACATACCTTTTTATGTCAAAAGGTGAGACTTTCCTTTATTTTGGTGGTTTTAATATTTTGTACATGACAACAGTTGCAGCTAAAGCTAAAGTTCATCCTCAAAACAAAAGGTTCTCTCCAAAGAGCGCACGGGATTCGGTTTCCTCACTGAACTAATTTTTTTTGTTGTTTCTGTATTCATTTCATTATAGTTCTTTTTGTAGCTACAAGTACATAACTTCCATTATTATAAGAGCTACAATGTGTAACCTAGCTGTGTCCCTTATTATTTCTTAAATTCCTTCTTCGTTTTCCAGCAAAGCTTAACTTTTTTTTTCCATTTGTTCCTTTGAATTTTTAGAAGCACAAAAAAAGAAGCGTGCAAACATTTGGTAAGGATAAAGTTTTCTTAAAAGGAAACCAAAATAACAACATAAGCTAGTTATGTTATGTTTTTTGTTTTTTGTCTGGCTTTCTATAGCTGTGGTCTATTTTTGGTTTTCTCTTTCGGGTTAAGATATTTTTCACAAATGTTCACACAATTTTGGACTTGGGTTCTGATAAATGGTTTAGTTTACTCATAAATCTTTCATGGCGATGCAGTTGGTGAAAGTTCTTCTTTTTTTCTTCTTTTTATGGCAAAAAAGATGATGACATGATAAACGATGTGAATCGAAAAAGTATAGGTACGAGGTATCCTTTGGTCATAAGCGGCCACAAGTAGGGAGAGTGCGGAGCTTGCTTCCACTCTGGCTTACCACTTACTTTTAATTTTTATTTCAGAAGGCATCAAATATATGAAGACCAAATATATGTTCATGCTAAGTATTGTATTAAAAGTTTTGGTTTGTTTTTATTCTATATAAAATTATTTTGAAGAGTTTTATCTCAAAAATCCTTGCAATTGGTTAGTCCGAATATTAAGAGGCAAAACAGGGTGTAAGATTATTTTTTTTCCAAATTTGTTTTAGAATATGAAAGCCGTTGAGTGACAAAAGGCCAAATATGTAAGTTTGACACTCAAGAAACCAAAGCTTTTTTTTTAATTTTTTCGAAATGGACGTTTCTGACATTATGTTTTATTTTGTTCTTTTTAGAAAGACTGTGAATACAGCAGGAATGTTGAACCAGTGGATTCTACTATTAGACAAACTTCAGTGATCATAATATAGCTAATTCCCCCATGAAAAAAATGTCTATAGCCGCCCATGTCTGCAGTAACCACTAATGCATTTCAAGGGCCATTATCATCATAGTGCAGAACTACTTTTGATTTGTAGAAGTTATTTCCACTTTTCAAAATCACTTAATCCATGATTGATGTGTATTTAAGAATAAAATTTAATATTTCAAGTAGACTGCATATTTCTTATCTGCAAAAAGTTTTGCTTATAACGAAGAGAATTAACTTTTGTGCGGGACAAGTGAAACCTTTACTATATTTTCGGACACAATAATGAAATATTTTAAAAATAAACAAAGACTAATTGAAATCCATTATATTCATATAAATACACAAATGAAAAAAAAAAGAAAATCAATTATACTCAGAGGATTTAGTGAAACATCTGGAGCACTATTTATGTCCTTCCACTGGGGGAAATGATTTTAATTGAAAAACATTTTAACACATGCTGCCCAATAGACTAAAACACACACTCGGGTATGTTTTTATCTCTGGTGCCTAATTGTTATTTTCATTCCAACAAAATTGAGTAGGTCCAGACATATACGGAGAATCTAGTTCATATGCATAACACCGAATAATACAAATCAGGATGTGGAAAGTCCTTGAGTGCATATACATAATAATGTACACATCCAATTTGATCCATATTCACATAAGTTGATATAAAGTTTTTCATATACGTCTGTACTTGTATATGTACATGTGTAAGTGTATATATATGTTGGTTTTGTTTTACCACATCCTAGAAAATAGTGTTTCACAGTTCACAGTCTTCTTCTTCTTCAACTAGATTGTATGTACTTAATACTTGCTTTTATGGTTGAATAATCCTACTAGGACGTACATAAAATGTCAACTTTTTGCTCAATTGACTTGGTTTCAATTAACTGTTCTGTCTGGGTAATTTCTGACCGAAGAAAGTTCAAATGTTCTTATATTGAAGAACAGATATGTGATTATAGTAGTTTAAGATCTCACCAGAAGTAAATTTACCATAAACGAGATAACAAAAGAGAGGAAAATAATTTCTTAGATATTGCGTCCAAGCAAATGTTATGTGCGTGAAGTTAGCATCACCATTTTGGATAAAAGTTTGAGTTGTATCGAACCCAACTTAAAAAAAAAAGAAATAGTAATATGTAGGGCTAGGATTTCCATGCAAATGCATATATTTTTTGATAAACTTTAGAAGCAGGAGACCAAATTATCTTTACGAATCATGAATTTTCATTCAAAATGGCATTCAATCGTTAGTGCATATTTTACTGTAAATGCATATTTAGCATATTTTTGCATATTTTCACAATGAATGCATATTTTTGGGACATATTTTCAATAAAATTAACATAAAGTTGAAAAGCACCACCACAGCACAACTTTCATTTTTACGAAATTGCGAAACTCCCAAAAATGTTCATTCGTTAAATTTGCAGTTTTTATATTTACGGCACAAAGCAGCATAGGTTGAGCACATTTAGAACAACTTCTTTTTTTTTTATTGAAAATGGCAATGCTAACTTCACGCTGTAAAAAATGGGTAGATACCTACTAGGGTGGTCCTTATTTTAAAAAGTTTTGAGCACCCATTTCTTGTATTCATTGACATCTTTAAACACTACCCTATTTTTTTTTTTATTTTATAAACCACGTCAACACGTGCCGCACTGAGCTTAAAGTTGGCACTCCTGTGAGAGTAAAGGCCTATTTAAATCCTTTTTTAGTTCCTAAAACAACGGTAATTGCTATACAACCGTTAGTAAGAAGCATATTAGCCTCAAAAACAAATAAGGACCACCCTAGAAGATACCCTCTGCTCTAAGTCAAAACCCTTACCCTTAGTATAATTTCTTCTTATAAATACGGCACATGACAGCATAAGTTGGGCACATTGTGGTTACAACCTTACGCTAATGCAAATCTGGCATAGGGCTACCCTCCTTTCAAATGTTTGGTTTATCCAATTATTTGACTCATCTCAAATTTTAAAGAAAACTGGTCAAAATTCTGGTTTCAAATTTCTACTTTTCAAAAATCTGTTTTTTTTAATGTTGTTTTTCAAAAGTTTTTTTTTTTTTAATTTTGGCTGGTGTAATTCTGCTTTTTAAAATTCTCTTTTCAAAACTTTGTCAATTTGTATTAAGAAAAAGAAAATTCTGCCAATCCAGTTAAATCAAACTATTGAGCCAATAATACGCAGGAGAAAATTTATCAAAATCGTAAGAGCCCTTTTTGAGATGAATACATTTTTTGTAACCCCTTTATTGGCAACAATACGCACACAGAAATGGTTGAGAGTTTTAAGTCACTAGGCCCTCGTTCTCAACGAGTTGTAGCCACACCAAATGTATTTATTTAAGATTTTCATAAAGGTTTATGGAAGGAACCAATTTTTTTTGAGTTAAAAAAAGCATAACGGCCCTTTTAGCCAATCACCTTAAGTCCCAAGTTTTAAGCTTCAAAGATTTTAAAAGCAGATTGAGGCACAGAAAAACACAATCGCAGGTCTGATTTAAAAAACATTTTTTGAAAAACACAGTCCTTAGTATTTACGAATTTAAATTAACAACACAATTTTCGAGATTTATAAAAAAACACATTTTTCGAACCACGTAAAGTAATTTTAATAACTATGTTCTTTTTAGCCGTTCGGCCACACAAAGTTGTTTTCTCATACTCAGTCCTTGTAGGATTGCGATTTTTTTGGAAAGGTTATAATACTTTGAAAAGGAAATACTGACACCTACCAGCGAGTGCAGTTGAAATAAAAATCCTAATAAGGTTAAATGTTAAAAATCGGAAGTAATCAGACTGACAGAACAAAAAATATCCGCATGCACCGCATGAATTCAAAATTCGTTAATCGTTATTTGACATTTAAACACATTGTAAATTCTCTTACGCACGCTTTTTAACATTTTCCGAACAGTTTCTTTTTTATTATTGCCAGAATTTTGAAAAGGAGAGTTGTGAGATACTTAATTTTGGGAGAAGAATTTTGAAAAACAGATTTTTTTTTTCGAATTTATGCACACGCGGAATTTTGACCTCAACCGATCTGTATTATCTTACCGTATTTTTTGTATTCCAAATTTAAGTAGTGTTACTATTCGTATAAACAAATCCAAATGTTAAATTACTTAAACCTTAAATAACTCATCTATACATCTATAAATCTATACATCTATGCATCTACACATCTATACATCTATACATCTATACATCTATACATCTATACATCCATACATCTATACATCTATACATCTATACATCTATACATCTATACATCTATATCTATACATCTTACATCTTACATCTTACATCTTACATCTTACATCTTACATCTTACATCTTACATCTTACATCTTACATCTTACATCTTACATCTTACATCTTACATCTTACATCTTACATCTTACATCTTACATCTTACATCTTACATCTTACATCTTACATCTTACATATAAATAAAATTGGAGTGTCTGTCGTTAATATTGAAATTATTTCAAGTTTTTGAGCTTAGGTGGTTGTTTAATTGCTAAGAAACATAACTGCATCGATTAAAAATATTTTGTCTGTCTGTCTGTTTGTCCGCGGTAACCTTCAAAACGGCAGAACAGGTTATGACGGAACTTTTCATACAACTAGTGGACAACTCGGGGAGTAATCTAGGGTATTTTTAATTGCAAAAATGTTAACGTTTTCTTTGAACTATTAGAAAAACAATGAAATTAAGGGAAAACTGTTTCGAAACACAAAATTAATATATAGGAAATGATTATAAACAAGTAGAAATAATCGATTTTAAAAGTGCCAGACAATTGAATTAGAACATTATTTATACCTATAGTCTTAGAGGTGGTGAAAGCTTTGCTCAAAACTTTGTCGACGTACTGTTTGGATCGGTGCAAACTACATGCCACCAACAAGGCATCGATGCTACGACTCTTTGACCACCACAATGTATTTTTGAAGAATTGCTTAACCTATGATTCTTTTCAAAAAATCTTTGGTACTGGGAGTGTTTTTTTTCAAGTTTGTGTAAATTCAGTTTTGCGTTTTGCCAAAAAGATGCAGTAGCACACTCTGATTACCTGTTTTATGTAAAAAAAAAATCCAATGAGTTTGAAAAGAAATTAATCAATCATGAAATTTGGTTCTGACAAAATAATAAAATACAGTCGAGTCTTGATTATCCGGAATTCTATAAATCAAGGACACATAATTAAAATTTTGTTTTGTTCATTTGTTCTCGAGATTTTCGTCTACCTGGGCGGGGCCAGGGCGGGCCAGATAGTTTTATATAAATGTAGTATCAGCTGAAGAAACTGAATTCTTGAAAAAATATGAATTTATGTAAACAAAATTTAAACATTTTTGGAGCAGTTGTTAAAAAAATGGAGTTCACACGTTTTTAATCAATTATTGTTTTCTTCTTTCTATATTACGCGAAAATTTCTTTAAAAAGTTATAGTAATCACTATATCCTACAGTTTTGTCCTTAACATTTTCTGTTTCTAAGCAATTGTTTACCAACTGTATTGCCTGAAAGGTATCTGCACATCATCATAATTAAGTGTTTTTAAAATGTGAGTGGGTTTTTCTCAATAAAGAAATAGTTTGAGTTCGTTGAAGTACTATAAGGAAAGCTTAAATCCAAGTTTTCCACCATTAATCCATAACAGGGTTGCCGCTATCCTCAATTAAGGAGTGAACTCGTTTTTCACAAATAAAATCCATACCTTTAGTTTTATCGAAAAAGTACAAATGCATTCCTGACAAGAAGAGTAAATTCTACATATTTGTTATGTGGTGTTTGTCCATGTTCTGTGTATTTAAAGAGCTATAATCAATTATAAGCAAAAATGGAGCTCACATAATGGGCCATATGCATAAACGGCAGTAAGTGCTTTTACTGGTAAATTTTGATAGTATTTACTAATTGTCATATGCATAAAATCGAAGTAAATACTGAACAACAAGTATTTACTGGAGGTAAAAGTATTTTCTAGTTTCCGATGAATTTGACCAGTAGTAATGGTATGCATAAAAACTAGCAAGTACTTTTTGTTTCTAGTATTTACTGCAAATTGTTAAAGTTTGTAAAAACCAACTTGAACATTTGATAGTAAATACTTTTGTATGCTGAATGCAAAAATTTATAGTCGTGAGCCAAGTTTTTAGGCAGTCGAATCACTTTATTTATCCTAAATGACAGCATTTTTGTGTATTAGCTCAGAAAAGTAGGAGACTTACATACTAAACGAATGCCTTACAGGAGTAGCTTTGTTCTATTCCATTTAAAGTAATAATTCTACATGTGCATAATTCTGCCAGCTACTCTTGAGATCAAAAATCACATATGAACACAGTTATGAGATAAGCTAACAAAGTGGTAGACAGCTACGCGAGAGAACCTCTCAAGAGTTTTCTAATGTAATTATTCTCAAACAGACACACACCTTAAACTCATAAGCAAGTGTTTACACAAGAAGAATTGATTGAACGGTAAATTATAATAGACATTCAAAACAACAGCTTCCAATTTCAATTAAACACCTTCATTCAGTATATACTACCAATTTTGGGTGAATCAGTAGTATTTATACTTGGATGAATTCAGTATTTACTACTAGTTTGTGGGTACCAGTATAAACTTTATTTTATGCATATCAAATACAGTAAATACTATAAGTTTCAGCTTCTACTAGTAGTAATAGTATTTACTTTGTTTTTACTGGTAGTAAGTATTGCAGTTTTATGCATATGCCCCAATGTGTTATTCAGTTTTTTTTTCGTACATGTTTCCTCCTA
This sequence comes from Dasysyrphus tricinctus, assembly GCA_963921185.1. Classification (NCBI taxonomy): domain Eukaryota; kingdom Metazoa; phylum Arthropoda; class Insecta; order Diptera; family Syrphidae; genus Dasysyrphus; species Dasysyrphus tricinctus. Next base: position 41,249,632 of record OY992531.1, on the reverse strand, counting down.
AAAGTTCTTTAAAAATCACTAACTTACAGTTTTTATCTTACTATTATACAGTCCAAACTATTGTTTACTTACGTAGCACCTGAATAGCTTCCAAACGCAGCATCACACTTAAAACATTGCAAGCAAAATTTTACCTTCCTAATTTTCTTGTTTTGAATCAGTAGCAAGCCTTGGTTGTTAGTTGCGAAAACAGAATTTACTCTTTCACTCAAGATGGTACAAGCTTGCAGAACAAGTATAATCACGTACATATATGATTATGCAAAATAACATTAATATATTTGAAAACTCGCACGTTACTCTTATAAGCTGCTATCTAAAAAAAACTTTATGTGACTTCTCTGCGCTCAATATTATGTGATGAATCGATTGATAAATCATTAATCCTCCGTTAAAATTATAAAATCAAATAAGTACTTGAAAGAATTGATCTCGAAAAATTGCGATTTTCGAACAAATTTTGATCCAAAAACTAACACATTAATCAATTTAATTAATTTTCTTACCTTTCCAAAAATATAAAATTTTCTTAAAACAAATGTCATTCTAATAGGATCAAATCGATAATCAAACTATTTTATCGTTGGAGGTACCATTAATAACCATTTTTTCACAATGGTTTAATCATATAAATGTTGTAACTATGTATGTACCCAAGGATGGGTCAAATTTAACGAAGTTTCCTTGATTGAACGTTGAGCCTGGAAGAAATCCGTAAACATATTTGAATAGAAAATCGGATTTTCTTAAAAAAAAAATATCTTAATCAAAAATAAGAGAGAGTAGTTACCGTTTAGTAGATATGTATAGTGCTATAAGATAAAACTTGTTGAGATTTCACTATCGTTTAAATGAACTAGGCCGAATATTTGAATTGTATTTAATAACACTGGTCAACAAGGTTTTTATTATATTTTGTTATAGAAAGCAAAACATGCGTTTCTATAAAGGCTTTTGGTGTTTTGCACTCGATTCTGAAGTCGAAAATATTCCATTGGATCACGTTTTTGAGATATTCCCATTAGAAAATGAAAAAAACCCGTTTTATCGCTGTTTTCCAGAGGTTATGTAATAATAGCCAAGAGCCAGTAGTCGGCAGACTAACGGTATTTCAGTACGATTCAAGTTGAGTGGAGCCATTCTATTAAACTTCCTGACCATGGAATGGGCATTCAAATTCCCCTGGGAGCACCGGGATCAGTACGTCTTTCACTTTGATATCTTCGTCTTTATAGTTTCTGCTATTCGAAAATAGTAGCGCCAGTCATATGACGTAGTTCCTTTACTAGTAACTCAAATAAAAAAAAGGCTACAAAAATTCCCAAAAAAAAATAGCTATTTTTCCCAAGTAAACACATGCACTTTTTCTTTGAGTAGCTAATACGTTCCAGTTCCTTAAATGCTAGGTACCATTGTTTTTGGAGCCAAAAATTTTCAATTTTCTCTTTAGGGTACTAAGTGCAAAATTTGAAAAAATCGCTTCAGTGGCTTAGGCTGTAGGTTGAGGCACAGACGGACAGACAGAAATGTGCCACCCACTTTTTTCGTGTTCTCTATCATCGTATCGTAATGCCAAGTTTTATTGCTACCCGATTTTTTACTAGCAATATACATAATAAGGACCTACATATATGGCAAATTATGTATTCGAAAAAATAATCGAACTCAAGATTTTGATCAATTTTTTTAATAGAATGATAGAGAAGACGAAGAAAATTGGTCTCACATACCTGCCTGTCTGTCTGTGAGCTAGAGCCTAAATGGCTGGTACGATTTTGTTCAAACTTGGTACATAGCGTTATTTGGTGATTTCCCCCACAAATTTTGTTTTAATTTTTTTTTTACAAAATCGTATTTTTCTCACAACTTTTCTTAAAAAAATTCAATAAATAAATTTTAATAAATGCTATATTTGGGTGGGAAACCATTTTTCAAAAAATGGTTACTAATGGTACTTCCCAAAGAAAAAATTTTTTATTTTCGATTTTCTTCAAAACAGTATGACTGTTTTTATATAGAAGCTTCCAAAATATATAAATAGTATTGTGTACCAATTTTTTTTAATTCAAATATTTCGAGAACAACATAATCGATTTTTTGAAGCTCGATACTTAAGATTTTTTTAATAATCTCTAAAATATTTTAAGAAAAAAGAACAATTTAATTCTATGCAAAAATAACGGTACCTTCCACACAAAAGTTAGAAAACCGTTAAGGAAAATATTTTTTTTTTATTCAAAAACGGTTCCTACAATTTTGATTCAACTTGTTCCGTTGCTAAAATTAGTGCGAACTTCTACCAAATTTCTAAAATTTTAGACTTAGGCAATATTAGTAGTACATCTCATAGAATGTTTTTTTTTTTTTATTGAGTTTTATAAATATTAAATTTAATTTCAAATAACTTCAATTAATATTGCATTTCAAAGTTTTCAAAAAAGAAATTTTTGAACTTCTAGAAAAGTTTCAAGTTATTTTGTCGAAAACTCGATACCTCACAAATGGGTTGGCATTCTTTTTTAAATTTTATTTTCGTATGCACATAGATAAATACCTGCTTAAGATTTGAACACCAAAATTTGTTATCAAAAATGTTTTAAGAATTTGATATATGTAAATATTAAACACTATTTTTTTTCAAAAACTGCTCCAACAATTTTATTTTTTTTCCATACAATCATATTCAATCAAGAATTAAAATGACGTTTTTTTTACTTCAAACTATCAAAAGAGTTGTTTTAGCTAATTGAAATATATCGTATTTGATGCTTTTAAATATTTTACTTTCATACTTTTCATCTTTATATACAATTTCTTAAACTCTCAGCCTCTTGAACATAAGAGCTAGTACGTGCGACCCAGCGGTGCATTTATATTTTTGCACGAATCCAAAACCTGTCCAATAGAACCTATATCGTAAGTAAGAAGTTTATCTTATGCAATTTTCAACTAGCCTTCAAGATTTCAAATGTTTTTACTTAAGGGCTTCAAGGCCACTAGAAACTCATTAGCTGATGCTTAAGAGAAAAACAGCTTTCAAATTACTTTTATTGATAAGATGCTAACTGCCTTAGAAGAAGGTATCACTAAAAAATCATCTTAGTAAAAAAATAATAATAAATACATAGGTACATTAACTCCCAGAATAGATAAACTATTGTATTCAATTCCTTCATCCACCTTTTTTCCTTTAATCAAAGTTAAATTGAAATTTATATTTTTCTCTTGAAATAAATCCATCTATGAACATAATGTCAAATAAATTACTCTTATCTACAAATTAACTTTTGGTAACAATGGTTAATTGCTTGTCTTCTCTTTTTTATGTTACGTATACGCCATAGTGAACTAAAGATATACTGTTCGCTTTATACTCACCCTAATTAATTATTCTCGAGAGTTAATTAACAAAGAATTATTTAATGATCATCGTTTTTATAGCCCCTGGCTTTAAGAACTTCACTCATCCAAATCCGTTAATTCTACTCATTTTGTTTTTCTTCCTATCCAAGGACACCAAAAGAATCTCTCTACATGTATCAATTTGTCACTCTTCCAATTGCTTCTTTTGAATCTTTTGCTTTTTTCATCACTTGATCCTTTTTTGTGATATATGAGCTGAAAGGCAACGAGAGTACATGAATTTAAAAAAGAACTGGGATGAAATGAATGTATACCAAGGACAGATTTCTTTTATGGTACTTAAAGTCCTTATACATTATTTTGCATACCAAAAAAAGGTGGATCAATTTAAAGGGTTTAATTTTGTTAAACTTTTTACATCAAATAAACGTTGAAATTTTTATATGTTTAAAGTTCTGCTTGGAGCTGGTATACGAATCGGTTTATGAGGCTCTTTTGTGGAGAAATAAAAATAAAATGGTGGCTGGAATATTTGTTTTGTTTTGTTTGTAACTTCATCCATACAACTTGGATGAAATGAATTATCTTCACAATGCGAACAAAAATACACACATTCCAACTAAAAGGCAGAATATCTGTTGGTGGTGTTGAAAACTTTACCAAAAAATAAATGATAAGCGGCATTATTAAAATTGTAAGAACTTTTTTTTTGTTTAATAGAAATAAAGGAAATTTGGCATACAAAAAAAAAGTTGGAGATACTTAAATATGTATGAATGAACGGGGGAGAAAAATTTGTGAAAACAATTTATTTCTTGGGATGAAGTTTCGTCTGTAAAGGGTGGGAGCTCAGAGCTTTGGCTCAGAGTTTTATATTTTTTTCTTTTAGGCTGAGTGAATTTACTTAAGGGAATTGAATTATTTTTTTTGTTAATGTTTAAGCGTAAGAAAAACATTTTTAATCAGAAAGTTTTGAATTTTGATTTAAAGCAACAGAAGGTAAATTTTTGTAACTTTTTGTTAATTGAAAACAAGGAAAAGAGAAGGAGGTTTATTAAACTCGAATAATTTAGAAAAAATGTTGATTAACAGAGATTTATGAACAAGAAAAAAGGTTTCATCTAAGAGTAAGCTTCCTTACAGCAGACCTTTAATTTTTTTCATCCATTTGTGAGTTTCCTTAAAATTTAATTTTGGAATATGATAGAAAAAAATATACTCATGTCATGAATGGATTGATTTGCGTATAACAAAATTTATGCCACGATAAATTTAAGGTAGCAAACCCATTATTATGAATCTTTGTTTGTTATTCATAATAAAAGAACTCAAAATATTGCAAGTGGGTTTCTTATATTTAAATGCACTTGCAATCTACATTCTACAAATCCAACCAAGTACCTATACAGTCTTTGTTTCACCTTCTTTATAGCTGCCTTAAAAAAAAAAATATAAAAATTCAACTGTCTTCTTGAATACCCTTAACAACAACTGTTGAGTAACACTCTTATTTTTACAACACCCAGTCGCCTCTGCCTCTTTGTTCTTTTTTTGCTACCCAAAACCATTGTTTGTTATGGGTATTAATTCGTTGAGGAGATTTTGAACTACCAAAAGAGGATAAGACAACCAAAACTTAACTACTTTATGAGATCACAGAAGCCTGGAACGACTAGGAGGAACGACGACAAAGTCCTAAAGTACTCTCGTTTATTTCTTTCAAAATTTCAAGTACATCTGAAAAGTTTGCTTTTTGTATAGATTAAAACGAAGAGAACAAAAATATTAAAAGAAAAGTTGGCAAGAATAGTTCTCTTGTACTTACAAAAATAGAAGCCAAAAGAAAGTAAATATAAGACTGCCTGCGATTAAAATAAATGACAAAAACTTGAAACGAAACCTTACTGTAGGTACTGATGCCCAAAATAACTATTTGAGTAAGTCCTTTTGTTTGAAGGAGATTTTATTAGCACACAAATAAACCACTTTGCTCAAAATGATTGAAGTAGGTATTAATTGTCTCTTAGAGTGTGGTTTGAAATGTCAAGATTGAAAAGTTTTCTTTGTGTGTCTTTGACTTTAAATGTACCAAAATAGGTATATAATTAAATGAAAATTAATAAAGTAAATGTATACAAAAAATATAATCTAGACAAAAAGATAATGTGCAATCGTTTAAAAATGTTTTTAATACCTGTGGAATATAATAGCAAAAGATGATTTTTAAGGAACCATAACTACCCTACATTATCTACGCATAATGAAGCGAAAAACTTGAGTTAAAAGTTTCCAAACACCAAATCAAATCAAATCAAATTTATTTTTGTTTTTCAAATTAGGTCACAGTGTTTACAAATCTTCAAAGTTTTTATTATTTACTTATATTTGCATATAATTAACATTAAATACTCTTAAAATAATATTACAAGAGTGTCTTTTGAGGGAAGACACGTTGCAGATACCTGGTAGATACCTCGCGGATACTTGGCAGATACCTCGCGGATGCCTTGCGGATACCTCGTGGATTCCAGGCGGATGTCTAGCGCATACCCAGTGGATACCTCGAAGATGCTTGCCGGATGACTAACAGATACCAGGTGGATATCTCGCTGATACCTGGCGGATACCTGGCAGATACCTTGTGTATACCTGGTGGATACCTCACGGATGCCTGGCATATGCATAGTAGACGCTTGGCGGATATTTGGTGGATACCCGGCTGATACCTCTCGGCTACCTTGTGGATACCCGGCGGATACCTCGCGTATACTTGGTGGATACCCCGCGGATGTCTAGCAGAAAACTGGTGGATACCGCGCGGATAGAATGCCTAGAAGATACCTCATGGATATCTGGAGGATACCTAGAGGATACCTGGTGAATACCTCGCGGATATATTGAGGATACCTCTCGGATACTTTGTGAATATTCGGCGGATACCTCGCGTATACCTAGTGTATATCAAAAAAATGCCTAGCAGATAATTGGCGGATACCACGCGGATACAATGCCTAGAATAAACCTCATGGATATCTGGAGGATATCTGGCGGATACCTTGTGGATACCTGGTGAATATCTCACAGATACTCAGCAGATACCTCGCAATTGCTATGCGGATACGGATGCCTCGCGGATACCTCGCGGATTCCAGGCGGATGTCTAGCGGATACCTAGTGGATACTTCAAGGATGCATGGCGGATACCTGGTGGATACCTCGTGGATACCAGGTGGATACCTGGTGGATACCTGGTGGGTACCTGGCGGATACTTTCCGGATACCTGGTGCTTAAAAGTTCCTGCCAGACGAGCCTTAATTTTAAAAATTGGTATTATAAGAAATATACTTTTTTTATTTTTTCTCAAATCTCAAAAGGCGGTCGAAATTGCAAATCTACCCTTACAAAGCTCATTTTAAATATTTTAGCTGATGTCTTGCTAAAAGTAATTGTAATTTCTGTATTTATTAACATGAAATCCCGATGTAAACTTAGTTAATTAATCATTTGATTTTTTTTTGCAGACCAGACACTTAATATTAAGAACTTCCATCATTTGTATTAAAAACCTATTTACACATTTACTGGTATTTCCAAATTACAGCAACGAACCATAAAATTTACTAACTAACGTCAAGGGCTTTTTTTTAAATTGTCTTAATACATATTAATTCGAAAAATTAAGAGTGCTTTGAAGCGACTACCGGTGGCGTTGAAATTTTTTTATTTCATTACAAATGCATTTAAGTAAATAAAGAAAATTCTTCAATACTTATTCTTTGCAGCTGTCTTGTCCATGCATGTGTATGATTTGAAGTATACCTACATTTGTCGCATCAGTGCGTCACGTTGGCGTCAGATCCGTCAGTAGGTTTGTGTTAATGTTTCTGTGTGTCCCATTTTGAATCGAGAATGAATGCAATAGACAGAAGCGCTTCAAACTTTTAATGTTCTTTCCCGAACGAAAGGTTGTATGTATATAATATGTACATGTACATATATGTACGGTTCATTTTCTTTTTACAAAATTTTATTAACACAATTCCTTGCCTGTCTCATTATTAATACCTATATAAATAGCCTTACAAAAATGTTGTGGTACCATTTTATCAAAAAAATGTCAATCGGTAATTTCCACAGCTTTTTGAGATTTTAGAAAAATTATAAAAAGGATATTTCTTATAATAACAATTTTTTAAGTTTTAGCATCGTCTGGCTGGATCTTTCAATCGCTCAACCAGATTGGTATTTTTGTTTTCATACGCAAGAAGACATCAGCTAACATTATATGTAAAAATCAGCTTTGTAAAGGAAGGTTTGCAATTTCGACAGCTATTTCCAATTTGAGAAAATAAAAAAACAAGGCTATTTCTTATAAAATTTTGACGGTCCAACTCGTCATGTATGTTTTTTTATATACAAGATGGCATAAGCTTACATAGTGTAGGTGTTTTAGTTTTGTCATTTTTTAAAATTTTTTTAAATAATATGTGGCAACCCTGTATCTGCACTTATAGAGCCATATCATAATTTGCTGAATTAATTTCATGTGTTTAAGGAATATACCTACACAAATGATGTGTTGTATGTGTTGTAACCTACTACTAGTAGGTTAGTCAAAGTTTCTGGTAGCCACCTCACTATTTGAATTGAGCAGTTTTAGCAAATTTAATTATCGTATTTCATGCTTTTAAAAATTTTTCTCCCATAATTTCCATGTCTTTATATAATATTCTTGTAAAACCTCAGCTTTTTGAAGCAAAGACGTGTGTGCATTTTTAACTTCCCACTGGAAGTTATTGTAGTTGGTCCGATTTATCGAATCGAAAATTTTGACATATATTCTTGTTTCAAGCTCCTTAGAATCGGAATCCATCATTTTTAGAGAGAGTACGTTCTTACGTTCGTTAGCTTTTTTTCGTTCACCATATCTCAAGAACGAATGAAGATATCGACTTTGGATGAATTTTATTTTATAGATAGTAGTTTCCTTACATGTAGAAAGGACTTTTAAAAAAATTCAACGAGCGGTTTTTTTACTATCGCAATTTAAAAAAATAGTTTTTGAATATCATAAGTCGGTAATATCTACAGAACTATTCATGCTATCGAATTCGAGCTAATTTTATTCTATGCATATTGACGTAATAAAGAATTGGTAAAAAAAATAGAAACATTTCAACCTTTAGTTTTTTTTATAAAAGAAAAGTTGCTAAAAATTGTTGAAAAAAGTTGTTTGGCTCGAATATCCTTAGAGTCAACAAAGATATTCGCTTCGAGGTAATTTTAATTTATACACTATTGAATTAACAGTTTTTTTTTAAAGCGAAAAAAACTGGAAGCAATTTTACTAATAATAAATTGTTGAAAATTTGTTTTTTGCCTCAAATATCTTGAGAACAGGCAAAAATATTGGCTTAATTTAATTCTAAACATTAGTTTATAATTGATATTTTGTATGACTTTTAAAAAAGTTTAACAAATAGATTTTTTTTAAAGCGAAAAAAACTACAAGCAACTTAACAAATAATTGTTGAAAAATTTTGTTCGTTCTCAAAATAATGGCTTTGGGGTAATTTCATTCTATGCACTATTTAATAATAAATAATTGATACAATTTGTAAGAATATTCAATAAACAGTTTTTTCTTAAAGCGAAAAAAACTACAAGAAACTTTACCAAAAATTGTGGAACATTTTTGTTCGTCTCAAATATTTTAGGAACAAACAATCATATTAGCTTCGGGTTAATTTAATTATGTATACTAGATTATAATAAATTCATAATTGATAGGTTTTGCAAAAAAAAATCAACAGTTTTCTTAAGCGAAAAAAATACAAAAAACTTTACCTACCAAAAATTGTTGAACATTTTTTTAGTCTCAAATATCTTAAGCCATTCGTCAACAACCTGATAGGTCCATATCAGTGTGGCCTTAGGCCAGGGAAGTCCACCATCGACCAAATATTCGCATTACGGCAGATATTTGAGAAAACCCAGGAGTTCCAAATCGATACCCACCACCTTTTTATCGATTTCAAGACCGCGTATGACAGCATCTATAGAGACGAGCTATATAGAGCAATGTCTAGTTTTGGCATCCCTGCCAAACTCGTCCGTTTGTGCAGGATGACGATGGAGAATGCACGCTGCTCCATCAAGGTCGGCAAAGACCTCACCGACACCTTTGATGTCAAAAAAGGTTTTAGGCAAGGCGACGCGCTGTCATGCGACTTCTTCAACATCGTTCTTGAAAGAATAGTGCAAAACTCTTTCAAAAGTCCGTCCAATTACTCGCTTACGCTGACAACATTGACATAATCGGACGAACAAAGCGTGATGTCAGTGGTGCTTTTGTGAGCATTGAGAAGGAAGCCAAGAAGATGGGTTTAACGGTGAATGAAAGCAAAACAAAATATATGCTGTCCACAAGAAAGGACACCCAACACCGACGTCTCGGACAGAACGTCACTATAGACAGCTATAATTTTGAGGTAGTCAGAGACTTTGTCTACCTAGGATCCGCTATAAACTCAGCGAACGACACCAGCGCTGAGATCAAACGAAGAATTACTCTTGCCAATCGCTGTTTCTTTGGGCTAAGAAGGCAATTGAGAAGCAAAGCCCTCTCTCGAGCAACTAAACTGTCCCTGTATAAGACGCTTATCATCCCGGTCCTGATGTATGGTGCAGAGGCATGGACACTGCTAACAGTGGATGAGAACGCGTTAGGCTGTTTTGAGAGGAAAATTCTCCGGGTGATTTTTGGTCCCGTCTGCATAGATGGGGAATGGAGAAGAAGATACAACAACGAACTGTATGGGCTGTACAGCGACACCGACCTAGCCACAAAAGTGAAAAGCCAACGACTGAGATGGCTGGGTCATCTAGAGCGAATGGACACCAATGCTCCGGCCCGGAAAGTCTTTGAATCCAACCCCGTGGGACAACGCAGTAGAGGTGGACAGCGTAAAAGGTGGCGCACGCAAGTGGAAGAGGACCTCAACCAACTTGGCGTGCGAAACTGGAGACAGCTAGCTAACTAGAAACCGAGCCGGCTGGAAGAAGCTTGTTGGTTGAGGCCCTGGTCCACCCCGGACTGTAGCGCCACCTTAAGTAAGTAAGTATCTTAAGAACAAACATTATATCTGTTGGCGTACCTCCCAAAACTACGAATTTCTATGAATTAAGCCCAAAGTTCTGTCAAGGTGAATATAAAAAAAAGTAAAATTCGTAGAAATTCGTAGTTTTGGGAAGTACACGAACAGACATATTGATATGGAGCAATGGGATAATTTTACTCTACACATGTTCAAATTTGTAAAAAAAGTAATAAACAGTTTTTTATAGAAAAAGACTACAAGCATTATTCAATAATATTTTTCTCTAATATCTCGAAGGCAAGACAAAAGATTGGTTGGTCTTCACTTGATTACATATTGAACACCTGATGAAAAAGTTTTCGAACATCGAGAATCGGCGATTTTTTAATAAAAAAATAACATTGAGCCGCTAACTTCCGAGGGCAACAATGGAAGTTACTCATGTGGGTCGCACCCAGCCTATTGTTTTTTTTTTTTCGCTATAGAAACAATTTTAGGAAAGATATACATACAGTCACTCCCAAAAATATTCAAATCAAAACTAATGACTGCTCTGGCTCTCTTGAGGTTATAAAAAAAGTAATGGTAGGTAGAATATTGCGCTCTTATTTTCTTTTGTTTCCCATATTAAAATGTGCTTAACAAGAAAAAAGCAAAGAGAAGTGTAGAAGACAGAAAAAAAACATGTATATAAAGTTAGCAGGACACTTGGAAATTCATGTTTAAAACTATCCTATCATTAGTTGTTACTTAATTTCGAATTAGTTACGCAAAACAAAAATTAATTGCTTTTTTGGTTTGCGAAAAAATGGGTGCCCTGCTAACTTCATATGAACCTAGCAGGACAACTTTCTAAAAAATGTAGATAAACAATCCGAAAAAAGTTGGTTGTTGAGAACTAATTAATTGCGAATTAGTTACGCAGAAAAAAATGAATTTTTTGTTCGTTTGCGAAAAATAGGCGTATTGCGAACTTCACGTGAACTTAGCAGGACAACTTTCTCAAAAATAAAGATAGTCGAGCTGAAAAAAGTTGGTTATTGAGAACCAATTAATTGCGAATTAGTTACGCAAACAAAAATTTAATTGCATTTTTGGTTTGCGAAAAAATGGGTGTCCTGCTAACTTCATATGAACTTAGCAGGACAACTTTCTCAAAAAAGGAGATAATCGAGCTGAAAAAACTAATTAATTGCGAATTAGTTACGCAAAAAAAAATTGTATTGCGTTTTAGGTTTGTGCCCTGCCAAGTTCATATGAAGTTAGCAGGACATCCATTTTTTCGCAAACCAAAAAAGCAATTAATTTTTTTTTGCTAGCTAATTCGCAATTAAGTAGCAACTAATGATAGGATAGTTTTTAACATGAATTTCCAAAAGTGTCCTGCTAACTTTATATACATAAAAACAACAATAAAAGAAATAAAAAAAACTCATGTTTAAAAAAACCTTTCTTCCCCGAATAATTTGTGAGTGACTGTATGTTAGTGTTTTAGAGTGCTTACCTACTTTCGAAATTTTCCTTTCTTTCTTAAAATATTTTAGAGAGTACCTATTAAAAACCTCTTAAGTATCGAGTTAAAAAAAGTCGGTCAGGTCGTTTTCGAAATATTTATTTTTAATAATAATAATAATAATTTTAACTATTTTTAAAAATAAAAAAAAAATATTTTCAATTCAATTCAATTTAATTTAATATTTTCTTTATTCTCAGTATATGTTAGTAAATTAACAATTCACTTTGGGTTTTGGGCGAATTAAAAACAAAAAAAAATATTTTAGTACACTATACTATTAATATCTTTTGGGAGCTTCTGTATAAAAATATTTACTGAACTCAGTCATACCGTTTTGAAGAAAATTGAAAATAAAAAAAAAATGATTCTTTGGATACCATTAATAACCATTTTTTTAAAATGGTCTCTCATTCAATAATTGTAGTCTTTACTAAATGTTATTTATTAAATTTTTTTTTAAAGAAAAGTTGTGAAGCCGTTTTTTGAGAAAAATACGATTAATTAAAATTGCTATAAAATTGTATGGCAGGTACCGCTATTTTTGGTTCTAAGAAAAATGAATAAGATAAAGTAGGGGGAATAATTAAAAACACAGTGTACCAGGTTTGAAGAAAATCGATTCAGCCATTTATGCTGTAGCTCAATAGACAGACAGAATTGTGAGACCAACATTTTTCGTCTTCGCTATCATAACAAGTTTGATCAAAATCTCGAGTTAGATTTTTTTACGGATTCATGACTTGCCATATTTAGTATGTACATAACATCCCATGTAAACAAAGGCTGTTAGATTATTCCCTACAGGAACTATAGGGGATGAAAATGAAAAACTGAAAAAAATCAGGGATTTTTTTTTTTTTTTTTATTTGGAGCTGATTAACGTACATTGTAATTATGTTGACCTTTATGATGAATAATAATAAATGGTTGAATGGGCTTCAGGTCAAATGAAACAAATTTTATTTTTGTCACAACGTTTCGTCCATGACTATGGACATCATCAGGTGAACAATGGTTTTCTATATTTGCATTGATAAATTTAATTACAAATTATGCATACAAACAAACAAATTATATAAACTTACACTTGTTACATTTATATTGCACTACAGATTAAACAAACAAAATGTCCAACAGTGTAAAGAAGGACTAGCAAGTATCTATCACAAAAGTATTTTGATATTTATATAATATTATAAACAAGAGCTTGGTATGAGGATCATCGTCAAAGCTTTTTCATTTCCCTCCTCTCCAGCAGGTGTTTGTATTGCGGGCTCACGTCGTCCATGTCTGTTCGTCTGTTCATAGTATTGTCAGCGTTGATTATGTGAAGAGTTTCGATAATCATTCTCTTGTTTTGGTTCTCTTCTCTCTGTAGTATTTTGACAGTGTCAAAGTTGGGAGTGTGGCCGTGTGTGATACAATGTGACGCCAGTGCTGTCTTCTGTGGTGCGTTACTTTTTATGTCTGATTTGTGTCCCGAAAGTCTACTTTTTAATCTTTGTTTTGTTGTTCCTATATAAGTCTGATTACATTCTTCGTCCGTATTTCCGTTGCAGTAGATTTTGTAAATTAAGTCTGAATGTTCCATTTTGTCTGTTTTTGTCTTAAGGTTCGTGTACAGTTGTGAGGTTGTGTTCGTTGATCTCATCGCCATTTTATATTTATCTGGATCTAAAAGTTTTGAGTTTTTAAATCGATCGGCTATTTCCTTAATGTATGTAAATGATTTGAAAATTGTATTTTGCTGTTCCTTTTCTGGTGGATGTGTATTTGTGTTTTCATATTGTGTTATCAGTGTTGTTATTATTTGTGGTGGAAAGGCGTTTTTTAACAGTATGTCTTTAATTTTTGTTTTGTTATTTTTGTGGAATTCAGGGTCACTTATTGTGAGAACTCTTCTAATTAAGTTTTTGGCCGTGTTGAAAATGGTCTGTTTTGGGTGTTGAGAAAGGAAGTTTATTAGTCTACCGGAAGAAGTAGGTTTTTGGTACCAATCCATTTTAAGCAGCCCCTCTTTTTGCCGAATGACAACTGTATCAAGGTAAGGTAATCTGTTATTTTGTTCGACCTCAACCGTGAACTGTAATTTTTTATGGAATGTGTTAAAACATTTAAGGGTTTTTTCGATGTCTTCTGCTTTTACTATGGCGAATATGTCATCCACGTATTTTGTTAGGATTTTCGGTTTATTTGATAATTTCTCGATGCAGCTGTCTAACAATTCTTCGAGGATGATGTCTGCTATTATGGGTGAAGCTGGATTACCCATAGGCATGCCATCTCTCTGTTGATAGGTTTTGTTGCCATAAACCAAATAATTGTTGTCAATTATGCAAAATCGTACAAGTTCGAGAAACTTGGTTTTCTTGATAAGTGTATGTTCTTTAATCCTATCCCAGTTTTTACTTATTAGCTCTAGTGCCATTTTTAGCGGAATGTTCGTAAAAAGGGAAATTACATCAAAAGACACTAGAACCTCGTCATTTTCCATTTGCAGTCCACGTATCTTTGATTTGAGTACGAGAGAATCCTTAACGTTGTATTTGGAGTTTGACGTTAAGTTTTTCAAAATACCAATCAAATATTTGGCCAAGTTGTAGCATGGCACTTTGGTGGATGAACATATTGGGCGTAAGGGTAGACCTTCCTTATGGACTTTGGGAAGACCATAGAGTCTGGGGGCAACAGAGCTATATGTCATCATAGTATGTTTTTGACGCTGGTCAATTATATTATTATCAAACAAATATTTTACAAGATTATTATTCGCCTCCTGCAGTTTGTTGGTTGGGTCGGTCATTTTCTCAATAAAAACAGAGAAATATACATTGTTTCAGCAGACAAAGGCAATGTTACGGTTGCAATATATAAACATGATTACGAATCAAAGATGAAAACTATGATGGAAGATAGGAATGTATATTGGCCTATACGGACCGACCCAACCAACAAACTGCAGGAGGCGAATAATAATCTTGTAAAATATTTGTTTGATAATAATATAATTGACCAGCGTCAAAAACATACTATGATGACATATAGCTCTGTTGCCCCCAGACTCTATGGTCTTCCCAAAGTCCATAAGGAAGGTCTACCCTTACGCCCAATATGTTCATCCACCAAAGTGCCATGCTACAACTTGGCCAAATATTTGATTGGTATTTTGAAAAACTTAACGTCAAACTCCAAATACAACGTTAAGGATTCTCTCGTACTCAAATCAAAGATACGTGGACTGCAAATGGAAAATGACGAGGTTCTAGTGTCTTTTGATGTAATTTCCCTTTTTACGAACATTCCGCTAAAAATGGCACTAGAGCTAATAAGTAAAAACTGGGATAGGATTAAAGAACATACACTTATCAAGAAAACCAAGTTTCTCGAACTTGTACGATTTTGCATAATTGACAACAATTATTTGGTTTATGGCAACAAAACCTATCAACAGAGAGATGGCATGCCTATGGGTAATCCAGCTTCACCCATAATAGCAGACATCATCCTCGAAGAATTGTTAGACAGCTGCATCGAGAAATTATCAAATAAACCGAAAATCCTAACAAAATACGTGGATGACATATTCGCCATAGTAAAAGCAGAAGACATCGAAAAAACCCTTAAATGTTTTAACACATTCCATAAAAAATTACAGTTCACGGTTGAGGTCGAACAAAATAACAGATTACCTTACCTTGATACAGTTGTCATTCGGCAAAAAGAGGGGCTGCTTAAAATGGATTGGTACCAAAAACCTACTTCTTCCGGTAGACTAATAAACTTCCTTTCTCAACACCCAAAACAGACCATTTTCAACACGGCCAAAAACTTAATTAGAAGAGTTCTCACAATAAGTGACCCTGAATTCCACAAAAATAACAAAACAAAAATTAAAGACATACTGTTAAAAAACGCCTTTCCACCACAAATAATAACAACACTGATAACACAATATGAAAACACAAATACACATCCACCAGAAAAGGAACAGCAAAATACAATTTTCAAATCATTTACATACATTAAGGAAATAGCCGATCGATTTAAAAACTCAAAACTTTTAGATCCAGATAAATATAAAATGGCGATGAGATCAACGAACACAACCTCACAACTGTACACGAACCTTAAGACAAAAACAGACAAAATGGAACATTCAGACTTAATTTACAAAATCTACTGCAACGGAAATACGGACGAAGAATGTAATCAGACTTATATAGGAACAACAAAACAAAGATTAAAAAGTAGACTTTCGGGACACAAATCAGACATAAAAAGTAACGCACCACAGAAGACAGCACTGGCGTCACATTGTATCACACACGGCCACACTCCCAACTTTGACACTGTCAAAATACTACAGAGAGAAGAGAACCAAAACAAGAGAATGATTATCGAAACTCTTCACATAATCAACGCTGACAATACTATGAACAGACGAACAGACATGGACGACGTGAGCCCGCAATACAAACACCTGCTGGAGAGGAGGGAAATGAAAAAGCTTTGACGATGATCCTCATACCAAGCTCTTGTTTATAATATTATATAAATATCAAAATACTTTTGTGATAGATACTTGCTAGTCCTTCTTTACACTGTTGGACATTTTGTTTGTTTAATCTGTAGTGCAATATAAATGTAACAAGTGTAAGTTTATATAATTTGTTTGTTTGTATGCATAATTTGTAATTAAATTTATCAATGCAAATATAGAAAACCATTGTTCACCTGATGATGTCCATAGTCATGGACGAAACGTTGTGACAAAAATAAAATTTGTTTCATTTGACCTGAAGCCCATTCAACCATTTATTATGATTAACGTACATCCAAATATGAAAACTCACAAAAACCCATATTAATAACCATGAATGTAGTACGTATCTTCATTTATGTATCTCGTATTTTTTTAATGTTCGGATTATGTAATTAAGCTGAAAATTCATACATACTTACTTGCTTCCATTTTTAATTGAATTCGTTTCCTTTTACAAAATATTTGTAAATTCAATTATTATAGGTACCATGGTTTATTTTATTACGTATGTACCTTGTATTTATGTTGCTTCTGATTAAAATTTATTATTTATCACGCAGCACAGTAAGGGTTTTATTCAATTATATTATTTTGTTTTTCTTACCAAAAACCATAACGAAGTGTTATTAACATTAATAATTGAACATAAGTTAAATGTTTGAAAACGATAAACACAACCGTCTGCCTGAAAGTGAAGATTAATTCAAATTTTAATTCAATTAGTTGAGTTTAAAAAGTAAAATTGAACAAACCAAAAATTTGCATACAATGCAGGTTGCATTGCATAATTCAACTTTTAATAATTATTATTATTATTCCAAGTGTGAATACCCAAATGAAAACGGTTACTTTTTTAATCAGAACTAAAGTCCATAAAATGCTATTTTTAATCATTTATTTTCAGCAAGTCCAATCAATTAGTCTTCTACTTGACCAATTTGAATTTGTGTACCTCTTCTTGTTTGTATGGAGCTGGTATAATAAACACCACTTCTTCACTTCTCCGTCAAATTCAGATGTAGGAAAAACTTAAAGCTTCAGAGGAAGATAAATTGATTTAAAGATAAGTTTGCCTTGATTGAAATTAACACAACGATGATAACATTCCGTCATGAAGTGATTGATGTCCTAATTAGTATTCGAGTCACTCAACAGTTGCTTTCGTGTGCAAGGATAAATGAAGATTAAATTATTACCCAGAGCAAATTCTCTCAAATGACAACATGAACTTTTTGAAGTATATGAAGTATCTTATCAAGATTCTTCTCTTAGATACTGGTTTAACTATGGGAGAGGATATGGATTATTTACCGTCGGCTTTCTGTCAAAACCTTCTAAGTCCAAATTAAAAAAAATCAATTAGGAGACACAAAAAAACAATTTAAAAATAAATAAAATGGAATTTTTTAGATACTAAAAAGTTTTTAAAACTAGTTGACTTTTTTTTTATAACTAACACGCAGTCATCATCATCATCGTGTCCTGTAAACCCGGCTGGGAAATAGGGCGTCAACAAAACGTCTCCATCCTTCACGATTTGCTGCAAGGTACTTTAGCTGTGGCGACGTCTTTCTCTGGGATTCTGCTTCCGCTAAAACAGTTGATTTCCATGTTGTTCTTGGTCTTCCAACCCGCCGTGCACCCTGAGGATTCCATTCAAAGGACTGCTTTGCAATTTCATCGTTTGGTTTCCTCAGTGTGTGACCAATCCAACGCCATTTACGCTTTCTTATGTCGGCGTCCAGCCGCTCTTGACTTGTCCTGCGCCACAATTCCTCATTTGATATTATTTGTGGCCAGCGAATCTTTAGGATGTGGCGAAGACAGCGATTCACAAAAGCCTGCAATTTCTTCGAAATGGTAGACGTGACCTTCCAGGTTTCACAAGCATATAACAGCACGGATTTAACATTGGATTCGAAGAATCTCAACTTAGTGCGTAAGGAGATTTAACTGGATTTCCAAATTAAGGACAGAGTACCAAAGGCAGCACGAGCTTTATTTATTCTACTTTTAACGTCCAGATCCGTACCAACGTTTGCAGAAACAATACTGCTAAGGTAGTTGAACTGTTCCACTACTTCAACTGGAGTCTCCTGTAGAATAATACGCTGAGCCTTTCGAACGGTCTCCATTGAATGTTCTGTCGCTCAGCTGTACCAACACTGGCCGTTAATACGTCATCCATCGCCAGCAGGAAGAGAATTGGCGATAGAACATCCCCTTGTATCACACCCTGTTGCACTACGAAGGAGTCGGATAGCTGCCCATTGTGCAAAACAAAACACCTTGCGTTGTTGTAGGACTCTTTTATAATGGCAACTATTTTTGGTGGAATTCCTCTACCAAGCAACGATCTCCATATACATTCTCGGTTAACTCGATCAAAGGCCTTCTCAAAATCCACGAACATGAGGTAAAGCGGTGATTGAAATTCCATCGACTGCTCGAGGACGATACGCAGGGTGTTGATATGGTCGACACACAATCGACCACTGCAGAAGCCAGCTTGATGCCTCTTGAGTGTAGACTCGATTCTATCCTTTATTCGCTCGAGAATGATGGTTGCCATTAGTTTTGGAAAAAACGGACAAAACGGTGATACCACGCCAATTGTTGCAATTCCTTAGGTCACCTTTCTTTGGCAACTTAACAATCACACCATCCTTCCAGTCCCTGGGATAGCTTTCGTTTTCCCAAATGATTGTATCAACGGATTTAAAATACTAGCCGCTGTTACGGGATCGGCTTTCAGGAATTAAGCTGGTATTCCGTCTAGTCCATCTGCCTTGTTGTTTTTGAGGAGATTAATAGATGTATGGATTTCCGATTCTGACGGGGGTTCGATGTCAATACCCCTATAGGACCTGCGCATCTCGTTAAGTTGGGGCACTTCAGCACTCTGCTCAACTGAATCCTCATTTAGCAGGGCACAAAAATGGTCCTTCCATCTACGAAGCTGATCCTTAATTGATACCAAAAGTGTGCCATCCACATCCATTACAGGATGATTGGTGTTGCTTTTTTTCCCGATAACATCTTTGGCTATTTTTGTTACAATTCCCGGATATCTTCTGGCAGCGATTTCCGCTTTATCTGCGAGTCTATGGCTAAATTGCTTAAGGGGAGGAATGCAGCTTTCTATTTTACTAGAGCACTGTTTAAAAAATAATCGATAGAACAGTGAGAGGCAAGAGACGTTTCGTCGATGGTCGAGCGATGCAAATGTTTCCAAAATTGATCTGTCACCGATCATTTTTAAAGCTCTATTCTGAATTCTATCTAGTAGGTGTAAAGATGTTTTAGATGCCTCAGCTCAGATATGAGAATTGTACTCTAGCTTTGGGCGTATGTATGTAAGCCTTATAAATTGTTGCCAGATCAGAAGGAGAAAAAAAGTTCTTACATCGTCTTAAGAAACCTAGGCATTTCGCTGAATTCTTAGCAATATCTAATATGTGATCGTTCCACAAGAGGTGGTCGGTAATGCACATACCAAGGACTAAAAGCTTTTCGGTTTCTTCGATGCAAATACCATTCATGGAAGGATATTTTGCTTTAACGAAAGCAAACAGCATTGAGTTTTGGAAGCATTAAATTCCACACGGTTATTGATACCCCATTTAACAATACTGTTTAAATCGGAATTTAATGAGCTTATCATATGCTGCCATTGCAGTTTCACATTCGAAGAACAGGGATGTGAATCTGGAAATGAATATGAAAAACTAAGGGTGCTGTCGTCAGCAAAACAGTTAAGTGGATTAGAAGTTTCAGACAAGAGATCATTTATGAAAATGAGAAAAAAAGTTGGAGACAAAACAGAGCCTTGGAGGTCACCAGTCTCAGACTTAAAACCATCCAAAACAACTTGAATTGAACGGATCAGAGAGGTAGTTACCAATCCAACGAAGAAGATCGATACCAAATGAACGCATTTTTGATAAAAGAGCCAGCTCTACCAAACTCTATCGAATGCCTTAGAAATATCGACCACAATAATTTTGCTTTCTCCAAAACGATACAAAGATTGATAACACTTTTCGGTGAGATATGCCATCAGATCACCGGTAGATCTGTTGCTTCGAAACCCATATTGCCGGTCATTAAGAAGCTTTCGCTCTTCTAAATATTTCTTAAGCTGACGATTGATCAGCGTTTTCATGACCTTGGAAAAGAGTGATGTTAATGCAATCGGCTGATAGTTGGAGAATAAAGAAGATTAACTGTTTTTAGGAATTGGTTAGACAAATGCAATGCTGTTTTCCATTTACTCGCAAAGGGCACTTTTGATAATATGATAAATAGAAAAGCGTACGCAAGGGTTTTGCCAACGTAGAAGAACACCTCTTCAGAACGATGGGGGATATACCATCTGAACCAGCGGATTTGTGTATGTCGATATCTTTGAATACTCTAGCAGCTGTACGAGTGCGAAAATGAATTTTGTTCATGGTGAAATGAACGTTCTCAAGCACTGGTGCCCTCATATCACTCTCTGGTAGTATTGAGTTTGCTGCGAATTGTTCTACAAACAAATTGGCTTTGTCCATAGAACTTATAACAGCGTTATCGTTGTAAATGAGTGAGAACCGATGAAGAGGTAGAATTTCTAATGTTTTTGACGAATGACCAAAAGTTTTTACTGCCTTTTGGGCACTGCAGTATTTACTGTCTTACTTTTTGTTCATGCAAGAATTTGGTTCTTTGAATACAGGCGTTACAGGTATTTCTTGCTTGCTTATATTTCAATCGGTTTTCCTCTGAAGGGTTTGCTTTGTATGACCGAAAGCACCTTTCTCTGACCCTAATAACTTCGTTACAGCTAGAGTCAAACCAGGATTTTTCTTTCGTTCTTATACTCGTTTGTCTATGTGAGGAACAAACATTCTCAAGCCATTCATGATAAAATTTGTTATCATGACAGCACATGCATTCACGTCCTTATCGAGAAAGCTTATCGACCAGTTAAAGATACGGAAAAAGTCGTTGAGACTATCCCAATTGGCTTTCTCGTATTGCCATACAATTCTTTTGGGAATTTTTACTTTAACTGGGGGCGTGGGGCACAGAAAAAAAACTGAAACAACTGAATGGTCTGGCCTACCCAAGGGCGCTAATACACTGATTGTATATTTTTCAGGGTGAAAGGTGAGGAATAAGTCAAGGGTGTTAGGCATTTGGCCTGCAACATCTGGTATTCGTGTTGGCTCATCTAAGAGCTGAGTCAGATGGTTAAACTCGGAAAAGATTTCGGCATACTTCCCTTCGGGTATTGTCTGGCCAGAATGGCGAAGCCAATTGGAGCTATGCACATTGGAATCACCCGTAATGACGATCTCAGTGTTAGAATTTTGAGTAATGATTATCCTTGTATACAATCAGAGAGCGCATCAAAATGGTTTAGAGTAAGCGCAGGTTTGAATTTATTCAGAAAGTTGCCCTTCGGAAACACAAAACCAAAGGTGCTAGGCCCTAATGACATGTATATGTATACCCAAATGACAAATAACAAAACACAAATAATATCATACCATAATAAATAAATAAATTGTGTGGCGCAACAGCTCATGGAGAACCAGGGCCTAGTGACTTACAACTTACAATCATTGCTGCGTGCGTGTTTGTTGGCAGGAATGGAGGGGACCTACAGTTTTTTGCCGAGTCCAAACGGCTAAATGAGAAGCACTTTTTCATGAAAAGTATACTCTTGGAGGATTTGTCAGTTCCTCGCAAGAGGCAGTACCTCGAATAAAACATTTCTGTTTTAAGGTGGCACGGCTGGGAATCGAACCCACACCTTCGGCATGACAGTCCTACGCACTAACCATCAAGCCACGAGGTACTACATGCGAGAAAGGATATTCTCAGTACAAATGGATTATTTACCGTCAGCTTTGTGTCAAAACCTTCTAAGTCCAAATTAAAAAAATCGATTAGGAGACACAAAAAACATTTTAAAATTTTATAAAATGGAATTTTTAGATACTAAAAGGTTTAAAAACTAGTTGATAGATTTAAAAGGATTTATCGAACAGTTGCAGGACACTGATATTTGAATTCAGTTACATTTTTTGAGCGAAAACCTATTAAAATGTTGTATATGGACTTATGAGATTTAGGCAGAAAGCCGACAATTAAACTTGGTAGGTACATTTTTTTTCTTCACTAAAAAGTTTATCACTGGCTCAAGAAGAAAACTTATTTTGGATTTATGATGACATATTATTAATTTTTTTTCTTCAATTTCAGACAAAAATAAAATGAGCAGCTGGGTAACATGTACTTGCTCCCATTTTCAATTTGCTCTAAAATAAAATTAGGGAGTGGTTTGCTTGTATGAACTTTCTCTTATATTCAAGTTCAAGTGGCTCAAAGGTTTAAAAATTAAAATAGAAATTATGAGAGAAAAAAGGCGAAAAATTTGACATTTAAGTCACTTAAACCTTTCATAGTCTAAGCTTTTGAAAAGAGAATGCCATTTGATTTTTTGAAAAAGAAAATGAAAGAAAATTTCAAAAATCACTACGCAACGAATATATCTTTCTTTGTGACTTTTCTATTTCCTTAGTTTGTTTATTTTTAAGCCCTATAGCAGTAGCAGTAAAATATACATACATACATATGTACATATATATATATACAAAAGATTCAAATCATATTCATTCAATCAACTATTTCTTGTTTATTTTTTTCTTGAAATTTTCTGATACTGGTGTAATAAATTGTGTCTTTTTGAAATACTTATATAGGTATATTGACATAACATTTGATATAAAGTTTAATGATTTTTTTTTGCAATAGGTGTAGTATTTTAATATTTATACATATTTCTCCTGAAACATAATATTCCTTCAATCTCTTTATAAGAATTAAATTTCAACAATATCATACATTTTTGTATATTTTATTAATATTACAGAAACTTTTGCAAGTTTCTATAACATCCAAGTCTTAATGCAGATATACAAAGTTTCTTCTCATCTTGTTTTTCTTTCATACAAAAAAAAAAGTAAGCAATAAAGCAAAAGTTCCACTCCTTTGTTTACATAAAAAAAAAATATCCTCCATAATGATCATTGCCAAGCCACGCACCAATGGATAAAGAAGTAGTCTAGCATAACTCTATTGCTTTTATCTAAGGAAAGAGTTTCATAAAAAAAAAGAAAACTTTTTTTTGATGCTTTGCACAAAAATATATTCTTAAAGTAATTTCATCTGAACATTTACAACAATAAGCTAATTTTGTTCTTTGCAAATCAACGCTACGTTAAGAAGTTAAAAAAAAAAGTTTAAACAGCCTTTTGTGATGGGCTTAGTATGACACTAGTTAACAATCATCTAATTATTTAGTAATTTACTAGCTCTTTTGAATTTCTTAACCCATTTTTTTTTTCATTTAACTAACTACATAGTATCATACTAACTTCACCATTAAAAAAAAAACAGAACATCTGAACATGTCCAAACAGTTTAGGGAAAATCGATCCAGTCGAAACTTTAGCTCTAAGTCAATTTCTTTATTGAGTTATAAATCCAGAATTGTCTTTATAATTAATATCGATTATAATTTATGCGTTAATTAGGTAATTTATTGTACTGCTAGTCTTGCTGCATTCCAACGGCTGATTCCTTGTGTTGTTATTGCTGGTTACCCTCCTGGCTTTCGTCCTTTTCCTGTAACTCGGGTTGTATGGAGATATACACATCCAGTTTGGCACGGATCACGTGCGGAGTCCAGTGGAATGAGTGGTTGGAGCTGGTAGAATCACAGTCAAAACTGTTAAAAATCTCAGTACAACTAGTAAAACTCCCAGTACAACTGGTAATCACAGTAAAACTGATAAAAATCTCAGTACAACAACTGGTAAAGATCGTGGACAAATCCGGTCACAGTAAAACTGGCAAAAATCTCAGTACAAAATCACAGTAAAACTGGTAACAATCCCGAACGAATCCGGTTAATTCGGCACTTGGTTCTTTCCTTTTCTAGACCATTTACCACTGGTGGGGGGAAGTCTTTACTTGAACTAGTCGCGTTGTTGTATCGTTGACTGCCACGGCTTCCACACTCATTATGTTGATTGTATGGCGACTTCTTATAGCACTTTCCGGCTGAACCATGCGTGAGTTGTAAGGCTGCGAAGTGTATTTTTCTTAGGAGTTGTCCCTCGTTCTACCATGGCATCACATCTTAGTAAATATTGTTTTTGACTACGATGGCCAAGAAAGGTGGGGTGCGAGGGACGGGCTTTGTCCTATTTATGTGTCGTCTTACTATCGTTGCCATAGGTGAACGGCAGGACGGAGGTTGTTTGGCTGAAACCATCTTGATAATTCACCATTCAGGTCCTAGGCCATCAATGTTATTAACAACGTGCAGGAGGCAAGAGGATGATCGCTTCTTGTGTTTGCTTGTCGGATAAAACTCACCACAGATGTTCTTGATCGTTGCTGCTTTCAGTAGAGTTCTTCCTTCTTCGTACTTAAGTGCCTTTCACATGAGCTGCGAACTGCGAATGCGAATAAATTTGTTTAGGCAATTCCAAGCGCAAATATCAACAGATTAGTGTTTTAACTTTTCAAAAAGATGAATAAACGACCCAATCTACAATTATAAAAAGAAAGCACGAACAAAAATTAGTTTAAATTGTTAAATTTAGCATTTTTATATATTCTACGCGACCACAGAGATATTTTCTGCGAACTGCCAAACACTTATTCGCAATCCACAACATCAGGACGCATTCCACAAATCTGCGAATGAAAAATTCGCTCGACTTTAACCTCAAATTTTCTTAGCACCCATTTTACTGGTTTGTTTTTTATGACTATTCGCGTCTGTTGGCGACCACTCATGTGAAACAAATGTCAAAACTCACGACCATTCGCAATTCGCAGTTCGCTATTCGCAGCTCATATGAAAGGCACTTTATTACTTGCGATATAGGAATTTTTTTTATGTAATTCCACCACACCTAGTTCTTGTTGTTGTTGTCCTCCGGTGAGTGTGGGGATTTTCTATTTCGGTGCTGATTATCTTTGTGATAACCTTTGGCAATCAGTTCTTGGTTGCAGCTCGCGGTGTGTAGGTGCATGCGGTCGGATGGGAAAGTATTTCCTACTTTTCAGGTGCGTAGCCCGGTGGGGGCATTAATGTAGGAAATATATGGGGCAGGTATTTAGGTATTGTTATAAAAGCTGGTGGTATAGGAAATGGTTGTTAGGATTGGGACAGGTGCGTAGGCAGGGGGGTTGGTATTGTAATACTTCAGTACACAAGTCTTATCAAAATCTCTAGTTGAATATTTTAAAGAATGCATAAAAGTACCTATATACATGGGATGGTCGTTACATGGTTTTTTTTGAGTTAATATATTTGGACGGGCCTAAATCAGCTGAAAATGAAGAAAAAGAAGTTCCCTAACTTTTTCGAGTTTGTATGTTCATCCCCTTAAGTCGCTATAGGGGTTAATTAAATTCCCTATTTTTGATTCGTGTAAAATCTGCCAAATAATTAATGTAGTTTGTAAGTAGACAAACAAAAAAATCCCACTGAAGGGGTGTAATATTTCCCCCCGCTTAGACAGGAGGGGAAATTTATAAAAAAATACATAGCATAGAAAAAAATAAATAAACAACAACGGCAACACTTATGCTTTATTTTCAAAAAAAGTTCTTTCAATAAAAATGTTTACCAAACAATGTTCAGCAAAAAATGTTTTCAAACAATTAATTTTTTCTTTTAAATGTCGAGTCTGATTTAAGAAAAAAATCCCCTGGATAAATAGAATTCACAGTGTATTCATGCTGTGAATTTCTATGTGAGTCTGTAAACATCGATCAAAGTTTGCATCTTAGAAGGGTAGAACAGCATCTTACTGATGAGCCCAACTGTTGGACATGGGCGAACCGCAATAAATGGAGTAGAGCTGAATTAAACTTCTTTACTTGAAATATTTCAGTTCTTCACATTGTCAGAATCAGAACTTGAACTCAAGTCGTTATAAAGAATTGATTACCTCTGTTCCTATTTTAGTATCAAGCAGTTTCAAACAGTTTCAGACTGCCAGATTTAGTAATTTCTAGTCCGGACCAGTATAATTGTCCACTTGTGGAACGGTTCGCACGAAATCTGGCGGTCTGAAACTGTTTGAAACTCGGTAGGGAACACAGTTTTTTTTTCAGCTCTAAATAAGTAGATGTATGACGACAACAATGATGACGACGCCTACTTGTCTTGGTGTCATCTCGGTGATACTGTGGTAGTTCAAACACGGTTTTCAATATCGTGGTAATTATGCTAGCCTTGTTGTTGTTTTGCTGTGCCCATTTACACGGGAGTCTCTATTGTGGTTTTCTCGATATGCTCTCGCCGTGACTATTCTTAGAGGTGTAGAGGTAGAGGCCGTGACATTTACACGTGGTCTTTGGCATTGAGCATGTTTTGTCATCATCACGTATTGGTCTCGCTATAGTCTTGTCAGCGTTCTTTTTTTTCAAAATTAAATTTTTCAAAAAAGTTTAAGGAAAGCTGGAACCAGTGCTTAAAAGTTCAAACGTGTTTTTCTTGTTTTTCTGTGTTGTGGTAATTGTGTTTGCCTCGCTGTGGCCTCGAGTTGCCCATTTACATGGCTATCTGTGGAGTGGTTTTCTCGCTACAGTCTCACCCTGGTTTCGGCATGACATCTGCATGTGGTTTTTTATCATTGTGTACGTCTCATTATCACCTCGCTGTGTTCTCGCTTTAGTTTAGTCTTAGTCTCACCAAGGTTACACTGTTAAAGTAATTAATGTTTTATTTTATCTTAGAAGGTACATTTTTGAAGCTGCTGATAACGGTACCTGACTGGTCCAAGAAAACTGTTGAAATTGACATCTGCCTTCCGACAGAAAATACCCAAAGCAGTTCAATGAAGTTGCGTGAGTCACACAGAGGACCCAAAAAGGGAGTAAAAATCCAAACAAGAAACCACGAAGCTGGCCACCCAACCAACCACTGTCGTTCAAGAAAGCTGATGACTAATGGAACCCTTTAAGCAAATTTTTCAAATAAGATCTTAACGAGATGAAACTTTAACCATAAATGAGAAAACCTTGTGTAAATGCCAACGGGGAAGCCCAGAAGAGATAAGAACCATGGCCGCAAATGCGTAAGCCATGATGTGTTAACGATTTCGGCGAGACGAATGTAATGGCCACAAACGACAAAACTACAAGTGAATGCCCTCACCCAGATACAAAAAAAACAGACTCTGAAAATCTCACCACAATCCTTATCCTCGTTGTCGTTTCGGGAAAACCAGATAAATAGAAATATATATTGAAATATCAGTGTCATATTAATGGACCAGTAGAGATTATGCGTATGCGTATGCGTGTATGCGTATGCATATGCGTATGCGTATGCGTATGCGTATGCGTATGCGTATGCGTATGCGTATGCGTATGCGTATGCGTATGCTTATGAGTATGCGTATGCCTATGCGTATGCGTATGCGTATGCGTATGCGTATGCGTATGCGTATGCGTATGCGTATGCGTATGCGTATGCGTATGCGTATGCGTATGCGTATGCGTATGCGTATGCGTATGCGTATGCGTATGCGTATGCGTATGCGTATGCGTATGCGTATGCGTATACGTATGCGTATGCGTATGCGTATGCGTATGCGTATGCGTATGCGTATGCGTATGCGTATGCGTATGCGTATGCATATGCGTATGCGTATGCGTATGCGTATGCGTATGCGTATGCGTATGCGTATGCGTATGCGTATGCGTATGCGTATGCGTATGCGTATGCGTATGCGTATGCGTATGCGTATGCGTATGCGTATGCGTATGCGTATGCGTATGCGTATGCGTATGCGTATGCGTATGCGTATGCGTATGCGTATGCGTATGCGTATGCGTATGCGTATGCGTATGCGTATGCGTATGCGTATGCGTATGCGTATGCGTATGCGTATGCGTATGCGTATGCGTATGCGTATGCGTATGCGTATGCGTATGCGTATGCGTATGCGTATGCGTATGCGTATGCGTATGCGTATGCGTATGCGTATGCGTATGCGTATGCGTATGTGTATGCGTATGTGTATGCGTATGCGTATGCGTATGTGTATGCGTATGCGTATGCGTATGCGTATGCGTATGAGTATGCGTATGCGTATGCATAGTCAGTTAAGGTTTTAGTGAAGTGCACTTTTTCTTCGTTTGATCAGTTCAGCATTCAGCTGTTTGCTGAGAATTTGAAGTTTCTGTCTTTGTTGGTAATGTAGTAAGAAGGAAATCTAAAACAGCCTGAGTTTGTTCCAGTGAAAAGACTGTTGTGCTACAAACCTGACTGGTCACTCCTTTGATTTCACATGGGGCTAATGAAATAAAAGCTGCGAACAACTCGAAAATGGCAGGTGAATGATTTTCATAAAGAATACAAAATTCATTGATCAATCAACAAAGGACATGGAGATGGCCAAAAAATACGTCGACAGAAAAACCTCATATATGCGGTTTTGAAGGTATACAAAATACTTTGAAACAATTTACAAGTTCTACTAATGACGAAACATAATCAAAATTTCTTTTGTTTAATGAAAAACAATACACTTTTTATTCAACTGTCTCAGAGAGAAAACAAATCACCCCTGGAAATTTATTTCGTAATGGGTTTCTTAAAAACAAACACAGCCTCACTTAAAGCAGAAGCTAAAGCATTTCCATGAACATAAAGTTAATGAGGTGAAAACCCACGATATGAAGCAAAAGTGGATTATTTTCATTTAATTTAAACCACATTCAGAGTTTCATCATTACACATACACACAAACACACAAAAAAAAAACACATTTTCCAAGGACTCACTCAGTTCATTCATATATTACTTTGCTTCGTGGTTAAAGAATAATGCTTCACATACACGCTTATTTAATAAATTCATTGCAAAAGGTTACGAGATGTGAAATTTGTTATATATTTACTTAAATTAGCATTTTTGTGTCGTTGCAAATTCAGAGTGAAGTGTACCTAATACGTGACTCAACTATGGTTCTTCCTCTAGAAAAGAAGAAATTGTGATTTTTTTCGGAACAGTCTCCTCCCAGGGCTGCCTAGAAGCTCTTCCATCGGAGAATTCTGTCCTGATTTTTACTTTAAATTGAAATTATTCAACACTTTAACCAAGATGCCTCACTTTGGTTGCAAGAGGACTCCTATATATGTACCTATTTACGTTGTGACTTTATTGAATTACCCAACAGGGAGACACATCTACTCAGTGCTGCCTAATTTAGTGTTGAACGTGAGGGAGGAAACATAAGATGTTCGTCGTTTTGGAAGTTCTTATTACCAATGAGCTCTTCGAAGTGAATTATAGTGTCAATGGTGAGATTATGGATTTTTGTCTTTTGAAAAATATTTTTTTGTTCTGTCTTCAATTATTTTTTTTGTCAATAATTTACATAATCACTTCTAAGTTAGTTTACTTTTGAACTTTGATTGTTACTTGATGGTTATAACTTTTTATATGATTTCTTCATCTGGCGAAAGATAAACTTTAAACTTTTAAGTAAAAATGATGGGCTAGACACTTTTTGTCTCTATTTTATTAAAATAGATTAGGAAATTGTTCACTGCATGTGGTTAAAGACTGCAAATGTGTGATGATTTATATAAATTTAGTTGAATTTAAAGTTTCTTTAAATTTAAGGTAAAACTCTGAATTTTGATGCCATCTTGCATTTTTTTTTTAACAAAACTATCTGGAAACTCAATTCACTGAGGTTGAATAGAAAATTTTTGAATGAAAAACAATTTGTTCTGTGTGCTAATGCCAATTTCTGTAGGCTAGAGGTCTAACTATTTTACGAGTCCTTTAGTTTCTGTGCGCTGCCTTGAATGCCGATGGTATTTAGTTCACTACCAGTTGGATGAAAACGAGCTTTTCAATCCAAAATGTGTATTCTATAGACTAAGCACCACTACTAATGATTCTAATGGCGGTACTCACGAAATAGTTATACCAAAAATTTTGTAATAACTCATTTAAGTTTTCATCGTTTTATTAAAAAAAAAAATCAATATTAATTTAGGCTTTACTGCATTTGCGTGGCTATTATGCAAAAGCCCTGAGGATTTCAATTCCAATTTAGTGGGAGTTGATTTACAGTTTTATGTACATTTACATTTTTATACATTTACATTTTATTTTTATTTAATATTTAATAAGACTAATTAAAAACGGAACTCCCAAGATTTTTAAATCAGGGAAAGCTTTAAATCAGGAAAAGAAAACAGTGTCAAAACCTTCGGACAAAATATCAAAGCAAGGTAATACAGAAACATATGCCCAAATAGCGGCCAAAAATATACCCGCTAATAATGATACTGAAACAGATCCGGTTTCGAAAGTCTTTTCAATAATTCTTTCGAAACTTGAAGAACAATGTGAAACAAATAAACTTATCTTTGATAGGTTAAGTAAGCTCGAAAATTGTTTTCGACCCAAACCTCTTTCAAAAAATATATGATGGAAAAACTTAAAATTCTTACATGGAATGCCAACGGATTATGGCAAAAACTAGGAGAATTAGAGATGTTTATGCAGGAAAATGATATCGACATATGTTTGATATCAGAAACGCATGCAAAAAATGAATCAAATCTTAAAATCCACGGGTTTCATGACTACCACGCTGTTCATCCGTCAAACAAAGCAAGAGGTGGATCATCGTTATATATAAAAGAGTGCATTGAACACTCAATAGGCTTGAAAATAGAGGTGGAATCAATGCAATTGAGTAGTGTTCAGGTTAGAACTAAAAATATTTTTCTCAATATCTCTTCAATATATTGCCCTCCGCGTTGCAAAATTGATAAGAGTGAATTTACGACACTGATAAAGTCACTAAGTCCAAACTTCATTGTTGGTGGTGACTTTAATGCAAAACACACCTTCTGGGCCTCAAGATGCATATCTCAAAAAGGTCGAATGCTATATGAGGCAGGAATGGAAAATAATTGCGATTTTCATTCAACTGGAAAGCCAACTTACTGGCCAACTGATCCGTCAAAAATACCTGACCTAATCGATTTATTTATGGTAAAAGGAATACCCTCTAACTATGTTGAAATTACAGAGAGCTTTGATCTCTTCTCGGATCATTCTGCCGTCATACTCAATACGAGCGAAAGTCTTATAAAAATTGAAAAACCACCCAGGCTAACAAACGGTAAAACCAACTGGGATGGATTTAAGAAAGATATCGAAAACAGCGTTGAATTAAGAATATCATTACAAACGTCTCTCGAACTTGAAGACGCAGTAGATACCTTTGTTGATATGATACAAAAGGCCGCATGGAATAACACACCTTATCAAAGCGAAATGCCGCGCCGCAAAGATATAAAATATCCGCAAGATATAAAAGATTTAGTGAAAGAGAAAAGAAAAGCACGCAAGAAATGGCAGCGAACCCGTGCTCCTCAACACAAAGCTAATTTAAATCGATTGTGTAATTTGCTTAAAACGAGAATATCAGATTTCAAAAACGGTGAAGTTGAAAATTACCTCGAAAATCTGTCAGCAGGAAAAGATTCCAATTACTCACTTTGGAGAGCTATAAAAGTAACAAAAAGACCAAAGCTTCCAGCGCCTCCTATTAAGAAAGGCCAAAATGAATGGGCTAAAAGTGACAAAGAAAAAGCTATGGTATTCGCCGATTACCTGGAGGAAACATTTAAGCCTTTCGATGGACAAGTACTCAACGAAAATTTAAATATGAATTTAACATCAAATGACAGCTATATAATTAGAAATGCTACACTTGCCGAGTTAAAAAGAGAAATAAAGAAGCTTAAATCCAATAAAGCTCCAGGTTATGACTTAATCACGGCAGAAATTCTAAAAATGCTTCCTCGTAAAGGTTTGATCAACCTTCTTTATATAATAAATGCCGCCCTTAGGTTAGAATATGTCCCGAGCCAATGGAAAATTGCGGAAGTAATAATGGTTTTGAAACCTGGCAAACCATCTCATGAAAAGAAGTCTTACAGACCGATTTCGCTTCTTCCTGTAATATCAAAAGTTTTTGAAAGAATACTACTCCTTCGCCTGCAGCCGATAATAGAAGAAAAACAATTAATACCTGAACATCAGTTCGGATTTAGAAGAAAGCATTCGACCATTGATCAAGTGCATAGGATAACCGACGTAATTGAGAGAGCTCTTGAAGAAAAGAAAATCTGTTCGACGGTCTTTTTGGATGTGTCGCAAGCGTTTGACAAGGTGTGGCACGAAGGCCTCAAATTCAAATTACGACAAGTTCTGCCTGAAGGACTTTATAAAATTCTTAACGAATATCTAGAAAACAGACTTTTTCGTGTAAGACACGGAAATGAATATTCTAATTTCAAAGAAATAGTGGCTGGGGTACCACAAGGTAGTGTTTTAGGTCCAGTTCTGTACCTTCTATTTACACGTGATATACCTCAAACAGAAGACACTTTCGTAGCAACGTTTGCTGATGATACTGCAATACTAGCAGTAGGCAAAACGATTAACGAAGCTACGATTAAATTACAAAATGCTCTTAATAATGTTAATGAGTGGACAAAAACATGGCGAATAGCGCTAAATGAACAAAAGTCAGTCCACGTGGACTTTACGTATAAAAAAATAAATAGATTGCCCGTCTTTCTAAATACCGGTCGTGTACCATTTGCGAATGAAGCAAAATATCTGGGAATGACTCTAGACGCGAAATTAAAATGGAAGCCGCACGTAAAAAAGAAATGCGAAGAATTAAAAAGTAAATTAAGAGATATGAACTGGCTACTCGGTAAATATTCCAAGCTTAGTATTGATAATAAGTTGATTTTATACAGGCAGGTACTTAAACCTGTCTGGACTTACGGTATACAACTCTGGGGTTGTAC
Source organism: Dasysyrphus tricinctus (assembly GCA_963921185.1). NCBI lineage: Eukaryota > Metazoa > Arthropoda > Insecta > Diptera > Syrphidae > Dasysyrphus > Dasysyrphus tricinctus. The sequence goes on along the minus strand of OY992531.1, from coordinate 41,216,171 downwards.
CTGCGATACAAATTTAAATAAATTACAAACGTTTGAAAATAAATTGCTTAGGTCATTTGTAAATGCACCATGGTATATAAGAAACGAAGATCTTCACAGGGATCTCGGGATTCCTACGGTTCGAGACGAAATTGAGAGTTTCGCGCGAAAACATAGAAATCGGCTATTAGATCACGCTAATCCAACGATTATTGACATTCTTGACGAGTCGAATTTAGTACGCCGTCTGCAAAGAACAAAACCATCCGACTTGGTGCGGTGAACACAAAACCGCTTTAAAATCGCGGAATAAGCAGAAACTTTCACCGGAAAGTTACCTGCAACACGTTACTTAACTTCGTTAAAAATAAATTGCTAGATAAGTTTCAACTTAGTTGCAATCGGGAAGTGGAGGTGGTTTTAGTGTAGTAAGAATCTCACACTTCTATGAGCACGCGTTTTCCGGTCCTCATAGAGCCTGATGCAGGTTTTGCACCTACCCACGGACAAAAAAAAAAAAAAAAAAAAAAAAAAAAAAAAAAAAATTAATATTTGTAGGTTTATTGTTTGTTTTTATTTTCTTACGAATCGAACATTTTTCTCTTCAGCCGATTAAGATACTTTTATTCGGTACCTATGTCTCATGAAACTAAGTATGAATATACGTAAGTAATATAATAATTATTTAATAGGCTCAGGAAATGTTTTAGAGTTCACTATGGCGTATACGTACTTTTAAATTGAACGAATTCTTTCAATTCACTTTCCACTTTCTGTCGATTTTACTTACACATCATACTACACTTTTACTAATGTTTTATTCAAATTATTAGTAAAGCAATTATGAATGTACGTGTACGTTTGTACTTGTACAGGTTCAAAAACTTAACAATTTAAGAGCAGTTCTTATAGCAAGAAGGTAAAAATTATATTTGTACCAGAGATTGAAAATAAATGTTGACTTTTATTTTAAATCATTTTCTCACTGAGATATATTGAATTGGTCAAATTTCATTCTGGTCTGGGTTTGGAATTTATTTAAAAAAAATAGTTTTGTAGGTATTTTGGTGAGATTCTTTTTATTCATCTTCAAGAATAACTCAAACCTGTTGAATTGCTTTATAAAAAATAAAGGGACATAATTAACTTAAAACCCTTTCCATAGAAAATAAATCAAAAGCGGTATTTTCAATTCAAGGAAAAAGTACGAACCCCAACGCAAAATATTTGGTCTACCGAGGATAAAGATGAAAAAATGTGCTGAGTTTTTAATTCTTTCGAACAAAAACCCAATACTTTTTAATTTTTATAAATATTTATTTATTTAACTTTGAACTTTAATATATTTTTAAATATATTTGGGCAAAAAAGGAAAGAAAATAATGCTATGGAGTGATCTTAAAGCCTGTATGATACTTCATTTTTCTTTATTTTTAATAAACTGAAAATGAAAATACAGCAGCACGTACATTTGCTTATTCAAACTTCGATAGGTGGGAATGGGTACGCACTATATCCATTAATGTAAATATGTCACAAAAAATGTATTAAAAATACTATTTTCAAGTTATATTTGTCAGGTTCTGGCAGCTTTTTGTTGATATTTCAGAATTAAAAATTATTTAAAAATACACTCAGCCACAAAAGTAAACACACACTGAACCCCATCAGAGAACACTGTTTTATAATTATGTATTCAACTTTGTGAGAACTATTTTAGGGGAATTCTTTTCCTCTCTTAAGAACATTCAAACACAAAATGTAAGAAAATCAGCTCCAGCACCACCATTGACTAAGAGTCCAGTTTTCCATTGTTTGGGCCACTCAAGTTACCATTTCTTATGTTTAAGTGTCAAAAAACATAATTTTTTTTGCTTGAGTTATGAAACAGTTACAGTTAAGCAGTTTAAATGTTGTACAACTTAAATTTTTTTAAACATACATTATAAAAATAGTACCCCATTTTTTTCAACGCCCGCTTACATGTGTCTGCTGAAATCTCTATTTTAATTTGTTAACAGTTATTTTAGCTGTGGTTAAGCGTCAATTTTATTTAATTATATTTTTTAAGGCCCGGCAACCACGAGGTTTTCATTGCTGGGCAAACCATGTTTCACCTATTTCCATATTTCCAGAATTGCGTGGTAAATTAAAATAGCTCTTAATGTCCCTAGTCCTAAACAGCGGCGGGGGGTCATACTAACACAAAATTGCCCAAATCAGTATTGATTAGAAAAGTTTTTTTCTTTTTCGATTTTGGGCTTTTGTTGCAATTAAGTTGTGCTGGTCCCACAAATGTTACCAATTTTTTTTTAAGATTTTAAAGTGTTGGGGTCGAAATTTTGGCAACGTCAAAATTCGTTTTGCAAAATTTTGCTTTTGAAATTCCGCTCCTCCAAATTTTGATTTTCCAAATTTTGTTTTCTGACAATAATGAAAAGATGGTTTGGAAAATGTAAAAATGGACTTCTTGTTTCTTCCTTTTTCAATTTCCTGTGACTCGTCTTAAAATTGAAATATTAGCCCAGTCAAATTAGGAAATCAAATCGCATTTTTCGATGGACAAAATTTTTTTATGGAATCTGTTTGGCTACGTCTCCTGATCATAAAAACGAGTTTTTGGGATTTTTGAGGTTAGGGAAGACCCGCCATCTTGAAGAAGAGATTGGTTTTGTTTTTATGCAATAACTCGCTTGCATTTTATTTTACAACAAAACGTCCTAGCACAATCTTGTAGAAGATAAAATTACCTATATAATAAGCTATCAACGACCTCTGTAGGTGGTTTCATTTTTGAGCTATAACGGGCCAATGTTCCCCTATGGGTGTGTTTTGGGGGTGGTATGACTTTTCTTGAGTTTTCTAGGTAACCGTTGATTTTTTTGGATGATGCTCTTACAATCATTTTCAGTTCTTGTATCGATCTATAAAATGAGCCGTCGATCGATATCATCGACCATGAATTGTGCGAGTTACCCAATTCATAGGATCACACTTTATGAGTAAGGAGAAAAACATAAATATATTTTTTTTCGAAAATGTTTATCTGGTGAATCGGACAAAAAAACTATTACTTAAAATGTTGTCCATAGTAATGATAACAATTTAACATACATGGTACGTGGAGTTGCATCCGCACCACACAGAAGGTTGTAAAGCAGCCGGGAAACTTAAGACACCTACATTTCTTGTTGTTGAAAACTGAGTTATTTTTTTTAAATCCAAATGTAAAAGGTATTGCATGCGGTTTCCTAGGTAGTACGAAGAAAAACTTAATGGAATTTCAAATCTATTGATTGGTTTTTATTAACAGAATAATTTGAAAAAATGATAAAAAAAAGAGGTAAAGTGTATTTACATTAAGTTTTCTCTGTGAAAGTATTTGAAGGGGAATATTTTGAGATTTTTGAAGGTCTTGGTAGCATGTCACCATCGCATACATCAGCTTCAAAAATTGTTTCGTTTGGTGTCATTTCATCGTTATGAATCTGCAAGAGCAGGGTACTTTCATCTTCGCAATAATCTTCAGCAATTGTAATACATTTGGGGATATTGCTGCAAGTTTCACCGCTGCAGTGTGCACAGATGGCAGAATATTTTAAACCCGCTTTGCGACATCCACAAGCTGCTCCACATTTTGATGTGCAGGAACAAGAAATAACCTTCATTATTTCGGGAGGAGCTGCTTCCTTGGTGGTCATCACAGGAACATACATACATTTTTGTATTTTTTTCCAACCCCACTTTTCCGGATCCCGGTCGTTTCCTAGCCACGTTTGTACCTCGTGATAAGTCCGAAATATATGCTGTCGTAGCGCATATTTTGTGGGGGGAAGTGAACATAAATTGTTTTTCGTTTTTGCCACGGACTTCGTAAATTTTTTATAACGAAGTTCGTCAGTTGAAGTTGTCTTTCCTCCACCATAGAGCGCCATGAAGAATTTTTCGCCTGCCACAATAAGTTCTTCTTCACCATCTGACTGAACTGAACTGCCTGGAGTCACACAACGAATAACACCCATTGCATGAAAAGTACCACTTCCATCAATCGTGTTAGTGTTGAAGTCACTGTTATCGAAGACAAACTGTGAAAATCCAGTCGAAGAAATGGATCGCTGCGGACGCAAAATACAAGAAGCCTCAAATTTCAGAATTTCGTTGCATGATGCAGAAAAGCCCAACGATGAAAGAACTTCGATCAACATTATTAAGAAAATTGTCTGGTTGCTGGTAGTAATCAACATATTATAAAATTGCAAGCAAATATCGTGGTAGGCTTCAAAAACTTTTTTCATTTTTGTATCTTGCTCAAAGTTTGTATTCTCAAAAGATTTTTCAAAAATTTCGCGACTGCGATCAACAAAACATAAAAACGTTTCGCGCCCTTTCTCGGCAAAAATGAAAAGTTTATTGCCATATTTTTTATGCAACTGATCTGTTATTGTGCGTGAATCTGGAATTTGAGGAGTTTGAATTTTGTTCATATGATCAGAGAGTTTAAACTGGCATTCTTCGTTATGTTCTGATAGATAAGAGTATACGCACATTCATCTATAGTGCGAAAACTTTGTCTGAGCACTGGTGTTTTGATTTTTATAAATGAATACCAATCAATAAATTTGAAATCTTGTTGAGTTTTTTTTTTTAAGTAACACCTGTGAAATAGCATGCAATACCTTCGGCTTACATTAGGATCGAGAAAAGATAACTCAGTTTTCAACAACAAGAAATGTAGGTGTCTTAAGTTTGCCGGCTGCTTTACAACCTTCTGTGTGGTGCGGATGCAACTCCACGTACCATGTATGTTAAATTGTTATCATTACTATGGACAACATTTTAAGTAATAGTTTTTTTGTCCGATTCACCAGATAAACATTTTCGAAAAAAAATATATTTATGTTTTTCTCCTTACTCATAAAGTGTGATCCTATGAATTGGATAACTCGCACAATTCATGGTCGATGATATCAATCGATGGCTCATTTTATAGATCGATACAAGAACTGAAAATGATTGTAAGAGCATCATCCAAAAAAATCAACGGTTACCTAGAAAACTCAAGAAAAGTCATACCACCCCCAAAACACAACCCATAGGGGAACATTGGCCCGTTATATCTCAAAAATGAAACCACCTACAGAGGTCGTTGATAGCTTATTTTATAGGTAATTTTATCTTCTACAAGATTGTAGTAGGATGTTTTGTTGTAAAATAAAATGCAAGCGAGTTTGCATAAAAACAAAACCAATCTCTTTTTCAAGATGGTGGGTCTTCCCTAACCTCAAAAATCCCAAAAACTCGTTTTTATGATCAGGAGACGTAGCCAAACAGATTTCATAAAAAAATTTTGTCCATCGAAAAATGCGATTTGATGCCCTTTTTTTGACTAATTTGACTGGGCTATATGTAATAATTTTATTTGGTAACCGAGTTGGAAAATTATTTATTTGCGGTGCCGAACCTGGGACTTTTGCCGCCCCAGGCAAGTTCAATTTTGGCGCCCCAAACTTAAAAAAAAACGAAAATCGTACATATTAATATGTTAAAGTTTTATTTAATACATTTTAAGGATTTCGTGATTTCATTTTTGCAAATCTTGTAGCGATTTCTTCTTCTTCAATACGATTCAGCATGTCTTTTTCAATGGAAATTGTTGCCAAGGCTGTTAATCGCTCTTCAGTCATAGTTGAGCGTAAATATGATTTTATTATTTTAAGTTTTGAAAAACTAGCTTCCCCTGTAGCAACCCTTACAGGAACCGTTAAGAGAATTTTTAACGCAGTTGTTAAATTTGGATACAATTCAAGCAAATGGTTTGAAGCTAAATAATTTAAAATTGATAGCGTTTTGAGATCAGTAAGAATAGACGTTTGATTGAAGAGATCCCTAGCTATTACATCCTTTTGAACTTCGTCGTCATTTCTTGCTGTTAAAATTGCTTCAAGTTTCTCGCAATCCTTAAAGTCCACATTCTTTCAAATATCGCAGAGCCTTACGTTCTTTTGACTTACAAAAGCTACAATAGCAAAAAAGCGTTTTGTTGTTTTGTATCTTATTTTCTTATTTTATAGTTCATGAAAGTAAGAAGAACGTAAGGCAATGGAAAAGAAAGAAAATCAGATCAGGAGAAGTAAAAAAATTCTAAAATAATTTTTCCGCTGTTGTCATTTTCAGATTAAAAAAGTAAAATCTTTTGTACGGATGTGTTTTTGTGTGTTGCGTTGGGACATATAATAGCCTACATGGCCAACTTCAATGATTATATTTTGATGCTATACAAACGCTGCACAGCTCGTGCAATCAACGGTGAACGGCAACAAGCTTCCCAAATGTTAAATACTTTTACAGAGAGGTATAAGAAATAAATTTGTGTGTATGCCCTCGTATACCTGGAATGAACAACAAAGAAGAATGAACAAAATACAGTACAGTTGCTGATATTGTTTTAGATTCAAGGAGACGCATTTGTGTTACCCTTTTTTCAGTTTTAAATTTGTTCCACCAATTTTGCCGCCCTAGCTGAGTGGCGCCCCAGGCAACTGCCTGTTTTGCCTTAAGGCAGGTTCGGCACCGTTTATTTGCCTTTATTAATATGAATTATTTGAGAAAAAAATAAATAAACAGGATTTTGAATAACAGATTTTTTAAAATAAGAATTTTGAAAGCAGAATTTTAACAGAAGGAACTGAAAAAAGTAGATTTTTTAAAGACATATATTAAGAAACCAGAATTTTATCCATTCCCGACTTTAAAAATGAAATTGAGGTCGTGCCTCGTGTGTGCCAAAAATATTTCGTATGGATTTTTTTGTGCACGCTTAAAAAAACATGCATAGGTTTTGCAAAAGGTTTGTAATCTGAAAATTGTACGAATCTCTCACGTTTTTCGACTTTCGAAGACAGTTTTTAGCGACAATTTGCATTACTTTTTTTCTTATCTGATGTTTAAAAATAATCAATAAAAAAAATAAGACGAGATAATTTTAGCTTTGCTCCAATGTTAGACAAAAATCCATAGCTTCCATAATTTGTTTTTTTTTTTCTTTTTTATTGAGGCACGAAACGTGAACAGTATTGACCGCACGTCAACAAAAATTAATGCAGACCAAAGAAGGTCTTCGATCGTTCAAAAATGTGTTGCATAAGTTTCAATTTAAGATTACCTTCTCCATGGATTTTAAGTGTGTACAAAATAGATATATTTAAAAGGGGCAACATTCTTTCGTAAAATTTTTAAAGTTGGTCAAAAAATAAATGAATAAATTGAAACTCATTGAGAATTAAGTAATTAAAAAATAATATTTTTTTTGGGAACTATTTTAGAAAAACTCATACAATAGATAATTTTTTCTGATTAGTTATGATAAACAAGTTTTTCTCATAATAATTTTAAAATAAAATTGAATTTTTTGTTGGCACTAGAGAGGGTATATCTGCCGAAAATGTAGATCTACCAAATTGATTTTAAATCAAAAAATAAATCAATTCTGTTTTCCAATGGAATGCAGAAATGGTCAAAACCGTTTTTTTGATAGATCTTAATCAAAAATAAATGTATTCATTTCACCAATTAAACCCCAATACTAATGAATGATTGTCAATTTTTACGTTATCATGACACTCTAGCTGATCTACCTAGATAATGCAACGAAATAGGTCCCGGAAATTGCTAAAATACGCCATGAATTGGTATGAAAAAAACAATATTATCCGATCTATGGCTTATAAATGTTGGTTGGAGTAAGTAGATACGCTATACAAATAATGAATGGTCTATTCACAAGCTATGAACAGAAAGTTTTTTTGAAATTACATATTAAAATTGCAAATTTGTCTTGCTTTTCTTATAATTCCTTGTCCAAGTAAGATCGCCAGACGAAATGCCGATTTGTAGGACTAAAGGCCATTAAAAGCTTTATTGAATCGATAAGATTTAACATAATCGGGGTTATATTGTTCCTCTCACTATGGTTCCGCCGTGCCCGTTTACATTTGATTTTTGTGAAGTGGTTTTCTTACTCTGATCTCGCTTTCATTGGTCACATCGTGACGTGCGTCGGAGAGATGACGCTGCAAAATCGTCATTATCGTCTTCAGTCAGCCACACGATCATTGCAATTAAACTATAAACTTTTCTTAAAGAGAATGTTAAATAATAACTAATTAGACAGTTCTTTGAAATTCTAGTTCCTCGCAAGAGGCAGTACCTCAGATAAAACAATTCTGTTTTTTAAGTGGCATGGCTGGGAATCGAACCCACACCTTCGGCATGACAGTCCTACGCACTAACCATCATGCCACGAGGTACTACAAAATAACTAATGATTCTATTCCAATAATATCTATCAAAACACCGAGTTTTACAACTCAAGTTTTCCAATTGGACATACAAATCAATTTTGATCGGAAATTAATTTTGCAGATATAGATTTGTTGACAGATTTATCGCTTATTTCACTATCATAACAATATGCCCAAAAACTTGACCACCATCTGTTTGACAAGTTCTTATCGCTACAGTTCCACATCAGACACAGATTATACATCTATTAAATAATAAAGAAAAATAAATCTGAAATCGCGAAGAAAAAAATCGAATTTCACATAAAAATCTGAAGTTACAAAAGAAAACCTTTTAAGAAAAAATGCCATTCTAAATGTTGAGTTTTAATTTCGATAGCAGACGATAATGTGAAAAAATGTTTGCACTACCATCAAGATACTACGTATATAAAAATTATCATTGACTCTAAGAAACATTTTGTTCACATTGGGTAAAATTTGAGCAATGAATTTTACTGGTTCTCATTAAATGGCAATAACGATAACCAACCAAAATTGGATGATTGGCGACTCAAACTATAGATCCATTTATGAAAATGATGGTTTAAGTATGCATTCGATGATTTACCAGTGGTAGTAATTATTGATTAAAGATGACTAGCTAGGCACAAATTTGGTCTTAGACTCGTAAGACACAATAGAACTTGAAGAAAGAGATCAGATTTCAATAAAATAAAAAGTACGTATACGACCCAGTGTACTCTCTTACTTTTAGCTGAATAAGCCAAAGACAATAATTCCGGTAATTCGTCAGTAACATTTTATTTTAGGAAAAAGTTCTTATGCATATTCAAAAAAAATCTTATTCGAAAATACTTCAGAAAACAGCCCTTCAGACTTTCTTGAACCTAATAATTATTAAAATCTCAAGTTCAACTTTTTACGTCTCAAATACCTATCCGTAAGATTAAGTTCCACAAAAACAGAGCATTTTGAAATCAATTGATTGACAGTCTAGAGCCCACCTTAGAATCACATTCTTCACTCTGAATAACTCTGAATACTTTATGGTAATTTGCTTTATCAGTTATGGTTTGTTATGGAAAATGTAAACTGAACTTCCTTCCGTTTCTTCGGAGTCTGTCCTCTCCTCTATATATCTATGGCTGGTCTCACATTATTTATCACTTTGCGCTATATGTTTTTGTGTGCTGTTGAAGGGTTGTAAGTGCCGAATGGAAGTTTTTACGTGAGTATAGTAGGCTTATTTATGATGATAGCATTTGTGGTATTCATAAGCTCGTTTTGTTTTTCATCATGAAAATTCTGCAGAGAGATAGAGAGATGGTTCGATTGGATATTTCCACAGACAAAGGCGACCAATTTCTGTTAACGAAGAGCCGCATAAATTTCACGTCAATAAGGGTTTTTGACATGATGAGTGAGTGAGTATTTTATTTATGAGAGTTTTCTCTAGTATGTTGTTCCAGATTATTATCATTTGTTCTGATTTTGAAAAGGAGAAGCAATTTAGTTCAATGATTACATGCACACTAGGATGATAAAGCCTGCTTGTTTATCCTCACAAATAAAAGGACACTCCAAATGCACTATTATATATATAAACAACATATAAGTCATTTAACAACTGCAGCATCAGAATTTTGACAGGCAATTATCCTTGGGGGATAACGATTATGTTCAAATTAGATGGAAGTGACAAATCTGATTTGTTGTTTGAAGCATCGCTAGGAGGTGATTTTGATTGGACGAAATAATGTTTTGAGGTATGGATTTGGATTTAAAAGATGTGTAGACTGCAAATGTACAATGTGTATTTATAAAATTTAACTAAATAGCATTAGATATGTACTTTACATACCTACTGAAATAAAATAGGTGGAAAATAAAGAAATTACAGGTAATTTCGAAATCATGCATAGAACACCCAAATGAAACATCAATTTCATTAAAACAGATACGTGACACAAATGTACAACCTTGTTACGTGTGATAAATTCGCGACAAACCAATGCTATAAAGATATAAACAGGTCTCATAAAGGATGATTTAAATGACATATCCTTTATGTGGCCGGATATTTGGTCCTATATGCGAAGAGAAAGATTGGAGGAGAAGATTCAATCTTGAATTGTACGAGCTGTACCGAGATGTGGATGTAGTATATGGCCGGATATTTGGTCCAATATGCGAAGAGAGTGATTGGAGGAGAAGATGATATGACCAGGCGGTCACAGGCGCAAGAGTGCTTGCTCTCGACGACGGGAGGGAGCGTGCGATGGACCGCAAACGATGGAAGACCGTAAGACAGTTGTTTATGGTTTCTTTAATATTACACAAATTCTTTATATTTGATGTGTGTATACTGTCTATGAATATGAATATGAATATGAATATGAATATGAATATGAATATGAATATGAATATGAATATGAATATGAATATGAATATGAATATGAATATGAATATGAATATGAATATGAATATGAATATGAATATGAATATGAATATGAATATGAATATGAATATGAATATGAATATGAATATGAATATGAATATGAATATGAATATGAATATGAATATGAATATGAATATGAATATGAATATGAATATGAATATGAATATGAATATGAATATGAATATGAATATGAATATGAATATGAATATGAATATGAATATGAATATGAATATGAATATGAATATGAATATGAATATGAATATGAATATGAATATGAATATGAATATGAATATGAATATGAATATTGATGACAAAAACTTAAAAGCTTTAAGCAAGTTAATATCTCACGTCAACGCAAATTTTGAACTATTGCTTGATAGATGATATTATTTTGCCCCTGTCATAACACTGGGAATAAAATAGTTTTCATTATGAAACCAGTTCCCGCTTCATCGGACAACGAAGTTTCCCCTGTTCACGAATCCTCCGCTTAACCCTATAACATCACAATCTTTGCCTGGGGTTAGTAAAATTAACGATATTCATGCAAAACTGGAACTGACTTAACTTTTTAAAAACTAAATGTTATTGTATAAGAAGTCAGCAATCCATGACAATTGGAAGGTCCCAGTCTTTTTCGTCCTTACAAAGGGTTACAAAATTCATTGACCCAACAATAGTGTCTTTGCTTTTTATCGATTTAAAATAACCTTTGATCGCCTTTAGTTCACAGGAGAATTTTACGTTTTATCTCAGTGATCTCTGTTGGAATAAATTTAAATCATTATTGTATAAATGTAGAATCTGTATCTATTATAAAAACCTTCTTATAAAAACTTTTGGTTAATACATCTGCTTCGCCATCATAGAAAAAGTTTTTAATTTAAGCAAATCTACTGTGAAAAAATTCAACAGCCACTAATCTTTCCCTTAACTTTATACAAATTCCCATCTCCACCCATACCATATTAAAGACAATATTTTCAAAGCAAACAAAAATACAAAGGACACTCGGTCTCTTACTTACTTTTAAGTTCTGGCTAAAAAGTTCGCCCAGAACCTTTAAACAGTATTTTATTATGCAAATGAGATAGCAAAACAGAAATTTATATGTTAAAGATCAATATCGCATAATCGAATGAATGGACTTTAAAAGTAAAGAAGTTAATAAGTGTCATAGGGCAAAGTCCTGCAGGCTTTTCACAAAATAACCTTCTTTGGACTTACTCCATAAAAATAATGTTAATACCCAGAAAAGATGGCCTTTATTATGTGTTGTAAAGATAAACTAGGGACAATTTTTTTTTGTATCGTTCTTAAAAGGATTATAACTCTAATTAATTACTTTTATGAATAAAGTAAGGGATACACAATTCTGAGTAAAAGTAAATATTAGCTTTGATTAAGTTTTTCTTTCTGCTTTATTTCTACGGCTCAGAGGAAGCAGTATTGTTTTTATTCAAGAAAATTATATCCTTTGTGTTGAAAAAGAAAAAAAGTAAAATAAAAAACTTAAATAAAGATTTTTCTATTTAAAGCTTGTGCGCATAAAATGGAGAAGATTTTTTTTGTTTTTAATTATTGTTTGACTTATCTTATCTTATCTTTTATTATTTTCATTTACATCATGGAATTTATTTTAATATTAATTTTTGACCTTAAATTTTAACAGTGAGTATTTTTTGTCTGAATAATCATAGTTGTTGAAAATGCTTTCTTGCAATGAATTGTGAAGAGAGCCCTAACCTTAGCTAAGCTTTGACAACAAATTATTTTTTTTTTGCTAAAGTTTTTGAAAATTCAGAGACCATTTAAGGAATAACATATGCGATAGTCAGTAAAAAAATTAACCGCAACTGGCCATTTTCAGACCAAAGTATTCTGGTTTAGTAAATGAGTGACCTCGATAAAGTAGGTAAGTAATCGCAAGGTCACTTTCCTCATAATAGCCTTAGGGATGCTCAATAAAAGGTTAACAATGCCTTAAGGCAATAAAATATATTTTCTCCATGACTGCGTTTCTATTTTTTTTTCTAGAGTAATTGCCCCTTTTATGCTCACACATCTTCATTTTTGTAATTGACATCAGCTTAAATTTATTTCCATCATCGAGTCATATTGAGAGGGGAGATGTGATGAAAAGAATATATTCGTTTATTTGCTGTCATTTTTATTGCAGAAGGACTTGCTCTGATGAATAATATAATGTTTTTTTTTGTATTCTATTCCTCGAGCGCATTTAATTTTGTATTTTCTTTTTATTTGCCAGAATATTATTTGAACTTATATTATCCTCTTTATGTCAAAAGTAACAGTAAAAAAAGACATAAATGATGATTCAAGGTAGGAAATAAAAATATACTCACCTACTTATAACCTAGAATCCTACATATGTATGAAGGTATATCCATCTAGCCAGCAATAAACCTCAATCAGAGACGTAAATAATATCCTTGAGGCATATTTTTTTTTTTCTCTATGAAGACCGACGCGACGCAACGATATACGATACGAACGACGACAACATTGACGACAGATGAAAAAGTATCTCATCTGAAATTTTTTTCCACATTATTGATTTTAATATAAAAAAAATATAATATTAGTAACAAGATTGATGATCCCACATTATTATTCTTAAGGACCTACATAAGCGATTTATGGAATTTAGTGTTGTTGTTGGTTTTCATTTTTTTTTTTTTTTTTTTGGGAAAATGCCTTTGGTGTTCGAATTGAATGGTGAGCAATCAAATGGGACAAATTTTTGGTGAATTATAGAAATGGGTTAAAGGAAATTATTAGATTTATAATATTTTGTTTGGTACTAGCTTCCTTGAAAAGGCATTAATCTTTTTGAATTTCCTGAACTCACTTGTCAAAGATGATTGCTTGTAGGTATTTTTTTTTTATTTGGAAATATAATTTATTTTTTATCGTTTTGTGTAGATAAAGACATCACGGGTGGCTGTGGACCTTCTACTCCTTCCTTTAAATGTATTTTTCTTTTTATTTTTATTTTTTGTTAAACAAATAATCTTTTAGTTTTTAATTGCCAAGAGAAGGGACGGACTTTTTGGACAGACAAATTTAAACACTTTGGTTTAATTTGTCAGTTAGATTCGAAGCTTATATTTTTTGATTTAAGGTCGTAGCCCAGGAAAATTAGACTTTCATTTCGAAAAAAAATATCCAACAAAGCTGAATTTTAGTGGAGAAATTCCTTTCTTCCCTAAAAATTACCCTTAATGTGGGCCTGTCTGTCTGTCTGTCTGTTCCTCTACAGCCTAAACGGCTCCATCGATTCTCTTCAAATTCGATACTTAGTGGTTTTTGGTGATTATGCCCACAAGTTTTCTTCATTTTTTTAGAACCATTAATAACGGTACCTGCCATACAATTTTTTTTTTAGCAATTTTACATAATCGTATTTTTCTCAAAAACGCATCGACAACTTTTCTTTAAAAAAATTCAATAAATTTATTTTTGTAAAGGCGGGTTGAAAACCATTTTTCAAAAATGGTAATTAATGACACCTCCCAAAGATCCATTTTTTAAATTTTTGATTTTTTTTAAAACGGTACGACCGATTTCAATTTTTTTTACAGAAGCTTCCAAAAAATATAAATAGTTTTGTGTAGCAACATTTTTGAAAAAATATTTTTTGGATTTTAAAAAAAATGTTTCAATTTTTTTTTTTGAAAATTCGATATCTCAAAAACGGGTTGACAATTTTTTTTTCAAATTTTGGTCTTATATACACATAAATATAAGCTTTAGATTTGCATACAAAAGTTTGTTCTTAAAAATATTTTAAGAGTTTTATATATACAAAATTATTTTTTTTTTTTAAACCGCTCCAACGATTTTAATTTTTTTTTCCCATACAATTATATTATATTCAATCAAGAACTAAGCATTTCATGCTTCTCTACATTTTTCTCTCATAATTTCCATGTTCTTATATACAATTTTCTTAAGCCCGCGTCTTGAACATAAGAATAAGTACGTGCGACCCAGTCGTGCATTTTATTTTTAATGCTACCAAATTTTTTACCTAAAAAATAGCTTTGAGTCGATATTTTTTTTCAAAAAAGAAAATAACATAAAGATAACATTTAGGAATATCTAACAAATGATCTTTTGATTTTGAAATGATAGCGTGTCAAATTTGGTGTTTTTGTTTTTAATTATTCGAATCTAAAGATTTAAAAAAATGCATTTTTATGCAAATTTAGGCTTGTATCGAAGAATGGACATTCTGAAGTATAAACATTTTAATTCAAAATTTTTTCATCTTCCAGAAATCCTTAGTTTTCGTCTAAGACTACCTAATTCGAAAAATCCCACAATTTGCTCGCACAAAGTGTCCTTTTGAGCACAAATTGACTGGAGCCATTTGCTAGAGCAATTCCAAGGCCAGATTTGAACTCAACCATAAAAATAGTATATCTTTTTTCATGTACAGAAAAAATTCAAGTTTTGTCACACAAAGTAATTTGTTAGTGCTTTCGAGTGGACTTTCGAAAACAGTTTAAATACGTCAGTTTTCGACCAGCGCTTGATTCCAAATGGGTGGTCGCAGAAAAAAACCTTGAATAGAGATTCATTGGAAATTGTGTATACTTTTAATGTTTGTTACTTTGATGTAGATTTCGAATAGATGGTAGTTTTAGAGCCATTAGTGAAAAACTCCCAAAAAATGCATTTTTGCATGTTTTCCATGTTGCGTCAATCAGATTCGGATTCAGCACCCCTAAAACATAAAACAGGGAAAAAATCAAAGCTACCCCACAATTTGCTCGCAAAGAGCCTTTTTGAGCACAATATTAGCTTTCAAAAAACCTTTTGTACCATTATTGTAAGTGGTTTCGTTGATTTTTAATATTTTCGTTTGCATATTTAAAGTCAATATTTCAGAAACTTCTCCCTCTCCCTATCACAGGGATGGTGGCTGGAGGGGAGGGGGTAGAAATTTCCTCTTGTTAAATTTTTTTCTTGAAATATATCCAAAAATAATGCCCCAAATGCTAGTGAATATATCTTTTTAAAAGGATAAATTACGTTCCAGAACTTTTTAGTATTGAATATTCTTAAAACCAAAAATGCTTTTTAATTCACCCTTGCGTTTCTAGAGAATGGTAACCTTTCATTAGGTTTGGTATAATTCTTAAACTAATGCGAGTTGGCCAAGAGCCGGGTATTTTGTTTCTGCAATTGACTACTGAACTGATTTTCTTGTTGGAATATGTATAGGGGTGTCTCTCAAATGCAAATCAAAGTTGGTGGGACGGGGGGAGCAAGCGTCAGCCACCACCTTGAGAAACGCATTTTATCAAATATCTCGTACGTCAAAAATAGTAATTTGTTTTTGGAGGCTAATACACTTTTATTTCTTTTATTTGTTTTTTTTTTTTTGATCAAGTTGTTTTTGAAATGTTTAATTTTAAAGACAATATTTTGGAAAAAAGTTGTGATTTTTTTTTCAAAATTCTCCGCCACAAAGCAGCATTTTTCTTTTTAATATTCAATTTTTCTTCAAATGCTGAAAATGAAATGTAAAAATTTTTGTTAGGTTTTGAGAAATTAGAAAAAACGGAAAAGTTAAAGAAAACAGAAACAAAATCGAAGATTTTATTTTTTGTTTATTTATTTATTTTTAAATTTTTTTCTAAGCAAAGATAGACTCGAGACAAGCTCCAACGAAATAAAGATGAGGCTTAGGGCTTGAAATGGCATGTTTAAATTTCAATTTTTTTCCGATTGGCAACACTGCCGTGTTAAGAAGATATAATGTAACTATATTTTCGGATGTTTTGAGTTAGGGCCAGTTTGGCATCTTTGATATTCTTACTTCTTAATTCTTTAAAAATAAAACTTTTGTAATGCTTAAAAACGCTTAACTAAAATGTGAGTCATTTTAGATCAGCGGCCAAAGGATCATGCTTTTCAAAAACAAAATTGACGTATTTGCAATTTTTAAGAAAATAAAAAGTGGCCACCATGGAAGCATAGCATATAAGGTCTGACAAATAAATCTAAGCAAACAAAATATTTACTTGTAGAAACGGCAGAAAACGAGGGCTGGCCATGAAACCAGAAAAGTCTTGGTATCGTTTGGTATCGATATCGGAAACCCAAACGATACCGAGATGATACCAGCTCCAAAACGTCCAAAACAAAACCGAGACGAAGCCGTTCCTTTTGGACCGAAATATACCGAGACTCACAAGCAATATGTAATCGCTTTTCTGGAAACGGTTACCTAGAAACGATTTGAATGACATTTTTACAGTTTTTTTTTTTTTTTTAACAAAGAGAAGGTTTTAAAAACAATATAAGTGAAAACCGCCCAATGGCACGCCCATTTATCATTTGCTTTATTTCTCGGAACCTAAGTATTTGGAATAAGATTTTCAGACTTGGTCCTTTTTAGCTGGATGAAGTAACTTTATTATAACCACGCTTATTTTCCTTATATCCTGATTTTCCGAAAACGGCTCCAACGATAATTTTTGTTATTTACCATACCATCGATAGAACCGTTTTTTTGTTGATGTATTCATTAATTGCTTAAGCTAAGTATGCAGTTCGTCAACAAAAAAAAAAATACATGTAATTCTCATAGGAATGATTTTAATGCAAAAAAAATGTTTAACGGTTAAAATTTTTCTATCGAAGTGTGAACTAGCCCAAAGAAAAAACATATATTCACAATATATTCACCACGGTCTTGACCCGTCTATCTCAAAATGTTCAAAATACAGATACGTGTTTCTCCTTAACACGACAGAACACGTGTTCCACAAGGATGTGCCCCAATATTTTTGCAGTTTGTATCGACGATATCGTAAGATACTCAATAAATTGGGGAGCGGGATTTCCAGAACAAACTTTAAAAGTTTTGTACTCTATACATTGCTGAAGATCAGAAATTACTGCAGCTAATGCAATGCAGGTTATGTCAATGAAAGGTGATGGCATTTAAATAAAATTTCGTAACCAAGTTGAACATTAAGTTAGGTTTCTTAACAATGAAAGAAGTCGGTCAAGAATACGATATTTGGGAGTGATTTTCACTTCAAACCTGAGATGGAATAACCCATATTAAGGCTAAATGCACTCCAGGCAAAATTTCAATAAACACGATTTGAAAAAAAAAACTTTTTTTTTTTAATAAAATTCATAATATTGAATTAAAAAGTTGTTTTCAATAGACTTTTTTGGCAATCAAAAATGTTAGCCTTCTATATTTGACAAGTGGTATTATGGAGTTATGGAATATAGAAATAGATATTGAATCAATTTCGAAAACAATGCATACTATGAGTAATATATGCAGGCAATACTGCATGCAATAATGCATTTATGTTTTCCTACAAAGTAACAAAGTAAACACTTTCATGTTCACTAGTTATTTTGTGCACCGCTATTTGAATAGAAACAGTAGTTTGTGTAGGATACTCTACGATGAAAAATTGTAATAAATAGAAATGAATGTGTATACCCTGTCAATATTGTTCTTTTATTTAGAGGAAAAATAGGCCAATCAATCACATAAAGCACTACCAGAAAGGGCGAAAAAAAAGTTTACGCTAAAATAAACTTTTCCTATTCAAATAGTGTGAAAGCACAGTGAGTGGTTGTTTTTGAAAAATTGATAAAACTATGGACAAAATATGGGAGGAAGGCAAACGAGTGCCACATCAGAAGCAGATAGACAGGCGTTTTATTTTATTTAAGATTTTCCTCGAATTTCTGTAACACACAGCTAAAATAAAAACTAAGAGTGGTATTAGAATGCACCTTAATACCATAAGGACATTAAGAGAAACTGTTTTGGCTTTGAAATACCTGGCAATGCAGAAAAAACACCATTAGGTTAGGTTAGGTTAATGGGCTGACAGTTGGTCTTGTGGTACCCTAAGGTTTGTGAACCCCATGAAATGAAACCTATGATAAATCCCTTGTCAATTCAAGCCCGTTAAGGGCGTTGATGTGTTTCAGCAGGCTGAAGAGAAGAAAACGCCTTTCAAAAGAGTGATCCTTCCTTTACCCTCATTTGAGAGATCATCTCTCCATCAGGCCCGTAGGAACAGTGGCTCCATGCAACGTCTGGTAGATGGGTATGATAGGTCAGTTATGGTTGGTTAACGTAACCGTTAGTTAAAGAAATGTCTGTCGTCACATAATCACCTGTCTGAGAAGAAAACGCCCTTCAAAGGTGTGATCCTTCCTTTGCCCCCACTTGAGAAATTATCCCTTCATCAGACCCGTATATGCAGTGGCTCCTTGCAACGTCTGGTAGATGGGTATGATAAGTCAGAGTGGTTGGAGTATGTGTCCGTCCGTTTGGTCAGGATTGCTGAATGAGTCGAATGGGCTGTCTTTTTCCTCGTTTTTTCGTTCGTTCTAACATTGTCACTGACGCTTGCATTCACCGCAGAAGCAGCAGTAGCTGGTGTATAGGCAAGGTGCCCATTCTGCGTTCACTGCCACTCCCACAAGAAATACGTACGAGGTTCAATTTTCGCTCGTTCTATCATGGACCCTTTTTATCACCCCGATTACAGAATCCGACGATTGAACTGCGGAGGGAATCAAACTCAATTTTGACATTTTTACTATGAGCCAAATGTCAAAATTGAGTCGGATTCTCTCCGCAGCTCATTCATCGGATTCTGTAATCAGGGTGTATGTCTTTGACTGCGGTTGGAGAAGTAACCAATCTCGTTGTCGGGTGGTTGCTAGAGCTTAAGAATTAATTTTCAAGCCATTGGGTAGCGTTAATGAACCTCAACAGGTTTTTACTTGGAATGTCAGAGAGTTCTTCCAAGTCGTTGAAGAAGTGTCTCCTTAGGTGCTTGTTTCTGAGATGGTACAACGCAGGGCAGTGACAAAGATAGTGAGGAGTATCCTCATGGTATATCTACGTCACCACATCCACTTGCCTAAGTCGTTTAAACTGAAATTCATCTTTTTCTTGTAGTTACCCAAGTGGTTGTCACCGGTGGTGATACTCACGAGAAGAGATATAGACTTTTTATTCAGTTGGATGATGCTGTCGGTCTTTTGTTTGTTGAAACTAGGCCATAATTTTCTGGTTACTGTGTTATAACTAGAAAATTATCGAGCGGCTCCATCGCTTGTTTGTCGTAGCTAAAACTTTGCTCTCGATTAACTGTTTAAGATTGCAGGGTCGGATCTGAACTGATTAAGATCAAGAGTTGATCCTATTCTTGCCAACTAGTCAGCGCTTTCGTTACCTGGGACACCACTCTGTGACCAGGAACCCAGCAGAGCCTTATATTGTGCTGTGTACCAAGAACCCTTGGCTCATCGCAAGTAACAAGCATCGATTTGATTTCAATGGCAGAAATCGCTTTTACTGCCGATGCCGCTTGGCTATCAATGAAAAAGGTGATATCAGCCACCATTAAAAACACTACTGAATAAAATCAGATAAAGAGTTATTATTCAGACGAAATACAGTGAAATATTTGCATGGCTCTTATGGACATTTCAACCAAATAAATAAGAAAGCGAGATACATTATATATAAAAATATTAAAATTTTTCTTCAAAGAATTCCTAATCTTTTCTATTTATTACCATTTTTTATAATTAATTCCATTTCAACTGAAGTGTCAATGCAATTAACTTAGGCATTATTACTTTTAAATTCTTTTCACTGATGTATAATCCAAACAATATAATTCAATAAGTCATAATAACCTCATATCAAAACTGTCATAAACCAAAATTTGTGTGATTGTCCCATTTACTATCCAAGCTTTTATAACCACAATCAAAACCGCACTCAAATTCACACCATCACCCAAGGACTATATGAACAACATTAACTACTTAGGATAACAACGATGTCACCTCAAGCTAACCATCAAAATACATACTATAATATTTATTCAGCCAGCAACACTTAAGTTTCAACAGCAACACTTTGGTCTGCAAAAAGAAGGGGAATGAGGACACAAAATCTTTACAGTTATTCCACTACACCTTCATCACAGAGCCTAGACATTTCTAATCAAGAATTCATTGCATAAAATTTGAACACCATTCGAAGCTACACGACTACAACTACGACTATAAATTTACATTATGACAGCTACAAGGCTGATGTTGATCAAGTTCCATATCATAAGATGGCACATGATGGGTCCTTTTCTATCTCACTCTATAGTCAGTCAATTAGACTTGTAGAATGTTGGTAGAGTTCTAATAATACTGAACAAAATCAAGGCAAAAGGATGATGATGGAGATAGAGATGATGACGATGAAGAAGATGTTGTTTGGAAGGACAAAGGTAAGAGCTTTAAGGGATCCTTTCAAGGAATATCCTCAATATTTCCACTTCATGGAGCATGAGTCAACGCCTACGTGATAGTGCACATGAAAAGCGAGAGACATTGAGAAGGACAAAGCTTTAATTTAAATTTTTAAATTACTTGTATTAAAAATTATGATTAAATAGTTCTTAAATCCATAAATTACTTTTAAATCTAATCAACGAAGAAATCTTAAGAAAAAAAAAGAAATAACATAAGAGGAAAAACTTAAAAATATCCAATATCAAGCTAAACAAAAAATGTATTGTTCCTCGAAGCCTAAGCTTAAAGCATACATCAGCAGTGCTTCCCCTATTGTAGTCCCTAAGGTGTAGAATAGTAGTGGAGTAGTAGTAATGGAGCTGGAACAGGTTGAAAGCATTTTTCATGGTGGAACTTCTGTAAATTTAGCTATTTTTTCTGATCTGGTACAATAAATATGTATGAGAAACAGTATGTTATATGCAAAACTATTAGGATTGAAATTTTGAAAATTTTTCTTGTGGGTCTCAGTAATATAACATTCATTTTACGACCTAAAGTGGGTGTGATTTTCAGTTAAGCCAAAACAGAGTACTAGTCTAAGAAATTAAGGGAACGATTTTTTTCAATTTTTAAGTGTTTATGGAAGAGCTGTACCTTTTTTGAGATGAAACAAAAAGCATTCTTAGGGTTCATAATTCTACTTTTCAAAATAATTTTTAAGCTACGGTTACTGTGCAATCACAAGAAATGAAACACATTAAATATTTTTAAAAAATAAATAATTGAAGATTCGAGTTTTCTTCAATTTTTTTTCGAGATAATCAAATAAATTATTTAGCTTTTATTTGACAATTTCTCACTGTACCACGATTTTTGTATTGACAAATTTGATCTTGAATAAAAAAACACCACTGTGCTTTTAATCACCAATATATATATCGATTAACAATGATAGCACAAAAACTTTGGTGGCAGTTTCGAAAATTTAAATTAAATAAGGTACTTTAAGAACTATTTTCCTTAACAGTCGCTGATTAAAAAAACAGGTACAAGAAAATCTTTAAGTAATCCTTTTGCAGATTTTCAAATATTGATTACAATCCTTATATTAGGGCCAGTTTGTTCACACCTCATCAACTTTAATCAATAATTATTATTCTAGTTGGTTATCATTGAATACGTTAGTTCAGCAAAATTTTGAACAAAAAATTCATAATTTTAATTAATTTCAGAATAACTTTAATTAATTCCAGAAATAACTAATCACAACAAAAACATAAATATTAAAAAAAGAGCCAAGTTCTTATGTATACAAGAAACCTGTGCGTAAAAAGTCTGCCAAAAAAAGTAATGAGATCTAAAATATATGCCAAGTTTTAAGTTCAGGAAGTTTAATATCAAATATCTAGTCCTGTGAAGTTAGCAAAAACATTGTTTAAAATTAAATAAAAAATGAGAGTTCCCGGTAGCAAACAAAGAGTTCTAGAGTTCCTCATACTTTTTTTTAATAGTTCTGGCGAATGGAGTGTTAAAATTAAAAAAAAAAGTTTTTTTTGCTAACTTCACGCAGCAAGGACTTTTTTGAGAAAAAGAGTTCTGAGCATGTTTTTCACCTTAAAATCAAGAGTTCTGGAGTTCCTGATGGGTTTAAGAAAGAGTTCTACAAAATTGAAAAAGTTAGGGCAATTTAAGGTGCCCATTGACTTAGAACCAAAAATTTTCAAAATCCACAAAAATCGAAAAAAAGGAGTTCTGATTAGAGTTCCCGATAGCAAACAAAGAGTTCTGAACATTTTGTTAATAACTTTTTTTTCTAAAACTAATTTTTCAAAAGTTATTCGCAAATTTAGGTGCCCATTGACTTAGAACCAAAAATTTTCAAAATCCACAAAAATCGAAAAAAAGGAGTTCTGATTAGAGTTCCCGATAGCAAACAAAGAGTTCTGAACATTTTGTTAATAACTTTTTTTTCTAAAACTAATTTTTCAAAAGTTATTCACAAATTTAGGTGCCCATTGACTTAGAACCAAAAATTTTCAAAATCCACAAAAATCGAAAAAAAGGAGTTCTGATTAGAGTTCCCGATAGCAAACAAAGAGTTCTGAACATTTTGTTAATAACTTTTTTTCTAAAACTAATTTTTCAAAAGTTATTCGCAAATTTAGGTGCCCATTAACTTAGAACCAAAAATTTTCAAAATCCACAAAAATCGAAAAAAAGGAGTTCTGATTAGAGTTCCCGATTTTTAGTTTTAGAAAAAAAAGTTATTAACAAAATGTTCAGAACTCTTTGTTTGCTATCGGGAACTCTAATCAGAACTCCTTTTTTTCGATTTTTGTGGATTTTGAAAATTTTTGGTTCTAAGTCAATGGGCACCTAAATTTGCGAATAACTTTTGAAAAATTAGTTTTAGAAAAAAAAGTTATATTGAACTTTCTTGAAGCTAAACAAAAGGTACCTAAATAAGTTAATTATTATTAGAATCAAATAAGAACTTGTGTCTTAAACATAGTCTTAAATTTTCCACAGCATCAAAAAACTGTTAAGTTCCTGTTAAAAAATCAGACAAGAATTTATGATTCTTGAGTTTATAGTTGTTCCGTGCAAACATTTAAGGCAGAGCTTTGTTCCTTAGGTTACTTTCAAATGACTGACAGACAAAATATCGACAAGTCAAAATGTCGACTGGTTAAAATGTCGATTTATATTTTATATCGACTTTTCTGTATGGGAAAAATTCCGACAAGTCGATATTTTTCTCGACTTCTATCAGGGCAGTCGACTTTTTGTCAAATCGACATTTCAAACTGTCGACATTTTAATAAGTCGGCAAAAACAAAGTCGGCATTTTAACTTTCAAAAAAATCGATAAAAGTCGACATTTTAACCAGTCGACATTTTTTTTGTCGGTCATTCGTACGTAACCCGTTCAGAACTCTTTGTTTGCTATCGGGAACTCTAATCAGAACTCCTGTTTTTCGATTTTTGTGGATTTTGAAAATTTTTGGTTCTAAGTCAATGGGCACCTAAATTTGCGAATAACTTTTGAAAAATTAGTTTTAGAAAAAAAAGTTATTAACAAAATGTTCAGAACTCTTTGTTTGCTATCGGGAACTCTAATCAGAACTCCTTTTTTTCGATTTTTGTGGATTTTGAAAATTTTTGGTTCTAAGTCAATGGGCACCTTAAATTGCCCTAACTTTTTCAATTTTGTAGAACTCTTTCTTAAACCCATCAGGAACTCCAGAACTCTTGATTTTAAGGTGAAAAACATGCTCAGAACTCTTTTTCTCAAAAAAGTCCTTGCTGCGTGAAGTTAGCAAAAAAAACTTTTTTTTTTAATTTTAACACTCCATTCGCCAGAACTATTAAAAAAAAGTATGAGGAACTCTAGAACTCTTTGTTTGCTACCGGGAACTCTCATTTTTTATTTAATTTTAAACAATTTTTTTGCTAACTTCACAGGACTCAAATATCTTAAGTAGAGTAATATCGAAACAATTCCAAATCATGACAGAAATTCGGTGATTAATGATTACTGATTAAAATTTGGTGGGTTTACTGGTCAAGTTTTCATACATTTTAAATTTGTGATTAAGTAAGTATTTAAGAGAAAACTTGCCAAGTAAATCCACCAAATTTTAATCAGTAATCATTAATTACCAAATTTCTGTCATGATTTGGAATTGTTTCGATATTACTCTATTTAAGATATTTGATATTAAACTTCCTGAACTTAAAACTTGGCATATATTTTAGATCTCATTACTTTTTTTGGCAGACTTTTTACGTACAGGTTTCTTGTATACACAAGAATTTGGCTCCTTTTTTAACATTTATGTTTTTGTTGTGATTTCACTCCTTTTTGCAAAGATTTATTTTGCCAGGTGAAAGTCAAGCCCTACCGCTCTACAAACTTTCATAATTCTACGACAACCGAAAGTGTTCCATACAAATAATAGCAATTCTGATAAAGTAGGTGGATGGCACCCCCCTGAATAGACAATTCCAAATTTTCGATTTTTTTCCTTTCAAAGTAGGTACTTCAAGTCCTACCGACCTACCAATTTTCATCGTTCTACAACAATCGGAAGTGCTTCATATAATTTATTAGAATTTTTAAGAATGTGGGTGGATACCACGCCCCCTGAATGCAAAATTCCAATTTTTCAATTTTTTTCTTTCTAAGTACCTTAAGCCCTACCGACCTACCAATTTTCATCATTCTACAACAATCGGAAGTGCTCCATATGATTTATAAGAATTCTTAAGAATGTGGGTGGATGCCACGCCCCCTGTATGGAAAATTCCAATTTTTCAATTTTTTTCTTTCTAAATACTTCAAACCCTACCGACTTACCGATTTTCATTGTTCTATAACAATCGGAAAGGCTCCATATAATTTATAGAATATTTAAGAAAGTGGGTGGATGCCACGCCCCCTGAATAGAAAATAGCAGATTTTCGATTTTTTCCTTTGTATGTACCACAAGGCCTACCGTTGTGCGAAATTTCAAGTTTCTACGAAGTTGGGAAGTGCTCCATAATTTTGATGATCTGTCAGTGAGTCAGTCAGTTACGGTTTTTGCAATTTTTGAAGTCCTATATCTTGGGAACTACTGAAGCTAAAGAGTTGAAATTTGGTGAGCCACCTGTGTTTGATTAGTTCAGCAAATACTCCGAATTTCAAGTTTCTGACTTTATTGGTACTGAAGTTAGAGGGGGGTTGAAAATCGCCTGAGTTTGTTCCTGTAAAAAGGGTGTAGTGCCGCGAACTAGGCTGGGCACTACCGTGCCCTTTGATTCGCCAATTCTGTTTGATAAGCACGATTTAATCAAAGCAAGTAGATTTTTTTTCAATTTATGTTGCATTATAAAGCATCACTTTTCTTAATATTCAATACTCTTAACACTTTTTTTAATATTCAATACTCTAATCAATTTTTAGTAAAATACCGAATACCATCAGATACACAAATCTTTCTTAGTTTTTGAGAAATTAATAAAAAAAACGAATGGTACCTTTTATCAAAAAAAAGATTTAATTGCTTATGAATCGTACTTTTGTTTGCCTTTTTTAAACATAACAAAACAAACAAGATATGGGGAAAAGTACCTTTTGTTCTTGTTTTTTTATTTTCTCAAAAACTAAGAAAAGAGCGTTGGATATAAACAAGAAAAGTGGTGCTTAGCTATACAAAATATTGAAAAAAATTGAAAATAAGTTCACAATTTTTGTCAGAAATACTGACTTTAAAATTTAATTTCTAATAAACTTTTGAATAAAACAA
Source organism: Dasysyrphus tricinctus (assembly GCA_963921185.1). Taxonomy (NCBI): domain Eukaryota; kingdom Metazoa; phylum Arthropoda; class Insecta; order Diptera; family Syrphidae; genus Dasysyrphus; species Dasysyrphus tricinctus. The sequence continues at coordinate 41,189,808 of OY992531.1, read as the reverse complement.
ACTTTATCTTAAAAAGCAAATAAAAGAATAGAATATTGGTTTAAAAAAAAAGTGTAACCCTGTAAAAATTGTAGACAAAAAGTACCCGGTTCTTGACCTATTAATTCATCATTTTTTAAAATGTCTACTTAATTAACAATCATTGACTTGAGACTATTATTTAAAAAAAAAAATTTGTTATAAAATTCTCTTTTCTGACAGTAAACTCCACGGATTAGCATTGCGGTTTCAAGGTGATCTTGCGTCATGGTATTTCTCAATCGATTTTTTGATGAGTTTAAAATTTAAAAATGATCTTTCGCAAGTAGGTACATGAAAATATCAGCATCAATTTATATGCTAAGAAAAGAATATTGGTGAAAAGTTTTTGGGGTCCCCAGAGAACCGTAGAGAATACCAACCGATTTCTGGGGGCCTATAGAGATCCGTAGAGGCCACCAACCAAGTTCTGGAGGTCTCCAAATCTTCATATAGGCCACCAACCGATTTCTTGGGGCCTCCAGAGATCTGTAGAGGCCACCTACCAAGTTCTGGAGGCCTCTAGAGATCAGTAGAGGCAACCTTATGAGATCTGGGGGCCTCCAAAAATCCATAGAGGCCACCAACTGAGTTTTGGGGCCTCCATAGATCCGTAGAGGCCACCAACCGAATTCTGGGGGCCTCCAAAGATACCTGGAGACCACCGTTCGGATTTTTGGGGCTTCCGAAGATATGTAGAGGCCACCAACAGAGTTCAAGGCGTCTCAAAATATCCATTTTGATCCACAAAAAGTCTATAGCTGGTGCGAGTCCAATTTTATTAAGAAATTTTTCTTAAAAGGAAAAACAGAAGGGATGCGGGAACTTTTATGGGGGTTTGTTTTCCCAGGGGCCCACTGGGAAATATCCCGATTGCCCGGTGGCCCAGTCCACCCCTGGTTTCGGTGACAAAGGTGGGTCTGGATCTGGACAGCGGTGGGTCTGGATCTGGACAGAGGTGGGTCTGGATCTGGACAGTGGTGTGTCTAGATTCTGGACAGAGGTGGGATTTTTGTTTTTGAAAAATTATTGGAAAATATAAATTTTTCTCGCTTTTTTTGAAAAATTGAGTTTATAGAAATTTTGTTTTTCTTTGAAATGAAAACATTTTTTTTGCAAATTTCAATACAAAATTAAACTCTTCTCCACTTTTTTCAGTAAAAAAAATAAACTTTTCTAAACTTGTTTTTTCATTTTTTGAAAAATTAAAAAAGAAGCATTTTCCTTCCATGTTTATATGGTCCAAGAAAATGGTTGACATTGGCGGCTGCCAGATTAGCCGGACAGAGGACCTAAAAACGGGCCACCAACTGTTGCTAAAAAAAAAAAACTGTTTGGTGCGTGCTACAAAGCAATTTTTTAATTTGTAAGAAAAAGTTTATTGAAAAAGTTGTGTATTTTTTTCTAAAGTGTAAAATAAAAATCAACGAAAAAGTTATTTATTCAATACATTTTTCAAAAAAAAAAAACCTAAGAATCTCTTCCGTCAGACCCTTCTCCACCGGAGCCACCACCAAAAAAATCTGTGAAAGCTATAAAAAATAAAGTTGTTCCTTTGTTAATTTCTACACCCACCTCCAGAATCTCCTCAGAAACTTCTCTATGGGACCCACCAACACCAAAAAAGCTATTCCCACTAACCATATTATAGAAAAATTAGGTAATTCAAAGTAGAATGATAAATTAATAATGTGCTGTCGCATTGTGGGGGTTGGGTAAGGGAGCCAGTTTTTGAGAATCCCGCCTTTAAAATCCCGTTTTTCTTTATACCGTTTTTTAAAATCCCGCTTTTTTAAAATCCCGTTTTTTAAATTCCCATTTTTATAATCCCGCTTTTCGAATCAACACAAGGTGTTTTACTTTAAAAATCGCGCGATTGATTCGAAAAGTGGAATTGAATATATACTGTGGCCTAATGCTCTGGATGGTGGGGTAAAATAAAGTGTAAAGGACATTATGTTCATGGGCGTCAAGTCTTAAGAAAAGAGAAACAAAGCAAATAAATATTTGATCAATAATTTTTATTGATTTACGAAAACAATAAAGCAACAAATAAATAACATAAAACATAACAAAAAAGTGATTTCAAAAAAGAACATATTTTTTACAAATAAGAAGAGACTACACTAAAGTTTTATATTGTGAGCTATACGGCGCAGGAAATTTTATTTAGCAGTAGGTATCTTATTTATATCAAAAAAAAGTTTCACATCTTTTTCTTAAATATATTAAATTTAGTAAAAACTGCATTTAAGTAAGAAATTTTTTTGTTCGAATAATGGTTAAATGTCAACTCCCATTGCACTATTATTTTCGATTAACTTGAAAATAGTAGAACTGATTTCGATTATATTTTTAGTTGTTCTAAAATTTTCATAAAAAATGTTTACATTTTTGAAAACTCAGTACACATTTTGAAAACGACAAAATTTTTTGGTAAATTTATTGTTAGCGAACGGTTAATCTACTTTTGTGCAAAAAAACGGCATACAAATGTCAAACATTCATTTAAGAAAATCTCCCTTTTTCGAAAATGGATTCTACTATTTGCATAAATTGTGTTCTTTTTGTAAAAACTAGTAGGGCCTACTGTACTTATAAATGCAAACCAATTTTTCATCAATAAACTTTTAAGTGTATCTCTCTGAGACTTTAAACTTTTGGTAGGTAAAAAAAACTAACAAAATTCAAATTTAATTTGTAATGCTTAAACCACACCTTTTGTTGACACTTGTTCACACACATATTGTACAAAAAGGGAATTTTTTTTTATGTACATGCATGGTTTCCATCAAACCAACCAACACAACACGTGGACGTGCTATTGATTTTAACATCAGGTTTCCCTCATTATACTTATTATTATTATGTGGCTACACATTGAACAGTGGCCTATGTGATTTTAAGATTTATTACCATATTTCCCATCACTTGACCATTACACAAAAAATCCCATTTGCTGAAATCAATATACGCCGTTTAACGGATAACAGTTTCTACACCCAAATCAATAGTCTGCTCGTTAAAATTCCATTCAAGCGAAAATCTCTTTAGCCTTCGTCTTGGCATAAGTTAAATATATTTTCAAACATACCAAAACAACTGAAGCCCAAAGGAGCACATCAGACACGTACATATATACTACACTTTCGACTTTTTAACGGCAGGAGTATGTTGTTTCGCGTTGTTCTAAACGCGCCCTCAGCAAGCTAGCGGATATTATAGCAAGAAAACTTTCTCAGATAAGTTTCTTGCACCCACCTGTTTCGATTTAATTACGGGCGACCTATCATTTCCACTTGGCACGCAGTTTGAATGTTTTATAAAACGATTTACCTTCTCACTCTGGATCTTAAACCAACCGTATAGAACCTTTTACTTTCCACTTAAGTACTCCTTTTAAGTTAGAAAATTTTTGCGGTTAGGTACTCCCAATGATGTTTACGACCTTATAGAGTAGGTACGTATAACATGTACTTTGATTCGTTTCTTCTCACGCAACCACACAAAATTCTTTTAGTATGTATTCGGTTATGCATGACAAAGGTTTAATGGCTAAAAAACCAACCGAAGCCACTTCAAACACTATACTTCTTTCATGTAGGTGCTTTTAAAAGTTCTTTTCGCTATGCATGATGGGTGATTGGTCTTTTGTCAAAGGTGATTCATTATTATTTTGTATAAAAACTCAAATGCCATAAGTACATATAGTCCGGTCAGGAAACCGAATCCCGTGTATTTTTTTGCTGGGGACCTTTTTTTTAATGTTTGGAACTTGTTTTTGAGATGATAAGGATGAAATTTAGCCTAGAAGTCATTTTTGTAATCCTTTCGCTTGGCCACCATTTTGAAAAATGGCGCCTAACCTTCTCTCCGGTCAGAAAACCCTTATTCTGGCACATTTTGTGGTGGGGGATCTTATTTTTACATTTGAAATTTATTTTTGACATTCCAAGGAAAAATTTTTGCTTAGGAATCATTTTTTTAATTCTGTCGCTTGGACACCATTTTAAAAATTGGTGCCTAATCTGGACCAAATGGTAAAATAAAGAGAAGCTCATAAATTACCTGGAATATTTCCATGGCTTAAATAACGGTTGATGTCTTAAAATATAGGTAGATATATCATTCTTGCCACTTTTCCGGAACATACTTTTTTTATATCAATGGGTGGAATTTTTTATCGTTTTTAATATTTTAAACATGAAACGCCTCTAGATGCCAAATGCGTGTTCGGAAATAAAGATTGATATTTTGCAAGTAGGTGCTGAGTAAACGCACCTTCTGTTAAAATTTCAATGTTGCCATTTTTCAGGAACATATTTTTTTTTAATGTCAAAATGTGGAACTTCTCCCTTTTTGGTTGTTTTTAACGTGAAAAAAAAAATTGCGGAAACAGCTCTGGCCGTCAAAGGTGTCTTGGAAAAATAACGGTTGATATCTTAAAAGATAAGTGTTAAGTAGATGTACATATGGGTAAAATGTCAGTGTTTCAACATTACATAACACAACACATTTTTTTATATTTATAAATAGTGGAATTTAAAATTTTTTTTTTAATTGTGAATATTTTGAAAACGAACAAACTTGCACTTTTTTTCCCCACATGCGTGTGGCATATGGAGCTATTTCCACAACTTTTCTCACGTTATAAATATAAAAAAATACCAAAAAAGTGGAAATTCCACGCTTTACCCAACTTGCATTTGACATCTAGAGGCGTTTCTATTTCTTTTTTCATGTTTAAAACATTAAAAATGTTTACAAAGAAATGGAGGTTCCACCCGCCAGACATTAAAAAAGTATGTTCCCAAAAAGTGGCAATACTGATATTTCACCCGAAGGTGCGTCCACTTATCACCTATCTTTTAAGAAATCTACCGTTATTTAAGCTAAATTTAATCCTTCGGTTTTCCTGACTGGACTAAAGCGGTCGAATAAAATTCAAAATATCAAAATAGGTAAGAGGTTGGGATTAAAGGTATGTAGGTGTAAGGGCCTCCCTGAACTATCCTGAACTCTGGACGAATTCTAGGATGTTCTTTAGTAACAAGACATAGTTTACCCACATCGTCAAAAAAGTATACTCCTAGGGCTGCTTTTCTGGCTATAAGCATAAGCCGGGCCATTCACAAAGAATGTGAGGTGAGTCTTCCCCCACATCTTCATCCTAATACCTTCTCGCCTAAGTCCAATGATCTGATGCCCATTCTGCTCATGTAGATTCCCATTGGGTTGTGAACCATTAGGACTCCAACTATAGGAGTGATAATAGTTGAGGCCTGCTTATCATGAAGAAGTATTCAGTTTCTTTCCTCGGTATATTCGGCAATAGATTCCTTAAAACCCATCAAGTGTCAATCGATAAATATTTATAGGTGGATTATCTGAGTAGATGCCTGACCCAGCCCCCTCCAAGGTTCTCTGGAACCGTTAGTAAGGACCGAAATATGATTTGCATTTATGATTCGGTTTTAATTCCAGAGTTTTCTGTTTGAGATATTTGTTATGGTTACTGGGTTGAAATCAATTTGTGATGTAACTTATTGTTGGTCTTATTAAATGCCTATATCTATGAAATTCACCATAGCTCTATGACCGTAAGTCCGTAATGGCCCCCAATCCAATTTTTATACTGAAGTCTTAAAGCACTTTTCAACTCTGCTAGCTCTTTCGTAAAAAGATCGAACAGGATTAGTGAAAGAAAGTTTCTAGGACTGTCGTTAAAGTAGTTCTAATGGCACTGGTTAAACAAATACACGCTGGTCTTGAATTTTAGTCCAGACCACGCATGCGTACGTTTGATTTGGCTTTCATCATCGTGTCCTGTAACCCCAGCTGGGGCGTAGGGCGTCAACAAAACGTCTCCATCCTTCACGGTCTGCTGCAAGGTACTTTAGCTGTGGGCACGTCTTTCTCTGGGATCCTGCTTCCACTAAGACAGTTGATTTCCATGTTGTTCTTGGTCTTCCAACCCACCGTGCACCCTGAGGATTCCATTCAAAGGACTGCTTTGCAATTTCATCGTTTGGTTTCCTCACTGTGTGACCAATCCAACGCCATTTACGCTTTCTTATGTCGACGTCCAGCCGCTCTTGACTTGTCCTACGCCACAATTCCTCATTTGATATTATTTTGAATCTTTAGGATGTGGCGAAGACAGCGATTCACAAAAGCTTGCAATTTCTTTGAAATGGTAGACGTGACTTCCCAGGTTTCACAAGCATATAACAGCACGGATTTGACATTGGATTCGAAGAATCTCACACTGAAAAAATTATTGTACGTAAAATCTATAAACGGCGTTTATAAACCGATTATTCGTTGAATCAATGTACGATTCATGTATTCAATGTACAAATAATAAAAAATAAAAGCGGGAATTAATAAACGTTGGTTATTCTCGTTTATTAAAATCCAAATTCACGTTTTTATTAACGATTCATTGATTCTATTAATTTATACATTGTCCCAATGAACTTTGTTAATAGAAAATTGATAACCGTTTATAAAAATCAATAAACGTTCATTATTTTTTATGAACAGCCATTCATATTTTTTTTTTTTCATTTTTAATTAACGATTCACTGATTCTATTAATGTTCATTAAAAAACAATGAAAACCATTAATAAAAATCAATAAACGTTAATAAATTTTTTATAAACATCGTTAATAAAAATCTGCTTTTATTTTTAATTAATCTGTTCACTGTTTTAATGACGTGTTCATTTAAAAACAATGAAAACCGTTTATAAAAATCAATAAACGTTAATAAATTTTTTATGAACATCCTTAATAAAAATCTACTTTTATTTTTAATTAATCTGTTCATTGTTTTAATGACGTGTTCATTAAAAAACAATGAAAACCATTAATAAAAATCAATAAACGTTAATAAATTTTTTATAAACATCGTTAGTAAAAATCTACTTTTATTTTTAATTAATCTGTTCATTGTTTTAATGACGTGTTCATTAAAAAACAATGAAAACCATTAATAAAAATCAATAAATGTTAATAAATTTTTTATAAACATCGTTAATAAAAATCTGCTTTTATTTTTAATTAATCTGTTCATTGTTTTAATGACGTGTTCATTAAAAAACAATGAAAACCATTTATAAAAATCAATAAACGTTAATAAATTTTTTATAAACATCGTTAATAAAAATCTGCTTTTATTTTTAATTAATCTGTGCATTTTTTTAATGACGTGTTCATTAAAAAACAATGAAAACCATTAATAAAAATCAATAAACGTTAATAAATTTTTTATAAACATCGTTAATAAAAATCTGCTTTTATTTTTAATTAATCTGTTCATTGTTTTAATGACGTGTTCATTAAAAAACAATGAAAACCATTTATAAAAATCAATAAACGTTAATAAATTTTTTATAAACATCGTTAATAAAAATCTGCTTTTATTTTTAATTAATCTGTGCATTGTTTTAATGACGTGTTCATTAAAAAACAATGAAAACCATTTATAAAAATCAATAAACGTTAATAAATTTTTTATAAACATCCTTAATAAAAATCTGAAATTCGCATTTCAGACATGATTCGTTATTTGTTTCTATAGCACTCCAATAACCCCTCTGACGGGAAGTTAATAAAAAATAAGCATTACCGAATCCTTAAATATTTCCTGGTATAAATAATATCAACGGGATAGTTGCGATATGTTTTAATCTCTGGGTTACACAACTTTTGCACTCACGGCCTCGTTTATTAGTTTGTGGTACTTTGTTTCTATATTGCTTGTATAAGTGAATATGGTGACGCTTAAGGCGATAATAGGCCATTTGGCATCAGAACATATTTCTTATGATTGTTAGTTAATGTTTTATGCTCGTATTTATTAATTAATCTAATATATTATTATCTCTTTTATACTCTCATAATTAAATCCATAAAGGTACAATAGGAGTGAAAAAGTCGCCTTTTATACTCTATGCAATATGCTTTAATGCGTAGGATGAATGAAAACGAAAAGCATTTCTATGAGCAAACATGTCGAATTGTTTACACTTTCCGACCACATATTATCAATAATTTACTTTTCAACTGAATTCAAGTGGCAAACATGCCAAATACATAAAGAGTTAAGCTATGTGCAGATAATTAAGTGGATTGTCGGTGTGCTATCGACACTTTATATATAAATGTCAAATGTTTGTCGGTAAGATTTTAATACAAAATGGAATTGATTTAACAATATATTACATTCATATTGAAAAAAGTACACACCAAACAATTTCAATTTTAGGTTCCAACATTATATTTTTCCCAAATTACACCTTTAAGCTTCCGTAATGGATACAATATTGTGAACTTCTCGCATTTGTCTCTTTTTTCTACTCTTTATGTAAGTAGTTCTTTTTATTTTTCAAATCAGATTTTGATCAGGCAAATGAAATACTTACTTATTGATATTATTCCTTTTCTCATACCTATTGTGGGGTGTATCCCTGTTGGTAATTAAATGGCATTTCCTCGAAAATAATTTCAATTTAGTTATTTCCTTACATCACACAGGTAAATGATGAAAAAACCTTGTTCAATTTAGTACTTTAATTTTTTTTTAAAGTGTGATCACTGCAACGCGCAAGTTGTAACTAAAAAATGGCGCAAAATTAACCCTTCGTTAAATTTTTATTAACCATACATTAAAATAATAAACTGTTTATTAAAAATTATGAATGGTTCATTAAATTAATGAATGGTTTATTAAATTTATGAACAGCATTAATGGAAATGCTCTTTCGTCAAGCTTTATCGTTAGTTAATAAGTTAACATATATATTTTAATTAATGGCTATTCATTATCCCAATTAACGTTGATTGATTTTAATAAATGTAATTAATTGTCCTAACGTACAGGTTCATTGAAACAATGAACAGATATTAAATAAAAATATAATTCTCCGTTATCACTACCTGCGTTTTTTTGCATGTCCATATGGAGTTTGGCGAAAGACCGAAATCGGGACATTTCAACATTTATATACCTTTTGCCTTGGACTGCCATGAACAATATCAAATGTAACGAGTATACCTTAATTAAGTTTGGAAAAAAAGCAGAGAGGTCGTAAAACGTGTAAATTTCGTAAAAAATGTTGAAATAATACATTCACATTAGGGTCGGTCGTACAAATATATGCTATCTTCTACAATTTGCAGTCGAATAAAAAAAAAACAACGTGATAAATATTTGAAACAAATAATCGATGAAAAAAATGTTCTATTAGGCTGGTGCTTAAACATTTTTCTGCACTTTTCAACAGAAATTCCATCATAAGATACCTTAATAAAATAAAATTTGTTTGAAAAAAGCAAACAAAAAAATTGTGAGCCACCCTAATTGAATTTTTTTTTTCATCGATTATTTGCTTCAAATATTTACCACGTTGCTTTTTTTTTAATTCCACTGGAAAATGTAGAAGACATAATATTTATGAACCACCCTGTAGTGAAAGTACTCATTTTAGCATTTTTTATGAAATGTAAACGTTTTACAAACTTTCTGTGTAGTAAAAACTCAATTTTGTGTTCGAATTTATGAACCACCCTATTGTGAAAGTACTCATTTTAGCATTTTTAATGGAATATACACGTTTTACAAACCTTCTGTGTAGTTAAAACTCAATTTTTTTTCGAATTTATGAACCACCCTATTGTGAAAGTACTCATTTTAGCATTTTTTTTGTGAAATATACACGTTTTACAAACTTTCTGTGTAAATAAAACTCATTTTTTTTTCGAATTTATGAACCACCCTACTGTGAAAGTATTCATTTTAGCATTTTTTTATGAAATATACACGTTTTACAAGCTTTCTGTGTAGTTAAAACTCATTTTTTTCGAATTTATGAACCACCCTACTGTGAAAGTACTCATTTTAGCATTTTTTATGAAATATATACGTTTTACAAACTTTCTGTGTAGGTAAAAGTCAACTTTTTTCGAATTTATGAATCACCCTATTGTGAAAGTATTTATTTTAGCATTTTGTATGAAATATACAAGTTTTACAAACTTTCTGTGTAGTTAAAACTCATTTTTTTCGAATTTATGAACCACCCTACTGTGAAAGTACTCATTTTAGCATTTTTTATTAAATATACACGTTTTACAAAATTTCTGTGTAATTAAAAGTCAATTTTTTCGAATTTATGAACCACCCTATTGTGAAAGTACCTACTCATTTTAGCATTTTTAATGAAATATACACTTTTTACAAACTTTATGTGTGATTAAAACTCAATTTTTTTCGATTTTTTTCAATTTTTTTTCTACACTATTAAGGGTATTCACTTTCTGGTGCAACAAGCCTAGTAAAATTGTAAAATTTTATTTTTTTACAATCGATCGTGAACGCACTTCTTTTATCTATAGTTACACTGTAGCAAACTCACAAAATTCCACAAACAAATATCAGCTTACAAAAAAACTGACATTCGGCAAGTTATCAAATACACAAGCGCTAACTTTACTATGGTGTATTTTTCTTTTACAATAGGGTTGGAGTATAGCAAAAGTGTAAGAATTTGACATTCAGTTTATTTTATTGTTGTAGTGCAAGAAAGTGTTACACTTTTACACTTTTGCAATGATACAAGACCAGTTACATCGGATCGTGAATACCCCTATTGTTAGATAGCGATTGTCAGATCGTCAGCTATAGTGATTGTCAGATTTCTAACAATTAGCTAATTGTCAGACAAATTTTCTGACAATTATTTAATTGTAAGTATGTTTTTCACTGCAGATCTAACAATATTATAAGATCTACCAATCGTGAACAATTAGCTTAAACAATTTTGCCGAAACTTGATTAGCGCCACCTATAACAGTGGGAGCACTTTAGTTGCTTGATTGAACGAAAGAATTTCTTTCGTTGAATGATGTAGCCGGCAAAAGGACGCCAAGCATTAAGCCATTCAAAGTTAAAGTGTGAAAGTGTGAAGAAGTGGAAGATACCTGACCCGAACCTACAACTGCAGAAATAATGTATGTAAGTAGAAATAAAAAGCAAGTTTTAAATTCGATTTGAAATTATTAAAAAAAGAGTATTTAATTGATGATAATTTTGTTTTTACTGCAGCCTACGTTATTAATTAATGAAAAAAGGCATACGTGTTCGTTTGCCTCAACGCCGCCGCCACCGCCGCCACAGCCGCCATCACGTGCCGTTGCTTTGTCTCCAGAAATTTATGTGAGTACCCCTAATGCATTTATTGACGTTCTAAACATTTTAAAATTATTAATAATAAGAGTATTCTTGCCAAGACGTAAAAGTAGTAAATTTTCGGCACAAATTTTGATAGATTTACGCAGTTTACAAATGTTACAACGTTGTCGCCTTTGCATGAATACCCTTATCTAATAGTATTAAACGTTTAGAGAAACTTTCATTTTGTAAAAAAAAAAAAAACATTATACCTACATGCAGTGCCACCACCTTATTGGTGCCACCACTATCGTCGCCACAAAAATTAAAGAATGTCTGCCATCACCTTCTTATATGGTGGCATTCAGATTTCTTCGTTTGCCTCAATACATCGCCGCCACAGCCCTCATCACGTAATTGCTAGTTCCCAGAACTTAAGCAATTTTCTGCGTTTTCCATCGTGCCGCCAAACGCCACCGACATCACGATAGACGTTGGCTGCTCCAAAACATTATGTCAGTACTTCCAAAATTTATTTAGTTGAAAATCTTTCATTTTGTTTTGTTTCTTAAACGAAACATTTTCTACATCATATATATATGTACATATAGTAGACAATCTTTCATTTTGCTTTGTTTCTAAAAAAAACTTTTATACATTATGTAGTGCTCTTTCAACACGTTACTAATGCTCCACTGTCGTCGCCGCCGTCACCAAATAATTAAAAGGCGCTGCCACTTTGTGTTCCTGAGTTGGCTATACCTTCTTGCTGCCATCAATCACGTTCCTGCCACCATCACTTGGCTGTTTCCAAAACAAGGTATGTACTTTATTTAAACTAGAATCACTGTCTTGAATCATTTTCATTGACATTTTGATAACTTTTTTCATTAACCCTCTACCGCACCCAAAGTCAAGTAAAAATTACATTTGAACACATTAACTTTTTGAGACTTATTCATAATTTATCTTGAAACAATCCAAAATAACTATTTTAAGTTTTTTAAATTTCTTTTTGTCCTTCGACTACCGGTAGAGGGTTACCAAAAATTGAATATGATCTAGATTTTTGTTTTTTTTTTTTAAATTATTGAGAGTTTCATACACCGAAGAATGAAACTAAGATCACCCTCTGGAATCATTTTCATACAAATTTTGCTTTTTATCATTAATTGCGAATAAATGATACTAGGGTAACTGTCTACAATCTTTTTTATTAACATTTGGAAACTTTTTGCCTTTTTTACATAAACCCTCTACCGCAACTGAAGTCAAGTAAGAATTTCATTTGAAAAAATTAACTTTTAAAGACTTTTTTTTCATAATCTATCTTAAAACATACCAAAATAACTATTTTAAGATTTTTTTAAATTTCTTTTTCTCTTTTGACTACATCATTTCCGGTAGAGGGTTACAAAAATTTGAACAGGATCTAGATTTTTGTTGTTTTTTATTATTGAGAGTTTCATACACTTTCATTTTGTTTTGTTTCTAACAAAACATTTTATACATTATATATGTATAGTAGAAAATCTTTTATTTTGCTTTGTTTCTAAAATAAAATTTGTTATGCATTATGTAGTGCTCTTCCAACACTTTACTGCTGCTCCACTGTCGTAGCCACCGTCGCCAAATAATTAAAAGGCGCTGCCACTTTCCGTTCCTGAGTTGGCTATACCTTCTTGCTGCCATCAATCACGTTCCTGCCACCATCACTGTTTCCAAAACAAGGTATGTACTTTTTTTTTTAACTAGAATCACTGACTTGAATCATTTTCATTGACATTTTGAAAACTTTTTTCATTAACCCTCTACCGCACCCAAAGTCAAGTAAAAATTACATTTGAACACATTATTTTTTTAAGACTTATTCATAATTTATCTTGAAACAATCCAAAATAACTATTTTAAGTTTTTAAATTTCTTTTTGTCCTTCGACTACCGGTAGAGGGTTACCAAAAATTGAATAGGATCTAGATTTTTGTTTTTTTTTTTTTGATTAATGAGAGTTTCATACACCGAAGAATGAAACTAAGATCACCCTCTGGAATCATATTCATACAAATTTTTCTTTTTTATCATTAATTGCGAATAAATGATACCAGGGTAACTGTCTAGAATCATTTTCATTAACATTTTGAAAACTTTTTGCTTTTTTTACATTAACCCTCCACCGCAACCGAGGTCAAGTAAAAATTACATTTCAACATATTAACTTCTTAAGACTTTTTTTCATAATATCTCAAAACAATCAAAAGTAACTATTTTAAGATTTTTTTAAACTTCTTTTTCTCTTTTGACTACAACATTTCCGGTAGAGGGTTACCAACATTTGAATAGGATCTTGATTTTTGTTATTTTTTAACTATTGAGGGTGTCATATACCGAAGAATGAAACTTGGATCACTGTCTAGAATCATTTTCATTAACATTTTGAAAACTTTTTGCTTTTTTTACATTAACCCTCTACCGCAACCGAGGTCAAGTAAAAATTACATTTCAACATATTAACTTCTTAAGACTTTTTTTTCATAATATCTCAAAACAATCAAAAGTAACTGTTTTAAGATGTTTTTAAATTTCTTTTTCTCTTTTGACTACAACATTTCCGGTAGAGGGTTACCAACATTTGAATAGGATCTTGATTTTTGTTATTTTTTTTAATTATTGAGGGTCTCATATACCGAAGAATGAAACTAGGATCACTGTCTAGAATCATTTCCATTAACATTTTGAAAACTTTTTGCTTTTTTTACATTAACCCTCTACCGCAACCGAGGTCAAGTAAAAATTACATTTCAACATATTAACTTCTTAAGACTTTTTTTTTCATAATATCTCAAAACAATCAAAAGTAACTGTTTTAAGATGTTTTTAAATTTCTTTTTCTCTTTTGACTACAACATTTCCGGTAGAGGGTTACCAACATTTGAATAGGATCTTGATTTTTGTTATTTTTTTTAATTATTGAGGGTCTCATATACCGAAGAATGAAACTAGGATCACTGTCTAGAATCATTTCCATTAACATTTTGAAAACTTTTTGCTTTTTTTACATTAACCCTCTACCGCAACCGAGGTCAAGTAAAAATTTCATTTAAACATATTAACTTCTTTAGACTTTTTTTTCATATTCTTTCTTAAAACAATCAAAAGTAACTATTTTAAGATTTTTTTAAATTTCTTTTCCTCTTTTGACTACAACATTTCCGGTAGAGGGTTACCAACATTTGAATAGGATCTTGATTTTTGTTATTTTTTTAACTATTGAGGGTGTCATATACCGAAGAATGAAACTAGGATCAGTGTCTAGAATCATTTTCATTAACATTTTGAAAACTTTTTGCTTTTTTTACATTAACCCTCCACCGCAACCGAGGTCAAGTAAAAATTACATTTCAACATATTAACTTCTTAAGACTTTTTTTTCATAATATCTCAAAACAATCAAAAGTAACTATTTTAAGATTTTTTTAAACTTCTTTTTCTCTTTTGACTACAACATTTCCGGTAGAGGGTTACCAACATTTGAATAGGATCTTGATTTTTGTTATTTTTTTAACTATTGAGGGTGTCATATACCGAAGAATGAAACTAGGATCAGTGTCTAGAATCATTTTCATTAACATTTTGAAAACTTTTTGCTTTTTTTACATTAACCCTCCACCGCAACCGAGGTCAAGTAAAAATTACATTTCAACATATTAACTTCTTAAGACTTTTTTTCATAATATCTCAAAACAATCAAAAGTAACTATTTTAAGATTTTTTTAAACTTCTTTTTCTCTTTTGACTACAACATTTCCGGTAGAGGGTTACCAACATTTGAATAGGATCTTGATTTTTGTTATTTTTTAACTATTGAGGGTGTCATATACCGAAGAATGAAACTAGGATCACTGTCTAGAATCATTTTCATTAACATTCTGAAAACTTTAAGCTTTTTTTACATTTAACCTCTACCGCAACCGAGGTCAAGTAAAAATTACATTTCAACATATTAACTTCTTAAGACTTTTTTTTCATAATATCTCAAAACAATCAAAAGTAACTATTTTAAGATTTTTTTAAATTTCTTTTCCTCTTTTGACTACAACATTTCCGGTAGAGGGTTACCAACATTTGAATAGGATCTTGATTTTTGTTATTTTTTAATTATTGAGGGTCTCATATACCGAAGAATGAAACTAGGATCAGTGTCTAGAATCATTTTCATTAACATTTTGAAAACTTTTTGCTTTTTTTACATTAACCCTCCACCGCAACCGAGGTCAAGTAAAAATTACATTTCAACATATTAACTTCTTAAGACTTTTTTTTTCATAATATCTCAAAACAATCAAAAGTAACTGTTTTAAGATGTTTTTAAATTTCTTTTTCTCTTTTGACTACAACATTTCCGGTAGAGGGTTACCAACATTTGAATAGGATCTTGATTTTTGTTATTTTTTTTAATTATTGAGGGTCTCATATACCGAAGAATGAAACTAGGATCACTGTCTAGAATCATTTCCATTAACATTTTGAAAACTTTTTGCTTTTTTTACATTAACCCTCTACCGCAACCGAGGTCAAGTAAAAATTTCATTTAAACATATTAACTTCTTTAGACTTTTTTTTCATATTCTTTCTTAAAACAATCAAAAGTAACTATTTTAAGATTTTTTTAAATTTCTTTTCCTCTTTTGACTACAACATTTCCGGTAGAGGGTTACCAACATTTGAATAGGATCTTGATTTTTGTTATTTTTTTAACTATTGAGGGTGTCATATACCGAAGAATGAAACTAGGATCAGTGTCTAGAATCATTTTCATTAACATTTTGAAAACTTTTTGCTTTTTTTACATTAACCCTCCACCGCAACCGAGGTCAAGTAAAAATTACATTTCAACATATTAACTTCTTAAGACTTTTTTTTCATAATATCTCAAAACAATCAAAAGTAACTATTTTAAGATTTTTTTAAACTTCTTTTTCTCTTTTGACTACAACATTTCCGGTAGAGGGTTACCAACATTTGAATAGGATCTTGATTTTTGTTATTTTTTTAACTATTGAGGGTGTCATATACCGAAGAATGAAACTAGGATCAGTGTCTAGAATCATTTTCATTAACATTTTGAAAACTTTTTGCTTTTTTTACATTAACCCTCCACCGCAACCGAGGTCAAGTAAAAATTACATTTCAACATATTAACTTCTTAAGACTTTTTTTTCATAATATCTCAAAACAATCAAAAGTAACTATTTTAAGATTTTTTTAAACTTCTTTTTCTCTTTTGACTACAACATTTCCGGTAGAGGGTTACCAACATTTGAATAGGATCTTGATTTTTGTTATTTTTTAACTATTGAGGGTGTCATATACCGAAGAATGAAACTAGGATCACTGTCTAGAATCATTTTCATTAACATTCTGAAAACTTTAAGCTTTTTTTACATTTAACCTCTACCGCAACCGAGGTCAAGTAAAAATTACATTTCAACATATTAACTTCTTAAGACTTTTTTTTCATAATATCTCAAAACAATCAAAAGTAACTATTTTAAGATTTTTTTAAATTTCTTTTCCTCTTTTGACTACAACATTTCCGGTAGAGGGTTACCAACATTTGAATAGGATCTTGATTTTTGTTATTTTTTAACTATTGAGGGTGTCATATACCGAAGAATGAAACTAGGATCAGTGTCATATACCGAAGAATGAAACTAGGATCAGTGTCTAGAATCATTTTCATTAACATTTTGAAAACTTTTTGCTTTTTTTACATTAACCCTCCACCGCAACCGAGGTCAAGTAAAAATTACATTTCAACATATTAACTTCTTAAGACTTTTTTTCATAATATCTCAAAACAATCAAAAGTAACTGTTTTAAGATGTTTTTAAATTTCTTTTTCTCTTTTGACTACAACATTTCCGGTAGAGGGTTACCAACATTTGAATAGGATCTTGATTTTTGTTATTTTTTAATTATTGAGGGTCTCATATACCGAAGAATGAAACTAGGATCACTGTCTAGAATCATTTTCATTAACATTTTGAAAACTTTTTGCTTTTTTTACATTAACCCTCTTCCGCAATCGAGGTCAAGTAAAAATTACATTTGAACATATTAACTTCTTAGGACTTTTTTTCTTCATAATCTTTCTCAAAACAATCAAAAGTAACTGTTTTAAGATGTTTTTAAATTTCTTCTTCTCTTTTGACTACAACATTCCCGGCAGAGGGTTACCAACATTTGAATAGGATCTTGATTTTTGTTATTTTTTTAATTATTGAGAGTCTTATAAATCGAAGAATGAAACTAGGATCACTGTCTAGAATCATATTGATAAACATTTTGATTTTTTATTATATATGTATTTAATATAAAGTTGTTTTTAAAATTTCACATTTAAAGCTTACTAGTTCGGTATTTTTTTGTTGTGCTTGGCTTTTTTTCAGATTGTAAAGATGCGGCATTGCTTTGGGCTCTTCATCGATATTTTGTACCTTTCCAAAAAGCATTCAAAAGGGACAAAGAGGTTCGGAAACATGCTACCAGGTATACGATCAAGGACTCGCAGAACGCTTTTATTTGGATAGCGAGTTAGATTCAGTCCATTGAGGACCACACCGATTTCCTCAACAAAATGGGTGAGAATGTCCAACCATTCATCATTGTTCACGGTGACTCAATCCTAAAATTTACTAACATTTTCCTGTATTTTGATGGAGTTTAATTTGAATTTAACAGTTTTATCCGAGCAGTGGATATCTGCTTTAAAATTTTTTATTTGTTTAATCTCGAGTATCCAACTGCATGTTCCTCATTTTGGGGTTTCATTGAAACGCAATTTTTTCAAAGTAATAGAAAGAAAGTTTGTACACGGACTCATGTTTTGCTGAATGAGATCCTATAATTTCACCTTTTGTAATATATTTCACTTAACTTTAACACTGTAACTATGTATATTTTTCCTGCCATTCATTTGGCTTATCTGAACAAATAAAGAGTAAAATAAATGTAAACATCTGTTTCATTTAACCCTTTAAGATTTCAGAAAAGAGAAGATAAGAGAAGATAAGAGATGAAAGAACGGAGCTATTGTTATCGGGTTTGTATGAAATGAAAAAGAAGATTCACACTAATTTTTCCTTCTTTTGTATTTTGACAGAGTTCGAGCAACATGACCTAATAAATTTAGATGGCTAAATTTCCTTGTCTTCTTGTCTTTGTTAAATGATTTTTTAATTTCTTGATAGGAAATTAAAAATTCGTTGACAAAGGAATAAGACTATAAGAAATTTAACTTTTTTAATTTATTGAAAACAGTATTTATTAATTTAATGAACGCGTTTATTAATTTTAATAAACGTATTCATAAAATTAATAAGTGCTGGTCATTTTTTCTACTAACCCGTTTATTATTTTTAATAAACGAGTTCATTGAATCAATGAACGCGTTTATTAAAAAATAATAAACGCATTCATTGATTCAATGAACGTGTTTATTTTAAAAATAATAAACGCGTTCATTGAATCAATGAATGCGTTTATTATTTTTTAATAAACGCATTCATTGGTTCAATGAACACGTTTATTAAAAATTAATAAACGGTTTATTAAAAATTAATAAATGGTTTATTAAAAATTAATAAACGGTTTATTAAAAATTAATAAACGGTTTATTAAAAATTAATAAACGGTTCATTAAAAATTAATAAACGGTTTATTAAAAATTAATAAACGGTTTATTAAAAATTAATTAACGGTTTATTAAAAACTAATAAATGGTTCATTAAAAATTAATAAACGGTTTATTAAAAATTAATAAACGGTTCATTAAAAATTAATAAACGGTTTATTAAAAATTAATAAACGGTTTATTAAAAATTAATAAACGGTTTATTAAAAATTAATAAACGGTTTATTAAAAATTAATAAACGGTTTATAAAAAATTAATAAACGGTTTATTAAAAATTAATAAACGGTTTATTAAAAATTAATAAACGGTTTATTAAAAATTAATTAACGGTTTATTAAAAACTAATAAATGGTTCATTAAAAATTAATAAACGGTTTATTAAAAATTAATAAACGGTTTATTAAAAATTAATAAACGGTTTATTAAAAATTAATAAACGGTTTATTAAAAATTAATAAACGGTTTATTAAAAATTAATAAACGGTTTATTAAAAATTAATAAACGGTTTACTAAAAATTAATAAACGGTTCATTAAAAATTAATAAACAGTTTATTAAAAATTAATAAACGGTTTATTAAAAATTAATAAACGATTTATTAAAAATTTATTAACAGTTCATTAAAAATTAATGAACGGTATATTAAAAATTAATAAACGGTTTATTAAAAATTAATAAATGTTTATTATTTTTTAATAAACTGTTCATAAATATCATTCGGAAATAACTCCGATTTTGTTGGTTTTTAATAAATGCGTTCATTGATTCAATGAACGCGTTTATTATTTTTTAATTAACAGGTTCGTTGTTTTAGTGAACGCATTCGTTGTTTTAATGAATCGTTCATAAAAATCCTTCGGAGATAATTCGGAAAGATTTTTACGAACAAATTAATGTACGTTCATTGAATCAATGAACGTTGTTTGATTTTAATAAACGGCCATTCATTATCGTTATTATCGTGTTCATTGGACAAATAATAATGTATGGTACATTGTCCCAATGAATAGATTGTTTGATTCCACGTACCTTTTTGGTTCAGTGCAACTTAGTGCGTAAGGAGATTTGACTGGATTTCCAAATTGGGGACAGAGTACCGATGGCAGCACGAGCTTTATTCTACTTTTAACGTCCAGATCCGTACCACCGCTTGCAGAAACAATACTGCCAAGGTAGTTAAACTGTTCCACTGTTTCGAACGGTCTCCATTGAATGCCCTGTCGCTCAGCTGTACCAACACTGGCCGTCAATACGTCACGTCGTCCATTGCTAGCAGGAAGAGAATTGGCGATAGAACATCCCTTTTGTCTCAAACCCTGTTGCACCACGAAGGAGTCGAATAGCTGCCCATTGTGTAAAACAAAACACCTTGCGTTGTTGTAGGACTCTTTAATAATGGCAACCATTTTTGGTGGAATTCCTCTATCAAGCAACGATCTCCATATACATTCTTGGTTAACTCGATCAAAAGCCTTCTCAAAATCCACGAACATGAGGTATAGCGGTGATTGAAATTCCATCGACTGTTCGAGAACAATATGCAGGGTGTAGATATGGTCGACACACTATCGACCACTGCGGAAGCCAGCTTGATGCCTCTTGAGTGTAGACTCGATTGTATCCTTTATTCGCTCGAGAGTGATGGTTGCCATTAGTTTTGGGAAAACGAACGAACGGTGATACCACGCCAGTTGTTACAATTCTTAAGATCACCTTTCTTTGGCAACTTAACAATCACACCATCCTTCCAGTCCTTGGGATAGCTTTCGTTTTCCCAAATTCTTTGTATCAACGGATGTAAAATACTAGCCGCTGTTACGGGATCGGCCTTCAGGAATTCAGCTGGTATTCCGTCCAGTCCAGCTGCCTTGATGTTTTTAAGGAGATTTATTGATGTCTGGATTTCTGATTCTGACGGGGGTTCGATGTCAATACCTCTATAGGACCTGAGTATCTCGTTTAGTTGAGGCACTTCAGCACTCTGCTCTACTAAATCCTCATTTAGCAGGGCACAAAAATGGTCCTTCC
The DNA here is from genome assembly GCA_963921185.1 of Dasysyrphus tricinctus. Lineage (NCBI taxonomy): Eukaryota > Metazoa > Arthropoda > Insecta > Diptera > Syrphidae > Dasysyrphus > Dasysyrphus tricinctus. The sequence continues at coordinate 41,168,891 of OY992531.1, read as the reverse complement.
ATCTGCGTAGCTGATCCTCAATTGATACCATAAGTGTGCCATCCACATCCATTACAGGATGATTGGTGTTGCTTTTTTTTCCAATAACATCTTTGGCTATTTGGTACAATTCCCGGATATCTCCTCTTCTGGCAGCGTCTTACACAGCGATAGACCATCTTTATGTGCAATGTGGTACTCGCATCGCAATTCAGCCTTTCAATTCAACAATTTTTAAAATTTTTGGTTCAATTCAGCTTTTTTCAAATTTGGAGCTGACAAAATTTTGGTGATTTTCAAACAATAATTTCTGTCGTAATTTCCTCTGATGTAGTTTCTGATAACCATAAAATTGATTTTGTGGATTTTGCAAACACCAGAAGAGAAATGCATATTATTATTGTTATTGACAGTGTAACAACAGCTCCTATAACAAGCATAGATCCTTTGCAGGTAAAGATAAACCATTTCTATGTTTTTCCACATCAATGAATACATATATTTGACAGACTTCAAACAAATTGATATTGCAATTTATTTTGAAATCACAATCTTCTATGATGCAATTTCAAATACCTACATATTTTCCAAATGTAATCCTCTTTTCTTTGAAATTTTCAATAAATTCCTTTCATCATCCATCTCTCTCTTCCCAAGAGACACAATTTCTATCTAGTTGATACTCACATCAAGCCACATTATTACCACCATCTCGTTAGTTTTGTCTTCAATGTAAGCAAACACGACGCTTACGTTCATACAAATTGACAACCATAAAAAAAAAAAGGAAGACACAAGGCACCATGCTGCGTAGCTCAGCGAACCGTTAAATCTACTCCTACTTATAATACTAACTTCCGCTCTTTTGATCATCTTGGTTAAGGAATCAACCATAGTATACCTAAAGCCTGAAACATAATTGGCTTTAATTTAATAAGCTCAAAATATCATTAATCTTTTTTGTTCATGAAAACAGCACGTTTTGCTTCCGAGTTTAGTGTTCCGTGTCCTTGCTTAGCGCAAAGCCTTGCTGCCTCAACTCGGGGTGGATATAATAATGTACACGCAGAGTATAGCAACTCTGCAAAGCTCATCTTCAATAATAATATTTCCACTTAAATAAAATTCAATTATGCTAAAATGGCTTTGAATAACAAGAAAAACACACAGGTTTTGTGTTGGTTACCTACATGGTATAAAAATACAAGGTATGTTGTATATGAGATGAAGGGTCGCCATATTTTGTTTTGTGTGACGTCATAGCGAGTGTTCACCAGCACATAGCTTTAAAAAATAAATTATTTATTGTTTTACTTGAAATTTAACAAAACATAACTTCAAAACATAAATAATCTATTGTTTTACTTTGAGTTTTAATAGCAAATTGCTTCAAAATATAAACTATTTCTGTTTACTTTCTTTGCCATAAATGACAAACAATTGAGATCATTCACTCGCAATGACGTCACGAGTCAACTGCCTGAGCTGTCAAGCATACCTTGTTATTCTTATACCATGGGTTACCTACATTAGAATATTTAGTCTGGGGCGTCTCTTCGTCTCTCCGTCGTCGGAAGGAGAATGACTACGCCAAAAAGACAAATTCACCAAAAGCACGTCGTCGTCCTTGGCTCTGTGTTATAATGATGACAATGATCAAACGCATGTTGGAAATGAGCACTTCTACGTGACGCATATATGAATAACGCCAATTTATCAATATTGTTATTTTTGGAAGCCGTCAGCAACAACGCCAACAACAACAATGCCAACGAAGGATTTCTTCGTTAATGGGCCTACTCCAGTGCTACAGTGCTGTTGGATTGTGCCTGGAGTCAAAAACACTACCCCAGTGTAATATACGAAACATTCAGCAAGATTCTTTTCTACTGTCAAAAGCACAAAATCTCCATTGAAATGAGGCAATAAAACAACACCCATGGTGGCAATAATATTAAGCGACGACGACACAATAAATTTTTAAAGAGTTTGGCAAGCGTTAAACTGAATTTATCATTTTGCAGGTCTTTTCAGTCGAGTAAAGGAAGTCGTTAAAGTGTGTGCAAAATGTAATAAAAGAGTTCAAAGGGTTCGTAGGTTCGTTCCTTTTGGAAGTATTATACGTTCAACAATGTTATATAGACAGTGAGCATAGCAAGACGAACTGTATAATTTATTTAACCGAAATGAACATAAAACCGCTAAGCATTTAGAGTTGGTTGAATTTTTTAGTATGTGTGTCGTTGTCGTTAAAATTCAAATTGCGAATGAAAATTTTTATATCGCTTCACTGTTAGACGTCTACAAGGCTTGTCACTCACATATACATACATACTCGTATACGTACGAGTATATTTAATATGGCAATTTGTTGCTCTTGATTTAAGAAGACTTTTGTATGGAAGCCTGATAACCTTCAACTTTCACTCACAAAAATGGGATATGAGGAATGAGGGCAAGAAATTGCCAGGTGGGTCCTGTTGATTAGCTTAATCGATAGAGAGAAAAGAACTATGACTAATTTTATAAAAAAATTATAAGACAGGTCCTTCCCACATATTTTCTAAGTCTGGGAGCAACTCTCAAGTAGCTCTTGAGAGTTAAACTCGATTAGTGGGACACACTTATTAAATTAGCTCACAGAGGGATACAAGCGATCCGAGAGTCACTCTCGAAAGTTTTGCAGTGAAAGTACTCTCAAATGGAAACGCACCATTAAAATCCAGTTTTTCATTGCAAAATCATCCCAGTTTGAGGCTAATATTCAAGTTAGCTATAATTTTTTTTTTGTAAATCTAAGCCTGGAGTTAACTACGAGAATTTGTTAAAATTCAAACACTTCAGAATTGTTATATTTATATTCAGGTGCTCCACCAAAACAGAAGAACTTCCCATTCAAATTTTCTTCATTATTCATAACTGAAGTCAAAAGTGTAATCATATTAATAATAAAATTTAGATTGTGTCACATCCGTAACATATTTTGGCAAACCAAAACTTAATCTTTCTGTTTTCAACTGATTTTTAGCTTTGTTGTACATAGATTATGGTATTTAAGGTGCATGTAGATAGTCCCAGGGAAGTCTTATTACTTTTATGGTAAGTTTAGTTGTCTCTAAGAAATAAGTCATAAATAATTTCACTTTTAAGTGAGAAAAAGCACTAAATGTCCAAAATGACACTTCAGATAATAATTTCCCATAAGCATATTCTATTCCGGTCATACTCTTTACACCCGTGATTATCTATAACTTGTCACACCGACTGGAAACAATTTTGAACTACAATTTTGTACAGTTTTAGGGAAACAGGTTTGTTTTTCAATTACTTAATGGTATTGGAAATTAACTCTCTAGGTACATATTTGAACAGTCTGTTTGCAACATATTACACTTGATGAACATTCATTCAAAAATCACCAGTTTTCTTAGGTGGTTTTTTTCATCCGGACTAAAAATAACAATTACTGTTAAACACTTTTTTGAAATTAAATAAACTTTTTTTTCTGAAATACTGTACTGTATTTATTCCTGAACGCTTCAATACCTATATTTAGCATAAAATTCAAATACAAATTGTTTCCGTCCCGATCCGACTCAAATACAAAATAAATGCACGACTGGATTCCACGTACTTTCTCTTATGTTCAAGTTGCTTTGAACTTGAGAACTTTTAAAATATGGTCAATATAGAATAAATATATTACTACTACTTACTTATCCGGCTCCCGATCCATGAAGGGTGTCTGCCTGAGATATTGCGGTCTTCCATCGGTTGCGGTCCCTCGCACGCTCCCTCCAGTCGTCGAGACCAAGCGCTCTTGCGTCTGTGACCGCCTGGTCCCTATAGCGGAGGTTCGGTCTTCCTGGTCGTCTCGAACCTGGGGGCTGGGATTCGAAGATTTTCTTGGCTGGAGCGTTGTTGTCCATTCGCTCGATGTGGCCGAGCCAGTGTAGTCGAGGTGTTTTGGCCCTTTGGACTAAATCCACATCTTGGTACAGCTCGTACAGTTCACGATTGAATCTTCTCCTCCAATCGCCCTCTTCGCATATAGGACCAAATATCCGCCGAAGAATTTTTCTCTCGAAAGTGCCCAGTATCAATTCCCATTTTTTACTTATCGTCCAGCACTCGGCGCCGTAGAGTAGAACTGGTAAAATTAGAGTTTTGTATAGCGTGCACTTTGTCTTTCGAGAAAGGAGTTTTGAACCCATTTGTTTGGCCAAACCGAAGTAGCAGCGGTTCGCTAGGGTAATTCTTCGTCGGATTTCCACTAAGGTGTCGTTCGTGGGATTGATGTTTGTTCCGAGGTAGGTGAACTCCTTGACTACCTCGAAATTACTGCTACCAACAGTGACGTTTTGTCCTAGGCGATGGACAGATGAGGCTTTGTTTGTTGATAGCATATACTTTGTTTTGTCCTCATTCACTTCAAAACCAACGCGTTTCGCCTGTTCATCAATAGCTGTGAATGCTTCAAGTACAGCTCTCTTGGAGCGGCCGATGATGTCGATGTCGTCCGCATAACCAAGCAGTTGAGAAGACCTTTTAAAGATAGTGCCTTCATCTGCTCCAGGACTAGGTTGAAGAAATCACATGATAGCGCATCTCCTTGTCTGAACCCTGTACACGTCTGGAATAACTCGGATGAGCTGTTACCCATTTGCACGTTGCACCGCGTATTTTGTAACGTCATGCGGCATAGCTGGATCAGTTTTTTCGGGATCCCGAGTTCCGACATCGCCAATAGAAGTTCTTGGCGACTTATGCTATCATATGCGGCTTTAAAGTCGATGAATAGGTGATGGGTCTCGACTTGAAATTCGTTGGTCTTTTCCAGGATTTGCCTCAATGTGAAGATTTGGTCTATCGTTGATCTGCCTGGCCTGAAGCCACACTGGTACGTGCCGATCATAGTGTTGCAGAAAGGTTTTAGACGCTCACATAGTACGTTGGATAGGATCTTGTAGGCAACATTAAGCAGGGATATGCCTCTGTAGTTCTTGCAGGACATAGGATCGCCTTTTTTGTAGATTGGGCATATGGAGCTATTTGACCAGTCGTCGGGCATACTTTCCTCCTCCCAAACTTGGTTGATGAGCTGGAGCATGCACCCTACCAGGACATCTCCTCCATACTTAAAGAGTTCCGCAGGTAGGCCATCCGAGCCGGCGGATTTGTTGTTCTTAAGCTTGTGGATGGCTTTCTTAACCTCTTCAATACTGGCGCTGGGACTGGATCTTCATTGACTGGTATTATGCTTCTTTGTTCCTCTATTGCCTCCTCTACATAATGCCCATTAAGCAGCTGCTGGAAATGCTGCTTAAACACGTCTACAATTCCCTGTGCTTCGGTGACTAGGCTCCCTTTGCTGTTTCGAAGAGCTTGCGTGCCAGTCCTATAACCAGATGCCAGTTGCTTGGCTGTTTTTTAGAACCGGTGGGTGTTGGTGGTGGTGCTAGACTCTTCGAGATACTTGAGCTGAGAGGCTGCGGATGCTCTTTTCTTTCTACGCAGGGTTTTTTTCTCTTTCCTTCTCTTTTCACGGTACTCCTCTCTTGCTGCTCTTGTTTTCCGTTGCAGCATTTGCATTCGTGCATTTTCCGTCTCCTGCTTGAATACCGCGCATTCATTGTCATACCACGGGTTCTTTTTTCTGGGTGGTTGATAGCCTATAGTGGTCTCGGCTGTCTCCTTAATGATGTCGCGATATTGGTTCCACTGGTTGTTGACGCTTGTGGCTGGGTTTATGGCAGAGAGTTTCCTGGTCAATTGCTCACTGTAGTCTCTGGCTTTTTCAGATGTGCTTAGGCATGCAATGTTGAATTTCTTCCTTTGGGCGGTCTTCATTTTCTTTTCGTTGAACAGTTGGGCTCTGAATTTTGTCACAACAAGAAAGTGGTCAGAGTCCACGTTTGCGCCTCGGAAAGTTCGCACGTCCAAGATGTTCGATGCATACCTTGCGCCAATTAGCACGTGGTCGATTTGGTTGGCGGTTCGAAGATCTGGAGATCGCCAGGTTGCTGTGTGTATCCTTCGCCTGGGGAACCTAGTGCTACTTATCACCGTATTACGAGCTGCAGCAAAGTCGATAAGTCGGACGCCGTTATCTGTTGTCGTTTCGTGGAGGCTGTGCTTTCCAACTAATCTGCCAAAGATGTTTTCCTTTTGACATCGTACTCCGGACAGGCTCCGTAGGCTCCGTCCAGGAGGTCGTAAAACTCCTCCTTGTTAGACTCCTCAGCTTCATCGGTAGGGGCGTGTGCACATATTATCACAGCCAGGCGATCGCTAATCGGTTTAAAATCGATGACTTTCGATCTGAGTCGATTTCCCACGACGAATCCGCATCCTAACATGTGCAGTCTTTGATGGTAGCTGTAATAAATGTCGCAATCTTTTCTTTTCGTTATACCTGATCCTATCCATCGTATCTCCTGGATCGCGGTAATATCTGCCTTTTACCGCGAGAGGACAGATTCAAGTTTTTGAGTAGCACCTGGTGTATAGAGTGTCCTTACGTTCCAGGTGCATACTCGTAGGTCATAGTCCATTTTCGTTCCGGGTCTGGTTGCCATTTGAGGGGGGTCGTTATCCGAGGCTTCTCGCGTCTCTCTCATAACAATTGGCTTTTTTACTGTGGTCGGGTCGTTAGCCCAACACACTAACCTCCAATCTGTAGGGCCATGGGTTTAATGTTGCAATTCTTTCCTTGGTCAACATTAGCACTTACAAGTTTAGCAAGTCAAGGCATAAAGCCAAGACCAGTATCCGGCGGCTACCAACGTGGAGGTATTATAAGCACTTGATGTGTAGGAAAAGATACAGCTCGAGGCCCCCAGTTCCTACAACATCCAACCACCACTTAAATATACACTGTATCAAAAAATTGCACGTACAGCAACTGAAATCTAGCTAGATGTAAATTGATTTGCAATTTTTTATCACGGTTTTCTGTTTTGCTATTTAGAATAGTTCATGTTATCTTAATTGACGAAAAAAATTTCAACATTTTTGGATTTGCCGGTCGAAAATTTGGTACCAAAAACCGAATACAAAAGTAAAGGAAAGCAATTTAAAGGCGCCAGTTATATAGCTATCATATTGAAACTCATCATTGAAAACTTTAATGATTGATTTTGAGATGTTTAGAAAGCAAAATCGCTTATTATTTTGATGAATGATTAAAGCTCAAGACTTAATTAATATTTCTAGTCAAAAAAAATTTCAAAAAGGCCCAACTTACCACAAAAATTGAATTTTGATTTTTCAATGATCATTGGTAGGGTAGTTCATTCATTGAAATGAGAAAAGTGTTTTTATGTAGAAAGTTGGGCCTATTTGAATTATTTTTTTGGCTTAAAATATCTACTAAGTCTTAAGCTTTATTTGTCCATCAAAATAATAAATGATTTTACTTCCTAAACGTCTCAAAATCAATCATTAAAAATTTCAATGATGAGTTTCAATGATAGCTATAACTGGCACCAAAGACTACAGTGAAACATGAAGGTGAAAGCATTGTGGTTTGGGGAGTTATGGATGCAAATGGTGTCTGCAATCTTGTTTTTATTGAAACAACAATATGGAAAAACATACAAATTTGCATATTTGCGTACAAAATTTAAGGCCAGTATTGAAAGAATTGAGTTACTGAATGATTTCATACTGTTGGAAGACAATGACCAGAAGCATTAGTCTGTATTAGTAAGCAAGTTTCTGCTTTAAAGTGTAAAATCTTAGTTACCTCATCCGCCACCGCATCCTCAGACCTCAACCCCATTAAGCATCTGTGGGGCTCTTTGGTAAATAAAGTTCAAAAACTCATATAACTCTCAAAAATCCTCTCAAATCTGTAATTTTGGAGAAACGGAGCACTATACCAACAGAAGTTACCTCAAAGCCTGTGTTTTTAATAAACAACCAAAATCAAATTTATAATTAGAGCGACAAAATGACACTTTCATTACTTATCTGAAAGAAATTTGACTTTAAGGCCACTGTACGTGCAATTAATTGATGTATTTTTTTCGTTTCTATTTTTTTTTTATTTTTTTTTATTAAAAAAAGCTTTGAAATATTAAATTTTGTCTTTTTTCTGATAAAGTTTTTAATAAACCATATCCAAATTGCAAAAGTTTAACCAAATCATGCCAATTTGTTTAAAAAAAACGCTTTTTTTATTCAAGAAAATCAAGAGGAAAAACGGGTCAATGAATCAATTTGAAAATTTACAATAATATTGATGCTTTAAAAATCTAAAAACTAGTTTCTACAAAACCTTAAACAAATTTTTTAAAACGCTTTCTCAAACTTTATGTTTTTTCATTCAAGGTCAGATAAACCATACAAAAAAATTGTACGTCAGCAAAAAAAAAACTTCCAGCTTAATAATGATTAGGAAATTCTAATCTTGTTGCATATAGCTTATAGTGGTTTTTTGCTAAAAAATCCATGTAAGTTAAGCTGAACTCAATACAAATTGCATATGACAAAGCCCTCACTATGTCACTGATGAGTCCAAGTGAGTAAGCCGGAAGAAACGCCAATTTGTAGGACTAATGGCCATAAAAAGCTATCTTGAATTAATAATTCAACAAGTTCAATCCTTAATGCTAAGTCTTCAACTTGGCTGATTTATTTCAGTAGTATATAGAATAAGCATTATAAGACCTTCTTATATCAAAGGGCACTACACCCTTTTTACAGGAACAAACTCAGGTGATTTTCAACCCCCCTCTAACTTCAGTACCAATAGAGTCAGAAACTTGCAGTATTTGCTGAGCTGATCAAATACAGGTGGCTCACCAAATTTCAACTCTTAAGCATTAGTAATTCCCAAGATATAAGACTTCAAAAATCGCAAAAACCGTAACTGACTAACTCACTGACAGATCATCAAAATTATGGAGCACTTCCCAACATCGTAGAAACTTGAAATTTCGCACAACGGTAGGCCTTGTAGTAAATACAAAGGAAAGAATCGAAAATCTTCAATTTTCTATTCAGGGGGCGTGGCATCCACCCACTTTCTTAAAAATTCTTATAAATTATATGGAGCACTTCCGATTTTGTAGAGCAATGAAAATTGGTAAGTCGCTATAGGGCCCGAAGTACTTAGAAAAAAAAATTGAAAAATTGGAATTTTCCTTTCAGGGGGCGTGGCATCCACCTACATTCTTAAAAATTCTTAAAATCTATATTGAGCACTTCCGGTTGTTTATAACGATTTAAATTGGTAGATCGGTAGTACCTAACTAAAAAGAAAAAATCGAAAATTTGTAATTTTCCGTTCAGGGCGTGGCATCCACCCACTTTCTTAAAAATTCTTATAAATTATGTGGAGCAATTCCGATTGTTGTAGAAAGATGAAAATTGGTAAGGCGGTTGGGTTTGACGTGCATAATCGACCAGTAAACTCACCAAATTTTAATCATTCATCATTTAATACCAATTTCTGTCATAATTTGGAGTTGTTTCGATATTATTCTAATTCAGATATTTGATATTAAACTTCATGAACTTAAAACCTGGCATATATTTAAGATCTCATTACTTTTTTTGGCTGACTCGTTACGCACAGGTTTCTTGTTCATATATGAACTTGGCTCTTTTTTTTAACATTTATGTTTTTGTTTTGATTAAATTATACTTAATTGAAGCTGAATAAACAAAGTAGCTTGACCATTAGGTACATTTGTTTGACTCAAAAAAATTATTCATAGAAATGAGGACCTACAAGAAAAATAAAAATAAAAATACTTGTTTGTCTCGTGTCATTTCTTGCAATAACTTAAAGAAAAATTGTTTGCAAACAAATTTTTAAACAAAAAATATAAAGCTGTATAATGCTTTTTGTTTCAACTCAATACTACCACTCAATACTCATCACAAAGATAGGTACAGCTCTTCAAAAAACACTTACAAAAATTGAAAAAAATTTGGTCCTTTAATTTTTTTGACTAGTATACATAGGTTGAAACCTCAGAGTTGGTAGTGTCATATTGGGTGCAAAATATTTTTTTTACAATAGATTTTCTTCGGAATTGAACATGCCGTATATCGAACTCATGATTAGCTAGCTAATACAGTTTTAAAAAGTGTGTAGAAAATGCTTAAAATCGCCGAGGACATAAAAGTATCAGTTTGATGAGACATCCTTTCTTGTAATTTTTTTAAATATTTTGAAAACTATGTATGTATTGAATATATAACTTATATTCATATTTTTGGTTCATGGGCTGGCTAATTTAAGAATGTTATACCTGAGGGTTACCCCGCAATCACATTAAACAATTACCCAGAGGGAATGATTTTGATTCTTGGTTAGTTGAACCAATGTCTATACAAAAAAAACGGCGACGAATCTCTTGTATGTTAGACTCTCCAAAAAGCAAATCTACAAAGTTCGAACAAAAAAAGTACATGCGTTGTCCACCATTTTTAATAAAAAGCCTTAAAAAACGTAAATGTGCCTCGTGCAAAATGTAAATAAATACAAAGAAAACGAAGGTGGGCAAAAATTGTTATTATGTGACGACCACCTGTAACTGTAACTGCAGTCAAAATATAATTGTTGGTGTCTAAAACTTCCTTCACAGTTGTTAAACCTAGCTTCTTCGGTGAGTATTATAAAGTTGTCTATTTTCCTAAGGTGGGTGATTCATTTTATATGGTAGGCAGCAAGGCGATGGCAGTGCTCACCTCTCCTCTCTTCCACGCCAATGGTTGCTGGAAATTAAATAAAATAATTGCTGGGACTTAACTGATGGCGAGAAGTTTTTGGATTAATCACTATGTCTCAATATGATTTAAATTCAATCGATATTTTAAAAGATTACATATAGAATTTTAAATGTACCTATTTGACATTTTAACTATTTGTGCAATTTTTTCAAAAGATATAGACGTATGAACAAAACATGCATACATACATATATCTATCACAATACACGTATTTATTTAGTCTCTTGTCCTTGTCAGCAACAATAGCTTTTGACATTAAATTAAGTGACTGCAAATGTTATACTCAATCCTTTGAATCAAAGACTTTCAATATCCACTTTACTTATTCGTAAACTAATTACCGTTATATGGTATTTGAAATGTTTAATTTATCTGATTCTCCTAAACTATTATTTAAACAATGCATTTCTCGTATATAAACTCAATAGTCTATCTTTGATAGAAATATGTATGTCATAAAGGTATATTACGACTTCAGAAATCAAAACGTTCGAATATTTGACTATTAATTGTTGTTGGTGTTCTCAAATTCAAATACAAATCAATTTCATTCTCTTTATGGATGCAATCAGATTCACAAAACCACAAGGCAGTGATGTGATAAATCAATTTAATTAATCTAATTCCAAAACACTAGACGTCTGCTATAATCAACTGTACTAGGTAGCAAGATATCTTATATTTCAATACTTCATGATATGCAAACACTCCAAACCACTTGATTGCGACAATCAAAATTGCAATACTTCTTGTTCAAAATATCAACACAAGTTTTGGTGTTACTTATATAGTATTTATGGCCAACAGATCAACAAAAAAAAACTAGTATTGTTACTATGGAGCCATAAATAGTTGTATTTTTGAATGGTGTAAATGGGTTACTCTAAGTATAAATCAAACTTTTCGTACTTTAAAAACCTCCTTATAATGTAAGGTCCACTCAAAAAGGCCTTATTTCGAAAAATTCCTTGAGTTTGTCAGTAATTTGTTCCTCTAAAATCTTTAGGAAATGCAATTTTATACCCCATTTCAGGTTCTTTGGAATCTAAACTTTTCAAAACAATATTTGTCTGCTCCGCTTCTTTTGACAAAGGTGATGGAACTGCCATTTTGGGTATACTTTTTATAGAAAACAACCAGTGGAGTATTTTAATCAGTGAACTTTTTAACCAAACAGTCATTCATATGTTATCAGCTGTTTGGGCATTTATTCGTTTAATTTATTTAACAACCTACGCTTCTTAGCATCATATTGAACCATTTCCTTGTAGCAACCCCAGTTAAATTTATTTATAATAAATCTTAAGTTATTACAATCTGGGGAATGATTGATTTTTATTGAAGTACAAAGTACTATACATGTTATGATATCGTTATCGGTTAATGATATGGTTATGCTAATTAAACAGATTTATTGATGTCAAGTAAATAAAAACTCCAATTACCATAATACTAACCACGTCATGAAAGTCATTAAATTGATCAAGAAAATATAAATCAATGAAAACGAAATTCCTTAACTTTTAACACTGGCATACTCTCATAATTCACAATTAATATGATGATTTATAACCTAGCAAAATTGTTTCTTTTGAAAACCCTTAAATCACCAGACTATAACATAGACGAAGTCAGTCTGTGAAAAATGGACATTGGGAGAATGTGTGCAATCGTTGTCGCCATTCACAGATAAAATTGGTGAGGTTTAAAAGCTAGGGAAAGTATATATGTATGTACATTGTTGGTATCCAATCCAGCTACATAAATTTGAAGCACCCACCATATGTGTTTAGCAGATAGGAACAATTGATGCATATATGAGGTTCTTTTTAACCATATGGAAACAGAATATTGCTTATCCTTTGAGTATACGGTTGCCACTCGTACAGTTTATATATCGTCAGAACTCTCCAAAAATGTAAAATTCTTGAAAATTTCAATTAAATTAAATTGAATTAAGGGTCTTTTTTGAATGAAGACACAAATTTAGAAAAATATAGCTTAACCTCAAAAATTTATTTTTAACTCTTCAATTTAATTATGAAATTATAATTTTGGTGGCTTGTCAGCTCGTTAAGATCCAGAACCTAAATTGACTAACAACTCTCAACCATTCTAAGTTTGGCAAACCCGAATGGCTGAGATGAGAGGCACTTCTTCAATAAACGTGAAACGATTTGTAGAAGATTTTTCAGTTCCTCACAAGACGTGTAGTTTCACCCCTGAAAAAGAATATTTCTATTTTAATTTGGAATAGGCTTTGATTCGATTCTCTGATCTTTGACGTAGTGTGAAATTTTGGCATTTCTCACTGATACAGACTTGTGAATGTGTTGTGAACTTTTGACGTTTAAAACCACAATGCCTCAAATGACCAGTAAAAAATAAAAAGGAAGAATCATAAACCACTGCATTCATTAGCTTAAGAATTTTTTAAATTTTTCAATTTACAAGCGCAAGCGAGAAACTACGAACTGCTATGTATACAAACATTTTTCTTTCTTTTGTAATGGAACTGTCAACTGTTCAACAAGAGAGTTCCCGTACATTTTGCACGGGAATTGATCGTGAACGAAAACTCTCCACACTGCTTCACCAACACGTTCACGGGAGACCAAAAATGAAAATTTTTTTGGATTTACGACATGATTCACAATTATTAGTATATATATGTATATTATATATAGTATACAAGTATTAGGCTTAAATATTGTAATATTTTCTCAGGTTCGTTAATAAAACTTATTTATGTATGTACTTTATTTAAAACGTCCAGTTATTTATTTCACAAAATAAAACACTTTCTTACTAAAAACAAAACGATTTATTATTCACCACTGAAATTAATTCACCAACTTTACTTTTCACTTTTATTACAACCAACTTTATTCATTCACGATTAAGAACAAACTGTGTCGCTGCCGGTCAAACATGTGCCTTTTATACTTGTTTGACAAACTCTGGAAAGTAGTAGAAGGTTCTGGTATCTGCTTTCTGAGCTTTCCGTAGGGGAAATTTCCTAATAATTTCCTTTCCAAAAGCTTTTATTTGACAACTGGTATATCTGCTATAATACAGCAGATGGCGCTTCTTTCGTTTGAGAGTCGCTATAATTATAGCTAATAAGGGAATGTTTGCACTGCGACCGTTAGCTTTATTGTGTCCGTTGGTTTGCTTTTCGGAGTCGTTATAGTTCAAATATGGAAAGTCATTACAATATTAGCCCATCTTTACAACACGAAAAATTCGCCACAAATGCGACATGGGGTCGAATTTGGGACCCCAAAATATTTTGTATGAACATCATAATATTTAATTCATACACACATATGTATGTATACTCAAAATTAATATATGAATTAATTGCAATCATTTCTTAAGGCAAAAAATCAAGGACGTATGCAGGACTTCGATCAGGAGGGGGCAAACTCATTCAAAAAACTAGTTTTAGTACAAAAATCTATTTATTTTAAGGTTAAGGTGCATTTAAACAAGACAAATTCCCTTATGTACCCATGAAATACATTTTGACTAGGAGAGCAAGCAACCTTCCCTATCCCCCCTTGCAGTGAAATATTAATTAAACTAGAAAATTAAACGTCATCTCAAAAGAATTTCGCACTTTTGTTTTGTTATTTTAGTCCAGTCAACTAACTCAAAATTATAAAATAAATGCAATAAATCATGCTCTCTGGGTTATCATTTAATGTTTAGGGTAACCCCCAGGTATAACATACTAAAAGTCCCCAAGGGGGAGGGGGGTAAAGGTCCCCTTTGGTAATATTTCGGGAATATTTTGAAAACTAAGCGTTTGAGCGGAAAAGTGTACACTACAAAACGAAAGAATAATAAATTTCCTACAAAACAGGTCCTATACATATTTTCGGTAGGAGCAAGGTTAAGAAAGATACGGGGAGTAGAAAATTAAAAAAATTGAAAAACTATGTAATCGTCTTACAACATCAATGGTTTTTGATCAATTAACCCAGAAATAACTGGAAAAGTACGTTTGTATTGATTCATGGTCATTTCAGTGACGTCATGAGACCGTGTTGAAGTGTACAGAAGGTGGGTTGTGTTTAAAATGTCCTTATTTTTTTTTTTTTTTTGATACAGTATTTATTTTTATATGAGATCCACTGTTTCTTTAAAAGTAAGAAGTTTAAAGAATATTTCCAAGTAACAGACCAACACTTTATGAAAGCATTTTTGAACATATCCTAAGAAATAAATTCTTTAGAAGGGGAGGTGTTTTCCCCTTTTTTCTATAAAGGGGGACAAATTCCCTAAACATTGACTGAAAATTGAAAAATAGCTATTTAAAAACAACGGAAATATTAACAATATTGTGCTGCATCTCTTTTAAAAGCTTAAAACAGATTCTTTTATTATGTAGTCAAACCAAGTTAACCATTTTTGAAAAATTCGTTTGAAAACTCAAAATAAATAAAAAAAAATTTGAAAATGTTTTTAAATGATTTTTAGTTTTTATTTAACACTATAAAGTAGTAAATTGTCTTTTATCATCCAATCTTTCTGTAAGCCTTGATTCGAATGCTGAAAACCAGACGGTTTTAGGGTTTCTAGTTTTTGAGATAGTTGAAAATAATGAAAACTCCTTTTTTTAAATAATTTTTGTTGAGTACTAAGTGTTTCATAATTTTCAATTTCCTCTAAAACTAGAAACCCTTTAACCGTCTGGTTTTCAGCATTCGACTCAAGGCTAATAGCAAGATTGAATGATAAAAGACAATTTACTACTTTCGATTCGACTCTAGCCCTAGTCCTAGCCCTCTGCATTCTTCAGAGAGTTCAATCGGTTTGACGAACAGTCTCCGAGAATTTTCTTTGTAAAAAATGAAATTTCTAGAAACTTTGCGTATTCATTGAAATCAAGTTTGGAAATATCACCCAAAATTTAGAAAATATCGCTCAAATTTTACAAAAAACTATTTGCTTGCAAAATTTTTGGGGATTTTCCATTTTTATTACTTATAGTCTTGGGCAATATTTCCAATTTTTATTTGCCTTTGGGTCATACAAAAAGTCAGATTAATGGACTGACCAAAAACAAAATCACAGAAATTTCTATAAAATTTCAGTGATCTTTAGAATATACAAAATTAAAAGAAAATTTAATTTTGCTCACTGAGCACTAACCTCAAGGCAAAAAAATGAAAAACAAAACATTATGGGTGTTCAAAGATGCTCTGGGATTCAAATGGACCACATGTCGGAAAGGAAGTTTGGCAAACAAAAAATGGCAAATTTGTAAATTTCATAAATGATTTTTTTTTTATTTCAACATTTCTTTAAGTAAAGAAAAAATTCTCATATCGTAGCTTTTACGGCAAAAAAACAACTTTGCGAAGTTAGCATCGTCAGTTGTTAAGGGTATTCATGCAACGTCAGTCGTAACTTTACAAATAGTGTAAAATTAGAAGTTTACGCAAACGTTTGCATGAACGACCTTTTTGTTCATTTGGTTAAATGCTGTGAAGTTGAATCAGCGGTTCGATAAACGTCAAATATTTAACGTCAAAAACGTGACAGATTAGACGTGTTCAGATTTTGAAGTTATTTTGAAATGGATAATGGAGAACCTCTCCCAAACCAACCCGAAATCGGAGTCTCGAAAGAAATATAACAGTAGCATTCCGTTAAAAGCTAAAGTCATAAACCAAAGAAAAGTTGCTGGGTCACTCTTCTCTTCCGATAGCTATGGGCGTTCCATATGGTTTTCAGGTATTCGCTCTTTTCCATGCGACCACTTCACTTCAGTGAGCTATTATTATATTATATTATAGTTCAACTACGTTTATACAAATCACAGCTTCCGTCTATTAATGGTCTCTCAAGCCAATATGAATCATTCTTTGATGACGATGAAAACCAAAATAACAAAAACTTTGCTGTCAATAAAATTTATACGTTGTTGGTGTAGTTTCGTCGTCGTCAACGAATGATTTGCGTTGGTTGGGGAGAGCCGACAAGTACTTTTCCTAATCGTTGAGTAAATGTAGACGTCCTAATATTTTTTTTGAATAAACTACGTTTTAATTCAAAATTTGTACTGCAAACAAATCGCGATACGATAGCTACAGAACATGGCCAGAGTTTATTTTTAGTTCTCTGAGATTTCATATCATGTTTCTGAACACGCCTAGTTCGAAAAGTCACAATGACGTTAAGATAAGTTTATCCAAATAAATTTGGTTAAATTTCCGCAGCAAAATCCTTTGTAAACTATTTCCCATACAAAATTTGACATCTCATTAACCAAATGTTAAACTTAACCAAATCGTAAACTAGTGTTTTACGAAGATGCATGAATAACCTTGTTATCTTTTCGGTGCATAGCCGAACACCACAAGCTAAGCAGAAAATAGCACACGCTTTATTTTGATTAAATTTAATTTTTTTTTAATATTTACGACTCTACTTGAGGCCAATTAATACACCACCAGTTTTTTAGTCGAAAATGGCGAAATAAGGCAAAACAAAGTTTTGAAAAAGAATTTAATAAATACAAAGTGGCAGCCGTGCACTTGAAGAACAGAGTAAAATGGATGTATCTACGTATTTTTTTTCTCTCCAAAAATTCTGAATCACAAATTGCACACACAATAAATTTACGGATTTTAAACGTTGGAAAAATTGTTTGGGACAGAAAGATTGTCTGGGTACAGTAGTGATTATATTATTTACTGCGTTTAATTTAATGGTTTTATTGTATAAGCAAACGAAATAAAATGCACAAATTGATCGCAATAAATTGCGCTCTTAGTTCAAGTTGCATGAAAACATGCAAGTAGGTAGGTACCTACAGGAGCATGAAAGTCCTCCTATCCATTGCTCCTAAAATTACAGACAAATTTCAATATCTCCTCTAGGGAAAATCAAGAAAATCAATTCAGAGGTTAAAGAGGTCGAGGTTCATTGACAGACTGAATTACTGTCCAATTCGTCTTTTGTGTGAGGAGTTTTGAACCTATTTGTTGCAGCAAATCGAGGTAACACAGTTTTGGTATAGGGTAATTCTTCTTCGGATCTCCACTAAGATGTTATTCGTGAGATAAAATGTTAACTCCGAGGGAGGTAAACTCGTTCCTTAAGTACTTCAAATCTCTTGCTATCAACAGTGACGATTAGTCCTAGCTGGTTGACAGATCTCTTAGTATTTGTTGTTGGCGTTTATATGGTCTTGCCCTCGTTGTTGGACATATCTGATGGAAGAAGTGAAAATAGACTTGCGTAGACTTGCGTCGAATTGCGTATGCGTGGACATGTGTGTACTTGCGTTTACTTGGGTAGACTTGGGTAGACTTGCGTTGACTTGCGTAGATTTGCGTAGACGTGCGTAGAATTGCATGGACTAACGTGGACCTGCGTAGACTTTTGCGCTTGCGTTACCTTGCGAAGACTTGC
The DNA here is from genome assembly GCA_963921185.1 of Dasysyrphus tricinctus. Lineage (NCBI taxonomy): Eukaryota > Metazoa > Arthropoda > Insecta > Diptera > Syrphidae > Dasysyrphus > Dasysyrphus tricinctus. Next base: position 41,150,738 of record OY992531.1, on the reverse strand, counting down.
GTTAGCTTGCGTAGACTTTTGTCGACTTGTGTAGACTTGCGTTTGCGTGGACTTATGTAGACTCACGTAGACTTTTGTAGACCAGCGTAGCCTTGCGTTTGCGTAGACTTGCGGGGACTTTGCGCAGACCTGCGATAACTCGAATAGACTTGTGGAGACTTTCGTAGAATACGGTGGACTTGCGTAATCTTGCATTTGCGTTTATTTGCGTACACTTGCGTATAGACATGCGTAGACCTGAGGGCACTTGCTTAAACGCTCGTTTGCATTTACATGCGTGGGAAATTAACCCAACAACAAAATCTCCAAACCCGGAAGGCCAGGTCCTTGTAAAGGTTTAGTACAGCAGCCCAGATAATGCGATGCCAGTAGCCCACTACGGGGATATGAACGCTGCCGTTGTGGCCCGTAAAGGGTTCATCCACCACCATCTCTTTCTCAGCACCCTATGGCAAGTACTGAGAGTCCTTACCGACCTCATCTCTAAGTATGCTGGAGTAGCTCATGTATGTTTTCTGTTGTCTTCCAGACTGTTGGTGACACTGTTGATTCTCTATTTTGAGCTCATCCCCCGCAAACCATCCTTTTGAAAGACTCGACCAAGATTTCAACTGAATTATACATCCAGTCACTTCTGACAGAAGATTAAAGTGTTGCTATTTTCATCTTTTGTTCAACACGCGCACTTATTAATTTAGCAAGTCAGAGACCAGTACGGGGATGGTTAAATAAATAAATAAATAAATTGGGTGGCGCAAAAGCTCGTGGAGAACAAGGGCCTAGTGACTTACAACTCACAACCATTCCGATGGTTACTACGTGGAGGTAAAATAAGAAAAATATTGCATCACTGAACATAGCCATGTTGACGCCAATCAGTGACTACCCCCTTCGTTTCCTACAACGCCCAACAAACAATGAAACTTAAATTTGAAAAGTCAAAAGAAAAATGTAACTAATTTGACTCTAGCATCAGTAAGGGAGTACCACTTCGAAAAGAACAAAATATGAAAATTAATTCAAAATAAGTATCTCTGCAACTTATCGTAGGTCTTACTTAAACTCCTTTAAAAATCATTATTAAATGCACTTCGACGACAAAATAATTTCATCTTTAAAAAAGTATTTAACACAATTTCACCTTCAAGTTAAAAGCTAAAAGTTAAGAAGCAATAACAAAATTACACAAATATTTATGCCAAAGAATTTGAAAATCTTAATATTACCCAAAAACTTGGTAAATATTTATTACATTTTTGTGGCAACAACTCGCTGTCAGAATATTTCCCAAAACAAAAGCAATTGGCATAACTTACATAATTTTGAGATAAAGTTCTGAATATTCAAAAAGGAAGAGATGGAGGATATTCCATCAGCAAATAATGATACAAGAATGTAGTGTGCATAGAATTTCTTCTTTTATCCTTTTTGTCTTCATTGCTTTACCATCAACATTATCAGCATCATCATTAAGGATGTGAATAAAAAGAAATACGCTTAAAATATACAATCCCAATATAAAGTAGAAAAAGATAACTAAAAATTCATGAATAAGCTATATTCAGTTTATATAAATGAAAAGGAAGATTACAAAATTAAATTGGTCTTTATTTTTCCGTATTAAACTCTTAACAGTTGAAACTGTTAATAGTGTAGATAAGTTGCCTTGGATAATAAAAGGCTCGAATCCTTTTAAAGTTTTGAATAGCTCCTTCACATTTAAGCGTTTAATTGTTACACTTGTGGGTACTAAGGTATTCACTACCAGTGGAAACACAACTTTTATCGAGCTATCAAAAGTAATTTTCAAGTAAAAGTGTTTTTTTTTTATTTGCTTGAGATTTTAATTTGGGACCAAATGTAATTAGTCGCATCCTTATAAACGCTCCCTAGGTAGGTGTACGAATAAGTGACAAACTCTAATTGCAGAAAAGATTGCAATCAATGTAATTGCTTCTTTATCAACCACTTCTTTGGCTTTCAATGAGCTGTATACACAGTGGCGTAGCGAGGGTTCAAGCCGTGGGGGGGTGACTTTCATTAAAATGCCGACTTATTTTAGAAACTTGCCGACTTATTTTAAAAATTTGCCGACTGTATAGATTTAGCATTTTTCGGGTGAAACTCAAAATAAGGGAAAAGAAAAAAGGGTTTTTTTCCGAGTGGAATGACTCCTGATAGGGCTGATTGATCTTAGCTCAAATCTTCACTTCGCCACATACACTCTTGAGATTTAGAAATGCGAGATTTTTCAATGAAACCGCCTTCAGCTGATGTAAGAGATTTAAAAAAACTTAGGAGAAATGATTTTCCATGAAACAATTTTAAAATCTTGGGAACTATTATTTGGTAGAAAAATAAGATATCAATTATTTTTGGAATTATGTATTTATTTATAATAAATAATTAATAACAATGGAATAAATAAATAATTATTATTATTGCAACGATTAATCTAAATAAGAAATAATTTTTAACAACGAATTAAATTCATGAACATTTATATTATTATTGCAGCAATTTTTTTTGTTTAGGTATAGGTATTAAACAATCTTTATAAGAAAATTAAAGTAACGCATAATTCTATCAGCATCAGCAGTTTAGTCATTTATAATAATAAAATACATTAATTTATTAATATTACAGCAGTTTATTTATTTAAAATAAACACTTTTTAATAATATAGCTAATTATTTATAATAAATTAATTTTAATAATTAAGTTTATTAATTTATATTTATTATTATTTTATTGCAGCAACTTAATAAGTTGTAATAAAAATTTAATATTAAAATTTAACATTGTACTATCTAGATTTTAATTCGGCGGTGTTTTAATAAGGACCATGCTTCAACGACCTCATTAAGAATAATTTCTCTACTTTATCTTTCGAAGAATAAAGCAGCATCAAATTATTCAAACGATCATCACCCATTGTCGTGCGCAAATATTTTAAGACTAATTTTAATTTACTAAATGATCGTTCACAAAAAGCTAATCTCACAGGAGCAGTTAAAATGAAGCAAATTAGTTTGTGCGCTAAGGGAATTACCATTTTCAACTTGAACACAACTTTGGTAATGTCTTCGAAATTTATACAATTTGTGGATGAATCAAGAAGAATTTGCAACTCAGAAAGCAAACACTCTGGATCTTCTTTAAAAAATAGGGTCTCCAATTTCATTATGGATTCTATTGTGACATTGCTGATTCTCTGTCGACTGGAATTTCAAAAATCTTTTGAAAAGGTTCGAAAGATGAAAAATTATCTTTTAAACTATCGTTTATACACGTCGCACAGTGGTCTCAAAAGCGAATTTAGCGGGTCAAAAGTCCAAAAACTATGCATTTTATATTTGGGCAGGTGGTACATAGGTTGATTGTAAACATGTCAGAGACAATGAATAGAGTCAAATTCACTGACAGAAGACTTTATTTTTTAAGCAATAATACCGTTAATTGCAGACAGATCGTTCAGCCATTGTTCGTTCAATATTTATGATGGTAGGATTTTGTATAAAACTTATTTGTTTCAAATAAGTTATGAACTTTTTTGCTATTATTCCCAAATGGACTATATTTAAGAAGGTTAGTAATTTTATTTATTTATGACTGACGGTGTTTTAGCTAAACGAACCTTGGCATTTTCTTGATTAGTAAGAAAAAAATGGAAAAAATTTATTCTGTAGACTGCAACTTTTTCTGTACAAATCTGTGCAAAAAGATTGAACCAAAATTGAGTTCCAGGATTAATATAGATAACATATTTTTATTTTTCATCTGCCCGTTTTTGCCCGTTTGGGAAAAGTAAAACATTGCATCTTACAGGTTATTTGACGACAGTGGCCCAAATTGTTCGGCTAAAAAGTTTAAAATTATCAGTGGCAAACATCTCAGAGGTCAACATAATATTAGCTGATATAGTTTAACCTATGTTCAAACCATAATTTAGTCCAAAAACGGGCATTAAGACATCATTTCTTCATTATTTCTGTGTCTTAATTGCCTTAGAAAAATTAATTAATTGTCCACATAACCATGAAATGACTTTTCTCTTTATTTGGCACTTGCTAGGCTATTTAGGTATTGAAATAACATTAGGACACACACACCACTGGTTTACAAAGATTTGGATTTTTGACCCGCTAGATTTGCTTTTGAGCCCACTGTGCGTCGTAAGAACTTGCAAAACCGTTCTAAATTCTTTTCGATAAAATGTTTGGAAATCGAAGTCGAAAGCTGTTCCTGGATTTTCATCGATTCTTCTTGGTACACGGCGTGTTCTATGATGTTTCAGAAAATCATTCTCTGGATTTATTTTTAGTTTCTCAGCGAATGAAGATGAAAATTTTATTAATGCATCGATTTGGTCGTCATCGTCAGTCATTTGTTGAAATGATATTGATGTGCTTTGAATCAACAATACAGCATCAAGGACATTCAACTCTTCAGCTTCTAAATTTTCTGTCAAATTTTTTATTTTAAACATGACGTTTTTACAAAAATATAACGAGCTTATAAAATCAAAATTCAAGATTTTTTTCAGCAGACCAGAAGCGGAGGTACGAGTATTATTTTCAAAAGAACTTATGTACATCGATTTTTATTTTTTCGAAACCATGTACAATGCCTTCGAAAGATATCCAAACAGTCTTTGCTGTCTCAGCTCTAGCTGTCCATCGAGTTTTTGACAAATTTTTCAGTTGCAATGAATTTTCAATGCTTTTGAATTCCTCACGCATACACTGAAAACGTTTTGTGCTGCCGTAGAAGAAAACATATAATGCTTCCAAAACATTGAAATACTCTTTAATCAACACACCCGAATTACATGCTGTTTCAACGAATATATTGATACGATGCGCTTGGCATGGAATATAAGGGATTATCTTACCGCATTTTTCCGATAGTTTTTGCTGCGTACCGTTGTACTTTCCGGACATATTTTTGGCGAAGTCATAAGATTGAAAAGCAATGTTTTTTAAAGGAAATTCCTACTGACTGAAGGGTCACTATTATTTGTTGGGCCAATTCTTCTCCCGTTTTGATCGTTAGAACGACGTCCATTTTCAGAAGACGTTCAATAGGAATAAGTCTCTCATTTGCTTTCACTACGTATCGAACATTAATAGCAAGTCGATCTTGATGTGATGAGTCTGGAGTTGTGTCAACCATTACAGAAAAAATACCAGCTTTATTGATTTCATTTACATTGGCTTTTCGAGTTCTAGTTCCCAAGAGATCAATGAATTCATTTTGGGCATCCGGACTAAGGTACGTCACATGACGTGGTCTTTTTGATGATTCATCCAACCATTTTTTCATTAACGGGCAATGTCGTGAAATCAAATGAACAATTTGTCGAAAATTGCCATCGCTGTGCTCTAGTGATTCGTCGTGACCACGAAAAGCTAATCCCTGCCTCCCCAAAGTTCTCACGACATCAATTATAACTTGCAAGACTCGCAAATGGTAAGCTTTTTCTTGTTCTTCTTGAATGATTTGTTGATTTGCCGACTCTTGAATTAGTCGGCATATTTGTGAAATTCGCAATTGGCAAAAATGCTCGTTTTATTAAATTTTTTTTTCAAATTAAGCTTCGTTGATTTGCCGATTCTTGAATTTGTCGGCATATTTGCGAAATTTGCAATCAATAAAAATGCTCGTTTTATTAATTTCTTTTTAAATGAAGCTTCGTTGATATGCCGACTTTTGAATTAGTCGACAAATTTCCGACATCCGCAATTGGCAAAAATGCTTAGTCTCGTTTTACTCATAATTGTTTGCAAATGAAGCTTCATTGATTTGCCGACTCTTTAATTACTCGGCATATTTCCAAAATCTGCAATCGGCAAATTGGCGATTTGCATAGGTACATTTAAAAGTTTAAAAACCTAAATATAATGAAAATACAAACTTACTTTTTTTTAAACTTTTTCCGAAAAATATTGTAAAATTTCTAGTTTTATTATTTTTTTTTTTAATTGCTTGAATTATTAAATTTAGCTTCCTGAATTTGCCGACTCTTGAAGAGCCTGGGGGGGTTGTACACCCCCCCACACCCCCCTCTCGCTACGCCCCTGTGTATACACTTCTATCTATGTCTACATATAAATATCCTCCCTAAGGCATTTACATTTTGAGATACTTTTTCCAATCGTTTCCTTTTTCCATCAGACCAATTATAAGGACTTATTTCATAGAGAATAAATTTTAAAATAAAAATAAAAAGAGGCGATACTTACTAGTTGCCTAAAAAAAATTGAAAGATATATACTGACTGCCTTCTGGGATAGCAATATAGCAACTCAGTTAAAAAAAAATCGATTTTTCCTTATTTCAATGCTTTTTGAAGTAGCAATAATTTGGTGATAAATGAATTTGCTTGTTCAGAAAAACAAAAAAAAAATGATTCATTTAGGACGGAAAACGTATATTAAAAAGGAAAAAATTAAATCTATGTACATTTGTACATAGTTCGAACTCGGAAACTTTAAAAAGTGATATAATAGACAAGCACTTAAATGAGGAAAGAATAAATCGTAGAATTGTTTTATTTCAAAATGGTTTATACTTTAAAGTATGTTTCTTTAAACTAGAGGCACAAAACATTTAATTGAATTAAAACATCGAAGTCATGTTCAAATGGTAGACATGTGCATTCAAAGAGAGTCTCTCTCTCTGTCTATCAACTGTTACTCTCACCTAACCATGGTGAACATCTGGTGTCTTGGGCCTTATTCCTAGTTTGGTAGGAAACGAGGCAGGAGGAAAAGTGCTCCCACTAAGGCTCTTCCCATTCATCAAGGCGGCCTGCAGTCACAGAATTCCCCACAAGGAATCAACGTTTGCGTCAACAGTTCCAGTCAGGCTGAACTACTTAAGTGAACACCTTATACGGGCTACTTCGACATATTCGGAGCTCATCAGGCCTATAAGGAGCAGTTAATCCTACTAACCACCCTTGGACTTATACTAAGGGTTTGGTCCTCCAGGTTGAGGGTCATGGATTAACAAGGATTAACTGTTGACTAACCTAGCAAACGAAATAAGGATAATGAACTTGGGATCTGCACGTTGAAAGTTCTGTCTCTCTATAGACCACGAGCAGCTGAACATTTAGTGGATGTCCTCGTCCTAGACTGTTGCAAAGCAGGTATCACCACTACCAAGAAGTGCGATGGGATGGGCCGGGAAAAAGAAAACTGAAAGACTGTGATATCTGCTACGGCAACTGTTATCAACAACAATGGACGCGTCTTTTTGGATGTGGATTCGTCGTTAGATGCAGACTTAGATAAAAAGTCCTGAGCTTAAGCAATGTGAATGAGTGCATCACAATAATTCACATCATGGCTAAATCCACCAACAACAGCCTCCTATGCGCGAATGACCCCATAGAGGAGAAAGATGATAATACCAAGGATGAGTTCTATGAGCTCCTGGACAAGAGATAAAGAGCAAAATGCCCTAGCTATGACACTAAAATTGTCTTGGTTGCCAAACAAGGAAGAGAAGACGTCTTTGGTGGCACAATCGGAAGATGTAGTCACCAACACCATCTCCTGTACCGGACTCAGGTTAATCAACTTTGCTGCGGGGAGAAATGTTGTGGCAGCTAGTACGTAGTTCCCACATATCGATATCCACTAGAGGACATGACATGGTAGTACCTCGTGGATTGATGGTTAGTGCGTAGGACTTTCATGCCGAAGGTGTGGGTTCGATTCCCAGCCGTGCCACCTAAAAACAGAAATGTTTTATTCGAGGTACTGACTCTTGTGAGGAACTGACAAATCCTCCAAGAGTATACTTGTCATGAAAAAGTGCTTCTCATTTAGCCGTTCGGACTCGGCAAAAAACTGTAGGTCCCCTCCATTCCTGCCAACAAACACGCACACAGGAATGGTTGTGAGTTGTAAGTCACTAGGCCCTGGTTCTCCATGAGCCGTTGCGCCACCCAATTTATTTATTTATTTTATTTTAGAGGACATGGCAATCTCCTGTTTCAATCAACCGTCAGCCAGGTTCAGCACTTTGCTATCGATGCAAGGCACTCCTCCAGTATCAAGGATATCCAAACGTTACGAAGAGCCAAAGTTGACTCGCACCACTACATCATTCGAGCCAAGCTATGGATATCCAGACCAAAGCCAAAACAGAGAAATACTGTGAGGAAATTCTACGTCGGACGGCTACAATAACAGTAAAACGCCAGGTCCTTTTCCGATAGAGTCTCTAGCGGCCTCTTCAATAGTCCTCTGCACAGTGGAAGAATTGCCAGGAAATATTAAGAGGTGCCATCTCTGACACTTAGCCTTACACGGCCACCTCAACGATACCGCTGGCTGGTTCGACAAAGAATGTCAACAAGTACATGCAGCCAAACAACAGGTGCATAAAGCGGTCCTGCCGAGCTGTTCAAAGCAGCTAGCGATGAATAAGTTAGGAATATGCACCAGCTTACCTCCAAAATATGATCGGTTGGAGGAAAGCATTGCCGATGTATGGAACCTCAGTGTATTGTGTTACAGAAATTACCTTCACTTGTTGAACTAACATAGTGGAACAAGTAACAAGTAAGTTGACTAATTAACTTGTTGCTCTGTGGTATAGGCCTTTGGTGGTTACAATTGCTTTTTGTATTGCTATAAGTCCCTGGTGGTCCATATTAATAGCTTTTTCAAAATGTTGCACATCTTAATTGATTGATTTTTTTTCCGAGGTACTGTCTCTTGCGAGGAACTGACAAATCCTCCTAGAGTATTATGTTGTCATAAATAAATGCTTCTCATAAAGCCGTTCAGACTCGGCAAAAAAGTTGTAGATCTAAACCATTCCATTCCTGCCAACAAAAACAACACACACACAGGAATGGTTGAGAGTTGTAAGTCACCAGGCCCTGGTTCTCCAACTCCACAAGCTGTCACGCATCTTTACATCTTTATGGATTAAACTCTAATGTACACCTTAAAGCTTAAAGTTTTTGTTAATATTGCGAAAATTTTCCAATTCCGGTTTTGTAGCTACGATTAAATCAAAAGAAGCATTTAGATGCAACTCTATAAAAACAAAAAACATAGACAATACCTTTACAATAAATTCAAATTAGGAAAAATAAAAATGTAAAATCAAAGGAAACACAGCAAAAGGAATCTTATTAAAAATTCCTCTTGGTAAACAACATTAGAATGTTACAAAGATTCTTCTTTGTATTTGTCTGTGTATTTGTTTTTTCTCTAATTAAATTTTGAAATTTGTTTTGCATTTTAAATTCAGTAAAAGAAGAAATTCACTTCATCTCTTTTAACATTGTGAACTACAACAATGAGAGGACAAGTTGAATTTTTATATAATTGAAAGAAAAAAAACACTATAATAAAGCAGAAATATGAAATAATATCCCAGTCTCAGACTTATGTATGTAGGTTCTATTTTAATGTTACTTGTGCATTAAATTATAAAACAAGTATTCGTCTCTTGTAAGAAAAACTTTTAATTAAGCCTAAGATTTCGAGATGATGGAGAAATCATTTTTTCGATTTCAGTTTGATTCATCCAGTGCAAGATCCAGATAACTCCAATTTTTTGAATGTTGATAAAACGACTAGAGATTGTCTCAAAAGTCAAAAATCAATGTAGATTATTTCCAATTTTTGAATAGTTTACCTCTAAAATTAGGCTTGCAACTTTCAACTGTCAAAAATGTCAAATTTCATCCAGATTCAATCGGATGAGGTCTAAAACTTTTCTAAATTTTGTACAAATCTGTATTGGAATCACTTTCATATATGAAAGTAATCATTCAAGTTTACATTTTAAAACATAAAGGGAATTGCTCATTTTTGTATTGCGCTCCGGCCCAGAGTGAACAGTAATGAATTTGGTATCAAATGAAAGCTTATGTTTAGCTTGTTATGTGAGTCAAATATTTTCAAAGTCCGTCATGGGAGATCTGAGATATTTGAGCTTGAAGTTGGCAACTGCAAATAGGGCTTTTTCAGCTTTTTGTCAATATCTTCCGATCTAGGATATATGTACATACATATGTAAGAAAATGATATTGGTGTCAAAGAAAAGCTACATTTCTACGCTCGGTCTCCGCTCCGGCGGAGGCCGAGTGGACGCCGAGCAGAGGCTGAGCGAACGCCGAGTGGACGCCTAACGGGGGTCCGGAGGCCTTGCATCCTAATGAATATTTCCTTCATTGTGTTGATGATCTTAATTTTTCACTGTGTTTTGCTTTGTCGCATAGTGGAAAGAAATGCTGAAAAATTAGACATCGTCAAATACATTTTGAACTAATGGATTGATTTGAAAGCTTTTCCCTCATTTTTTTGTCAAATGTCACATATTACTAACAGTTTAATAAAAATCAAAAAGCAAATACCTAGTAATATTTCAAAACAATAGAGTGGTTTTCTTAAAAAAAAAAATTATAAAATGTTTGTTGTTTTGAGTAGGTATTTCTCCATATATAACACATTTAAAAACCTAATTTAAAAAAAAGCAGCTCAGTTTTGTAATATGGGATTTAAAACAAAATAATATTAAAAAAAAACCTTTGGTACGAAATATTATTAATATTTTAAAGAAGCGTTTGCATAAAAAGTTTGATTAAAAGCATTCGCGGCGTTTTGAGAAAATCGAAAATAATCGTAAGATTTCGCTTATTTTTGTACAAAAATCGCTTAAGCCATTTTTGAGATAAAATGTTTGACAAAAAACCTAAAGCTAAAAATTTGAAATTTGTTTTTATGTTGTGTTATTTTTGTGGTTGAAAAAACCAGCAAATATTTTACTAGCAGTGAGAGCAGGTCAAAATTCTAAGATTTTGGTTTCAAAATTCTGCTTTTCAAAATTCTATTTTTTTTTCTAGAAAAAACAGCTTTTCAAAATTCTGCTTCTTTTAGATCTGTCTGACAAAACTCTGTTTTTCAAAAATCTGTGTTTTAAAATCCTGCCTATTTGTTTTAAGAAAAAGAAAATGCTGCCAATCATATTTTTCATATTTTTTTTATTTATCAACAAAATCAACACAGTCGTTTTGAGATAAATAAGCTATTCTTTTAACTGTTTTATGAAAGGAACCGTTATTTTAGGAGCTTAAAAAAAAGAAAATGTTTACTCTAGTCAATCACCTTAAACATTGGAATCCCAAGTTGAAGGAGAATCTGTTCATCGAAGTAAGGCTGATCGAGGTACAGAAAAACACAATTCTCAATTATCCAAAGCTTGTAATCGTCAAAATTTATAGAAACTCGGGGTTTTTGTTACGTAAATCTTATAGATAATGTTCTAAAGCGTTCGCCAGATAACTTCTTTTTTTTGAAAATGCTATAAAAAAAAACTGCTGAATATTTTCTCAAATTTCTTTTTTTATTTGAAAGTACAATCCTTCCGGTTAATAATGAAAAATAGTTTCATTCAAATAGCTGCTTCGCTAAGTGGGCCTGCGATCAACTTAGAGAAGATGCCGATTTTGCCAAAAAAATCATCTTTTCAGATGAAGCTCATTTTGATCTTGGGGGGTATGTAAACGAGCAAAATTGTCGCATTTGGGGCACAGAAAACCCGCACGCCATTGAAAAGCCGATACACCCAAAACGAGTCACTGTTTGGTGCGGATTTTGGTCCAGAGGCATTATAGGGCCATTTTTCTTCGAGTGGCCGTTACAGTCAATGGCGATCGTTATCGGGCCATGTTGAACGAATTTTTGTTCACAAAAATTGAAGAGGAGGATATTGGCAACATTTGTTTTCAACAGGACGGCGCTACGTGCCACACAGCCGAAGCTACACTCCATGTAGTAGTAGCATTTTCAAAAAAAAAAGTTATTTGGCGGACCCTTTATTTAGCATTTTGGATTATATAGAGTAATTTTTTTCAAAGATTTTGTGGGTTTTATGATTTTTTAAAGGAAGTTCATTTTATTTTTCTAAAAGAAATATTGACGCTTACCAACGTGTGCAGTTGAAATAAAACAAATTGTCACCCTGCAGTAAAAAAACAGTTAACTTCTTTTTTTCATTTTTTCAAAAGAAACACTCAAACAAAATTTGTCTCTCTTTTCTCGTTGCTACTAAAATTCAGTATTAAGATTTTATAGATTTTTCTATAATCATTACAACACAACATAATAAATGTGGATTTAGCCGCTATTCATTCTAAGCATCTAAGCCGACGATTATTTCGTCAAGCCTTAACGATTTTTTTTTTATTATTTGCAGAATTTTGTTAAAACAGAATTATGAAAAATAGAATTTTGAAAAGCAGAATATTGAAGAGCAGAATTATTTGGCATTTGAAAGAAGAATTTTGAAAAACCTCACGCAGAATTTTGACCCCAACCTATGAAAACCATTAAGTTAAATAAAAAATTATTGTAATTGTTAAAAAAATTAGATTAGTTTAACGGTTGTCTTACAACTTTTGACAAGAACTCAAAATAGTCTGACACAAACATAGTCTAACGTCAGATTCAAATTATGCGGCCAGACAAAAAAGTAACAATTATTTCTAAATTATTATTTTAGATTATTTTCTTAAGCTTTTAATTATTCAATAGCTGGTCCAAAATTATACTGGCAACTTTTAAGTATCAAAATTGTCAAATTTCTTTCCGATTCTATCCGATTAGATCTAAAAATTAAATTCAATAGAAGGGGCCTTTTATAATGTCAACAAAAGTGCAATTCGACAAGCACTAAACTCTATCAGTATTAATCCGATACTGATAAAGTGGATTGACTTCATGCTCCAGACGAGGCTTATTAATGTGGAAATGGGTGATAGCAAGTTAAAAGTTAGGACATGTAGGTGTACTCCACAAGGTGGAGTCTTATCTCCTCTGCTTTGGCTCCTTGTTGTCAACCAGATTTTGATAAAACTAAGTCTGAGTGGTATAAAGGTCGTGACATATGCCGATGACATCGTGTTAATGGCCTCAGGAAAATTTGCCCCTACCCTGTGTGAGCTCCTACAAACGGCCCTTGAGAAGCTCAGTGATTGGGCCAGTAGTTGTGGACTTAGCGTTTACCCAAGAAAGTCAGAACTGGTGTTGTTTACGGGGAAACGTAATATTCCGAACATAGTCCCGCCAACCATTGATGGAATTCCGTTACAGGTTTCGGGTACTGCCAAGAATATTGGCGTTATTCTTGATCGAAACTAAACTGGAAAGAAAATATTAAAGAAAAAGAGAAAAAAGCCTCAATAGCTTTCTACACTTGCAGTAGAATTTTTGGTAAGAGATGGGGTCCGAGCCCCAGAACCATTCATTGGATGTACACAGCCATAATAAGGCCAATTCTTTCGTACGCATGCATGGTCTGGTGGCCAGCCTTAGATAAGGAAACCAATCAACCAATCAAAACAATGACAAGAATCCAAAGAATAGCTTCATGTTTCGGTGTTTACTGACGGTTCCAAAACAAACGAGGGGGTTGGGTCAGGTATCTACTCGGTAAACCCACCTATCAACAGATCAATATAAAGCTCCCAAACTTTTGCACTGTATTCCAAGTGGAGGTGATTGCAGTTTGCGTAATATCTAATCTCTTATGAAGTAGTCAATAGTAATATCGACACCTTCATAGACAGCCAGGTGGCAATTAAGGCCATTTCTTCAATCACTGAAAAGTCCAAACTGGTGGATCGTTGTCGGATTGACCTTAGAACTCTAGGCATCACAACAAACACTGTTACCCTAAAATGGGTCCCAGGATATTGTGATATTATGGGGAATGAAATGGCAGATGAACCGGCCAAAAACGGATCATCTCTCGATCCGGGCCAGGTCGAATCCTCTATACTTGTGCCACTGGAGCAGGCAAAAAGTAAAATTCACCAGAATTTTCTCGAAGCTGCAGACGTCAGATGGTCATCAATTGACACTTGTCGGGCTTCAAGAAATTTATGACCGAATATTTCGAAGAAAAGAACTATATATTTACTTAAGCAGACCTCCAACTATCGCTCCTAGTTGGAGTCCTAACGGGCCACAACTCAATGGGAACCCACATGAAGAGAATGGGCATTAGACTATCGGACTTATGTAGACGGTGTCAAGATGAAGAGGCTGAGGAGGGCTCATCCCATTTCCTATGTGAATGCCCCAGCTTAGCTAGACCTAGAAAAGAAGCCCGTGGAGAATATTTTTTCGACGAAATGGGCGACATCTATTCTTGAAATTCATTCAGAGTTCAGGGAGGCATCCCACACCTAAACTCTCCTCAACCACCTACCTTCCTCATACCTACCTATTTTAATCCTGGGGAACGAAATGGATCCACGGAGATTCGAGTGAGATGATGCGACTTGCCGTATCATCACCTCTTCTAACCTAACCCAACCTAAGGGTGATTATTTTACAACCATTGAAGATTGAAAGAATTTAACAATTTTTGTGATCCTTTTTTACCAGAAAATTGTAAATGTAATCGAATCGTACGCACCCTCATCGTTTTTAGTTATAAGAAATCATCTTTTAATATATTTATTTGATTTATTTTTCTCTGAACTGAGAATCCCCGTGGGTGTCAGACAATGTTTCCATTACTTAAAATAAAATACTTTCAGTCCAATTAAATTTTCTAGGAACCTACTAATCTTCTCAATTTTAAATTGCTTCCTTTTAATCTCTTTAAAGTTAAAGAACATCCCAAGAGAAATAATAAAAGAATCCATTAGTAAATAATCTAGGTAAGTAGGTACATATCGAACAAAAAAAAAAAAAAAAATAACTCCCATCCCAACCATAAAAACGAACTTCCAATATGATAGTCATTGTGCTTCAGTCAGTAGCGACTTGAAAAGAACAAAAATAAAACAGCTTTATCGATTCCCAACGGATCTAGCGAAATATTCTTAGTTTTTACAATCGTTGTTGTCGCTTTTTGTACCCATATATTCACTTAAAATTCACTTTTATTGCCTTTCCATATTAAATATGTATAAAAACACATAAATTCTTCTCCTTTGAGACTCAACTTCCAAAGTTCCTTTATAAGCTTTAAAAAAGAAACTACCATCCATCCACCATCATTTAAGCAATACGACTAACCGACCGACGCGACGCAACGACCGACGAGAACGACACTATCACGACGATAAACTAACTATATTCAACGATCCCACTGACTGAACAATAATATTTCTATATTCGTCCTCGCCCTGCAGGATAAATAATCTTCCGCTCTTATTTTCTTCACAGATGATTACCTCAAGGTTTTTCAAAAAAAAAAACTACGAAAAAGTTATATCCTTCGATTTTCTCTTGGTTTTTTTTTTTTTTTTGTGCAAGAATTTCCAAATCCTTTGTTTCAACGTTGAGCTGATGTTGGTTCTATGAATCATTCTCTAACTTCCATCCTGCAGAATGTGTCACCTTTTTGCTGACATATCCGGGCATCTTGCTGCTGCTGGGAGATTAGCTTTTTCTTCATTTTTGTTTCTTTGTTTGGAACTAGAAAAATTGAAGGATACTTAAATGTGGATTTATTCGTTGGATATAAGGTAGCATAAAAGGACTTTTTTTTCGTACTTGTAACAACCACTCTTTCTCATGAATTTTCGAAATCCATCAGAGGGAGGAGAGCTATATCTACCAGGATTTAATTAAAACCAATTAACTGTGTAAAATCGTTCAACCAACCAGCGCACGTTTTACAGTTGCTTACGTTGAACTTAAAATTGACTTTCAACGTCACGTCGATGACGACGACGGTCGTAGTGGTAGGTAATGAATAGCACTGCACCCATGTACCGTTCACTTTGTACCAACTTCGAGATAACTACTTCGGTTCACCTGTCAGGACAAACCAACTCTCCTGGAAGTGATTTACTTTACTGCTCGCATTACAGTTTGCGCGTAAAATTCACTTTGTAGCATTAGCCCAAAAAGTTGGATATTAAAATTAGAAGATTCGACTGCCTCACTGGGAAAAGGTACACGAACCAAATGAAAGAGCGGATGAAGGTGAGCTACAGTCGTATAGTTAATGCTTAACTACATAGGTAGGTTTGGTCTGTTGGTTTGCAGAAAAGGATTATTCTACTGAATTCTGCAAGCCCCGGATGGTGGATAACTTTTTCAATAACTCTGATTTTGGGGTGGCAATTGGGTTGGGAATGGCCATGGCGGTAGTTGAATTATCCCCAAAGGGTAAAAGATAATGAAAATCAAATGCCAACAGATTGCAGATAAACGCTTAAATTAGCGCGTTCGCATTTTTAATTCTATCAGATTATAAAGCTTATTATACTTCGAAATTGAATTCAAAATTAAATTGAAGGTGGCAGGCGGGCGGACGTGTTATTATTTTGTTTCCATCTAGATTTTTACTCTGGGATTTAGAAGGGTAAGACAAAATGGTTTGATTATAAAAATTCAGATATTTTTTTGATGGCGAAAGTTTTTGTGGGAACAAGTATTTACATAATTAAAATGGTTTTTTTTTAAGTTGGTTGGATAGTTATTGAACTGAAAGTGATGTATTAATAATTAAAATGTATTTTCATGGGTGCAGGAAATTAACTTCACGGGAACTATCTTCACATGGGAATTTACTTCACCAGTAGTGGGAATAAATTTCACCTTTTTTTTGTGAAGTTATTTCCCCCTAAAGGCGGGAAATAATTTCATCCGAAAATTGTGTGAAGTTATTTCCCACCTATGATATGATAGAAATTTCAAAAATGTAAAATTGTGTTTCCTTAAATCCCGATTCCTTAAATGCAAAAGAAATTTGCATACACCCAGCCCCACACCTACCCCAAATCCTATAATGGGCCCAAGCAGGGGGGTTGCAGGGGGGCAGCATGCCCCCCAAACATACCTCACTGTTTATTCGCCGTAATGCTTGCTGCTAGCATAAATACAGTGCTAGCAGCAAGCATAAATACAGTGCTAGCAGCAAGCTTTACGGCGAATAAACAGTGAGATATGTATGGGGGGGCATGCTGCGCCCCTGCAACCCCCTGCTTGAGCCCATTATAGGATTTGGGGTAGGTGCGAGGCTGGGTGTATGCAAAGTTTCTTTTGCATTCAATGAATCTGGACTTAAAGAAACGCACATTAAAGTGAAATTAATTCCCACAAAAAAGTGAAATTATTACTCACTTTCAGTGGGAAGTAATTTCACTTCAAAAAAGTGAAATTAATTCCTATTAGTGGTGAAGTTAATTCCCATGTGAAGGTAGTTCCCGTGAAGTTAATTCCCTGCACCATTTTCATGATGGAAGTAAAAGCACATGTGTTTTCATTGACGCTGTAACAACATGCTTTAAGTGACAGCATAGACCAGCTGACGAGCTATCCGGCCAGGAAAGCGAATTCCGAGCTCGTTTTTTTGACATTTGGGGAAGGGGGGACCTTTTTTTTACTGATTGGAATTCATTTCTTACACACAAAGTATTAGATTTAAGTTAAGAGCCATTTTTGTAATCCTGTCGCCTTGAATGCCATTTTGATAAATGGCGCCCAATTTATAGTCTGATCCCGAAACCGAAATCTCTACGCTTTTTGTGGACCTTATTTTTAGTATTCGTCATTTATTTTTTGACATTCTTAGGATGAAATAAAGCTTGGAAAAATTTTTGTAATCCTGTCGCTTGGACACCATTTTTCAAAATGGCAGCCACTCTATGTAAAATAGAAAAATAAAAAAATTGTAAATTACTTTGAAAATGTCCATTCCATGGTTAATACAATGGTTGAGATCTTAAAAAATAGGTTTTGAGTAGCCGCACCTTCGATTAAAATGTCAGTTTTACCACTTTTCAAAAATATACTTTTTTATGTCAAAAAGTGAGATCTCAAATTCTTTGGTAATTTTTAATATTTTGAAAATGAAAAGAATAATATAATAACACCAATCGTGTTGGGAAAATAAGTTCCATGCTAATAATATTAAAAATTATCAAAAAAGTGGAGGTTCCACCCTTCGACATCAAAAAAATGTGTGTTCCCGTTTAGTGGCAACATTGACATTTAAACTGAAACTGCGTCTGCTCAATTACTATTTTTTAAGATAGGGCCTTTTCGATTGGCAATCCGGAGCACTGATTCCATACGTGTGAACGCTTCGCATTTCGATTCTAAAATCAAATACAGAACAATTTTCTCTCAGTGTCATTCTGTCCCCAATCAAAAATGGTCATTACTTACTTGCTTAAGGTGGCGATACCGTTCGGGACCAGCTCGGTTTCCAGCTAGTTGTCTCCAGTTTCACACGCCAAGTTGGTTGAGGCCAACTTCTGTCCTCCCCTACTGCACCGCGGCACCGTCCTACGGGACTGGATTCAAAGACTTTCCGTGTCAGAGCATTGACGTCCATTCGCTCTAGGTGACCCAGCCATCTCAGTCGTTGGCTTTTCACTTTTGTGGCTAGGTCGGTGTCGCTGTACAGCCCGTACAGTTTATTGTTGTATCTTTTTCTCTATTCCCTATCTTTACACATGGGACCAAAAATCACCCGTAGAATTTTCCTCTTAATAAAGCATTCTCATCCACCATTAATAGTGTCCAAGCTTCTGCACCATACATCAATACTGGGACGATCATCGTCTTACATAAACAGTTGTTGACACTTTAGTTACTTGAGAGAGAGTTTTGCTTCTCAATTGTCTTCTTAGCCCAAAGAAACAGTGATTGGCAAGAGTAATTCTTTGTTTGATCTCACCACTGGTTTCGTTCGCTGAGTTGTTAGCGAAGCCTAGGTAGAAAAAGTCTCTGATCACCTCATAATTAAAGTTATCTTTAGTGGCATTCTGTCCAAGACATTGATGTTGGGTGTCCTTTACTGTTGACAGCAAATACCCGGTCTTGCTTTCAATCACCATTAAACCTATCTTCTTGGCTTCCTCCTCAATACTTGAGAAACCACCACTGACCATTTTGTTCGTCCCATTATGTCAATATCGTCGGGATTAATTGGACGGACTTTTGAAGGATTTTGCCCCTGGTGCTGACGTGAGAGCTTCTCACTATTCTTTGAAGAACGATATTGAAGAAGTCACATGACAGTGCATCGCCTTGTCTAAAACCTTTTTTGACACCAAAGGTATCGGCGAGGTCTTTGCCAACCTTGATGTAGCGGTGTGCATTCTCCATCGTCATCCTTCCCTCGCCTAAAGCCACACTGATATGAACCTATCAGGTTGTTGACGAAGGGCTTCAAGCTTTTACAAAGTACGGTAGAGCAGATCTTGTATGCAATGCTTAGAAGACTGATGCCTCTGTAGTTGGTGCAGTTCAGAGGATCGCCTCTCTTGAGGATCGGACAAACAATACTGAGGTTTTCATTCATCGGGCATGCCGACCATATTTTGCAGATGAGCTGGTGCATACTTCTAACCAATTCATCGCCAGCTGCTTCAATACATCGGCAGCAAGGTTATCAGCTGCAGTAGCTCTATTAGACTTAAGTTTAGATAAAGCTATCTTAACTTCATCGAGATCAGGTGGACAGAATTGTTGGCCTACACATCATCTAGGTTGCATGGTGCAATCTGCTTGACAATTGGAATTCGGTTCGTCATCGCCATTATACAATTTGCAGAAATGACTTTCCCATATTATCAGCACCAACTGCGATTCTACCACGATGTTCACTTGATCGTTCTTGCAGGCTTCGGTTTGGCCCCTGTATCCTGAGGGGTTCTTTTTACTATTTGGTAAAACTTCCAAACTTCATTCCTCTATTTCCTCGATCGCACGCTTCTCATGCTCTTTCTTTTCCCTTCTGAAAAGTCGGTCATCTCTTCTACTCGTACAACTCGCGAGCTGTTTTCTAAGCAGCACAGCTTTGTATATGTCTGCTGTTTTCAGATAGCAATCCTTATTTTAACCATGGAATGGTTATTTTCAAAGTAATTTACAAAATGATGTCCAAATGAAAAAATTACAAAAATATCATTCTTAGGGTTAGTTTTTCGGTTCAGGGTTAACTTTGTGTTAAATCTGAGTTAGCTTATCTTGAAAACAAATTAACACCGAGTTAACACAGGAACAGTTTTTAGATGAGGATTAACTTTATCTTTCAATTGTAAAAAATCTATTGTCATCGATGTGCGACACTATGGATACGCATTTCACGCATCAAAATCGAGATGGTGTCGCAACTGAAAAGGCTCTCAATTTGGTCTCTGAGTTAAATCTCAAAACTAGGTGAGTCAACTCGGAGTTAACTTAGGATTTCTATTGACTGAAAAACACGTTAATGGAGTTAGCTCAGGTTTAACCCCAAGACTAGGATGAGCTCGCACTGAAAAATTTACCCTTAGTGACTTTCTAAATATAGCAAACTTTATTTAAAATTCTACCCAAGTGAGGTGCCATAAAGCTTAGCTTGAACTGTGACCTCGCTAAATATATTTTTAAGGTTGTCTTTTGACCAATTACTAATTTTTATTGACTTTTCCTGACGGTTTTAGTGACCTTTCAGTTGATCAAAGGGCACGGTAGTGCCCAGCCAAGTTCGCGGCACTACACCCTTTTTACAGGAACAAACTCAGGCGATTTTCAACCCCCCTCTAACTTCAATACCAATAAAGTCAGAAACTTCAAATTCGGAGTAAAATAAATTCGTAATTCAAGATTACAATTATTGTTAAACATTTAGTTTGTAATAAAACTGGTTTGGCGGTGGCATTGCCGTCTGCCAGATTAACGTTAGAGTTAAATTGTTACTATTTTATATACAAAAATTGGTAAAATGATACATAATGACATTATCAGTTTTGCATATACGTAAATATAAACATGATTTGAATACAATTACAGTTCTTAATTAGGATACAAACAAAATAAATAAAGAACTATATAGTTTAAACATTAATAAGGTTAAAAGCTTATCAAAATTGATTTTAATTTTTGCTAAAACAGGACAAAAAAAGATTAATGAATGGTTGACATTTTTAAAAGGGTTTTGATATTAACAGAAAGTGGCTTTTAGTTTGGCTAAAACAAAAAATTTAGGCAGCTGTTACAGCCCTATCAATAAAAACTGCTCAAATATCTTCTAATTCACAAATTAACTAAAACGTCAATCAGAAGTTAGTTCACGAATTAAAATTTCATATCAATAAAAATATGAACTGCTAATCCACGTTAAGTAAAAAAACTTAACGAAAATCTACTACAATCAACAAGAACTCAGCTCTTTCCAAAGACTATTTATGGAACTGCACATACACTTTCTCACTAAATGTGAACTTTCGCACATACACTCTCTCATTTGAGGCTGTAGATGGAATGTGTGTCACAAGCGTCTGTTTCTTTTTATCTCTAGTTTTTGGCAACAATGACACAAGTATTTTTAACTTAATTACTCGTTTAATGTACCTACTTTGGTGAGTTAGTTTAATGATATGAATTTTGATTTATGGATATGATTTGACACTTAACTCACTGATTAAAGATAATTTGTGTTTCATTTACGTTTATGAATACCGGGGTAATATTGTAAAAAAGATTAACAAAAAATTGGCTTTTAGTTTAGCTAAAACAAAAATTTAAATAGTTAAAACTTTAAAAGTGGTTGAAAGATTAACAAACATATTGGCTTTTAGTTTGGCTAAAACGAAAAATAATGAACATGTATACATGTATGTAGTTGATATAGGAAGCAAATGACTTTTAGTTTAGTGAAAACGAAATTAAAAATAAAAACAATTTAGAAGTTTTGAATTAATTATAATAATAATAAATGCTAGCTCAAAAACATGACAAATTCGTATTTAAATCTCATAATAATTATTGGAATTCAGAAATGATCATTTCTCTATACCATGTTGCCTTTTCAAGATAATGAAACAAGTTGTTCCAATTTTCACCATTTAAAATAATTAAAGTTTGTTCCATAGTAAGATTTAACTTCCCAAAGTAATTAAGTCTTAATTCTTTGTAAATTGGACAGATTGACAAAAAGTGAAAGGTATCTTCTTTTGAATTTAAGTTACACAAGGTGCAATGGTTTGTGGATGAACTCTTGTATGGTGAACCGTTTAAATTAAGCTGTTCACTTCTTGCTTTGCAGATTAGTGAAATCGCACTGTATTCATCGCTAAAGTAATTAATGGCAAGGTCATGATTTAGATTGGGGTATATGATTCTATTAATGGAAGATGCTTTTTGCTGCAGGTTTTCATTCCGCTGAAAGATATCAACTGCCTGTAATAAGGTATATAATTGTTCTTTAAGTAAGCTTAAATTGGTATACTGTACGTTTAGTTCAGTACCGCACTTCAACGCCCAAGATTCCCATTCTCTAATCCACTCTACTTTGCTTTCAAAACAGTACTTAGCAATTTTAAGTTGGATTCTATTGGGAGTATATTCAAATATTTTCAAGATGTAGTCGAAGTGGAGCTTTAGTGTGTGGATAAATAGAGTTGGTAGACCTGTTTCCAGCAACAAAACATAGTTGGGTGTGTTTGTGGGTAGGTAAATAGTCAGGTCAAATGGTAGTTTGAAGTGGAAAGTTCTGGTGTAATTATTTTCTGTGGCCCCCTTTATGTTTTTGGGGTCGCTGAACACGAATCTGAAGTTGTCCAACAAAATTTTTCACGGCAAATATGAGAATTCGTCAAAAAACATCGAAAGTTTCGACAGTTTTTGTCTTTTTTCCTTATTGCTCAAAAATTATTTTTCTTTTGCAAAAAGCGCTTATGCAAAAATAAAGACAATAAGATTACCTACAATCTAAGTTCATATCATTTTTTTGTACGACTTACGGTTTCTGCGGAAACAGTCGTTGAAAAACAGCCAAAAATCCGTCATTTTTAAAAAATTGCATAAACGATTATTCTTTGTATTGTTTTCTTCATTACATCAAAAGTAGGCCATGAGTTATTATGTTATTTGCATTTTCTAATTGTAGTTGTCTAAAAGTATTATATTGCAGTGGTTAAGTGTCTACGTTTCAGTATTCCAAACAGTCAAAATGTCCTTTCAAAAGTGTTTTATTTGTGACAAAGATTGGAGTATAGTGCAGTGAAAGTGGTGAATGAAAAAGCAATTGAAACGCTTCTTCAAGCCAGCAAGAAGAGAAAAGACGGAAAGGGAGCTTTTTGAGCAGGTAAGAAATCAGTGAAAGTGCATACAACCTGCCAAAAAAGCTATATAAATGGTAAATGGTAGGTAGAAATGGTGACTAGAGCGTAACACTCGCTCTTTGCCCAATAAGCACTGGATTGCGCCGTTTTGATACCATAACTCGTTTGACCTGTGTATGAAAGCAGTCTAAAGTGAGGATTTGCAGGTTTATTCTCTGAGGGGCTTATTCCTCAGGTGTCCCGTTTCCTGGGTTGGATGTGAGATTTCCTCCAGTGCGGTGGAGATCATCTTTCCCAAGAAACCAGAAAAGCGTTCCTTGCTTTGAAATAGGATGGCTGTGAAGTATGGTTGAGGTACCTTGTGAGTCAGTACAAAAGACAGGAGTTGGGTCATAGGACACTCGATTGGATCGCATCTTGATTAGATCGCATCTCACCCGAGCTTGCTACATTATGCCGAGCTCGGTAGGTTGTAAAATAGCAACGAAGCGCGAGTGATCCGACCGTGTGATCATCATTGCCATTGAGCATCATGAAGCCCCGCAGAAACCCGGGTTTCTATTACTCACGGTCTTTGGATCTGGGGGGGAACATGATGCAGAACGCAACCGATTTTCGTCTCAGATCCATTTCGTGGCGTTTAAAAAAGAGATCAAGTCTTGGATGTTAATTTCGGAAAGTTCTTTAGGTCCTCATTGTGCCTCTCATTCCGGCTAGAGCTGAACATTTACACAAAAAATGAAGGACTGTTTCCTTTTCTTGCTGGTCTCCACAGCTGTGACAGTGAGTATTGTAAAGAATACCCAGCCTCGCCGCATGTTCTCCAATTGACCAGTGTCCAGTGCAGGTTGCTATGGCCCTGGCTATGTCCCGCTTGGGTCTACACATGAGATCAATTGTTCGGGATTTATTAAAGGCGGACTAGATCGTTCTGGATATTTTGCAGTTGGTTAAACTGCTCCACCTAAGATTGGATTCCTTAAGGAAAATTGACAATATATTGCCCTTCACAACTCCAAGGGGAATGTTGACTCTTTCCGCAAGTGAGATGTGAAGGGCTGATCCTTGCCTGGCTAGTTCATCTGCCTGTTCATTTCCCTCAATGCCACTTTGACCAGGAACCCAGATAAGAGTGACCTTGAGGTTAATATTTAGACTTGCGAGCTCATCATTAGCCGAATCAATGGCTTTACAGACGCCTGACTGTGTGTAAGGATGGTTGTATTACTATTTTGGTTTGGTATCTTGCAGGCCTCCCTATAATTGCCAGTATTTCAGCATGAAATACACTAGCAAAATTCGGTAGCCGAAATGATTTAGAGATGTTGAAAGACTCAGAGAAGACTCCTGAGCCAACAACGCACTCCATCTTTGAGCCATCAGTATTGATAGTTGTGTCTAAGTCTCTCATCACGGCGGCGTCATCATCCCAGTCCCCTCTGGGTGGGAATAAGACTTTAAAATCTTTACTGAGGCTCATTGTAGGAGCATAGTAGTCAGTGGAAGTCGAAAATATATCAGTGGGAATCAAATTTGTGATATTGCTGTGACCATAAGGCTAAGCAACCAAGAATTTGATTCTTTAAGTCTTAAGGCACTGCAAGATACAAAATATTTTATGTGTAGATGTGTAGAAGTGGTAGGAGGTGCAGAAAACGCTTAAGGCATCCGTCTTTTTGAGTTTGTCGATGTTATTTGCCTTGTTAAGTGCGGGCCACCAGACAATCGAACCATATGTTAGATCGGCTTTACCACTGCAGTATACGTCCATAAGATAATCTTCACTGCACCATACTCCAATCTTTGTCACAAATAAAACACTTTTGAATGGACATTTTGACTGTTTGGAATACTGAAACTTAGACACTTAACCACTGCAATATAATACTTTTAGACAACTACAATTAGAAAATGCAAATAATATAATAACTCATGGCCTACTTTTCATGTAATGAAGAAAACAATACAAAAAATAATCGTTTATGCAATTTTTTAAAAATGACGGATTTTTGGCTGTTTTTCAACGACTGTTTCCGCAGAAATCATAAGTCGTACAAAAAAATGATATGAACTTAGATTGTAGGTAACCTTATTATCTTTATTTTTGCAAAAGCACTTTTTGCAAAAGAAAAATAATTTTTGAGCAATAAGGAAAAAAGACGAAAATTGTCGAAATTGTCGACGTTTTTTGACGAATTCTCATATTTGCCGTGAAAAATTTTGTTGGACAACTTTAGATTCGTGTTCAGCGACCCCAAAAACATAAAGGGGGCCACTGAAAATAATTACACCAGAACTTTCCACTTCAAGTCCATTTTGAACACCATTTGACTAGACTAAAAACAGTCTTTTAAGAAAGAAACGTTGGAGTTTTTCCACTTCCTCATATGAGTAATATCCCCATGTTTGGCAGCTATAACACATCACGGAACGCATCACGGACTCGAAAACTTTATATTTAGCTGAGGTTGGAACTTCGTTCCGGTTGATAATATCTTTCCATGATGCGTTAATCATAGTTTTTGCTGCGTTTAATTTTTGATCGAGATGGGTGGACATTTTCATATTTGGTGTCAAAAGGATTCCAAGATATTTGTACTCTGTTGCTATTTCAATAACATCACCCTTAAAAAACCACTTTTCACTAGGCTTAAGTTTTGATTGGATTTTCCTCACAATCATAACTTTTGATTTTTCAAGGTTAACTGTTAAATTCCACATTTTACAAAAATCTACAAGTTTATTTATCATGAGTTGTAAGCTTTGCGGTGATTCAGCCAAAAGCACAATATCGTCTGCATACATCAGGACTTTTATATTTAATCCGGCAAATCTTACTCCAGCAGGAAGAGTTATCGAAATGTCATCTAGAAATATTGCAAAGAGGACTGCATTTAATAGGCAACCTTGTTTAACACCAGATGTTGTCTCAAACCATTTCGACATATTTTTTCCATCCCAAACTGATGATCTAGTATTTGTATACATATTTTTCAGGACTGTAAGCAGTTTCGTCGACATTCCTTTCTGCGATAGCTTGTAAAACAAAGCTTGACGGTCTATCGAGTCGAATGCTGCTTTAAAGTCCACAAAAAATATGTACAAACTCTTGTTCTGCCTCATAGCCCAGGAAAAATGTACAAATAAATTGCCAATCTGCGGAAAAATTCCAAGTGAAGATTTTTGAATGCAATTATCTTTATTTGTGCCTAAGGAATACGCATGCGAAAGTCTACAAACGAAACTGGCTTGCGTTAAAAGTTATTCAAGGTTAAATGTCGAAAATACCGGTTTTCCACGTATAACTTTGAAACGGTACGATGTATTAAAAAGTAATGCATACAAAACTTGTAGATAATATGATTATCTACAAGAAATGTTAAAACACTTTTTTGTCTCTGACTGATGGTTAAGAAGATATCGGTGTTTCAAAAAACGTAAATTGACGAAAATATCCCTTTTTTGCGTTTAACTCAGAAATGGTGAGTGTTATTGAAAACATTTATAGGCAAAGTTTGTATACTATGTTACCCTCTATTAAAAAAAAAAATTAAATTTTTTCTAAGAGTAATAATTTTAAAGATATAATTATTTGAAAAATTTCGTCAAAAACCTGAAATTCCAGACTTTTGCTTTTAAATCTTAAATAACGAAATTTTCATAAAATAATTTATGTTCAGTTTATAGACTATAATGTAATCTACAAAAAATATTAACACACTTTTTTCCACACGAGTGACCAGTAACAAGATATTGCTACTTCAAAAAGGTTAAGTATTGAAAATAAGGATTTTTCGCTTACCACTCTTAAACGGTATATGTAAGAAATTTTATTTTTACACAGTTTGTAGGTTATTTACCTTTCTACAAGAAAATAAAAAAAAAAAATTTTTGTTTGCGGTTATTTAAAAGATATAATATTTTATATAAAATGCACAAAAGTCAAAAATAACGGTATTTTGCGGTTTTCTCTTAAATGGTGAAGTTTTTGAAAAATAATTTATACTTTTTGTATAAACAATAATATTTTCTATAAGAAATCTTATGAAAACTTTTTCGATATAAGGCCCCAAAAAAAAGATATTGAGACTTCAAAAAGTATCGATTTTCGAAAATGCTGGTTTTTCCGGCCCAAAATGATTCGCCCAGCGACATAAAATAATAATAGGGTTTTTAGAGAGACATAGTACAAACATTTTTTCATACTGAGGGGGGGGTCTATCTCCCCCCAATTAACCGGGAGGAGCAATTTTCTGAAAATAGTACTAAAATTAAAAAAAAAAATTTAAGCAAATGGCAACACTTAAAATAAAGTACTATATTTTTTTGAGATTTTCAAGTTTGTTCTTTAATTATTTTTTCAAAATAAGTTATTCCTGCCAATAGTTTTCGAAAAAAATACCTTCAAACCCAACATTAAAAAAACAACTGAAAAAAATTATAAAGGTACTGTTCTTTTTTCAAAATATGAAATCAGGAATTATGTTAGTTTCTATTATACACTTTTCCTGTAATTTTTAAATGAACACTGAAAACCAGATGGTTTTATGCCATCTAGTTTTCGAGAAAATTGTAAACTAAGAAAACTATTTTTTTATTATATGTTTTTTTGGTAGTATATCTAGGAAAAATGCATTACCACTTCGGGAAAATTCCAAGTTAAAATTTTTAAGTGCAATTATCTTTAAATTACCATAAAGAATACTCGTGCAAAAGTCTACACACGAATCTGGCTTGCGATAAAAGTTATTCAAGGTCAAACGCCAGCAGAATCTTCTTTTAGAACATAACCTTTTTTTTTGGATAGTATCAAAGAAAAAATTCATTTCCACTTGAGGAAAATTCCAAGTTAAATGCTCTAAAAGAAGATTCTGCTGACGTTTGACCTTGAATAACTTTTAGCGCAAGCCAGACTCGTGTGTAGACTTTTGCACGAGTATTCCTTATGGTAATTTAAAGATAATTGCACTTAAAAATTTTAACTTGGAATTTTCCCGAAGTGGTAATGCATTTTTCCTAGATATACTACCAAAAAAACATATAATAAAAAAAATAGTTTTCTTAGTTTATAATTTTCTCGAAAACTAGATGGCATAAAACCATCTGGTTTTCAGTGTTCATTTAAAAATTACAGGAAAAGTGTATAATAGAAACTAACATAATTCCTGATTTCATATTTTGAAAAAAGAACAGTACCTTTATAATTTTTTTCAGTTGTTTTTTTAATGTTGGGTTTGAAGGTATTTTTTTCTAAAACTATTGGCAGGAATAACTTATTTTGAAAAAATAATTAAAGAACAAACTTGAAAATCTCAAAAAATATAGTACTTTATTTTAAGTGTTGCCATTTGCTTAAATTTTTTTTTTTTAATTTTAGTACTATTTTCAGAAAATTGCTCCTCCCGGTTAATTGGGGGGAGATAGACCCCCCCCTCAGTATGAAAAAATGTTTGTACTATGTCTCTCTAAAAAACCCTATTATTATTTTATGTCGCTGGGCGAATCATTTTGGGCCGGAAAAACCAGCATTTTCGAAAATCGATACTTTTTGAAGTCTCAATATCTTTTTTTTGGGGCCTTATATCGAAAAAGTTTTCATAAGATTTCTTATAGAGAATATTATTGTTTATACAAAAAGTATAAATTATTTTTCAAAAACTTCACCATTTAAGAGAAAACCGCAAAATACCGTTATTTTTGACTTTTGTGCATTTTATATAAAATATTATATCTTTTAAATAACCGCAAACAAAAATTTTTTTTTTTTATTTTCTTGTAGAAAGGTAAATAACCTACAAACTGTGTAAAAATAAAATTTCTTACATATACCGTTTAAGAGTGGTAAGCGAAAAATCCTTATTTTCAATACTTAACCTTTTTGAAGTAGCAATATCTTGTTACTGGTCACTCGTGTGGAAAAAAGTGTGTTAATATTTTTTGTAGATTACATTATAGTCTATAAACTGAACATAAATTATTTTATGAAAATTTCGTTATTTAAGATTTAAAAGCAAAAGTCTGGAATTTCAGGTTTTTGACGAAATTTTTCAAATAATTATATCTTTAAAATTATTACTCTTAGAAAAAATTTAATTTTTTTTTTAATAGAGGGTAACATAGTATACAAACTTTGCCTATAAATGTTTTCAATAACACTCACCATTTCTGAGTTATACGCAAAAAAGGGATATTTTCGTCAATTTACGTTTTTTGAAACACCGATATCTTCTTAACCATCGGTCAGAGAAAAAAAAGTGTTTTAACATTTCTTGTAGATAATCATATTATCTACAAGTTTTGTATGCATTACTTTTTAATACATCGTACCGTTTCAAAGTTATACGTGGAAAACCAGTATTTTCGACATTTAACCTTGAATAACTTTTAACGCATGCCAGTTTCGTTTGTAGACTTTCGCATGCGTATTCCTTAGGCACAAATAAAGATAATTGCATTCAAAAATCTTCACTTGGAATTTTTCCGCAGCGAAAGTACATTTTTCCTGGGCTACTCAAGAAATACTGCGATAATGATGTTAGTGTGAAAATGTTATCGATTGTGGAGTACCCTTTACGAAAATCAGATTGGTATTCACTCAACACTTCATTTTCTTCCAGCCAATCACTTATACGTCCTAGGAGGATAGATGCGAATAATTTTGCGACGGAGTTCATAAAGGATATCCCCCTATAGTTACTCGCTATGTTTACATCGCCTTTTTTATAAACTGGGTAGACCAGCGAATCTTGAAAAGCTTGGGGAACTGTACCTGTTTTGAAAATGTTGTTAAAAAGTTGGAGCATTTTGTGTACAAAATCTAAAGGGGCGTTTTTATAAAATTCGTTAGAGATTCTATCAGGGCCTGGCGCTTTCTTATTTGCCGCGTTGTATAGTGCAGTTTTGATTTCTATTATTGTGATTGGGCTATCAAGTCTCTGATTTGTTATTAAGGGCTCTGCATAGGAAAAATTATTTGAGATCGGTCCTGGATTTAAAAGAGTTTTAAAGTACTCAGCTAGACAAGAAGCTTTCAAACTTGTTCCACATATTAAATTGGATCCTTTGAGTTGTTTTATATTGTTCCAAAAATGTTTACTGTTTTTAATATTTGAAAGTTGTAGAGCTATGGATCTGTAGTATTCTTGGCGTTTGGTCTTACACAATTCCTTGTAGATTTTGTTTGCTGAAATATATTGATTTAAAGGCTGTGTTTCGTTGAGGTTTTGGTGGTTTTTAACCTTTTTTAAAAGAACGAAAGACTTTTTTTTTGCCAAATAACAATCGTTATCAAACCATTTCTGTTTGAAGGTGCCTAATTTCTTGTTGGCTCTTAAAGGATTTGCAGCTATTATACAATTACTGAGCGAGTCTAATTCAGCATTGGCATCAAAAACTACCATACTATTTCTTATTTTCTGAACTTCTATGGACATTTTTGTTTGGTAATGATTTTTATGGCTTTCATTCCCCAAAAGTTTGAGTGGTAGAGTTAATTCAGAATAATTTGAATGTGTGATGTTACCACGTGTAAACTGCAAAAGTAAGGGCATGTGATCGGAAAAAATCTGTGATTCAACTTTGAAAGATGAAATAATACTCCTCCAATCGTGTGATACGGCACAAAGATCAATTACTGACTTTCCCGCTCCTCCTATAAAAGTATATTCTCCGTTTAGATCGTGCTTGGTGCATCCATTAAGGATAAAGAGATCATGCTCCTGGCACAGTTCTAAAAGTTCTAAAAAGAACGGATTTCAAGAATTTCTGAAGATGTGAACGTGGGATGAGCATTTACAGGTATTATTTGCTGTGACCCTACTCGAGCGTTGACATCTCCTATTAGGAGAACATTTTGGCAAACAGAGCTGTTTAAAAGGTCTTGCAGTGTGTAAAAGTCATTTTCCCAATTATTACAATTTAAGTACACTGGTACTATGTGATAAACTGAATTTTTAATGAACAATTTTACGCAAAGTATGCTGTTGACTTCTACAAAAGAAGCGTTAATTTTTTCGGTTTTAATACCATACAAAAGTCCGCCACTCGCTCTTCCAAAATTTGATGAACGTATTGCTGATACCCAACGTAACTTAAATCCGGGGAAGTATTTTGTATAATAAATTCGGAGTATTTGCTGAACTGATCAAATACAGGTGGCTCACAAAATTTCAACTCTTTAGCATTAGAAGTTCCCAAGATATAGGACTTCAAAAATCGCAAAAACCATAACTGACTGACTCACTGACAGATCATCAAAATTACGGAGCACTTTCCGACATCGTAGAAACTTGAAATTTCGCACAACGGTAGGCCTTGTGGTACATACAAAGGAAAAAATTGAAAATCTGCAATTTTCTATTCAGGGGGCGTGGCATATGGAGCCTTTCCGATTGTTGTAGAACAATAAAAATTGGTAAGTTGGTAGGGTTTGAGGTACTTCTTATAAATCATATGGAGATCTTCCGATTGTTGTAGAACGATGAAAATTGGTGGGTCGGTAGGGCTTAATGTACTTAGAAAGAAAAAATTGAAAAATTGGAATTTTGCATTCAGGGGGCGTGGTATCCACCCACATTCTTAAAAATTCTTAAAAATTATATGGAGCACTTCCGATTGTTGTAGAACGATGAAAATTGATAGGTCGGTAGGCCTTGAAGTAATTAGAAGAAAAAAATCGAAAAATTGGAAGTTTCAGTTCAGGGGGCGTGGCATACACCCACATTCTTAAAAATTCTTATAAACTATATAAAGCACTTCTGATTGTTGTAGAACGATGAAAAAAATTGAAAAATTGGAATTTTGCATTCAGGGGGCGTGGCATCCACCCACATTCTTAAAAATTCTTATAAATTATATGGAGCACTTCCGATTGTTGTAGAACGATGAAAATTGGGAAGTTGGTAGCACTTGAAGTACTTAGAAAGGAAACAAATCGAAAATTTGGAATTGTCCATTCAGGGGGGGGGGGGGGGGGGTGCCATCCACCCACTTTATCAGAATTGCTATTATTTGTATGGAGCACTTTCGGTTATCGTAGAATTATGAAACTTTGTAGAGCGGTAGGGCTTGACTTTCACCTGGCAAAATAAATCTTTGCAAAAAGGAGTGAAATCACAACAAAAACATAAATGTTAAAAAAGGAGCCAAGTTCTTATGTGTACAAGAAACCTGTGCGTAAAAAGTCAGCCAAAAAAAGTAATGAGATCTAAAACATATGCCAAGTTTTAAGTTCATGAAGTTTAATATCAAATATCTTAAGTAGAGTAATATCGAAACCATTCCAAATCATGACAGAAATTTGGTCATTAATGATTACTGATTAAAATTTGGTGGATTAACTTGGAAAACTTGACCAGTGAACCTACCAAATTTTAATCAGTAATCATCAAATTAAGATTTGGAATGGTTTCGATATTACTCTACTTAAGATATTTGATATTAAACTTCCTGAACTTAAAACTTGGCATATATTTTAGATCTCATTACTTTTTTTGGCTGACTTTTTACGCACAGGTTTCTTGTACACATAAGAACTTGGCTCCTTTTTTAACATTTATATTTTTGTTGTGATATACTTTTCTGCGAATATCTCAAAGATGAGGTGCCAAAAATTGCCCACAATCTAGAATCTTGAACCATTTATTAAAAATTTTCTGGGGCTGCATGACTAATGTACCAATGTTGAAAAATACTCACGTGACTTTCCAAAAATTGATTTATCATAAATTAAAACAATTTTACCATCAAATAGTTTTACATAAAACAAAAATTTATATTTCTTTATTTTTACAAAATTTACAAAAAAAATATTGTATATTCAAGTTCATCACTTAATTTACAAATTGTGCTTTGCCCTGTAGACACCCTTTGGGTCGTATTTCTTAATCAAGTTATCAAAATCTTTGGGTGTATTTTTGCGCAAATGTTCAACAACTTTATTAGCATTTTTCTTTTGAACTGCAGTACACTTGGAACAATCACTAGCCAAAGCATCAGGAAGAAGTTCTATAAAAATAAAACAGAAAAGAAAATATTAAAATCAATAATTAAATTTATGTTTTTGAAATGCAAATATATGCTTAGGTAATGCATTTAAATATGTATGTACATGTTAATCTCTGGCAAACATTCATTAGCTATAACTTTCGAGTGCAAATATGATTTTGAAAACTGCAAATGGTAAATTTAATGGAAGAACACACTATTTTATATTGACAAAGATCGATGAATAAATTAAGAATATATATAGAGACATTCATAGATTTATGGAAATAATAAAGTACTATTAAATGTTAAAACATCACCAAAGCTTAATTTTCATTCTCGAACAATAGTTTATGCATAAAATATAAAAATAAAATAAGTTTAAATGTGAAAATATAAACCACAAAAGAGAATAAAATAAAATGACATTTATATGCAAATAATTGGTATCGATAAATTTCCTTTTGGCTTGGTATGAAAATATTTTTTTTCTTATATTTTATTTTATAAATAGCTTAAAGGTTTTTATACTCGAATACATATTGATTATTCTGCCAGAATGATTAAGTTGAATTTGCAATTAAAAACTTGCAGCAATGGAGTATAAATATCAACTCATCAAGCCAGGGTTTTATCAAATTATCATAAAAAATCATGAAAGCAATATATAGATTCAGCGGGGAGAGTTTGACTGGTATAAAAGCATGAAACTGTCTTTGTATACCACAAGTTAAAAAAAAAATACATTTTGCAATATAAGTATTTGTTGATTATTTTCATATGTAACTATTTTCTTGGCCACTTATTGGTATAAACTGGTCTAAGCATACAAAAAGCATACGTTTTAAAATCAGAGTAGAGATTAAAATCACATAATGATGAAGGGAATTAAGTTGAATCGGTCCCTGTGTATTCGGTATTCTCTTTGTGCGCCAGGCAAACTTATACCAATCAATGGTTGAATACAAAAATGCGTTGGATTTGTTGGCCTTCAGTTGAATAGTAATAGAAATCATTAAGAAATCTCAACATTTCTTCGATAAAAATTTGTATAAAATAATAAATAAATTTGGTGGAGAACCAGTACCTAGCGACTTACAACTGTCAACCATTCCTGTGTGCGTGTTGTTGGCAGGATTGGAGGGGACCAAAATTTTTTGCCGAGTCCGAACGGCTGGATAAGAAGCACTTTTTCATGACAAGTATACTCTTGGAGGATTTTTCAGTTCCTCGCAAGAAGCAGTACCTCGGGAAAAATAATTGGTATAAACTGGTCTAAGCACACAAAAGCATTAGTTTTAACCTCAAATTTAATAATAAGACCAAGAAAATAGGAACAAAATGTTTTTTTTTGGTCTCTGCCTATTCGGTATTCGCTATATGCGTTTAGGCAAGCTTATATCAATCAATGGATTAATACAAAAATATGGAAGTTTGCTGGTCTTCAGTTGAAAATGAACAGAAAACATTAGGAAATCTCAGCATTTCTTTGATCAACAATTGGTATAAAGTGGTCTAAACACACAAAAAGCATTAGTTTTAACTTTTTTTTTTACACTTCAGATTCTTAGTTGTAGTGAGCTTAGAGCAAGCTGCCACCTACAATCAAAGGCTCATCATAAGCGCATGTGTTAGTGGTTAATAAAAAGGCAATCTAACACATGCATAATAATATACAAATAAATACACAAAATTAAACAAAAAAATAAATATACATACATAATTAAACAAAATACAAGGTATTTAAGTCATAGTTACAAGAAGTTAAAACAATCACGACCGTGGAGCACTGGTTTGAAATTCTTTCTTTAATCCCATCTTACTTATGTTAAAATCAACAGAGGAGCCGTTTAAATTAAAAATCTTGCACATGCGGTTAAGAGGCTCATTTATACCGTAGTTAGTTCTATGGAAATTAACGTGTAAAAGTTCAAATCTTCGCAGATGGTGCGATCCTCCGCGGTAATTTATGCCTATACAGGCTAACAAATCAGGAGCATCAATTTGACCATTTATAAGTTGGTGAAGAAATATTAGATCATTATTAACCCGCCTTTGATATAAGGTTTGAACCTGCAGTAGCTGGATCCTGTGTTCATACGGTGGAAGGTTGAATGGATCAGCCCAAGGAAGACCTTTCAGAGCAAAGCGTATGAATTTATGTTGTATTGATTCAATACGACTTTTATGAATTTCATAAAAGGGAGACCATACTTGAGAAGCGTATTCTAGATGAGGTCGTACATAACATTTGTACAAAGAAAGAGTAACGTACGGATCGTCAAATTCCTTTGCCCAACGTTTTATAAACCCAAGCATAGAGCTTGCTTTATTAACAATGAAGTTAATGTGTTCAGTGAATTCTAGATTTGAACTAAAGTTAACACCTAAGTCCTTGAAACTAAAGACTCGACAGAGTTTGTGTTGTGAAATAGAATAATTAAAAGCATTTGCAAGTCGCTTTTTTGAGAAAGTAATTGTTTGACATTTGGCAGGGTTAAGAGAAAGACCGTTTTTATCACACCAAGTAGCGAAACTGTCAATATCAGCTTGCAAAAGAAAGCGGTCTTGGTTAGCCTTTATCGTCTTAAAAATTTTCATATCATCAGCAAATATAAGAATATCACTTGAACGTATACAAGAAACAACATCATTTATAGCAAGAATAAATAGATATGGGCCTAGATGACTTCCCTGGGGCACACCGGAGTGAGCCTTGAATGAGTTTGAAAGGCAGTTTCTAAATTTTACCTGGTAGAATCTATTTTCAAGGTATGATTTTATCCAGGAGATAAAAAATGTTGGAAATC
Organism: Dasysyrphus tricinctus; assembly: GCA_963921185.1. Lineage (NCBI taxonomy): Eukaryota > Metazoa > Arthropoda > Insecta > Diptera > Syrphidae > Dasysyrphus > Dasysyrphus tricinctus. The sequence continues at coordinate 41,114,885 of OY992531.1, read as the reverse complement.
CTAAAGATTTTAGCTTGAAGATAATAATGTTGTGACTAAGTTGGTCGAACGCTTTAGAGAAATCAGTATATATACAATCCATTTCATTTCCATTTTCTAACGCATTAGAACATTTATGTAAGAATGTAAGGAGGTTTGTTACTGTTGATTTTCTTCTCACAAACCCATGCTGTTGTTCACAAATTAAATTCTTGGTATGGAATGCTAAAGTCTCACACACAACTTGTTCAAAGAGCTTTGGAATACATGACAGTTTGGATATAGGCCTATAATTCGAAATATCAGTTTTATCACCTTTTTTAAAAACTGGAGTTAGAAATGAAGTTTTCCATAAACAGGGAAATTTCCCTGATTTAATAGAAAACTCAAACAAACATTGAAGAGGTTCAGCCAGTATATGTCTACACTTTTTCAATAATATTGGGGGGATTCCATCTGGACCAGATGAGAAATCATCATTTAACAACGAGAGAAAGTCTAAGACAGTACTCTTGTGCACAGCGAAATTATTACAATTCGTTTGGGCATAAGAGTGTAAATTTCTGAAATACTCTTCATCAATATCGAAAGGTGTGTCCACAAAAGAGTTACGAAAATTATTCGCAAAGGCGTTGCAAATATCAATAGTTTCTTTTAACACACAATTTTCATATATGAAATTTGCGGGGTAGCCATCTGAGTTTTTCTTCGAGTTTACAAACTTCCAAAATGCTTTCGGGTCTTCTTTAAGAGATCTTCCCATTTCGTATACATGATTAGTGTATAGAGATTTTGAAAGAGATTTAAATTCTTCGAAAAGGGCAATGTAAGAGTTATGGTCAACTGAAGAAAGAGTTTTTAAATATACTTTCCATGCTCTATTTCTTTTATTTCGGAGTGACCTTAACTCTTTCGTATACCATGAGTGGCAAAAGTTCGTATTTTGTAATATTTTTATAGGGATAGTATTATTTATGCAATTATTAAGTATAGTATTAAAGTTATTAACTGCTTCGTTAATATTACTAGATACTGATATACTATCAATACTAGATCTAGCTAATTCTTCTGAGAGCAACTGAAAGTTTGCCTTTCTGAAGTCAAAAGTATATGAGCGATCATAAGCGTTGCTATTTTTTATAATATGACTGCTCAAGTCAAGAACTATATCCAAAGGAGGATGATAACTTCAAATCAAAGATCAAGAAAATAGGAACAAAATGGTTTTCTCCATACCTGTCTATTTGGTATTCGCTATATGCATTAGGCAGCTTATACCATGCAATGGTTCAATACAAAAATACGTGGGATTTGTTGGTCTTCAGTTAAATACTAACAGAAAACATTAGGAAATCTCAAAATTTCTTTGATCAAAAATTGGTATAAACTGGTCTAAGCACACGAAAGCATTAGTTTCAACTTCAAATTTAATATTAAAACCAAGAAAATAGGAACATACAATTTTCTTGGTCCCTGCTCACTTCGTATTCTCTATATATGCGTTAGGCAAGCTTATACCAATCAATGGATGAATACAAATATATGTGGAGTATGCTGGTCTTCAGTTGAAAACAAACTGGAAACATTAGGAAATCTTAGAATTTTTTTTTATCTTCAATTGGTATAAACTGGTATAAACCATAAGAAGCATATGTTTTAACTTCAAATTTAATATTAAGACCAAGAAAAAAGGAACAAAATGTTTTTCTCCTATTTGTCGATCACTATATGCCTTAGGCAAGCTTATACCAATCAATGGATAAATACAAAAGAACGTGGAATTTGTTGGTCTTTAGTAGAATAGTATCAGAAAAAATTTATTAAATCTCAACATTACTTTGCCTAGCAATAATTGGTATAAACTGGTCTTAGCACACAAAAAGCATATGTTTTAACTTTTAATTCGTTATTCAGATCAGCAAAACAAGATCAAAATGGTTTTCTTGGGGTCTGCCTATTTGGTATTCGCTATATGCTTTGGGTGGAGTTTATACCAATCAATGGATACACAATGAAAAATATGTATATTTTTTAAGAATTTCACTATAGAAAGATATCTGTGTCTGACCAGTTGTTGAAACTTGCTGACTTTTTAAGGCTTATTTCTGACCATTTAGATGGCAAACTAGTGAGGATCCCATTTATACTATTGAATATACGTTTTATACTATTGAATATTACGTTCAAGGGTCTTATTCTTAATACGTTTGTTTGAGGCATAGGCATGCTTAAAACCGAAAATACTATTTTCAATATATTTTGTATGACTCGCACAGTAAGCCAAATTTGACAATTTTACTCTTAGAACTTTTTGTTCAAAATTAAATTTCCTGTTGAAATTGATGGTTTAGAAATTTCATAAAAACTTTTTGCAACAAAAGTAAGCAAAAACTAACAAAGCACAAAAAAAAACAAAAATCCAAAATTTCTATTTTATTTAATAAAAAATAGAAGTTCAGGCAAAAACTCCGAAAAAAATTATAAGAAATGGTAAACTTTGAATGGTTATATTATCTCTCCTAGAAAAATACGCGCAATCTAGTAAAAAGATTAGAATTCTTCGATTATTGTTGGTTGGTTGTCTTTTCACTTCTTTTACTAAATCTTTTTCATAAAGTTTCTTAAACCATCTATTTCGATAAGAATCTAAATTTTGAACAAACAGTTTTAATTGCAAAACTGTCAAATTTGGCTTCATTTATGAACTATACCAAAAACTGTATCTATCTGTTTTCGATAAAAATCTTTTACAATGTTTTAAAATCAACTTAGCAGAATAGATTCTATAATATTTTAAGGACTTCACTTACAAAAAAAAAAAAAATAAATAAACAATTTTAAGTTGAAAATAATTCTACTAGCTTCCACTATAATAAATCTTTGTTTTCCAAAATAACCACATTTCAAAATAATATAAATTTAAAACTTTGTCCAAAAATTACTTCATAATATTAATTTTTTTCTCGAAATTTTATTGTTTTACTCAGTGTATCTCATATCGTCATATTGTTAAAATATTTATTTTTGAAGTGGAGTATTATTATTATTTTCACTATGAGAAAACACCGTAAATTATGCAAAAGTTTGCAAATTGTTAACTTGTCCATAGTAATGAAATAGAATAATAATTTTTAATGAGATTCTCATAATATCTATACATGAATAATCGAATACCAAAACGAATTGTACAACCTTCGTTTTTGTTGGCAAACAAAGAATAAATATAGTATTAAATCAGAGTTGCAGCAGAAATAAATCCTTGAAATAATATCCCCTAAAGGATAAAAGTACACCATATTAATTTGCTCTGTTTCAACTTCATAGCGCAAGTTCGACTTTAATGACCATATCGAAAAAAATAATACACATTATGTAATGTAGGTATAGGGTCTTCCAACAAGAGGTTTAATTTTAGGTTTCTTATACAATATTGTTTTCTACAGAAAAAAACTATATTTACACATAACGATGAGGCTGTAGCTGTAACTAAAGTTTGAAAATCTGTCAATAAAAAAAGTACAAATATAGTTTACGGGAGCGGTAGGATATTCCGCAAATCAAAATCTCTAATAACGAAATCTCGCAACACAAAATCACGCTTTTAACAATTTCGCATTCACATCTCGCAAATTTCAACAAAAATCTCGCAAACTTAAATCTCGCAAGCCAAAATCTCGCAAATTCGAATCTCACAACAACGTATTGCTGCGGGTTTCGCGTTGAAAAGTAAAAATTCTGCAAATGAAAACTAAAAACTGGAAAACGAAATACATGCTTTTTTTCAATTTTTGTTGTTAAAAATTATTTAATTATTTTTGAAACTAAGAAATAATTTCTTCAGTAAAAAAAATTAACTATGTTTTTAGAAAAAATAAAAAGTTTATTTTTTATTTTTGCCAAACTAAATAAATTTTATTTGTAAGCAAACGAGATTTGTTTAGCAATGCTTCGCAAATAATTAAATTTCGTTTAAATAATTTTCTCAAAATGTAAGTACGAATCTCAATATTTTCTAATTCAAGACCAAATACCATTAAAGCAATTCACCCATGACACAATACAATTTGATATATCTGCAATCTCTTCGTTCCCTTTGCAGATGGTAGGATATCTCGCAAAATTTAATTAGATTGCAATAAATACAGATTTTTAATCAAAATCACGCAAATTAAAATTTCACGCGAGGTTTTAATTTGCAAAATTTTGATTTGATTTTTTTTTGCGAGATTTTAGTTTGCAAAGGTTCGTTATTGCGAGATTACGAAAAGGGGAATATTGTTATTGCGAGATTTCGTTATGTGAGATTTTTAAAGGGAGATTTTAATTTTCGAGATTTCATAAGCAATCCATAGTTTACAGCAGCTTTTCAACAGAAGTTTAGCTAAAGGGTGTTTTTTTAGGCGTGTGGTTTTAAAGAAGAAATAAAACGGATATAATTTAATTTTATGGCCAAGAATTTAGCTTTATTATAAAAAAAAAAAAGTGTTTGCAATTATGTTTTAAAAAGGATTTTGGGCAAGTGGCCGCTGCGGCTGGCTCGAAAAAATTTCAGCCGAGAGGCCCAATTTTCGACCACCAATTTTCGACGCGATGGCGGATGGAGTCATTCTGGTCTTCTTCGATACTCTGCTCCACAGCAGCAATAGCGTCTTCGGTGGGCACTGTAAGGCGGCGGGCATCTCTGAGGATGCGCATTATCCACTAGAGTAAACGCCGTGGTGCGAAACCGATCCATGGTTGCTCGAATTATCGACTTTGCTGGGCGATTATGTCGACCGGATATTAGACGCAGTGCGCGATGCGCAAACCGAACCATTATTTTGGTAATAAATTTGCACGATTTGCAAACGTTGTTCAGAAGTAAGTTTATTCATTATGAAATGACAAATCAAACTGAGCATTAATCAAGTGACAGCTGTCAAAAGCATCAACTCCGAAAAAAGAATTGCCAGATTGAAAACCACACGTCTAAAAAAAGTACCCTTTATCTTCAGCTTCAGAAGCAAGCCAAGTTATAGCTTTATTCAATCGCGTTTCAAGGGATACAAATCGCCCATGTCCACAACACACATTTCATGCAAAAGCACAGTTAACACCATGTTATTCACTAAAACAGTCCCACCAGCATCATTTTCGAAACAAAATAAAGGTTGAATGAAACTATCTCCTGCTCGAAAATTGTCGTAAAATGTCACTCGATGTGAGAGGAAAGGTATATAGTTACACTGTAAATGTTAGGTTTTTGAAGTACCACATACGGCAAATAGAAATTAGACTCAGCATCCTGAATAATTTTACGTCAAAAATCATGATCTTAAACATGTAAAGGGTGTCTCAATAAAAGTGCACTATTTAAATTTTTCGTACTTTTTTTTGTGCAAGTGGCAACTCTGAAATTTGACAGCTGATGCCACATATGATTGTCCAGAGGAAGAGTGCATTTGAGAAAACAAAAAGTGAAGTAATAGCTGATGTTTTGAAAATATTCATCTTCACCGATGAAGTCCATTTCCATCATCTGAATGACTTCCTAAAAAAACAAACTCCTCACGCGATTCATAAGAAACAAAAATGTATCCACAACGAGCAACTGTCTGGTGCGGATTTCCGTATAGGAAATGAAAATGGCGTCGAAATTGCAGAGAATGTGAACAGCATTCGTTGAAAGAACATGATAACGAAGTTATTGTGGTCTCAAATGAACAACATATGGATTTGGACGACATGTGTGGTTTTAGCAGGATGGCGCACGCGCACCACCTGTCACACCACTCCAAAAACAATCGATTTATTGTAGGAATAAGTTCCAGACCAAATCATTTCACGAAATGCTGATGTCATTTGGGTCACCACGATCAGACGGTTTAACGCCGTGCAATTTCTATCTTTGGGGTTTTGTGAAATCTTGGAAAACCATTTCTGAGCTCAAGTTCGAGGTCCAAACCCAATGCGTTATCGGTGAGATACTGCCACATCTTTGTCAAAAGTTTATTGAAAATTCCACGAAAAGAGCAATGGCCTGTCATCAGAGCCATGGTGGGGGCCATTTGCCGGTTAATCGGAATATGGGACCTAACTCACTCAAAAAATACGTCTTTTTATTTTTAAATGAAAGAGTGCCCTTGAAACACCCTTTATATGTGATATTGGGCGAGACAGTATCGATACATAAATAAATATAGCGTTTTGCCCATCGCTATATGACAGTTGATTGTTCACAGCTTAAATGTGGTGCAAAATTTGCAATATGTCACCTCCTATTGGATGACCCTATTTATTGAATTTTTCAATCTACATGATGGTCATTCAGGAAAGACAGAACATAAAGTCAATTCCGTATGCCTCCCTGTACCTGCATCAAAAATTAAAACAAAAGGGAAGGAGAAGAAATAACCTTTCAACAGCAAAAATAAGGCATGAAATGGCTTTGTATATTATGAATGTATAAGACTTGTCAATTGAAGTGAAAATAATTTTGGGCTGAAAATGCCACGTAATTTAAAAATTTATAAAACCCCAAAAGCAAAGCAAAACAACAACAAAAATGATTGCGTATACGCCATACGCTTTAGGTTGAGTGATGTGTAAAATTACAAAAAAAAAAAAAAAAAATTACAAACAAGCCACGTGTGTTCGAATAGTTTTTTTAAACTTACTTTTAAGTTCACGTCCTTCAGCTGTACATGATCCATCACCATTCAAACATTTAATATAATTTGCCAGGATACGCTTATTGTTCAGCACCATATCTACATCAAAGTTATCAAACTTGCTAGTGTATGTTTCTGCAGTAACAAATGCTACCACACAGGCCAATAAACAGAGTCCCAGAGTGAATTTCATGTTTCCTTTTTAAGTTTCTGAAAAAGTAGAACAAATAAAAAAAATTAGTAATTTAAATTAAATCTGTACACAAATACTTCTAGAAAATTTCTTTAAGGTTTGTTTGTCTGAAAATATTAATCAGTCATAAAATCTCTTGGACAAAAAAAAACTCCTAGCTACGCCCCTGAATCGGTGCTGTGTGATATTTATTTTCACTTATTTTTTTTTTTTTCAAATTCACCTCCTTGATCTCGTTTTATTTTTGTTGTTTTGTGAATTCCCAGTTGCATAATATTAAATGGACATGGACAACAGCAACTAAAAAGCAGAAAACAGGTCATTTCTAAAGCAAGTTTTTGAAACTTGTTCCCACATCAGAGAAACATCATCATCATCAGAGCCATCAAGCAAGTAGCTGCAGCAGCTGTCGTCCTCGTTAAACTTATAATTACTTTCAGACTTTCTGATTGAATTTTGATACTTTGTCTTTTGTTTTGCACTCATCTGGTAGTTATAATGCCATTTGCAAGAAATATGAAAGTGATTAATTTTTATATTCGTAGGGAAATTTTTGCAAAATTATAAACAAAGAAAATGTAAGTCATTAGACAAATTCAGCAACTTTAAATGAGTTTGAGATGAGATGATGAGCCAAAGGCACAGACTTTTTCTAACCTTAAGTGTGAAATAGTATTTTATAATTTTAATTATCACTTTCTTTCTTTATTATTTCAAATATCCCTGAAGCCTGATGGTTTCCTGTCCTGACTTAGTATATTTCAAATTAAAACTGAAAAATGAGCTCAAATTATTTTGCTCAAAGTCTTTTGTAGTATTATTTGTATTTTCTGATAAAATACGAAGATCTGTTAGATTTCAGAAGACATGGTGGGGCAAGGGGCACAGAATTGTATATTCTCAAATCATACATGGCTTGTGATGGAGCGTTTCCCCATAGGGACACGCAGATTTTCATAGTTTATGGCAGCCATTTTGTATGTCTGTCTGATGATGCTCAGTTATTTTATTCTGAGCTCGTATAGTGTACCCTGAACACTCTCAGAACGAAAAAAAACACATACTCAAATCTCTGAATGGTCTGAACTAAAATAGAAACACATTTTTGTGTGTGACAACTCGGGATCTGCTCGGAGTAGAAAAGAAAAACCCCTATAGATGAGGATATGAGCTACACGTATTCCCAACAGGATGGCGTAATAGCTGACATCACTATGGACGATGTATATGTATTTTGAAAAATGGCGCCCAATCTGTGGTCCAGTCAGGAAACCGAAATCCCTGCGTTTTTGTGGGGGACCTTATTTTTGTATATATAATTTATTTCTGACATGCCATGGATGTAATTTAGCTTGAGAGTACCATTGTTGTAATCCTATCGCTTGGACGCCATTTTCAAAAATGGCGCCCAATCTGTGGAAAGTGGCAAAATAAAAAAAAACTCATTAATTACTTGGTAAATGTCCATGATGTTTGAGACGCACCTTCGGGTAAAATTTCATGGCTGCCACTTTTCAGCAATATACTTTTTTTATGTCAACGGGTGTCACTTCCACTTTTTGGTAATTTTTATTATTTTGAATATGAAAAAAGTTGCGAGTGCCCCCAGATGTCAAACTGGTATCGGGAAAATAATGGTTGACTTCGTATTGAGTAGAAGCACCTTTGTTTAAAATTTTAGGGCTGCTACTTTTCGGGAACATATTTTATTTTATGTCAAAGTGTGGAATTTCCACTTTTTTAGTAATTTTTAATATTTGGTAGACAAAAAAAAAATGCTACTTATTTTGCCAACACGCGTCTGGCAGCATTCTTTTTTCATGTTCAAAATATTATAAATTATTGACATAAGAAAAGTATGTTCCCCAAAAGTGGCAACATTGACATTTTAATAGTTGTAGGTGCGTTTTCTTGACACCTATTTATAAAGACATCAATTTTTATTTCTCAACACTCGTTTGGCATCTGGAAGCGTTTCCATAATTTTTCGAATGTTCAAAATATTAACTATTACCAAAAAAGTGGAGGTTCCACCCGATGACATAAAAAAAGTATGTTCCCGAAAAGTGGCAACCTTGAAATTTTACCCAAACGTGCATCTACTCAATACCTTTGTATGTTTTAAGATATCAATCGTTATTTTGATCAATAATTTACTAGTTTTTATTGAACCATTTTCCACTACTTGGGCGCCATTTTTGAAAATGACGTCCAAGCGACAGGATTACAACAAGTACTCCCAATTTAAATAACATCCTAAATATGTCAAAAAATTAAAAATGAGTTCACCTCTGACAAAAAGCACTGGGATTTCGGTTTCCTGACTGGCCAACAAATTGGGCGCCATTTTTCAAATGCATCCATGTTTTGGTTTGTTTAGTCAAATCATTTTTTCAGAAATTCTTAGAGAATTTTGAAAGCTTAAGACTATTATCGCGGTTCTGAGACATTGTCTTGGTCACCGTATAACCCGGGTTAACCCGTGACCATGACAGGTGTAACCCTCTCTAAACGTCGGAAAATTCTCTTTTAATATTGTTTGAACAATCGTGGTAAGTCCGAAAATTTTCTTGTGTTTACTACTTTGAAAGCATTAAAAATTTCAAAAATTGTTTTTTCAAAATTAAAGAAAATATTCTCGGTTTCTACCACCTCAAAACAAATTTGTTTTTTCAGAAGAAGGTTCGATACTGCCTCTTGCGAGGAGTCCAAGAGTATCAATTATCTTGAAAAAATTATTCTCATCTAAGACGTCCCATTCTTGTCAACAACATGCACACAGGAATGGTTGTAAGTGGTTCTTAACGAGTTTTCGTATCAATTTTCTTTTAACTCAAAATTATTGATTTTCTTTAAATAAGGCACTTAGCAGGTTTTTGTTTCCAAAATGTAGAATATTCAACTAATTATTGTTTGCTCTGCTAAAAATAATGATAAACCGTTCAAAAATATCTTTTAGATTTTGAAAAAAAAATTTGGTGAATCCAATTTTGCACAAATTTCTAAATTTGAAATAAAAAAAACAAGATTTGTTTAAATATAACCAAAAAAATCACAACAAAAATTATTTGCTAGACAACAATTTTAACCTTGAACCCTATGAGCTTAGTCATGGTCTAAAAATAGTGTGTTTCAAAACTGGTTGACAAAAACATGCGAGCATTTTAAATTCAGCTCTACGGTTCGAGTATGGTTTGAGCCTTGAACACCATGAGTAAGGTTATGATTGACAAAATGCATCAGAATTTAAAAAAAATACCATTTAAGACCGCAAGCAACTAGGATTTTACCTAGGCATTAACTTTTTCAACATCGCGTGAGCTAAGGGATTCGACGATCACCACTTCAACTAGTACTCTCCTTCAAAGTTGAAAAAATGATAAAAATAGTGCCTATTCATGTAAATATGTATGTATGTTTGCTTGTTTCTGGATTCTGGGGTGTTGTCTTGGTTATAATGAGTTGTGATAAACAACAATCACAACACAATAGCCAAATTTCGTCTGCATAAGGTGATTATCACAAATTAAAGTCACATTTTTGTGATATCTTTTTATAATCAATTTAATATTTATAAAATTTGAATTTCTCAGAAATATGAAAGACGTTTGTGTTTTCTTTCAAAATTATTACAAATTTCGAATAATTTTAAGTGATCGCTTTCTACATACATACATAGATGGAATAGTTTATTTAATTAAGTACTTGTGATAACCATGAATGTGATTATCACAAATCATTTAAGCTGTCTACATATGAACGAGTATCTTCGTAGAAAAACGAAATAATTTGTATTCATAAAAAAATTAAAGAACTAGTTTAGTCACAGCTGATCATTCTTAATCAATGATTATTATTATTATAACTGAACATCGAATGTATTTGTCAACAGAAATTTCGATTTCCTTAATCAGAATAATAAGCTTATAAGTTTGAGTTGTTAGTCATCAAAATCACTAATCATCCAAATTTCGTGGATTAAGGCCATTTAATCAGAACCTGTGGAAATCATATTGTAGATCTAACCCACTGTCAATAAAAAATGTTAGAATGTGAAATAAGTTCATTTGATATTAAGAAACTGAAACTATGTATGTACCGTCTGTACAAAATTGTAGCCCGTACTCATTTCACAAAATGACACGCGAAATAATAATGAAAACAAAAATTGCCGCACAAAAATAAGATGAAGCTAGCTCGTATTACATTCAATATACAAATTCAGTTTTTGTTTAGTTTTTAATTCGTTTTTATTAACTGCTTAGCGTGGTACAAGGTTATTTAAGGTTAAATATCCGATTACATAAGTTAACCTACAACTTTATTTAAGGTATAGACCATTCAAGTTTTCAAAATATAATTTAAATAAAGCAAATTAAATGACATAAATTTGCCCGGTCATCTGCCTGGAAATTTTGAATTTATACTCAATTCATTATCATAAAAAGCCAACGCGCAAACATCAATTTATTTAAATTAAATCAGTTATGGCAAATTAGCATGAATTTCTCAAGTAATAACATAAACATTAGGCTCTCATTGAATATGTTAAATTTATTCAAAATGTAACAATATTCTTGTTTATCTCAGTTCAAACTCAAAATACCCAAAAGCATTCATGTATTTTTTAAGGGAAATTTCCAAATTGTCCGCGATGACAATAAACGTTAACAACAACGACCATATAAAATATTTGGTTAACCAATCGATATTATGATAACCTTGAAATGCTAGTTATTATTATAATTTTTTATTGTGGAAAGCGGTACTCAAAAATGGAAAATATGAATTTAGCTCACTTACACTTTAGGTGCAGTTTATTTTGTTTAATTAAATTCAAATCACATAACCACGAGTTGGTTTTTCCTTTTGATATACCAAGACCAAATTTAAAACCAGAGAAAGAGGTTCAATGGACGCTATAAGTCTTCAGTTAAGGTGATACACAAATTAACAATCTGACAAAGAAAGTACCTACAACAAGTCGAAAATGATAAATCAGCCCAAATCAAATAATTTATCCAAATATTTTCTGATTATAAAGTCAAAGACACACGCGATGTCAACACGAAAACACGAATTCTTTTTTTTTTTTCAAATGGACTCAACCAAACAAAAAAATGAAAATCTTTTTTTTTTTTTTTAATTAAAAATACAAAAAATATAAAAGAACTTACTTATAAATTCGGCTTATAAGATGGATAAGAGATGTCCCAAATGGTTGATGGTTTAATTCTGGTCACGTTAAAGTGTGCTTCTGGAAAACAACGTAATCCAAAGTGCGAAAGCAGATTTATCCACAAAACAAGAGAAAGATAATTATTATTCGTCTACCAATAAATCTACCACTGCTGCCGGTTGGTACGGTGGATAGTTGAACAATGAGAATACCACTTAACACCCTGGAGACTTTATATACCTCGGTTAAGATTGTCTCGTAATTTGTTGTTGTCTTGTGGCCAGTTGGTTGTTTGGTGCTGTTGATTATGAGCTGAGTAGCTGCTTCTAGTTAAGGCTTGTGGTTGAATCAATACCTGCATGAAGTCTCTACACTCTCTATAGTTTGGGAGATGGTGTTGCAAAGTGAGAAATAAATTTTGGCTACTTTAATTATTGATGATTTTGTTGCTGTTAAATCTTTCACCTACTTGGAGTATAACTGTGCGTGTTAAATCGAATCAAACTAATAACAGGTTGTACAGCTTAAATTTTAAGATATATCTATAAACTTCTGAATCATAGACGTCTGTGAAGTTAGCAGGCAACTTCACCTAGTCTAATGAGACCTTGACAAGAATTTGCTCCACTTTTGTGTTCTTTCTTGTTCTGAGGACACTATTCACACACATTAAACACAACAACTATCTGGCGGTACAGCTGTACAGTACAAAAAAATCGAGTTGACGAACAAAATTTTTAAAAGTCAGAGAGCGTGTTTGAAAATGTCAAATGCTTTTACAAGTAAATTGACTGTTGTCGATAAAACCGATTTTATGCAAGCAGGACGATATGACGATAGCAATATCTGCCTCAAAAAATGACGATTAAATTTAATTTGATTTGACGTTTTCGGAAACAGCCATATTCTTAAAATAAGGAACACAAAGTATAACTTGTAGGTAGGTATATATGTATGAACATGTAATAAAAGAAATTCAATGAGCTGTTTTCGAAATATTGAATTAAAAAAAAAAATACGCTTTTAAATCAAAAAAGTATATAGATTTTTATTCAAAGATGACTAGAGTCCTTCGTATTTATGTCACAAAATTCATTTCTCTTCCAACAGTTGTGACTGACTCTATAAAATACATGAAAAAATTCTGTATAGTTTGTTCAAGTCAGTCGACATTCCGTAAAATACTGAGAAAAATATGTGTTCACTATATCAAGATAAATTATTATGTATTGTTCACTTTTTAGAATAAGTACCTAACCTATAGTCTGTATAAAATGATGTGCATTCAGTACTGGATAGCTCACTCTTCCATTATTCACAAAATCGAGAGTCTACCTACTGTATTTGAAAAAGGCTTTTTGGACAAGCGGCCCATCTTGAGTACCTACCTTAAAATAAAACACAAATTTGGTTCCTTAATTTGAAAATAACACTCCACTCATTTTGTATTCTGAGGAAATGTTTTTGAGTTTTACGAGTACATTACATTTATATAGGTTCTTGATATTATATCATATCGTGCACAAAGTAACTAAGACGTTCATGGGTTTTTATTGTAAAAATCATTAAATGGATCATTGCAGATGAGAAAACTGCAAAGTGCTATTAGAGAGTGCATTTTTAAGGAGGAGGGGCAAAAGCACCCTCTTTGGTATTCCGCATAATACTCGCAATCGAGATGCTGAAAGCCTTTCTTGTAGAAAATAAAATTTACAATCGAAATGCTTTATTTAAAAAACTCTCAAACAAATTTTTGTTAAAGTCTGGGCCGATCGGGAGAGATCTAAACTATTGATTGGTTCTCTCCCGACCGCCCCCATGACTGAGCTTGATAATTCTTATTTTATACTTTTATTTTTTACATTCAGTTTAAAGTCCTGGAAGCTAAGCTGTTATAACTAAATATTATGCTGTACATTTATGTAAAGTTTAATAAATTATAATAATAATAATAATAAATTTTTGTTTAAGTTAAATTAAAAAAAAAAAAATTGTGAAAATAATATTTTTTATTCGCCTATAAGAGAAGCAGAGAAAGGTTTAGGCATTGTTTCATAAAATAGAAAGATAAATAAAATATGTTTTCAAATGATGTGTTCAAAAAATTTTTTGGAAAAAAATCGACTCAAAAACAGTTTTCAGTTTTTAAAGTTTAATAAATGGTATTTTTGGCTATTTTGAGAAACTTGTTAGATGATATGCTCAAACTGGGATGTATGATTCATTCATGACCAGTTAACCTCGTGGCATAATGGTTAGTGCGTTGGACTGTCATGCCGAAGGTGAAGGTTCGATTCCCCGCCGTGCCACCTCAAAACAGAAATGTTTTATCCGAGGTACTTCCTCTTGCGAGGAACTGACAAATCCTCCAAGAGTATCAGTATACTTGTCATGAATAAGTGCTTCTCATCTTGCCGTTTGGACTCCGCAAAAAACTGTAGGTCCCCTCCATTCCTGCCAGTAACACGCACACAGGAAAGGTTGAGAGTCACTAGGCCCTGGTTCTTCACGAGCTGTTACGCCACCCAATTTATTTATTTATTTAGCTAGCTCAAAAATAACAGTCAAATTTAAAAATGTTCGCAGCTTAAGAGTTGTCAGCTAATTTTTTTATAATTTAAAATAATTGCCATAGTTTAAAACCAACACACTTGCTCTTACAAAAACGGTTTTTGAATATACATATGTATACAGGGTGTCCCGGACCTGAGTGGAAGTATTTTAGAGTGTGGTTTTTGGGGTTATTCTAAGAAAAAAATTGTATGGGGGAACGTTGTATCTCCCCTCCCTGAGGCAGAGGAGGGCAGTTTTGTGAAACATTGACTTTAAGTGCAAAAAAATATTAAAAATCAACGAAAACACATCTAATAATATGCTATAGTTTTTTTTGAAAGTTAATACTCCATTCTTGCATTTGGTTTTTAAATCAAGTTGTTAAAGTGAAAAGTTTTTGAGAAATTAAAATTCAAAGTCAAAATTAAAAAAAAAAATTGTGATTTTTTTCTTAAGTCGAAATTTTTCAAAATTTTACGTATTTGAGTGCTTTTTTGTGTTCAATATTCAATGCCCTCATTATTTTTTAGTCCATTTACGAAAACCAGATGTAATATTTAATTAAACACATCGAAAAACACACTTTACCACCGTAGCCAAGTTCTAGTTAACATTATTTTTTACATTTAATTTGAAGCAATGTGATGAGAGTAGGGTGCATCTTTGATGCTCGTGTAAGGTCGACTTTATTTTGTTCACCTAGCCAGATTCATTTTTTAAATAATTGCTTAATGTATATTTTCTTGCGATATGCCACTGTCTAAAAGTCAGTTCACTGCGCGCTTTGAATTACCCTTTTTCTTTCTCCAACATGGGCTTTCCACGACCCGTTTTAAAAACCAACTAAAATTGTACCATATATCGATTGAAAAACAAAACGGGACGAGTAGCCAACTCAGCTGGACGTAAACTTAAATTATTATTGAACCCATTCAAATGGCCTAGCAAAATTGGTTGATTTTGTCAGTTATTATGGTCAGAATAGCATATCAAAATAAGAATGCATTTACCGATTTGGTTTTATCTCTCGAACTAAGTATTAGTAAATAGCTCTCCAATATATGTAAACTAAAGAATGATACTTGCAAACATGCAATAAATATGAAGGGAGAATAAGAATAGTGTGGGAAACCTATTTACCTATCCAAATGGCCGGCAGTGTATGTCTGTCATATTTGAATACAAAACGATCTTTTTAACATATGTACATAATATGTCATATTAAAGACCTTGGCCTCTTATCTTTTTTTTTAGGGATTACCTATCTCTGCTCCAAAAAAAGGTTAGCAAACAAAATTTTAGTAAAAAAATTAGAAAACTTTAGTTGGTCAGTTTTTGTTAATTTTTTTTTTGGGTTTTTGTTAAATTTTCCTGCTTAATTTTTTATAAAATTCTTCAAACTATTAATTTATATGGGAAATCTTATTTTGTACAAAAATTATGACGAGCTAAATCTTCAAATTCAGCTAAAATTTCGAGCTAAAGCATCATGTAAAGTACCGCATGCGAAAATAAATCTAAATTTTCAAAACAAATTTCCACCTATTCTGTGCATTATATTGTTGTATGTATATTCAAGACGGAAAATGTTTGCTTTCACCTAGCCACCCATTGAGCTTATAATTTACCCTTAGTTAGTTAATTCTAGGCCTTAAAATGGAAAGCAATTATTTTTGCACCCAAAAACGTTTTTGCGAGACTGAAAGTTTGGTGAGGAAAAACGGCTCCGTAAATCAAATTGAAAATCAACAGGAATATTAATGCTACACAAAGCTACAAGTCTGCAGGTCTGCACACGAATGCAGGTCATGCAGTCCAAGTTTGACAGCAACAAAAGATTTACCGAAAAACCAGAAAAAGTTGTTTTTTAGTACTTTTTTTTTTAAATAACGGTGAAGGGTCAAAAAAATAATCTATATAAAATCTTAAAAAAAGCTTATTTAAATTTTCAAATCTGTTCTTGAATTTATTATGGTACTCGTATCATTATTTGTTGAGATATTAATAACACTGGCTTACAAATATCGGTAAACTTTTCGACACGTGAAAGTAAGAGTCGTTCTCAGGGAACTCAAATCCATTATCCGTTTTTCGCTATCAGTTCTGGTTTTCGAGATATTACCGTTAGGAAGTGCAAAAAAACCCTTTTTCGCCATTTTTGGGGTTATGTAACTATGCGAAATGATTTTCATTTTTTTTCTATTGTACAGATTTCTGAAAGTACTAATCTTAATCTTTGAAATTCAGCTTTAATCGTGCCAAAATCTCTTTTACTTTTTGAGAGATATTAATATAGTTATTAGTCCTCATCTGACTTCATATAATTTTAAAAATGCTTTCTCTTTGGCTTACGTCGTTTTCGACAGGAGCAGGGAAAATATGTTCTAAGAAGAATTTTTAGTGTAGATTGCAAATCTGAAATCCATTTTTTGCTATCAGCTCAAATTTTGGAAATAAATTAAAAATCACCCGTTTTTTACCATTGTTTTTTTTTTAATTTGAAGTAACTCTTACTAATTAAAACAAAGTGTTGTGGAACCGCACTAGAGAGTAGTGAAGAGCGGAGACAACGCTTAACTTTTAGTTTCATTCAAACACTAACTGTCGTTTCTGAAGCCTTGTCGTTTTTCTGGTGTTTCACCAGAATAAGTTTATGTCTCGTGTTACTTCTTCCAATAAACTACAAACAAATCTCGAAACAAGATACATAACGCTATAGAACGCTTTTTGTTTCAACTCAAAACGACCACTCATCACAAAGAAAGAGCTCTTCAAAAAATACTTACAAAAATTGAAAAATCTTGTTCCCATAATTTTTTTGAATCGTGTAAAACTTCAAATAGGATTACCAAATCGCAAAATCTGACGTATTCAGGTTGGAAGTTCAGGACATCAAAACCTTTGAATAATAATTATACATAGTTTTGTTTTTTTGGGACAAATATTTTGTTGGTCGGCATAATTCATAAGAAAATTGTCTTTCCCAGATGTCAGTTAATAAAAATCAAAGTAAAAATCGATTGCTAGAAAATTTAAACCGAAAACAATATTTACCAGACTATTAATGTGCAGGTAATATCTTTTGCTTTACAATAATAATAATAATTATTATGATGCTTAAATCCAGACAAGTGCTCTCTTAAATCCCGTTTTATTTTTTTTGTATTTTTGTTTTTCATTTTTCTGCTGATGCTTTTTTGATTTGCGGTGTTTGAATTACGTGTTGACGTGATGCTGAAGTATTAAATTCAAAGCAGGTTGATAATAATTGACAATTTTACTACCGAAATAAAATTTACGACATCAAAATATCTTAATTTGAATAATCCCAAATAAAAATTACAATCAACAATCAAAAATAAATATGTAAATAATTATTGAGGCTAATCAAATAGTTATAAGTCTAAAATAAAAATCACAAAAAAACTATTTATTCATATTCTAGGGATTTAAGTTGGGCCAAAATCTTCAGATTATTATTTATTCTGGAAAAAAGGGTAGGTACCTATTATGAAATTTAGCATGGTGACAAATTTGCACAATTCTGTGTTCAAATTTGTGTTTATGCAGTTTTTCAAATTTTTTAGGCAGATCAGTTTGAGCTTTCATATTCGGACCATAATCTCCTTCCCTGTCTTATCCATAATGGAAAAAGTGTTTCTATCCCGTAGATACACAAGATAGGTGTGAGAATTGCACTGTTTCCAGAAGAAATAGAAAGATGGTTTTAGCATCGATAATATAGCTTTCATTTCCTGAACCCAGATCACTTTCTTGTGCCAAATGAATCGAAAAAGTGAAAGAAATGCTTGATTCACTTTTTCACAGAACCAGAATCGGCCTCCTGATACGATTTTGCTCGTCTCTTTGTTTCTTGTGCGTACAAATATTTTATCGTATAGAAAGCGTCTTGGTATCGGCCCATTAGTGTGAATCTTGCCTAAGACTCTAAGCCGGAAGTCACCATTTTGAAAAAAAAAAAAAAATATTTGAGAATGTTTCCATGATTGTATATATTTATTTCTTTTCGGACGAATTTGATTGATGATAATGTCAAATTTTCACACAGAAATGACGTGAACATTATGATTTAAAGTGCTTTGGGACGCAAATAACGAGCAAAAAAATAGTCAAAAATAAAAAAGCTATTGTCCTAATTCAACGCATACATTTTCAAAACCTGAATTAAAAAATTTTGAATTTAAGTCAACAATTGAAAACACCAAACAACAGCTGTTCCTTCAATACAAAATTGAAACCCAATGTATTTTTCCTTCATTTTTATAGACTCATCTATTAAAAAACTTGCTTCTAAAAGTTAGCAGGTAATAAAACATGGAATTTTTCAATCAACCAAATAAGAATATTGACCAATTGGCATCGTTCTTTTGTCCTGAATGAGTTAGATATCAATACATTCTTGTTATTTTGGTCAATAAGAAAATTCCCAAGTAGGTAAGTACTCATAAATTTAATGGTTTCTTCTTTTTTTCTGAAGCACAACAATTAACTTAAGTACAAAGTACATTTTATGAGACAAATATTTGAGTGGTTACAAGGACTTTGACAATTTAATTCGAACAAAGAACAGACACTTTTATGAGGACATTATTTTATTTCAATGTTCTGAAACTAATGTCCACCTTATAAAATATAACAGAACGTGGCGAAGGGCGGAAATATTGAAAAAGTGATGGTTGAAAATATATATTGGCCAAAAGCCAAATGTCCAATATTTATCAATTGCTGCTGAAAAGGGAGCTTCAAAGGCTCTTAGACTAATTGAAATACATAAATACCCTCTGTAAAATTATAAATTTTCTATTGTTTATGAAAAACGACTGTTCTTCGCAGAAAAAATAAAATAATTTGTGATTTAAAAAAAACAGGAAATTCTTTTGCTTTGTTAAAAATTTAATATTGTCTCTTTTTTTATTGTTCGGTGTTGCCCTCGTTACAAGTTAATTTCTCAAGGCATAAAAAAAGTATTCATATTGCTATAACCTTTAGGAGATTATTATTTTTATATCTTTTAGCATCTTGAAATATTCCTCTCTGTAAAATCTTTGTTGGAATTATGTAAAGAAGAGATTTAGAATTGACATTCAGGAACAATATTATCAAAACGAAGTTTTGTGATATTAATCGTAGCTTGACTTTGCTTCAACTATGAAAACACCCGTTTAAAGTTTCAATGACATTTAAATGCATTTCAGGACAACAAAAGTTACTGAATTCAATAATATCAATGTCCTGTAACTGTGTCATGGTTTTTTTTGGCTCTATCAACCAGTTTTAAAACCTTTCGTTGTCTAAAAATTTCATTTTATAACTGTTTAAATCGGTTTTTTGTGTCTTCTTACCAAATTCGACTTACGAGGTTTTGTCAGAAAGCCGACGATATGTTCTATATTTTATTTGGGCGTTGTCATAGGAAGCAGGTAGTCACTGATTGGTGCGAAGATGGCGATATCCAGTAATCCTGCAATGAATACTCCACGTCAATTGTGCTGATACTGTTTTTGTCCATCCAGACTAGACTTTCAATGCAACACTATAATCTTCTGTCGGAAACGACTGGCTGAAATCTGGGACGAGCCTATTAGAGGGCTGATATACGGCGGATGAATTTAACATAGAGAATCAATGGTGTCACCCACACCTTATGTGAGCTACTCTAACATACTTATCGACGAATTCAGTAAGGATTTTCAATACGGATGAACCCTTTACTGGCCAACTCATATCCCCTTAGTGGACTACTGGCATCAAATTATCCAGCCTGCTGTCCTTAGGCTTAAAAGGAACCTAGTCCTACAGGTTTCGGGGCTTAGTAGTTGGGTTAACTTCCCTACCACGTACACAAATTTCAGCTGTGAGCAAGACACGTTAAACCTCAGATAATGATAACCCTCAAACGGCAGTGGAGCGTTAGAACGTGGGAAATCGGTTAAGAAGCAAAGCTATTAACTTTGAGCAGACAAGTGATCCGTATCAAAGCCATTTTCCAAAATATAAGCCTTATACTATATGCACACGCCCCTCACAATGGAGTTGAAAACTTTTTAAAGGATGAGTTTTATGACTTCCTGGAGATAACTTGTGGAGCCTGCGCGGAGTAGGGTTAAGACATTTTTTTCGGGGGAAGATACTTTTCGCGAATTAGTTGATAGGCACCACCTCCACGAAGAGACAAATGATATCAGACTCCCACTAATAGACTCTTTTCTTACTTACTTACCATACTTCAGATGGCGCTCACAGTCCAGGGTGGACTACGAAATCAACCAACTCGGTCCCTAGCTACCTGCCTCCAATTACACATTCCAGTTTGGTTGAGGTCGTTCTCCATTTGTGGACGCCACATAGGTGGGGTATTCCTCTGCTGCGCAGACCATCAGGGGTAGATTCGAAGACTCTTCGGGCTGTACGTTGGTGTCCATACAATCCGCGTGTCCCAGCTATCTCAGCCGCTATATTTTCAGCTTTTTCACCAGGTCAACATCGCGGAACATCACCCGAAGAATTTTCCTTTCAAAGCACCCAAGAAAATTCTCATTCGTTTTTGACAGGGTTCATGTCAAGGTGTCCTTTGTTCTTTGAGAGAGGCCTTTACTACTCAAATGCCTTCTTAGCCCGAGCAACCAGCGCACAGTGGGCTCAAAAGCAAATCTAGGGGGTCAAAAATCCAAATCTTTGTAAATGAGTGGTGTGTGAGTCCGTATCTTATTTAAACACCTTAATAGCCTAGCAGGTGCCAAATAGAGAGAAAAGTTATTTCAGGGTTATGTGGACAGTTAAATATTTTTAAAAGACAAGAAAGACACAGAAATAATGATGAAATGATGTCTCAATGCCAGTTTTTGGACTAAATTATGGTTTGAACATAGGTAAAACTATATTAGCTAATATTATGTTGACCTCTGAGATATTTTTCACTGATAATTTTTCACTTTTAGCCGAAGAATTTGGACCAATGTCGTCAAATAACCTGTAAGATGTTTAGTTTTACTTTTTTGAAAACGGGCAAAAACGGGCAGATGAAATATAAAAATATGTTATCTATATTAATCCTGGAACTTAATTTAAGTCCAATCTTTTTGTACAGGTTTGTACAGAAAAAGTTGCAGCCTACAGAATAAATGCTTTATCAATTTGTTCTTACTAAAAAAGTAAATGTTATGGTTCGTTTAGTTAAAACACCATAAATTATAAATAAACAAAATTACTAACCTTCTTAAATATAGTACATTTGGGAATAATAACAAAAAATTTCATAACTTTTCAAACAAATAAGAGGTAAACAAAGTCCTACCATCATTAAATATTGAACAAACAATGACTGAATGATGTGTCTGCAATTAACGGTATTATTGTTTGAAAACTAAAGTCTTCTGTCAGTTAATTTGACTCTATTCATTGTATCTGACATGTGTACAATCAACCTATGTACTACCTGCCCAGATATAAAATGAATATTTTTTGGACTTTTGACCTGCTAGATTCGCTTTCGAGACCACTGTGCAGCGCTTGGCAAGAGAAATTTTTCGTTTAATTTTTGCATTGATGTCATTTTGCGATGTAAAAGTGGAACACAGGTACACAGGTATACACAGTTATTAACGATGTCGAAGTTGTACCTATCCATCGTGACGTTTTGCCCAATTTGACGATGTTGAGCTTCCTTTCGCGATGATAGCATAAACTTCGTCTTCAATTCTTGCAAACGCACCGATAACAGTTCACTTCGTCTCCCAATAATGTCAATATCATCTGCATAAGCAAGTAGTTGAGCGGACTTTTGAAACAGTAAAGCAAATTGTACCTCTGTTGTTGACTTGTGAGTTGCATACAATTGCTTCAAGTACGAGGTTAAACATATTGCATGATAACGCGTCGCTTTGCTTCAAACCTTTTTCGAACTCAAAGGGTTCAGTGGTGTTCTTACCAACTTTGACGGAACAGCGAAATTTCTCCATCGTCATCCTGCACAAGCGGACGAGCTTGGCAGGGATGCCGAGATGCGACATGGCTCTCAATAGTTCTTCTCTATCTACGCTATCATATGCGACTTTGAAGTCGATAAAGAGGTGGTGTATACCGATTTGAAACTCCTGGTTTTTTTTTTCCAAATCTGTTGGAGTATGATCATTTGATCTACGCACGGTTACCTTGACAGGACTAAGACCACACTGATAGGGGCCGATCAGATCGTTGACAGATGGTTTTAAGCGATCAAACAGAACAGATCACAGTACTTTGTTTATGCGACGTTGAGGAGACTTATACCTCAGTAGCTGGCTCAGGTTAAAGCATCTCCTTTCTTGTGAATGGGGCACATTATACCAAGGTTACATTCATCGCGCATACTTTCATCCGACCAAATTTTGGAGATAAGTTGGTGTGTACTTCCTACCAAGTCATCTCCCCTGCTTTAAATAGCTCGGCTGGCAGGCCATCAGCATGAGCCTTGTATGCTTTAAGCTTGGCTATCGCTAACCGCACTTCATTTAGGTTGGGTGGGCGTAACTTTTGACCATCATCGTCCGTTGAGTGGAGTGTTCTGGCTTTCAGCGGAATTTTGTCCATCTTCCCCGTTTAGCAGTCTAGAGAAGTGTTGTTTCCAGATCCTTAGCACGGACTGTGTGTCTACCACCATATTCCCACTCTCATCTCAGCAGGCTTCCGTTCTTGCCCTATAGCCCTGGGTAGATTGCCTCACCCTTCGGTAGAACCTTCGGAAATCTCCCCTGCCACTGCCACTGCAATCCTCAATAGGCTCGACCACCCGCTTTACATGCTCTCTCTTTTTCCGTTCCTCCCTTCGTTATTTCCCGTAGAGCTCCCGGGCTGTACTCTCAGCAGCTCTGGTTCTAGTTTGCAACAGTGATTGGTAGGCCTCATTCTTTGCTGCATGCGCCAACCTGCATTCTTCATCGAACCAGGGGTTTCGTTGTGGTGGCCTAATGAAACCCAGCACATCAGTCGCAGTACTCCTAATGGCATTTTGGCAGTGTTTCCACTGGTCGAAGTGGTGGTGGGTTTGCTGAGAAATTAAAAGAGACGAGGTCTGCAAAATTCTATTCAGAAGGTATTAAAACAGTGATAAGTAGTTCTTGGATTCCTAGGGTAAGAAAACAACCTTGCTTTCACACAAAGCAACCTAGCTTTTCCCAAATGGTTAATACGCCAACCAAATCGACCATATTTTAATCGACGGAGGATCCACCTCTAACATCTTAGACCAGCGTACTTTTAGAGAGACAAACGTCAAATCCGACTATTTCCTTACAGTGGCAAGGCTTAGAGCTCGACAGCCAAATGAAAAAACAACGAACCACTTTAAAGAATAAATTCGTCGATGGTTGCCTTTTGGCATATGCCTGGAGTCTAGAGCCTATAGTGAGCACCTGAGCGAGAAGCTCTCCGCTGTATACTCACCTGCCACAGACGCCAACAACCAGTGACCCATTATCGAGATATATTCAAAGAGGCAGCTAAACCACAATAGGCTAACAAACACCCCCAAAAAAGAACCCGTGGCATGATGATGAATGCGTACAGCTGAAAACGGTGACAAAAGATACTTATAAATAAATTGAGTGGCGCAACAGCTCGTGGAGAACCACAACTCTCAACCATTCTTGGGGGGACCTACAGTGTTTTGCCGAGTCCGAACGGCTAAGTGAGAAGCACTTTTTAATGACAAGTAAACTCTTGGAGGATTTGTCAGTTCCTCGCAAGAGGCAGTACCTCGGATAAAATATTTCTGGTGGCACGGCTGGGAATCGAACCCACACCTTCGGCATGACAGTCCTACGCACTAAAACCATCATGCCACGAGGTACTACGACAAAAGATCCTTATACGAAAGCGAATATGCTGCAGCTTTAAACAAGAGCAGAGCGAGAGAGAAGTATTGAGCCACGAGAAGAGATGAAAAGGTGAAGAGAAGACCCTGCATAAAAGAAAAAGGGCATATGCAACTGTAAGTTGCAGGGAGATCGAAGAATCTCGCCATTGACACTGCGGCAACAGCGGCATTTTCAGCAGCTGCTGAATGGGCATCAGGTAGAACAAGAAAAAGGACAAGAAAAAAATCCAACTCTAGTCAATGAAGACCCAGGACCACCACCCAGTATAGAAGAGATAGACTTAGCTATGAAGAAGCTCACGAGCAACAAGGTTGCTGGATCTAATGGTTTACCAGTACCTAGAACCCATCAAGCACGGAAGGGATAAGTTGAAAGGGTGCATACATCCACTCACCAACCAAGTTTGAGTGGAAGGATGCTTGCCCGACGACTTTATATCAGCTCCATTATGTCTCATCTACAGAAAAGGCGATCCTGTGTCCTGCGAAAACTATCGAGTCATAGGTATCCCTGATAAACGTCGTCACATACAAGATTCTATCCAACGTACTGTCTGAGCATCTTAAACCGTTCTGCAACACTATAATCAGCAAGTACTAGTGTGGCTTCTGGTCAGGAAGATCGACCATAGACCATACACTCACTCTCAGGCAAATCCTGGATAAGGTCCATGAATTTCAAGTTAGTGGAGATCCGACAAAGTATTACCCTAGCAAACCCTAGCAACAGATGGATTCCAAACTCCTCACACGAAACAAAGACGAAATTCACGCTCTATAAAGGCCTTATACTGCCAGTCCTGCTTATAATGGTGCCAAATGTTGGGCAATGAGCAAAAATGCAGAGCTGGTGTTGGGCTCTTTCGAAAAAGATTCCTTGACGGATATTTGGCACTGTGTGCAAGGAAGCAGGTGAATTGATGAGAAGATACAACCGCGAATTCTATGAGCTGTATCAAATCTGGATGATCTCGGTCTCATCGAATTAATGGAAAATAGGTAATGCTCCTGCCAAGGAAGTCTTTCACCAGGTTCAAGAGAACGAAGAATACCGAACCTCTTGTTCAAGGACTAAGCCATTTAGGATGCCGGAAAGTTGAGTCTATGTAAATGACTGGCAGAAGCCTACTCGGAATCGTAGAGGATGAAAGGCTCTTGTGTCTCAGGCTGCAACCCTTCATGGATTGTGAACTGGATAAGTAATTAAGTTCTTTTTTTTTCAACTGAATATTCTTGTGACAGAAAATTGCATTGTTCGTTCCCAGCCTAAGTTTTGTGTTTGAGTACACATCCATTTCCTTCAATGTTTTCCAAGGTTCAGATTACGTGTTACATGTACCTAGGTACTGAGCAAGACGTGTTTTTTTTTTTAAATTAGAAAATCATCACCATTAGAGAATTTATCCATTCTGCATTAAATCAAAAATTCTTTGAATTGAAAAAATTTAATGATCAAATTTTTTGACTTCTTCTTCTCCACAGGTTGAATTCATCAAATCTGTAAAATAGAACCAAAAATGCACAACAAAATTCCTCTTCCAAATGTGAGGATTTTATTTTACCAGAATCCTTCCTGTGAATCAATAAGAGAAAATTCCTTTTATAGAACAAAATTGTAAGAAACAAATACATCCAAGTCCTGCAAAAGGTCATTCTCTATATGAAATGCGTTTTAAGTCCTTGGATAGAGTAACAACAAATTTATTCACACATTTCGGTCGAGAAATGTATTCTATAGCCTGCAGCATGTGTAATGAAAAGTTTCCTCCAGAGTCTTTTCAACATCCCCAAAAATAGAACACCAGGTACTGTACAATCTGAAAAATATGCCTGTTCCAAACGAGAATGTGCAAACAGAATTGCAAAACCCCAAGAGACCAGTTGGTGAGGTACGAACCTCATTTTTGTGGATGTTATAACATCATCGATAGCTAGAAGCTATCATTGCTTAGTTTATGTGACTCTGTCAATATAGTTACGGACTCCATTCGAGCTCCTCCTTTATGTATAACCCATTGGGAAAACCCTGCAGGTAAACAAAGGTTCGGCACCGAATAGTT
Organism: Dasysyrphus tricinctus; assembly: GCA_963921185.1. Lineage (NCBI taxonomy): Eukaryota > Metazoa > Arthropoda > Insecta > Diptera > Syrphidae > Dasysyrphus > Dasysyrphus tricinctus. Next base: position 41,088,397 of record OY992531.1, on the reverse strand, counting down.
GTTTACTTTTAGTGTGGTCATTCATCGTCATCTTGGATTAAGCATAGCAATAACAAAAAAAAAAGGCCAAACAGACCTTGAGGACGAATTAATCTCGTTCGGGAGTACCTTTTGCAATGGATAGGTCATTGGTTGTAGTGATATTTTTGTATAAGCAAAATCAGTCAGAATATTCTGGCATAGACAACCCAACGACGACGACGACGACATCAATATGATTGTCAACACGAATAAATTTGACTTGATGATGTTGTCCGGTGTCATTAATATTGACAGAGACAGGTTTCTCTTCTATAAAATTGGACATACCAGACCGGAATTTATCTTCAAGTTTTTGTCCTTCTTCATACTTCTTATAACTGCGAGGTGAAATTTTTTACTTGTTTTTGTAACCAATTGCTGTCTATTGTTGTATTTCTTTTAGAAATTCAATTTTGATGAGATACAAATTGATCTTATGATGATTTAATTTTAAATATAGAAACTTTTTGTGATGACTCACACAAATTTATTTTATGCTAATTTCGACAAAAGAGAACTCAGGTAAGTAAACGAGGGGCTGATGTTTAATATGTTAATTGCATAGATACCTACACTTCACAAAGGTAGGTATATAAACTGACACTTTAAGAAACCTCAGAGCAAAAGTGCCTTAATGAGTTCATAACTCATTTTAAGTAGTCTCATAAAAAAAGTTGTTTAGCAAGGCACTTTTGAATTTTGATCTCGTAGATGAGTTAGGCTTACTTAAAAATTAGTTTAATAGCCTTACCTATTTACGAGTTCCATCCATAATTGCTTGCTGGAATTGTTCCAATAAACTACTGTTGATGTAATTCAAACTTTGACAAGAGTTATAATTAAGCTAGATGTAGGGTTTATGCGTGTGGAAGTATGGCAGTAATTTTGTTTTGGAGGAAGTTGGCTATTGTTAAAGCCTATTTGATTTGGGTTTGTCATTATGCTTACTTGAACAAAGATTTATTTTGCCATTATAAGATGTCATTTTTAGGTGATAAAGATCTTTTAATTGCTTTAGAATCAAAGGCTGAAAGACAATGAAGATGAAAATAAGATTAGTTGTGAAAAATGGAATTTAGTTAGCTTGATATCAAGTAAGCAAAGCACCATCTCAAAAAGGAGTAAAAACTACTCATATCGAATGATTTATGGCTAAATAATTTGCCTTTAACTAGTCTTCAATTATAGTTATGCCAATTTATAATTTGTTGTGCGATGTTTTCTATGTTTTTGTTGGGTTTCTTGTTAACTTGGCGTCAAGTTATCATAGCACCACCTCAAACAATGGTAAAAATTACTTTGCCAGATGGTTAATGACTTAATAACTTACCATTAATTAGTTGTGACAGTTACTAATTTTTCATTCTATGTTTTCTATGTTTTCTTTTTGAAAAGTGGTAAAGACTTTTAATACTTAAATTTGTATTGAGTCAATATTTAGCATTAATTAGTCATTAATTAGTTGTGGTAAATTCAATTTTGGCATGCTATGTTTTCTATGTATTTTTGGCTAATTTATTTTCTATGAACGTTAAGCTATAAAAGCAACTTTCACAACTAAAAAAACGGGTAGACGGGTAGTTTGCCTTTGGGTAGTTGTGAAAGAATGAAATCAATCATGCAACGTTTTCTATGTTTTTTGGGTGTTTGCTATCTTGATATCAAGTTTCCAAAGCACCACCTCAGAAAGATTTAATAACTCCTGATACCGAATGATTCAACTAGTCTTTAATTATTGGTGATAATTATTAAGTCATACACCATTAAATAAAAGGAGTGTACCACATGGTATAATGGTTAGTGCGTTGGACTATCTTGCCGAAGGTCTGGGTTCGATTCCCAGTCACTTCCACCTAAAAACAGAAATGTTTTTCCAAGGTACTGCCTCTTGCGAGTAATTGACAAATCTTCCAAGAGTATACTTGTCATGAATAAGTGCTTCTCATCTAGCTGTTCGGACTCGGCAAAAAATTGTAGGCCCCCTCAATTCCTGGACAAAAACACGCACACCACAATGGTTGAGAGTTATAAGTCACTAGGTCCTGGTTTTTCACGAGCTGTTGCGCCATCAAATTTATTTATTATTTTTATAAGAAGTTTTTACCGATTTTCGACAGGGTGTTTGCAAAATATTGAACATTGAAAAATTTAAAAAATCGAAATTTTCACAACAAGAAGGAGAAGTCCTACAACAATGAAAGGTGTTTTGTTTTACACAATGGGCAGCTATCCGACTCCTTCGTAAATCGTAATGTAACATGGTGCGAGACAAGGGGATGTTCTATCGCCTATTTTCTTCCTACTAGCGATGGGCGACGTATTGACGGCTAGTGTTGGTACAGCGGAGCGACAGGGTATTCAATGGAGTCCATTTGAATGGCTCAGTCATTTAGACTATGCTGATGACATTATGTCCAGTGACGTGCGGCACTCGAACGAACTGGGTAGACAGTTATGAATTTATAATAATTGAATATGAAGAAAATTTGAAAAGAAATTCTTCTGTTTAAGTGGAGTGACCGAAACGAAATCATGGAGTTGAGCTCACTTGAACTTTTAACTTTGAGTTATGAATTCATTTCATTATATTAAATCTTATCCAGTCAAAAATAAAAACTGTTAACGTATTCCAAAATACAGCGTATTTCTTCTTATTTAATACAAGAATACAAATTACAAAAAATTGTACACAGATAGGGATATTTTATATTTATCAAATGTTTTTTATTTTTTTTTAAACAAACGTTGAAGGGCAAGTAGTCCTCATGAAGTTTTAAAAATACATGTTAAAAACCTATTTAAGTCTTCAAAATTGTTCTTGAAATTTATGTGTCATCCTCATATGTTTGACTAAAAGCTATATACACCAATCTCAAGCAAACAAAAATTGTAGACCTAAATTAAAGCTGAATAACAAGTGTATTGATTAAAAAAAAAATATATACCTATAAGAAACCGATAAAACAAAAGATAATTCAACATTTGATTCTTGTACCATTTCTTACAGTTTCGCAATAACGCAATAAGGATACCTTAAAATAAATATCTTTGTTTGTAAAACAATTTCAAAACAAGAAGAAATGCTTTTTGCTTAAACTCAATACGACAACTATTCACAGTGATACAGCTCTTCAAAATAAATTATTCCTTGTTCCCTTAATTTTTTTTCGTCAGTAGTGTAGTTCTGCGAAAGAGTCCAGCCTTCCTTCCTATTGCATTTTATAGGGTTGACCTACTGGCCAGACTGGCCACTGGACGGACGGTGAACGAACGATAAAAAAAAATAGTTCCAAAGGTAAATGAGAAAACAAATAATAATCCTCCTCTTTATTCAACTCCAACAATAAAAAATGAAGAAATTGTTCTCGTCACTCAACACTCAACGAAAATGTTTCGAATTTACTTCAAAATTCAAAGCAAAATCAGCAATTAGACAGATTCGATTCTGTCTACTTGATCCATAAAGAAATTATACCTGAGCAACATAACTCGCTTATTTTATTTTCATATAATTTAGGTAGAACGAAAGACTCTGTCTTCGTTTTCGCTCGGGTTTTCCCGAAGCACGTAGCAAAGTGCAGACTGCAGAGTGCGAAGGCGAACCATAGTTAGTGAAGCCAGGGTTCCCAGATTGAGGGGAAAAGCACCACTTTTGCTGATTTTATAATGAAAAAGGGGAAATCGAGGGACAAGCTTAAAAAAAGGGGAAACAATTCATAAGGGACAAACTTATTAAATGAAACATTTTAAATACATTTTTTATAAAAATTAAATATTTAAACGTATTTTCATTATAAAATATTTTCAAACCTTATTTAAAAAGAAAAAGTTCAATCTAAACATTCTCTTCTAAATTTTAGTCTCGCAAGTTAATAACCCATGCAATGTCCCATTTACAAGTTTTGAGTTTCTGAAGGGTTTCCTTCGTTTCGAAGGTAAAATCCAAAAATAGATGTTTGGAGCAATGGGAATCATGGCCTGAATTCAAAGACTTGTTATGTCAGGAGGAAAAGAAATTGCAGCATCAACTTCAGCTGTTCGAGCATTGTGTAAATGAAGATATTAAGTTTTTGGTTTTTAATTATTTTTTATAATAAAGGAAATTATTTCTAGTAGGTACCTACATATACAATTTACAAATATTAATAATGTTTCTATGTTACTTTAAGGTTATTACTAAAATTAAAACTGTTAAGAAATAATTTTTATTTTTTCAAAATAACTTTTTATGGCCTTTAGTCCTACAAATTGGCGTTTCGTCCGGCTTACTCACTTGGACTCATCAGTGACATAGTGAAGGCTTTGTCATACGCAATTTGCATTAAGTTCAGTTCAACTTACATGAATTTTTCAACGAAAGTCCACTGTAAACTATATCCAACAAGATTAAAATTCATAATCATTAAGCTGGAAGTTTTTTGCCCGGGGCCAATAATTCAATATGTCCAATCCTTAATCCTAAGTCTTCTACTTTGCTGATTTATTTCAGTAATTTTTATTTTTGTTTTTATGCATTGCATATTCATGAACATTTTATTTAGGGGAAAAAAAGGGGATTTTTTTTGGAGATTAGGGGAATAAAATTGGGTTTGCTGATAAATACAGGGGAAAAAAGGTTATGAAAGTCTGGGGACACTGAGTGAAGCGATAGTGATATTGTGTTTTGTGTATTGTGTTTGATTATTGAGATTTGTGTGCTTTGTGGTTGTTGGTAAAGGTTAAATTATTTAACGAAATAAACGTAGGTATGGAAAATGTGAGTGTGTGAATAGTAAGGGATGAATGTTATGTTATGACTTATGTTACTTAAATTATATGTACAAGTGTTGACAATTTGAGATAAGTTTATGGATGTTAGGGACTTAATGCAATGAATGTGAACAACGTTTTCTTGATTGTAACGAGCCTAGGTTATTTTTCTCGCTTTACGTAAGGGTAGACTGAGGAGACTGTACCTGCTAGCAGTCTATGCCAAGTCTGAAATATTAATAAAAATAATTAGAAAGACAATTATCTTAATATTTTAATTTGTTTATTGGAGTTCGTGACTCAATGAAGGTTCTGATACAAGTGATGATCTGACTGCTTATCATAAACCAGTAAATATTCTTGCATGGTAAATGAGAAATCATGCTATGACAAACTAGCGGCTTATTATATACCATAATACACATATAGGTTACGTTAACATATAAAGTACAGTGTAGTACGAAAGTTTCGCTACATAGACACTGTCTAAAACGTCTTATTGACGCACCGTCACTGATTATGTCACCTGGCGAATAACAACAGTGGGCTGAACAGAATGTGAAAAACACTGGAAGTGAAAGGAGAGTCCAGTGGTCTTAGAATAAACAACAAAAAGGCAAACATAATGCTCACAAGCTACTCCACGCAACAGCGTATTATTCTACAGAAGACGCCAGTTGAAGAAGTTAAACAGTGTTACTACCTTGACAGTATTGTTTCTACAAATTGCGGTACGAACCTGTACGTTAAAAGTACAATTAATAAAGCTCGTGCTGCCTTCGGTACTCTCTCCCCAATTTGGAAATCCAGTCAATCTCCTTACGCAATAAGTTGAGATTCTTCAAATATTCTAAAGATTCACTGTCAACAAATTCTATGAAAGGTGGAATTGTGGCGCAGGACAAGTCAAGATCCACTGGACGTCGACTTACGAAAGCGCGAATGGCAATGGATTGGTCACACACTGAGGAAACTAAGCGATTATATTGCGAAGTAGTCTTTTGAATGGAATCTTCTGGGTGCACGGCAACTATCTTAGCAGAAGCAGAATCCCACAGAAATATGTAGCCACCATTTCAATCATAGGTCGAAAATAAAACTCTACCTTTTTAAAAGTCTTTAAAATTTGGCTTCTCTGTCGAGATTTTTAAAAATGGTCACTTTATAACAATTTGACTTAAAAAAAACTTTTTTCGGTTTTTCTCAGTGAGAAACTTTTATTTTGATTTTTGTAGGCTTCAGTTAACCACTGACCACTTATCGCTGAGAGAAAAAATAAATCTTATTTGTAGATTTGTATTTTGTTGTGTTGATTAAAAAGCTCTGCTTTTTGATTTTCAAAGAATTGTTTGGTCATGCATTGTTTAATACTCTTCAATAAAAGTTTAATGGAAGTCCTGTTCGTAATTAACTCTTTTTGGTCTTTGAGCTAACACGCGTCTATGAGGGTTGTGGTCAAAATCTCAAACCTTAAAATCGCACAAGTCGAAATAAAATGTCACCGACGATGACGGACACAATAATGAAAACAACGACTGCACAATGGGGACGATTTCTTGGCGTCATCTTGCCGATAGCGTTTACACGTAGTTTTGTGTATTGTTGTCCCATGGCATACGCCTCGCCATGGCCGTTTACAAGTTGTTTTTTTTTTTCATTTGTAGCCATGGTGTTCATATCTTCTCGTCGTATGCATTTAGGTACACGTACACGAGGTTTTCTCGCTTATAGTTATAATAATTTCATCTCGTTATGCTATTATTTGACAAATTAGCTTAAAGAGGTCTTTTAAGGTTACATAGTCAACAGTTTTCTTGAACGATTATGCGTTGGCTGGCCAACGGGTTCTCATCGGTATTTTTACTCCTTCTTTGGGGCCTCTCTGCCACTCACGCAACTCCGTTGACCTACTTAGGATATGTATGTTCAGTCGGCAGTGAGGTGTCAATTGTCATTGCTAACAGTTTTCTTTTGCCAGTCAGGCACCGTTGTCAGCAGCTTGAAAAATGTAAATGAAACTCTAATTGCTTTAACAGTCGGACTTTGGTAACATAGAAGCGAGACCACAGCGAGACGATGATAAGACGTGAACTGTTACTAAAATCATGTGTAAATGTCGCGGCGTGGCTTTAGGAAGACTATGGCGAGAAATCCACGATACAGGTAGCCATGTAAATAAAATATAAAACCACGTCTAGAATTTTTAACCACGGTTTAAGCTTATTGTAACCTTTTGAAAAAAAAATAATTTTGAAAAAAAGTTTTGGCGAGACTAAAGCAAGACCAAAGCCAAAAAAAAAAACAAACCGACACTATAGTGATAAAACCATGACACAGATAGCGGTGTAGAGGGCATGGCGAGATTAACACAATGACAATGAAACATAAAACTATATTGGAAATTTTAGCCACGTTCTTAACTTATTCTACGTAACCTTTTTGAAAAAAATAATTTTGAAAAAAAAAAAATTGGCGAGACTATAGCGAGACCAAAGCGAGATGATGGAAAAACATTCTAAATACCAAAAACCACATGTAAATATCATGGCGATGCCAAAGCGGAAAACTACGACACAGATAGCCGTGTAAACGGGCCCGGTGAGACAATAGCGTAATTAACATAATAGCTGCATTTTATTATCAATATGATCTGATCCGGATCAACTTCTAACACGTGATTACAAAAACAACATGGGATCCTGCTTTTTATCTGGATCTATTTCAATGATCCAAAAATGACTATTGTTAATGTGTCTCAATAGTGCCAAGAAAAGAGGCAACAGACACGTGAAAAATAAACAAACATTAGGCAAAAAGAGACGGGTATATAACGAAAATCCTGTCTGTTTTATTTACCATGATCTGATCCGGATCAGATCATAAGGTTAATAAAATGCGGCTAATGACCACAATGGCACTAAAAGCCATGTTTACACGGCATCTGCGGCGTCGTTATCGTAATATGTACCTCTTCTTTTATATAATGTGGATGACGATTTGAGTCTACTGAGTTCTGAATTATCTGAAATATTTCAAACAACACAGATTTTATATCTACTTTTTCTTTGAGAGAAAATACCATTTTTTATTTATTTCCCATCGAAATAGTTTAAGGTTCATCGTTACCCTTAATTTTTTAGAAAAAAAGTCAACAAATAAGAGTTATTCTGGAAGTTAAATGATAAATCTCACCAAGAGACCTAAAAAATTAATTTTTAAAAATAAATCTCAGACTGAGACCAAAATGAAATTTGACGAATTAAATATCTCTCAGTGCGAAACCAATTGAAAATAAATAAGGTCAACTGTTATTTTCGATCTCTGGTTTCATTGCCTTGCTGCAGGCCGTGGTCGGATGGAGACGTTTCGTTGACGACCTGTGCCCCAACAGGGGTTACAGGACACGATGATGACAATGCTTTTTGTTTCAACACAATACGACCACTCATCACAAAGATACAGCTCTCCAATTACATTAAGTTCGATGACCAACTTAATTTTCAACGCATTCATAATTATATTATTATTGAATTATCAATATAACTAACCAGCATTTTTTTTTTTTGATTGACAGGTATGATTGTTCCTTTGATCAATGACATGGAATGGTTATTAATTGGAATCCATCGAAAAATATTATTCCCATTAATTAAAATTAACACCTCAGTTGCCTCGAATGGAATGTTATTTATTGCTTTTAGTGTAAACACAATTTACAGGTGGCTGCTCCTTTAACGATATAATGAAGAAAACCCAAACTAATTAGTAATATTCAGAGGGCTGAGGTGAATGAAAGATGAAGCAGACGCAGAGAGAACATGACGCTAATGTACATATTTCTCTAATTAATGACCAACCAAGAAGGTATAAACGTGATTATTGGCCTTTTGATTTTGGAATCAGGATGACTAAGATATAATTCAAATCTTTTTGATATTAACAGAAAAAAAAAACACTTAAGGAAGGGTGTGTGGAATGGCGAATAGGATTTCGTTTTCAGATATCATTTAGTCCTATAAATGCAATAACCGTTATATTTTTTAATTTTTGAAAATGTATAAGGCAATTGTTTATTATAAAATTAAAATAAACTCAAAACAAATAAACAAATAAACAAATACTGTTGATACCAGTTTCTTCAAAAATAAATTCCGTTCTGCAATAACTTGATTCAGTTTTTAAAATAATTTTTATTATGAAATCTTCAATTGTTTTATTAAAAAATTAAAAATAGATACCTACTTAAATAAAACTCAAAATAAATACAAATAAATAATTGATAAACAATTATTGATTAAGACCCAAAAGCCCAATTAAAACAAAACTGGCATATAGGTTTTTCCGCATATAAACCGGCCAAGATAAAATTACATTTGTTTAAAAGAGAAATATAAATTGGTTTAATTTATTATTCTGTACTTACATATTTCGCAGTTCGAAATTTATAGCAATTAATTCTGAATGTCTATTTTTTTAATAAGCATGCTTGTTTGGAATCCCTGTATTTGAAATTTCATCGTTTATTGATTTGAGAGCCATTAACTATTTTTAATACGAGCCAGAATTTCTATGGAGATATCGTCTTATTTGAGAATTAAAAATTTATCACCTTAGACAAACATATTTGGGTCAAAATCTTTATTCTGAGAGCATAGAATTTTGATTTTAGGGGTTTCTGATTTAAAAAAATGATTTTGGGAAATAACAGACACCCTAGTATACATTTATATGACTTTTATTGAAAAAATTGATTTTGCCTTATTTCACTAATTATTTAATAACTTCTTAATAATATTGTCCAATTTTGAAAAACTTTGGCTCAAATCTTTATTAAAAATTTTTTTTTCACTTGAGTCCTTAAAATTATTTTAAATATTTTTTTCTATCTATATGGAGCAATCAAAAACTAGAAATTTTTCAAAAATACTCGTTTTTTAAACTCTGAATTCCTGTAACTTATAAAAATTCAGTCCGATTTAAACAAGCAGTACATCGTCGGAAGAAGATAGATTAGATCATATCTCGAAAACGCTTCTTTGAAAAAAAAGAATTTGGATTTTCGTGTTCAGTGACCCAAAATTAGGTAAGAAAATATATTTCTTCTAAGGAGCCTACTATGACCTAAAAATTTGTAATCTAGTGTACATAATTTGTAACACACTTGGAAACAATATCGAACTTATGTTTTGAACAATAGGCGTAATAAGGAAAATGAGATCCCAGAAACCTCAGTGTCAAAAACTGTGCAAGCGAATTGAATATTTTGTTTCCTCAGTAATTTAAAGCAAGAGGCCCGATGTTATTTTATATTAGTCCGCGAGTCGACCGTAAGATTACCTACCTCATCACGGCCACGAAAAAAGAGGATGCCAACCGATAGCTCTAGGTCAAACATTTACAAAACTTCATTTTAATTTATTTTATTAATTTAACGGACTTACCGCGATAATTTAATTCAAAAAATTGAATTGAAATTGATAGCCCGACGTTTCGACAAGGTTCCACTTGTCGTGGTCACGGGTTTACAAAACTACTGGTCGAACAAGCTTTATCTAGTTGCAGTCAATGGTTAGAAAATGCACTTTCCAAGCTGCATTTGTGAGTTGTATACCTATAATATATGCAACTTCTAAAAATTGGGCTTAATTTAGAGGCTCTGGATCTTTGGCACCTCATTAAAGGGAAACTTGATACAAAAATGCCATCTGATTGGTCAGAAAAGATTAACTGGTCTCATAAATTGGTCAGCCCTAGATAATTTGTAATCAAGGGTTAAACTTTCTCTAGGTCGCTCAAGGTCACGTGCGATTTTTGGCACTTCATTTATGGGAAATCGTGATAAGAAATCAACTATTTTCAGTAATTGGACAGCCACAGATTTTTTTCTATGAATTTTTAAGGTCGTTTCATGGTGACAAAAAAAAACTCTTGGCACCTAATTTGGGTAAAAGGTCAACTATTGTCAGGAATTGGTCAACTATAGATTCTTTTTTACGATTTTTTCAAAGTTTTTTTTTTCAAGGTCATTAACGATTTTTGATATCACATTTGGGTAATTTTACAAAAAAAATTATACATACTATTCAATAGGTAGGTAGATCGTCATTAAAGCTCAGTTAGTTTCAGTAATTGGTCAGCTATAGATTACTTTAATGAGTTTGTATACTTATGCCTTATGCCTTATCCTTCAAAGAAAATACTTTAAAAAATCGTAAAAAAGAAGCTGACCAATTGCTGAAACTAGCTGACCTTTTATATAGATCTCAGGGCCTTTCAGGTGGAATTAAATTTTTGCAAATTTCGCATAAATGAGGTGCCAAAAATCGCTATGACCTTGCAATTTTTTAAAATTCATTAAAAAATCTATGGCTGACCGATTACTGAAACTAGCTGACCTCTTATAATTTTCTACAGATCTTTCAGATGGTGCAGTTTTTTTGCAAGTTTTCCTAAAATGAGGTGCCAAAATCATTTTGACCTTGATTTTTTTTTAAATTCATTTAATATTCAACAAAAATCTATGGCTGACCAATTACTGACAATAGCTGACCTTTTACAACCGTGAAGAGGCCTTTCAAATTGCATACTTTTTCTTATATTACCCAAATGAGGTGCCAAAAGTTTTTTATCACGATCTAGAAATCTTTCGGATGGTATAAATTTTTTGTAAATATCCAATAAATGAGTTGCCAAAAATCGAGCGGGACCTTGAGCGACCTTGAGAAAGTTTAACGCTTGATTACTAGTTATCTAGGGCTGACCAATTTCTGGGAACAGTTGAAATTTTCTGAGCAATTAGATTGCATTTTTTTTTATCACTGTCTCTACACGACACCAAATTCAGGACAGACTTTCTCTGGTTTTTGCCATGAATCCGACCACTTTTGCAAAGTTAGAGTTTTTCGTTTTGTTAATACTTTGATTAAAATGAAAAAAACAAGTAGTAGAGGCCACTTAGCTCTTTGATATGATTTTACTTTGTTTTCCCTAATGCAAAATACAATGTTTTATAAAAAAAATGGTCGAACTCATCACAACAGCAAAAAAAAAACTGGTTTGTCCGATCATTGGAATCGTGTAGAAGACAGTCTTAGCTTTAATTTGGTACCCCATTTATAGAATATGCTTATTTATATGTGCTTACACCTAGCCGGAAATACAAGCTGAAAAGTGCATATTCTGCTTGTCCGACGAGTAGTTTTGTTAATGTTTGGACTAATTCATCCAGTTTTTGCTGGCTGGGATGAGATAGGTAATCTTACAGTTGCCTCCCGGACTTAATTAAAAAACCGCCAATTCAAGATCTTCGAAAACGTTTCTACGTTTTTTCCAAAATTAAAAAAATGTTTGGTAAAGTTGTATGTAGTTTTTCGATTCCCAGCTGCTGCCACCTAAACAGAAATGTTTTTACCGAGATATTGCCTCTTGCGAGGAGCTGACAAATCCTCCAAGAGTTTACTTGTCATGAATAAGTGCTTCTCATCTAGCCGTTCGGTCTCGGCAAAAAATTGTAGGTCCCCTACATTCCTGCCAACAATACGCACACAGAAATGGTGAGAGTTGTAAGTCACCAGGCCCCGGTTCTCCACGAGCTGTTGCGCCAACAAATTAAAATTGTATGTATAGGATCAAATTACCCCAAAACAAATATCACTGTAAGTTCCCAGGATATTCAAGCCGAAAAACTTTTTTCAAAAAATTTTAGCAATTTTTTTTATTTAATAAAACTGTAAGTTGATCTGTTTTTAAAATGTGCATCAATTCTTTATTATGTAAATATGCGTAGTCGATAGCATAATTTGTTCTAGAGATATTCGAGACTAATGAAATTTAACAACGTTTTTTTAATTTGCTATTTAATATACCGTTTAGTATAACCCGGAAACAAAGCGGACTTTGAAATATTAACTTTAAAAACCTTTTCCTCAAAATTAAATTATCTAGGCAAAGATAGACTCAAGGAATACTGTAACAAAAAAAATAGAGGTTGAAATTTTTTTGTGAGCAAAAAAATCTTTAATTCATTCAATTCAAACTAGAGATATTTGTTGACCTTTAGTTAAAACGCCTTTCGCTCAGGTACATATTTATTTCGTTGTAGAGGATTTTTTTTTTATTTCATACGAAAATGCATCAGACTACAACATTAATTGTTTGGGAAAAATTTTGTTCACACATAAAACGACATAATATACATTATGCCACGTCAATGTAGAACTTTTTGTGCTTTAGAAAAAAAAGAAACTTCTTATTGATTACTCCTTCCAGCCATGGGAACTCTTTCAGCTACATATGTATGTACATTAGGGTGGTCGTTATAATGGTTTTTTTTGAGTTTTAATATTTGGATGGGCCTAAATCAGCTCTAAATGAAGAAACAAAAATTCCCTATTTTTTTAAGAATTTTATTTTCATCCCCTATAGTCGCTGTAGGGGTAAATTAAATTTCCCCCTGTTTTGGAAATTCTCGTAAAATCTGCTATAAAATTCAGAGCATGTAGGTGAGAAACACACAAGAAAAAAATCCTGCAGGAGGGGGGTTATATCTTCCACTGCTTGGGCGGGAGGGGCAATTTAATAAAGTAATTGCATGAAATAGAAAAAAAAATTATTAAAAAACAACGGCAACAGTAGCTTTTTGGAAAGCAAGAAGTTAATTTTAATAGTTGATAACAAAATAAAATTCTTTGAATAAACAATTTCAGCAAAATCTGTTTTCAAACCTATAATTAAAAAAAAATAATAATTTTTCTTCAAAAAGTTGAGTTTGAAACAGTTTTTTGCCAAACCTCTTCATCAAACAAACTTAATTTAAAAACAAGCCGGAGGAATGGACTTCTGGCTTTTCAAAAAGCTACAAAACATTACTGTAAGTATTGCCGTTGTTTTTTAACTAGAAAACTATCATGATAGAAAACTGTCATAATAGAAAACTATCGTGATAGAAAACTATCATGATAGAAAACTATCATGATAGAAAACTATCGTGATAGAAAACTATCATGATAGAAAACTATCGTGATCGAAAACTATCATGATAGAAAACTATCGTGATAGAAAACTATCATGATAGACAACTATAGTGATAGAAAACTATCATGGTAGAAAACTATCGTGATAGAAAACTATCATGATAGAAAACTATCGTGATAGAAAACTATCGTGATAGAAAACTATCATGATAGAAAACTATCGTGATAGAATACTATCCTGATAGAAAGAAAACTATCATGATAGAAAATCATCATGATAGAAAACTATCGTGATAGAAAAGTATCATGATAGAAAACTATCGTGATAGTAAAGTATCATGATAGAAAACTATCGTGATAGAAAACTATCATGATAGGAAACTATCATGATAGAAAACTATCATGATAGAAAACTATCATGATAGAAAACTATCATGATATACAACTCTCGTGATAGAAAACTATCATGATAGAAAACTATCGTGATAGAAAACTATCATGATAGAAAACTATAATGATAGAAAACTATCATGAGAGAAAACTATCGTCATAGAAAACTATCATGATAGAAAACTATCATGATATAAAACTATCATTATAGAAAACCATCGTGATAGAAAACTATCATGATAGAAAACTATCGTGATAGAAAGCTTCACAGATATACGCATATCTACGCTGATATACGCAAGTTTACGCAGGTCTAAGCAGATATACGCAGATCTACGCATATAACCGCGGGTATACGCAGGACATACGCAGATATACGCTGGTCTATGTAGATATACGCAGATGTACGCAGATATACGCCAAACAGATACACGCAGATCTACGCAAATCAACGCAGACATACGCAGATATACGCAGGTCGACGCAGATGTACGCAGAGCTTCGATGATGTACGCAGATTACTGCCAGGCTACGCAGTAATACGCAGATCTACGCAGATGTACGCAGATATACGCCAATTAACGCATACGCAGATCTAGGCAAATACTCGCAAATCTACGTAAATATACGCAGCTATACGCAGTCTAGCTAGTCTATATGCAGGTATACGCAGGATAGCAGATAAGCGGTTGGACACGCAGATATACGCAGATCTGTGCACATATACGCAGATATACTAGAAAACTATCATGCATGTTGCATGTTATATGTTGCATGTTGCATGATAGAAAACTATAATGATGGAAAACTATCATGATATAAAACTATCATGATAGAAAACTATCATGATAGAACACTATCGTGATAGAAAGCTTCGCAGATATACGCAGATCTACGCTGCTATACGCAGGTATACGCAGGTCTACGCAGATAAACGCAGATTTACGCAGATCTACGCAGATCTACGCAGATCTACGCAGATCTACGCAGATGTACGCAGATATACGCCAAATTACGCAAATATGCGCAGATCTACTCACATATACTTAGATCTGCGTAGATATGCTCAGGTCTACGTGGGTTTACGCAGGTATACGCAGGCTTACGCATATTTATACAAAGTTCTACGTAGATAAGCGGTTGGATACGCAGATATATGCAGATAGAAAACTATCATGATAGAAAACTCTCATGATAGAAAACTGATAGAAAACTATCATGATAGAAAACTGTCATGATAGAAAACTATCATGATAGAAAACTATCATGATAGAAAACTGTCATGATGGAAAACTATCATGATAGAAAATTATCATGATAGCAAACTATCATGATAGAAAACTATCGTGATAGAAAACTGTCATGATAGAAGACTATCTTGACAGAAAACTATCATGATAGAAAACTATCATGATAGAAAACTATCATGATAAAAAACTATCATGATAGAAAACTATCATGATAGAAAACTATCATGATATAAAACTATCATGATAAAAACTATCGTGATAGAAAACTATCATGATAGAAAACTATCGTGATAGAAAACTATCATGATAGAAAACTATCATTATAGAAAACTATCGTGATAGAAAACTATCATGATAGAAAACTATCGTGATAGAAAACTATCGTGATAGAAAACTATCATGATAGAAAACTATCATGATAGAAAACTCTCATGATAGAAAACTATCATGATAGAAAACTATCGTGATAGAAAATTATCATGATAGAAAACTATCGTGATAGAAAACTATCATGATAGAAAACTATCATGATAGAAAACTATCATGATAGAAAACTATCATGATAGAAAACTATCATGATAGAAAACTATCATGATAGAAAACTATCATGATAGAAAACTATCGTGATAGAAAACTATCGTGATAGAAAACTATCATGATAGAAAACTATCGTGATAGAAAACTATCATGATAGAAAACTATCGTGATAGAAAACTATCATGATAGAAAACTATCATGATAGAAAACTATCATGATAGAAAACTATCGTGATAGAAAACTATCATGATAGAAAACTATCATGATAGAAAACTATCATGATAGAAAACTATCATGGTAGAAAACTATCATGATAGAAAACTATCGCGATAGAAAACTATCATGATAGAAAACTATCATGATAGAAAACTATCATGATAGAAAACTATCATGATAGAAAACTATCGTGATAGAAAACTATCATGATAGAAAACTATCATGATAGAAAACTATCGTGATAGAAAACTATCATGATAGAAAACTATCATGATAGAAAACTATCATGATAGAAAACTATCATGATAGAAAACTATCATGATAGAAAACTATCGCGATAGAAAACTATCATGATAGAAAACTATCATGATAGAAAACTATCATGATAGAAAACTATCGTGATAGAAAACACTCATGATAGAAAACTATCATGATAGAAAACTATCGTAATAGAAAGCTTCACAGATATACGCATATCTACGCTGATATACGCAAGTTTACGCAGGTCTAAGCAGATATACGCAGATCTACGCATATAACCGCGGGTATACGTAGGACATACGCAGATATACGCTGGTCTATGTAGATATACGCAGATTTACGCAGATTACTGCCAGGCTACGCAGTAATACGCAGATCTACGCAGATGTACGCAGATATACGCAAATTAACGCATACGCAGATCTAGGCAAATATTCGCAAATCTACGTAAATATACGCAGCTATACGCAGTCTACTATATGCAGTCTACGAGGATATATGCAGGTATACGCAGGATAGCAGATAAGCGGTTGGACACGCAGATATACGCAGATCTGTGCACATATACGCAGATATACTAGAAAACTATCATGCATGTTGCATCTTATATGTTGCATGTTGCATGATAGAAAACTATAATGATGGAAAACTATCATGATATAAAACTATCATGATAGAAAACTATCATGATATAAAACTATCATGATAAAAAACTATCGTGATAGAAAATTATCATGATAGAAAACTATCAAGATAACAAACTATCATGATAGAAAACTATCGTGATAGAAAAATATCATGATAGAAGACTATCATGACAGAAAACTATCATGATAGAAAACTATCATGATAGAAAACTATCATGATAAAAAACTATCATGATAGAAAACTATCATGATAAAAAGCTATCGTGATAGAAAACTATCATGAAAGAAAACTATCGTGATAGAAAACTATCATGATAGAAAACTATCATGATAGTTAACTATCGTGATAGAAAACTATCATGATAGAAAATTATCATGAAAGCAAACTATCATGATAGAAAACTATCGTGATTGAAATTTATCATGATAGAAGACTATCATGACAGAAAACTATCGTGATAGAAAACTTTCATGATAGAAAACTGTCATGATGGAAAACTATCATTATAGAAAACTATCATGATAGCAAACTATCATGATACAAAACTATCATGATAGAAAACTATCATGATAGAAAACTCTCATGATAGCAAATTATCATGATAGAAAACTATCGTGATAGAAAACTATCATTATAGAAAACTATCGTGATAGAAAACTATCATGATAGAAAACTACCATGATAGAAAACTATCATGATAGAAAACTAGCGTCATAGAAAACTATCGTGATAGAAAACTCTCATGATAGAAAACTATCGTGAAAGAAAACTATCATGATAGAAGACTATCATGATAGAAAACTATCATGAGAGAAAACTATCGTGATAGAAAACTAGCATGATAGAAAACTATCGTGATAGAAAACTATCATGATAGCAAACTATCATGATAGAAAACTATCGTGATAGAAAACTATCATGATAGAAGACTATCATGACAGAAAACTATCATGAGAGAAAACTATCATGATAGAAAACTATCATGATAGAAAACTATCATGATAGAAAACTATCGTGATAGAAAACTATCATGATAGAAAACTATCATGATAGAAAACTATCGTGATAGAAAACTATCATGATAGAAAACTATCGTGATAGAAAAATATCATGATAGAAAACTATCATGATAGAAAACTATCATGAAAGAAAACTAAAATGATAGAAAACTATCATGATAGAAAACTATCGTGATAGAAAACTATCATGATAGAAAACTATCGTGATTGAAAACTATCATGATAGAAAACTATCATGGTAGAAAACTATCATGATAGAAAACTATCATGATAGAAAACTATCGTGATAGAAAACTATCATGATAGCAAACTATCATGATAGAAAACTATCGTGATAGAAAACTATCATGATAGAAGACTATCATGACAGAAAACTATCATGAGAGAAAACTATCATGATAGAAAACTATCATGATAGAAAACTATCGTGATAGAAAACTATCATGATAGAAAACTATCATGATAGAAAATTATCGTGATAGAAAACTATCGTGATAGAAAACTATCATGATAGAAAACTATCATGATAGAAAACTATCGTGATTGAAAACTATCATGATAGAAAACTATCATGAAAGAAAACTAAAATGATAGAAAACTATCATGATAGAAAACTATCGTGATAGAAAACTATCATGATAGAAAACTATCGTGATTGAAAACTATCATGATAGAAAACTATCATGGTAGAAAACTATCATGATAGAAAACTATCATGATAGAAAACTATCGTGATAGAAAACTATCATGATAGCAAACTATCATGATAGAAAACTATCGTGATAGAAAACTATCATGATAGAAGACTATCATGACAGAAAACTATCATGAGAGAAAACTATCATGATAGAAAACTATCATGATAGAAAACTATCGTGATAGAAAACTATCATGATAGAAGACTATCATGATAGAAAACTATCATGAGAGAAAACTATCATGATAGAAAACTATCGTGATAGAAAAATATCATGATAGAAAACTACCATGATAGAAAACTATCATGATAGAAAACTAGCGTCATAGAAAACTATCGTGATAGAAAACTCTCATGATAGAAAACTATCGTGAAAGAAAACTATCATGATAGAAGACTATCATGATAGAAAACTATCATGAGAGAAAACTATCGTGATAGAAAACTAGCATGATAGAAAACTATCGTGATAGAAAACTATCATGATAGCAAACTATCATGATAGAAAACTATCGTGATAGAAAACTATCATGATAGAAGACTATCATGACAGAAAACTATCATGAGAGAAAACTATCATGATAGAAAACTATCATGATAGAAAACTATCATGATAGAAAACTATCGTGATAGAAAACTATCATGATAGAAAACTATCATGATAGAAAACTATCGTGATAGAAAACTATCATGATAGAAAACTATCGTGATAGAAAAATATCATGATAGAAAACTATCATGATAGAAAACTATCATGAAAGAAAACTAAAATGATAGAAAACTATCATGATAGAAAACTATCGTGATAGAAAACTATCATGATAGAAAACTATCGTGATTGAAAACTATCATGATAGAAAACTATCATGGTAGAAAACTATCATGATAGAAAACTATCATGATAGAAAACTATCGTGATAGAAAACTATCATGATAGCAAACTATCATGATAGAAAACTATCGTGATAGAAAACTATCATGATAGAAGACTATCATGACAGAAAACTATCATGAGAGAAAACTATCATGATAGAAAACTATCATGATAGAAAACTATCGTGATAGAAAACTATCATGATAGAAAACTATCATGATAGAAAATTATCGTGATAGAAAACTATCGTGATAGAAAACTATCATGATAGAAAACTATCATGATAGAAAACTATCGTGATTGAAAACTATCATGATAGAAAACTATCATGGTAGAAAACTATCATGATAGAAAACTATCATGATAGAAAACTATCGTGATAGAAAATTATCATGATAGCAAACAATCATGATAGAAAACTATCGTGATAGAAAATTATCATGATAGAAGACTATCATGACAGAAAACTATCATGAGAGAAAACTATCATGATAGAAAACTATCATGATAGAAAACTATCATGATAGAAAACTATCGTGATAGAAAACTATCATGATAGAAAACTATCATGATAGAAAACTATTGTGATAGAAAACCATCATGATAGAAAACTATCGTGATAGAAAACTATCATGATAGAAAACTATCGTGATAGAAAACTATCGTTATAGAAAACTATCATGATAGAAAACTATCGTGATAGAAAACTATCATGATAGAAAACTATCATGATAGAAAACTATCATGACAGAAAACTATCGTGATAGAAAACTATCATGATAGAAAACTATCGTGATAGAAAACTATCATGATAGAAAACTATCATGATAGAAAACTATCATGATAGAAAATTATCGTGATAGAAAACTATCGTGATAGAAAACTATCATGACAGAAAACTATCGTGATAGAAAACTATCATGATAGAAAACTATCATGATAGAAAACTATCGTGATAGAAAACTATCATGATAGAAAACTATCATGATAGAAAACTATCATGATAGAAAACTAACGTGATAGAAAAATATCATGATAGAAAACTATCGTGATAGAAAACTATCATGATAGAAAACTATCATGATAGAAAATAATCGTGATAGAAAACTATCGTGATAGAAAACTATCATGATAGAAAACTATCATGATAGAAAACTATCATGATAGAAAACTATCGTGATAGAAAACTATCATGATAGAAAACTATCGTGATAGAAAACTATCATGATAGAAAACTATCATGATAGAAAACTATCGTGATAGAAAATTATCATGATAGAAAACTATCAAGATAGCAAACTATCATGATAGAAAACTATCGTGATAGAAAAATATCATGATAGAAGACTATCATGACAGAAAACTATCATGATAGAAAACTATCATGATAGAAAACTATCATGATAAAAAACTATCATGATAGAAAACTATCATGATAGAAAGCTATCGTGATAGAAAACTATCATGAAAGAAAACTATCGTGATAGAAAACTATCATGATAGAAAACTATCATGATAGAAAACTATCGTGATAGAAAACTATCATGATAGAAAATTATCATGATAGCAAACTATCATGATAGATAACTTTCGTGATTGAAATTTATCATGATAGAAGACTATCATGACAGAAAACTATCGTGATAGAAAACTATCATGATAGAAAACTGTCATGATGGAAAACTATCATTATAGAAAACTATCATGATAGCAAACTATCATGATAGAAAACTATCATTATAGAAAACTATCATGATAGAAAACTCTCATGATAGCAAATTATCATGATAGAAAACTATCGTGATAGAAAACTATCATTATAGAAAACTATCGTGATAGAAAACTATCATGATAGAAAACTACCATGATAGAAAACTATCATGATAGAAAACTAGCGTCATAGAAAACTATCGTAATAGAAAACTCTCATGATAGAAAACTATCGTGAAAGAAAACTATCATGATAGAAGACTATCATGATAGAAAACTATCATGAGAGAAAACTATCGTGATAGAAAACTAGCATGATAGAAAACTATCGTGATAGAAAACTATCATGATAGCAAACTATCATGATAGAAAACTATCGTGATAGAATACTATCATGATAGAAGACTATCATGACAGAAAACTATCATGAGAGAAAACTATCATGATAGAAAACTATCATGATAGAAAACTATCATGATAGAAAACTATCGTGATAGAAAACTATCATGATAGAAAACTATCATGATAGAAAACTATCGTGATAGAAAACTATCATGATAGAAAACTATCGTGATAGAAAACTATCATGATAGAAAACTATCATGATAGAAAACTATCATGAAAGAAAACTAAAATGATAGAAAACTATCTTGATAGAAAACTATCGTGATAGAAAACTATCATGATAGAAAACTATCGTGATTGAAAAGTATCATGATAGAAAACTATCATGGTAGAAAACTATCATGATAGAAAACTATCATGATAGAAAACTATCGTGATAGAAAACTATCATGATAGAAAACTATCATGATAGAAAACTATCATGATAGAAAATTATCGTGATAGAAAACTATCGTGATAGAAAACTATCATGACAGAAAACTATCATGATAGAAAACTATCATGATAGAAAACTATCATGATAGAAAACTATCATGATAGAAAACTATCATGATAGAAAACAATCATGATAGAAAACTATCGTGATAGAATACTATCTTGATAGAAAACTATCGTGATAGAAAACTATCATGACAGAAAACTATCATGAGAGAAAACTATCATGATAGAAAACTATCATGATAGAAAATTATCGTGATAGAAAACTATCATGATAGAAAACTATCATGATAGAAAATTATCGTGATAGAAAACTATCGTGATAGAAAACTATCATGATAGAAAACTATCATGATAGAAAACTATCATGATAGAAAATTATCGTGATAGAAAACTATCATGATAGAAAACTATCGTGATAGAAAACTATCATGATAGAAAACTATCATGATAGAAAACTATCATGATAGAAAATTATCGTGATAGAAAACTATCGTGATAGAAAACTATCATGACAGAAAACTATCATGATAGAAAACTATCATGATAGAAAACTATCGTGATAGAAAACTATCATGGAAGAAAACTATCGTGATAGAAAACTATCATGATAGAAAACTATCATGATAGAAAACTATCATAATAGAAAACTCTCATGATAGAAAATTATCATGATAGAAAACTATCGTGATAGAAAACTATCATGATAGAAAACTATCGTGATAGAAAACTATCATGATAGAAAACTATCATGATAGAAAACTATCATGATAGAAAACTATCATGATAGAAAACTATCGTGATAGAAAACTATCATGATAGAAAACTGTCATGATGGAAAACTATCATGATAGAAAACTATCGTGGTAGAAAACTATCGTGATAGAAAACTATCATGACAGAAAACTATCATGATAGAAAACTATCATGATAGAAAACTATCATGATAGAAAACCATCATGATAGAAAACTATTATGATAGAGAACCATCGTGATAGAAAACTATCATGATAGAAAACTATCATGAGAGAAAACTATCGTAATAGAAAACTATCATCAAAGAAAACTATCATGATTGAAAACTATCATGATAGAAAACTATCATGATAGAAAACTATCATGATAGAAAACTATCATGATAGAAAACTATCATGATAGAAAACTATCGTGATAGAAAACTATCATGATAGAAAACTATCATGATAGAAAACTATCATGATAGAAAACTATCGTGATAGAAAACTATCATGATAGAAAACTATCATGATAGAAAACTATCATGATAGAAAACTATCATGATAGAAAACTATCATGATAGAAAACTATCGTGATAGAAAGCTTCACAGATATACGCATATCTACGCTGATATACGCAAGTATACGCAGGTCTAAGCAGAGACACGCAGATCTACACAGATAACCGCGGGTATACGCAGGACATACGCAGATATACGCTGGTCTATGTAGATATACGCAGATCTAAGCTGCTATACGCAGGTATACGCAGGTCTACGCAGATAAACGCAGATCTACGCAGAATTTCGCTGCTATACGCAGATAAACGCAGGTCTACGTAAGTTTACGCAGGTATACGCAGGCTTACGCATATTTATACAAAGTTCTACGTAGATAAACGGTTGGATACGCAGATATACGCAGATAGAAAACTATCATGATAGAAAACTCTTATGATCGAAAACTGATAGAAAACTATTGTGAAAGAAAACTATAATGATAGAAAACTATCATGATAGAAAACTATCGTGATAGAAAACTATCATGATAGAAAACTATCGTAATAGAAAACTATCATGATTGAAAACTATCATGATAGAAAACTATCATGATAGAAAACTATCATGATAGAAAACTATCATGAGAGAAAACTATCATGATAGAAAACTACCGTGATAGAAAACTATCATGATAGAAAACTATCGTGATAGAAAACTATCATGATAGAAAACTATCATGATAGAAAACTATCATGACAGAAAACTATCATGATAGAAAACTATCATGATAGAAAACTATCATGATAGAAAACTATCGTGATAGAAAACTATCATGATAGAAAATTATCATGATAGAAATCTATCATGATAGAAAACTATCATGATAGAAAACTATCGTGATAGAAAACTATCATGATAGAAAACTATCATGATAGAAAACTATCATGATTGAAAGCTATCATGATAGAAAACTATCATGATAGAAAACCATCATGATAGAAAGCTATCATGATAGAAAACTATCGAGATAGAAAACTTTCATGATAGAAAACTTTCATGAGAGAAAACTATCGTGATAGAAAACTATCATGGTAGAAAACTATCATGATAGAAAACTATCATGATAGAAAACTATCGTGATAGAAAACTATGATAGAAAACTATCATCATAGAAAACTCTCATGATAGAAAACTATCATGATAGAAAACTATCGTGATAGAAAAATATCATGATAGAAAACTATCGTGATAGAAAACTATCATGATAGAAAACTATCATGATAGAAAACTATTGTGATAGAAAACCATCATGATAGAAAACTATCGTGATAGAAAACTATCATGATAGAAAACTATCGTGATAGAAAACTATCGTCATAGAAAACTATTATGATAGAAAACTATCATGATAGAAAACTCTCATGATAGAAAACTATCATGATAGAAAACTATCGTGGTAGAAAACTATCGTGAAGAAAACTATCATGATAGAAAACTATCATGATAGAAAACTATCGTGATAGAAAACTATCATGATAGAAAACTATCGTCATAGAAAACTATTATGATAGAAAACTATCATGATAAAAAACTCTCATGATAGAAAACTATCATGATAGAACACTATCGTGATAGAAAGCTTCGCAGATATACGCAGATCTACGCTGCTATACGCAGGTATACGCAGATCTACGCAGATCTACGCAGATGAACGCAGATATACGCCAAATTACGCAAATATGCGCAGATCTACGCAAATATACTTAGATCTGCGTAGATATACGCAGGTCTACGTGGGTTTACGCAGGTATACGCAGGCTTACGCATATTTATACAAAGTTCTACGTAGATAACACTGGTCAACAAAATTTAATTATTTTTTTGTTACAGAAACCAAAATATACTTTTCCGCAGGTTTTTGGTGTGCTGAACTTGAATCTGAAGTCAGAAAAATTCTATCGGGCCACGTTTTTGAGATATTTCCGTTACAGAATCGAAAAAAACGTATTTTTGCTGTTTTCAAAGTTGTATTGTAACGTGAAGTAAATTGTAAGAACTTATTTTCTTCTTTAAAATCAGTTTAAATCTTTCTGATACCTTTTTTCTTCTCGGAGAAATCTTCAGTTAATTGAAGGCCTTCCATTTATGACATAAATACAATGTAAAGGAGAATGGGCAAAAATTTATGAGAAATGGTCCATTTCCCAATACAAACGTGTGATATATCGTTGAAAAGGTTATTTTGAGTACATCATTTCATTATACGGCCGTTAAGCTCTAAACCATGGGGTTCACGAGATATTCAGCTAATGTGGATTGGGAATACATTATTCTTCTTTCGGTGCTTTGAAGCCGAATATCTCGCGAGCCCCATGGTTTAGAGCTTAGGGGTTGTATAATGAAATTATGTACTCAAAATAACCTTTTCATCGATATATGACACATTCGTATTGGGAAAAGGACCATTTCCCATAAATTTTTACCCATTCTCCTTTACATTGTATTTATGTCATAAATGGAAGGCCTTCAATTAACTGAAGAATTTTCCGAGAAGAAAAGAGGTATCGGAAAGATTTAAACTGATTTTGAAAGAAGAAAATTAGTTTTTTCAGAAACCATTAAACATTTTGTTGAAACCATTTACTTTACGTTACAATACAACTTTGAAAACATCAAAAAAACGGTTTTTTTCGATTTTGTAACGGGAATATCTCAAAAACGTAGCCCGATAGAATTTTTCTGACTTCAGATTCGAGTTCAGCACACCAAAAACCTACGGAAAAGTATATTTTTGTTTCTGTAAGAAAAACCCTGTTGACCAGTGTAAGCGGTTGGATACGCAGATATATGCAGATAGAAAACTATCATGATAGAAAACTCTCATGATAGAAAACTGATAGAAAACTATCATGATAGAAAACTATCATGATAGAAAACTATCGTGATAGAAAAGTATTATGATAGAAAACTATCGTGATAGAAAACTATCATGATAGAAAACTATCATGATAGAAAACTATCATGATAGAAAACTATCGTGATAGAAAACTATCGTGATAGAAAACTATCATGATAGAAAACTATCATGATAGAAAACTCTCATGATAGAAAATTATCATGATAGAAAACTATCGTGATAGAAAACTATCATGATAGAAAACTATCGCGATAGAAAACTATCATAATAGAAAACTATCATGATAGAAAACTATCATGATAGAAAACTATCAGGATAGAAAACTATCATGATAGAAAACTATCGTGATAGAAAACTATCATGATAGAAAACTATCGTGATAGAAAACTATCATGATAGAAAACTATCGTGATAGAAAACTATCATGATAGAAAACTATCGTGATAGAAAACTATCATGATAGAAAACTATTATGATAGAAAGCTATCATGATAGAAAACTATCGTGATAGAAAACTATCATGATAGAAAACTATCATGATAGAAAACTATCATGATAGAAAACTATCATGATAGAAAACTATCATGATAGAAAACTATCATGATAGAAAACTATCGTGATAGAAAACTATCATGATAGAAAACTATCGTGATAGAAAACTATCATGATAGAAAACTATCGTGATAGAAAACTATCATGATAGAAAACTATCGTGATAGAAAACTATCATGATAGAAAACTATTATGATAGAAAGCTATCATGATAGAAAACTATCGTGATAGAAAACTATCATGATAGAAAACTATCATGATAGAAAACTATCATGATAGAAAACTATCATGATAGAAAACTATCATGATAGAAAACTATCATGATAGAAAACTATCGTGATAGAAAACTATCATGATAGAAAACTATCATGATAGAAAACTATCGTGATAGAAAACTATCATGATAGAAAACTATCATGATAGAAAACTATCATGATAGAAAACTATCATGATAGAAAACTATCGTGATAGAAAACTTACATGATAGAAAACTATCGTGATAGAAAACTATCATGATAGAAAACTATCATGATAGAAAACTATCATGATAGAAAACTATCATGATAGAAAACTATCGCGATAGAAAACTATCATGATAGAAAACTATCATGATAGAAAACTAACATGATAGAAAACTATCATGATAGAAAACTATCGCGATAGAAAACTATCATAATAGAAAACTATCATGATAGAAAACTATCATGATAGAAAACTATCATGATAGAAAACTATCAGGATAGAAAACTATCATGATAGAAAACTATCATGATAGAAAACTATCATGATAGAAAACTATCATGATAGAAAACTATCATGATAGAAAACTATCGTGATAGAAAACTATCATGATAGAAAACTATCATGATAGAAAACTATCATGATAGAAAACTATTATGATAGAAAGCTATCATGATAGAAAACTATCGTGATAGAAAACTATCATGATAGAAAACTATCATGATAGAAAACTATCATGATAGAAAACTATCATGATAGAAAACTATCGTGATAGAAAACTATCATGATAGAATACTATCATGATAGAAAACTATCGTGATTGAAAGCTTCACAGATATACGCATATCTACGCTGATATACGCAAGTTTACGCAGGTCTAAGCAGATATACGCAGATCTACGCATATAACCGCGGGTATACGCAGGACATACGCAGATATACGCTGGTCTATGTAGATATACGCAGATGTACGCAGATATACGCCAAACAGATACACGCAGATCTACGCAAATCAACGCAGACATACGCAGATATACGCAGGTCGACGCTGAGATGTACGCAGAGCTTCGATGATGTACGCAGATTACTGCCAGGCTACGCAGTAATACGCAGATCTACGCAGATGTACGCAGATATACGCCAATTAACGCATACGCAGATCTAGGCAAATATTCGCAAATCTACGTAAATATACGCAGCTATACGCAGTCTAGCTAGTCTATATGCAAGTATACGCAGGATAGCAGATAAGCGGTTGGACACGCAGATATACGCAGATCTGTGCACATATACGCAGATATACTAGAAAACTATCATGCATGTTGCATGTTATATGTTGCATGTTGCATGATAGAAAACTATAATGATGGAAAACTATCATGATATAAAACTATCATGATAGAAAACTATCATGATAGAACACTATCGTGATAGAAAGCTTCGTAGATATACGCAGATCTACGCTGCTATACGCAGGTATACGCAGGTCTACGCAGATAAACGCAGATTTACGCAGATCTACGCAGATCTACGCAGATCTACGCAGATGTACGCAGATATACGCCATATAACGCAAATATGCGCAGATCTACGCAAATATACT
Source organism: Dasysyrphus tricinctus (assembly GCA_963921185.1). NCBI lineage: Eukaryota > Metazoa > Arthropoda > Insecta > Diptera > Syrphidae > Dasysyrphus > Dasysyrphus tricinctus. The sequence continues at coordinate 41,059,663 of OY992531.1, read as the reverse complement.
TAGATCTGCGTAGATATACGCAGGTCTACGTGGGTTTACGCAGGTATACGCAGGCTTACGCATATTTATACTAAGTTCTACGTAGATAAGCGGTTGGATACGCAGATATATGCAGATAGAAAACTATCATGATAGAAAACTCTCATGATAGAAACCTATCATGATAGAAAACTATCATGATAGAAAACTATCATGATAGAAAACTATCGTGATAGAAAACTATCATGATAGAAAACTATCCTGATAGAAAACTATCATGATATAAAACTATCATGATAGAAAACTATCATGATAGAAAACTATCATGATAGAAAACTATCATGATAGAAAACTATCATGATAGAAAACTGTCGTGGTAGAAAACTATCATGATAGAAAACTATCGTGATAGAAAACTATCGTGATAGAAAATTATCATGATAGAAAACTATCGTGATAGAAAACTATCATGATAGTAAACTATCATGATAGAAAACTATCATGATAGAAAACTATCATGATAAAAAACTATCATGATAGAAAACTATCATGATAGAAAACTATCGTGATAGAAAACTATCATTATAGAAAACTATCATGATAGAAAACTATCATGATAGAAAACTATCATGATAGAAAACTATCATGATAGAAAACTATCGTGATAGAAAACTATCATGATAGAAAACTATCGTGATAGAAAACTATCATGATAGAAAACCATCCTGATAGAAAACTATCGTGATAGAAAACTATCATGATAGAAAACTATCATGATAGAAAACTCTCATGATAGAAAACTATCATGATAGAAAACTATCGTGATAGAAAATTATCATGATAGAAAACTATCGTGATAGAAAACTATCATGATAGAAAACTATCATGATAGAAAACTATCATGATAAAAAACTATCATGATAGAAAACTATCATGATAGAAAACTATCGTGATAGAAAACTATCATTATAGAAAACTATCGTGATAGAAAACTATCATGATAGAAAACTATCGTGATAGAATACTATCATGATAGAAAACTATCGTGATAGAAAACTATCATGATAGAAAATTATCATGATAGAAAACTATCATGATAGAAAACTATCATGATAGAAAACTATCGTGATAGAAAACTATCATGATAGAAAACTATCATGATAGAAAACTCTCATGATAGAAAACTATCATGATAAAAAACTCTCATGATAGAAAACTATCATGATAGAAAACTATCGTGATAGAAAACTATCATGATAGAAAACTATCCTGATTGAAAACTATCGTGATAGAAAACTATCATGATAGAAAACTATCATGATAGAAAACTATCATGATTGAAAACTATCGTGATAGAAAACTATCATGATAGAAAACTATCATGATAGAAAACTATCGTGATAGAAAACTATCATGATAGAAAACTATCATGATAGAAAACTATCATGATAGAAAACTATCATGATAGAAAACTATCGTGATAGAAAACTTACATGATAGAAAACTATCATGATAGAAAACTATCATGATAGATAACTATCATGATAGAAAACTATCGTGATAGAAAACTATCATGATAGAAAACTATCATGATAGAAAACTATCATGATAGAAAACTATCATGATAGAAAACTGTCGTGGTAGAAAACTATCATGATAGAAAACTATCGTGATAGAAAACTATCATGATAGAAAACTATCATGATAGAAAACTATCATGATAGAAAACTATCATGATAAAAAACTATCGTGATAGAAAACTATCATGATAGAAAACTATCATGATAGAAAACTATCATGATAGAAAACTATCATGATTGAAAACTATCGTGATAGAAAACTATCATGATAAAAAACTATCATGATAGAAAACTATCATGATAGAAAACTATCATGATAGAAAACTATCGTGATAGAAAACTTACATGATAGAAAACTATCGTGATAGAAAACTATCATGATAGAAAATTATCATGACAGAAAACTATCATGATAGAAAACTATCATGATTGATAACTATCATGATAGAAAACTATCGTGATAGAAAACTATCATGATAGAAAACTATCATGATAGAAAACTATCATGATTGAAAACTATCGTGATAGAAAACTATCATGATAGAAAACTATCATGATAGAAAACTATCGTGATAGAAAACTATCATGATAGAAAACTATCATGATAGAAAACTATCGTGATAGAAAACTTACATGATAGAAAACTATCGTGATAGAAAACTATCATGATAGAAAACTATCATGATAGAAAACTATCATGATAGAAAACAATCATGATAGTAAACTATCATGAAAGAAAACTATCGCGATAGAAAACTATCATGGTAGAAAACTATCATGATAAAAAACTTTCATGATAGAAAACTATCATGATAGAAAACTATCATGATAGAAAACTATCGCGATAGAAAACTATCATGATAGAAAACTATCATGATAGAAAACTATCATGATAGAAAACTATCTTGATAGAAAACTATCGCGATAGAAAACTATCATGATAGAAAACTATCATGATAGAAAACTATCATGATAGAAAACTATCGTGATAGAAAACTATCATGATAGAAAACTATCATGATAGAAAACTATCGTGATAGAAAGCTTCACAGATATACGCATATCTACGCAGATATACGCAAGTTTACGCAGGTCTAAGCAGATATACGCAGATCTACGCATATAACCGCGGGTATACGCAGGACATACGCAGATATACGCTGGTCTATGTAGATATACGCAGATGTACGCAGATATACACCAAACAGATACACGCAGATCTACGCAAATCAACGCAGACATACGCAGATATACGCAGGTCGACGCAGATGTACGTAGAGCTTCGATGATGTACGCAGATTACTGCCAGGCTACGCAGTAATACGCAGATCTACGCAGATGTACGCAGATATACGCCAATTAACGCATACGCAGATCTAGGCAAATATTCGCAAATCTACGTAAATATACGCAGCTATACGCAGTCTAGCTAGTCTATATGCAAGTATACGCAGGATAGCAGATAAGCGGTTGGATACGCAGATATATGCAGATAGAAAACTATCATGATAGAAAACTCTCATGATAGAAAACTGGTAGAAAACTATCATGATAGAAAACTATCATGATAGAAAACTATCGTGATAGAAAACTATCATGATAGTAAACTATCGTGATAGAAAACTATCATGATATAAAACTATCATGATAGAAAACTATCATGATAGAAAACTATCATGATAGAAAACTATCATGATAGAAAACTGTCGTGATAGAAAACTATCATGATAGAAAACTATCGTCATAGAAAACTATCATGATAGAAAACTATCATGATAAAAAATTCTCATGATAGAAAACTATCATGATAGAAAACTATCATGATAGAAAACTATCGTGATAGAAAACTATCATGATAGAAAACTATCATGATAGAAAACTATCATGATAGAAAACTATCATGATAGAAAACTATCGTGATAGAAAACTTACATGATAGAAAACTATCGTGATAGAAAACTATCATGATAGAAAACTATCATGATAGAAAACTATCATGATAGAAAACTATCATGATAGAAAACTATCATGATAGAAAACTATCGCGATAGAAAACTATCATGATAGTTTTCTATCATGATATAAAACTATCATGATAGAAAACTATCATGATAGAAAACTATCATGATAGAAAACTATCATGATAGAAAACTATCATGATAGAAAACTGTCGTGATAGAAAACTATCATGATAGAAAACTATCGTGATAGAAAACTATCATGATAGAAAACTATCATGATAGAAAACTATCATGATAGAAAACTATCATGATAAAAAACTATCGTGATAGAAAACTATCATGATAGAAAACTATCATGATAGAAAACTATCATGATAGAAAACTCTCATGATAGAAAACTATCATGATAGAAAACTATCGTGATAGAAAATTATCATGATAGAAAACTATCGTGATAGAAAACTATCATGATAGAAAACTATCATGATAGAAAACTATCATGATAGAATACTATCATGATAGAAAACTATCATGATAGAAAACTATCATGATAGAAAACTATCATGATAGAAAACTATCGTGATAGAAAACTATCATGATAGAAAACTATCGTGATAGAAAACTATCGTGATAGAAATCTATCATGATAGAAAACTATCATGATAGAAAACTATCGTGATAGAAAACTATCATGATAGAAAACTATCATGATAGAAAACTATCATGATAGAAAACTATCATGATAGAAAACTATCATGATAGAAAACTATCATGATAGAAAACTATCATGATAGAAAACTATCGTGATAGAAAACTATCATGATAGAAAACTATCATGATAGAAAACTATCATGATAGAAAACTATCATGATAGAAAACTATCGTGATAGAAAACTTACATGATAGAAAACTATCGTGATAGAAAACTATCATGATAGAAAACTATCATGATAGAAAACTATCATGATAGAAAACTATCATGATAGAAAACTATCATGATAGAAAACTATCGCGATAGAAAACTATCATGATAGAAAACTATCATGATAGAAAACTTTCATGATAGAAAACTATCATGATAGAAAACTATCATGATAGAAAACTATCGCGATAGAAAACTATCATGATAGAAAACTATCATGATAGAAAACTATCATGATAGAAAACTATCAGGATAGAAAACTATCATGATAGAAAACTATCATGATAGAAAACTATCATGATAGAAAACTATCATGATAGAAAACTATCATGATAGAAAACTATCGCGATAGAAAACTATCATGATAGAAAACTATCATGATAGAAAACTATCATGATAGAAAACTATCGTGATAGAAAACTATCATGATAGAAAACTATCATGATAGAAAACTATTTTGATAGAAACCTTCACAGATATACGCATATCTACGCTGATATACGCAAGTTTACGCAGGTCTAAGCAGATATACGCAGATCTACGCATATAACCGCGGGTATACGCAGGACATACGCAAATATACGCTGGTCTATGTAGATATACGCAGATGTACGCAGATATACGCCAAACAGATACACGCAGATCTACGCAAATCAACGCAGACATACGCAGATATACGCAGGTCGACGCAGATGTACGCAGAGCTTCGATGATGTACGCAGATTACTGCCAGGCTACGCAGTAATACGCAGATCTACGCAGATGTACGCAGATATACGCCAATTAACGCATACGCAGATCTAGGCAAATATTCGCAAATCTACGTAAATATACGCAGCTATACGCAGTCTAGCTAGCCTATATGCAGGTATACGCAGGATAGCAGATAAGCAGTTGGACACGCAGATATACGCAGATCTGTGCACATATACGCAGATATACTAGAAAACTATCATGCATGTTGCATGTTATATGTTGCATGTTGCATGATAGAAAACTATAATGATGGAAAACTATCATGATATAAAACTATCATGACAGAAAACTATCATGATAGAACACTATCGTGATAGAAAGCTTCGCAGATATACGCAGATCTACGCTGCTATACGCAGGTATACGCAGGTCTACACAGATAAAGGCAGATTTACGCAGATCTACGCAGATCTACGCAGATCTACGCAGATGTATGCAGATATACGCCAAATTACGCAAATATGCGCAGATCTACGCAAATATACTTAGATCTGCGAAGATATACGCAGGTCTACGTGGGTTTACGCAGGTATACGCAGGCTTACGCATATTTATACAAAGTTCTACGTAGATAAGCGGTTGGATACGCAGATATATGCAGATAGAAAACTATCATGATAGAAAACTCTCATGATAGAAAACTGATAGAAAATAATCATGATAGAAAACTATCATGATAGAAAACTATCGTGATAGAAAACTATCATGATAGAAAACTATCGTGATAGAAAACTATCATGATAGAAAACTATCATGATAGAAAACTATCATGTTAGAAAACTATCATGATAGAAAACTGTCGTGATAGAAAACTATCATGATAGAAAACTATCGTGATAGAAAACTATCATGATAGAAAACTATCATGATAGAAATCTATCATGATAGAAAACTATCGTGATAGAAAACTATCATGATAGAAAATTATCGTGATAGAAAACTATCATGATAGAAAACTATCGTGATAGAAAACTATCGTGATAGAAAACTATCATGATAGAAAACTATCATGATAGAAAACTCTCATGATAGAAAACTATCATGATAGAAAACTATCGTGATAGAAAATTATCATGATAGAAAACTATCGTGATAGAAAACTATCATGATAGAAAACTATCATGATAGAAAACTATCATGATAGAAAACTATCATGATAGAAAACTATCATGATAAAAAACTAGCATGATAGAAAACTATCGTGATAGAAAACTATCATGATAGAAAACTATCGTGATAGAAAACTATCATGATAGAAAACTATCGTGATAGAAAACTATCATGATAGAAACCTATCGTGATAGAAAACTATCATAATAGAAAACTATCATGATAGAAAACTATCATGATAGAAAACTATTGTGATAGAAAACTATCATGATAGAAAACTATCATGATAGAAAACTATCATGATAGAAAACTATCGTGATAGAAAACTATCATGATAGAAAACTATCGCGATAGAAAACTATCATGATAGAAAACTATCATGATAGAAAACTATCATGATAGAAAACTATCATGATAGAAAACTATCGCGATAGAAAACTATCATGATAGAAAACTATCATGATAGAAAACTATCGTGATAGAAAACTATCATGATAGAAAACTATCATGATAGAAAACTATCATGATAGAAAAGTATCGTGATAGAAAACTTACATGATAGAAAACTATCGTGATAGAAAACTATCATGATAGAAAACTATCATGATAGAAAACTATCATGATAGAAAACTATCATGATAGAAAACTATCATGATAGAAAACTATCGCGATAGAAAACTATCATGATAGAAAACTATCATGATAGAAAACTATCATGATAGAAAACTATCATGATAGAAAACTATCGCGATAGAAAACTATCATGATAGAAAACTATCATGATAGAAAACTATCATGATAGAAAACTATCAGGATAGAAAACTATCATGATAGAATACTATCATGATAGAAAACTATCATGATAGAAAACTAGCATGATAGAAAACTATCGCGATAGAAAACTATCATGATAGAAAATAATCATGATAGAAAACTATCATGATAGAAAACTATCGTGATAGAAAACTATCATGATAGAAAACTATCATGATAGAAAACTATCGTGATAGAAAGCTTCACAGATATACGCATATCTACGCTGATATACGCAAGTTAACGCAGGTCTTAGCAGATATACGCAGATCTACGCATATAACCGCGGGTATACGCAGGACATACGGAGATATACGCTGGTCTATGTAGATATACGCAGATGTACGCAGATATACGCCAAACAGATTCACGCAGATCTACGCAAATCCACGCAGACATACGCAGATATACGCATGTCAACGCAGATGTACGCAGAGCTTCGGTGATGTACGCAGATTACTGCCAGGCTACGCAGTAATACGCAGATCTACGCAGATGTACGCAGATATACGCCAATTAACGCATACGCAGATCTAGGCAAATATTCGCAAATCTACGTAAATACACGCAGCTATACGCAGTCTAGCTAGTCTATATGCAGGTATACGCAGGATAGCAGATAAGCGGTTGGACACGCAGATATACGCAGATCTGTGCACATATACGCAGATATACTAGAAAACTATCATGCATGTTGCATGTTATATGTTGCATGTTGCATGATAGAAAACTATAATGATGCAAAACTATCATGATATAAAACTATCATGATAGAAAACTATCATGATAGAACACTATCGTGATAGAAAGCTTCGCAGATATACGCAGATCTACGCTGCTATACGTAGGTATACGCAGGTCTACGCAGATAAACGCAGATCTACGCAGATCTACGCAGATCTACGCAGATCTACGCAGATCTACGCAGATGTTCGCAGATATACGCCAAATTACGCAAATATGCGCAGAACTACGCAAATATACTTAGATCTGCGTAGATATACGCAGGTCTACGTGGGTTTACGCAGGTATACGCAGGCTTACGCATATTTATACAAAGTTCTACGTAGATAAGCGGTTGGATACGCAGATATACGCAGATAGAAAACTATCATGATAGAAAACTCTCATGATAGAAAACTGATAGAAAACTATTGTGATAGAAAACTATCATGATAGAAAACTATCATGATAGAAAACTATCGTGATAGAAAACTATCATGATAGAAAACTATCGTGATAGAAAACTATCATGATAGGAAACTATCGTGATAGAAAACTATCATGATAGAAAACTATCATGATAGAAAACTATCGTGATAGAAAACTATCATGATAGAAAACTATCGTGATAGAAAACTATCATGATAGAAAACTATCATGATAGAAAACTATCATGATAGAAAACTATCATGATAGAAAACTATCATGATAAAAAACTATCGTGATAGAAAACTATTATGATAGAAAACTATCATGATAGAAAACTATCATGATAGAAAACTATCATTATAGAAAACTATTGTGATAGAAAACTATCATGATAGAAAACTATCGCGATAGAAATCTATCATGATAGAAAACTATCATGATAGAAAACTATCATGATAGAAAACTATCATGATAGAAAACTATCGTGATAGAAAGCTTACATGATAGAAAACTATCGTGATAGAAAACTATCATGATAGAAAACTATCATGATAGAAAACTATCATGATAGAAAACTATCATGATAGAAAACTATCATGATAGAAAACTATCATGATAGAAAACTATCGTGATAGAAAACTATCATGATAGAAAACTATCGTGATAGAAAACTATCATGATAGAAAACTATCGTGATAGAAAACTATCGTGATAGAAAACTATCATGATAGAAAACTATCATGATAGAAAACTCTCATGATAGAAAACTATCATGATAGAAAACTATCATGATAGAAAACTATCATGATAGAAAAATATCGTGATAGAAAACTATCGTGATAGAAAACTATCATGATAGAAAACTATCGCGATAGAAAACTATCATGATAGAAAACTATCATGATTGAAAACTATCATGATAGAAAACTATCGCGATAGAAAACTATCATGATAGAAAACTATCATGATAGAAAACTATCGTGATAGAAAACTATCATGATAGAAAACTATCATGATAGAAAACTATCATGATAGAAAACTATCATGATAGAAAACTATCATGATAGAAAACTATCGTGATAGAAAACTATCATGATAGAAAACTGTCGTGATAGAAAATTATCATGATAGAAAACTATCGTGATAGAAAACTATCATGATAGAAACCTATCATAATAGAAAACTATCATGATAGAAAACTATCGTGATAGAAAACTATCATGATAGAAAACTATCATGATAGAAAACTATCATGATAGAAAACTATCATGATAGAAAACCATCATGATAGAAAACTATCATGATAGAAAAATATCATGACAGAAAACTATCGTGATAGAAAACTATCATGATAGAAAACTATCGCGATAGAAAACTATCATGAAAGAAAACTATCATGATAGACAACTATCATGATAGAAAACTATCGTGATAGAAAACTATCATGATAGAAAACTCTCATGATAGAAAACTATCATGATAGAAAATTATCGTGATAGAAAACCATCATGATAGAAAACTATCGTGATAGAAAACTATCATGATAGAAAACTATCATGATAGAAAACTATCATGATAGAAAACTATCATGATAGAAAACTATCATGATAGAAAAATATCATGATAGAAAACTATCGTGATAGAAAACTATCATGATAGAAAACTATCGCGATAGAAAACTATCATGATAGAAAACTCTCATGATAGAAAACTATCGTGATAGAAAACTATCATGATAGAAACCTATCATAATAGAAAACTATCATGATAGAAAACTATCGTGATAGAAAACTATCATGATAGAAAACTATCATGATAGAAAACTATCATGATAGAAAACTATCATGATAGAAAACTATCATGATAGAAAACTATCGTGATAGAAAACTATCATGATAGAAAACTATCATGATAGAAAACTATCATGATAGAAAACTATCGTGATAGAAAACTATCATGATAGAAACCTATCATAATAGAAAACTATCATGATAGAAAACTATCGTGATAGAAAACTATCATGATAGAAAACTATCATGATAGAAAACTATCATGATAGAAAACTATCATGATAGAAAACTATCATGATAGAAAACTATCATGATAGAAAACTATCGTGATAGAAAACTATCATGATAGAAAACTATCATGATAGAAAACTATCATGATAGAAAACTATCGTGATAGAAAACTTACATGATAGAAAACTATCGTGATAGAAAACTATCATGATAGAAAACTATCATGATAGAAAACTATCGCGATAGAAAACTATCATGATAGAAACCTATCATAATAGAAAATTATCATGATAGAAACCTATCATAATAGAAAACTATCATGATAGAAAACTATCATGATAGAAAACTATCGCGATAGAAAACTATCATTATAGAAAACTATCATGATAGAAAACTATCATGATAGAAAACTATCGCGATAGAAAACTATCATGATAGAAAACAATCATGATAGAAAACTATCGTGATAGAAAACTATCATGATAGAAAACTATCATGATAGAAAACTATTATGATAGAAAACTATCATGATAGAAAACTATCATGATAGAAAACTATCGTGATAGAAAACTATCATGATAGAAAACTGTCGTGATAGAAAATTATCATGATAGAAAACTATCGTGATAGAAAACTATCATGATAGAAACCTATCATAATAGAAAACTATCATGATAGAAAACTATCATGATAGAAAACTATCGCGATAGGAAACTATCATGATAGAAAACTATCATGATAGAAAACTATCGTGATAGAAAACTATCATGGTAGAAAACTATCATGATAGAAAACTATCATGATAGACAACTATCGTGATAGAAAACTTACATGATAGAAAACTATCGTGATAGAAAACTATCATGATAGAAAACTATCATGATAGAAAACTATCATGATAGAAAACTATCATGATAGAAAACTATCGCGATAGAAAACTATCATGATAGAAAACTATCATGATAGAAAACTATCATGATAGAAAACTATCATGATAGAAAACTATCAGGATAGAAAACTATCATGATAGAAAACTATCATGATAGAAAACTATCATGATAGAAAACTATCATGATAGAAAACTATCGCGATAGAAAACTAACATGATAGAAAACTATCATGATAGAAAACTATCATGATAGAAAACTATCGTGATAGAAAACTATCATGATAGAAAACTATCATGATAGAAAACTATCATGATAGAAAACTATCATGATAGAAAACTATCGCGATAGAAAACTATCATGATAGAAAACTATCATGATAGAAAACTATCATGATAGAAAACTATCGTGATAGAAAACTATCATGATAGAAAACTATCATGATAGAAAACTATCGTGATAGAAAGCTTCACAGATATACGCATATCTACGCTGATATACGCAAGTTTACGCAGGTCTAAGCAGATATACGCAGATCTACGCATATAACCGCGGGTATACGCAGGACATACGCAGATATACGCTGGTCTATGTAGATATACGCAGATGTACGCAGATATACGCCAAACAGATACACGCAGATCTACGCAAATCCACGCAGACATACGCAGATATACGCAGGTCGACGCAGATGTACGCAGAGCTTCGGTGATGTACGCAGATTACTGCCAGGCTACGCAGTAATACGCAGATCTACGCAGATGTACGCAGATATACGCCAATTAACGCATACGCAGATCTAGGCAAATATTCGCAAATCTACGTAAATATACGCAGCTATACGCAGTCTAGCTAGTCTATATGCAGGTATACGCAGGATAGCAGATAAGCGGTTGGACACGCAGATATACGCAGATCTGTGCACAATTATGCAGATATACTAGAAAACTATCATGCATGTTGCATGTTATATGTTGCATGTTGCATGATAGAAAACTATAATGATGGAAAACTATCATGATATAAAACTATCATGATAGAAAACTATCATGATAGAACACTATCGTGATAGAAAACTATCATGATAGAAAACTATCGTGATAGAAAACTATCATGATAGGAAACTATCGTGATAGAAAACTATCATGATAGAAAACTATCATGATAGAAAACTATCATTATAGAAAACTATTGTGATAGAAAACTATCATGATAGAAAACTATCGTGATAGAAAACTATCATGATAGGAAACTATCGTGATAGAAAACTATCATGATAGAAAACTATCATGATAGAAAACTATCGTGATAGAAAACTATCATGATAGAAAACTATCGTGATAGAAAACTATCATGATAAAAAACTATCGTGATAGAAAACTATTATGATAGAAAACTATCATGATAGAAAACTATCATGATAGAAAACTATCATTATAGAAAACTATTGTGATAGAAAACTATCATGATAGAAAACTATCATGATAGAAATCTATCATGATAGAAAACTATCATGATAGAAAACTATCGTGATAGAAAACTATCATGATAGAAAACTATCATGATAGAAAACTATCATGATAGAAAACTATCATGATAGAAAACTATCATGATAGAGAACCATAATGATAGAAAACTATCATGATAGAAAACTATCGTGATAGAAAACTTTCATGATAGAAAACTATCATGAGAGAAAACTATCGTGATAGAAAACTATCATGATAGAAAACTTTCATGATAGAAAACTATAATGATAGAAAACTATTGTGATAGAAAACCATCATGATAGAAAACTATAGTGATAGAAAACTATGGTGATAGAAAACTATCATGATAGAAAACAATCATGATAAAAAACTCTCATGATAGAAAACCTTCATGATAGAAAACTATCGTGATAGAAAAATATCATGATAGAAAACTATCGTGATAGAAAACTATGATGATAGAAAACTATCATGATAGAAAACTATCATGATAGAAAACTATTATGATAGAAAACTATCATGATAGAAAACTATCATGATAGAAAACTATCGTGATAGAAAACTATCATGATAGAAAACTATCATGATAGAAAACTATCATGATAGAAAACTATCGTGATAGAAAACTATCATGATAGAAAACTATCATGATAGAAAACTATCATGAAAGAAAACTATCGTGATCGAAAACTATCATGATAGAAAACTATCATGATAGAAAACTATCGTGATAGAAAACTATCATGACAGAAAACTATCATGATAGAAAACTCTCATGATAGAAAACTATCATGATAGAAAACTATCGTGATAGAAAACTATCATGATAGAAAACTATCGTGATTGAAAACTATTGTGATAGAAAACTATCATGATAGAAAACTATCATGATAGAAAACTATCATGATAGAAAATTATCATGATAGAAAACTATCATGATATAAAACTTTCATGATAGAAAACTATCATGATAGAAAACTATCGTGATAGAAAACTATCATGATAGAAAACTATCATGATAGAAAACTATCATGATAGAAAACTATCATGATAGAAAACTATCATGATAGAAAACTATCATGATAGAAAACTATCATGATAGAAAACTATCATGATAGAAAACTATCATGATAGAAAACTATCATGATAGAAAACTATCATGATAGAAAACTATCATGATAGAAAACTATCGTGATAGAAAACTATCATGAAAGAAAACTATCGTGATAGAAAACTATCATGATAGAAAACTTTCCTGATAGAAAACTATCGTGATAGAAAACTATCATGACAGAAAACTATCATGATAGAAAACTCTCATGATAGAAAACTATCATGATAGAAAACTATCGTGATAGAAAATTATCATGATAGAAAACTATCGTGATAGAAAACTATCATGATAGAAAACTATCATGATAGAAAACTATCATGATAGAAAACTATCATGATAGAAAACTATCGCGATAGAAAACTATCATGATAGAAAACTATTATGATAGAAAACTATCATGATAGAAAACTATCAGGATAGAAAACTATCATGATAGAAAACTATCATGATAGAACACTATCGTGATAGAAAGCTTCGCAGATATACGCAGATCTACGCTGCTATACGCAGGTATACGCAGGTCTACGCAGATAAACGAAGATTTACGCAGATCTATGCAGATCTACGCAGATCTACGCAGATGTACGCAGATATACGCCAAATTACGCAAATATGCGCAGATCTACGCAAATATACTTAGATCTGCGTAGATATACGCAGGTCTACGTGGGTTTACGCAGGTATACGCAGGCTTACGCATATTTATACAAAGTTCTACGTAGATAAGCGGTTGGAAACGCAGATATATGCAGATAGAAAACTATCATGATAGAAAACTATCATGATAGAAAACTGTCGTGATAGAAAACTATCATGATAGAAAACTATCGTGATAGAAAACTATCATGATAGAAAACTATCATGATAGAAAACTATCATGATAAAAAACTATCATGATAGAAAACTATCGTGATAGAAAACTATCATGATAGAAAACTATCATGATAGAAAACTATCATGATAGAAAACTATCGTTATAGAAAACTTACATGATAGAAAACTATCGTGATAGAAAACTATAATGATAGAAAACTATCATGATAGAAATCTATCATGATAGAAAACTATCATGATAGAAAACTATCATGATAGAAAACTATCATGATAGAAAACTATCGCGATAGAAAAGTATTATGATAGAAAACTATCATGATAGAAAACTATCATGATAGAAAACTATCGTGATAGAAAGCTTCACAGATATACACATATCTACGCTGATATACGCAAGTATACGCAGGTCTAAGCAGATATACGCAGATCTACGCATATAACCGCGGGTATACGCAGGACATACGCAGATATACGCTGGTCTATGTAGATATACGCAGATGTACGCAGAAATACGCCAAACAGATACACGCAGATCTACGCAAATCAACGCAGACATACGCAGATATACGCTGGTCGACGCAGATGTACGCAGAGCTTCGATGACGTACGCAGATTACTGCCAGGCTACGCAGTAATACGCAGATCTACGCAGATGTACGCAGATATACGCCAATTAACGCATACGCAGATCTAGGCAAATATTCGCAAATCTACGTAAATATACGCAGCTATACGCAGTCTAGCTAGTCTATATGCAGGTATACGCAGGATAGCAGATAAGCGGTTGGACACGCAGATATACGCAGATCTGTGCACATATACGCAGATATACTAGAAAACTATCATGCATGTTGCATGTTATATGTTGCATGTTGCATGATAGAAAACTATAATGATGGAAAACTATCATGATATAAAACTATCATGATAGAAAACTATCGTGATAGAAAACTATCATGATAGAAAACTATCATGATAGAAAACTATCATGATAAAAAAACTATCGTGATAGAAAACTATCATGATAGAAAACTATCATGATAGAAAACTATCATGATAGAAAACTCTCATGATAGAAAACTATCATGATAGAAAACTATCGTGATAGAAAATTATCATGATAGAAAACTATCGTGATAGAAAACTATCATGATAGAAAACTATCATGATAGAAAACTATCATGATAGAATACTATCATGATAGAAAACTATCATGATAGAAAACTATCATGATAGAAAACTATCATGATAGAAATCTATCATGATAGAAAACTATCGTGATAGAAAACTATCATGATAGAAAACTATCGTGATAGAAAACTATCATGATAGAAATCTATCATGATAGAAAACTATCATGATAGAAAACTATCGTGATTGAAAACTATCATGATAGAAAACTATCTGTGATAGAAAACTATCATGATAGAAAACTATCATGATAGAAAACTATCGCGATAGAAAACTATCATGATAAAAATTTATCGTGATAGAAAACTGTCGTGATAGAAAACTATCATGATAGAAAACTATCATGATAGAATACTATCATGATAGAAAACTATCATGATAGAAAACTATCATGATGGAAAACTATCATGATAGAAAACTATCATGATAGAAAACTATCGCGTTAGAAAACCATCATGATAGAAAACTATCATGATAGAAAACTATCATGATAGAAAACTATCATGATAGAAAACTATCGTGATAGAAAACTATCGCGATAGAAAACTATCATGATAGAAAACTATCATGATAGAAAACTATCATGATAGAAAACTATCGTGATAGAAAACTATCATGAAAGAAAACTATCATGATAGAAAACTATCGTGATAGAAAGCTTCACAGATATACGCATATCTACGCTGATATACGCAAGTTTACGCAGGTCTAAGCAGATATACGCAGATCTACGCATATAGCCGCGGGTATACGCAGGACATACGCAGATATACGCTGGTCTATGTAGATATACGCAGATGTACGCAGATATACGCCAAACAGATACACGCAGATCTACGCAAATCAACGCAGACATACGCAGATATACGCAGGTCGACGCAGATGTACGCAGAGCTTCGATGATGTACGCAGATTACTGCCAGGCTACGCAGTAATACGCAGATCTACGCAGATGTACGCAGATATACGCCAATTAACGCATACGCAGATCTAGCAAATATTCGCAAAACTACGTAAATATACGCAGCTATACGCAGTCTAGCTAGTCTATATGCAGGTATACGCAGGATAGCAGATAAGCGGTTGGACACGCAGATATACGCAGATCTGTGCACATATACGCAGATATACTAGAAAACTATCATGCATGTTGCATGTTATATGTTGCATGTTGCATGATAGAAAACTATAATGATGGAAAACTATCATGATATAAAACTATCATGATAGAAAACTATCATGATAGAACACTATCGTGATAGAAAGCTTCGCAGATATACGCAGATCTACGCTGCTATACGCAGGTATACGCAGGTCTACGCAGATAAACGCAGATCTACGCAGATCTACGCAGATCTACGCAGATCTACGCAGATATACGCCAAATTACGCAAATATGCGCAGATCTACGCAAATATACTTAGATCTGCGTTAGATATACGCAGGTCTACGTGGGTTTACGCAGGTATACGCAGGCTTACGCATATTTATACAAAGTTCTACGTAGATAAGCGGTTGGATACGCAGATATATGCAGATAGAAAACTATCATGATAGAAAACTCTCATGATAGAAAACTGATAGAAAACTATCATGATAGAAAACTATCATGATAGAAAACTATCGTGATAGAAAACTATCATGATAGAAAACTATCGTGATAGAAAACTATCATGATATAAAACTATCATGATAGAAAACTATCATGATAGAAAACTATCATGATAGAAAACTGTCGTGGTAGAAAACTATCATGATAGAAAACTATCGTAATAGAAAACTATCATGATAGAAAACTATCATGATAGAAAACTATCATGATAAAAACTATCGTGATAGAAAACTATCATGATCGAAAATTATCATGATAGAAAACTATCATGATAGAAAACTATCATGATAGAAAACTATCATGATAGAAAACTATCATGATAGAAAACTATCATGATAGAAAACTATCGTGATAGAAAACTATCATGATAGAAAACTATCGTGATAGAAAACTATCATGATAGAAAACTATCCTCATAGAAAACTATCGTGATAGAAAACTATCATGATAGAAAACTATCATGATAGAAAACTCTCATCATGATAGTTTTCTATCACGTGATAGAAAACTATCATGATAGAAAACTATCGTGATAGAAAACTATCATGATGGAAAACTATCATGATAGAAAACTATCATGATAGAAAACTATCATGATAGAAAACTATCGTGATAGAAAACTATCATGATAGAAAACTATCATGATAGAAAACTATCATGATAGAAAACTATCATGATAGAAAACTCTCATGATAGAAAACTATCATGATAGAAAACTATCATGATAGAAAACTATCATGATAGAAAACTATCGTGATAGAAAACTTACATGATAGAAAACTATCGTGATCGAAAACTATCATGATAGAAAACTATCGTGATAGAAAACTATCATGATAGAAAACTATCCTCATAGAAAACTATCGTGATAGAAAACTATCATGATAGAAAACTATCATGATAGAAAACTCTCATGATAGAAAACTATCATGATAGAAAACAATCGTGATAGAAAATTATCATGATAGAAAACTATCGTGATAGAAAACTATCATGATAGAAAACAATCATGATAGAAAACTATCATGATAGAAAACTATCATGATAGAAAACTATCATGATAGAAAACTATCATGATAGAAAACTATCATGATAGAAAACTATCGTGATAGAAAACTATCATGATAGAAAACTATCGTGCTAGAAAACTATCATGATAGGAAACTATCGTGATAGAAAACTATCATGATAGAAAACTATCGTGATAGAAAACTATCATGATGGAAAACTATCATGATAGAAAACTATCATGATAGAAAACTATCATGATAGAAAACTATCGTGATAGAAAACTATCATGATAGAAAACTATCATGATAGAAAACTCTCATGATAGAAAACTATCATGATAGAAAACTCTCATGATAGAAAACTATTATGAAAGAAAACTATCGTGATAGAAAACTATCATGATAGAAAACTATCGTGATAGAAAACTATCATGATAGAAAACTATCATGACAGAAAACTATCATGATAGAAAACCATCATGATAGAAAACTATTATGATAGAAAACTATCGCGATAGAAAACTATCATGATAGAAAACTTCCATGATAGAAAACTATCATGATAGAAAACTATCGTGATAGAAAACTATTATGATAGAAAACTATCATGATAGAAAACTATCAGGAGAGAAAACTATCATGATAGAAAACTATCATGATAGAAAACTATCATGATAGAAAACTATCATGATAGAAAACTATTATGATAGAAAACTATCGTGATAGAAAACTTTCATGATAGAAAACTATCATGATAGAAAACTATCGTGATAGAAAACTATCATGATAGAAAACTATCATGATAGAAAACTATCATGATAGAAAACTATCATAATAGAAAACTATCATGATAGAAAACTATCGCGATAGAAAACTATCATGATAGAAAACTATCATGATAGAAAACTATCATGATAGAAAACTATCGTGATAGAGACATATCCTGATAGAAAACTATCATGATAGAAAACTATCGTGATAGAAAACTATCATGATAGAAAACTATCATGATAGAAAACTATCATGATAGAAAACTATCGCGATAGAAAACTATCATGGTAGAAAACTATCATGATATAAAACTATCATGATAGAAAACTATCATGATAGAACACTATCGTGATAGAAAGCTTCGCAGATATACGCAGATCTACGCTGCTATACGCAGGTATACGCAGGTCTACGCAGATAAACGCAGATTTACGCAGATCTACGCAGATCTACGCAGATCTACGCAGATATACGCCAAATTACGCAAATATGCGCAGATCTACGCAAATATACTTAGATCTGCGTAGATATACGCAGGTCTACGTGGGTTTACGCAGGTATACGCAGGCTTACGCATATTTATACAAAGTTCTACGTAGATAAGCGGTTGGATACGCAGATATATGCAGATAGAAAACTATCATGATAGAAAACTCTCATGATAGAAAACTGATAGAAAACTATCATGATAGAAAACTATCATGATAGAAAACTATCGTGATAGAAAACTATCATGATAGAAAACTATCGTGATAGAAAACTATCATGATAGAAAACTATCGTGATAGAAAACTATCATGATATAAAACTATCATGATAGAAAACTATCATGATAGAAAACTATCGCGATAGAAAACTATCATGATAGAAAACTATCATGATAGAAAACTATCATGATAGAAAACTATCAGGATAGAAAACTATCATGATAGAAAACTATTATGATAGAAAACTATCATGATAGAAAACTATCATGATAGAAAACTATCGTAATAGAAAACTATCATGATAGAAAACTATCATGATAGAAAACTATCATGATAGAAAACTATCATGATAGAAAACTATCATGATAGAAAACTATCATGATAGAAAACTATCATGATAGAAAACTATCGCGATAGAAAACTATCATGATAGAAAACTATCATGATAGAAAACTATCATGATAGAAAACTATCATGATAGAAAACTATCGTGATAGAAAACTATCATGATAGAAAACTATCATGATAGAAAACTATCATGATAGAAAAATATCGTGATAGAAAACTATCATGATAGAAAACTATCGTGATAGAAAACTATCATGATAGAAAACTATCATGATAGAAAACTATCTTGATAGAAAATTATCGCGATAGAAAACTATCATGATAGAAAACTATCATGATAGAAAACTATCATGATAGAAAACTATCTTGATAGAAAATTATCGCGATAGAAAACTATCATGATAGAAAACTATCATGATAGAAAACTATCATGATAGAAAACTATCTTGATAGAAAACTATCGCGATAGAAAACTATCATGATAGAAAACTATCATGATAGAAAACTATCATGATAGAAAACTATCGTGATAGAAAACTATCATGATAGAAAACTATCATGATAGAAAACTCTCATGATAGAAAACTATCATGATAGAAAACTATCATGATAGAAAACTATCATGATAGAAAACTATCGCGATAGAAAACTATCATGATAGAAAACTATCATGATAGAAAACTATCAAGATAGAAAACTATCATGATAGAAAACTATCATGATAGAAAACTGTCATGATATAAAACTATCATGATAGAAAACTATCATGATAGAAAACTATCATGATAGAAAACTATCTTGATAGAAAACTATTGCGATAGAAAACTATCATGATAGAAAACAATCATGATAGAAAACTATCATGATAGAAAACTATCGTGATAGAAAACTATCATGATAGAAAACTATCATGATAGAAAACTATCTTGATAGAAAATTATCGCGATAGAAAACTATCATGATAGAAAACTATCATGATAGATAACTATCATGATAGAAAACTATCTTGATAGAAAATTATCGCGATAGAAAACTATCATGATAGAAAACTATCATGATAGAAAACTATCATGATAGAAAACTATCGTGATAGAAAACTATCATGATAGAAAGCTTCACAGATATACGCATATCTACGCTGATATACGCAAGTTTACGCAGGTCTAAGCAGATATACGCAGATCTACGCATATAACCGCGGGTATACGCAGGACATACGCAGATATACGCTGGTCTATGTAGATATACGCAGATGTACGCAGACATACGCAAAACAGATACACGCAGATCTACGCAAATCAACGCAGACATACGCAGATAAACGCAGGTCGACGCAGATGTACGCAGAGCTTCGATGATGTACGCAGATTACTGCCAGGCTACGCAGTAATACGCAGATCTACGCAGATATACGCCAACTAACGCATACGCAGATCTAGGCAAATATTCGCAAATCTACGTAAATATACGCAGCTTTACGCAGTCTAGCTAGTCTATATGCAGGTATACGCAGGATAGCAGATAAGCGGTTGGACACGCAGATATACGCAGATCTGTGCACATATACGCAGATATACTAGAAAACTATCATGCATGTTGCATGTTATATGTTGCATGTTGCATGATAGAAAACTATAATGATGGAAAACTATCATGATATAAAACTATCATGATAGAAAACTATCGTGATAGAAAACTATCATGATAGAAAACTATCATGATAGAAAACTATCATGATAAAAAAACTATCGTGATAGAAAACTATCATGATAGAAAACTATCATGATAGAAAACTATCATGATAGAAAACTCTCATGATAGAAAACTATCATGATAGAAAACTATCGTGATAGAAAATTATCATGATAGAAAACTATCGTGATAGAAAACTATCATGATAGAAAACTATCATGATAGAAAACTATCATGATAGAATACTATCATGATAGAAAACTATCATGTTAGAAAACTATCATGATAGAAAACTATCATGATAGAAATCTATCATGATAGAAAACTATCGTGATAGAAA
The DNA here is from genome assembly GCA_963921185.1 of Dasysyrphus tricinctus. Classification (NCBI taxonomy): domain Eukaryota; kingdom Metazoa; phylum Arthropoda; class Insecta; order Diptera; family Syrphidae; genus Dasysyrphus; species Dasysyrphus tricinctus. The sequence continues at coordinate 41,037,373 of OY992531.1, read as the reverse complement.
ACTATCATGATAGAAAACTATCGTGATAGAAAACTATCATGATAGAAATCTATCATGATAGAAAACTATCATGATAGAAAACTATCGTGATAGAAAACTATCATGGTAGAAAACTATCATGATAGAAAACTATCGTGATAGAAAACTTACATGATAGAAAACTATCGTGATAGAAAACTATCATGATAGAAAACTATCATGATAGAAAACTATCATGATAGAAAACTATCATGATAGAAAACTATCATGATAGAAAACTATCGCGATAGAAAACTATCATGATAGAAAACTATCATGATGGAAAACTATCATGATAGAAAACTATCATGATAGAAAACTATCATGATAGAAAACTATCGCGATAGAAAACTATCATGATAGAAAACTATCATGATAGAAAACTATAATGATAGAAAACTATCAGGATAGAAAACTATCATGATAGAAAACTATCATGATAGAAAACTGTCATGATAGAAAACTATCATGATAGAAAACTATCGTGATAGAAAACTATCATGATAGAAAACTATCGCGATAGAAAACTATCATGATAGAAAGCTTCACAGATATACGCATATCTACGCTGATATACGCAAGTTTACGCAGGTCTAAGCAGATATACGCAGATCTACGCATATAACCGCGGGTATACGCAGGACATACGCAGATATACGCTGGTCTATGTAGATATACGCAGATGTACGCAGACATACGCAAAACAGATACACGCAGATCTACGCAAATCAACGCAGACATACGCAGATATACGCAGGTCGACGCAGATGTACGCAGAGCTTCGATGATGTACGCAGATTACTGCCTGGCTACGCAGTAATACGCAGATCTACGCAGATGTACGCAGATATACGCCAATTAACGCATACGCAGATCTACGTAAATATACGCAGCTATACGCAGTCTAGCTAGTCTATACGCAGGTATACGCAGGTCTACGCAGATAAAAGCAGATTTACGCAGATCTACGCAGATCTACGCAGATGTACGCAGATATACGTCAAATTACGCAAATATGCGCAGATCTACGCAAATATACTTAGATCTGCGTAGATATATGCAGGTCAACGTGGGCTTACGCAGGTATACGCAGGCTTACGCATATTTATACAAAGTAGTACGTAGATAAGCGGTTGGATACCCAGATATATGCAGATAGAAAACTATCATGATAGAAAACTCTCATGATAGAAAACTGATAGAAAACTATCCTGATAGAAAACTATCATGATAGAAAACTATCATGATAGAAAACTATCGCGACAGAAAACTATCATAATAGAAAACTATCATGATAGAAAACTATCATGATAGAAAACTATCGTGATAGAAAACTATCATGATAAAAAACTATCATGATAGAAAACTATCATGATAGAAAACTATCGCGATAGAAAACTATCATGATAGAAAACTATCATGATAGAAAACTATCATGATAGAAAACTATCGTGATAGAAAACTATCATGATAGAAAACTATCATGATAGAAAACTATCGTGAGAGAAAACTATCATGATAGAAAACTATCATGATAGAAAACTATCATGATAGAAAACTATCGCGATAGCAAACTATCATGATAGAAAACTATCATGATAGAAAACTATCATGATAGAAAACGATCATGATAGAAAACTATCGCGATATAAAACTATCATGATAGAAAACTATCGTGATAGAAAACTATCATGATAGAAAACTATCATTATAGAAAACTATCATGATAGAAAACTATCGTGATAGAAAACTATCATGATAGAAAACTATCATGATAGAAAACTATCGTGATAGAAAACTTACATGATAGAAAACTATCGTGATAGAAAACTATCATGATGGAAAACTATCATGATAGAAAACTATCGTAATAGAAAACTATCATGATAGAAAACTATCATGATAGAAAACTATCATGATAGAAAACTATCATGATAGAAAACTATCATGATAGAAAACTATCATGATAGAAAACTATCATGATAGAAAACTATCGCGATAGAAAACTATCATGATAGAAAACTATCATGATAGAAAACTATCATGATAGAAAACTATCGTCATAGAAAACTATCATGATAGAAAACTATCATGATAGAAAACTATCATGATAGAAAACTGTCGTGGTAGAAAACTATCATGATAGAAAACTATCGTGATAGAAAACTATCATGATAGAAAACTATCATGATAAAAAACTATCATGATAGAAAAATATCATGATAGAAAACTATCATGATAGAAAACTATCATGATAGAAAACTATCATGATAGAAAACTATCATGATAGAAAACTATCATGATAGAAAACTATCGTGATAGAAAACTATCATGATAGAAAACTATCCTGATAGAAAACTATCATGATAGAAAACTATCCTGATAGAAAACTATCGTGATAGAAAACTTTCATGATAGAAAACTATCATGATAGAAAACTCTCATGATAGAAAACTATCATGATAGAAAACTATCGTGATAGAAAATTATCATGATAGAAAACTATCGTGATAGAAAACTATCATGATAGAAAACTATCATGATAGAAAACTATCATGATAGAAAACTATCATGATAGAAAACTATCATGATAGAAAACTATCGTGATAGAAAACTATCATGATAGAAAACTATCGTGATAGAAAACTATCATGATAGAAAACTATCATGATAGAAAACTATCATGATAGAAAACTATCATGATAGAAAACTATCATGATAGAAAACTATCATGATAGAAAACTATCATGATAGAAAACTATCGTGATAGAAAACTATCATGATAGAAAACTATCGTGATAGAAAACTATCATGATAGAAAACTATCTTGATAGAAAACTATCATGATAGAAAACTATCATGATAGAAAACTATCATGATAGAAAACTATCATGATAGAAAACTATCGTGATAGAAAACTTACATGATAGAAAACTATCCTGATAGAAAACTATCATGATAGTAAACTATCATGACAGAAAACTATCATGATAGAAAACTATCATGATAGAAAACTATTATGATAGAAAACTATCGCGATAGAAAACTATCATGATAGAAAACTATCATGATAGAAAACTATCATGATAGAAAACTATCGTGATAGAAAACTATCATGATAGAAAACTATCATGATAGAAAACTATCATGGTAGAAAACTATCATGATAGAAAACTATCGTGATAGAAAACTTACATGATAGAAAACTATCGTGATAGAAAACTATCATGATAGAAAACTATCATGATAGAAAACTATCATGATAGAAAACTATCATGATAGAAAACTATCATGATAGAAAACTATCGCGATAGAAAACTATCATGATAGAAAACTATCATGATGGAGAACTATCATGATAGAAAACTATCATGATAGAAAACTATCATGATAGAAAACTATCGCGATAGAAAACTATCATGATAGAAAACTATCATGATAGAAAACTATAATGATAGAAAACTATCAGGATAGAAAACTATCATGATAGAAAACTATCATGATAGAAAACTGTCATGATAGAAAACTATCATGATAGAAAACTATCATGATAGAAAACTATCTTGATAGAAAATTATCGCGATAGAAAACTATCATGATAGAAAACTATCATGATAGAAAACTATCATGATAGAAAACTATCGTGATAGAAAACTATCATGATAGAAAGCTTCACAGATATACGCATATCTACGCTGATATACGCAAGTTTACGCAGGTCTAAGCAGATATACGCAGATCTACGCATATAACCGCGGGTATACGCAGGGCATACGCAGATATACGCTGGTCTATGTAGATATACGCAGATGTACGCAGACATACGCAAAACACATACACGCAGATCTACGCAAATCAACGCAGACATACGCAGATATACGCAGGTCGACGCAGATGTACGCAGAGCTTCGATGATGTACGCAGATTACTGCCAGGCTACGCAGTAATACGCAGATCTACGCAGATGTACGCAGATATACGCCAATTAACGCATACGCAAATCTACGTAAATATACGCAGCTATACGCAGTCTAGCTAGTCTATACGCAGGTATACGCAGGTCTACGCAGATAAACGCAGATTTACGCAGATCTACGCAGATCTACGCAGATCTACGCAGATGTACGCAGATATACGCCAAATTACGCAAATATGCGCAGATCTACGCAAATATACTTAGATCTGCGTAGATATACGCAGGTCTACGTGGGTTTACGCAGGTATACGCAGGCTTACGCATATTTATACAAAGTAGTACGTAGATAAGCGGTTGGATACGCAGATATATGCAGATAGAAAACTATCATGATAGAAAACTCTCATGAAAGAAAACTGATAGAAAACTATCCTGATAGAAAACTATCATGATAGAAAACTATCATGATAGAAAACTATCGCGATAGAAAACTATCATGATAGAAAACTATCATGACAGAAAACTATCATGATAGAAAACTATCGTGATAGAAAACTATCATGATAGAAAACTATCATGATAGAAAACTATCATGATAGAAAACTATCGCGATAGAAAACTATCATGATAGAAAACTATCATGATAGAAAACTATCATGATAGAAAACTATCGTGATAGAAAACTATCATGATAGAAAACTATCATGATAGAAAACTATCGTGATAGAAAACTATCATGATAGAAAACTATCATGATAGAAAACTATCATGATAGAAAACTATCGCGATAGCAAACTATCATGATAGAAAACTATCATGATAGAAAACTATCATGATAGATAACGATCATGATAGAAAACTATCGCGATAGAAAACTATCATGATAGAAAACTATCGTGATGGAAAACCATCATGATAGAAAACTATCATGATAGAAAACTATCGTGATAGAAAACTATCATGATAGAAAACTATCATGATAGAAAACTATCGTGATAGAAAACTTACATGATAGAAAACTATCGTGATAGAAAACTATCATGATAGAAAACTATCATGATAGAAAACTATCATGATAGAAAACTATCATGATAGAAAACTATTATGATAGAAAACTATCATGATAGAAAACTATCGTGATAGAAAACTATCATGATAGAAAACTATCATGATAGAAAACTATCATGATAGAAAACTATCGTGATAGAAAACTATCATGATAGAAAACTCTCATGATAGAAAACTATCATGATAGAAAACTATCGTGATAGAAAACTATCATGATAGATAACTATCGTGATAGAAAACTATCATGATAGCAAACTATCATGATAGAAAACTATCATGATAGAAAACTATCGTTATAGAAATCTATCATGATAGAAAACTATCATGATAGAAAACGATCATGATAGAAAACTATCGCGATAGAAAACTATCATGATAGAAAACTATCGTGATAGAAAACTATCATGATAGAAAACTATCGTGATAGAAAACTATCATGATAGAAAACTATCATGATAGAAAACTATCATGATAGAAAACTATCATGATAGAAAACTATCATGATAGAAAACTGTCGTGGTAGAAAACTATCATGATAGAAAACTATCGTGATAGAAAACTATCATGATAGAAAACTATCATGATAGAAAACTATCGTGATAGAAAACTATCATGATAGAAAACTATCATGATAGAAAACTATCATGATAAAAAACTATCGCGATAGAAAACTATCATGATAGAAAGCTTCACAGATATACGCATATCTACGCTGATATACGCAAGTTTACTTAGGTCTAAGCAGATATACGCAGATCTACGCATATAACCGCGGGTATACGCAGGACATACGCAGATATACGCTGGTCTATGTAGATATACGCAGATGTACGCAGACATACGCAAAACACATACACGCAGATCTACGCAAATCAACGCAGACATACGCAGATATACGCAGGTCGACGCAGATGTACGCAGAGCTTCGATGATGTACGCAGATTACTGCCAGGCTACGCAGTAATACGCAGATCTACGCAGATGTACGCAGATATACGCCAATTAACGCATACGCAGATCTACGTAAATATACGCAGCTATACGCAGTCTAGCTAGTCTATACGCAGGTATACGCAGGTCTACGCAGATAAACGCAGATTTACGCAGATCTACGCAGATCTACGCAGATGTACGCAGATATACGCCAAATTACGCAAATATGCGCAGATCTACGCAAATATACTTATATCTGCGTAGATATACGCAGGTCTACGTGGGCTTACGCAGGTATACGCAGGCTTACGCATATTTATACAAAGTAGTACGTAGATAAGCGGTTGGATACGCAGATATATGCAGATAGAAAACTATCATGATAGAAAACTCTCATGATAGAAAACTGATAGAAAACTATCCTGATAGAAAACTATCATGATAGAAAACTATCATGATAGAAAACTATCGCGATAGAAAACTATCATAATAGAAAACTATCATGATAGAAAACTATCATGATAGAAAACTATTATGATAGAAAACTATCGCGATAGAAAACTATCATGATAGAAAACTATCGTGATAGAAAACTATCATGATAGAAAACTATCATGATAGAAAACTATCATGGTAGAAAACTATCATGATAGAAAACTATCGTGATAGAAAACTTACATGATAGAAAACTATCGTGATAGAAAACTATCATGATAGAAAACTATCATGATAGAAAACTATCATGATAGAAAACTATCATGATAGAAAACTATCATGATAGAAAACTATCGCGATAGAAAACTATCATGATAGAAAACTATCATGATGGAGAACTATCATGATAGAAAACTATCATGATAGAAAACTATCATGATAGAAAACTATCGCGATAGAAAACTATCATGATAGAAAACTATCATGATAGAAAACTATAATGATAGAAAACTATCAGGATAGAAAACTATCATGATAGAAAACTATCATGATAGAAAACTGTCATGATAGAAAACTATCATGATAGAAAACTATCATGATAGAAAACTATCTTGATAGAAAATTATCGCGATAGAAAACTATCATGATAGAAAACTATCATGATAGAAAACTATCATGATAGAAAACTATCGTGATAGAAAACTATCATGATAGAAAGCTTCACAGATATACGCATATCTACGCTGATATACGCAAGTTTACGCAGGTCTAAGCAGATATACGCAGATCTACGCATATAACCGCGGGTATACGCAGGGCATACGCAGATATACGCTGGTCTATGTAGATATACGCAGATGTACGCAGACATACGCAAAACACATACACGCAGATCTACGCAAATCAACGCAGACATACGCAGATATACGCAGGTCGACGCAGATGTACGCAGAGCTTCGATGATGTACGCAGATTACTGCCAGGCTACGCAGTAATACGCAGATCTACGCAGATGTACGCAGATATACGCCAATTAACGCATACGCAAATCTACGTAAATATACGCAGCTATACGCAGTCTAGCTAGTCTATACGCAGGTATACGCAGGTCTACGCAGATAAACGCAGATTTACGCAGATCTACGCAGATCTACGCAGATCTACGCAGATGTACGCAGATATACGCCAAATTACGCAAATATGCGCAGATCTACGCAAATATACTTAGATCTGCGTAGATATACGCAGGTCTACGTGGGTTTACGCAGGTATACGCAGGCTTACGCATATTTATACAAAGTAGTACGTAGATAAGCGGTTGGATACGCAGATATATGCAGATAGAAAACTATCATGATAGAAAACTCTCATGAAAGAAAACTGATAGAAAACTATCCTGATAGAAAACTATCATGATAGAAAACTATCATGATAGAAAACTATCGCGATAGAAAACTATCATGATAGAAAACTATCATGACAGAAAACTATCATGATAGAAAACTATCGTGATAGAAAACTATCATGATAGAAAACTATCATGATAGAAAACTATCATGATAGAAAACTATCGCGATAGAAAACTATCATGATAGAAAACTATCATGATAGAAAACTATCATGATAGAAAACTATCGTGATAGAAAACTATCATGATAGAAAACTATCATGATAGAAAACTATCGTGATAGAAAACTATCATGATAGAAAACTATCATGATAGAAAACTATCATGATAGAAAACTATCGCGATAGCAAACTATCATGATAGAAAACTATCATGATAGAAAACTATCATGATAGATAACGATCATGATAGAAAACTATCGCGATAGAAAACTATCATGATAGAAAACTATCGTGATGGAAAACCATCATGATAGAAAACTATCATGATAGAAAACTATCGTGATAGAAAACTATCATGATAGAAAACTATCATGATAGAAAACTATCGTGATAGAAAACTTACATGATAGAAAACTATCGTGATAGAAAACTATCATGATAGAAAACTATCATGATAGAAAACTATCATGATAGAAAACTATCATGATAGAAAACTATTATGATAGAAAACTATCATGATAGAAAACTATCGTGATAGAAAACTATCATGATAGAAAACTATCATGATAGAAAACTATCATGATAGAAAACTATCATGATAGAAAACTATCATGATAGAAAACTATCATGATAGAAAACTATGGCGATAGAAAACTATCATGATAGAAAACCATCATGATAGAAAACTATCATGATAGAAAACTATCGTGATAGAAAACTATCATGATAGAAAACTCTCATGATAGAAAACTATCATGATAGAAAACTATCGTGATAGAAAACTATCATGATAGATAACTATCGTGATAGAAAACTATCATGATAGCAAACTATCATGATAGAAAACTATCATGATAGAAAACTATCGTTATAGAAATCTATCATGATAGAAAACTATCATGATAGAAAACGATCATGATAGAAAACTATCGCGATAGAAAACTATCATGATAGAAAACTATCGTGATAGAAAACTATCATGATAGAAAACTATCGTGATAGAAAACTATCATGATAGAAAACTATCATGATAGAAAACTATCATGATAGAAAACTATCATGATAGAAAACTATCATGATAGAAAACTGTCGTGGTAGAAAACTATCATGATAGAAAACTATCGTGATAGAAAACTATCATGATAGAAAACTATCATGATAGAAAACTATCGTGATAGAAAACTATCATGATAGAAAACTATCATGATAGAAAACTATCATGATAAAAAACTATCGCGATAGAAAACTATCATGATAGAAAGCTTCACAGATATACGCATATCTACGCTGATATACGCAAGTTTACGCAGGTCTAAGCAGATATACGCAGATCTACGCATATAACCGCGGGTATACGCAGGACATACGCAGATATACGCTGGTCTATGTAGATATACGCAGATGTACGCAGACATACGCAAAACACATACACGCAGATCTACGCAAATCAACGCAGACATACGCAGATATACGCAGGTCGACGCAGATGTACGCAGAGCTTCGATGATGTACGCAGATTACTGCCAGGCTACGCAGTAATACGCAGATCTACGCAGATGTACGCAGATATACGCCAATTAACGCATACGCAGATCTACGTAAATATACGCAGCTATACGCAGTCTAGCTAGTCTATACGCAGGTATACGCAGGTCTACGCAGATAAACGCAGATTTACGCAGATCTACGCAGATCTACGCAGATGTACGCAGATATACGCCAAATTACGCAAATATGCGCAGATCTACGCAAATATACTTATATCTGCGTAGATATACGCAGGTCTACGTGGGCTTACGCAGGTATACGCAGGCTTACGCATATTTATACAAAGTAGTACGTAGATAAGCGGTTGGATACGCAGATATATGCAGATAGAAAACTATCATGATAGAAAACTCTCATGATAGAAAACTGATAGAAAACTATCCTGATAGAAAACTATCATGATAGAAAACTATCATGATAGAAAACTATCGCGATAGAAAACTATCATAATAGAAAACTATCATGATAGAAAACTATCATGATAGAAAACTATCGTGATAGAAAACTATCATGATAGAAAACTATCATGATAGAAAACTATCATGATAGAAAACTATCGCGATAGAAAACTATCATGATAGAAAACTATCATGATAGAAAACTATCATGATAGAAAACTATCGTGATAGAAAACTATCATGATAGAAAACTATCATGATAGAAAACTATCGTGAGAGAAAACTATCATGATAGAAAACTATCATTATAGAAAACTATCATGATAGAAAACTATCGCGATAGCAAACTATCATGATAGAAAACTATCATGATAGAAAACTATCATGATAGAAAACTATCATGATAGAAAACTATCATGATAGAAAACTATCGCGATAGAAAACTATCATGATAGAAAACTATCATGATAGAAAACTATCGCGATAGCAAACTATCATGATAGAAAACTATCATGATAGAAAACTATCATGATAGAAAACTATCATGATAGAAAACTATCATGATAGAAAACTATCATGATAGAAAACTATCGTGATAGAAAACTATCATGATAGAAAACTATCGTGAGAGAAAACTATCATGATAGAAAACTATCATGAAAGAAAACTATCGCGATAGAAAACTATCATGATAGAAAACTATCGTGAGAGAAAACTATCATGATAGAAAACTATCATTATAGAAAACTATCATGATAGAAAACTATCGCGATAGCAAACTATCATGATAGAAAACTATCATGATAGAAAACTATCATGAGAGAAAACTATCATGATAGAAAACTATCATTATAGAAAACTATCATGATAGAAAACTATCGCGATAGAAAACTATCATGATAGAAAACTATCATGATAGAAAACTATCGCGATAGAAAACTATCATGATAGAAAACTATCGTGAGAGAAAACTATCATGATAGAAAACTATCATTATAGAAAACTATCATGATAGAAAACTATCGCGATAGCAAACTATCATGATAGAAAACTATCATGATAGAAAACTATCATGATAGAAAACTATCGTGATAGAAAACTATCATGATAGAAAACTATCATGATAGAAAACTATCGTGAGAGAAAACTATCATGATAGAAAACTATCATTATAGAAAAACTATCATGATAGAAAACTATCGCGATAGCAAACTATCATGATAGAAAACTATCATGATAGAAAACTATCATGATAGAAAACTATCATGATAGAAAACTATCATGATAGAAAACTATCGCGATAGAAAACTATCATGATAGAAAACTATCATGATAGAAAACTATCGCGATAGCAAACTATCATGATAGAAAACTATCATGATAGAAAACTATCATGATAGAAAACGATCATGATAGAAAAATATCGCGATAGAAAACTTACATGATAGAAAACTATCGTGATAGAAAACTATCATGATAGAAAACTATCATGATAGAAAACTATCATGATAGAAAACTATCATGATAGAAAACTATTATGATAGAAAACTATCATGATAGAAAACTATCATGATAGAAAACTATCGTAATAGAAAACTATCATGATAAAAAACTATCATGATAGAAAACTATCATGATAGAAAACTATCATGATAGAAAACTATCATGATAGAAAACTATCATGATAGAAAACTATCATGATAGAATACTATCATGATAGAAAACTATCATGATAGAAAACTATCGCGATAGAAAACTATCATGATAGAAAACTATCATGATAGAAAACTATCATGATAGAAAACTATCGTCATAGAAAACTATCATGATAGAAAACTATCATGATAGAAAACTATCATGATAGAAAACTGTCGTGGTAGAAAACTATCATGATAGAAAACTATCGTGATAGAAAACTATCATGATAGAAAACTATCATGATAAAAAACTATCGTGATAGAAAAATATCATGATAGAAAACTATCATGATAGAAAACTATCATGATAGAAAACTATCATGATAGAAAACTATCATGATAGAAAACTATCATGATAGAAAACTATCGTGATAGAAAACTATCATGATAGAAAACTATCCTGATAGAAAACTATCATGATAGAAAACTATCCTGATAGAAAACTATCGTGATAGAAAACTTTCATGATAGAAAACTATCATGATAGAAAACTCTCATGATAGAAAACTATCATGATAGAAAACTATCGTGATAGAAAACTATCATGATAGAAAACTATCGTGATAGAAAACTATCATGATAGAAAACTATCATGATAGAAAACTATCATGATAGAAAACTATCATGATAGAAAACTATCATGATAGAAAACTATCATGATAGAAAACTATCGTGATAGAAAACTATCATGATAGAAAACTATCGTGATAGAAAACTATCATGATAGAAAACTATCATGATAGAAAACTATCATGATAGAAAACTATCATGATAGAAAACTATCATGATAGAAAACTATCGTGATAGAAAACTATCATGATAGAAAACTATCGTGATAGAAAACTATCATGATAGAAAACTATCTTGATAGAAAACTATCATGATAGAAAACTATCATGATAGAAAACTATCATGATAGAAAACTATCATGATAGAAAACTATCGTGATAGAAAACTTACATGATAGAAAACTATCGTGATAGAAAACTATCATGATAGTAAACTATCATGACAGAAAACTATCATGATAGAAAACTATCATGATAGAAAACTATTATGATAGAAAACTATCGCGATAGAAAACTATCATGATAGAAAACTATCATGATAGAAAACTATCATGATAGAAAACTATCGTGATAGAAAACTATCATGATAGAAAACTATCATGATAGAAAACTATCATGATAGAAAACTATCATGATAGAAAACTATCGTGATAGAAAACTTACATGATAGAAAACTATCGTGATAGAAAACTATCATGATAGAAAACTATCATGATAGAAAACTATCATGATAGAAAACTATCATGATAGAAAACTATCATGATAGAAAACTATCGCGATAGAAAACTATCATGATAGAAAACTATCATGATGGAAAACTATCATGATAGAAAACTATCATGATAGAAAACTATCATGATAGAAAACTATCGCGATAGAAAACTCTCATGGTAGAAAACTATCATGATAGAAAACTATAATGATAGAAAACTATCAGGATAGAAAACTATCATGATAGAAAACTATCATGATAGAAAACTGTCATGATAGAAAACTATCATGATAGAAAACTATCATGATGGAAAACTATCTTGATAGAAAATTATCGCGATAGAAAACTATCATGATAGAAAACTATCATGATAGAAAACTATCATGATAGAAAACTATCGTGATAGAAAACTATCATGATAGAAAGCTTCACAGATATACGCATATCTACGCTGATATACGCAAGTTTACGCAGGTCTAAGCAGATATACGCAGATCTACGCATATAACCGCGGGTATACGCAGGACATACGCAGATATACGCTGGTCTATGTAGATATACGCAGATGTACGCAGACATACGCAAAACACATACACGCAGATCTACGCAAATCAACGCAGACATACGCAGATATACGCAGGTCGACGCAGATGTACGCAGAGCTTCGATGATGTACGCAGATTACTGCCAGGCTACGCAGTAATACGCAGATCTACGCAGATGTACGCAGATATACGCCAATTAACGCATATGCAGATCTACGTTAATATACGCAGCTATACGCAGTCTAGCTAGTCTATACGCAGGTATACGCAGGTCTACGCAGATAAACGCAGATTTAAGCAGATCTACGCAGATCTACGCAGATGTACGCAGATATACGCCAAATTACGCAAATATGCGCAGATCTACGCAAATATACTTAGATCTGCGTAGATATACGCAGGTCTACGTGGGTTTACGCAGGTATACGCAGGCTTACGCATATTTATACAAAGTAGTACGTAGATAAGCGGTTGGATACGCAGATATATGCAGATAGAAAACTATCATGATAGAAAACTCTCATGATAGAAAACTGATAGAAAACTATCCTGATAGAAAACTATCATGATAGAAAACTATCATGATAGAAAACTATCGCGATAGAAAACTATCATGATAGAAAACTATCATGACAGAAAACTATCATGATAGAAAACTATCGTGATAGAAAACTATCATGATAGAAAACTATCATGATAGAAAACTATCATGATAGAAAACTATCGCGATAGAAAACTATCATGATAGAAAACTATCATGATAGATAACTATCATGATAGAAAACTATCGTGATAGAAAACTATCATGATAGAAAACTATCATGATAGAAAACTATCATGATTGAAAACTATCGTGATAGAAAACTATCATGATAGAAAACTATCATGATAGAAAACTATCGTGATAGAAAACTTACATGATAGAAAACTATCGTGATAGAAAACTATCATGATAGAAAACTATCATGATAGAAAACTATCATGATAGAAAACAATCATGATAGAAAACTATCATGATAGAAAACTATCGCGATAGAAAACTATCATGGTAGAAAACTATCATGATAGAAAACTTTCATGATAGAAAACTATCATGATAGAAAACTATCATGATAGAAAACTATCGCGATAGAAAACTATCATGATAGAAAACTATCATGATAGAAAACTATCTTGATAGAAAACTATCGCGATAGAAAACTATCATGATAGAAAACTATCATGATAGAAAACTATCATGATAGAAAACTATCGTGATAGAAAACTATCATGATAGAAAACTATCATGATAGAAAACTATCGTGATAGAAAGCTTCACAGATATACGCATATCTACGCAGATATACGCAAGTTTACGCAGGTCTAAGCAGATATACGCAGATCTACGCATATAACCGCGGGTATACGCAGGACATACGCAGATATACGCTGGTCTATGTAGATATACGCAGATGTACGCAGATATACACCAAACAGATACACGCAGATCTACGCAAATCAACGCAGACATACGCAGATATACGCAGGTCGACGCAGATGTACGCAGAGCTTCGATGATGTACGCAGATTACTGCCAGGCTACGCAGTAATACGCAGATCTACGCAGATGTACGCAGATATACGCCAATTAACGCATTCGCAGATCTAGGCAAATATTCGCAAATCTACGTAAATATACGCAGCTATACGCAGTCTAGCTAGTCTATATGCAAGTATACGCAGGATAGCAGATAAGCGGTTGGATACGCAGATATATGCAGATAGAAAACTATCATGATAGAAAACTCTCATGATAGAAAACTGATAGAAAACTATCATGATAGAAAACTATCATGATAGAAAACTATCGTGATAGAAAACTATCATGATAGAAAACTATCGTGATAGAAAACTATCATGATATAAAACTATCATGATAGAAAACTATCATGATAGAAAACTATCATGATAGAAAACTATCATGATAGAAAACTGTCGTGATAGAAAACTATCATGATAGAAAACTATCGTCATAGAAAACTATCATGATAGAAAACTATCATGATAAAAAATTCTCATGATAGAAAACTATCATGATAGAAAACTATCATGATAGAAAACTATCGTGATAGAAAACTATCATGATAGAAAACTATCATGATAGAAAACTATCATGATAGAAAACTATCATGATAGAAAACTATCGTGATAGAAAACTTACATGATAGAAAACTATCGTGATAGAAAACTATCATGATAGAAAACTATCATGATAGAAAACTATCATGATAGAAAACTATCATGATAGAAAACTATCATGATAGAAGCCTATCGCGATAGAAAACTATCATGATAGTTTTCTATCATGATATAAAACTATCATGATAGAAAACTATCATGATAGAAAACTATCATGATAGAAAACTATCATGATAGAAAACTATCATGATAGAAAACTGTCGTGATAGAAAACTATCATGATAAAAAACTATCGTGATAGAAAACTATCATGATAGAAAACTATCATGATAGAAAACTATCATGATAGAAAACTATCATGATAAAAAACTATCGTGATAAAAAACTATCATGATAGAAAACTATCATGATAGAAAACTATCATGATAGAAAACTCTCATGATAGAAAACTATCATGATAGAAAACTATCGTGATAGAAAATTATCATGATAGAAAACTATCGTGATAGAAAACTATCATGATAGAAAACTATCATGATAGAAAACTATCATGATAGAATACTATCATGATAGAAAACTATCATGATAGAAAACTATCATGATAGAAAACTATCATGATAGAAAACTATTGTGATAGAAAACTATCATGATAGAAAACTATCGTGATAGAAAACTATCGTGATAGAAATCTATCATGATAGAAAACTATCATGATAGAAAACTATCGTGATAGAAAACTATCATGATAGAAAACTATCATGATAGAAAACTATCATGATAGAAAACTATCATGATAGAAAACTATCATGATAGAAAACTATCATGATAGAAAACTATCATGATAGAAAACTATCGTGATAGAAAACTATCATGATAGAAAACTATCATGATAGAAAATTATCATGATAGAAAACTATCATGATAGAAAACTATCGTGATAGAAAACTTACATGATAGAAAACTATCGTGATAGAAAACTATCATGATAGAAAACTATCATGATAGAAAACTATCATGATAGAAAACTATCATGATGGAAAACTATCATGATAGAAAACTATCGCGATGGAAAACTATCATGATAGAAAACTATCATGATAGAAAACTTTCATGATAGAAAACTATCATGATAGAAAACTATCATGATAGAAAACTATCGCGATAGAAAACTATCATGATAGAAAACTATCATGATAGAAAACTATCATGATAGAAAACTATCAGGATAGAAAACTATCATGATAGAAAACTATCATGATAGAAAACTATCATGATAGAAAACTATCATGATAGAAAACTATCATGATAGAAAACTATCGCGATAGAAAACTATCATGATAGAAAACTATCATGATAGAAAACTATCATGATAGAAAACTATCGTGATAGAAAACTATCATGATAGAAAACTATCATGATAGAAAACTATTGTGATAGAAAGCTTCACAGATATACGCATATCTACGCTGATATACGCAAGTTTACGCAGGTCTAAGCAGATATACGCAGATCTACGCATATAACCGCGGGTATACGCAGGACATACGCAGATATACGCTGGTCTATGTAGATATACGCAGATGTACGCCGATATACGCCAAACAGATACACGCAGATCTACGCAAATCAACGCAGACATACGCAGATATACGCAGGTCGACGCAGATGTACGCAGAGCTTCGATGATGTACGCAGATTACTGCCAGGCTACGCAGTAATACGCAGATCTACGCAGATGTACGCAGATATACGCCAATTAACGCATACGCAGATCTAGGCAAATATTCGCAAATCTACGTAAATATACGCAGCTATACGCAGTCTAGCTATTCTATATGCAGGTATACGCAGGATAGCAGATAAGCGGTTGGACACGCAGATATACGCAGATCTGTGCACATATACGCAGATATACTAGAAAACTATCATGCATGTTGCATGTTATATGTTGCATGTTGCATGATAGAAAACTAAAATGATGGAAAACTATCATGATATAAAACTATCATGACAGAAAACTATCATGATAGAACACTATCGTGATAGAAAGCTTCGCAGATATACGCAGATCTACGCTGCTATACGCAGGTAAACGCAGGTCTACACAGATAAAGGCAGATTTACGCAGATCTACGCAGATCTACGCAGATCTACGCAGGTGTATGCAGATATACGCCAAATTACGCAAATATGCGCAGATCTACGCAAATATACTTAGATCTGCGTAGATATACGCAGGTCTACGTGGGTTTTCGCAGGTATACGCAGGCTTACGCATATTTATACAAAGTTCTACGTAGATAAGCGGTTGGATACGCAGATATATGCAGATAGAAAACTATCATGATAGAAAACTCTCATGATAGAAAACTGATAGAAAATAATCATGATAGAAAACTATCATGATAGAAAACTATCGTGATAGAAAACTATCATGATAGAAAACTCTCATGATAGAAAACTATCATGATATAAAACTATCATGATAGAAAACTATCATGTTAGAAAACTATCATGATAGAAAACTGTCGTGATAGAAAACTATCATGATAGAAAACTATCGTGATAGAAAACTATCATGATAGAAAACTATCATGATAGAAATCTATCATGATAGAAAACTATCGTGATAGAAAACTATCATGATAGAAAATTATCGTGATAGAAAACTATCATGATAAGAAACTATTGTGATAGAAAACTATCGTGATAGAAAACTATCATGATAGAAAACTATCATGATAGAAAACTCTCATGATAGAAAACTATCATGATAGAAAACTATCGTGATAGAAAATTATCATGATAGAAAACTATCGTGATAGAAAACTATCATGATAGAAAACTATCATGATAGAAAACTATCATGATAGAAAACTATCATGATAGAAAACTATCGTGATAGAAAACTATCATGATAGAAAACTATCGTGATAGAAAACTATCATGATAGAAAACTATCGTGATAGAAAACTATCATGATAGAAACCTATCGTGATAGAAAACTATCATAATAGAAAACTATCATGATAGAAAACTATCATGATAGAAAACTATTGTGATAGAAAACTATCATGATAGAAAACTATCATGATAGAAAACTATCATGATAGAAAACTATCGTGATAGAAAACTATCATGATAGAAAACTATCGCGATAGAAAACTATCATGATAGAAAACTATCATGATAGAAAACTATCATGATAGAAAACTATCGCGATAGAAAACTATCATGATAGAAAACTATCATGATAGAAAACTATCGTGATAGAAAACTATCATGATAGAAAACTATCATGATAGAAAACTATCATGATAGAAAAGTATCGTGATAGAAAACTTACATGATAGAAAACTATCGTGATAGAAAACTATCATGATAGAAAACTATCATGATAGAAAACTATCATGATAGAAAACTATCATGATAGAAAACTATCATGATAGAAAACTATCATGATAGAAAACTATCGCGATAGAAAACTATCATGATAGAAAACTATCATGATAGAAAACTATCATGATAGAAAACTATCATGATAGAAAACTATCGCGATAGAAAACTATCATGATAGAAAACTATCATGATAGAAAACTATCATGATAGAAAACTATCAGGATAGAAAACTATCATGATAGAATACTATCATGATAGAAAACTATCATGATAGAAAACTAGCATGATAGAAAACTATCGCGATAGAAAACTATCATGATAGAAAACTATCATGATAGAAAACTATCATGATAGAAAACTATCGTGATAGAAAACTATCATGATAGAGAACTATCATGATAGAAAACTATCGTGATAGAAAGCTTCACAGATATACGCATATCTACGCTGATATACGCAAGTTAACGCTGGTCTTAGCAGATATACGCAGATCTACGCATATAACCGCGGGTATACGCAGGACATACGCAGATATACGCTGGTCTATGTAGATATACGCAGATGAACGCAGATATACGCCAAACAGATTCACGCAGATCTACGCAAATCCACGCAGACATACGCAGATATACGCATGTCAACGCAGATGTACGCAGAGCTTCGGTGATGTACGCAGATTACTGCCAGGCTACGCAGTAATACGCAGATCTACGCAGATGTACGCAGATATACGCCAATTAACGCATACGCAGATCTAGGCAAATATTCGCAAATCTACGTAAATACACGCAGCTATACGCAGTCTAGCTAGTCTATATGCAGGTATACGCAGGATAGCAGATAAGCGGTTGGACACGCAGATATACGCAGATCTGTGCACATATACGCAGATATACTAGAAAACTATCATGCATGTTGCATGTTATATGTTGCATGTTGCATGATAGAAAACTATAATGATGCAAAACTATCATGATATAAAACTATCATGATAGAAAACTATCATGATAGAACACTATCGTGATAGAAAGCTTCGCAGATATACGCAGATCTACGCTGCTATACGTAGGTATACGCAGGTCTACGCAGATAAACGCAGATCTACGCAGATCTACGCAGATCTACGCAGATCTACGCAGATGTTCGCAGATATACGCCAAATTACGCAAATATGCGCAGAACTACGCAAATATACTTAGATCTGCGTAGATATACGCAGGTCTACGTGGGTTTACGCAGGTATACGCAGGCTTACGCATATTTATACAAAGTTCTACGTAGATAAGCGGTTGGATACGCAGATATACGCAGATAGAAAACTATCATGATAGAAAACTCTCATGATAGAAAACTGATAGAAAACTATTGTGATAGAAAACTATCATGATAGAAAACTATCATGATAGAAAGCTATCGTGATAGAAAACTATCATGATAGAA
The DNA here is from genome assembly GCA_963921185.1 of Dasysyrphus tricinctus. Lineage (NCBI taxonomy): Eukaryota > Metazoa > Arthropoda > Insecta > Diptera > Syrphidae > Dasysyrphus > Dasysyrphus tricinctus. The sequence continues at coordinate 41,016,948 of OY992531.1, read as the reverse complement.
AACTATCGTGATAGAAAACTATCATGATAGGAAACTATCGTGATAGAAAACTATCATGATAGAAAACTATCATGATAGAAAACTATCATGATAGAAAACTATCGTGATAGAAAACTATCATGATAGAAAACTATCATGATAGAAAACTATCATGATAGAAAACTATCATGATAGAAAACTATCATGATAGAAAACTATCATGATAAAAAACTATCGTGATAGAAAACTATTATGATAGAAAACTATCATGATAGAAAACTATCATGATAGAAAACTATCATTATAGAAAACTATTGTGATAGAAAACTATCATGATAGAAAACTATCGCGATAGAAATCTATCATGATAGAAAACTATCATGATAGAAAACTATCATGATAGAAAACTATCATGATAGAAAACTATCGTGATAGAAAACTTACATGATAGAAAACTATCGTGATAGAAAACTATCATGATAGAAAACTATCATGATAGAAAACTATCATGATAGAAAACTATCATGATAGAAAACTATCATGATAGAAAACTATCGTGATAGAAAACTATCATGATAGAAAACTATCGTGATAGAAAACTATCATGATAGAAAACTATCGTGATAGAAAACTATCGTGATAGAAAACTATCATGATAGAAAACTATCATGATAGAAAACTCTCATGATAGAAAACTATCATGATAGAAAACTATCGTGATAGAAAACCATCATGATAGAAAACTATCGTGATAGAAAACTATCATGATAGAAAACTATCATGATAGAAAACTATCATGATAGAAAACTATCATGATAGAAAAATATCATGATAGAAAACTATCGTGATAGAAAACTATCATGATAAAAAACTATCGCGATAGAAAACTATCATGATAGAAAACTATCATGATTGAAAACTATCATGATAGAAAACTATCGCGATAGAAAACTATCATGATAGAAAACTATCATGATAGAAAACTATCGTGATAGAAAACTATCATGATAGAAAACTATCATGATAGAAAACTATCATGATAGAAAACTATCATGATAGAAAACTATCATGATAGAAAACTATCGTGATAGAAAACTATCATGATAGAAAACTGTCGTGATAGAAAATTATCATGATAGAAAACTATCGTGATAGAAAACTATCATGATAGAAACCTATCATAATAGAAAACTATCATGATAGAAAACTATCGTGATAGAAAACTATCATGATAGAAAACTATCATGATAGAAAATTATCATGATAGAAAACTATCATGATAGAAAACTATCATGATAGAAAACTATCATGATAGAAAACTATCATGATAGAAAAATATCATGATAGAAAACTATCGTGATAGAAAACTATCATGATAGAAAACTATCGCGATAGAAAACTATCATGATAGAAAACTATCATGATAGAAAACTATCATGATAGAAAACTATCGTGATAGAAAACTATCATGATAGAAAACTCTCATGATAGAAAACTATCATGATAGAAAACTATCGTGATAGAAAACCATCATGATAGAAAACTATCGTGATAGAAAACTATCATGATAGAAAACTATCATGATAGAAAACTATCATGATAGAAAACTATCATGATAGAAAACTATCATGATAGAAAAATATCATGATAGAAAACTATCGTGATAGAAAACTATCATGATAGAAAACTATCGCGATAGAAAACTATCATGATAGAAAACTATCATGATAGAAAACTATCATGATAGAAAACTATCATGATAGAAAACTATCGCGATAGAAAACTATCGTGATAGAAAACTATCATGATAGAAACCTATCATAATAGAAAACTATCATGATAGAAAACTATCGTGATAGAAAACTATCATGATAGAAAACTATCATGATAGAAAACTATCATGATAGAAAACTATCATGATAGAAAACTATCATGATAGAAAACTATCATGATAGAAAACTATCGTGATAGAAAACTATCATGATAGAAAACTATCATGATAGAAAACTATCATGATAGAAAACTATCGTGATAGAAAACTTACATGATAGAAAACTATCGTGATAGAAAACTATCATGATAGAAAACTATCATGATAGAAAACTATCGCGATAGAAAACTATCATGATAGAAACCTATCATAATAGAAAACTATCATGATAGAAACCTATCATAATAGAAAACTATCATGATAGAAAACTATCATGATAGAAAACTATCGCGATAGAAAACTATCATGATAGAAAACTATCATGATAGAAAACTATCATGATAGAAAACTATCGCGATAGAAAACTATCATGATAGAAAACTATCATGATAGAAAACTATCGTGATAGAAAACTATCATGATAGAAAACTATCATGATAGAAAACTATCATGATAGAAAACTATCATGATAGAAAACTATCATGATAGAAAACTATCATGATAGAAAACTGTCGTGATAGAAAATTATCATGATAGAAAACTATCGTGATAGAAAACTATCATGATAGAAAACTATCGCGATAGAAAACTATCATGATAGAAAACTATCATGATAGAAAACTATCATGATAGAAAACTATCATGATAGAAAACTATCGCGATAGAAAACTATCATGATAGAAAACTATCATGATAGAAAACTATCATGATAGAAAACTATCAGGATAGAAAACTATCATGATAGAAAACTATCATGATAGAAAACTATCATGATAGAAAACTATCATGATAGAAAACTATCATGATAGAAAACTATCGCGATAGAAAACTATCATGATAGAAAACTATCATGATAGAAAACTATCATGATAGAAAACTATCGTGATAGAAAACTATCATGATAGAAAACTATCATGATAGAAAACTATCGTGATAGAAAGCTTCACAGATATACGCATATCTACGCTGATATACGCAAGTTTACGCAGGTCTAAGCAGATATACGCAGATCTACGCATATAACCGCGGGTATACGCAGGACATACGCAGATATACGCTGGTCTATGTAGATATACGCAGATGTACGCAGATATACGCCAAACAGATACACGCAGATCTACGCAAATCCACGCAGACATACGCAGATATACGCAGGTCGACGCAGATGTACGCAGAGCTTCGGTGATGTACGCAGATTACTGCCAGGCTACGCAGTAATACGCAGATCTACGCAGATGTACGCAGATATACGCCAATTAACGCATACGCAGATCTAGGCAAATATTCGCAAATCTACGTAAATATATGCAGCTATACGCAGTCTAGCTAGTCTATATGCAGGTATACGCAGGATTGCAGATAAGCGGTTGGACACGCAGATATACGCAGATCTGTGCACAATTATGCAGATATACTAGAAAACTATCATGCATGTTGCATGTTATATGTTGCATGTTGCATGATAGAAAACTATAATGATGGAAAACTATCATGATATAAAACTATCATGATAGAAAACTATCATGATAGAACACTATCGTGATAGAAAGCTTCGCAGATATACGCAGATCTACGCTGCTATACGCAGGTATACGCAGGTCTACGCAGATAAACGCAGATCTACGCAGATCTACGCAGATGTTCGCAGATATACGCCAAATTACGCAAATATGCGCAGAACTACGCAAATATACTTAGATCTGCGTAGATATACGCAGGTCTACGTGGGCTTACGCAGGTATACGCAGGCTTACGCATATTTATACAAAGTTCTACGTAGATAAGCGGTTGGATACGCAGATATACGCAGATAGAAAACTATCATGATAGAAAACTCTCATGATAGAAAACTGATAGAAAACTATTGTGATAGAAAACTATCATGATAGAAAACTATCATGATAGAAAACTATCGTGATAGAAAACTATCATGATAGAAAACTATCGTGATAGAAAACTATCATGATAGAAAACTATCGTGATAGAAAACTATCATGATAGGAAACTATCGTGATAGAAAACTATCATGATAGAAAACTATCATGATAGAAAACTATCGTGATAGAAAACTATTATGATAGAAAACTATCGTGATAGAAAACTATCATGATAAAAAACTATCGTGATAGAAAACTATTATGATAGAAAACTATCATGATAGAAAACTATCATGATAGAAAACTATCATTATAGAAAACTATTGTGATAGAAAACTATCATGATAGAAAACTATCATGATAGAAATCTATCATGATAGAAAACTATCATGATAGAAAACTATCGTGATAGAAAACTATCATGATAGAAAACTATCATGATAGAAAACTATCATGATAGAAAACTATCATGATAGAAAACTATCATGATAGAGAACCATAATGATAGAAAACTATCATGATAGAAAACTATCGTGATAGAAAACTTTCATGATAGAAAACTATCATGAGAGAAAACTATCGTGATAGAAAACTATCATGATAGAAAACTTTCATGATAGAAAACTATAATGATAGAAAACTATTGTGATAGAAAACCATCATGATAGAAAACTATAGTGATAGAAAACTATGGTGATAGAAAACTATCATGATAGAAAACAATCATGATAAAAAACTCTCATGATAGAAAACCTTCATGATAGAAAACTATCGTGATAGAAAAATATCATGATAGAAAACTATCGTGATAGAAAACTATGATGATAGAAAACTATCATGATAGAAAACTATCATGATAGAAAACTATTATGATAGAAAACTATCATGATAGAAAACTATCATGATAGAAAACTATCGTGATAGAAAACTATCATGATAGAAAACTATCATGATAGAAAACTATCATGATAGAAAACTATCGTGATAGAAAACTATCATGATAGAAAACTATCATGATAGAAAACTATCATGAAAGAAAACTATCGTGATCGAAAACTATCATGATAGAAAACTATCATGATAGAAAACTATCGTGATAGAAAACTATCATGACAGAAAACTATCATGATAGAAAACTCTCATGATAGAAAACTATCATGATAGAAAACTATCGTGATAGAAAACTATCATGATAGAAAACTATCGTGATTGAAAACTATTGTGATAGAAAACTATCATGATAGAAAACTATCATGATAGAAAACTATCATGATAGAAAATTATCATGATAGAAAACTATCATGATATAAAACTTTCATGATAGAAAACTATCATGATAGAAAACTATCGTGATAGAAAACTATCATGATAGAAAACTATCATGATAGAAAACTATCATGATAGAAAACTATCATGATAGAAAACTATCATGATAGAAAACTATCATGATAGAAAACTATCATGATAGAAAACTATCATGATAGAAAACTATCATGATAGAAAACTATCATGATAGAAAACTATCGTGATAGAAAACTATCATGAAAGAAAACTATCGTGATAGAAAACTATCATGATAGAAAACTTTCCTGATAGAAAACTATCGTGATAGAAAACTATCATGATAGAAAACTATCATGATAGAAAACTCTCATGATAGAAAACTATCATGATAGAAAACTATCGTGATAGAAAATTATCATGATAGAAAACTATCGTGATAGAAAACTATCATGATAGAAAACTATCATGATAGAAAACTATCATGATAGAAAACTATCATGATAGAAAACTATCATGATAGAAAACTATCATGATAGAAAACTATCGTGATAGAAAACTATCATGATAGAAAACTATCATGATAGAAAACTATCATGATAGAAAACTATCGTGATAGAAAACTTACATGATAGAAAACTATCGTGATAGAAAACTATCATGATAGAAAACTATCATGATAGAAAACTATCGCGATAGAAAACTATCATGATAGAAACCTATCATAATAGAAAACTATCATGATAGAAACCTATCATAATAGAAAACTATCATGATAGAAAACTATCATGATAGAAAACTATCGCGATAGAAAACTATCATGATAGAAAACTATCATGATAGAAAACTATCATGATAGAAAACTATCGCGATAGAAAACTATCATGATAGAAAACTATCATGATAGAAAACTATCGTGATAGAAAACTATCATGATAGAAAACTATCATGATAGAAAACTATCATGATAGAAAACTATCATGATAGAAAACTATCATGATAGAAAACTATCATGATAGAAAACTGTCGTGATAGAAAATTATCATGATAGAAAACTATCGTGATAGAAAACTATCATGATAGAAAACTATCGCGATAGAAAACTATCATGATAGAAAACTATCATGATAGAAAACTATCATGATAGAAAACTATCATGATAGAAAACTATCGCGATAGAAAACTATCATGATAGAAAACTATCATGATAGAAAACTATCATGATAGAAAACTATCAGGATAGAAAACTATCATGATAGAAAACTATCATGATAGAAAACTATCATGATAGAAAACTATCATGATAGAAAACTATCATGATAGAAAACTATCGCGATAGAAAACTATCATGATAGAAAACTATGATGATAGAAAACTATCATGATAGAAAACTATCGTGATAGAAAACTATCATGATAGAAAACTATCATGATAGAAAACTATCGTGATAGAAAGCTTCACAGATATACGCATATCTACGCTGATATACGCAAGTTTACGCAGGTCTAAGCAGATATACGCAGATCTACGCATATAACCGCGGGTATACGCAGGACATACGCAGATATACGCTGGTCTATGTAGATATACGCAGATGTACGCAGATATACGCCAAACAGATACACGCAGATCTACGCAAATCCACGCAGACATACGCAGATATACGCAGGTCGACGCAGATGTACGCAGAGCTTCGGTGATGTACGCAGATTACTGCCAGGCTACGCAGTAATACGCAGATCTACGCAGATGTACGCAGATATACGCCAATTAACGCATACGCAGATCTAGGCAAATATTCGCAAATCTACGTAAATATACGCAGCTATACGCAGTCTAGCTAGTCTATATGCAGGTATACGCAGGATTGCAGATAAGCGGTTGGACACGCAGATATACGCAGATCTGTGCACAATTATGCAGATATACTAGAAAACTATCATGCATGTTGCATGTTATATGTTGCATGTTGCATGATAGAAAACTATAATGATGGAAAACTATCATGATATAAAACTATCATGATAGAAAACTATCATGATAGAACACTATCGTGATAGAAAGCTTCGCAGATATACGCAGATCTACGCTGCTATACGCAGGTATACGCAGGTCTACGCAGATAAACGCAGATCTACGCAGATCTACGCAGATGTTCGCAGATATACGCCAAATTACGCAAATATGCGCAGAACTACGCAAATATACTTAGATCTGCGTAGATATACGCAGGTCTACGTGGGCTTACGCAGGTATACGCAGGCTTACGCATATTTATACAAAGTTCTACGTAGATAAGCGGTTGGATACGCAGATATACGCAGATAGAAAACTATCATGATAGAAAACTCTCATGATAGAAAACTGATAGAAAACTATTGTGATAGAAAACTATCATGATAGAAAACTATCATGATAGAAAACTATCGTGATAGAAAACTATCATGATAGAAAACTATCGTGATAGAAAACTATCATGATAGAAAACTATCGTGTAAGAAAACTATCATGATAGGAAACTATCGTGATAGAAAACTATCATGATAGAAAACTATCATGATAGAAAACTATCGTGATAGAAAACTATCATGATAGAAAACTATCGTGATAGAAAACTATCATGATAAAAAACTATCGTGATAGAAAACTATTATGATAGAAAACTATCATGATAGAAAACTATCATGATAGAAAACTATCATTATAGAAAACTATTGTGATAGAAAACTATCATGATAGAAAACTATCATGATAGAAATCTATCATGATAGAAAACTATCATGATAGAAAACTATCGTGATAGAAAACTATCATGATAGAAAACTATCATGATAGAAAACTATCATGATAGAAAACTATCATGATAAAAAACTATCATGATAGAGAACCATAATGATAGAAAACTATCATGATAGAAAACTATCGTGATAGAAAACTTTCATGATAGAAAACTATCATGAGAGAAAACTATCGTGATAGAAAACTATCATGATAGAAAACTTTCATGATAGAAAACTATAATGATAGAAAACTATTGTGATAGAAAACCATCATGATAGAAAACTATAGTGATAGAAAACTATGGTGATAGAAAACTATCATGATAGAAAACAATCATGATAAAAAACTCTCATGATAGAAAACATTCATGATAGAAAACTATCGTGATAGAAAAATATCATGATAGAAAACTATCGTGATAGAAAACTATGATGATAGAAAACTATCATGATAGAAAACTATCATGATAGAAAACTATTATGATAGAAAACTATCATGATAGAAAACTATCATGATAGAAAACTATCGTGATAGAAAACTATCATGATAGAAAACTATCATGATAGAAAACTATCATGATAGAAAACTATCGTGATAGAAAACTATCATGATAGAAAACTATCATGATAGAAAACTATCATGAAAGAAAACTATCGTGATCGAAAACTATCATGATAGAAAACTATCATGATAGAAAACTATCGTGATAGAAAACTATCATGACAGAAAACTATCATGATAGAAAACTCTCATGATAGAAAACTATCATGATAGAAAACTATCGTGATAGAAAACTATCATGATAGAAAACTATCGTGATTGAAAACTATTGTGATAGAAAACTATCATGATAGAAAACTATCATGATAGAAAACTATCATGATAGAAAATTATCATGATAGAAAACTATCATGATATAAAACTTTCATGATAGAAAACTATCATGATAGAAAACTATCGTGATAGAAAACTATCATGATAGAAAACTATCATGATAGAAAACTATCATGATAGAAAACTATCATGATAGAAAACTATCATGATAGAAAACTATCATGATAGAAAACTATCATGATAGAAAACTATCATGATAGAAAACTATCATGATAGAAAACTATCATGATAGAAAACTATCGTGATAGAAAACTATCATGAAAGAAAACTATCGTGATAGAAAACTATCATGATAGAAAACTTTCCTGATAGAAAACTATCGTGATAGAAAACTATCATGATAGAAAACTATCATGATAGAAAACTCTCATGATAGAAAACTATCATGATAGAAAACTATCGTGATAGAAAATTATCATGATAGAAAACTATCGTGATAGAAAACTATCATGATAGAAAACTATCATGATAGAAAACTATCATGATAGAAAACTATCATGATAGAAAACTATCGCGATAGAAAACTATCATGATAGAAAACTATTATGATAGAAAACTATCATGATAGAAAACTATCAGGATAGAAAACTATCATGATAGAAAACTATCATGATAGAACACTATCGTGATAGAAAGCTTCGCAGATATACGCAGATCTACGCTGCTATACGCAGGTATACGCAGGTCTACGCAGATAAACGAAGATTTACGCAGATCTATGCAGATCTACGCAGATCTACGCAGATCTACGCAGATGTATGCAGATATACGCCAAATTACGCAAATATGCGCAGATCTACGCAAATATACTTAGATCTGCGTAGATATACGCAGGTCTACGTGGGTTTACGCAGGTATACGCAGGCTTACGCATATTTATACAAAGTTCTACGTAGATAAGCGGTTGGAAACGCAGATATATGCAGATAGAAAACTATCATGATAGAAAACTGTCGTGATAGAAAACTATCATGATAGAAAACTATCGTGATAGAAAACTATCATGATAGAAAACTATCATGATAGAAAACTATCATGATAAAAAACTATCATGATAGAAAACTATCGTGATAGAAAACTATCATGATAGAAAACTATCATGATAGAAAACTATCATGATAGAAAACTATCGTTATAGAAGACTTACATGATAGAAAACTATCGTGATAGAAAACTATCATGATAGAAAACTATCATGATAGAAAACTATCATGATAGAAAACTATCATGATAGAAAACTATCATGATAGAAAACTATCATGATAGAAAACTATCGCGATAGAAAAGTATTATGATAGAAAACTATCATGATAGAAAACTATCATGATAGAAAACTATCGTGATAGAAAGCTTCACAGATATACACATATCTACGCTGATATACGCAAGTATACGCAGGTCTAAGCAGATATACGCAGATCTACGCATATAACCGCGGGTATACGCAGGACATACGCAGATATACGCTGGTCTATGTAGATATACGCAGATGTACGCAGAAATACGCCAAACAGATACACGCAGATCTACGCAAATCAACGCAGACATACGCAGATATACGCAGGTCGACGCAGATGTACGCAGAGCTTCGATGACGTACGCAGATTACTGCCAGGCTACGCAGTAATACGCAGATCTACGCAGATGTACGCAGATATACGCCAATTAACGCATACGCAGATCTAGGCAAATATTCGCAAATCTACGTAAATATACGCAGCTATACGCAGTCTAACTAGTCTATATGCAGGTATACGCAGGATAGCAGATAAGCGGTTGGACACGCAGATATACGCAGATCTGTGCACATATACGCAGATATACTAGAAAACTATCATGCATGTTGCATGTTATATGTTGCATGTTGCATGATAGAAAACTATAATGATGGAAAACTATCATGATATAAAACTATCATGATAGAAAACTATCGTGATAGAAAACTATCATGATAGAAAACTATCATGATAGAAAACTATCATGATAAAAAAACTATCGTGATAGAAAACTATCATGATAGAAAACTATCATGATAGAAAACTATCATGATAGAAAACTCTCATGATAGAAAACTATCATGATAGAAAACTATCGTGATAGAAAATTATCATGATAGAAAACTATCGTGATAGAAAACTATCATGATAGAAAACTATCATGATAGAAAACTATCATGATAGAATACTATCATGATAGAAAACTATCATGATAGAAAACTATCATGATAGAAAACTATCATGATAGAAATCTATCATGATAGAAAACTATCATGATAGAAAACTATCGCGATAGAAAACTGTCGTGATAGAAAACTATCATGATAGAAAACTATCATGATAGAAAACTCTCATGATAGAAAACTATCATGATAGAAAACTATCAGGATAGAAAACTATCATGATAGAAAACTATCATGATAGAAAACTATCATGATGGAAAACTATCATGATAGAAAACTATCATGATAGAAAACTATCGCGATAGAAAACTATCATGATAAGAAACTATCGTGATAGAAAACTGTCGTGATAGAAAACTATCATGATAGAAAACTATCATGATAGATTACTATCATGATAGAAAACTATCATGATAGAAAACTATCATGATGGAAAACTATCATGATAGAAAACTATCATGATAGAAAACTATCGCGTTAGAAAACCATCATGATAGAAAACTATCATGATAGAAAACTATCATGATAGAAAACTATCGTGATAGAAAACTATCATGATAGAAAACTATCATGATAGAAAACTATCGTGATAGAAAGCTTCACAGATATACGCATATCTACGCTGATATACGCAAGTTTACGCAGGTCTAAGCAGATATACGCAGATCTACGCATATAACCGCGGGTATACGCAGGACATACGCAGATATACGCTGGTCTATGTAGATATACGCAGATGTACGCAGATATACGCCAAACAGATACACGCAGATCTACGCAAATCCACGCAGACATACGCAGATATACGCAGGTCGACGCAGATGTACGCAGAGCTTCGGTGATGTACGCAGATTACTGCCAGGCTACGCAGTAATACGCAGATCTACGCAGATGTACGCAGATATACGCCAATTAACGCATACGCAGATCTAGGCAAATATTCGCAAATCTACGTAAATATATGCAGCTATACGCAGTCTAGCTAGTCTATATGCAGGTATACGCAGGATTGCAGATAAGCGGTTGGACACGCAGATATACGCAGATCTGTGCACAATTATGCAGATATACTAGAAAACTATCATGCATGTTGCATGTTATATGTTGCATGTTGCATGATAGAAAACTATAATGATGGAAAACTATCATGATATAAAACTATCATGATAGAAAACTATCATGATAGAACACTATCGTGATAGAAAGCTTCGCAGATATACGCAGATCTACGCTGCTATACGCAGGTATACGCAGGTCTACGCAGATAAACGCAGATCTACGCAGATCTACGCAGATGTTCGCAGATATACGCCAAATTACGCAAATATGCGCAGAACTACGCAAATATACTTAGATCTGCGTAGATATACGCAGGTCTACGTGGGCTTACGCAGGTATACGCAGGCTTACGCATATTTATACAAAGTTCTACGTAGATAAGCGGTTGGATACGCAGATATACGCAGATAGAAAACTATCATGATAGAAAACTCTCATGATAGAAAACTGATAGAAAACTATTGTGATAGAAAACTATCATGATAGAAAACTATCATGATAGAAAACTATCGTGATAGAAAACTATCATGATAGAAAACTATCGTGATAGAAAACTATCATGATAGAAAACTATCGTGATAGAAAACTATCATGATAGGAAACTATCGTGATAGAAAACTATCATGATAGAAAACTATCATGATAGAAAACTATCGTGATAGAAAACTATTATGATAGAAAACTATCGTGATAGAAAACTATCATGATAAAAAACTATCGTGATAGAAAACTATTATGATAGAAAACTATCATGATAGAAAACTATCATGATAGAAAACTATCATTATAGAAAACTATTGTGATAGAAAACTATCATGATAGAAAACTATCATGATAGAAATCTATCATGATAGAAAACTATCATGATAGAAAACTATCGTGATAGAAAACTATCATGATAGAAAACTATCATGATAGAAAACTATCATGATAGAAAACTATCATGATAGAAAACTATCATGATAGAGAACCATAATGATAGAAAACTATCATGATAGAAAACTATCGTGATAGAAAACTTTCATGATAGAAAACTATCATGAGAGAAAACTATCGTGATAGAAAACTATCATGATAGAAAACTTTCATGATAGAAAACTATAATGATAGAAAACTATTGTGATAGAAAACCATCATGATAGAAAACTATAGTGATAGAAAACTATGGTGATAGAAAACTATCATGATAGAAAACAATCATGATAAAAAACTCTCATGATAGAAAACCTTCATGATAGAAAACTATCGTGATAGAAAAATATCATGATAGAAAACTATCGTGATAGAAAACTATGATGATAGAAAACTATCATGATAGAAAACTATCATGATAGAAAACTATTATGATAGAAAACTATCATGATAGAAAACTATCATGATAGAAAACTATCGTGATAGAAAACTATCGTGATAGAAAACTATCATGATAGAAAACTATCGTGTAAGAAAACTATCATGATAGGAAACTATCATGATAGAAAACTATCGTGATAGAAAGCTTCACAGATATACGCATATCTACGCTGATATACGCAAGTTTACGCAGGTCTAAGCAGATATACGCAGATCTACGCATATAACCGCGGGTATACGCAGGACATACGCAGATATACGCTGGTCTATGTAGATATACGCAGATGTACGCAGATATACGCCAAACAGATACACGCAGATCTACGCAAATCCACGCAGACATACGCAGATATACGCAGGTCGACGCAGATGTACGCAGAGCTTCGGTGATGTACGCAGATTACTGCCAGGCTACGCAGTAATACGCAGATCTACGCAGATGTACGCAGATATACGCCAATTAACGCATACGCAGATCTAGGCAAATATTCGCAAATCTACGTAAATATATGCAGCTATACGCAGTCTAGCTAGTCTATATGCAGGTATACGCAGGATTGCAGATAAGCGGTTGGACACGCAGATATACGCAGATCTGTGCACAATTATGCAGATATACTAGAAAACTATCATGCATGTTGCATGTTATATGTTGCATGTTGCATGATAGAAAACTATAATGATGGAAAACTATCATGATATAAAACTATCATGATAGAAAACTATCATGATAGAACACTATCGTGATAGAAAGCTTCGCAGATATACGCAGATCTACGCTGCTATACGCAGGTATACGCAGGTCTACGCAGATAAACGCAGATCTACGCAGATCTACGCAGATGTTCGCAGATATACGCCAAATTACGCAAATATGCGCAGAACTACGCAAATATACTTAGATCTGCGTAGATATACGCAGGTCTACGTGGGCTTACGCAGGTATACGCAGGCTTACGCATATTTATACAAAGTTCTACGTAGATAAGCGGTTGGATACGCAGATATACGCAGATAGAAAACTATCATGATAGAAAACTCTCATGATAGAAAACTGATAGAAAACTATTGTGATAGAAAACTATCATGATAGAAAACTATCATGATAGAAAACTATCGTGATAGAAAACTATCATGATAGAAAACTATCGTGATAGAAAACTATCATGATAGAAAACTATCGTGTAAGAAAACTATCATGATAGGAAACTATCGTGATAGAAAACTATCATGATAGAAAACTATCATGATAGAAAACTATCGTGATAGAAAACTATCATGATAGAAAACTATCGTGATAGAAAACTATCATGATAAAAAACTATCGTGATAGAAAACTATTATGATAGAAAACTATCATGATAGAAAACTATCATGATAGAAAACTATCATTATAGAAAACTATTGTGATAGAAAACTATCATGATAGAAAACTATCATGATAGAAATCTATCATGATAGAAAACTATCATGATAGAAAACTATCGTGATAGAAAACTATCATGATAGAAAACTATCATGATAGAAAACTATCATGATAGAAAACTATCATGATAAAAAACTATCATGATAGAGAACCATAATGATAGAAAACTATCATGATAGAAAACTATCGTGATAGAAAACTTTCATGATAGAAAACTATCATGAGAGAAAACTATCGTGATAGAAAACTATCATGATAGAAAACTTTCATGATAGAAAACTATAATGATAGAAAACTATTGTGATAGAAAACCATCATGATAGAAAACTATAGTGATAGAAAACTATGGTGATAGAAAACTATCATGATAGAAAACAATCATGATAAAAAACTCTCATGATAGAAAACATTCATGATAGAAAACTATCGTGATAGAAAAATATCATGATAGAAAACTATCGTGATAGAAAACTATGATGATAGAAAACTATCATGATAGAAAACTATCATGATAGAAAACTATTATGATAGAAAACTATCATGATAGAAAACTATCATGATAGAAAACTATCGTGATAGAAAACTATCATGATAGAAAACTATCATGATAGAAAACTATCATGATAGAAAACTATCGTGATAGAAAACTATCATGATAGAAAACTATCATGATAGAAAACTATCATGAAAGAAAACTATCGTGATCGAAAACTATCATGATAGAAAACTATCATGATAGAAAACTATCGTGATAGAAAACTATCATGACAGAAAACTATCATGATAGAAAACTCTCATGATAGAAAACTATCATGATAGAAAACTATCGTGATAGAAAACTATCATGATAGAAAACTATCGTGATTGAAAACTATTGTGATAGAAAACTATCATGATAGAAAACTATCATGATAGAAAACTATCATGATAGAAAATTATCATGATAGAAAACTATCATGATATAAAACTTTCATGATAGAAAACTATCATGATAGAAAACTATCGTGATAGAAAACTATCATGATAGAAAACTATCATGATAGAAAACTATCATGATAGAAAACTATCATGATAGAAAACTATCATGATAGAAAACTATCATGATAGAAAACTATCATGATAGAAAACTATCATGATAGAAAACTATCATGATAGAAAACTATCATGATAGAAAACTATCGTGATAGAAAACTATCATGAAAGAAAACTATCGTGATAGAAAACTATCATGATAGAAAACTTTCCTGATAGAAAACTATCGTGATAGAAAACTATCATGATAGAAAACTATCATGATAGAAAACTCTCATGATAGAAAACTATCATGATAGAAAACTATCGTGATAGAAAATTATCATGATAGAAAACTATCGTGATAGAAAACTATCATGATAGAAAACTATCATGATAGAAAACTATCATGATAGAAAACTATCATGATAGAAAACTATCGCGATAGAAAACTATCATGATAGAAAACTATTATGATAGAAAACTATCATGATAGAAAACTATCAGGATAGAAAACTATCATGATAGAAAACTATCATGATAGAACACTATCGTGATAGAAAGCTTCGCAGATATACGCAGATCTACGCTGCTATACGCAGGTATACGCAGGTCTACGCAGATAAACGAAGATTTACGCAGATCTATGCAGATCTACGCAGATCTACGCAGATCTACGCAGATGTATGCAGATATACGCCAAATTACGCAAATATGCGCAGATCTACGCAAATATACTTAGATCTGCGTAGATATACGCAGGTCTACGTGGGTTTACGCAGGTATACGCAGGCTTACGCATATTTATACAAAGTTCTACGTAGATAAGCGGTTGGAAACGCAGATATATGCAGATAGAAAACTATCATGATAGAAAACTGTCGTGATAGAAAACTATCATGATAGAAAACTATCGTGATAGAAAACTATCATGATAGAAAACTATCATGATAGAAAACTATCATGATAAAAAACTATCATGATAGAAAACTATCGTGATAGAAAACTATCATGATAGAAAACTATCATGATAGAAAACTATCATGATAGAAAACTATCGTTATAGAAGACTTACATGATAGAAAACTATCGTGATAGAAAACTATCATGATAGAAAACTATCATGATAGAAAACTATCATGATAGAAAACTATCATGATAGAAAACTATCATGATAGAAAACTATCATGATAGAAAACTATCGCGATAGAAAAGTATTATGATAGAAAACTATCATGATAGAAAACTATCATGATAGAAAACTATCGTGATAGAAAGCTTCACAGATATACACATATCTACGCTGATATACGCAAGTATACGCAGGTCTAAGCAGATATACGCAGATCTACGCATATAACCGCGGGTATACGCAGGACATACGCAGATATACGCTGGTCTATGTAGATATACGCAGATGTACGCAGAAATACGCCAAACAGATACACGCAGATCTACGCAAATCAACGCAGACATACGCAGATATACGCAGGTCGACGCAGATGTACGCAGAGCTTCGATGACGTACGCAGATTACTGCCAGGCTACGCAGTAATACGCAGATCTACGCAGATGTACGCAGATATACGCCAATTAACGCATACGCAGATCTAGGCAAATATTCGCAAATCTACGTAAATATACGCAGCTATACGCAGTCTAACTAGTCTATATGCAGGTATACGCAGGATAGCAGATAAGCGGTTGGACACGCAGATATACGCAGATCTGTGCACATATACGCAGATATACTAGAAAACTATCATGCATGTTGCATGTTATATGTTGCATGTTGCATGATAGAAAACTATAATGATGGAAAACTATCATGATATAAAACTATCATGATAGAAAACTATCGTGATAGAAAACTATCATGATAGAAAACTATCATGATAGAAAACTATCATGATAAAAAAACTATCGTGATAGAAAACTATCATGATAGAAAACTATCATGATAGAAAACTATCATGATAGAAAACTCTCATGATAGAAAACTATCATGATAGAAAACTATCGTGATAGAAAATTATCATGATAGAAAACTATCGTGATAGAAAACTATCATGATAGAAAACTATCATGATAGAAAACTATCATGATAGAATACTATCATGATAGAAAACTATCATGATAGAAAACTATCATGATAGAAAACTATCATGATAGAAATCTATCATGATAGAAAACTATCATGATAGAAAACTATCGCGATAGAAAACTGTCGTGATAGAAAACTATCATGATAGAAAACTATCATGATAGAAAACTCTCATGATAGAAAACTATCATGATAGAAAACTATCAGGATAGAAAACTATCATGATAGAAAACTATCATGATAGAAAACTATCATGATGGAAAACTATCATGATAGAAAACTATCATGATAGAAAACTATCGCGATAGAAAACTATCATGATAAGAAACTATCGTGATAGAAAACTGTCGTGATAGAAAACTATCATGATAGAAAACTATCATGATAGATTACTATCATGATAGAAAACTATCATGATAGAAAACTATCATGATGGAAAACTATCATGATAGAAAACTATCATGATAGAAAACTATCGCGTTAGAAAACCATCATGATAGAAAACTATCATGATAGAAAACTATCATGATAGAAAACTATCGTGATAGAAAACTATCATGAAAGAAAACTATCATGATAGAAAACTATCGTGATAGAAAGCTTCACAGATATACGCATATCTACGCTGATATACGCAAGTTTACGCAGGTCTAAGCAGATATACGCAGATCTACGCATATAACCGCGGGTATACGCAGGACATACGCAGATATACGCTGGTCTATGTAGATATACGCAGATGTACGCAGATATACGCCAAACAGATACACGCAGATCTACGCAAATCAACGCAGACATACGCAGATATACGCAGGTCGACGCAGATGTACGCAGAGCTTCGATGATGTACGCAGATTACTGCCAGGCTACGCAGTAATACGCAGATCTACGCAGATGTACGCAGATATACGCCAATTAACGCATACGCAGATCTAGCAAATATTCGCAAAACTACGTAAATATACGCAGCTATACGCAGTCTAGCTAGTCTATATGCAGGTATACGCAGGATAGCAGATAAGCGGTTGGACACGCAGATATACGCAGATCTGTGCACATATACGCAGATATACTAGAAAACTATCATGCATGTTGCATGTTATATGTTGCATGTTGCATGATAGAAAACTATAATGATGGAAAACTATCATGATATAAAACTATCATGATAGAAAACTATCATGATAGAACACTATCGTGATAGAAAGCTTCGCAGATATACGCAGATCTACGCTGCTATACGCAGGTATACGCAGGTCTACGCAGATAAACGCAGATTTACGCAGATCTACGCAGATCTACGCAGATGTACGCAGATATACGCCAAATTACGCAAATATGCGCAGATCTACGCAAATATACTTAGATCTGCGTAGATATACGCAGGTCTACGTGGGTTTACGCAGGTATACGCAGGCTTACGCATATTTATACAAAGTTCTACGTAGATAAGCGGTTGGATACGCAGATATATGCAGATAGAAAACTATCATGATAGAAAACTCTCATGATAGAAAACTGATAGAAAACTATCATGATAGAAAACTATCATGATAGAAAACTATCGTGATAGAAAACTATCATGATAGAAAACTATCGTGATAGAAAACTATCATGATATAAAACTATCATGATAGAAAACTATCATGATAGAAAACTATCATGATAGAAAACTGTCGTGGTAGAAAACTATCATGATAGAAAACTATCGTAATAGAAAACTATCATGATAGAAAACTATCATGATAGAAAACTATCATGATAAAAACTATCGTGATAGAAAACTATCATGATCGAAAATTATCATGATAGAAAACTATCATGATAGAAAACTATCATGATAGAAAACTATCATGATAGAAAACTATCATGATAGAAAACTATCATGATAGAAAACTATCGTGATAGAAAACTATCATGATAGAAAACTATCCTCATAGAAAACTATCGTGATAGAAAACTATCATGATAGAAAACTATCATGATAGAAAACTCTCATCATGATAGTTTTCTATCACGTGATAGAAAACTATCATGATAGAAAACTATCGTGATAGAAAACTATCATGATAGAAAACTATCATGATAGAAAACTATCATGATAGAAAACTATCATGATAGAAAACTATCATGATAGAAAACTATCGTGATAGAAAACTATCATGATAGAAAACTATCGTGATAGAAAACTATCATGATAGAAAACTATCCTCATAGAAAACTATCGTGATAGAAAACTATCATGATAGAAAACTATCATGATAGAAAACTCTCATCATGATAGTTTTCTATCACGTGATAGAAAACTATCATGATAGAAAACTATCATGATAGAAAACTATCATGATAGAAAACTCTCATGATAGAAAACTATCATGATATAAAACTATCATGATAGAAAACTATCATGATAGAAAACTATCGTGATAGAAAACTATCATGATAGAAAACTATCATGATATAAAACTATCATGATAGAAAACTATCATGAAAGAAAACTATCATGATAGAAAACTATCATGATAGAAAACTATCATGATAGAAAACTATCATGATAGAAAACTATCGTGATAGAAAACTTACATGATAGAAAACTATCGTGATAGAAAACTATCATGATAGAAAACTATCGTGATAGAAAACTATCATGATAGAAAACTATCCTCATAGAAAACTATCGTGATAGAAAACTATCATGATAGAAAACTATCATGATAGAAAACTATCATGATAGAAAACTGTCGTGGTAGAAAACTATCATGATAGAAAACTATCGTAATAGAAAACTATCATGATAGAAAACTATCATGATAGAAAACTATCATGATAAAAACTATCGTGATAGAAAACTATCATGATCGAAAATTATCATGATAGAAAACTATCATGATAGAAAACTATCATGATAGAAAACTATCATGATAGAAAACTATCATGATAGAAAACTATCATGATAGAAAACTATCATGATAGAAAACTATCATGATAGAAAACTATCGTGATAGAAAACTATCATGATAAAAAACTATCGTGATAGAAAACTATCATGATAGAAAACTATCCTCATAGAAAACTATCGTGATAGAAAACTATCATGATAGAAAACTATCATGATAGAAAACTCTCATCATGATAGTTTTCTATCACGTGATAGAAAACTATCATGATAGAAAACTATCATGATAGAAAACTATCATGATAGAAAACTATCATGATAGCAAACTATCATGATAGAAAACTATCATGATAGAAAACTATCATGATATAAAACTATCATGATAGAAAACTATCATGATAGAAAACTATCGTGATAGAAAACTATCATGATAGAAAACTATCGTGATAGAAAACTATCATGATAGAAAACTATCCTCATAGAAAACTATCGTGATAGAAAACTATCATGATAGAAAACTATCATGATAGAAAACTCTCATCATGATAGTTTTCTATCACGTGATAGAAAACTATCATGATAGAAAACTATCGTGATAGAAAACTATCATGATGGAAAACTATCATGATAGAAAACTATCATGATAGAAAACTATCATGATAGAAAACTATCGTGATAGAAAACTATCATGATAGAAAACTATCATGATAGAAAACTATCATGATAGAAAACTATCATGATAGAAAACTCTCATGATAGAAAACTATCATGATAGAAAACTATCATGATAGAAAACTATCATGATAGAAAACTATTATGATAGAAAACTATCATGATAGAAAACTATCAGGATAGAAAACTATCATGATAGAAAACTATCATGATAGAACACTATCGTGATAGAAAGCTTCGCAGATATACGCAGATCTACGCTGCTATACGCAGGTATACGCAGGTCTACGCAGATAAACGGAGATTTACGCAGATCTATGCAGATCTACGCAGATCTACGCAGATGTACGCAGATATACGCCAAATTACGCAAATATGCGCAGATCTACGCAAATATACTTAGATCTGCGTAGATATACGCAGGTCTACGTGGGTTTACGCAGGTATACGCAGGCTTACGCATATTTATACAAAGTTCTACGTAGATAAGCGGTTGGAAACGCAGATATATGCAGATAGAAAACTATCATGATAGAAAACTATCATGATAGAAAACTGTCGTGATAGAAAACTATCATGATAGAAAACTATCGTGATAGAAAACTATCATGATAGAAAACTATCATGATAGAAAACTATCATGATAAAAAACTATCATGATAGAAAACTATCGTGATAGAAAACTATCATGATAGAAAACTATCATGATAGAAAACTATCATGATAGAAAACTATCGTTATAGAAAACTTACATGATAGAAAACTATCGTGATAGAAAACTATCATGATAGAAAACTATCATGATAGAAAACTATCATGATAGAAAACTATCATGATAGAAAACTATCATGATAGAAAACTATCGCGATAGAAAAGTATTATGATAGAAAACTATCATGATAGAAAACTATCATGATAGAAAACTATCGTGATAGAAAGCTTCACAGATATACACATATCTACGCTGATATACGCAAGTATACGCAGGTCTAAGCAGATATACGCAGATCTACGCATATAACCGCGGGTATACGCAGGACATACGCAGATATACGCTGGTCTATGTAGATATACGCAGATGTACGCAGAAATACGCCAAACAGATACACGCAGATCTACGCAAATCAACGCAGACATACGCAGATATACGCAGGTCGACGCAGATGTACGCAGAGCTTCGATGACGTACGCAGATTACTGCCAGGCTACGCAGTAATACGCAGATCTACGCAGATGTACGCAGATATACGCCAATTAACGCATACGCAGATCTAGGCAAATATTCGCAAATCTACGTAAATATACGCAGCTATACGCAGTCTAGCTAGTCTATATGCAGGTATACGCAGGATAGCAGATAAGCGGTTGGACACGCAGATATACGCAGATCTGTGCACATATACGCAGATATACTAGAAAACTATCATGCATGTTGCATGTTATATGTTGCATGTTGCATGATAGAAAACTATAATGATGGAAAACTATCATGATATAAAACTATCATGATAGAAAACTATCGTGATAGAAAACTATCATGATAGAAAACTATCATGATAGAAAACTATCATGATAGAAAACTATCGTGATAGAAAACTATCATGATAGAAAACTATCATGATAGAAAACTATCATGATAGAAAACTCTCATGATAGAAAACTATCATGATAGAAAACTATCGTGATAGAAAATTATCATGATAGAAAACTATCGTGATAGAAAACTATCATGATAGAAAACTATCATGATAGAAAACTATCATGATAGAATACTATCATGATAGAAAACTATCATGATAGAAAACTATCATGATAGAAAACTATCATGATAGAAATCTATCATGATAGAAAACTATCGTGATAGAAAACTATCATGATAGAAAACTATCGTGATAGAAAACTATCATGAAAACTATCATGATAGAAAACTATCGTGATTGAAAACTATCATGATAGAAAACTATCATGATAGAAAACTATCATGATAGAAAACTATCATGATAGAAAACTATCGCGATAGAAAACTGTCGTGATAGAAAACTATCATGATAGAAAACTATCATGATAGAAAACTCTCATGATAGAAAACTATCATGATAGAAAACTATCAGGATAGAAAACTATCATGATAGAAAACTATCATGATAGAAAACTATCATGATGGAAAACTATCATGATAGAAAACTATCATGATAGAAAACTATCGCGATAGAAAACTATCATGATAAAAAACTATCGTGATAGAAAACTGTCGTGATAGAAAACTATCATGATAGAAAACTATCATGATAGAAAACTATCATGATGGAAAACTATCATGATAGAAAACTATCATGATAGAAAACTATCGCGTTAGAAAACCATCATGATAGAAAACTATCATGATAGAAAACTATCATGATAGAAAACTATCGTGATAGAAAACTATCATGAAAGAAAACTATCATGATAGAAAACTATCGTGATAGAAAGCTTCACAGATATACGCCTATCTACGCTGATATACGCAAGTTTACGCAGGTCTAAGCAGATATACGCAGATCTACGCATATAGCCGCGGGTATACGCAGGACATACGCAGATATACGCTGGTCTATGTAGATATACGCAGATGTACGCAGATATACGCCAAACAGATACACGCAGATCTACGCAAATCAACGCAGACATACGCAGATATACGCAGGTCGACGCAGATGTACGCAGAGCTTCGATGATGTACGCAGATTACTGCCAGGCTACGCAGTAATACGCAGATCTACGCAGATGTACGCAGATATACGCCAATTAACGCATACGCAGATCTAGCAAATATTCGCAAAACTACGTAAATATACGCAGCTATACGCAGTCTAGCTAGTCTATATGCAGGTATACGCAGGATAGCAGATAAGCGGTTGGACACGCAGATATACGCAGATCTGTGCACATATACGCAGATATACTAGAAAACTATCATGCATGTTGCATGTTATATGTTGCATGTTGCATGATAGAAAACTATAATGATGGAAAACTATCATGATATAAAACTATCATGATAGAAAACTATCATGATAGAACACTATCGTGATAGAAAGCTTCGCAGATATACGCAGATCTACGCTGCTATACGCAGGTATACGCAGGTCTACGCAGATAAACGCAGATTTACGCAGATCTACGCAGATCTACGCAGATGTACGCAGATATACGCCAAATTACGCAAATATGCGCAGATCTACGCAAATATACTTAGATCTGCGTAGATATACGCAGGTCTACGTGGGTTTACGCAGGTATACGCAGGCTTACGCATATTTATACAAAGTTCTACGTAGATAAGCGGTTGGATACGCAGATATATGCAGATAGAAAACTATCATGATAGAAAACTCTCATGATAGAAAACTGATAGAAAACTATCATGATAGAAAACTATCATGATAGAAAACTATCGTGATAGAAAACTATCATGATAGAAAACTATCGTGATAGAAAACTATCATGATATAAAACTATCATGATAGAAAACTATCATGATAGAAAACTATCATGATAGAAAACTGTCGTGGTAGAAAACTATCATGATAGAAAACTATCGTAATAGAAAACTATCATGATAGAAAACTATCATGATAGAAAACTATCATGATAAAAACTATCGTGATAGAAAACTATCATGATCGAAAATTATCATGATAGAAAACTATCATGATAGAAAACTATCATGATAGAAAACTGTCGTGGTAGAAAACTATCATGATAGAAAACTATCGTAATAGAAAACTATCATGATAGAAAACTATCATGATAGAAAACTATCATGATAGAAAACTATCGTGATAGAAAACTATCATGATAGAAAACTATCATGATAGAAAACTATCATGATAGAAAACTATCATGATAGAAAACTCTCATGATAGAAAACTATCATGATAGAAAACTATCATGATAGAAAACTATCATGATAGAAAACTATCATGATAGAAAACTATCATGATAGAAAACTATCGTGATAGAAAACTTACATGATAGAAAACTATCGTGATAGAAAACTATCATGATAGAAAACTATCGTGATAGAAAACTATCATGATAGAAAACTATCCTCATAGAAAACTATCGTGATAGAAAACTATCATGATAGAAAACTATCATGATAGAAAACTCTCATGATAGAAAACTATCATGATAGAAAACAATCGTGATAGAAAATTATCATGATAGAAAACTATCGTGATAGAAAACTATCATGATAGAAAACAATCATGATAGAAAACTATCATGATAGAAAACTATCATGATAGAAAACTATCATGATAGAAAACTATCATGATAGAAAACTATCATGATAGAAAACTATCGTGATAGAAAACTATCATGATAGAAAACTATCGTGATAGAAAACTATCATGATAGGAAACTATCGTGATAGAAAACTATCATGATAGAAAACTATCGTGATAGAAAACTATCATGATGGAAAACTATCATGATAGAAAACTATCATGATAGAAAACTATCATGATAGAAAACTATCGTGATAGAAAACTATCATGATAGAAAACTATCATGATAGAAAACTCTCATGATAGAAAACTATCATGATAGAAAACTCTCATGATAGAAAACTATCATGAAAGAAAACTATCGTGATAGAAAACTATCATGATAGAAAACTATCGTGATAGAAAACTATCATGATAGAAAACTATCATGACAGAAAACTATCATGATAGAAAACCATCATGATAGAAAACTATTATGATAGAAAACTATCGCGATAGAAAACTATCATGATAGAAAACTATCATGATAGAAAACTATCATGATAGAAAACTATCGTGATAGAAAACTATTATGATAGAAAACTATCATGATAGAAAACTATCAGGAGAGAAAACTATCATGATAGAAAACTATCATGATAGAAAACTATCATGATAGAAAACTATCATGATAGAAAACTATTATGATAGAAAACTATCGCGATAGAAAACTATCATGATAGAAAACTATCATGATAGAAAACTATCATGATAGAAAGTTATCGTGATAGAAAACTATCATGATAGAAAACTATCATGATAGAAAACTATCATGATAGAAAGCTATCGTGATAGAAAGCTTCACAGATATACGCATATCTACGCTGATATACGCAAGTTTACGCAGGTCTAAGCAGATATACGCAGATCTACGCATATAACCGCGGGTATACGCAGGACATACGCAGATATACGCTGGTCTATGTAGATATACGCAGATGTACGTAGATATACGCCAAACAGATACACGCAGATCTACGCAAATCAACGCAGACATACGCAGATATACGCAGGTCGACGCAGATGTACGCAGAGCTTCGATGATGTACGCAGATTACTGCCAGGCTACGCAGTAATACGCAGATCTACGCAGATGTACGCAGATATACGCCAATTAACGCATACGCAGATCTACGTAAATATACGCAGCTATACGCAGTCTAGCTAGTCTATATGCAGGTATACGCAGGTCTACATAGATAAACGCAGATTTACGCAGATCTACGCAGATCTACGCAGGGTTTACGCAGGTATACGCAGGCTTACGCATATTTATACAAAGTTCTACGTAGATAAGCGGTTGGATACGCAGATATATGCAGATAGAAAACTATCATGATAGAAACCTCTCATGATAGAAAACTGATAGAAAACTATCCTGATAGAAAACTATCATGATAGAAAACTATCATGATAGAAAACTATCATGATAGAAAACTATCGTGATAGAAAACTATCATGATATAAAACTATCGTGATAGAAAACTATCATGATAGAAAACTATCGTGATAGAAAACTATCATGATAGAAAACTATCGTGATAGAAAACTATCATGATAGAAAACTATCATGATAGAAAACTATCATGATAGAAAACTATCGTGATAGAAAACTATCATGATAGAAAACTATCATGATAGAAAACTATCATGATAGAAAACTATCATAATAGAAAACTATCATGATAGAAAACTATCGCGATAGAAAACTATCATGATAGAAAACTATCATGATAGAAAACTATCATGATAGAAAACTATCGTGATAGAAACATATCCTGATAGAAAACTATCATGATAGAAAACTATCGTGATAGAAAACTATCATGATAGAAAACTATCATGATAGAAAACTATCATGATAGAAAACTATCGCGATAGAAAACTATCATGGTAGAAAACTATCATGATAGAAAACTATCATGATAGAAAACTATCATGATAGAAAACTATCATGATAGAAAACTATCATGATAGAAAACTATCGTGATAGAAAACTTACATGATAGAAAACTATCGTGATAGAAAACTATCATGATGGAAAACTATCATGATAGAAAACTATCATGATAGAAAACTATCGCGATAGAAAACTATCATGATAGAAAACTATCATGATAGAAAACTATCATGATAGAAAACGATCATGATAGAAAACTATCGCGATAGAAAACTATCATGATAGAAAACTATCATGATAAAAAACTATCATGATAGAAAACTATCAGGATAGAAAACTATCATGATAGAAAACTATCATGATAGAAAACTATCATGATAGAAAACTATCATGATAGAAAGCTATCGCGATAGAAAACTATCATGATAGAAAACTATCATGATAGAAAACTATCATGATAGAAAACTATCGTGATAGAAAACTATCATGATAGAAAACTATCATGATAGAAAACTATCGTGATAGAAAGCTTCACAGATATACGCATATCTACGCTGATATTCGCAAGTTTACGCAGGTCTAAGCAGATATACGCAGATCTACGCATATAACCGCGGGTATACGCAGGACATACGCAGATATACGCTGGTCTATGCAGATATACGCAGATGTACGCATATATACGCCAAACAGATACACGCAGATCTACGCAAATCAACGCAGACATACGCAGATATACGCAGGTCGACGCAGATGTACGCAGAGCTTCGATGACGTACGCAGATTACTGCCAGGCTACGCAGTAATACGCAGATCTACGCAGATGTACGCAGATATACGCCAATTAACGCATACGCAGATCTAGGCAAATATTCGCAAATCTACGTAAATATACGCAGCTATACGCAGTCTACTATATGCAGTCTACGTGGATATATGCAGGTATACGCAGGATAGCAGATAAGCGGTTGAACACGCAGATATACGCAGATCTGTGCACATATACGCAGATATACTAGAAAACTATCATGCATGTTGCATGTTATATGTTGCATGTTGCATGATAGAAAACTATAATGATGGAAAACTATCATGATATAAAACTATCATGATAGAAAACTATCATGATAGAACACTATCGTGATAGAAAGCTTCGCAGATATACGTAGATCTACGCTGCTCTATGCAGGTATACGCAGGTCTACGCAGATAAACGCAGATTTACGCAGATCTACGCAGATCTACGCAGATCTACGCAGATGTACGCAGATATACGCCAAATTACGCAAATATGTGCAGATCTACGCAAATATACTTAGATCTGCGTAGATATACGCAGGTCTACGTGGGTTTACGCAGGTATACGCAGGCTTACGCATATTTATACAAAGTTCTACGTAGATAAGCGGTTGGATACGCAGATATATGCAGATAGAAAACTATCATGATAGAAAACTCTCATGATAGAAAACTGATAGAAAACTATCATGATAGAAAACTATCATGATAGAAAACTATCGTGATAGAAAACTATCATGATAGAAAACTATCGTGATAGAAAACTATCATGATAGAAAACTATCGTGATAGAAAACTATCATGATATAAAACTATCATGATAGAAAACTATCATGATAGAAAACTATCGCGATAGAAAACTATCATGATAGAAAACTATCATGATAGAAAACTATCATGATAGAAAACTATCAGGATAGAAAATTATCATGATAGAAAACTATTATGATAGAAAACTATCATGATAGAAAACTATCATGATAGAAAACTATCGTAATAGAAAACTATCATGATAGAAAACTATCATGATAGAAAACTATCATGATAGAAAACTATCATGATAGAAAACTATCATGATAGAAAACTATCATGATAGAAAACTATCATGATAGAAAACTATCATGATAGAAAACTATCGCGATAGAAAACTATCATGATAGAAAACTATCATGATAGAAAACTATCATGATAGAAAACTATCATGATAGAAAACTATCGTGATAGAAAACTATCATGATAGAAAACTATCATGATAGAAAACTATCATGATAGAAAACTATCGTGATAGAAAACTATCATGATAGAAAACTATCGTGATAGAAAACTATCATGATAGAAAACTATCATGATAGAAAACTATCTTGATAGAAAATTATCGCGATAGAAAACTATCATGATAGAAAACTATCATGATAGAAAACTATCATGATAGAAAACTATCTTGATAGAAAATTATCGCGATAGAAAACTATCATGATAGAAAACTATCATGATAGAAAACTATCATGATAGAAAACTATCTTGATAGAAAACTATCGCGATAGAAAACTATCATGATAGAAAACTATCATGATAGAAAACTATCATGATAGAAAACTATCGTGATAGAAAACTATCATGATAGAAAACTATCATGATAGAAAACTCTCATGATAGAAAACTATCATGATAGAAAACTATCATGATAGAAAACTATCATGATAGAAAACTATCGCGATAGAAAACTATCATGATAGAAAACTATCATGATAGAAAACTATCAAGATAGAAAACTATCATGATAGAAAACTATCATGATAGAAAACTGTCATGATATAAAACTATCATGATAGAAAACTATCATGATAGAAAACTATCATGATAGAAAACTATCTTGATAGAAAACTATTGCGATAGAAAACTTTCATGATAGAAAACAATCATGATAGAAAACTATCATGATAGAAAACTATCGTGATAGAAAACTATCATGATAGAAAACTATCATGATAGAAAACTATCTTGATAGAAAATTATCGCGATAGAAAACTATCGTGATAGAAAACTATCATGATAGAAAACTATCTTGATAGAAAATTATCGCGATAGAAAACTATCATGATAGAAAACTATCATGATAGAAAACTATCATGATAGAAAACTATCGTGATAGAAAACTATCATGATAGAAAGCTTCACAGATATACGCATTTCTACGCTGATATACGCAAGTTTACGCAGGTCTAAGCAGATATACGCAGATCTACGCATATAACCGCGGGTATACGCAGGACATACGCAGATATACGCTGGTCTATGTAGATATACGCAGATGTACGCAGACATACGCAAAACAGATACACGCAGATCTACGCAAATCAACGCAGACATACGGCGATATACGCAGGTCGACGCAGATGTACGCAGAGCTTCGATGATGTACGCAGATTACTGCCAGGCTACGCAGTAATACGCAGATCTACGCAGATGTACGCAGATATACGCCAATTAACGCATACGCAGATCTACGTAAATATACGCAGCTATACGCAGTCTAGCTAGTCTATACGCAGGTATACGCAGGTCTACGCAGATAAACGCAGATTTACGCAGATCTACGAAGATGTACGCAGATATACGCCAAATTACGCAAATATGCGCAGATCTACGCAAATATACTTAGATCTGCGTAGATATACGCAGGTCTACGTGGGCTTACGCAGGTATACGCAGGCTTACGCATATTTATACAAAGTAGTACGTAGATAAGCGGTTGGATACGCAGATATATGCAGATAGAAAACTATCATGATAGAAAACTCTCATGATAGAAAACTGATAGAAAACTATCCTGATAGAAAACTATCATGATAGAAAACTATCATGATAGAAAACTATCGCGACAGAAAACTATCATAATAGAAAACTATCATGATAGAAAACTATCATGATAGAAAACTATCGTGATAGAAAACTATCATGATAGAAAACTATCATGATAGAAAACTATCATGATAGAAAACTATCGCGATAGAAAACTATCATGATAGAAAACTATCATGATAGAAAACTATCATGATAGAAAACTATCGTGATAGAAAACTATCATGATAGAAAACATGATAGAAAACTATCATGATAGAAAACTATCGTGATAGAAAACTTACATGATACAAAACTATCGTGATAGAAAACTATCATGATAGTAAACTATCATGACAGAAAACTATCATGATAGAAAACTATCATGATAGAAAACTATCATGATAGAAAACTATCATGATAGAAAACTATCATGATAGAAAACTATCGTGATAGAAAACTATCATGATAGAAAACTATCGTGATAGAAAACTATCATGATAGAAAACTATCTTGATAGAAAACTATCATGATAGAAAACTATCATGATAGAAAACTATCATGATAGAAAACTATCATGATAGAAAACTATCATGGTAGAAAACTATCATGATAGAAAACTATCGTGATAGAAAACTTACATGATAGAAAACTATCGTGATAGAAAACTATCATGATAGAAAACTATCATGATAGAAAACTATCATGATAGAAAACTATCATGATAGAAAACTATTATGATAGAAAACTATCATGATAGAAAACTATCGTAATAGAAAACTATCATGATAGAAAACTATCATGATAGAAAACTATCATGATAGAAAACTATCATGATAGAAAACTATCATGATAGAAAACTATCATGATAGAAAACTATCATGATAGAAAACTATCATGATAGAAAACTATCATGATAGAAATCTATCATGATAGAAAACTATCGTGATAGAAAACTATCATGATAGAAAACTATCGTGATAGAAAACTATCATGATAGAAAACTATCTTGATAGAAAACTATCATGATAGAAAACTATCATGATAGAAAACTATCATGATAGAAAATTATCATGATAGAAAACTATCGTGATAGAAAACTTACATGATAGAAAACTATCGTGATAGAAAACTATCATGATAGTAAACTATCATGACAGAAAACTATCATGATAGAAAACTATCATGATAGAAAACTATCATGATAGAAAACTATCATGATAGAAAACTATCATGATAGAAAACTATCGTGATAGAAAACTATCATGATAGAAAACTATCGTGATAGAAAACTATCATGATAGAAAACTATCATGATAGAAAACTATCATGATAGAAAACTATCATGATAGAAAACTATCATGATAGAAAACTATCATGATAGAAAACTATCATGATAGAAAACTATCATGATAGAAAACTATCATGATAGAAAACTATCATGATAGAAAACTATCGTGATAGAAAACTTACATGATAGAAAACTATCGTGATAGAAAACTATCATGATAGAAAACTATCATGATAGAAAACTATCATGATAGAAAACTATCATGATAGAAAACTATCATGATAGAAAACTATTATGATAGAAAACTATCATGATAGAAAACTATCATGATAGAAAACTATCGTAATAGAAAACTATCATGATAGAAAACTATCATGATAGAAAACTATCATGATAGAAAACTATCATGATAGAAAACTATCATGATAGAAAACTATCATGATAGAAAACTATCATGATAGAAAACTATCATGATAGAAAACTATCATGATAGAAAACTATCATGATAGAAAACTATCGTGATAGAAAACTATCATGATAGAAAACTATCGTGATAGAAAACTATCATGATAGAAAACTATCTTGATAGAAAACTATCATGATAGAAAACTATCATGATAGAAAACTATCATGATAGAAAACTATCATGATAGAAAACTATCGTGATAGAAAACTTACATGATAGAAAACTATCGTGATAGAAAACTATCATGATAGTAAACTATCATGACAGAAAACTATCATGATAGAAAACTATCATGATAGAAAACTATCATGATAGAAAACTATCATGATAGAAAACTATCATGATAGAAAACTATCGTGATAGAAAACTATCATGATAGAAAACTATCGTGATAGAAAACTATCATGATAGAAAACTATCTTGATAGAAAACTATCATGATAGAAAACTATCATGATAGAAAACTATCATGGTAGAAAACTATCATGATAGAAAACTATCGTGATAGAAAACTTACATGATAGAAAACTATCGTGATAGAAAACTATCATGATAGAAAACTATCATGATAGAAAACTATCATGATAGAAAACTATCATGATAGAAAACTATCATGATAGAAAACTATCGCGATAGAAAACTATCATGATAGAAAACTATCATGATGGAAAACTATCATGATAGAAAACTATCATGATAGAAAACTATCATGATAGAAAACTATCGCGATAGAAAACTATCATGATAGAAAACTATCATGACAGAAAACTATAATGATAGAAAACTATCAGGATAGAAAACTATCATGATAGAAAACTATCATGATAGAAAACTGTCATGATAGAAAACTATCATGATAGAAAACTATCATGATAGAAAACTATCTTGATAGAAAATTATCGCGATAGAAAACTATCATGATAGAAAACTATCATGATAGAAAACTATCATGATAGAAAACTATCGTGATAGAAAACTATCATGATAGAAAGCTTCACAGATATACGCATATCTACGCTGATATACGCAAGTTTACGCAGGTCTAAGCAGATATACGCAGATCTACGCATATAACCGCGGGTATACGCAGGACATACGCAGATATACGCTGGTCTATGTAGATATACGCAGATGTACGCAGATATACGCCAAACAGATACACGCAGATCTACGCAAATCAACGCAGACATACGCAGATATACGCAGGTCGACGCAGATGTACGCAGAGCTTCGATGATGTACGCAGATTACTGCCAGGCTACGCAGTAATACGCAGATCTACGCAGATGTACGCAGATATACGCCAATTAACGCATACGCAGATCTACGTAAATATACGCAGCTATACGCAGTCTAGCTAGTCTATACGCAGGTATACGCAGGTCTACGCAGATAAACGCAGATTTACGCAGATCTACGCAGATCTACGCAGATCTACGCAGACGTACGCAGATATACGCCAAATTACGCAAATATGCGCAGATCTACGCAAATATACTTAGATCTGCGTAGATATACGCAGGTCTACGTGGGTTTACGCAGGTATACGCAGGCTTACGCATATTTATACAAAGTAGTACGTAGATAAGCGGTTGGATACGCAGATATATGCAGATAGAAAACTATCATGATAGAAAACTCTCATGATAGAAAACTGATAGAAAACTATCCTGATAGAAAACTATCATGATAGAAAACTATCATGATAGAAAACTATCGCGATAGAAAACTATCATGATAGAAAACTATCATGACAGAAAACTATCATGATAGAAAACTATCGTGATAGAAAACTATCATGATAGAAAACTATCATGATAGAAAACTATCATGATAGAAAACTATCGCGATAGAAAACTATCATGATAGAAAACTATCATGATAGAAAACTATCATGATAGAAAACTATCGTGATAGAAAACTATCATGATAGAAAACTATCATGATAGAAAACTATCGTGATAGAAAACTATCATGATAGAAAACTATCATGATAGAAAACTATCATGATAGAAAACTATCGCGATAGCAAACTATCATGATAGAAAACTATCATGATAGAAAACTATCATGATAGATAACGATCATGATAGAAAACTATCGCGATAGAAAACTATCATGATAGAAAACTATCGTGATAGAAAACCATCATGATAGAAAACTATCATGATAGAAAACTATCGTGATAGAAAACTATCATGATAGAAAACTATCGTGATAGAAAACTTACATGATAGAAAACTATCGTGATAGAAAACTATCATGATAGAAAACTATCATGATAGAAAACTATCATGATAGAAAACTATCATGATAGAAAACTATTATGATAGAAAACTATCATGATAGAAAACTATCGTGATAGAAAATTATCATGATAGAAAACTATCGCGATAGAAAACTATCATGATAGAAAACTATCGTGATAGAAAACCATCATGATAGAAAACTATCATGATAAAAAACTATCGTGATAGAAAACTATCATGATAGAAAACTATCATGATAGAAAACTATCGTGATAGAAAACTTACATGATAGAAAACTATCGTGATAGAAAACTATCATGATAGAAAACTATCATGATAGAAAACTATCATGATAGAAAACTATCGTGATAGAAAACTATCATGATAGAAAACTATCATGATAGAAAACTATCGTAATAGAAAACTATCATGATAGAAAACTATCATGATAGAAAACTATCATGATAGAAAACTATCATGATAGAAAACTATCATGATAGAAAACTATCATGATAGAAAACTATCATGATAGAAAACTATCATGATAGAAAACTATCATGATAGAAAACTATCGCGATAGAAAACTATCATGATAGAAAACTATCATGATAGAAAACTATCATGATAGAAAACTATCGTCATAGAAAACTATCATGATAGAAAACTATCATGATAGAAAACTATCATGATAGAAAACTGTCGTGGTAGAAAACTATCATGATAGAAAACTATCGTGATAGAAAACTATCATGATAGAAAACTATCATGATAAAAAACTATCGTGATAGAAAAATATCATGATAGAAAACTATCATGATAGAAAACTATCATGATAGAAAACTATCATGATAGAAAACTATCATGATAGAAAACTATCGTGATAGAAAACTATCATGATAGAAAACTATCCTGATAGAAAACTATCATGATAGAAAACTATCCTGATAGAAAACTATCGTGATAGAAAACTTTCATGACAGAAAACTATCATGATAGAAAACTCTCATGATAGAAAACTATCATGATAGAAAACTATCGTGATAGAAAATTATCATGATAGAAAACTATCGTGATAGAAAACTATCATGATAGAAAACTATCATGATAGAAAACTATCATGATAGAAAACTATCATGATAGAAAACTATCATGATAGAAAACTATCGTGATAGAAAACTATCATGATAGAAAACTATCGTGATAGAAAACTATCATGATAGAAAACTATCATGATAGAAAACTATCATGATAGAAAACTATCATGATAGAAAACTATCATGATAGAAAACTATCGTGATAGAAAACTATCATGGTAGAAAACTATCGTGATAGAAAACTATCATGATAGAAAACTATCTTGATAGAAAACTATCATGATAGAAAACTATCATGATAGAAAACTATCATGATAGAAAACTATCGTGATAGAAAACTTACATGATAGAAAACTATCGTGATAGAAAACTATCATGATAGTAAACTATCATGACAGAAAACTATCATGATAGAAAACTATCATGATAGAAAACTATTATGATAGAAAACTATCGCGATAGAAAACTATCATGATAGAAAACTATCATGATAGAAAACTATCATGATAGAAAACTATCGTGATAGAAAACTATCATGATAGAAAACTATCATGATAGAAAACTATCATGATAGAAAACTATCATGATAGAAAACTATCGTGATAGAAAACTTACATGATAGAAAACTATCGTGATAGAAAACTATCATGATAGAAAACTATCATGATAGAAAACTATCATAATGGAAAACTATCATGATAGAAAACTATCATGATAGAAAACTATCGCGATAGAAAACTATCATGATAGAAAACTATCATGATGGAAAACTATCATGATAGAAAACTATCATGATAGAAAACTATCATGATAGAAAACTATCGCGATAGAAAACTATCATGATAGAAAACTATCATGATAGAAAACTATAATGATAGAAAACTATCAGGATAGAAAACTATCATGATAGAAAACTATCATGATAGAAAACTGTCATGATAGAAAACTATCATGATAGAAAACTATCATGATGGAAAACTATCTTGATAGAAAATTATCGCGATAGAAAACTATCATGATAGAAAACTATCATGATAGAAAACTATCATGATAGAAAACTATCATGATAGAAAACTATCGTGATAGAAAACTATCATGATAGAAAGCTTCACAGATATACGCATATCTACGCTGATATACGCAAGTTTACGCAGGTCTAAGCAGATATACGCAGATCTACGCATATAACCGCGGGTATACGCAGGACATACGCAGATATACGCTGGTCTATGTAGATATACGCAGATGTACGCAGACATACGCAAAACACATACACGCAGATCTACGCAAATCAACGCAGACATACGCAGATATACGCAGGTCGACGCAGATGTACGCAGAGCTTCGATGATGTACGCAGATTACTGCCAGGCTACGCAGTAATACGCAGATCTACGCAGATGTACGCAGATATACGCCAGTTAACGCATATGCAGATCTACGTAAATATACGCAGCTATACGCAGTCTAGCTAGTCTATACGCAGGTATACGCAGGTCTACGCAGATAAACGCAGATTTACGCAGATCTACGCAGATGTACGCAGATATACGCCAAATTACGCAAATATGCGCAGATCTACGCAAATATACTTAGATCTGCGTAGATATACGCAGGTCTACGTGGGTTTACGCAGGTATACGCAGGCTTACGCATATTTATACAAAGTAGTACGTAGATAAGCGGTTGGATACGCAGATATATGCAGATAGAAAACTATCATGATAGAAAACTCTCATGATAGAAAACTGATAGAAAACTATCCTGATAGAAAACTATCATGATAGAAAAATATCATGATAGAAAACTATCGCGATAGAAAACTATCATGATAGAAAACTATCATGACAGAAAACTATCATGATAGAAAACTATCGTGATAGAAAACTATCATGATAGAAAACTATCATGATAGAAAACTATCATGATAGAAAACTATCGCGATAGAAAACTATCATGATAGAAAACTATCATGATAGAAAACTATCATGATAGAAAACTATCGTGATAGAAAACTATCATGATAGAAAACTATCATGATAGAAAACTATCGTGATAGAAAACTATCATGATAGAAAACTATCATGATAGAAAACTATCATGATAGAAAACTATCGCGATAGCAAACTATCATGATAGAAAACTATCATGATAGAAAACTATCATGATAGATAACGATCATGATAGAAAACTATCGCGATAGAAAACTATCATGATAGAAAACTATCGTGATAGAAAACCATCATGATAGAAAACTATCATGATAGAAAACTATCGTGATAGAAAACTATCATGATAGAAAACTATCATGATAGAAAACTATCGTGATAGAAAACTTACATGATAGAAAACTATCGTGATAGAAAACTATCATGATAGAAAACTATCATGATAGAAAACTATCATGATAGAAAACTATCATGATAGAAAACTATTATGATAGAAAACTATCATGATAGAAAACTATCGTGATAGAAAACTATCATGATAGAAAACTATCATGATAGAAAACTATCATGATAGAAAACTATCATGATAGAAAACTATGGCGATAGAAAACTATCATGATAGAAAACCATCATGATAGAAAACTATCATGATAGAAAACTATCGTGATAGAAAACTATCATGATAGAAAACTCTCATGATAGAAAACTATCATGATAGAAAACTATCGTGATAGAAAACTATCATGATAGAAAACTATCGTGATAGAAAACTATCATGATAGCAAACTATCATGATAGAAAACTATCATGATAGAAAACTATCGCGATAGAAAACTATCATGATAGAAAACTATCATGATAGAAAACGATCATGATAGAAAACTATCGCGATAGAAAACTATCATGATAGAAAACTATCGTGATAGAAAACTATCATGGTAGAAAACTATCGTGATAGAAAACTATCATGATAGAAAACTATCATGATAGAAAACTATCATGATAGAAAACTATCATGATAGAAAACTATCATGATAGAAAACTGTCGTGGTAGAAAACTATCATGATAGAAAACTATCGTGATAGAAAACTATCATGATAGAAAACTATCATGATAGAAAACTATCGTGATAGAAAACTATCATGATAGAAAACTATCATGATAGAAAACTATCATGATAGAAAACTATCGCGATAGAAAACTATCATGATAGAAAGCTTCACAGATATACGCATATCTACGCTGATATACGCAAGTTTACGCAGGTCTAAGCAGATATACGCAGATCTACGCATATAACCGCGGGTATACGCAGGACAAACGCAGATATACGCTGGTCTATGTAGATATACGCAGATGTACGCAGACATACGCAAAACAGATACACGCAGATCTACGCAAATCAACGCAGATATACGCAGGTTGACGCAGATGTACGCAGAGCTTCGATGATGTACGCAGATTACTGCCAGGCTACGCAGTAATGCGCAGATCTACGCAGATGTACGCAGATATACGCCAATTAACGCATACGCAGATCTACGTAAATATACGCAGCTATACGCAGTCTAGCTAGTCTATACGCAGGTATACGCAGGTCTACGCAGATAAACGCAGATTTACGCAGATCTACGCAGATCTACGCAGATGTACGCAGATATACGCCAAATTACGCAAATATGCGCAGATCTACGCAAATATACTTAGATCTGCGTAGATATACGCAGGTCTACGTGGGTTTACGCAGGTATACGCAGGCTTACGCATATTTATACAAAGTAGTACGTAGATCAGCGGTTGGATACGCAGATATATGCAGATAGAAAACTATCATGATAGAAAACTCTCATGATAGAAAACTGATAGAAAACTATCCTGATAGAAAACTATCATGATAGAAAACTATCATGATAGAAAACTATCGCGATAGAAAACTATCATAATAGAAAACTATCATGACAGAAAACTATCATGATAGAAAACTATCGTGATAGAAAACTATCATGATAGAAAACTATCATGATAGAAAACTATCATGATAGAAAACTATCGCGATAGAAAACTATCATGATAGAAAACTATCATGATAGAAAACTATCGTGATAGAAAACTATCGTGATAGAAAACTATCATGATAGAAAACTATCATGATAGAAAACTATCGTGATAGAAAACTATCATGATAGAAAACTATCATGATAGAAAACTATCATGATAGAAAACTATCATGATAGCAAACTATCATGATAGAAAACTATCATGATAGAAAACTATCATGATAGAAAACGATCATGATAGAAAACTATCGCGATAGAAAACTATCATGATAGAAAACTATCGTGATAGAAAACTATCATGATAGAAAACTATCATGATAGAAAACTATCATGATAGAAAACTATCGTGATAGAAAACTATCATGATAGAAAACTATCGTGATAGAAAACTATCATGATAGAAAACTATCATGATAGACAACTATCATGATAGAAAACTATCGTGATAGAAAACTATCATGATAGAAAACTATCATGATAGACAACTATCATGATAGAAAACTATGGTGATAGAAAACTATCATGATAGAAAACTATCATGATAGAAAACGATCATGATAGAAAACTATCATGATAGAAAACTATCATGATAGAAAACTATCATGATAGAGAACTATCGCGATAGAAAACTATCATGATAGAAAACTATCATGATAGAAAACTATCGTAATAGAAAACTATCATGATAGAAAACTATCATGATAGAAAACTATCATGATAGAAAACTATCGTGATAGAAAACTATCATGATAGAAAACTATCGTGATAGAAAACTATCATGATAGAAAACTATCATGATAGACAACTATCATGATAGAAAACTATCGTGATAGAAAACTATCATGATAGAAAACTATCATGATAGAAAACGATCATGATAGAAAACTATCGCGATAGAAAACTATCATGATAGAAAACTATCGTGATAGAAAACTATCATGATAGAAAAATATCGTGATAGAAAACTATCATGATAGAAAACTATCATGATAGAAAACTATCATGATAGAAAACTGTCGTGGTAGAAAACTATCATGATAGAAAACTATCGTGATAGAAAACTATCATGATAGAAAACTATCCTGATAGAAAACTATCGTGATAGAAAACTATCATGATAGAAAACTATCATGATAGAAAACTCTCATGATAGAAAACTATCATGATAGAAAACTATCGTGATAGAAAATTATCATGATAGAAAACTATCGTGATAGAAAACTATCATGATAGAAAACTATCATGATAGAAAACTATCATGATAGAAAACTATCATGATAGAAAACTATAGTGATAGAAAACTATCATGATAGAAAACTATCGTGATAGAAAACTATCATAATAGAAAATTATCGTGATAGAAAACTATCATGATAGAAAACTATCATGATAGAAAAATTTCATGATAGAAAACTATCATGATAGAAAACTTTCATGATAGAAAACTATCATGATAGAAAACTATCGTGATAGAAAACTATCATGATAGAAAACTATCATGATAGAAAACTCTCATGATAGAAAACTATCATGATAGAAAACTCTCATGATAGAAAACTATCATGATTGAAAACTATCGTGATAGAAAACTATCATGATAGAAAACTATCGTGATAGAAAACTATCATGATAGAAAACTATCATGATAGAAAACTATCATGATAGAAAACTATCATGATAGAAAACTATCGTGATAGAAAACTTACATGATAGAAAACTATCGTGATAGAAATCTATCATGATAGAAAACTATCATGACAGAAAACTATCATGATAGAAAACTATCATGATAGAAAACTATCATGATAGAAAACTATCATGATAGAAAACTATCATGATAGAAAACTACCATGATAGAAAACTATCATGATAGAAAACTATCATGATAGAAAACTATCGTGATAGAAAACTTACATGATAGAAAACTATCATGATAGAAAACTATCATGATAGAAAACTATCATGATAGAAAACTATCATGATAGAAAACTATCATGATAGAAAACTATCGCGATAGAAAACTATCATGATAGAAAACTATCATGATAGAAAACTATCATGATAGAAAACTATCATGATAGAAAACTATCATGATAGAAAATTATCGTGATAGAAAACTATCGCGATAGAAAACTATCATGATAGAAAACTTTCATGATAGAAAACTATCATGATAGAAAACTATCAGGATAGAAAACTATCATGATAGAAAACTATCATGATAGAAAACTGTCATGATAGAAAACTATCATGATAGAAAACTATCATGATAGAAAACTATCTTGATAGAAAACTATCGCGATAGAAAACTATCATGATAGAAAACTATCATGATATAAAACTATCATGATAGAAAACTATCGTGATAGAAAACTATCATGATAGAAAGCTTCACAGATATACGCATATCTACGCTGATATACGCAAGTTTACGCAGGTCTAAGCAGATCTACGCAGATCTACGCATATAACCGCGGGTATACGCAGGACATATGCAGATATACGCTGGTCTATGTAGATATACGCAGATGTACGCAGCCATACGCAAAACAGATACACGCAGATCTTCGCAAATCAACGCAGACATACGCAGATATACGCAGGTCGACGCAGATGTACGCAGAGCTTCGATGATATACGCAGATTACTGCCAGGCTACGCAGTATACGCAGATCTACGCAGATGTACGCAGATATACGCCAATTAACGCATACGCAGATCTACGTAAATATACGCAGCTATACGCAATCTAGCTAGTCTATACGCAGGTATACGCAGGTCTACGCAGATAAACGCAGATTTACGCAGATCTACGCAGATCTACGCAGATCTACGCAGATGTACGCAGATATACGCCAAATTACGCAAATATGCGCAGATCTACGCAAATATACTTAGATCTGCGTAGATATACGCAGGTCTACGTGGGTTTACGCAGGTATACGCAGGCTTACGCATATTTATACAAAGTAGTACGTAGATAAGCGGTTGGATACGCAGATATATGCAGATAGAAAACTATCATGATAGAAAACTCTCATGATAGAAAACTGATAGAAAACTATCCTGATAGAAAACTATCATGATAGAAAACTATCATGATAGAAAACTATCGCGATAGAAAACTATCATGATAGAAAACTATCATGATAGAAAACTATCGTGATAGAAAACTATCATGATAGAAAACTATCATGATAGAAAACTATCATGATAGAAAACTATCGCGATAGAAAACTATCATGATAGAAAACTATCATGATAGAAAACTATCGTGATAGAAAACTATCATGATAGAAAACTATCATAATAGAAAACTATCGTGATAGAAAACTATCATGATAGAAAACTATCATGATAGAAAACTATCGCGATAGCAAACTATCATGATAGAAAACTATCATGATAGAAAACTATCATGATAGAAAACGATCATGATAGAAAACTATCGCGATAGAAAACTATCATGATAGAAAACTATCGTGATAGAAAACTATCATGATAGAAAACTATTATGATAGAAAACTATCATGATAGAAAACTATCGTGATAGAAAACTATCATGATAGAAAACTATCATAATAGAAAACTATCGTGATAGAAAACTATCATGATAGAAAACTATCATGATAGAAAACTATCATGATAGAAAACTATCGCGATAGCAAACTATCATGATAGAAAACTATCATGATAGAAAACTATCATGATAGAAAACGATCATGATAGAAAACTATCGCGATAGAAAACTATCATGATAGAAAACTATCGTGATAGAAAACTATCATGATAGAAAACTATCATGATAGAAAACTATCATGATAGTAAACTATCATGATAGAAAACTATCATGATAGAAAACTATCATGATAGAAAACTATCGCGATAGCAAACTATCATGATAGAAAACTATCATGATAGAAAACTATCATGATAGAAAACGATCATGATAGAAAACTATCGCGATAGAAAACTATCATGATAGAAAACTATCGTGATAGAAAACTATCATGATAAAAAACTATTATGATAGAAAACTATCATGATAGAAAACTATCGTGATAGAAAACTATCATGATAGAAAACTATCATGATAGAAAACGATCATGATAGAAAACTATTATGATAGAAAACTATCATGATAGAAAACTATCGTGATAGAAAACTATCATGATAGAAAACTATCATGATAGAAAACTATCATGATAGAAAACTATCATGATAGAAAACTATCATGATAGAAAACTATCGCGATAGAAAACTATCATGATAGAAAACTATCATGATAGAAAACTATCGTGATAGAAAACTATCATGATAGAAAACTATCATGATAGAAAACTATCATGATAGAAAACTATCGTGATAGAAAACTATCATGATAGAAAACTATCATGATAGAAAACTATCATGATAGAAAACTATCGCGATAGAAAACTATCATGATAGAAA
Organism: Dasysyrphus tricinctus; assembly: GCA_963921185.1. Classification (NCBI taxonomy): domain Eukaryota; kingdom Metazoa; phylum Arthropoda; class Insecta; order Diptera; family Syrphidae; genus Dasysyrphus; species Dasysyrphus tricinctus. Next base: position 40,972,096 of record OY992531.1, on the reverse strand, counting down.
ACTATCATGATAGAAAACTATCATAATAGAAAACTATCGTGATAGAAAACTATCATGATAGAAAACTATTATGATAGAAAACTATCATGATAGAAAACTTACATGATAGAAAACTATCGTGAAAGAAAACTATCATGATAGAAAATTATCATGATAGAAAACTATCATGATAGAAAACTATCATGATAGAAAACTATCATGATAGAAAACTATCGCGATAGCAAACTATCATGATAGAAACCTATCATGATAGAAAACTATCATGATAGAAAACGATCATGATAGAAAACTATCGCGATAGAAAACTATCATGATAGAAAACTATCATGATAGAAAACTATCAGGATAGAAAACTATCATGATAGAAAACTATCATGATAGAAAACTATCATGATAGAAAACTATCGCGATAGAAAACTATCATGATAGAAAACTATCATGATAGAAAACTATCATGATAGAAAACTATCGTGATAGAAAACTATCATGATAGAAAACTATCATGATAGAAAACTATCGTGATAGAAAGCTTCACAGATATACGCATATCTACGCTGATATACGCAAGTTTACGCAGGTCTAAGCAGATATACGCAGATCTACGCATATAACCGCGGGTATACGCAGGACATACGCAGATATACGCTGGTCTATGTAGATATACGCAGATGTACGCAGATATACGCCAAACAGATACACGCAGATCTACGCAAATCAACGCAGACATACGCAGATATACGCAGGTCGACGCAGATGTACGCAGAGCTTCGATGATGTACGCAGATTACTGCCAGGCTACGCAGTAATACGCAGATCTACGCAGATGTACGCAGATATACGCCAATTAACGCATACGCAGATCTAGGCAAATATTCGCAAATCTACGTAAATATACGCAGCTATACGCAGTCTAGCTAGTCTATATGCAGGTATACGCAGGATAGCAGATAAGCGGTTGGACACGCAGATATACGCAGATCTGTGCACATATACGCAGATATACTAGAAAACTATCGTGCATGTTGCATGTTATATGTTGCATGTTGCATGATAGAAAACTATAATGATGGAAAACTATCATGATATAAAACTATCATGATAGAAAACTATCATGATAGAACACTATCGTGATAGAAAGCTTCGCAGATATACGCAGATCTACGCTGCTATACGAAGGTATACGCAGGTCTACGCAGATAAACGCAGATTTACGCAGATCTACGCAGATCTACGCAGATCTACGCAGATGTACGCAGATATACGCCAAATTACGCAAATATTCGCAGATCTACGCAAATATACTTAGATCTGCGTAGATATACGCAGGTCTACGTGCGTTTACGCAGGTATACGCAGGCTAACGCATATTTATACAAAGTTCTACGTAGATAAGCGGTTGGATACGCAGATATATGCAGATAGAAAACTATCATGATAGAAAACTCTCATGATAGAAAACTGATAGAAAACTATCATGATAGAAAACTATCATGATAGAAAACTATCGTGATAGAAAACTATCATGATAGAAAACTATCGTGATAGAAAACTATCATGATATAAAACTATCATGATAGAAAACTATCATGATAGAAAACTATCATGATAGAAAACTATCATGATAGAAAACTATCATTATAGAAAACTATCGTGATAGAAAACTATCGTGATAGAAAACTATCATGATAGAAAACTATCGTGATAGAAAACTATCATGATAGAAAACTATCCTGATAGAAAACTATCGTGATAGAAAACTATCATGATAGAAAACTATCATGATAGAAAACTCTCATGATAGAAAACTATCATGATAGAAAACTATCGTGATAGAAAATTATCATGATAGAAAACTATCGTGATAGAAAACTATCACGATAGAAAACTATCATGATAGAAAACTATAATGATAGAAAACTATCACGATAGAAAGGTATCATGATAGAAAACTATCATGATAGAAAACTATCGTGATAGAAAACTATCATGATAGAAAACTATCGTGATAGAAAACTATCATGATAGAAAACTATCGTGATAGAAAACTATCATGATAGAAAACTATCGTGATAGAAAACTATCATGATAGAAAACTATCATGATAGAAAACTATCATGATAGAAAACTATCGTGATAGAAAACTATCATGATAGAAAACTATCATGATAGAAAACTCTCATGATAGAAAACTATCATGATAGAAAACTCTCATGATAGAAAACTATCATGATAGAAAACTATCGTGATAGAAAACTATCATGATAGAAAACTATCGTGATAGAAAACTATCATGATAGAAAACTATCATGATAGAAAACAATCACAATAGAAAACTATCATGATTGAAAACTATCGTGATAGAAAACTTACATGATAGAAAACTATCGTGATAGAAAACTATCATGATAGAAAACTATCATGACAGAAAACTGTCATGATAGAAAACTATCATGATAGAAAACTATCATGATAGAAAACTATCGCGGTAGAAAACTATCATGATAGAAAACTATCGTGATAGAAAACTATCATGATAGAAAACTATCATGATAGAAAACTATCATGATAGAAAACTATCGTGATAGAAAACTATCATGATAGAAAACTATCATGATAGAAAACTATCATGATAGAAAATTATCATGATAGAAAATCATCGTGATAGAAAACTTACATGATAGAAAACTATCGTGATAGAAAACTATCATGATAGGAAACTATCATGATAGAAAACTATCATGATAGAAAACTATCATGATAGAAAACTATCGCGATAGAAAACTATCATGATAGAAAACTATCATGATAGAAAACTATCATGATAGAAAACTATCATGATAGAAAACTATCATGATAGAAAACTATCATGATAGAAAACTATCATGATAGAAAACTATCATGATAGAAAACTATCATGATAGAAAACTATCATGATAGAAAACTATCAGGATAGAAAACTATCATGATAGAAAACTATCATGATAGAAAACTATCATGATAGAAAACTATCTTGATAGAAAACTATCATGATAGAAAACTATCATGATAGAAAACTATCATGATAGAAAACTATCGTGATAGAAAACTATCATGATAGAAAACTATCATGATAGAAAACTATCGTGATAGACAGCTTCACAGATATACGCATATCTACGCTGATATACGCAAGTTTACGCAGGTCTAAGTAGATATACGCAGATCTACGCATATAACCGCGGGTAAACGCAGGACATACGCTATACGCTGGTCTATGTAGATATACGCAGATGTACGCAGATATACGCCAAACAGATACACGCAGATCTACGCAAATCAACGCAGACATACGCAGATAAACGCAGGTCGACGCAGATGTACGCAGAGCTTCGATGATGTACGCAGATTACTGCCAGGCTACGCAGTAATACGCAGATCTACGCAGATGTACGCAGATATACGCCAACTAACGCATACGCAGATCTAGGCAAATATTCGCAAATCTACGTAAATATACGCAGCTTTACGCAGTCTAGCTAGTCTATATGCAGGTATACGCAGGATAGCAGATAAGCGGTTGGACACGCAGATATACGCAGATCTGTGCACATATACGCAGATATACTAGAAAACTATCATGCATGTTGCATGTTATATGTTGCATGTTGCATGATAGAAAACTATAATGATGGAAAACTATCATGATATAAAACTATCATGATAGAAAACTATCATGATAGAACACTATCCCCAACTAACAATTTAACTTGTATTAGGTCCGATTTTTAAAATCTGATAAGCTATAGCTCACATAGAACTAATATAAGGCTTTCTTATACAATTCAACCATTTTCCAATATTAATTTTTTTTATAGCCTGTTTAATGCCTTTTAAAATGAAATTAGCAAGTTATACATAAGGCTTGTATACTTAAGTATAAAAGCCTTGTTTAAGGCCTGTCCAAGTTTTTTTACTGAAAGTAAACAAAATAAATTCGTATACGGCTTTCTTAAATAAGCTTGCTACACAGCACACAGCAGCAAGATTTGACATTTCTCTGGAGTTGAAAATATTCTGCAGCGGGTGTAACAAATATTCTAAAGTGTTCGTCATTAAATTGAAAAGATTAAAAACAAATATTTTATTAAAAAACCTAATTCGTCAAAAAATAGTGAATAATTAATAAGAAGTTATCAAAACAACAATGAACTTCGATTTCAAGTGTCCAAAGTCGATTAACACTATGAAGCGCGCGCTCGCCGATGTGTTCCTCGATTGATTTGTTTCTTGATAGAATTTGTGTTTTTTTTTTTTCTTAACTTTAATGAATGCATACATAACTATTTTTTGTTTATTTTTGCAACTTTTCTCGTAAATATATTTGTTTTTAATCTTACAAAACAATGTGAAAAAATAAATGCACTTTTGAATGTTTGATATGAATTTGAATGCGCATAAGTGTGTTTGCTTTTTGCCTCAAATCTACTGACAAATGGCACACACAATCCCACATAAAAAAATTTAATTTTAACAAATTCCATCGAACCAAAAATCGTTCTGAAATGATTTTAAGTGATTCGGCATTAAATCATTTAAAAATAAAATAAAAATTTTAAAGCAAACTTATTGAAATTATTGCCTTTTTTGGTGAGCTATTTCGTTTGGCTTGTGACAACTGTGTTGCTGTGTACCTCCTTGAGGAAATGTATAGTTTTTATAAAACGTTTGTGACAAACTTAATAAAATTATTGTCTCATTTCGTGAGCTATTTCGTATGGGTTGTGACGCTGTGCACATCTATGACGAAATATATAGTTTTTATAAAATGTTAGTAGCAAACTTATTGAAATGATTACCGTCTTCAGTAAGCTACCCTACCAGAGGACACAAAACATACACCAACGAGTCGCACGTACTTGCTGTTATAATTAAGTTTTTTCCTTAACGAGAAAATTTATTTTTTAAATTGTGATTTGATAGAAATAGAAGTATAAAGTGTGATCTTTTAAAAATAATTCACTTATTTTACACTCAAATGGTTATGTAGCCTCACATAATAATAGAGAAATAATTGTTTAAGATTTATACCTGCATATCTAACTATATAAACTCGTATGTTCTTGTATATTTTTTCTTTCAAATTCTTGAAGAATTAATTGATTCACACTTTTTAAACTTAAAAAAAGTAACAAATATCAAGAAAATCGTATCATATCAGTATGATTTTGGCTAGATGACTCATCTACAAATATATACATAGTTGAAGATGTTCTCTGTCATCATATTATTAGGATTCAAATCTGGAGTGAATTTTTTTAAAATCCAAAACGAGACCTTAACTACCTGTATATTGCTGGTAAGATTGTACAGGCACAAGTTACAACTCATTAGAATTTTAACATGCACCTTCTGAATTACGAATTGGCGTAGTGGGTAGCGTGCTGGATATGTGATTGGAGGGATGCGAGTTCAATCCTCGGAAAAGTAAGTAACATTTTTATAAATTATTAATATTCTTATCGTTTCAGAATATAGGAAAACGTTATCCAAACTCCCGTAAAGAAAATAAACTCACAAAATAAAAATAAAAAAAATTAAATAAAATAATTCCAAGCAAGCAAATTTCTTTTATTACACCTGCATTGAGTGGCTTTTATAAGACCTAAATGTAAAATGTTTGTATGGCCTTTTCAATGCCTTACTATACAAGCCTTATTATAACTTGTTTAGTTGAGCAATATTTTGTCTTTTTAAGACCTTTTTGCAATATTGTTGGAAAGCTATTTAATTGCATAGGACTTGTGACGAAAGGTTTTAGGGGAATCAAATAGCTTCTTCAATGTGCGCCAAAATGATTTGCATAAGGCTAATTTAAGTTTCTAGACAAGTCAGAAAATAGCTTGTATTGACACTTAAACAACTTAAATTGTTAGTTGGGTCGTGATAGAAAGCTTCGCAGATATACGCAGATCTACGCTGCTATACGCAGGTATACGCAGATCTACGCTGCTTTACGCAGGTATACGCAGGTCTACGCAGATAAACGCAGATCTACGCAGATGTACGCAGATATACGCCAAATTACGCAAATATGCGCAGATCTACGCAAATATACTTAGATCTGCGTAGATATAAGCAGGTCTACGTGGGTTTACGCAGGTATACGCAGGCTTACGCATATTTATACAAAGTTCTACGTAGATAAGCGGTTGGATACGCAGATATACGCAGATAGAAAACTATCATGATAGAAAACTCTTATGATAGAAAACTGATAGAAAACTATCATGATAGAAAACTATCGTGATAGAAAACTATCATGATAGAAAACTGTCGTGATAGAAAACTATCATGATAGAAAACTATCGTGATAGAAAACTATCATGATAGAAAACTATCATGATAAAAACTCTCATGATAGAAAACTATCATGATAGAAAACTATCGTGATAGAAAACTATCGTGATAGAAAACTATCATGATAGAAAACTATCATGATAGAAAACTATCGTGATAGAAAACTATCATGATAGAAAACTATCATGATAGAAAACTATCATGATAGAAAACTATAATGATAGAAAACTATCATGATAGAAAACTATCGTGATAGAAAACTATCATGATAGAAAACTATCATGATAGAAAACTTTCATGATAGAAAACTATCATGATAGAAAACTATCGTGACAGAAAACTATCATGATAGAAAACTATCGTGATAGAAAACTATCATGATAGAAATCTATCATGATAGAAAACTATCATGATAGAAAACTATCATGATAGAAAACTATAGTGATAGAAACCTTACATGATAGAAAACTATCGTGATAGAAAACTATCATGATAGAAAACTATCATGATAGAAAACTATCATGATAGAAAACTATCATGATAGAAAACTATCACGATAGAAAACTATTATGATAGAAAACTATCATGATAGAAAACTATCATGATAGAAAACTATCGTGATAGAAAACTATCATGATAGAAAACTATCATGATAGAAAACTATCATGATAGAAAACTATCGTGATAGAAAACTATCATGATAGAAAACTCTCATGATAGAAAACTATCATGATAGAAATCTATCATGATAGAAAACTATCATGATAGAAAACTATCGTGATAGAAAACTATCATGATAGAAAACTATCATGATAGAAAACTATCCTGATAGAAAACTATCATGATAGAAAACTATCATGATAGAAATCTATCATGATAGAAAACTATCATGATAGAAAACTATCGTGATAGAAAACTATCATGATAGAAAACTATCATGATAGAAAACTATCATGATAGAAAACTATCATGATAGAAAACTATAGTGATAGAAAACTTACATGATAGAAAACTATCGTGATAGAAAACTATCACGATAGAAAACTATCATGATAGAAAACTATCATGATAGAAAACTATCATGATAGAAAACTATCATGATAGAAAACTATCATGATAGAAAACTATCGCCATAGAAAACTATTATGATAGAAAACTATCATGATAGAAAACTATCATGATAGAAAACTATCGTGATAGAAAACTATCATGATAGAAAACTATCATGATAGAAAACTATCGTGATAGAAAGCTTTACAGATATACGCATATCTACGCTGATATACGCAAGTATATGCAGGTCTTAGCAGATATACGCAGATCTACGCAGATAATCGCGGGTATACATACGCAGGACATACGCAGATATACGCTGGTCTATGTAGATATACGCAGATATACGCAGATATACGCAGATATACGCCAAACAGATACACGCAGATCTACGCAAATCAACGCAGACATACGCAGATATACGCAGGTCGACGCAGATGTAGGCAGAGCTTCGATGACGTACGCAGATTACTGCCAGGCTACGCAGTAATACGCAGATCTACGCAGATGTACGCAGATATACGCCAATTAACGCATACGCAGATCTAGGCAAATATTCGCAAATCTACGTAAATAAACGCAGCTATACACAGTCTACTATATGCAGTCTACGTGGATATATGCAGGTATACGCAGGATAGCAGATAAGCGGTTGGACACGCAGATATACGCAGATCTGTGCACATATACGCAGATATAGATACTAGAAAACTATCATGCATGTTGCATGTTATATGTTGCATGTTGCATGATAGAAAACTATAATGATGGAAAACTATCATGATATAAAACTATCATGAAAGAAAACTATCATGATAGAACACTATCGTGATAGAAAGCTTCGCAGATATACGCAGATCTACGCTGCTTTACGCAGGTATACGCAGGTCTACGCAGATAAACGCAGATCTACGCAGATGTACGCAGATATACGCCAAATTACGCAAATATGCGCAGATCTACGCAAATATACATAGATCTGCGTAGATATACGCAGGTCTATGTGGGTTTACGCAGGTATACGCAGGCTTACGCATATTTATACAAAGTTCTACGTAGATAAGCGGTTGGATACGCAGATAGAAAACTATCATGATAGAAAACTCTCATGATAGAAAACTAATAGAAAACTATTGTGATAGAAAACTATCATGATAGAAAACTATCATGATAGAAAACTATCGTGATAGAAAACTATACTGATAGAAAACTATCGTGATAGAAAACTATCATGATAGAAAACTATCATGATAGAAAACTATCGTGATAGAAAACTATCATGATAGAAAACTATCATGATAGAAAACTATCATGATAGAAAACTATCATGATAAAAAACTATCGTGATAGAAAACTATCATGATAGAAAACTATCGTGATAGAAAACTATCATGATAGAAAACTATCGTGATAGAAAACTATCATGATAGAAAACTATCATGGTAGAAATCTATCATGATAGAAAACTATCATGATAGAAAACTATCGTGATAGAAAACTATCATGATAGAAAACCATCATGATAGAAAGCTATCATGATAGAAGGCTATCGTGAAAGAAAACTTTAATGATAGAAAACTTTCATGAGAGAAAACTATCGTGATAGAAAAATATTATGATAGAAAACTATCGTCATAGAAAACAATCATGATAGAAAACTATCATGATAGAAAACTATCGTGATAGAAAACCTTCATGATAGAAAACTATCGTGATAGAAAACTATCATGATAGAAAACTATCATGATAGAAAACTATCATGATAGAAAACTATCATGATAAGAAACTATCGTGATAGAAAACTATCATGATAGAAAACTATCGTGATAGAAGACTATCGTGATAGAAAACTATCATGATATAAAACTATCATGATAGAAAACTCTCATGATAGAAAACTATCATGATAGAAAACTATCGTGATAGAAAAATATCATGATAGAAAACTATCGTGATAGAAAACTATCGTGATAGAAAACTATCATGATAGAAAACTATCGTGATAGAAAACTATCGTGATAGAAAACTATCATGATATAAAACTATCAGGATAGAAAACTCTCATGATAGAAAACTATCATGATAGAAAACTATCGTGATAGAAAAATATCATGATAGAAAACTATCGTGATAGAAAACTATCGTGATAGAAAACTATCGTGATAGAAAACTATCATGATAGAAAACTATCATGATAAAAAACTATCATGATAGAAATCTATCATGATAGAAAACTATCATGATAGAAAACTATCGTGATAGAAAACTATCATGATAGAAAACTATCGTGATAGAAAACTATCATGATAGAAAACTATCATGATAGAAAACTCTCATGATAGAAAACTATCATGATAGAAAACTATCGTGATAGAAAACTATCATGATAGAAAACTATCGTGATAGAAAACTATCATGATAGAAAACTATCATGATAGAAAACCATCATGATAGAAAGCTATCATTATAGAAAACTATCGTGATAGAAAACTTTCATGATAGAAAACTATCATGAGAGAAAACCATCGTGATAGAAAAATAAAAACTATCGCGATAGAAAACTATCATGATAGAAAACTATCATGATAGAAAACTATCGTGATAGAAAACCATCATGATAGAAAACTATCGTGATAGAAAACTATCATGATAGAAAACTATCATGATAGAAAACTATCATGATAGAAAACTATCATGATAGAAAACTATCATGATAGAAAACTATCATGATAGAAAACTATCGTGATAGAAAACTATCATGATAGAAAACTATCGTGATAGAAAACTATCATGATAGAAAACTATCGTGATAGAAAACTATCATGATAGAAAACTATCATGATAGAAAACTATCAGGATAGAAAACTATCGTGATAGCAAACTTTCATGATAGAAAACTATCATGATAGAAAACTATCCTGATAGAAAACTATCATGATAGAAAACTATCATGATAGAAAACTCTCATGATAGAAAACTATCATGATAGAAAACTTTCGTGATAGAAAACTATCATGATAGAAAACTATCGTGATAAAAAACTATCATGATAGAAAACTATCATGATAGAAAACTATCATGATAGAAAACTATCGTGATAGAAAACTTACATGATAGAAAACTATCGTGATAGAAAACTATCATGATAGAAAACTATCATGATAGAAAACTATCATGATAGAAAACTATCATGATAGAAAACAATCATGATAGAAAACCATCGTGATAGAAAACTATCATGATAGAAAACTATCATGATAGAAAACTATCATGATAGAAAACTATCGTGATAGAAAACTATCATGATAGAAAACTATCGTGATAGAAAGCTTCACAGATATACGCATATCTACGCTGATATACGCAAGTATACGCAGGTCTAAGCAGATTTACGCAGATCTACGCAAATAACCGCAGGTAAACGCAGGACATACGCAGATATACGCTGGTCTATGTAGATATACGCAGATGTACGCAGATATACGCCAAACAGATACACGCAGATCTACGCAAATCAACGCAGACATACGTTGACGAAGATGTACGCAGAGCTTCGCTGATGTACGCAGATTACTGCCAGGCTACGCAGTAATACTCAGATCTACGCAGATGTACGCAGATATACGCCAATTAACGCATACGCAGATCTAGGCAAATATTCGCAAATCTACGTAAATATACGCAGCTATACGCAGTCTACTATATGCAGTCTACGTGGATATATGCAGGTGTACGCAGGATAGCAGATAAGCGGTTGGACACGCAGATATACGCAGATCTGTGCACATATACGCAGATATACTAGAGAACTATCATGCATGTTGCATGTTATATGTTGCATGTTGCATGATAGAAAACTATAATGATGGAAAACTATCGTGATATAAAACTATCATGATAGAAAACTATCATGATAGAACACTATCGTGATAGAAAGCTTCGCAGATATACGCAGATCTACGCTGCTATACGCAGGTATACGCAGGTCTACGCAGATAAACGCAGATAAACGCAGATCTACGCAGATCTACGCAGATCTACGCAGATCTACGCAGATGTACGCAGATATACGCAAAATTACGCAAATATGCGCAGATCTACGCAAATATACTTAGATCTGCGTAGATATACGCAGGTCTACGTGGGTTTACGCAGGTATACGCAGGCTTACGCATATTTATACAAAGTTCTACGTAGATAAGCGGTTGGATACGCAGATATACGCAGATAGAAAACTATCATGATAGAAAACTCTCATGATAGAAAACTGATAGAAAACTATTGTGATAGAAAACTATCATGATAGAAAACTATCATGATAGAAAACTATCGTGATAGAAAACTATCATGATAGGAAACTATCGTGATAGAAAACTATCATGATAGAAAACTATCATGATAGAAAACTATCGTGATAGAAAACTATCATGATAGAAAACTATCGTGATAGAAAACTATTATGATAGAAAACTTTCATGATAGAAAGCTATCATGATAGAAAACTATCATGATAGAAAACTATCATCATAAAAAACTATCGTGAGTTAAAACTATCATGATAGAAAACTATCATGATAGAAAACTATCATGATAGAAAACTATCATGATAGAAAACTATTGTGATAGAAAACTATCATGATAGAAAACTATCATGATAGAAATCTATCATGATAGAAAACTATCATGATAGAAAACTATCCTGATAGAAAACTATCATGATAGAAAACTATCATGATAGAAAACTATCATGATAGAAAACTATCATGATAGAAAACTATCATGAAAGAAAACCATCATGATAGAAATCTATCATGATAGAAAACTATCATGATAGAAAACTATCGTGATAGAAAACTATCATGATAGAAAACTATCATGATAGAAAACTATCATGATAGAAAACTATCATGATAGAAAACTATCGTGATAGAAAATTATCATGATAGAAAACTCTCATGATAGAAAACTATCATGATAGAAATCTATCATGATAGAAAACTATCATGATAGAAAACTATCGTGATAGAAAACTATCATGATAGAAAACTATCATGATAGAAAACTATCCTGATAGAAAACTATCATGATAGAAAACTATCGTGATAGAAAACTATCGTGATAGAAAACTATCATAATAGAAAACTATCATGATAGAAAACTATCGTGATAGAAAACTATCATGATAGAAAACTCTCATGATAGAAAACTATCATGATAGAAATCTATCATGATAGAAAACTATCATGATAGAAAACTATCGTGATAGAAAACTATCATGATAGAAAACTATCATGATAGAAAACTATCCTGATAGAAAACTATCATGATAGAAAACTATCATGATAGAAACCTATCATGATAGAAAACTATCATGATAGAAAACTATCGTGATAGAAAACTTTCATGATAGAAAACTATCATGATAGAAAACTATCATGATAGAAAACTATCATGATAGAAAACTATAGTGATAGAAAACTTACATGATAGAAAACTATCGTGATAGAAAACTATCACGATAGAAAACTATCATGATAGAAAACTATCATGATAGAAAACTATCATGATAGAAAACTATCATGATAGAAAACTATCGCCATAGAAAACTATTATGATAGAAAACTATCATGATAGAAAACTATCATGATAGAAAACTATCGTGATAGAAAACTATCATGATAGAAAACTATCATGATAGAAAACTATCGTGATAGAAAGCTTTACAGATATACGCATATCTACGCTGATATACGCAAGTATACGCAGGTCTTAGCAGATATACGCAGATCTACGCAGATAATCGCGGGTATACATACGCAGGACATACGCAGATATACGCTGGTCTATGTAGATATACGCAGATATACGCAGATATACGCAGATATACGCCAAACAGATACACGCAGATCTACGCAAATCAACGCAGACATACGCAGATATACGCAGGTCGACGCAGATGTAGGCAGAGCTTCGATGACGTACGCAGATTACTGCCAGGCTACGCAGTAATACGCAGATCTACGCAGATGTACGCAGATATACGCCAATTAACGCATACGCAGATCTAGGCAAATATTCGCAAATCTACGTAAATAAACGCAGCTATACACAGTCTACTATATGCAGTCTACGTGGATATATGCAGGTATACGCAGGATAGCAGATAAGCGGTTGGACACGCAGATATACGCAGATCTGTGCACATATACGCAGATATAGATACTAGAAAACTATCATGCATGTTGCATGTTATATGTTGCATGTTGCATGATAGAAAACTATAATGATGGAAAACTATCATGATATAAAACTATCATGAAAGAAAACTATCATGATAGAACACTATCGTGATAGAAAGCTTCGCAGATATACGCAGATCTACGCTGCTTTACGCAGGTATACGCAGGTCTACGCAGATAAACGCAGATCTACGCAGATGTACGCAGATATACGCCAAATTACGCAAATATGCGCAGATCTACGCAAATATACATAGATCTGCGTAGATATACGCAGGTCTATGTGGGTTTACGCAGGTATACGCAGGCTTACGCATATTTATACAAAGTTCTACGTAGATAAGCGGTTGGATACGCAGATATACGCAGATAGAAAACTATCATGATAGAAAACTCTCATGATAGAAAACTGATAGAAAACTATTGTGATAGAAAACTATCATGATAGAAAACTATCATGATAGAAAACTATCGTGATAGAAAACTATACTGATAGAAAACTATCGTGATAGAAAACTATCATGATAGAAAACTATCATGATAGAAAACTATCGTGATAGAAAACTATCATGATAGAAAACTATCATGATAGAAAACTATCATGATAGAAAACTATCATGATAAAAAACTATCGTGATAGAAAACTATCATGATAGAAAACTATCGTGATAGAAAACTATCATTATAGAAAACTATCGTGATAGAAAACTATCATGATAGAAAACTATCATGATAGAAATCTATCATGATAGAAAACTATCATGATAGAAAACTATCGTGATAGAAAACTATCATGATAGAAAACCATCATGATAGAAAGCTATCATGATAGAAGGCTATCGTGAAAGAAAACTTTAATGATAGAAAACTTTCATGAGAGAAAACTATCGTGATAGAAAAATATTATGATAGAAAACTATCGTCATAGAAAACAATCATGATAGAAAACTATCATGATAGAAAACTATCGTGATAGAAAACCTTCATGATAGAAAACTATCGTGATAGAAAACTATCATGATAGAAAACTATCATGATAGAAAACTATCATGATAGAAAACTATCATGATAAGAAACTATCGTGATAGAAAACTATCATGATAGAAAACTATCGTGATAGAAAACTATCGTGATAGAAAACTATCATGATATAAAACTATCATGATAGAAAACTCTCATGATAGAAAACTATCATGATAGAAAACTATCGTGATAGAAAAATATCATGATAGAAAACTATCGTGATAGAAAACTATCGTGATAGAAAACTATCATGATAGAAAACTATCGTGATAGAAAACTATCGTGATAGAAAACTATCATGATATAAAACTATCAGGATAGAAAACTCTCATGATAGAAAACTATCATGATAGAAAACTATCGTGATAGAAAAATATCATGATGGAAAACTATCGTGATAGAAAACTATCGTGATAGAAAACTATCGTGATAGAAAACTATCATGATAGAAAACTATCATGATAGAAATTTATCATGATAGAAATCTATCATGATAGAAAACTATCATGATAGAAAACTATCGTGATAGAAAACTATCATGATAGAAAACTATCGTGATAGAAAACTATCATGATAGAAAACTATCATGATAGAAAACTCTCATGATAGAAAACTATCATGATAGAAAACTATCGTGATAGAAAACTATCATGATAGAAAACTATCGTGATAGAAAACTATCATGATAGAAAACTATCATGATAGAAAACCATCATGATAGAAAGCTATCATTATAGAAAACTATCGTGATAGAAAACTTTCATGATAGAAAACTATCATGAGAGAAAACCATCGTGATAGAAAAATAAAAACTATCGTGATAGAAAACTATCATGATAGAAAACTATCATGATAGAAAACTATCGTGATAGAAAACCATCATGATAGAAAACTATCGTGATAGAAAACTATCATGATAGAAAACTATCATGATAGAAAACTATCATGATAGAAAACTATCATGATAGAAAACTATCATGATAGAAAACTATCATGATAGAAAACTATCGTGATAGAAAACTATCATGATAGAAAACTATCGTGATAGAAAACTATCATGATAGAAAACTATCGTGATAGAAAACTATCATGATAGAAAACTATCATGATAGAAAACTATCATGATAGAAAACTATCGTGATAGCAAACTTTCATGATAGAAAACTATCATGATAGAAAACTATCCTGATAGAAAACTATCATGATAGAAAACTATCATGATAGAAAACTATCGTGATAGAAAACTATCATGATAGGAAACTATCAGGATAGAAAACTATCATGATAGAAAACTATCATGATAGAAAACTATCGTGATAGAAAACTATCATGATAGAAAACTATCGTGATAGAAAACTTTCATGATAGAAAACTTTCATGATAGAAAGCTATCATGATAGAAAACTATCATGATAGAAAACTATCATAATAAAAAACTATCGTGAGTTAAAACTATCATGATAGAAAACTATCATGATAGAAAACTATCATGATAGAAAACTATCATTATAGAAAACTATTGTGATAGAAAACTATCATGATAGAAAACTATCATGATAGAAATCTATCATGATAGAAAACTATCATGATAGAAAACTATCCTGATAGAAAACTATCATGATAGAAAACTATCATGATAGAAAACTATCATGATAGAAAACTATCATGATAGAAAACTATCATGAAAGAAAACCATCATGATAGAAAGCTATCATGATAGAATGATAGAAAACTTTCATGATAGAAAACTATCATGAGAGAAAACTATCGTGATATTTTTTTTTTTTTTTTTTTTTTTTTTTATTCATCTTAAAAGTTTGTACAATATTTGTTACCCACGAAGCATAGTGCTTATCTGTGGGTGGTTAAATTTTCTAAAGTAATTTGAATTGATTTGGAAGTTAAATGATATATTTTTTTTTGTTTTTAGTTCAGTAAAATATTAATTTAACAGAAATGGAAGTAAAATATTTAGTACATTTTTTTTTTTTTTTTAAATTAAGTAAGTATGAAAAACATATAAATAGTATGAGGCAATATTATTGGTGATTGGAATTTAGTTTAAAAAGAAAAGTTTTATACATTTTTTACGTTTTTTAAAATTTTGAATATTTTTGAGACTAATTGGAAGCTGGTTCATAATTGATGGGATAGTATAGCTCAGTTGTCTTCTGCCATACTTGTTGTATATTTCCGGAGTTTCAAGTAGACCTCGTACTCGTCTTCTAGTGCTGAAGCTATGCGAAATATGTTGCTGGAATCTTGAATCATCATAGTATTCTAGAATTCCTGTCATCTTAAATATATTGTCCACACTCAAAAACTTGAAATAGAGATAGTTTTTATCAATTATTTTGATGATTCTATGCTGAAGATTAATAAGTTTATCTATATGTGTTCTTGATGCATTTCCCCATGCCAGTACTCCATACCTTAATCGGGATTCAACTAGCGAGTAATATACTTGTTTTTGTACATCTTT
The DNA here is from genome assembly GCA_963921185.1 of Dasysyrphus tricinctus. Classification (NCBI taxonomy): domain Eukaryota; kingdom Metazoa; phylum Arthropoda; class Insecta; order Diptera; family Syrphidae; genus Dasysyrphus; species Dasysyrphus tricinctus. Next base: position 40,954,963 of record OY992531.1, on the reverse strand, counting down.
TGTTGAATATCTTTCAAGGTAAAAAAGGGCAAACATAGCACTTCTCATACTGAGTCGTAGGTTGTTAATATGTTCGCGCCATAGGAAGTTTTCATCTATTGTAACTCCAAGATATTTGATTGATTTCACTAGTTCAATGGCATCACTTTTTTGCGAAGTCGGACATTTTGGGTTTTGGAAGTATATATTTATTTGTTGCTCTTGTTGGTTCGGTGCACGAATATGCATCAGTTTCGTTTTTGTGACATTAATGACCAAACCAGAATCATGACACCATCGAGAAACTTCATCAAACTCCTGTTGCATTATTAAAGTTGCTGCTTTTAGACACTTGTGTCTAACAACAATTGCTATGTCATCTGCGTATGCAAAAACGGTGCTGTTCTCAAAAATTCGAAGAAGTGCGTTCGTAAAAAGTATGAATAGAACTGGGCCAAGTTTTGACCCCTGTGGTACACCATGAGTACATTTTTTTTCTTGGCTCCATGCACTTCCAATTTTAACTTTGAAGGTTCTTTCTTTGAGATAGCTCTCCATCCATTTCCAAAGGGTTCCTCTTATGACGATTTTGTAAAGTACATCAAGTAATTTTTCGTGACTCAACGTATCAAAAGCCTTACTGAAGTCCACAAACATTACCAACACGTGATGATTTTTATCAAGACTCATGTTCACAGCGTTACAAAACTCCCCAAGTAGTTTTCCCGTACTTTTTCCTTTTTGAAAGCCATATTGATTGTATTGCAGTAAGCGGTGTTTCTCAATGAATTTGGTTAAGCGTCTTACCACAACTTCTTCCAAGCATTTTTCAACAATGGGCAATATTGAAATGGGCCTATAGTTTTGAATTTCGTTCTTCTTTCCTCCCTTATATATCGGACGAATAACTGATGTTTTCAAAATTTTCGGAACACATCCTTGTGTCAGACTTCGGTTGATAATTTGTTGGATGATTGTTGTTAGAAAACTAGCATTAATTTTTATGTCACACGCTCTTATTCCATCAGCTCCTGGACTTTTATTCGTAATCAGAAAAACTATCATGATAGAAAACTATCATGATAGAAATTAATCGTGATAGAAAACTATCGTGATAGAAAACTATCATGATAGAAAACTATCATGATAGAAAACTCTCATGATAGAAAACTATCATGAAAGAAAACTATAATGATAGAAAACTATCATGATAGAAAACTCTCATGATAGAAAACTATCATGATAGAAAACTATCGTGATAGAAAACTATCATGATAGAAAACTATCGTGATAGAAAACTATCATGATAGAAAACTATCATGATAGAAAACTATCATGACAGAAAACTATCATGATAGAAAACTATCGTGATAGAAAACTTACATGATAGAAAACTATCGTGATAGAAAACTATCATGATAGAAAACTATCATGATAGAAAACTATCATGATAGAAAACTATCATGATAGAAAAAAATCATGATAGAAAACTATCGTGATAGAAAACTATCATGATAGAAAACTATCATGATAGAAAACAATCATGATAGAAAACTATCGTGATAGAAAACTATCATGATAGAAAACTATCGTGATAGAAAGCGTCACAGATATACGCATATCTACGCTGATATACGCAAGTATACGCAGGTCTAAGCAGATAAACGCAGATCTACGCAGATAACCGCGGGTAAACGCAGGACATACGCAGATATACGCTGGTCTATGTAGATATACGCAGATGTACGCAGATATACGCCAAACAGATACACGCAGATCTACGCAAATCAACGCAGACACACGCAGATATACGCAGGTCGACGCAGATGTACGCAGAGCTTCGCTGATGTACGCAGATTACTGCCAGGCTACGCAGTAATACGCAGATCTACGCAGATGTACGCAGATATACGCCAATTAACGCAAACGCAGATCTAGGCAAATATTCGCAAATCTACGTAAATATACGCAGCTATACGCAGTCTAGCTAGTCTATATGCAGGTATACGCAGGATAGCAGATAAGCGGTTGGACACGCAGATATACGCAGATCTGTGCACATATACGCAGATATACTAGAAAACTATCATGCATGTTGCATGTTATATGTTGCATGTTGCATGATAGAAAACTATAATGATGGAAAACTATCATGATATAAAACTATCATGATAGAAAACTATCATGATAGAACACTATCGTGATAGAAAGCTTCGCAGATATACGCAGATCTACGCTGCTATACGCAGGTATACGCAGGTATACGCAGGTCTAGGCAGATAAACGCAGATTTACGCAGATCTACGCAGATCTACGCAGATCTACGCAGATCTACGCAGATCTACGCAGATCTACGCAGATGTACGCAGATATACGCCAAATTACATAAATATGCGCAGATCTACGCAAACATACTTAGATCTGCGTAGATATACGCAGGTCTACGTGGGTTTACGCAGGTATACGCAGGCTTACGCATATTTATAAAAAGTTCTACGTAGATAAGCGGTTGGATACGCAGATATATGCAGATAGAAAACTATCATGATAGAAATCCCATGATAGAAAACTGATAGAAAACTATCATGATAGAAAACTATCATGATAGAAAACTATCATGATAGAAAACTATCATGATAGAAAACTATCATGATAGAAAAAAATCATGATAGAAAACTATCGTGATAGAAAACTATCATGATAGAAAACTATCATGATAGAAAACTCTCATGATAGAAAACTATCATGATAGAAAACTATCGTGATAGAAAATTATCATGATAGAAAACTATCGTGATAGAAAACTATCATGATAGAAAACTATCATGATAGAAAACTATCATGATTGAAAACAATCGTGATAGAAAACTATCATGATAGAAAACTATCATGATAGAAAACTATCATGATAGAAAACTATCATGATAGAAAACTATCGCGATAGAAAACTATCATGATAGAAAACTATCATGATAGAAAACTATCATGATAGAAAACTATCGTGATAGAAAACTATCATGATAGAAAACTATCATGATAGAAAACTCTCATGATAGAAAACTATCATGATAGAAAACTATCGTGATAGAAAACTATCATGATAGAAAACTATCGTGATAGAAAACTATCGTGATAGAAAACTATCATGATAGAAAACTATCATGATAGAAAACTATCATGATAGAAAACTATCATTATAGAAAACTATCATGATAGAAAACTATCATAATAGAAAACTATCATGATAGAAAACTATCATGATAGAAAACTATCATGATAGAAAACTATCATGATAGAAAACTATCATGATAGAAAACTATCGCGATAGAAAACTATCATGATAGAAAACTATCATGATAGAAAACTATCATGATAGAAAACTATCAGAATAGAAAACTATCATGATAGAAAACTATCATGATAGAAAACTGTCATGATAGAAAACTATCATGATAGAAAACTATCATGATAGAAAACTATCGCGATAGAAAACTATCATGATAGAAAACTATCATGTAGAAAACTATCATGATAGAAAACTATCGTGATAGAAAACTATCATGATAGAAAACTATCATGATAGAAAACTATCGTGATAGAAAACTTCACAGATATACGCATATCTACACTGATATACGCAAGTTTACGCAGGTCTAAGCAGATATACGCAGATCTACGCATATAACCGCGGGTATACGCAGGACATACGCAGATATACGCTGGTCTATGTAGATATACGCAGATGTACGCAGATATACGCCAAACAGATACACGCAGATCTACGCAAATCAACGCAGACATACGCAGATATACGCAGGTCGACGCAGATGTAGGCAGATTACTGCCAGGCTACGCAGTAATACGCAAATCTACGCAGATGTACGCAGATATACGCCAATTAACGCATACGCAGATCTAGGCAAATATTCGCAAATCTACGTAAATATACGCAGCTATACGCAGTCTAGCTAGTCTATATGCAGGTATACGCAGGATAGCAGATAAGCGGTTTGACACGCAGATATACGCAGATCTGTGCACATATACGCAGATATACTAGAAAACTATCATGCATGTTGCATGTTATATGTTGCATGTTGCATGATAGAAAACTATAATGATGGAAAACTATCATGATATAAAACTATCATGATAGAAAACTATCATGATAGAACACTATCGTGATAGAAAGCTTCGCAGATATACGCAGATCTACGCTGCTATACGAAGGTATACGCAGGTCTACGCAGATAAACGCAGATTTACGCAGATCTACGCAGATCTACGCAGATGTACGCAGATATACGCCAAATTACGCAAATATGCGCAGATCTACGCAAATATACTTAGATCTGCGTAGATATACGCAGGTCTACAAGGGTTTACGCAGGTATACGCAGGCTAACGCATATTTATACAAAGTTCTACGTAGATAAGCGGTTGGATACGCAGATATATGCAGATAGAAAACTATCATGATAGAAAACTCTCATGATAGAAAACTATCATGATAGAAAACTATCATGATAGAAAACTATCGTGATAGAAAACTATCATGATAGAAAACTATCGTGATAGAAAACTATCATGATATAAAACTGTCGTGGTAGAAAACTATCATGATAGAAAACTATCGTGATAGAAAACTATCGTGATAGAAAACTATCATGATAGAAAACTATCATGATAGAAAACTATCATGATAGAAAACTATCATGATAAAAAACTATCGTGATAGAAAACTATCATGATAGAAAACTATCATGATAGAAAACTATCATGATAGAAAACTATCATGATAGAAAACTATCATGATAGAAAACTATCATGATAGAAAACTATCATGATAGAAAACTATCATTATAGAAAACTATCGTGATAGAAAACTATCGTGATAGAAAACTATCATGATAGAAAACTATCGTGATAGAAAACTATCATGATAGAAAACTATCATGATAGAAAACTATCATGATAGAAAACTATCGTGATAGAAAACTATCATGATAGAAAACTATCATGATAGAAAACTATCATGATAGAAAACTATCATGATAGAAAATCATCGTGATAGAAAACTTACATGATAGAAAACTATCGTGATAGAAAACTATCATGATAGAAAACTATCATGATAGAAAACTATCATGATAGAAAACTATCATGATAGAAAACTATCGCGATAGAAAACTATCATGATAAAAAACTATCATGATAGAAAACTATCATGATAGAAAACTATCATGATAGAAAACTATCAGAATAGAAAACTATCATGATAGAAAACTATCATGATAGAAAACTATCATGATAGAAAACTATCATGATAGAAAACTATCATGATAGAAAACTATCATGATAGAAAACTATCGCGATAGAAAACTATCATGATAGAAAATTATCGCGATAGAAAACTATCATGATAGAAAACTATCATGATAGAAAACTATCATGATAGAAAACTATCGTGATAGAAAACTATCATGATAGAAAGCTTCACAGATATACGCATATCTACGCTGATATACGCAAGTTTACGCAGGTCTAAGCAGATATACGCAGATCTACGCATATAACCGCGGGTATACGCAGGACATACGCAGATATACGCTGGTCTATGTAGATATACGCAGATGTACGCAGACATACGCAAAACAGATACACGCAGATCTACGCAAATCAACGCAGACATACGGCGATATACGCAGGTCGACGCAGATGTACGCAGAGCTTCGATGATGTACGCAGATTACTGCCAGGCTACGCAGTAATACGCAGATCTACGCAGATGTACGCAGATATACGCCAATTAACGCATACGCAGATCTACGTAAATATACGCAGCTATACGCAGTCTAGCTAGTCTATACGCAGGTATACGCAGGTCTACGCAGATAAACGCAGATTTACGCAGATCTACGCAGATCTACGCAGATGTACGCAGATATACGCCAAATTACGCAAATATGCGCAGATCTACGCAAATATACTTAGATCTGCGTAGATATACGCAGGTCTACGTGGGCTTACGCAGGTATACGCAGGCTTACGCATATTTATACAAAGTAGTACGTAGATAAGCGGTTGGATACGCAGATATATGCAGATAGAAAACTATCATGATAGAAAACTCTCATGATAGAAAACTGATAGAAAACTATCCTGATAGAAAACTATCATGATAGAAAACTATCATGATAGAAAACTATCGCGATAGAAAACTATCATGATAGAAAACTATCATGATAGAAAACTATCATGATAGAAAACTATCGTGATAGAAAACTATCATGATAGAAAACTATCATGATAGAAAACTATCATGATAGAAAACTATCATGATAGAAAACTATCGCGATAGAAAACTATCATGATAGAAAACTATCACGATAGAAAACTATCATGATAGAAAACTATCGTGATAGAAAACTATCATGATAGAAAACTATCATGATAGAAAACTATCGTGATAGAAAACTATCATGATAGAAAACTATCATGATAGAAAACTATCATGATAGAAAACTATCGCGATAGCAAACTATCATGATAGAAAACTATCATGATAGAAAACTATCATGATAGAAAACGATCATGATAGAAAACTATCGCGATAGAAAACTATCATGATAGAAAACTATCGTGATAGAAAACTATCATGATAGAAAACTATCATGATAGAAAACTATCATGATAGAAAACTATCGTGATAGAAAACTATCATGATAGAAAACTATCATGATAGAAAACTATCGTGATAGAAAACTTACATGATAGAAAACTATCGTGATAGAAAACTATCATGATAGAAAACTATTCTGATAGAAAACTATCATGATAGAAAACTATCATGATAGAAAACTATTATGATAGAAAACTATCATGATAGAAAACTATCGTAATAGAAAACTATCATGATAGAAAACTATCATGATAGAAAACTATCATGATAGAAAACTATCATGATAGAAAACTATCATGATAGAAAACTATCATGATAGAAAACTATCATGATAGAAAACTATCGCGATAGAAAACTATCATGATAGAAAACTATCATGATAGAAAACTATCATGATAGAAAACTATCATGATAGAAAACTATCGTGATAGAAAACTATCATGATAGAAAACTATCATGATAGAAAACTATCATGATAGAAAACTGTCGTGGTAGAAAACTATCATGATAGAAAACTATCGTGATATAAAACTATCATGATAGAAAACTATCATGATAGAAAACTATTATTATAGAAAACTATCATGATAAAAAACTATCGTGATAGAAAAATATCATGATAGAAAACTATCATGATAGAAAACTATCATGATAGAAAACTATCATGATAGAAAACTATCATGATAGAAAACTATCATGATAGAAAACTATCATGATAGAAAACTATCGTGATAGAAAACTATCATGATAGAAAACTATCCTGATAGAAAACTATCATGATAAAAAACTATCCTGATAGAAAACTATCGTGATAGAAATCTATCATGATAGATAACTATCATAATAGAAAACTCTCATGATAGAAAACTATCATGATAGAAAACTATCGTGATAGAAAATTATCATGATAGAAAACTATCGTGATAGAAAACTATCATGATAGAAAACTATCATGATAGAAAACTATCCTGATAGAAAACTATCATGATAGAAAACTATCATGATAGAAAACTATCATGATAGAAAACTATCGTGATAGAAAACTATCATGATAGAAAACTATCGTGATAGAAAACTATCATGATAGAAAACTATCATGATAGAAAACTATCATGATAGAAACTATCATGATAGAAAACTATCATGATAGAAAACTATCATGATAGAAAACTATCATGATAGAAAACTATCGTGATAGAAAACTATTATGATAGAAAACTATCGTGATAGAAAACTATCATGATAGAAAACTATCTTGATAGAAAACTATCATGATAGAAAACTATCATGATAGAAAACTATCATGATAGAAAACTATCATGATAGAAAACTATCGTGATAGAAAACTTACATGATAGAAAACTATCGTGATAGAAAACTATCATGATAGAAAACTATTCTGATAGAAAACTATCATGATAGAAAACTATCATGATAGAAAACTATTATGATAGAAAACTATCATGATAGAAAACTATCGTAATAGAAAACTATCATGATAGAAAACTATCATGATAGAAAACTATCATGATAGAAAACTATCATGATAGAAAACTATCATGATAGAAAACTATCATGATAGAAAACTATCATGATAGAAAACTATCGCGATAGAAAACTATCATGATAGAAAACTATCATGATAGAAAACTATCATGATAGAAAACTATCATGATAGAAAACTATCGTGATAGAAAACTATCATGATAGAAAACTATCATGATAGAAAACTATCATGATAGAAAACTGTCGTGGTAGAAAACTATCATGATAGAAAACTATCGTGATAGAAAACTATCATGATAGAAAACTATCATGATAGAAAACTATCATTATAGAAAACTATCATGATAAAAAACTATCGTGATAGAAAAATATCATGATAGAAAACTATCATGATAGAAAACTATCATGATAGAAAACTATCATGATAGAAAACTATCATGATAGAAAACTATCATGATAGAAAACTATCATGATAGAAAACTATCGTGATAGAAAACTATCATGATAGAAAACTATCCTGATAGAAAACTATCATGATAGAAAACTATCCTGATAGAAAACTATCGTGATAGAAAACTATCATGATAGAAAACTATCATAATAGAAAACTCTCATGATAGAAAACTATCATGATAGAAAACTATCGTGATAGAAAATTATCATGATAGAAAACTATCGTGATAGAAAACTATCATGATAGAAAACTATCATGATAGAAAACTATCATGATAGAAAACTATCATGATAGAAAACTATCATGATAGAAAACTATCATGATAGAAAACTATCGTGATAGAAAACTATCATGATAGAAAACTATCGTGATAGAAAACTATCATGATAGAAAACTATCATGATAGAAAACTATCATGATAGAAACTATCATGATAGAAAACTATCATGATAGAAAACTATCATGATAGAAAACTATCATGATAGAAAACTATCGTGATAGAAAACTATCATGATAGAAAACTATCGTGATAGAAAACTATCATGATAGAAAACTATCTTGATAGAAAACTATCATGATAGAAAACTATCATGATAGAAAACTATCATGATAGAAAACTATCATGATAGAAAACTATCGTGATAGAAAACTTACATGATAGAAAACTATCGTGATAGAAAACTATCATGATAGTAAACTATCATGACAGAAAACTATCATGATAGAAAACTATCATGATAGAAAACTATCGCGATAGAAAACTATCATGATAGAAAACTATCATGATAGAAAACTATCATGATAGAAAACTATCGTGATAGAAAACTATCATGATAGAAAACTATCATGATAGAAAACTATCGTGATAGAAAACTTACATGATAGAAAACTATCGTGATAGAAAACTATCATGATAGAAAACTATCATGATAGAAAACCTTCATGATAGAAAACTATCATGATAGAAAACTATCATGATAGAAAACTATCGCGATAGAAAACTATCATGATAGAAAACTATCATGATAGAAAACTATCATGATAGAAAACTATCGCGATAGAAAACTATCATGACAGATAACTATCATGATAGAAAACTATCATGATAGAAAACTATCAGGATAGAAAACTATCATGATAGAAAACTATCATGATAGAAAACTGTCATGATAGAAAACTATCATGATAGAAAACTATCATGATAGAAAACTATCTTGATAGAAAATTATCGCGATAGAAAACTATCATGATAGAAAACTATCATGATAGAAAACTATCATGATAGAAAACTATTGTGATAGAAAACTATCATGATAGAAAGCTTCACAGATCTACGCAGATGTACGCAGATATACGCCAATTAACGCATACGCAGATCTACGTAAATATATGCAGCTATACGCAGTCTAGCTAGTCTATACGCAGGTATACGCAGGTCTACGCAGATAAACGCAGATTTACGCAGATCTACGCAGATCTACGCAGATCTACGCAGATGTACGCAGATATACGCCAAATTACGCAAATATGCACAGATCTACGCAAATATACTTAGATCTGCGTAGATATACGCAGGTCTACATGGGTTTACGCAGGTATACGCAGGCTTACGCATATTTATACAAAGTAGTACGTAGATAAGCGGTTGGATACGCAGATATATGCAGATGGAAAACTATCATGATAGAAAACTCTCATGATAGAAAACTGATAGAAAACTATCCTGATAGAAAACTATCATGATAGAAAACTATCATGATAGAAAACTATCGCGATAGAAAACTATCATGATAGAAAACTATCATGACAGAAAACTATCATGATAGAAAACTATCGTGATAGAAAACTATCATGATAGAAAACTATCATGATAGAAAACTATCATGATAGAAAACTATCGCGATAGAAAACTATCATGATAGAAAACTATCATGACAGAAAACTATCATGATAGAAAACTATCGTGATAGAAAACTATCATGATAGAAAACTATCATGATAGAAAACTATCATGATAGAAAACTGTCGTGGTAGAAAACTATCATGATAGAAAACTATCGTGATATAAAACTATCATGATAGAAAACTATCATGATAGAAAACTATTATTATAGAAAACTATCATGATAAAAAACTATCGTGATAGAAAAATATCATGATAGAAAACTATCATGATAGAAAACTATCATGATAGAAAACTATCATGATAGAAAACTATCATGATAGAAAACTATCATGATAGAAAACTATCATGATAGAAAACTATCGTGATAGAAAACTATCATGATAGAAAACTATCCTGATAGAAAACTATCATGATAAAAAACTATCCTGATAGAAAACTATCGTGATAGAAATCTATCATGATAGATAACTATCATAATAGAAAACTCTCATGATAGAAAACTATCATGATAGAAAACTATCGTGATAGAAAATTATCATGATAGAAAACTATCGTGATAGAAAACTATCATGATAGAAAACTATCATGATAGAAAACTATCCTGATAGAAAACTATCATGATAGAAAACTATCATGATAGAAAACTATCATGATAGAAAACTATCGTGATAGAAAACTATCATGATAGAAAACTATCGTGATAGAAAACTATCATGATAGAAAACTATCATGATAGAAAACTATCATGATAGAAACTATCATGATAGAAAACTATCATGATAGAAAACTATCATGATAGAAAACTATCATGATAGAAAACTATCGTGATAGAAAACTATTATGATAGAAAACTATCGTGATAGAAAACTATCATGATAGAAAACTATCTTGATAGAAAACTATCATGATAGAAAACTATCATGATAGAAAACTATCATGATAGAAAACTATCATGATAGAAAACTATCATGATAGAAAACTATCGTGATAGAAAACTTACATGATAGAAAACTATCGTGATAGAAAACTATCATGATAGAAAACTATTCTGATAGAAAACTATCATGATAGAAAACTATCATGATAGAAAACTATTATGATAGAAAACTATCATGATAGAAAACTATCGTAATAGAAAACTATCATGATAGAAAACTATCATGATAGAAAACTATCATGATAGAAAACTATCATGATAGAAAACTATCATGATAGAAAACTATCATGATAGAAAACTATCATGATAGAAAACTATCGCGATAGAAAACTATCATGATAGAAAACTATCATGATAGAAAACTATCATGATAGAAAACTATCATGATAGAAAACTATCGTGATAGAAAACTATCATGATAGAAAACTATCATGATAGAAAACTATCATGATAGAAAACTGTCGTGGTAGAAAACTATCATGATAGAAAACTATCGTGATAGAAAACTATCATGATAGAAAACTATCATGATAGAAAACTATCATTATAGAAAACTATCATGATAAAAAACTATCGTGATAGAAAAATATCATGATAGAAAACTATCATGATAGAAAACTATCATGATAGAAAACTATCATGATAGAAAACTATCATGATAGAAAACTATCATGATAGAAAACTATCATGATAGAAAACTATCGTGATAGAAAACTATCATGATAGAAAACTATCCTGATAGAAAACTATCATGATAGAAAACTATCCTGATAGAAAACTATCGTGATAGAAAACTATCATGATAGAAAACTATCATAATAGAAAACTCTCATGATAGAAAACTATCATGATAGAAAACTATCGTGATAGAAAATTATCATGATAGAAAACTATCGTGATAGAAAACTATCATGATAGAAAACTATCATGATAGAAAACTATCATGATAGAAAACTATCATGATAGAAAACTATCATGATAGAAAACTATCATGATAGAAAACTATCGTGATAGAAAACTATCATGATAGAAAACTATCGTGATAGAAAACTATCATGATAGAAAACTATCATGATAGAAAACTATCATGATAGAAACTATCATGATAGAAAACTATCATGATAGAAAACTATCATGATAGAAAACTATCATGATAGAAAACTATCGTGATAGAAAACTATCATGATAGAAAACTATCGTGATAGAAAACTATCATGATAGAAAACTATCTTGATAGAAAACTATCATGATAGAAAACTATCATGATAGAAAACTATCATGATAGAAAACTATCATGATAGAAAACTATCGTGATAGAAAACTTACATGATAGAAAACTATCGTGATAGAAAACTATCATGATAGTAAACTATCATGACAGAAAACTATCATGATAGAAAACTATCATGATAGAAAACTATCGCGATAGAAAACTATCATGATAGAAAACTATCATGATAGAAAACTATCATGATAGAAAACTATCGTGATAGAAAACTATCATGATAGAAAACTATCATGATAGAAAACTATCGTGATAGAAAACTTACATGATAGAAAACTATCGTGATAGAAAACTATCATGATAGAAAACTATCATGATAGAAAACCTTCATGATAGAAAACTATCATGATAGAAAACTATCATGATAGAAAACTATCGCGATAGAAAACTATCATGATAGAAAACTATCATGATAGAAAACTATCATGATAGAAAACTATCGCGATAGAAAACTATCATGACAGATAACTATCATGATAGAAAACTATCATGATAGAAAACTATCAGGATAGAAAACTATCATGATAGAAAACTATCATGATAGAAAACTGTCATGATAGAAAACTATCATGATAGAAAACTATCATGATAGAAAACTATCTTGATAGAAAATTATCGCGATAGAAAACTATCATGATAGAAAACTATCATGATAGAAAACTATCATGATAGAAAACTATTGTGATAGAAAACTATCATGATAGAAAGCTTCACAGATCTACGCAGATGTACGCAGATATACGCCAATTAACGGATACGCAGATCTACGTAAATATATGCAGCTATACGCAGTCTAGCTAGTCTATACGCAGGTATACGCAGGTCTACGCAGATAAACGCAGATTTACGCAGATCTACGCAGATCTACGCAGATCTACGCAGATGTACGCAGATATACGCCAAATTACGCAAATATGCACAGATCTACGCAAATATACTTAGATCTGCGTAGATATACGCAGGTCTACATGGGTTTACGCAGGTATACGCAGGCTTACGCATATTTATACAAAGTAGTACGTAGATAAGCGGTTGGATACGCAGATATATGCAGATGGAAAACTATCATGATAGAAAACTCTCATGATAGAAAACTGATAGAAAACTATCCTGATAGAAAACTATCATGATAGAAAACTATCATGATAGAAAACTATCGCGATAGAAAACTATCATGATAGAAAACTATCATGACAGAAAACTATCATGATAGAAAACTATCGTGATAGAAAACTATCATGATAGAAAACTATCATGATAGAAAACTATCATGATAGAAAACTATCGCGATAGAAAACTATCATGATAGAAAACTATCATGATAGAAAACTATCATGATAGAAAACTATCTGATAGAAAACTATCATGATAGAAAACTATCATGATAAAAAACTATCGTGATAGAAAACTATCATGATAGAAAACTATCATGATAGAAAACTATCATGATAGAAAACTATCGCAATAGCAAACTATCATGACAGAAAACTATCATGATAGAAAACTATCATGATAGAAAACTATCATGATAGAAAACTATCGCGATAGAAAACTATCATGATAGAAAACTATCGTGATAGAAAACTATCATGATAGAAAACTATCATGATAGAAAACTATCATGATAGAAAACTATCGTGATAGAAAACTATCATGATAGAAAACTATCATGATAGAAAACTATCGTGATAGAAAACTTACATGATAGAAAACTATCGTGATAGAAAACTATCATGATAGAAAACTATCATGATAGAAAACTATCATGATAGAAAACTATCATGATAGAAAACTATCATGATAGAAAACTATTATGATAGAAAACTATCATGATAGAAAACTATCGTGATAGAAAACTATCATGATAGAAAACTATCATGATAGAAAACTATCATGATAGAAAACTATCATGATAGAAAACTATCATGATAGAAAACTATCATGATAGAAAACTATCGCGATAGAACACTATCATGATAGAAAACTATAATGATAGAAAACTATCATGATAGAAAACTATCGGGATAGAAAACTATCATGATAGAAAACTATCATGATAGAAAACTATCATGATAGAAAACTATCATGATAGAAAACTATCGTGATAGAAAACTATCATGATAGAAAACTATCGTGATAGAAAACTATCATGATAGAAAACTATCATGATAGAAAACTATCATGATAGAAAACTATCGTGATAGAAAACTATCATGATAGAAAACTATCATGATAGAAAACGATCATGATAGAAAACTATCGCGATAGAAAACTATCATGATAGAAAACTATCGTGATAGAAAACTATCATGATAGAAAACTATCGTGATAGAAATCTATCATGATAGAAAACCATCGTGATAGAAAACTATCATGATAGAAAACTATCATGATAGAAAACTATCATGATAGAAAACTATCATGATAGAAAACTATCATGATAGAAAACTATCAGGATAGAAAACTATCATGATAGAAAACTATCATGATAGAAAACTGTCATGATAGAAAACTATCATGATAGAAAACTATCATGATAGAAAACTATCATGATAGAAAACTATCGCGATAGAAAACTATCATGATAGAAAAATATCATGATAGAAAACTATCATGATAGAAAACTATCGTGATAGAAAACTATCATGATAGAAAGCTTCACAGATATACGCATATCTACGCTGATATACGCAAGTTTACGCAGGTCTAAGCAGATATACGCAGATCTACGCATATAACCGCGGGTATACTCAGGACATACGCAGATATACGCTGGTCTATGTAGATATACGCAGATGTACGCAGACATACGCAAAACAAATACACGCAGATCTACGCAAATCAACGCAGACATACGCAGATATACGCAGGTCGACGCAGATGTACGCAGAGCTTCGATGATATACGCAGATTACTGCCAGGCTACGCAGTATACGCAGATCTACGCAGATGTACGCAGATATACGCCAATTAACGCATACGCAGATCTACGTAAATATACGCAGCTATACGCAGTCTAGCTAGTCTATACGCAGGTATACGCAGGTCTACGCAGATAAACGCAGATTTACGCAGATCTACGCAGATCAACGCAGATCTACGCAGATCTACGCAGATGTACGCAGATATACGCCAAATTACGCAAATATGCGCAGATCTACGCAAATATACTTAGATCTGCGTAGATATACGCAGGTCTACGTGGGTTTACGCAGGTATACGCAGGCTTACGCATATTTATACAAAGTAGTACGTAGATAAGCGGTTGGATACGCAGATATATGCAGATAGAAAACTATCATGATAGAAAACTCTCATGATAGAAAACTGATAGAAAACTATCCTGATAGAAAACTATCATGATAGAAAACTATCATGATAGAAAACTATCGCGATAGAAAACTATCATGATAGAAAACTATCATGATAGAAAACTATCATGATAGAAAACTATCGTGATAGAATACTATCATGATAGAAAACTATCATGAAAGAAAACTATCATGATAGAAAACTATCGCGATAGAAAACTATCATGATAGAAAATTATCATGATAGAAAACTATCGTGATAGAAAACTATCATGATAGAAAACTATCATAATAGAAAACTATCGTGATAGAAAACTATCATGAAAGAAAACTATCATGATAGAAAACTATCATGATAGAAAACTATCGCGATAGCAAACTATCATGATAGAAAACTATCATGATAGAAAACTATCATGATAGAAAACGATCATGATAGAAAACTATCGCGATAGAAAACTATCATGATAGAAAACTATCGTGATAGAATACTATCATGATAGAAAACTATCATGATAGAAAACTATCATGATAGAAAACTATCGTGATAGAAAACTAACATGATAGAAAACTATCATGATAGAAAACTATCGTGATAGAAAACTTACATGATAGAAAACTATCGTGATAGAAAACTATCATGATAGAAAACTATCATGATAGAAAACTATCATGATAGAAAACTATCATGATAGAAAACTATTATGATAGAAAACTATCATGATAGAAAACTATCGTGATAGAAAACTATCATGATAGAAAACTATCATGATAGAAAACTTTCATGATAGAAAACTATCATGATAGAAAACTATCATGATAGAAAACTATCATGATAGAAAACTATCGCGATAGAAAACTATCATGATAGAAAACTATCATGATAGAAAACTATCATGATAGAAAACTATCGTGATAGAAAACTATCATGATAGAAAACTATCATGATAGAAAACTATCATGATAGAAAACTATCGTGATAGAAAACTATCATGATAGAAAACTATCATGATAGAAAACTATCATGATAGAAAACTATCGCGATAGAAAACTATCATGATAGAAAACTATCATGATAGAAAACTATCATGATAGAAAACTATCGTGATAGAAAACTATCATGATAGAAAACTATTATGATAGAAAACTATCGTGATAGAAAACTTACATGATTGAAAACTATCGTGAAAGAAAACTATCATGATAGAAAACTATCGTGATAGAAAACTATCATGATAGAAAACTATCGTGATAGAAAACTATCATGATAGAAAACTATCATGATAGAAAACTATCATGATAGAAAACTATCATGATAGAAAACTATCGTGATAGAAAACTATCATGATAGAAAACTATCATGATAGAAAACTATCATGATAGAAAACAATCATGATAGAAAACTATCGTGATAGAAAACTATCATGATAGAAAACTATCGTGATAGAAAGCGTCACAGATATACGCATATCTACGCTGATATACGCAAGTATACGCAGGTCTAAGCAGATATACGCAGATCTACGCATATAACCGCGGGTATACGCAGGACATACGCAGATATACGCTGGTCTATGTAGATATACGCAGCTGTACGCAGATATACGCCAAACAGATACACGCAGATCTACGCAAATCAACGCAGACATACGCAGATATACGCAGGTCGACGCAGATGTACGCAGAGCTTCGATGATGTACGCAGATTACTGCCAGGCTACGCAGTAATACGCAGATCTACGCAGATGTACTCAGATATACTCCAATTAACGCATACGCAGATCTAGGCAAATATTCGCAAATCTACGTAAATATACGCAGCTATACGCAGTCTAGCTAGTCTATATGCAGGTATACGCAGGATAGCAGATAAGCGGTTGGACACGCAGATATACGCAGATCTGTGCACATATACGCAGATATACTAGAAAACTATCATGCATGTTGCATGTTATATGTTGCATGTTGCATGATAGAAAACTATAATGATGGAAAACTATCATGATATAAAACTATCATGATAGAAAACTATCATGATAGAAAACTATCGTGATAGAAAGCTTCGCAGATATACGCAGATCTACGCTGCTATACGAAGGTATACGCAGGTCTACGCAGATAAACGCAGATTTACGCAGATCTATGCAGATCTACGCAGATCTACGCAGATGTACGCAGATATACGCCAAATTACGCAAATATGCGCAGATCTACGCAAATATACTTAGATCTGCGTAGATATACGCAGGTCTACGTGGGTTTACGCAGGTATACGCAGGCTAACGCATATTTATACAAAGTTCTACGTAGATAAGCGGTTGGATACGCAGATATATGCAGATAGAAAACTATCATGATAGAAAACTCTCATGATAGAAAACTGATAGAAAACTATCATGATAGAAAACTATCATGATAGAAAACTATCGTGATAGAAAACTATCATGATAGAAAACTATCGTGATAGAAAACTATCATGATATAAAACTATCATGATAGAAAACTATCATGATAGAAAACTATCATGATAGAAAACTATCATGATAGAAAACTGTCGTGGTAGAAAACTATCATGATAGAAAACTATCGTGATAGAAAACTATCATGATAGAAATTTATCATGATAGAAAACTATCATGATAGAAAACTATCATGATAGAAAACTATCATGATAAAAAACTATCGTGATAGAAAACTATCATGATAGAAAACTATCATGATAGAAAACTATCATGATAGAAAACTATCATGATAGAAAACTATCATGATAGAAAACTATCATGATAGAAAACTATCATTATAGAAAACTATCGTGATAGAAAACTATCGTGATAGAAAACTATCATGGTAGAAAACTATCGTGATAGAAAACTATCATGATAGAAAACTATCCTGATAGAAAACTATCGTGATAGAAAACTATCATGATAGAAAACTATCATGATAGAAAACTCTCATGATAGAAAACTATCATGATAGAAAACTATCGTGATAGAAAATTATCATGATAGAAAACTATCGTGATAGAAAACTATCACGATAGAAAACTATCATGATAGAAAACTATCATGATAGAAAACTATCACGATAGAAAGCTATCATGATAGAAAACTATCATGATAGAAAACTATCGTGATAGAAAACTATCGTGATAGAAAACTATCATGATAGAAAACTATCGTGATAGAAAACTATCATGATAGAAAACTATCGTGATAGAAAACTATCATGATAGAAAACTATCATGATAGAAAACTATCATGATAGAAAACTATCATGATAGAAAACTATCGTGATAGAAAACTATCATGATAGAAAACTATCATGATAGAAAACTCTCATGATAGAAAACGATCATGATAGAAAACTCTCATGATAGAAAACTATCATGATAGAAAACTATCGTGATAGAAAACTATCATGATAGA
Organism: Dasysyrphus tricinctus; assembly: GCA_963921185.1. Lineage (NCBI taxonomy): Eukaryota > Metazoa > Arthropoda > Insecta > Diptera > Syrphidae > Dasysyrphus > Dasysyrphus tricinctus. The sequence goes on along the minus strand of OY992531.1, from coordinate 40,935,475 downwards.
AAACTATCGTGATAGAAAACTATCATGATAGAAAACTATCATGATAGAAAACAATCATGATAGAAAACTATCATGATTGAAAACTATCGTGATAGAAAACTTACATGATAGAAAACTATCGTGATAGAAAACTATCATGATAGAAAACTATCATGACAGAAAACTGTCATGATAGAAAACTATCATGATAGAAAACTATCATGATAGAAAATTATCGCGGTAGAAAACTATCATGATAGAAAACTATCGTGATAGAAAACTATCATGATAGAAAACTATCATGATAGAAAACTATCGTGATAGAAAACTATCATGATAGAAAACTATCATGATAGAAAACTATCATGATAGAAAACTATCATGATAGAAAATCATCGTGATAGAAAACTTACATGATAGAAAACTATCGTGATAGAAAACTTTCATGATAGAAAACTATCATAATAGAAAACTATCATGATAGAAAACTATCATGATAGAAAACTATCGCGATAGAAAACTATCATGATTGAAAACTATCATGATAGAAAACTATCATGATAGAAAACTATCATGATAGAAAACTATCATGATAGAAAACTATCATGATAGAAAACTATCATGATAGAAAACTATCTTGATAGAAAACTATCGCGATAGAAAACTATCATGATAGAAAACTATCATGATAGAAAACTATCATGATAGAAAACTATCATGATAGAAAACTATCGTGATAGAAAACTATCATGATAGAAAACTATCATGATAGAAAACTATCGTGATAGAAAGCTTCACAGATATACGCATATCTACGCTGATATACGCAAGTTTACGCAGGTCTAAGCAGATATACGCAGATCTACGCATATAACCGCGGGTATACGCAGGACATACGCTATACGCTGGTCTATGTAGATATACGCAGATGTACGCAGATATACGCCAAACAGATACACGCAGATCTACGCAAATCAACGCAGACATACGCAGGTCGACGCAGATGTACGCAGAGCTTCGATGATGTACGCAGATTACTGCCAGGCTACGCAGTAATACGCAGATCTACGCAGATGTACGCAGATATACGCCAACTAACGCATACGCAGATCTAGGCAAATATTCGCAAATCTACGTAAATATACGCAGCTATACGCAGTCTAGCTAGTCTATATGCAGGTATACGCAGGATAGCAGATAAGCGGTTGGACACGCAGATATACGCAGATCTGTGCACATATACGCAGATATACTAGAAAACTATCATGCATGTTGCATGTTATATGTTGCATGTTGCATGATAGAAAACTATAATGATGGAAAACTATCATGATATAAAACTATCATGATAGAAAACTATCATGATAGAACACTATCCCCAACTAACAATTTAACTTGTATTAGGTCCGATTTTTAAAATCTGATAAGCTATAGCTCACATAGAACTAATACTAGCAGAAAATACCCGGCGCTGCCGGGTCCCTGTGAAACAAATTTCCTCCGCACAAAAAGTCCTATGTAATGACAACTTAAACATCCTACAAAACTTTTTTTATTTCGTTAAAAAAAAATTTCTTTTTTTCCTTTGAGTATTTGTTTTTGTATTAATTTAATATTATATTTTATTATATAAAAATGAAATGAAAATTTGTGTGTCCGGGCATCAAATCTAAACCACAGCACAGAATAACTTAAATTATTCTTTATTCACCGAGCTGGCTTAAAAAAAAAGTGGTAATAATTGCAGTTGCATGTAAAAATATTTCATAATAGAAATCATAATCTATACTAATATATAAAGTAAGACTTTTGTTTGTTTGTCGGTTGTGTGTATATGACCGATAAACTCATAAACAAACAAAAGTCTTACAAAATAAATTAGTACAAATTAAAGCCCTATGCACTGATTGTGCAATAGGCTGTTTAAAAAAAAAAAAAAAATAATTATTAGTATAAGAAAACATAATTTAAAATTTGAACTTACCTGAAAAATGTATTTTGTTTATTTAAAATGACAGCCGACTGAAAACTATTTGAAATTTATATTTATTTTGTTTCTATTTATCATTTCGTTTCATTTCATTTCCTCTTCATTCTTCTATTATTATTATAAGGCTCAGCTCATACTTAAGCTGTTGGACCAAGACACTGTTTACACGTAAATTCTTCAACACAATTTTCTGTGCAAAACAAATTTTTAACATCGATATTCAAAAAAGGCATGGATTTCAGTTTCCAATTTCAAAAATTTTGAAATATTGATGTCTGTAAAGGGTGTTCAAAAAAGGAATGGATTTCACTGTATGCACATTGCATAATACTAACTTATGTTCGTAATCTTAATAGCTACTCAAAAAAGTCATGGATTTTTGTTAACACATTGAGTACGATTTTCTGTGCATCAAATGCTCAAAAAGGCAGCGTTTACACATGCATGTTTCTGGCATACAAATTTCGCATAATGAATATTAGGTTCGCTCTTTTGGAAATCTATATGAAGTTCTATGAAAAAAAAAACGCCATTGGGCTTTGGAAAATGGCTGGAACATTTTGTTTTCTGTTTTGGTTCAACAAATTTGAGGGGCTGATTACACGACTCATTTTTTCGGTCGTGTTGTGCTTCGTGTTTTTAGGGCCATGTTAAGGACTATTCACATGAGAGCGACCAACGAATAAACAATAAAAACTGATTTTACGCACATTACAGACATTATTGCTTATGATTTTTGAAGGAAATGATAGTTTATGAAGAATTTCAGAAGCATACATTTGCTTTTTGGTGTCTTAAATTTCAAAAATTTAAGAAAATAAATCATTCGTCGCGAATTAAATCTTTATATATCCAAACATATAAACGGTCCTTTATTATAGCCATCATTGAAAAGCATCATTGGAAATGTTTGAATGGTTTTTTTAGTATGTTTCCTTTTGGCTAGAAACGCAAATGATGTATCAATCGATCGGAAATCAATTGAAGAATTTTTGTTTTTTGACAAAAAAAAGTTCGAAAAAGCAATTACTTTTTTCCATTTTACGGATTTCCGTCATTGGAATAGAAAAATAAAATCGTTCGCAAGAACTTGCGTGTGAACAGTGTAATCAATATTTCGTATGGAAAAGAATCTGATGAAAGCCATATTGTAAGGCATCTATTTCATGTACGTATAAAATAAAGTTTTGGTGCTTTTTATGAGCGAATATGAATGAATTTTTCGAACATCGATATTACGAAATTTTGATGCACAGAAATTCGCTGTAACTTGCATGTGTGAACAGTATTTTTAAAACATGATTTGCACATATTAACATCAAACAAAATTTACGGAAGCAATTTTGCAGGGCATTTTATGTGTAAAGTGCATATTATGTAAACGTTGTCTTTTTTAGTATTGATTTTTGCACAAATGAGCATTCAACAAAATTACGCTAGCAATATTGCAGGCTATTTCATGCACAGAAAGTCGTATTCAATGTTTCAATAGATATCCATGACTTTTTGAGTATCGAAATTGCGAATGTTGTATGCACAGAAAATCGTGTGAAATGTGTTAACTGAAATCCGTGCCTTTTTTTAATATTCATCATGAAAAATGTTCATGCACAGAAAATTGCAGAAACTTGCATGTGTCAACGGCATCTTCCTGAGCATTGATGATTTAAATACATAAACATCGATGTTAAAACATGATTTTTGCACCAAAAAAAGATCAAACATACTTGACGAAAGTAATTTTGTAAGGCATTACAATACATATCGAAACCTTTCCGTAAGAATGGACATTTCTAAAATTGTTCAGAAAACGAAAAAAACGAAGAAAGTTCTAGTTGAATCATAGTGTACTAAGAGAAAATTTTGGTTAAACTAATTGACATTATTTTCAAACATCAAAATTTTCATGCACATATGTACATACATACATGAGTTGTAAACTTAAATCCATGAATCAATATTGCAAAGTCTGTTGGCAAAGAAAATCGTTCGCAAGAACTTGCGTGACGTTTCTTTTCATTATCTCAGTTGAACTATTGACATTTTTGGGGACGAAATTCCAAAGCCCAATGGCGTTTTTTTTTCATAGAACTTCATATAGATTTCCAAAAGAGCGAACCTAATATTCATTATGCGAAATTTGTATGCCAGAAACATGCATGTGTAAACGCTGCCTTTTTGAGCATTTGATGCACAGAAAATCGTACTCAATGTGTTAACAAAAATCCATGACTTTTTTGAGTAGCTATTAAGATTACGAACATAAGTTAGTATTATGCAATGTGCATACAGTGAAATCCATTCCTTTTTTGAACACCCTTTACAGACATCAATATTTCAAAATTTTTGAAATTGGAAACTGAAATCCATGCCTTTTTTGAATATCGATGTTAAAAATTTGTTTTGCACAGAAAATTGTGTTGAAGAATTTACGTGTAAACAGTGTCTTGGTCCAACAGCTTAAGTATGAGCTGAGCCTTATAATAATAATAGAAGAATGAAGAGGAAATGAAATGAAACGAAATGATAAATAGAAACAAAATAAATATAAATTTCAAATAGTTTTCAGTCGGCTGTCATTTTAAATAAACAAAATACATTTTTCAGGTAAGTTCAAATTTTAAATTATGTTTTCTTATACTAATAATTATTTGTTTTTTTTTTTAAACAGCCTATTGCACAATCAGTGCATAGGGCTTTAATTTGTACTAATTTATTTTGTAAGACTTTTGTTTGTTTATGAGTTTATCGGTCATATACACACAACCGACAAACAAACAAAAGTCTTACTTTATATATTAGTATAGATAAGGCTTTCTTATACAATTCAACCATTTTCCAATATTAATTTTTTTTATAGCCTGTTTAATGCCTTTTAAAATGATATTAGCAAGTTATACATAAGGCTTGTATACTTAAGTATAAAAGCCTTGTTTAAGGCCTGTCCAAGTTGTTTTACTGAAAGTAAACAAAATAAATTCGTATACGGCTTTCTTAAATAAGCTTGCTACACAGCACACAGCAGCAAGATTTGATATTTCTCTGGAGTTGAAAATATTCTGCAGCGGGTGTAACAAATATTCTAAAGCGTTCGTCATTAAATTGAAAAGATTAAAAACAAATATTTTATTAAAAAACCTAATTCGTCAAAAAATAGTGAATAATTAATAAGAAGTTATCAAAACAACAATGAACTTCGATTTCAAGTGTCCAAAGTCGATTAACACTATGAAGCGCGCGCTCGCCGATGTGTTCCTCGATTGATGTGTTTCTTGATAGAATTTGTGTTTTTTTTTTTTTCTTAACTTTAATGAATGCATACATAGCTATTTTTTGTTTATTTTTGCAACTTTTCTCGTAAATATATTTGTTTTTAATCTTACAAAACAATGTGAAAAAATAAATGCACTTTTGAATGTTTGATATGAATTTGAATGCGCATAAGTGTGTTTGCTTTTTGCCTCAAATCTACTGACAAATGGCACACACAATCCCACATAAAAAAATTTAATTTTAACAAATTCCATCGAACCAAAAATCGTTCTGAAATGATTTTAAGTGATTCGGCATTAAATCATTTAAAAATAAAATAAAAATTTTAAAGCAAACTTATTGAAATTATTGCCTTTTTTGGTGAGCTATTTCGTTTGGCTTGTGACAGCTGTGTTGCTGTGTACCTCCTTGAGGAAATGTATAGTTTTTATAAAACGTTTGTGACAAACTTAATAAAATTATTGTCTCATTTCGTGAGCTATTTCGTATGGGTTGTGACGCTGTGCACATCTATGACGAAATATATAGTTTTTATAAAATGTTAGTAGCAAACTTATTGAAATGATTACCGTCTTCAGTAAGCTACCCTACCAGAGGACACAAAACATACACCAACGAGTCGCACGTACTTGCTGTTATAATTAAGTTTTTTCCTTAACGAGAAAATTTATTTTTTAAATTGTGATTTGATAGAAATAGAAGTATAAAGTGTGATCTTTTAAAAATAATTCACTTATTTTACACTCAAATGGTTATGTAGCCTCTCATAATAATAGAGAAATAATTGTTTAAGATTTATACCTGCATATCTAACTATATAAACTCGTATGTTCTTGTATATTTTTTCTTTCAAATTCTTGAAGAATTAATTGATTCACACTTTTTAAACTTAAAAAAAGTAACAAATATCAAGAAAATCGTATCATATCAGTATGATTTTGGCTAGATGACTCATCTACAAATATATACATAGTTGAAGATGTTCTCTGTCATCGTATTATTAGGATTCAAATCTGGAGTGAATTTTTTTAAAATCCAAAACGAGACCTTAACTACCTGTATATTGCTGGTAAGATTGTACAGGCACAAGTTACAACTCATTAGAATTTTAACATGCACCTTCTGAATTACGAATTGGCGTAGTGGGTAGCGTGCTGGATATGTGATTGGAGGGATGCGAGTTCAATCCTCGGAAAAGTAAGTAACATTTTTATAAATTATTAATATTCTTATCGTTTCAGAATATAGGAAAACGTTATCCAAACTCCCGTAAAGAAAATAAACTCACAAAATAAAAATAAAAAAAATTAAATAAAATAATTCCAAGCAAGCAAATTTCTTTTATTACACCTGCATTGAGTGGCTTTTATAAGACCTAAATGTAAAATGTTTGTATGGCCTTTTCAATGCCTTACTATACAAGCCTTATTATAACTTGTTTAGTTGAGCAATATTTTGTCTTTTTAAGACCTTTTTACAATATTGTTGGAAAGCTATTTAATTGCATAGGACTTGTGACGAAAGGTTTTAGGGGAATCAAATAGCTTCTTCAATGTGCGCCAAAATGATTTGCATAAGGCTAATTTAAGTTTCTAGACAAGTCAGAAAATAGCTTGTATTGACACTTAAACAACTTAAATTGTTAGTTGGGTCGTGATAGAAAGCTTCGCAGATATACGCAGATCTACGCTGCTATACGCAGGTATACGCAGATCTACGCTGCTTTACGCAGGTATACGCAGGTCTACGCAGATAAACGCAGATCTACGCAGATGTACGCAGATATACGCCAAATTACGCAAATATGCGCAGATCTACGCAAATATACTTAGATCTGCGTAGATATAAGCAGGTCTACGTGGGTTTACGCAGGTATACGCAGGATTACGCATATTTATACAAAGTTCTACGTAGATAAGCGGTTGAATACGCAGATATATGCAGATAGAAAACTATCATGATAGAAAACTCTCATGATAGAAAACTGATAGAAAACTATTATGATAGAAAACTATCATGATAGAAAACTATCGTGATAGAAAACTATCGTGATAGAAAACTATCGTGATTGAAAACTATCATGATAGAAAACTATCATGATAGAAAACTATCATGATAGAAAACTATCATGAAAGAAAACTATCATGATAGAAAACTATCATGATAGAAAACTGTCGTGATAGAAAACTATCATGATAGAAAACTATCGTGATAGAAAACTATCATGATAGAAAACTATCATGATAAAAACTCTCATGATAGAAAACTATCATGATAGAAAACTATCGTGATAGAAAACTATCATGATAGAAAACTATCATGATAGAAAACTATCATGATAAAAAACTATCGTGAGTTAAAACTATCATGATAGAAAACTGTCATGATAGAAAACTATCATGATAGAAAACTATCATTATAGAAAACTATTGTGATAGAAAACTATCATGATAGAAAACTATCATGATAGAAATCTATCATGATAGAAAACTATCATGATAGAAAACTATCCTGATAGAAAACTATCATGATAGAAAACTATCATGATAGAAAACTATCATGATAGAAAACTATCGTGATAGAAAACTATCATGATAGGAAACTATCGTGATAGAAAACTATCATGAAAGAAAACCATCATGATAGAAAGCTATCATGATAGAATGATAGAAAACTTTCATGATAGAAAACTATCATGAGAGAAAACTATCGTGATATTTTTTTTTTTTTTTTTTTTTTTTTTTTTTTTTATTCATCTTAAAAGTTTGTACAATATTTGTTACCCACGAAGCATAGTGCTTATCTGTGGGTGGTTAAATTTTCTAAAGTAATTTGAATTGATTTGGAAGTTAAATGATATATTTTTTTTTGTTTTTAGTTCAGTAAAATATTAATTTAACAGAAATGGAAGTAAAATATTTAGTACATTTTTTTTTTTTTTAAATTAAGTAAGTATGAAAAACATATAAATAGTATGAGGCAATGTTATTGGTGATTGGAATTTAGTTTAAAAAGAAAAGTTTTATACATTTTTTACGTTTTTTAAAATTTTGAATATTTTTAAGACTAATTGGAAGCTGGTTCATAATTGATGGGATAGTATAGCTCAGTTGTCTTCTGCCATACTTGTTGTATATTTCCGGAGTTTCAAGTAGACCTCGTACTCGTCTTCTAGTGCTGAAGCTATGCGAAATATGTTGCTGGAATCTTGAATCATCATAGTATTCTAGAATTCCTGTCATCTTAAATATATTGTCCACACTCAAAAACTTGAAATAGAGATAGTTTTTATCAATTATTTTGATGATTCTATGCTGAAGATTAATAAGTTTATCTATATGTGTTCTTGATGCATTTCCCCATGCCAGTACTCCATACCTTAATCGTGATTCAACTAGCGAGTAATATACTTGTTTTTGTACATCTTTTGTTGAATATCTTTCAAGGTAAAAAAGGGCAAACATAGCACTTCTCATACTGAGTCGTAGGTTGTTAATATGTTCGCGCCATAGGAAGTTTTCATCTATTGTAACTCCAAGATATTTGATTGATTTCACTAGTTCAATGGCATCACTTTTTTGCGAAGTCGGACATTTTGGGTTTTGGAAGTATATATTTATTTGTTGCTCTTGTTGGTTCGGTGCACGAATATGCATCAGTTTCGTTTTTGTGACATTAATGACCAAACCAGAATCATGACACCATCGAGAAACTTCATCAAACTCCTGTTGCATTATTAAAGTTGCTGCTTTTAGACACTTGTGTCTAACAACAATTGCTATGTCATCTGCGTATGCAAAAACGGTGCTGTTCTCAAAAATTCGAAGAAGTGCGTTCGTAAAAAGTATGAATAGAACTGGGCCAAGTTTTGACCCCTGTGGTACACCATGAGTACATTTTTTTTCTTGGCTCCATGCACTTCCAATTTTAACTTTGAAGGTTCTTTCTTTGAGATAGCTCTCCATCCATTTCCAAAGGGTTCCTCTTATGACGATTTTGTAAAGTACATCAAGTAATTTTTCGTGACTCAACGTATCAAAAGCCTTACTGAAGTCCACAAACATTACCAACACGTGATGATTTTTATCAAGACTCATGTTCACAGCGTTACAAAACTCCCCAAGTAGTTTTCCCGTACTTTTTCCTTTTTGAAAGCCATATTGATTGTATTGCAGTAAGCGGTGTTTCTCAATGAATTTGGTTAAGCGTCTTACCACAACTTCTTCCAAGCATTTTTCAACAATGGGCAATATTGAAATGGGCCTATAGTTTTGAATTTCGTTCTTCTTTCCTCCCTTATATATCGGACGAATAACTGATGTTTTCAAAATTTTCGGAACACATCCTTGTGTCAGACTTCGGTTGATAATTTGTTGGATGATTGTTGTTAGAAAACTAGCATTAATTTTTATGTCACACGCTCTTATTCCATCAGCTCCTGGACTTTTATTCGTAATCAGAAAAACTATCATGATAGAAAACTATCATGATAGAAATTAATCGTGATAGAAAACTATCGTGATAGAAAACTATCATGATAGAAAACTATCATGATAGAAAACTCTCATGATAGAAAACTATCATGAAAGAAAACTATAATGATAGAAAACTATCATGATAGAAAACTCTCATGATAGAAAACTATCATGATAGAAAACTATCGTGATAGAAAACTATCATGATAGAAAACTATCGTGATAGAAAACTATCATGATAGAAAACTATCATGATAGAAAACTATCATGACAGAAAACTATCATGAAAGAAAACTATCGTGATAGAAAACTTACATGATAGAAAACTATCGTGATAGAAAACTATCATGATAGAAAACTATCATGATAGAAAACTATCATGATAGAAAACTATCATGATAGAAAAAAATCATGATAGAAAACTATCGTGATAGAAAACTATCATGATAGAAAACTATCATGATAGAAAACAATCATGATAGAAAACTATCGTGATAGAAAACTATCATGATAGAAAACTATCGTGATAGAAAGCGTCACAGATATACGCATATCTACGCTGATATACGCAAGTATACGCAGGTCTAAGCAGATAAACGCAGATCTACGCAGATAACCGCGGGTAAACGCAGGACATACGCAGATATACGCTGGTCTATGTAGATATACGCAGATGTACGCAGATATACGCCAAACAGATACACGCAGATCTACGCAAATCAACGCAGACACACGCAGATATACGCAGGTCGACGCAGATGTACGCAGAGCTTCGCTGATGTACGCAGATTACTGCCAGGCTACGCAGTAATACGCAGATCTACGCAGATGTACGCAGATATACGCCAATTAACGCAAACGCAGATCTAGGCAAATATTCGCAAATCTACGTAAATATACGCAGCTATACGCAGTCTAGCTAGTCTATATGCAGGTATACGCAGGATAGCAGATAAGCGGTTGGACACGCAGATATACGCAGATCTGTGCACATATACGCAGATATACTAGAAAACTATCATGCATGTTGCATGTTATATGTTGCATGTTGCATGATAGAAAACTATAATGATGGAAAACTATCATGATATAAAACTATCATGATAGAAAACTATCATGATAGAACACTATCGTGATAGAAAGCTTCGCAGATATACGCAGATCTACGCTGCTATACGCAGGTATACGCAGGTATACGCAGGTCTAGGCAGATAAACGCAGATTTACGCAGATCTACGCAGATCTACGCAGATCTACGCAGATCTACGCAGATGTACGCAGATATACGCCAAATTACATAAATATGCGCAGATCTACGCAAACATACTTAGATCTGCGTAGATATACGCAGGTCTACGTGGGTTTACGCAGGTATACGCAGGCTTACGCATATTTATAAAAAGTTCTACGTAGATAAGCGGTTGGATACGCAGATATATGCAGATAGAAAACTATCATGATAGAAATCCCATGATAGAAAACTGATAGAAAACTATCATGATAGAAAACTATCATGATAGAAAACTATCATGATAGAAAACTATCATGATAGAAAACTATCATGATAGAAAACTATCATGATAGAAAACTATCGTGATAGAAAACTATCATGATAGAAAACTATCATGATAGAAAACTATCGTGATAGAAAACTATCATGATAGAAAACTATCATGATAGAAAACTATCATGATAGAAAACTATCATGATAGAAAACTATCGTGATAGAAAACTATCATGATAGAAAACTATCATGATAGAAAACTATCGTGATAGAAAACTATCATGATAGAAAACTATCGTGATAGAAAACTATCATGATAGAAAACTATCGTGATAGAAAACTATCATGATAGAAAACTATCATGATAGAAAACTATCATGATAGAAAACTATCGTGATAGAAAACTATCATGATAGAAAACTATCGTGATAGAAAACTATCATGATAAAAAACAATTGTGATAGAAAGCTATCATGATAGAAAACTATCATGATAAAAAACAATTGTGATAGAAAACTATCATGATAGAAAACTATCATGATAGAAAACTATCATGATAGAAAACTATCATGATAGAAAACTATCGTGATAGAAAACTATCATGATAGAAAACTATCATGATAGAAAACTATCGTGATAGAAAACTATCATGATAGAAAATTATCGTGAGAGAAAACTATCATGATAGAAAACTATCATGATAGAAAACTATCATGATAGAAAACTATCGTGATAGAAAACTATCATGATAGAAAACTATCGTGATAGAAAACTATCGTGATAGAAAACTATCATGATAGAAAACTATCGTGATAGAAAACTATCATGATAGAAAACTATTATGATAGAAAGCTATCATGATAGAAAACTATCATGATAAAAAACAATTGTGATAGAAAACTATCATGATAGAAAACTATCATGATAGAAAACTATCATGATAGAAAACTATCATGATAGAAAACTATCGTGATAGAAAACTATCATGATAGAAAACTATCATGATAGAAAACTATCATGATAGAAAACTATCATGATAGAAAACTATCGTGATAGAAAACTATCATGATAGAAAACTATCATGATAGAAAACTATCATGATAGAAAACTATCGTGATAGAAAACTATCATGATAGAAAACTATCGTGATAGAAAACTATCATGATAGAAAACTATCGTGATAGAAAACTATCATGATAGAAAACTATCATGATAGAAAACTATCATGATAGAAAACAATCGTGATAGAAAACTATCATGATAGAAAACTATCGTGATAGAAAACTATCATGATAGAAAACTATCATGATAGAAAACTATCATGATAGAAAACTATCATGATAGAAAACTATCGTGGTAGAAAACTTACATGATAGAAAACTATCGTGATAGAAAACTATCATGATAGAAAACTATCATGACAGAAAACTATCATGATAGAAAACTATCGCGATAGAAAACTATCATGATAGAAAACTATCATGATAGAAAACTATCATGATAAAAAACTATCGTGATAGAAAACTATCATGATAGAAAACTATCGTGATAGAAAACTAACATGATAGAAAACTATCGTGATAGAAAACCTTCATGATAGAAAACTATCATGATAGAAAACTATCATGATAGAAAACTATCATGATAGAAAACTATCATGATAGAAAACTATCGCGATAGAAAACTATCATGATAGAAAACTATCATGATAGAAAACTATGATGATAGAAAACTATCATGATAGAAAACTATCATGATAGAAAACTATCGCGATAGAAAACTATCATGATAGAAAACTATCATGATAGAAAACTATCATGATAGAAAACTATCAGGATAGAAAACTATCATGATAGAAAACTATCATGATAGAAAACTATCATTATAGAAAACTATCATGATAGAAAACTATCATGATAGAAAACTATCATGATAGAAAACTATCATGATAGAAAACTATCGTGATAGAAAACTATCATGATAGAAAACTATCATGATAGAAAACTATCGTGATAGAAATCTTCACAGATATACGCATATCTACGCTGATATACGCAAGTTTACGCAGGTCTAAGCAGATATACGCAGATCTACGCATATAACCGCGGGTATACGCAGGACATACGCAGATATACGCTGGTCTATGTAGATATACGCAGATGTACGCAGATATACGCCAAACAGATACACGCAGATCTACGCAAATCAACGCAGACATACGCAGATATACGCAGGTCGACGCAGATGTACGCAGAGCTTCGATGATGTACGCAGATTACTGTCTGGCTACGCAGTAATACGCAGATCTACGCAGATGTACGCAGATATATGCCAATTAACGCATACGCAGATCTAGGCAAATATTCGCAAATCTACGTAAATATACGCAGCTATACGCAGTCTACTATATGCAGTCTACGAGGATATATGCAGGTATACGCAGGATAGCAGATAAGCGGTTGGACACGCAGATATACGCAGATCTGTGCACATATACGCAGATATACTAGAAAACTATCATGCATGTTGCATGTTATATGTTGCATGTTGCATGATAGAAAACTATAATGATGGAAAACTATTATGATATAAGACTATCATGATAGAAAACTATCATGATAGAACACTATCGTGATTGAAAGCTTCGCAGATATACGCAGATCTACGCTGCTATACGCAGGTATACGCAGGTCTACGCAGATAAACGCAGATTTACGCAGATCTACGCAGATCTACGCAGATCTACGCAGATGTACGCAGATATACGCCAAATTACGCAAATATGCGCAGATCTACGCAAATATACTTATATCTGCGTAGATATACGCAGGTCTACGTGGGTTGACGCAGGAATACGCACGCTTACGCATATTTATACAAAGTTCTACTTAGATAAGCGGTTGGATACGCAGATATATGCAGATAGAAAACTATCATGATAGAAAACTCTCATGATAGAAAACTGATAGAAAACTATCATGATAGAAAACTATCATGATAGAAAACTATCGTGATAGAAAACTATCATGATAGAAAACTATCGTGATAGAAAACTATCATGATATAAAACTATCATGATAGAAAACTATCATGATAGAAAACTATCATGATAGAAAACTATCATGATAGAAAACTGTCGTGATAGAAAACTATCATGATAGAAAACTATCGTGATAGAAAACTATCATGATAGAAAACTATCATGATAGAAAACTATCGTGATAGAAAACTATCATGATAGAAAACTATCATGATAGAAAACTATCATGATAGAAAACTATCGTGATAGAAAACTATCATGATAGAAAACTATCGTGATAGAAAACTATCATGATAGAAAACTATCGTGATAGAAAACTATCATGATAGAAAACTATCATGATAGAAAACTATCATGATAGAAAACTATCATGATAGAAAACTATCGTGATAGAAAACTATCATGATAGAAAACTATCATGATAGAAAACTATCATGATAGAAAACTATCGTGATAGAAAACTATCATGATAGAAAACTATCGTGATAGAAAACTATCATGATAGAAAACTATCGTGATAGAAAACTATCATGATAGAAAACTATCATGATAGAAAACTATCATGATAGAAAACTATCGTGATAGAAAACTATCATGATAGAAAACTATCGTGATAGAAAACTATCATGATAGAAAACTATCATGATAGAAAACTATCATGATAGAAAACTATCATGATAGAAAACTATCGTGATAGAAAACTTACATGATAGAAAACTATCGTGATAGAAAACTATCATGATAGAAAACTATCATGACAGAAAACTATCATGATAGAAAACTATCATGATAGAAAACTATCATGATAAAAATCTATCATGATAGAAAACTATCATGATAGAAAACTATCGTGATAGAAAACTATCATGATAGAAAACTATCGTGATAGAAAACTATCGTGATAGAAAACTATCATGATAGAAAACTATCATGATAGAAAACTATCATGATAGAAAACTATCATGATAGAAAACTATCATGATAGAATACTATCGTGATAGAAAACTATCATGATAGAAAACTATCATGATAGAAAACTATCGTGATAGAAAACTATCATGATAGAAAACTATCATGATAGAAAACTATCGTGATAGAAAACTATCATGATAGAAAACTATCATGATAGAAAACTCTCATGATAGAAAACTATCATGATAGAAAACTATCGTGATAGAAAACTATCATGATAGAAAACTATCGTGATAGAAAACTATCATGATAGAAAACTATCATGATAGAAAACTATCATGATAGAAAACTATCATGATAGATAACTATCGTGATAGAAAACTTACATGATAGAAAACTATCGTGATAGAAAACTGTCATGATAGAAAACTATCATGATAGAAAACTATCGCGATTGAAAACTATCATGATAGAAAACTATCATGATAGACAACTATCATGATAGAAAACTATCGTGATAGAAAACTGTCATGATAGAAGACTATCATGATAGAAAACTATCGTGATAGAAAGCTTCACAGATATACGCATATCTACGCTGATATACGCAAGTATACGCAGGTCTAAGCAGATATACGCAGATATACGCAGATCTACGCAGATAACCGCGGGTATACGCAGGACATACGCAGATATACGCTGGTCTATGTAGATATACGCAGATGTACGCAGATATACGCCAAACAGATACACGCAGATCTACGCAAATCAACGCAGACATACGCAGATATACGCAGGTCGACGCAGATGTACGCAGAGCTTCGATGATGTACGCAGATTACTGCCAGGCTACGCTGTAATACGCAGATCAACGCAGATGTACGCAGATATACGCCAATTAACGCATACGCAGATCTAGGCAAATATTCGCAAATCTACGTAAATATACGCAGCTATACGCAGTCTACTATATGCAGTCTACGTGGATATATGCAGGTATACGCAGGATAGCAGATAAGCGGTTGGACACGCAAATATACGCAGATCTGTGAAAACTATCATGATAGAACACTATCGTGATAAAAAGCTTCGTAGATAAACGCAGATCTACGCTGCTATACGCAGGTATACGCAGGTCTACGCAGATTAACGCAGATCTACGCAGATGTACGCAGATATACGCCAAATTACGCAAATATGCGCAGATCTACGCAAATATACATAGATCTGCGTAGATATACGCAGGTCTACGTGGGTTTACGCAGGTATACGCAGGCTTACGCATATTTATACAAAGTTCTACGTAGATAAGCGGTTGGATACGCAGATATACGCAGATAGAAAACTATCATGATAGAAAACTCTCATGATAGAAAACTGATAGAAAACTATTGTGATAGAAAACTATCATGATAGAAAACTATCATGATAGAAAACTATCGTGATAGAAAACTATCATGATAGAAAATTATCGTGAGAGAAAACTATCATGATAGAAAACTATCATGATAGAAAACTATCATGATAGAAAACTATCATGATAGAAAACTATCGTGATAGAAAACTATCATGATAGAAAACTATCGTGATAGAAAACTATCGTGATAGAAAACTATCATGATAGAAAACTATCGTGATAGAAAACTATCATGATAGAAAACTATTATGATAGAAAACTATCATGATAGAAAACTATCATGATAAAAAACAATTGTGATAGAAAACTATCATGATAGAAAACTATCATGATAGAAAACTATCATGATAGAAAACTATCATGATAGAAAACTATCGTGATAGAAAACTATCATGATAGAAAACTATCATGATAGAAAACTATCATGATAGAAAACTATCATGATAGAAAACTATCGTGATAGAAAACTATCATGATAGAAAACTATCATGATAGAAAACTATCATGATAGAAAACTATCGTGATAGAAAACTATCATGATAGAAAACAATCGTGATAGAAAACTATCATGATAGAAAACTATCGTGATAGAAAACTATCATGATAGAAAACTATCATGATAAAAAACTATCATGATAGAAAACTATCGTGATAGAAAACTATCATGATAGAAAACTATCGTGATAGAAAACTATCATGATAGAAAACTATCATGATAGAAAACTATCATGATAGAAAACTATCATGAGAGAAAACTATCGTGATAGAAAACTTACATGATAGAAAACTATCGTGATAGAAAACTATCATGATAGAAAACTATCATGATAGAAAACTATCATGATAGAAAACTATCATGATAGAAAACTATCATGATAGAAAACTATCGCGATAGAAAACTATCATGATAGAAAACTATCATGATAGAAAACTATCATGATAGAAATCTATCATGATAGAAAACTATCATGATAGAAAACTATCGCGATAGAAAACTATCATGATAGAAAACTATCATATAGAAAACTATCATGATAGAAAACTATCAGGATAGAAAACTATCATGATAGAAAACTATCATGATAGAAAACTATCATGATAGAAAACTATCATGATAGAAAACTATCATTATAGAAAACTATCATGATAGAAAACTATAATGATAGAAAACTATCATGATAGAAAACTATCATGATAGAAAACTATCGTGATAGAAAACTATCATGATAGAAAACTATTATGATAGAAAACTATCGTGATAGAAATCTTCACAGATATACGCATATCTACGCTGATATACGCAAGTTTACGCAGGTCTAAGCAGATATACGCAGATCTACGCATATAACCGCGGGTATACGCAGGACATACGCAGATATACGCTGGTCTATGTAGATATACGCAGATGTACGCAGATATACGCCAAACAGATACACGCAGATCTACGCAAATCAACGCAGACATACGCAGATATACGCAGGTCGACGCAGATGTACGCAGAGCTTCGATGATGTACGCAGATTACTGCCAGGCTACGCAGTAATACGCATATCTACGCAGATGTACGCAGATATATGCCAATTAACGCATACGCAGATCTAGGCAAATATTCGCAAATCTACGTAAATATACGCAGCTATACGCAGTCTACTATATGCAGTCTACGAGGATATATGCAGGTATACGCAGGATAGCAGATAAGCGGTTGGACACGCAGATATACGCAGATCTGTGCACATATACGCAGATATACTAGAAAACTATCATGCATGTTGCATGTTATATGTTGCATGTTGCATGATAGAAAACTATAATGATGGAAAACTATCATGATATAAGACTATCATGATAGAAAACTATCATGATAGAACACTATCGTGATTGAAAGCTTCGCAGATATACGCAGATCTACGCTGCAATACGCAGGTATACGCAGGTCTACGCAGATAAACGCAGATTTACGCAGATCTACGCAGATCTACGCAGATCTACGCAGATGTACGCAGATATACGCCAAATTACGCAAATATGCGCAGATCTACGCAAATATACTAATATCTGCGTAGATATACGCAGGTCTACGTGGGTTGACGCAGGAATACCCACGCTTACGCATATTTATACAAAGTTCTACGTAGATAAGCGGCTGGATACGCAGATATATGCAGATAGAAAACTATCATGATAGAAAACTCTCATGATAGAAAACTGATAGAAAACTATTATGATAGAAAACAATCATGATAGAAAACTATCGTGATAGAAAACTATCATGATAGAAAACTATCGTGATAGAAAACTATCATGATATAAAACTATCATGATAGAAAACTATCATGATAGAAAACTATCATGATAGAAAACTATCATGATAGAAAACTGTCGTGATAGAAAACTATCATGATAGAAAACTATCGTGATAGAAAACTATCATGATAGAAAACTATCATGATAGAAAACTATCAAGATAGAAAACTATCATGATAGAAAACCATCATGATAGAAAGCTATCATGATAGAAAACTATCGTGATAGAAAACTTTCATGATAGAAAACTATCATGAGAGAAAACTATCGTGATAGAAAAATATCATGATAGAAAACTATCGTGATAGAAAACTATCATGATAGAAAACTATCATGATAGAAAACTATCATGATAGAAAACTATCGTGATAGAAAACCATCATGATAGAAAACTATCGTGATAGAAAACTATCATGATAGAAAACTATCATGATAAAAATCTATCATGATAGAAAACTGTCATGATAGAAAACTATCGTGATAGAAAACTATCATGATAGAAAACTATCGTGATAGAAAACTATCGTGATAGAAAACTATCATGGTAGAAAACTATCATGATAGAAAACTATCATGATAGAAAACTATCGTGATAGAAAAATATCACGATAGAAAATTATCATGATAGAAAACTGTCGTGATAGAAAACTATCATGATAGAAAACTATCATGATAGAAAACTATCATGATAGAAAACTATCGTGATAGAAAACTATCATGATAGAAAACTATCATGATAGAAAACTATCATGATAGAAAACTATCATGATAGAAAACTATCATGATAGAAAACTATCATGATAGAAAACTGTCATGATGGAAAACTATCATGATAGAAAACTATCGTGGTAGAAAACTATCGTGAGAAAACTATCATGACAGAAAACTATCATGATAGAAAACTATCATGATAGAAAGCCATCGTGATAGAAAACATCATGATAGAAAACTATCATGAAAGAAAACTATCGTGATAGACAACTATCATCTTAGAAAACTATCATGATTGAAAACTATCATGATAGAAAACTATAATGATAGAAAACTATCGTGATAGAAAACTATCATGATAGAAAACCATCATGATAGAAAACTATCATGGTAGAAAACCATCGTGATAGAAAACTATCATGATAGAAAACTATCATGAAAGAAAACTATCGTGATAGAAAACTATCATCTTAGAAAACTATCATGATTGAAAAATATCGTGATAGAAAACTATCATGATAGAAAACTATCGTGATAGAAAACTATCATGATAGAAAACTATCGTGATAGAAAACTATCATGATAGAAAACTATCGTGATAGAAAACTATCATGATAGAAAACTATCGTGATTGAAAACTATCGTGATAGAAAACTATCATGATAGAAAACTATCATGATAGAAAACTATCATGATAGAAAACTATCATGATAGAAAACTATCATGATAGAAAACTATCATGATAGAAAACTATCATGATAGAAAACTATCGTGATAGAAAACTATCATGATAGAAAACTATCATGATAGAAAACTATCGTGATAGAAAACTATCATGATAGAAAACTTTCATGATAGAAAACTCTCATGATAGAAAACTATCATGATAGAAAACTATCGTGATAGAAAACTATCATGATAGAAAACTATCGTGATAGAAAACTATCATGATAGAAAACTATCATGATAGAAAACTATCATGATAGAAAACTATCATGATAGATAACTATCGTGATAGAAAACTTACATAATAGAAAACTATCGTGATAGAAATCTGTCATGATAGAAAACTATCATGATAGAAAACTATCGCGATAGAAAACTATCATGATAGAAAACTATCATGATAGACAACTATCATGATAGAAAACTATCGTGATAGAAAACTGTCATGATAGAAAACTATCATGATAGAAAACTATCGTGATAGAAAGCTTCACAGATATACGCATATCTACGCTGATATACGCAAGTATACGCAGGTCTAAGCAGATATACGCAGATCTACGCAGATAACCGCGGGTATACGCAGGACATATGCAGATATACGCTGGTCTATGTAGATAAACGCAGATGTACGCAGATATACGCCAAACAGATACACGCAGATCTACGCAAATCAACGCAGACATACGCAGATATACGCAGGTCGACGCAGATGTACGCAGAGCTTCGATGATGTACGCAGATTACTGCCAGGCTACGCTGTAATACGCAGATCAACGCAGATGTACGCAGATATACGCCAATTAACGCATACGCAGATCTAGGCAAATATTCGCAAATCTACGTAAATATACGCAGCTATACGCAGTCTACTATATGCAGTCTACGTGGATATATGCAGGTATACGCAGGATAGCAGATAAGCGGTTGGACACGCAAATATACGCAGATCTGTGAAAACTATCATGATAGAACACTATCGTGATAAAAAGCTTCGCAGATAAACGCAGATCTACGCTGCTATACGCAGGTATACGCAGGTCTACGCAGATTAACGCAGATCTACGCAGATGTACGCAGATATACGCCAAATTACGCAAATATGCGCAGATCTACGCAAATATACATAGATCTGCGTAGATATACGCAGGTCTACGTGGGTTTACGCAGGTATACGCAGGCTTACGCATATTTATACAAAGTTCTACGTAGATAAGCGGTTGGATACGCAGATATACGCAGATAGAAAACTATCATGATAGAAAACTCTCATGATAGAAAACTGATAGAAAACTATTGTGATAGAAAACTATCATGATAGAAAACTATCATGATAGAAAACTATCGTGATAGAAAACTATCATGATAGAAAATTATCGTGAGAGAAAACTATCATGATAGAAAACTATCATGATAGAAAACTATCATGATAGAAAACTATCGTGATAGAAAACTACCATGATAGAAAACTATCGTGATAGAAAACAATCGTGATAGAAAACTATCATGATAGAAAACTATCGTGATAGAAAACTATCATGATAGAAAACTATTATGATAGAAAACTATCATGATAGAAAACTATCATGATAAAAAACAATTGTGATAGAAAACTATTATGATAGAAAACTATCATGATAGAAAACTATCATGATAGAAAACTATCATGATAGAAAACTATCGTGATAGAAAACTATCATGATAGAAAACTATCATGATAGAAAACTATCATGATAGAAAACTATCGTGATAGAAAACTATCATGATAGAAAACTATCGTGATAGAAAACTATCATGATAGAAAACTATCGTGATAGAAAACTATCATGATAGAAAACTATCATGATAAAAAACTATCATGATAGAAAACTATCGTGATAGAAAACTATCATGATAGAAAACTATCGTGATAGAAAACTATCATGATAGAAAACTATCATGATAGAAAACTATCATGATAGAAAACTATCATGATAGAAAACTATCGTGATAGAAAACTTACATGATAGAAAACTATCGTGATAGAAAACTATCATGATAGAAAACTATCATGACAGAAAACTATAATGATAGAAAACTATCATGATAGAAAACTATCGCGATAGAAAACTATCATGATAGAAAACTATCATGATAGAAAACTATCATGATAGACAACTATCGTGATAGAAAACTATCATGATAGAAAACTATCATGATAGAAAACTATCGTGATAGAAAACTATCATGATAGAAAACTATCATGATAGAAAACTATCATGATAGAAAACTATCATGATAGAAAACTATCGTGATAGAAAACTTACATGATAGAAAACTATCGTGATAGAAAACTATCATGATAGAAAACTATCATGATAGAAAACTATCATGATAGAAAACTATCATGATAGAAAACTATCATGATAGATAACTATCGCGATAGAAAACTATCATGATAGAAAACTATCATGATAGAAAACTATCATGATAGAAATCTATCATGATAGAAAACTATCATGATAGAAAACTATCGCGATAGAAAACTATCATGATAGAAAACTATCATGATAGAAAACTATCATGATAGAAAACTATCAGGATAGAAAACTATCATGATAGAAAACTATCATGATAGAAAACTATCATGATAGAAAACTATCATGATAGAAAACTATCATTATAGAAAACTATCATGATAGAAAACTATCATGATAGAAAACTATCATGATAGAAAACTATCGTGATAGAAAACTATCATGATAGAAAACTATCATGATAGAAAACTATCGTGATAGAAATCTTCACAGATATACGCATATCTACGCTGATATACGCAAGTTTACGCAGGTCTAAGCAGATATACGCAGATCTACGCATATAACCGCGGGTATACGCAGGACATACGCAGATATACGCTGGTCTATGTAGATATACGCAGATGTACGCAGATATACGCCAAACAGATACACGCAGATCTACGCAAATCAACGCAGACATACGCAGATATACGCAGGTCGACGCAGATGTACGCAGAGCTTCGATGATGTACGCAGATTACTGCCAGGCTACGCAGTAATACGCATATCTACGCAGATGTACGCAGATATATGCCAATTAACGCATACGCAGATCTAGGCAAATATTCGCAAATCTACGTAAATATACGCAGCTATACGCAGTCTACTATATGCAGTCTACGAGGATATATGCAGGTATACGCAGGATAGCAGATAAGCGGTTGGACACGCAGATATACGCAGTTCTGTGCACATATACGCAGATATACTAGAAAACTATCATGCATGTTGCATGTTATACGTTGCATGTTGCATGATAGAAAACTATAATGATGGAAAACTATCATGATATAAGACTATCATGATAGAAAACTATCATGATAGAACACTATCGTGATTGAAAGCTTCGCAGATATACGCAGATCTACGCTGCTATACGCAGGTATACGCAGGTCTACGCAGATAAACGCAGATTTACGCAGATCTACGCAGATCTACGCAGATCTACGCAGATGTACGCAGATATACGCCAAATAACGCAAATATGCGCAGATCTACGCAAATATACTAATATCTGCGTAGATATACGCAGGTCTACGTGGGTTGACGCAGAAATACGCACGCTTGCGCATATTTATACAAAGTTCTACGTAGATAAGCGGTTGGATACGCAGATATATGCAGATAGAAAACTATCATGATAGAAAACTCTCATGATAGAAAACTGATAGAAAACTATCATGATAGAAAACAATCATGATAGAAAACTATCGTGATAGAAAACTATCATGATAGAAAACTATCGTGATAGAAAACTATCATGATATAAAACTATCATGATAGAAAACTATCATGATAGAAAACTATCATGATAGAAAACTATCATGATAGAAAACTGTCTTGATAGAAAACTATCATGATAGAAAATTATCGTGATAGAAAACTATCATGATAGAAAACTATCATGATAGAAAACTATCATGATAGAAAACTATCATGATAGAAAACTATCATGATAAAAAACTATCGTGATAGAAAACTATCATGATAGAAAACTATCATGATAGAAAACTATCATGATAGAAAACTATAATTATAGAAAACTATCGTGATAGAAAACTATCGTGATAGAAAACTATCATGATAGAAAACTATCATGATAGAAAACTATCATGATAGAAAACTATCAAGATAGAAAACTATCATGATAGAAAACCATCATGATAGAAAGCTATCATGATAGAAAACTATCGTGATAGAAAACTTTCATGATAGAAAACTATCATGAGAGAAAACTATCGTGATAGAAAAATATCATGATAGAAAACTATCGTGATAGAAAACTATCATGATAGAAAACTATCATGATAGAAAACTATCGTGATAGAAAACCATCATGATAGAAAACTATCGTGATAGAAAACTATCATGATAGAAAACTATCATGATAAAAATCTATCATGATAGAAAACTGTCATGATAGAAAACTATCGTGATAGAAAACTATCATGATAGAAAACTATCGTGATAGAAAACTATCGTGATAGAAAACTATCATGGTAGAAAACTATCATGATAGAAAACTATCATGATAGAAAACTATCGTGATAGAAAAATATCACGATAGAAAATTATCATGATAGAAAACTATCGTGATAGAAAACTATCATGATAGAAAACTATCATGATAGAAAACTATCATGATAGAAAACTATCGTGATAGAAAACTATCATGATAGAAAACTATCATGATAGAAAACTATCATGATAGAAAACTATCATGATAGAAAACTGTCATGATGGAAAACTATCATGATAGAAAACTATCGTGGTAGAAAACTATCGTGAGAAAACTATCATGACAGAAAACTATCATGATAGAAAACTATCATGATAGAAAACTATCATGATAGAAAACCATCATGATAGAAAACTATCATGGTAGAAAACCATCGTGATAGTAAACTATCATGATAGAAAACTATCATGAAAGAAAACTATCGTGATAGAAAACTATCATCTTAGAAAACTATCATGATTGAAAACTATCATGATAGAAAACTATCATGATAGAAAACTATCGTGATAGAAAACTATCATGATAGAAAACTATCATGAAAGAAAACTATCATGATAGAAAACTATCGTGATAGAAAACTATCGTGATAGAAAACTATCATGATAGAAAACTATCATGATAGAAAACTATCATGATAGAAAACTATCATGATAGAAAACTATCATGATAGAAAACTATCGTGATAGAAAACCATCATGATAGAAAACTATCGTGATAGAAAACTATCATGATAGAAAACTATCATGATAGAAAACTAACGTGATAGAAAACCATCATGATAGAAAACTATCGTGATAGAAAACTATCATGATAGAAAACTATCGTGATAGAAAACTATCATGATAGAAAACTATCATGATAGAAAACTATCGTGATAGAAAACTATCATGATTGAAAACTATCATGATAGAAAACTATCGTGAGAGTAAACTATCATGATAGAAAACTATCATGATAGAAAACTCTCATGATAGAAAACTATCATGATAGAAAACTATCGTGATAGAAAACTATCATGATAGAAAACTATCGTGATAGAAAACTATCATGATAGAAAACTATCATGATAGAAAACTATCATGATAGAAAACTATCATGATAGATAACTATCGTGATAGAAAACTTACATGATAGAAAACTATCGTGATAGAAAACTGTCATGATAGAAAACTATCATGATAGAAAACTATCGCGATAGAAAACTATCATGATAGAAAACTATCATGATAGACAACTATCATGATAGAAAACTATCGTGATGGAAAACTGTCATGATAGAAAACTATCATGATAGAAAACTGTCGTGATAGAAAGCTTCACAGATATACGCATATCTACGCTGATATACGCAAGTATACGCAGGTCTAAGCAGTTATACGCAGATATACGCAGATCTACGCAGATAACCGCGGGTATACGCAGGACATACGCAGATATACGCTGGTCTATGTAGATATACGCAGATGTACGCAGATATACGCCAAACAGATACACGCAGATCTACGCAAATCAACGCAGACATACGCAGATATACGCAGGTCGACGCAGATGTACGCAGAGCTTCGATGATGTACGCAGATTACTGCCAGGCTACGCTGTAATACGCAGATCAACGCAGATGTACGCAGATATACGCCAATTAACGCATACGCAGATCTGGGCAAATATTCGCAAATCTACGTAAATATACGCAGCTATACGCAGTCTACTATATGCAGTCTACGTGGATATATGCAGGTATACGCAGGATAGCAGATAAGCGGTTGGACACGCAAATATACGCAGATCTGTGAAAACTATCATGAAAGAACACTATCGTGATAAAAAGCTTCGCAGATAAACGCAGATCTACGCTGCTATACGCAGGTATACGCAGGTCTACGCAGATAAACGCAGATCTACGCAGATGTACGCAGATATACGCCAAATTACGCAAATATGCGCAGATCTACGCAAATATACATAGATCTGCGTAGATATACGCAGGTCTACGTGGGTTTACGCAGGTATACGCAGGCTTACGCATATTTATACAAAGTTCTACGTAGATAAGCGGTTGGATACGCAGATATACGCAGATAGAAAACTATCATGATAGAAAACTCTCATGATAGAAAACTGATAGAAAACTATTGTGATAGAAAACTATCATGATAGAAAACTATCATGATACAAAACTATCGTGATAGAAAACTATCATGATAGAAAATTATCGTGAGAGAAAACTATCATGATAGAAAACTATCGTGATAGAAAACTATCATGATAGAAAACTATTATGATAGAAAACTATCATGATAGAAAACTATCATGATAAAAAACAATTGTGATAGAAAACTATCGTGATAGAAAACTATCGTGATAGAAAACTATCATGATAGAAAATTATCGTGAGAGAAAACTATCATGATAGAAAACTATTATGATAGAAAACTGTCATGATAGAAAACTATCATTATAGAAAACTATTATGATAGAAAACTGTCATGATAGAAAACTATCATGATAGAAAACTATCATGAAAGAAAACTATCATGATAGAAAACTATCATGATAGAAAACTATCATGATAAAAAACAATCGTGATAGAAAACTATCATGATAGAAAACTATCATGATAAAAAACAATTGTGATAGAAAACTATCATGATAGAAAACTATCATGATAGAAAACTATCGTGATAGAAAACTATCATGATAGAAAATTATCGTGAGAGAAAACTATCATGATAGAAAACTATTATGATAGAAAACTATCATGATAGAAAACTATCATGATAGAAAACTATCATGAAAGAAAACTATCATGATAGAAAACTATCATGATAGAAAACTATCATGATAAAAAACAATCGTGATAGAAAACTATCATGATAGAAAACTATCATGATAGAAAACTATCATGATAGAAAACTATCATTATAGAAAACTATCGTGATAGAAAACTATCATGATAGAAAACTATCATGATAGAAATCTATCATGATGGAAAACTATCATGATAGAAAACTATCGTGATAGAAAACTATCATGATAGAAAACCATCATGATAGAAAGCTATCATGATAGAAATCTATCATGATAGAAAACTATCATGATAGAAAACTATCGTGATAGAAAACTATCATGATAGAAAACCATCATGATAGAAAGCTATCATGATAGAAAACTATCATGATAGAAAACTTTAATGATAGAAAACTATCATGAGAGAAAACTATCGTGATAGAAAAATATCATGATAGAAAACTATCGTGATAGAAAACTATCATGATAGAAAACTATCATGATAGAAAACTATCGTGATAGAAAACCATGATGATAGAAAACTATCGTGATAGAAAACAATCATGATAGAAAACTATCATGATAGAAATCTATCATGATTGAAAACTATCAAGATAGAAAACTATCGTGATAGAAAACTATTATGATAGAAAACTATCGTGATAGAAAACTATCGTGATAGAAAACTATCATGATATAAAACTGTCATGATAGAAAACTCTCATGATAGAAAACTATCATGATAGAAAACTATCGTGATAGAAAAATATCATGATAGAAAACTATCGTGATAGAAAACTATCGTGATAGAAAACTATCATGATAGAAAACTATCGTGATAGAAAACTATCATGATAGAAAACTATTATGATAGAAAACTATCATGATAGAAAACTATCATGATAGAAAACTGATGGAAAACTATCGTGATAGAAAATTAACATGATAGAAAACTATCATGATAGAAAACTATCATGATAGAAAACTATCATGATAGAAAACTATCATGATAGAAAACTATCATGATAGAAAACTATCATGATAGAAAACTATCGTGACAGAAAACTATCATGATAGAAAACTATCATGATAGAAAACTATCGTGATAAAAAACTATCATGATAGAAAACTATGATGATAGAAAACTATCATGATAGAAAACTATCATGATAGAAAACTATCGTGACAGAAAACTATCATGATAGAAAACTATCATGATAGAAAACTATCATGATAGAAAACTATCGTGATAGAAAACTATCATGATAGAAAACTATCATGATAGCAAACTATCATGATAGAAAACTATCGTGATAGAAAGCTTCGCAGATATTCGCAGATCTACGCTGCTATACGCAGGTATACGCAGATCTACGCAGATAAACGCAGGTCTACGCAGATGTACGCAGATATACGCCAAATTACGCAAATATGCGTAGATCTACGCAAATATACTAAGATCTGCGTAGATATACGCAGGTCTACGTGGGCTTACGCAGGTATACGCAGGCTTACGCATATTTGTACAAAGTTCTACGTAGATAAGCGGTTGGATACGCAGATATACGCAGATAGAAAACTATCATGATAGAAAACTATCATGATAGAAAACTCTCATGATAGAAAACTGATAAAAAACTATCGTGAAAGAAAACTATCATGATAGCTCTTTCAAGAGCAAGAATTTTAAAATAACCGTTAAAATCAATTATTTGAAATCATATTCAAATCTAAATTTATCAAAAACTACCTTATCAACTCAACTGGAGTCCACGCCATTTTGCTAAATATTTAACTGGTTTGAATATTAACTAAATAATAAATTGTCATTTTACTAATGCATACTCACATTGGAAGATTCGTTAGTTTTGTCTGTTTGAAATGCATATTTTTTTAAATTTATGTATCTTCTAATCTTAATAAAATTACAAAATATTTGTATCTTTTAATCATCATATTATAAAACGGCAAACACGAATCTTGTGGTACAATTTACGCGGTCTAAAAAAGCCAAAGGTTGTACCTCGTGGTATGATGGTTAGTGCGTAGGACTGTTATGCCGAAGGTGTGGGCTCGATTCCCAGCCGTGCCACCTAAAAACAGAAATGTTTTATCCGAGGTACTGCCTCTTGCGAGGAACTGACAAATCCTCCAAGAGTATGCTTGTCATGAAAAAGTGCTGCTCATTTAGCCGTTCGGACTCGGCCAAAAACTGTAGGTCCCCTCCATTCCTGCCAACAACACACACACAGGAATGGTTGAGAGTTGTAAGTCACTAGGCCCTGGTTCTCCACGAGCTGTTGCGCCACCCAATTTATTTTTATTTTTTTTACAAAAGCCAAAGGCATACAAATTATATATCGTTTGAAAGGTTTTTTGCACAGAAGTGCAGAATGCATAAATTTATTAATTAATTGCACCACAAAAATTAAAAACAAGAAAAGTAAATTGCACAATAAGTGCGAGCGAGAGCCAGAGCGAGACCGAGTATTTGTTCACAACACTTCATTTTTTGATATCTTGACATTTTTACTTTAAGGTGCCAGTTATAGCTATCATTGAAACTCATCATTCAAAATTTTAATGATTGATTATGAGACGTTTAAGAAGAAAAATCAATTATTATTTTGATGGACAAATAAAGCTTAAGACCTAGTTAATATTTTTAGCCAAAAAAATTATTCAAATAGGCTCAAATTTCCACATAAAAAGACTTTTCTTATTTCAATGATTGAACTACCTTACCTAATTCTTGGTTGCCATGACAAATTCAATATTTTTGGCAAGTTTCATGGGTGTAAGAGTTTTTTCGTGGGTGTTATGGTAAACATTCTACACTTGCCCATCCCCCTTAAAAAAAACCCTTTCTCCATGGATATTTTTGAGAACTGTCTTGATTCTTAGTTCGTATGATAAATGGAACATTCACTCCAAATTTCATTAAGGTGCCAGTTATAGCTATCATTGAAACTCATCATTGAAAATTTTAATGATTGATTTTGAGACGTTTAGGAAGTAAAATCATTTATTCTTTTGATGGAAAAATAAAGCTGAAGACCTAATTAATATTTTTATCCAAAAAAAATTTTCAAATAGGCCCTACTTTCCACATAAAAAGACTTTTCTTATTTCAATGATTGAACTACCTTACCAATGATCATTGAAAAATTAAAAGTCAATTTTTGTGGAAAGTTGGGCCTATTTGAAATTTTTTTTGACTAGAAATATTAATTAAGTCCTAAGCTTTGATCGTCCATCAAAATAATAAATGATTTTGCCTCCTAAACGTCTCAAAATTAATCATTAAAATTTTCAATGATGAGTTTCAATGATAGCTATAACTGGCACCTAACATACCTTAATTTTTAAAGGGTTTTCGATAATATTTTACCTGTTGTACCTTTAAAAAAAGTCATCATTACATAAAAAGGACTATAACTTTTTTTTGGGTGGTTGTATCATTTTGAATTTGGTTTCATTTGATTTAGCGTTAAAAACTACCCTTAAAGCATGTACCGTATGGTTAGGTTGTACCAAAACAAATATTTTAGTTTGATAGACCTCCAAGTTCTCCCCATCTGCACCTCACAAAAAGCCAATGCGGGGACTTTGGGGGACTTTGGATATGTTATAGAGGTTGCAATTCTGCGTCGATTCCAATTTTAATATTTCATGAATTAATTTTTTCAACCTCGGAACCTATTTTTCCTGGCCTATAAATTCACCTTTTCTGGAGCAGTAAAAATTATTCAAAAACTTCAGATTTTCTTAGACGTTTTTCAATCAATCGACATCGTAGCTATTCTTCAATTGAATTTGACAGTTGATGGCTTAAAATATAGAGGATAAACTATATATATTGACAAAAAAAGTATATTTTGATCCAAATGTCACCTTAATTGCCTTAAAATCACCTTTTTCTGGAACAGTAAAAATTTCAAACATTTCAGAAGTTTCTTAATCCATTGAAATCGTAGCCATCCGTCAATGGAATTTTACAATTGATGGCTTGAATATAGGGGACAAACTATATTTTGACAGAGGAAAATTATATTTTGATACAAATTTTACCCAATTGCCTTTTTTTGAAGCAGTAAAAATTCATCAATAATTTGTGATTTCTTAGAGGTTATTTAATCCATTCACATCGTAGCCATCCGTCAATGAAATTTGACAGTTGATGTCTTGATGGATAAGGGCCAAACTATATTTTTACATACATAGGTAAGACTACGATCCAAATGTCAACCAAGTGGCATGAAATCACCTTTTTCCGGAGCAGTAAAAAACTGAAACTTTCATATTTTTTTGGAGCCTTTTTAACCAATCCGAATTGTATTTATTTAAATTTTGATCAAATTGGATTCGGTACACTATTGATTTGAATTATTTAAAAGCGGAGAGATTTAATTCCAGTGAAATCCAAATGCATATAATTGAATCGGAAATAAGTTTAGTGAAATGAAAATGATCGAATGATCGATTGATTGAAATAATCGAATTATTTTGGTGATCGATTCTTGAACGATTTTCTAGAATTTTGCCAACTAGACGACATTGTTATTAGCTCTCAAGTTTCGAGGGCTGGACGTACTAGTCTAAATAAAACTTCCAATAGCTAGGCTACACAAATAGAAAAGCAGCAAAAAAGGCCAAAGTAAAGGATACAAATCTTCAGTAGAAACATAGGTATGTAGTTCTGTTTTTTAAATTGTATACATTTAGGTTTGTTCGATTTCGGCACTGAGGCGCACAGTTGTTCATGATATGGTGAGGTTGCCCTAAAATTCTATAAAATCTGAAGCAGTTAACCGATTAAGATGAAATTTTCAAGAATGATAATGGATATCATTAGACATCACCAGTAAAAATTTCTGCTCACTGACACGCGCACTTTTTAAAATATGTCATCTAATTGTCAAAAGTTGATGTAAATAATGGAACTTATAATAACTTATAATAACTCTTCCGTACAGAACTTTCTTCCACGTCCACTCTTGGGGGCATTTTTGGCAAAAACTTTTTGGCTAGTTTCAATGAAAACAAAACGAATTCAAAAAATAAGAATAATGATGCAAAATGTTTGCCCCGCTCTCTTTTGAGGACGTTTCTGACAAAATTTCTTTTTTTATCGTTTTCTAAAAAAAAATGTTATAAAAGGAACTCATTAATAGAATTTTTTAAAAATGTTCATAAGAAAGTGAATTGAAAATTACTAATTACTAATACAAATATTTAGCTATCCACAAATAACATGCATAATAGGTTTTTCCATAATTTAGGGCAAGGATTTGAAACACCATTAAAAAAAGTCATTCAATAATTTTTTGTTTTCTTTGGCCTTCAGACATAAACTCGATGTTTTTGAAGGTTTGAGGTATTAGCAGCGATTGTTTTTTATTCGATACATCATAGTTCAGTGTATAATATGTATTCTATGTCCGCCCCGTGAAGCCCAGGGAGCATTAACTTCTTAGTTGAATTTTGAATTTGACTTAAAAAAAGGTACCAGTTTTAAAAATTCGCACAAACAAGTTTTTCAACTGTTGTAATTTTTTTTTCTAAAATTTGATTTTTGTATACATGATTAATAAAGGAAAAATAACAAAAAAGTCAAAAGTATCATAAAACTAAAAATAATCGTCTTTGAAATATGCTCATTTTTTGCTAAAAAATCACTAACATTTCATTTATCAACTTTGAAGTCCAAAATTTTATATTTAGAAACTGATTTTATAAAAAAAAAAAATCCTGATTTTTTTTCGATTTTTTTTTCTGTTGCTTTTTGTTAATTTTTCGTGCCAAAATTTTTATAAACTTTATTAATCCATCAATTTCGATAGCAAATTTAATTTCGAACAAAATAGTGTACAATTTTCAAATTCTATCTAGGTTCTGAGTGACGAGTGACCAATCTCTCAGAAATGCAAGAATTAATTTTAGTAGTATTTTCATTTTTAAGCTTGCTTATACCCCAAACAAATACAATAATTGTTCCTTTATACCACCAAAAGCTTATTAGCAGATATTCAAAAAAGAACAAATGAAACAATTTTCTGATAATTTTATTGTGTATTTTTAATTAAATGCTCCTCTCTTCTTTTCGATAAACATTCTCTTAAATCTTAAAAATCAAAATCATATTTTTCTTTTTTATAACGTTTATTTTATATAAAATATAATACATATCAATATGTATTCTTAAATTTAATACAATAATAATAATTAAAAATAATAAAATAATGTATTGCCAAAAAATCCAATAAGAAAATAAATTGCAAAAAAATAAAAAAAAATGTCGAGATACAAAGCTTTATGCATTCACAACCAAAATTAAATTAAATACATATACAATACATACGTAAATAATAATAAAAATAAAAACATTTTATATCACTCAATTTGAACTCACAATATTTTGTTTAATATTTTAAATATTTTTTGCAATAAACTTAAATAAATTGTTCCTCGATTTTATTATATTTTTGTGTTTTTTTTTTTAAGTTATTTAATATATATTTATGTACATCTTATTCATAATTGTCACAACGTTAGAATTTTGTAGAAAATTAAGGAATTCCCATCAACAAAACCTAAAACGGTTGATGAGTTTAACTCCGCTGTGAATTAGAAAAAGATTGTATTTGAATAATTTAAGCAAAAATATAAATAAAGAAAATAAATATTTCGTGAGTGATGATGATGAGTTTTGTTTTGTAAAAATGAGTGTCGAAATTTGTTGTTCATTTTCTTGACGTTTGTATTGTGTTTCTGGCAAGAAATGACAAAACTTGTTAATTAATCTTGATGTGTATAGTTTTTTTTTTTCTTTTTAATTGAAACGTTGATGATGCTTTGTTTTCTTGTTTTGATTATTATAATTATTATTATTTGTGTAGGACATAAAAGTTTTTCTCAACCTATCGCAAAATTTGCTCAGAACTTCATCTTTGTGTATTGGGGCCTGTAATTAAAGGGATTGTACATTTGGTGGTCAGAAATTGGATCAAGAAAAAAAATATAATCTTAGGCTTGAACTGTGCATAGTTAACAATGTTCAGAAAGTAAACTAAAGCGTTGACAAAGGAGAAAAGTTGTGTCTTGTGCTGTGCTTTATAGGTGAAGGGATAGTGGTGGGGTGGTGTGTGTTTTTGGCTTTTAATAGGAATTAAAGAAAGACAGATATATTTTATTTAAAATAGTTGACTAGTTAGTTTAATAATAGATTTTAAGAAGGTTTGTGTTAGAATCTTAAACAAAATTGTTGTTTAACGTTTGATAAATATTTTATATACATAAATATGGCATAATGTGTAAGTTTTTCAACTGTGTATGCCAAAATAGATTTTATTAATGACTCATTTACATTATATTAATCAAAACTAATTGTTGATTTTATTTTTAAATTTCTTATTTCAAATGTAATGGGAAAATATTTTGTTTTAATTTCATGGATAGGTTCTATAAATTAAATGAGTTTAATATTTTTTGTAATTACATATTAGGTACAAATGCAATATGTATATAATTTTTCGTGATAAACTAAAACTATTTTTTGTTATTATAATCGGCAAATTCACTGAGCTACAATAATTTTGAAAGTCTGGTCGAGTACATCACGGAACTTTACTTAGAAATGTTTCTTTACCCCCAAATCTCAAAATAAAAGTTAAAGATATTTTTAGAAAAAGCTAAAACTAGCTAGTTTTAGCTAGTACTAGTAGCCCAAGCTAGATAGTTCTAGCTTAAGCTTTGTTTAATGTGAATAAATTACTTGGGATAGGTACTATTGGGCAAGTTTTGGATTCGTGCAAACAAAAAATGGAGATAACAATCAAACGTGGCATTACGATGATAGAGAACACGAAAAAAGTAGGTGGTACAATGTCTGTTTGCATCTTGATCTACAGCCTAAGCCAGTTTTGTAACTCTCCAGAGGTGAAATTGAAACTTTGCTATTCGCTTCAAAAAATAACGGTACTTGGCATACAACCGTTGAGGAAAAGCTTATTTATCTCAAAAACGGCTCCAACGATTTTG
This sequence comes from Dasysyrphus tricinctus, assembly GCA_963921185.1. NCBI lineage: Eukaryota > Metazoa > Arthropoda > Insecta > Diptera > Syrphidae > Dasysyrphus > Dasysyrphus tricinctus. The sequence goes on along the minus strand of OY992531.1, from coordinate 40,899,736 downwards.
ATAAAAGAAAATCAGTGCGTTATTGTAGGCATGGTATACATTTTGGTCGAAAAAACAAATGGCGAAGAACTGTTTTTAATGGTTCCTGCCATATAACGCGTCACGTGAATTCTTATTTGTTCTACAGACCATTTTGGCTGAAAATGAGTTATATATGCCATCGTATATTTTCGACCACGCTCTTTCGATTGGTGCAATCTAAATTGTTCTATCTCTTTTATTTATCGAGATAGAAATTGCATTTTTGGCCTACAGACCACTATTTTGTCGATGATTTTTATGCTTATTTGTCCTATAAACACTTTTAGTATGCAGTAGAACAATTTCTATACTGGCTTTCGAATTTATTAAAGATTTGAGCTGAAATGTCCTTTATCCAATGAAATTGGATATAGGACAAAATATATAGGGAAATTTTAAGATCATCAAGTTTTTGCTTGTTTGTTCTATATCAAGGGGCAGAAGTTTATTTTGCATACAAAACAACAACAATCGCTGTGACGACGTGCTTTAGAGCCTAGCCAATAATTTTTTTGATGAGTAGGTACAGTGAAAATAACATTAAAAATTGGATGGCGCAACAGCTCGTGGAGAACCAGGGCCTAGTGACTTACAACTCTCAACCATTCCTGAGTGCGTGTATTGTTGGCAGGAATGGAAGGGACCTACAGTTTTTTCCGAGTCCGAACGGCTAGATGAGAAGCACTTATTCACGACAAATACACTGTTGGAGGATTTGTCAGTCCCTCGCAAGAGGCAGTACCTCGAATAAAACATTTCTGTTTTTAGGTGTAACGGCGGGGAGTCGAACCCACACCAACGCTGTGAAGAGAGATTTGAGACAACTATTTTTACCGATGGTTTATAGATAATGTCTGATATTGGTTCAGGAATTAATCTTTTCTGAGTCTAGGTCTTTTAAGCTACCAAGTTTTCCTAGTGTTTTTAAAGGTGAATTACTGACAGTTGGAGAAGAATGCAAAAACCAACACCATCAGAATCCAAATACAGCTATCTTATCAGACATCCTCGGAATTCCTATAATAAGCCGAGAATTTGATATGATATGGAGACCCAGGTAAGGCATAGCCATCAGGGTCATTGCAACTTGTACTGAACATTGGCCAGTAGGAGAACATGAGGTAAAGTTGGGTATTCCTCACAAACACTAAATGTCGTAGGTATGGAGATTAGCAAAAAAAGAGATCAGTCATTTCTCCTTTGTAAAAGTCCTACTATGTCCATAATTAAAATTAAAGCACTATTTCTTGAAAATGCTTTTTTTGCGAATTTTTACCAATGTTACGAACTGAAGATCAAAGAATTTATCTCTCTTAACGAACATTAGTTGTTTCAAAATCGTGCTCTTCGTCAATTTCCTTAGACCAAGAACAAGCAGACTACCAATTTTTAAAAGGAGTCCGTGGTGAACTGAACAGTGAACGGATGAAAATACAGTTGGCTTGACTGCGTTTCATACCATTCTACCAGTAATATGCAAGCTGTTTGGTTTGGTAAAGCGTAGATGGTTTTAATTAAGTGCGATTCAACTGAGTGAAAGCTTAGATACATCTCCTAAAGATTCTTCGAACATATGTATGTACCATTCCACAACTATAACCCAATTTTATAGGTAACAAGAGTTATGGTATTAAAACCGTGCCATCGCGCCATTTCAACCTATAACTAAGCTACGTAATAAAAAATATTTTGGTTTAAAATTTAATGGCATTTAAGTTTTTAGTTTTAAATAGCAGCAAATAAATGTTCACAATAAAATTATATCGTCCTCTCCACCACCTATTTACAAGCTGAACTTGAAAGGTGAATTTACAGTGCATTTAACTTCCTTCCGTTTTTTTTTAATTTTTGTGTTTTATTGTGTCCTATATTCAATACGAATTCTAATAGAATTGGGAGATAGGACAAGAATCTTGAATTCACTTTTTCAAGTTTTGCAAACGTATAGACAGGTGTCCAATATCCTTTCTGCTACTTTTTTTTCAAACTCAATTTAATCAATGCTCAAACAACTTAAAATGAAAACTGTGATTTGGGTGGATGGACAAATATCCAAACTTTCAAAAAGTAAAATAAAAACATGTGATTGCATTCAAAAATATAAGCAAAGTACCTCTTTGAAGTTTAAAAACGCTCTCCTGAAAAGTTAAGAGCTGGGTCTGTAGGACAAATAAGAATTCACGTGACGAACGGTTTTTTTTATTTTCGATTTTCTCAATAACGGCCTAACGAATTGCAATCGAATTTTCTTATAAGAAAAGGTTCTTTTAAATGTCAATATTATTGCATATCAAAATTTTGAAAAAATTAGTTTTGGATTTTTAAAAAAATATTAGATTTTTTTTTTGAAAATTCAATATTTCAATAACGGGTTAATGAAGTATTTTTGAAACTAAAGTTTTAAATATATTTTAATATTTTCTAAAAATGTTCGACCCAATTTTTTTTTGTTACTAAAATTCTATATAAAAAAATTTAGTTTTAAAAAAACGCTCCAACGATTTTATTTTTTTTTTTTTATATATTTCTTATCCGATTTTTTTTTAAACTATCCTTTGTTTTTTTTTTTACTTTGGTATCATTTAAGGACAATTTATAATATTTTTCAAAAAAAGTTTGTTAAAAGGTATTAGCAACAAAAGAAAAACATAATAATAATTTCCAGAAAAATAAATTTACTAAAACGAATCTAAAATTAAAAAACTAATTCTGAGCTGTTGTGGGTTAGAAAGAGACAAACAATTAAAAACAAATTAATAAAACTGTTATACCAGACCATTTTTTAGTTTCTGTTTGATTTTGTGTTCTAATTATCAAAAATATTCTTTTTTCTAAAAAAAAGTGAAAAATTTTAAGAATAAAAATTGGGCTTTCGTTATAAAAAAAAATAGAAAATTTAACTCAATAATGTATTACAGTCGACTCCCTATAAGTTGAATTGTGGAAAAATCACACAGAAAACAGTGAAGGTGAGGTTTGGGCGGTCAGGAATTTGAACTGGAATACAAACAAAAATTAGAATCTATTGTTGATTCCAAAAATACAGCCAGGTAACTGAAATAGAACCCACAATAATAAAAACCATTATAAGCCAAAAAAAAATCAAAAACGAGAAGTAATTCATATTTTTTTCTAAAAAAAAATCAGGAAACTATGTTTTTCAATTGGGGGGATGTGCCTGCTTTTTCCGAGTACAGTTTTTTTTTATTTTATAGAACTGCACTGCAAACAAAACTTTTGCTTTAAATTAAAAGAGACTGTACAAATGCGGCATGTAAAACAGATCCTCAGAATCAGGAGCTACTTGTTGAATGTTTGTTATTTATACAAATTAAAAATCAGCAGTCGTAATTTTAAAGAAGTAGGTAGGTCACACTTATGTATATAGAGCTCAAGGCTCATCTACATCATGAAAAAAAAAAAAAAATAATAACAATAATATTTTAAATATGAAAAAAAGCCTTTTTTTTCTAAAATTTAATTTATGAGAGGAAAAAGACAGTTTTTTTTAATTTAATTTTAAGCAAGAAAGTAACTGAATGAAGGTTTCTAATTTCTATAAAATTAAAGAAATGCAGTAAATATTTAGAAAAAGCTGTTTTTTTGTTGAATTAAATTAATGATTAAGAGATTTATGTATAGTATAGTTAACAAATAATAAATAATAAGATTTGGATTTTTTTAAGCTGAAAGTTGTTCAAGAAAACTATAGTTATATGTATGTACAAAAGTTTCGAGTGTGTATGTATATTTTGTATCTATTATTCGTCGGCTTTCTGTCAAAACCTCGTAGGCCTTTAAATACCATTTTAATGTATTTTAGATCAAAACAAATCACTGAATTCAAATATCAATATCTCGTAACTGTGTTATGGTTCCTTTTAGTTTTATCGACCAGTTTTAAAACCTTTTAGGATCATAGAATTCCATTTTATTACCTTTTAAATCAGTTTTCTATTTTTTCTAAGCAATTTTTTCAAAACAGACTTACGAGGTTTTGACAGAAAGCCGACGATATGCATCGTTATCATTGAAAATTACTAGCCATTCAAATTGACTACTTTACCTGTGGCTGTGGCACTGCTCCTCTGAGCATTCCTGCAATAAATTCTGCAGTATTGGCAAATTTCATCGTGATACGATTTATAATATTCAAAACTGGATTTTGTGTGTTTAAATAATATGTTGTCGTCGTACTGAAACCAGGCACTTGTGCTGGCTGATTATGTTGTGTCCATGTGTGTGGTGGCATGGCAGCTGAATTAGATCCAGATGAACTATGTGATGGCCTTGATGAGCCTCCAGAACTCGGTGAATTATTACCGTTATTGGACTATGAAATTAAAAAAAAAAATGTTTAATCCAATTCAAAGTGTAACCTCTATTTATCTAAATATTATTTTGACAAAACATCAAATGCAAAAGTTAATTGTTGCTATGGTATTCAAGTGTGTGCAAACAAGGAAACCAATACAAATATACCGTACTTTTGTCCTCGATGTGAGTGCTAACATAAAATATATAAATTATAGTAAATACAAAAAAATATTTAAGTATTTTAAATTGAAAAATGCAAATTTATATTTTGTAAGAAAAAAAAATCTATTTGAAAAAAATGATTTAATTTATTCATTCTTAGTTTTAAAGTAATAAATAATTTATTTATTTGTGGATAAAAATAAAGTTTATTATATTCACCTCACAGCGTTATTTGCATTCAAATGGTTTTTGCTTACAAAAATATTTTTTTTTTAATTTATGGCGTATAGTTTATTAATTAAAGGTAAATTCATAACTCCATGGGTGGCTTAGGTCACAGAATTGGTGTTAAATTCTTTTTGTGAACAAAAAAGTTCAAGGGGGAAAAAACTGGAAAAACTGAAATCAAAAGAAAATAATTTTGGATGAAAAAAAAGAGAATCGAGATGCCAAAAGTTTTGCAAAGCTGTCTGTGTCTATGGTTGTAATAAATGCGTTTGAAAAATATTAACTCCTTCTTATTCCCTCCATCTTCACAAATAAAAATAAAAAGGCAATATACAGGGTGTCCCGCACCTGAGTGGAAGTATCTTAGGGTGTGGTTCCTGGGTATATTTTAAGAAAAAAATTGTATGGGGGGAAAGTTGTATCTCCCCTCCCTGAGGCAGGGGGGGGGGCAGTTTCTGAAAAATTGACTTAAAATGCAAAAAAAACATTTAAAATCTACGAAAACACATCTGATAATGTGCTATAATTTTTTTGAAAGCTAATACTTTATTTTTGCATTTGGTTTTTAAATCAAGTTGCTTAAGCTTATAGTTTTTGAGAAATTAAAATTCAAAGTCAAATTAAAAAAAAAAAAATTGTGATTTTTTTTCTTAAGTCGATATTTTTCAAAATTTTACGTAATTAAGTGCTATTTTTGTGTTCAATATTCATTGCGCTCAATTATTTTTAGTCCATTCCCGAAAACCAAATGTAAAAATCTGTCTTAGTTTTTGAGAAATTAAGAAAAAACGAAAGGTACTTTTACCAAAAAAGCCCGAAAAAAGGGTTAAATTATGAATGATTCATGAATAAATTAATTTTTTTTCGGGGTTTTTTGGGAAAAGTACCTTTTGTTTTTTCTTAATTTCTCAAAAACTAAGAAAGATTTTTTCATTTAGTTTTCGGTAATGGATTACAAAATAATGAGGGCAATGAATATTGAACACAAAAATAGCACTTAATTACGTAAAATTTTGAAAAATATCGACTTAAGAAAAAAAAATCACAATTTTTTAAACAAATTTGACTTTGAAATTTAATTTCTCAAAAACTATTCGCTTTAACAACTTGATATACAAACCAAGAATGCAAGAATGAAGTATTAACTTTCAAAAAAAATATAACATACTATCAGATGTGTTTTCGTTGACTTTAAATGTTTTTTTTGGCATTTTAAGTCAATTTTTCATAAACTGCCCCCCCTGCCTCAGGGAGGGGAGATACAACTTTCCCCCCATACAATTTTATTTCTTAGAATATACCCAAGAACCACACTCTAAGGTACTTCAACTCAGGTGCGGGACACCCTGTATAATAACGACTGACCTTAGATTGTGAGCTATTTTTCGTCTTAAAATTGAAGATTCAATTAAAGATAAGCTTTCTTGTTGTTTTGTTAAATATTTAAAATTTATAGAATTTAAAAAAATTTTGCAAAAACCAATAACAGCCCGTTCTCATATTTTAATTCAAATTTACATAGTTTCACCCTAAAGTATACATCACTTTTTTGAAATCATTACCATGAAATATTTTCTAGCTGAATGAACAAAAAAATCTATTACAAATTACTAAACACCAAAATGAAGATAACAACTTTGATCATATCCGGTGGTAGACGATAGATTCAAATCATCAATATTTAAAAAGTATTGCATAAAATTAGGCACCAAAGATATTTTGAATTGAAATTTATAGATAGCTATTGAATTTTATTACTGATTTTCATAACGATATGTTAATCATTTATAAATTTTAAAATTCATATTGATTGATAAACATGATTTTTTTCGAAAGCAGCGAAGGTAAAACAGCCATTTTGTTTTATTTTCTTATTTATTGAGTTCATCGATAACTTTAATAATTGTAAATTATTTATTTATACAATTTAAATTAACATTTTTTTCCCAAAAATTTGTTTGAGTTTCTATTTCACACAAAATATCTTATTTTTGTTTCAATAACCTCCTCTTATTGCAAAATCTTGATCTCAAAATAAGAACTTAATTTTACTGTAAAGGGTCTTTCAATAAAGACTCTTGAGATTTTTTTTTACTATAGGGGCTGTGTCCTTTTAAGTGAAAAAGAATTGTTCAGTGCCGATGCTCATTTTTTGAACGAACAGATGTGAACGAAAAAAAGGAAAAATTGTTTTGTGTACTTACATACATCAGAAATTTGAGCGTCTATATATTGAAAGACCCTCAACTGCCTACTTTTGAATTTAATTACTAAATAAATTAAATTAAAATATTTTAGTGGCAGTTGATGTTATTTTAAGGACTATGAACAAATTTAAATATTTTCTTTTAGGAATTTTCCGAAGAAACAAAAACATCATACATTTTAAACAAAATGGCATCACTGATTAAAGGTTTAGGTAAAAGTGCATGTAAGGTAAAAAAATTTTGATTTATCAATATTCTCAAGTTGTTTATACTAGGTTTCTCCTAAAGTTTTGAGATGTGGTAACACCAGCATAGCTAAAACTAAAAATATCCAATCTGAAAGCTACATCGTAAGTTTTTGTGATTTTGTGATTAATGCAGTTTAGCTGCAAACCCTAACCTTGAATTTATATCCTAAGTTAACTTCGAGTTAATTTTCCCTATTTGGTGAGTTAACTGAGTGACCATATTGAGGGCCTTTTTCATTATCGCGCCATCAAAACTTGGATAAAGTTATTGAATACTCAAGACATTACTATTTCAGTTGTGATCCCATATCGATTTCGTTTTTCAGTTTAGTTTTCACTGCAGAGCTAACTGTGAAAATAAATTAACCCTGAGTTAACTCAGAAGCAGTTTTTCAGTTTAGGTTTAATTATGAATATATCTTTCAGTTGCCAAAAATCAATTGAAATCAATATGCGACTTTATGGATATCACACTTTTACGCATTTCACTATCGAAATAGAGATGGCGCCACAACGAAAATTGTACTTTTCAAAGATTTCAAGAACTTTCACTATGGAAATCGAGATGGCGCTAAAACGAAAATTGCCTCCAGTTTATTCCCTGATTTAACTCACCAAATTACGTGAATTAACAGTTTATTTAAGATTTAAATTGATTGAAAAACACGTTTCTAGAATTAACTCAAGTTTAACCCTGTACCCTGAGACTTGGATGATCTTGCACTGTAAAATTGGCCCTTAGAACACAGAGCAACAAAAAAAAGAATTTATTAGAAGGGTTAGAATCACAATTTAAATGAAAATATTCAAAATTTTGTTTTCTCGAAGTTTTTCATTTTCATTTTTGTTTTTTTTTTAATCTTAAAGTCAGTTGCATGGTCATTTTTGGAACTCTGGTTTCATGTCTCTAAGATGATGGTTTTTGAAAAAAAATAATCTCATTCGAAAAGGACTTCTACAAAAGTTCAAATGCTAGTAATAGTATATTGATCTTTTAAATAAAGATTTTTTTTGAAAAGCTTAAAACAATTTTGAAAAATTATTGATTCTTTTCTTAAAACTTTAATTGCAAATTGCAATCTTCGTAAGTGAAATAAAATTGTTTCCAAAATATATCAATATATAAGAAATAATAATCTCAAAATCTAAAAAATGTACGTATATCGAAATTAAAAAAAAAAAAGGTTTGCACTCATTCAATCAGGTACAAAATCATTAAACAAAAAAAAACCAACACCGATTAAGTTATATGATTATGGCAGTTCAAAAAGTAGCAACAAAACATAACTTTTGTTTGCTAACAATTTTAACAAAAGAATTTATTTACAAAAAAAAAAACGAAACAGCTATAGCTACATACTTGAATTCAATACAAACGGACAAAAACGATAGGTTTGAAAGAATTTTGTAAAAAACAAAATTAGTAATAAAGAAATTTCTTTAGCCCTCCAATATTGGCTGAACAAAATGTCTAATTTTCAATTCTTTTATAGCAAAAATTGTTGGCAATATGACTCCCCGTATACGAGGTCTACGAATTACTTCAACAACTTGTCTTTTGTTTGCATTTGATGTTTGATCCATTTCAATTATTACTGGTCTCCTAGATGGCGCTGAGGTTACACTTGGCGCAGCTGGTTGCTGTGGCCTTTGAGGTTGAATTGGTTGTTGTGGTTGCTGTGGCCTTTGGGGTTGAACTGGTAGCTGTGGTTGCTGCATTGGCTTTTGTGGCTTTGAAGGCTTTTGTGATGCTACTGCGGGGGCCTGAGTACTTGTATTCGTTGCTGGCTTCTAAAATAAAAATAAAAAGCGCAGTTATGTTTATAGTTTCAAAGTGTACATAAGCCCTGTTTTTTAGTGCATTTTTGTCTTCGCTTGCAAAAGTAGCATGTTAAATACAACCCCAATACAGAGTTATAGAAAATTATTGTTGTATTTAGTATTTAACATGCAATTTTTTAAGCGAAGATAAAAATGCATTAAAAAACATGGCTATATTAAACTTACTTCATAATCATATCCACTATCTTCGTCGTCGTTGCCAAAACGGTTTAAGATTTCTGGTAAATCTTTTTCGTCAGTTGTAGGTGCATTTGGTTTAGTCTCTTCAGCTTGACCTCCTTGTCCTTGAGCCTGTGCTTGTCCTGATCCCTGGCCTTGAGCAACCTGCCCCTGTCTTGTTGGACGCTGCGTAATATTTATGCTGTATGATGAGCCCTTTTTGTTTGATTTTTTTTTTTTTCGAAAATATGAAATACTCAGTAATTTGCCAATTGGGGAAATTATTGTTAAAAATTTTGAAATTATGAATTTGAAGAAAATTGAAAAACAATTTCCTTCTGTTTAAGTGGAGCGAATGAATTAAGTTTATTTAAAAATTTTAAAGGAATTATGTTTAAATTGTCTAAGGAACATGAAGGTTGTTTTATTTCTACAAAAATGCTTTTGAAAAATATTTATAACTTGTGAAAATGATAAATTAGCTAAGCTAAAACCTGCAAAAAATAATAAGCATGCGATCAGAAAGCCAAAAAAAAATATATATTTATCCAATTAAAACCAATCTCTATAGCATTTAAGAAAATATGTATAATTTATTGTAAAAATAATATCTTTAATAAATAGCATATAAAGAGCTTAAATATTTACATAAAAATTAAAAAAATGTAGGTAGATAACTACAAAAAAAAATACCATATTCCAGTAGAGCGAAAAAACAAAACTAAAAACAAATGATTTTGAAAATTCTGCCAAAAAGCCTTAAGTATATCAACTTTAAATAATTGTTTTTTTTTTTCTTTAAATATAATTTTACAAATTTACCAACGAATATTTATATGTATATGAAAAATAAAAAATAATATCAAATTATGAATATCAAAAACAACAACAACTCATCCAAAAAATGGAATATTTGCCAACAACCGCGACAGAGGGCGAAATAGGGGAGATCCATTATTATTATCATTTAAAGAAATGAGTCTCAATGGTTGATTTGAAAATGTTAATGGTGGACGAGTCATTGACGTAGATTTTTGAACTTTTTTTTGTGATTTCTTTTCAATTTGAGGATTTACCTGTGCTTGTTCTTCTGTAAAATAAAAAACAAAAATATAAAAAGATGACCCAAATTAAAGGTTGAGATTAAGATATTCTCATGAGAAAATAAAGAGGCACCGCACTAACCTGCTTCCGATTCAGCACCACCTCCAATTGAATTGAATTTTTGGTCACGCAGATATTCTTCAAATCGTTTATTGTACTCTCCTGATGGATCCCATCGCTCTTGTAGGGCTTTGTAGTATTGGGGATAGTCGAAATATAAAGCTGTGATGACTTTCAAAGCAATTTCTTTTTGACTTGGTTGGCAGCGTCCACATTTTGTGCGAAGGGCTTCGGGGAGTATTCCTTTGGTTAAAAAAAAAATATACTGTTTAATTTCATTTTATTTTTGTTTCTTCTTTTAATAACTAAGCAAACTAACTAATGCTTTAAAATAAACTCAAATTTAAGTGTAAATGTAAAAGAATAAATCACAACGGAATTTGTCTTTAACAGGGTTGCCTGCCAAGTATTAGTAAAAGTGTGACAACACTGTCAGACTAGAGCTGCGTAAATCGTTCATTTCAAATGATCGAATCGTTCAAGAATCGATCAATAAAATTATTCGATATTTCAGTCAATCGATCTTTCGATCATTTTCATTTCACTGAATGTTTAACCAATTCAATTTTCATTTAGATTTCGATTTAATAAGTTCAATTCAATACTGTACCCATTTCAATAGAATCCAAAATAATACAATTTTGATGGATTAAGAAAGCTCAAAAAAATATGGCATGCTGGTGACTTATGCCAATTGGCTGAAATTTGAATCAAAATATACTTTTAATGACAAAAAATATAGTTCGGCCGCTATCCACCAAGACATCAAATGCCAAATTCCATTGACGGATGACTATGATGTCGATGAATTAAAAACCTCGGAAAAATCTGAAATTTTTGAAGAATTTTAAGTGCTCCATAAAAAGATATAGCTATTAAAGGCAATTGGATAATAAATCAAAATATACTTTTTCTATCAAAATATAGTTTGTTCGAGAAAAACGAGATTCATCGAAATGATTGAGATTGGGTTTGGGATGGGAAATCGAGAATAATTGAAATTATTGAGATTGATATTGGGATGGAAAATCGAGAATCATCGAAATGATTGAGATTGAGTTCGATTAAAATGAAAATTCGTGATTTCAATCATCATTTTGATGATCGTTCCTGATTGGCACAGCCCTATGTGAGACATACATATGTATGTACCTTTATATGTTTTTTCTTAAATATGTATGTATATCAACAAATTAACTTAAATTAAATAATTTGCGTCTGTAGAAACGGTTTTGTATTTATTTACTGATTTAAAAACGCAGACATTTAAATATTTACAGGGTGGCGTTATGATATAATTATTGAATATTTTTTGTTTCTGTATATTCTTTTCAGAAATTGCTTTGCAAAAATTTGGGAAATTTATGATGGATATAAAGTTGTTCGATTTTACTTCGAAAGTCATCAGCATTCGAATTATTCAAGCACAAATTTTTTTCTGTTCGAAACACATGCACTGCTCCAACAATTTACCGATTGGTTCAGCGTTTTCACCAACAAGGAGCTGCCTCCTTCTGTGATCGCTGCCTCCTTCTGTGATCTTCCAAGTGCAGGAAGAATTCGTATAGTTCGAAATTATTTAAACATTTCTCGGGTGCAGTGAATTGAAGTAAATATCGAAACTCCCACAAGACGATGACGTTCTCTGACTCTAGGTGATGATTTATCGGACTTTTCAAAGAATTGTTTGGTAAAGTTACACCCGTTTCGAAATAAGATCCAAGACGGGTTAAAACCAAAAACAAAAACTCCTTTGAGAACGAATTAATTTTCAAACTTTTATAATGAGCGACCACCGCGTTTGGCTAATTTAACGGCTCCAGAACATTTTCTTTGGGGCTTCTACAAAAAATGTGTATATGGGTCAGTATTTCAAAATATTAATATTTCAGTCTCCTTCATTTTTGAACCGAAGTACAAAATTTTATTATAAGTTTGTTAATTGGATGGCTTGAAACAAACGGGTTCTAATATTCGCTCAAGAAAAAATAAAGTTGAGAAAAATACAATACCGGCTATCTCCATTAAACACCCAAAATGTCATTACCCTGACGTGTCCCCAGGCCTACTTACCACACAGTCTGAATTTTAGCAACGAAACTAAAAACGATACAAAAAATCTAATGATGCAGTCTTTTTAATAATATATGCATCCTAACTAAAAAATAGTTAAATGATTTTTAGTTGCTTTTGTTTTTTTAATAGGAGCTATTAATTAAGTGTCCCCCATAAATTGATCATTTCTATCCCACCAATGGAAATTAAAAAAAAATATATATATAGGCTCAAAATAGAAAACTGATTTGTTTACTATTTTTTTATTATGAAAATTGAAGTAAGGGTTTCAAAAAAATTTTGTTGTCTTTTTTATTTCAAGTTAATGCAATGATTTTGTTTTTCGTCAAGCGAAATTGTCATTGCTCTAACGTGTGTTTTTTACTAAACCGTGTGGTATAAAAATTAAAAAGTTCTACTCCTCTGTGTCTTTTACAAGAGCCTACGTGAAAAATAGTATAAAACATCTAATTTTCTAATAACCTCCATTTAATGCTCATAAAACACCCTTGGGAGTCATTCCCCTAGCATCATTTTTTGTGTCATTCCCCTGACTTTCAAGTTTTCATTATAATGATTGATTGCGTTTTGATAACTCTAGAACAATCAATAATATTACATTTAAACATATTTACAGTATTTTTAGTAGTTTTGAATTTTTTTCACATTTTCTCGGTTAAAATATCATAAAAAAATACGATTATTACTATAAAATGTTTAGTCTCGCAAAATCCTTGAATCATGAGAGCTAGTTCGTGTAACAAAGTCGTGGATGCTATTTTTCATGTTAGTATTTGTTCTCTTTTTTCTTTACACTCCTGAAACCATTTGCAAAATTAAATATCCATCTAATCAACGGAGTAAATATAAATTTTTGTCATTCCCCTGATACAAGTATCATTTCCCTGACTTAAAAAACCGTTAGATTTGATCAAATGTTAAGACTCCTTCAATTTCAATTTCAATTTCTTTTATTGAACATAATATATACAATCTGGCTTATAACTAATATGATACTATGATAAATTTACATTTGTTGGCACATAGGGGGCCTAACGTTACACAATGTCTTAAGTTTAACAAATTATAGATATATAAATTACATGTCAAAAAATTTAAATTAAAAGTCGGCTGACTTAATCGTCCTCAGGGTGTTCATTCCCGGTTGTCAATGGTGTTTTTGGTGTAGGTTGGGGGAAGTTTTGGCGTTTAGCCACGGTAGAAGGCTGACCCAATGTCAGCGTAGAACGAGACTGCTTCCTCGTTGTCCATGATTATGTTGTCATCAAGTGTTTCCATTACACTGAGGTACCTTGGCTCCGGATGTCGTTGTTCAGTGGTCATCCTTCTCATTAGCTGATTCGGGTGGTCGATGATGTTCCGTACTAGTCTCTTCGCTGAAAGGACTAGGTATTTGTCCAGCGGGATTATGTTGGCTTCGGAGTAGAGATGTTCGTTCCTGTAGTGTTTCCGCCGCTGCCGGTCGAAGTACAGTCCGGTGCAAATTCTGAGAATCTTCCTTTCGAATACTTGAAGCTCCTTCATGGCTGTCTTGGAGATTGAAAACCAGACTGGGAAGGAGTAGCTGATGATAGGTCGTAAGAGCTGCTTGTAGATCAGTAACTTCGTTGGTTGGCTTAGTCCTTTTCTTTTCTTCATCAATGGATGTAGACGGTGAAAGGCCCAGCTGGCTTTTTTGAGTACATTTCTTGAGTGCGGGTTGAACCTTAGCAACTCATTGAACTGGACTCCCAGGTACTTCACATTCTTTTTGGCAGCTATGATGGATCCGTCAGGGAGTCTCAAGACCAGATTTCTGCAGTTGGCTGCGGTGCGAAGACCTCTACCAGTTGAAGGCCTCCTGAAGCAGACAAGTTCCGACTTGGAAGTGTTGATTCGGATGCCCCATTTCGTGTAGAAATTGAAGAGTCTGTTGATGTGGGCCTCTACTTGTCGGACGGCGATAAACGGTGACATTGATGATGCATAGGTGAGCGAGTCGTCGGCATATAGCAGGTTCTCGCATCCAATTGGGGCAGGTTGGTCGGATGTCATCAGGCTGTAGAGGAAGGGGCCAAGTTTTGAACCTTGGGCGACTCCGGCTCTGATATTCTTCATGTTTGACTTACAATTGTCTAGTTGTACGAAAAATTTCCTGAAAGAAAGAAAAGAAAAAAGAATTTTTGTTAGTGGCAGTGGTACCTGTAATAGATGAAGTTTATGTATTAGGGCTTCTATCCAAACGCTATCAAATGCTTTCTCGACATCCAGAAAGCATCCGACGGTGACACGGTGACACGATGACTGTTGAGGGAGGTGGTAATATCGTGTTGGAACTTCAGCAGCGGATGCAGCGTTGAGTGCTTTTCTCGAAAGCCAAACTGCATGTCAGGGATGATTGAGTTTTCATTGCAGAATTTCTTCAGCCTCCGGAGGATTACTTCTTCCAGTAATTTGCTGATATTGTTGAGAAGTGATATTGGCCTGTAGTTGGATATTAGATTGGAAGCACCTTTCTTCGGGATAGCCACAATTTTCGCTGTTTTCCACGTCTGGGGGAAGTAGCAGTTGTTGATGCAGTTGTTAAGGATGATTGTGAGGAAAATCATTACTGCTTGTGGAAACCTTTTCAGGATGTAAGTGGAAACACCATCTGGTCCAGAAGATTTTTTTGGCTTTGAATTGCCGATGATCTCTGCTACCTCCTCTAGATTGCATAGATGTGGACTATCGGTGGGATCACTTGCTGGATTGGTGTCATCGAAACTGATTATATCCGGATTTGGCTGTAGGGTCTGCTGAATTGATGCTTCTACTTCTTGTAGGAAGGTCGGGTCAGTAGGTGGGTTCGGTGTGAAGTTTCCTTCGAAGTAGTTGGCGAACGCTTCCACCTTGTCCTGGGTTGAGGTTGCTTCAATGTTGTTGCTGATAATGGCTTCTGGCATCTGTGGCTGTTTTCCAATGATCCTATTGATGTTTTTGAAGGCATCAGGTCCTGGCTTAATTGCTTGCAATCTTCTCTGGTACTGGATATTGTTATGGTGTTGAATGGAGTTCCGGAACATGATGTTGACTTGCTGTAGCTCATTCCAAACTGTCTGGTAGTTGATGTTTGTCGTATTTAGCTCGCTTCGATGGATCCGCTGGAGTCGTTTTCTTAGCCGTTGTCTGTGTGCATACAAATTCTGGACGTAATCAGGAAGGTGTTGGTACCTGTCCTTTGACGTCCTAGGCCGCTTTTGCTTCTCCAGGGCTTCAGATACGGCATGTTCGAGGATGTCAATAGCTGCATCGATTTCGGTATCCAGCAGATTCCTGTTTGAAGGTGGAAGAGTTATGTTGTCTTCGATGTCCCTGTGAAGTCTTTCAATATCCAGCCGCCTGAAGTTGATGAAGTTCTCCGGAGCTTCTGTTGATAGGAGTATTGGTTGGTTCAGGTTGATAGACAGTTGAACAGCTTCGTGGTCCGAGTCGCTTTGTACGATTGTACAGATATAATTCCGGATTTCCGGAAGAATGTGTACAAGGTTCGAGGAGGCCAGGAAGAAGTCTAGCGTTGATGGCGTTCTAGGAAAGGTGGGCTTCGGCTGGGATATAACCACCAGAGAATGTTCATTGCTGTTCAGTTCCATCCAATCTACAATTGCTTTGCCTTCGTTGCTGATTTTGGAGTCCAACCATAGGTGATGTCTCGCATTGAAATCACCTCCAATGATGCCATAGGTGCTTTGCTTCAGGATGCTGTTGAGGATGAGCAGGTCACTATGTATGTTCCTTGCAGAGGATGCGCACTTGAAGTATGTACAGATGACTGTAAGGGTCTCACCTCTTCCTAGGGTCATCGTGATGGCGGTGGCTTCACTAGTCTTTAGTCGTGGGATAATGACTTCTTTTGTATTGGGGGAGAATTTGTCTTTTATGAAGACTGCTGTTCCAACGCGGTCCTCGTTTTTGTCCTGTCGGTATGTTTTAAATCCTTTGATGTTGATGTTGTTTTGTTTGGTCACTTTCGTCTCGCTGATGAGGGCAATATCAGGTGTATTGTTCTTCATGAATAGGTTGAATGACGTCCTCTTATCTAGGCTGTATAATGAATTAACATTATACGTCAGGATGCGGAGTTTCTTCAATGGCATATTTCGAAGACGAAGGCGGCCAAGACCGCGGACTTGTCTTTATCACTAAGTTGATTGTAGTTGGATGGGACGGCATTCCGGGCTTTATCCATGATGGAGATGAGGTTGGACCCGAGGAGCCGCTGGACTTCATTGTTGAGGTTCATGGATGGGGAAGTTGCTGAAGTTCTGGTCGGTTTGACAGGGGCTGTCTTCACAGGGATGGTTTTGGCTGGAATCCTTGGCTGCTGTTGATGCTGCGTTTTCGTTGTTGATAGTCTGGGTGTTGAATTCTGTTTGGCCATTGCTGCGTAGCTGACTGAAGGACGGGTTACCACACAAGCTGATTTAGCGACGAACTCTTTGTGCGCCTTCTTCTCTGCAATCACCTTGTTCCTCTCTGTTAGGCGGGCCTTTAGAGTGGGGCAGCCCTTGAAGCTTGCAGGATGTCCTTCTTTCTGACAGTTGGCACACCATACGTCCAGTCCTGTGTTCTCCTTTCGCTTGCATTGTCCGGGCTCGTGGTCTTCTTTGCACTTGACACACACGTATTGGCGGCCACAGTTGGTGGCTACGTGTCCGAAACGCTGGCAGTTCCGGCACTGGACGATGTCATTGGACTTCATTCGCTCCCAATGAACCCTCTGGTTCATTATTAAGGTCTTGGAGCACACCTCGTTGATGTCACACGTCTTTGATACTTCAACGACAAAGTTGTTGTAGTGCTTTGTCTTTGCCTTCTTGGATTTGAAGTGCGTCACTGAGATTATTGGGAGTCCCTCGATGCGGAGCTCATCTTCGACTTCTATGGCTGAACAGGTAAAATGTATACCTTTCAGTAGAAGGAGGTTCTTCCTGTCTTCCCTTGGCGTGAATGAGTTGTACTGTATCTTCATGGTTTTGAGGTACTTCTTGATGGCTTCAAATGATGTTCTATCCTGGGCGTTGATGATGGTGGTCTTCGTGCTCCTGTTTTTGAATGTCACTGATATGTTGCTCGCCTTGCAGTGTCTCCTTATCTCGGCGACACTTCCGGAGAAGCAAAATATCGGAGGCATTCCAGGACCTTTGCTTGGGTTGACGGCAGCTATGTCATTGGTTGTCCTCGGGGTCTGAGCAGGAGCAGGATTAGAGGCTGCTACTGCTTTGATGGCGGCTGATGATGTTGATGCTGTTGCGGCTTCTTCAGGTTTGGCTGGCGTTTGTTTCTTTGCCTGGATTGGAGGGGACTTCGGTGACTCTACGTCCAATTGGGGGCGTTTGGTTGTGTCCTTTGATGCAGATTTTCCCGTTTTACGTGGTCTCTTCTGACCAGGTAAAGGTGAATCGCTGAAATCGTCCTCTGAACTTACTTCCGATGTCTGGCTGGATGAGAGCACTTCAGAAATCACCTGTTCTTTCTTAGCGTTCACTTCCGAGCGCTCTTCAGCATCATCGTCATTGGATAAATCATAGTTAGAAGAATCTTCAACCTCCATACTGTCAGCTTCTTTGCTTTCTTCTTCGTTCCTTTTTGTTGGGGTGACAAATTTACTAAATGTCTCGTTAAGCCTCGGTCCATAATCGGGTAGGTGAGTGACTATCCTGGTCAGCAATGCATCGAGTGAAGCAAATGCTGCCTCCGGATTAAATGGTTCGCCCATTTCCGGCTTAACTTCAATTTCACTTTTATTATTTTATAACACTGATTAAAACGCACAACACTTATTTTTAAAAAAACCTTTATTCCGCGAATTAATCAGGATTAGCACTTGTTAACCGCAGATAGCCCGCAGGTATACCTGAGTTCTGTTTTATTTATTTCGGGGTGGATTTTTTTTTTCAATCTTCCGCTTACGATGCGCACGCTCTGAACGATGTACACTGAATGAGTTAAGACTCCTTGTTTTAAAGTGGTTATCATAGAGTTATCAAGAGACATAATTGTTCGTCTACCAAAATAGGGTTTTTTGAACGAGGGTCCACTTTGGAGTGAAAAATATTAATGTTTTGAAATTGGATATTGGAGTTACTTCATCCTGAAAATTAATTAACTTTGAAGCAGTTTTTTAGTTGAGAATCATGTTTATCTTTCAGTTGTCAAAAATCTATTGAAATCAATATGTCTACTAATAATATGTTTACTCGGGATTAATTTATCTTTAGGAGTAGCACAACACTAATAAAATTCAGAGTAAACTTTGCACTGAAAAACTGGCTCTTATCCACTGGAATTTTTTTGATTTTAAATTAAATAAAAAGTAAATTTTTCCAAAAAAAATTGTTTTTTTTTTTTAAATTTTTTGGAATTTTTTTGAAATTTGTTTCGAACAATGTATATATTTTTTTTTTTTTCATTTCAAGTCAAAAAAAAGTATCTAACTAATGCAAAACTGTGAAAAAATTCTACGGAAATTGTGATTTTATTGTCATTTTGATGACGATTACGCAATGTTTAGGGACAACAGAGTTTGTTCCTTTAATTATCTTGTATTACTTTGAAAATTTGGTGAGGAAAAACGGTTTTCTGAATCAATTTGAAAACGTATAGCTATATTGATGATATAACAATCTACAAATTTGAATACTCATAATAGTTATATAATAAAATTTAGCAAATAAACAAATGATTTACCGAAAGACAAAGCCCTCACTATGTCACTGATGAGTTCAAGTGAGTAAGCCGAACGAAACGCCAATTGGTAGGACTAAAGGCCATAAAAAGCTATTTTGGAAAAAAAGTAGTTTTTAGTACTTTTCAAGTCAAGATCGTTTCAAAATTATCAAATCGTATTTACATGTTTGTAATAACAGTACAATCGATCCCAGCGAGAAGTTTGCGAAAGTTACAATGCTCAACGATATGCTCAATGAAAGATTTATGCAGTTTGGAGTATTCTCCCACCATCTTTCAATAGATAAACAACAAAGAGGAAACACGTAAACATTCAAATGCCAAATGCAATTCGCGAATACAACATAACGATGGGAGGTGTTGATTTGTTTGACAACGCTACAAGCAACTATCGTATACGAATTCGAGGAAAGAAGTGGTACTGGCCACTTTTATCAAATGCACTCGATGCAGCATTGGTAAATGCATGGAAGTTACACTGTATTTGCAAAAAAAATGCTAAGGAAACAGCAATGACACATCTAGAATTTAGGACGTTTGTTGTAGAGTCCTTGTTGCGATCGGAGTCAAATGTTCAACATGTGCAACGAAGGGAAGGAAACCCCAATGAAGTGGTTCGTTTCGATGACATCAAGCATACAGTCACCAAAACAGAAAAGCGTCTTCGATGTCGCAATTGCTCCAGCCAAACCGTTTTTTTTTTTTGCAAGAAATGTAATATCCCGCTTCATCCAAAATGCTTCGACGCATACCACACAAAAACCCAGCCTTTATAAGCATATCTTGATAAAGTGTATACTATCTTATAAACTTCTTCATTGTAACTTTTAATTTATACCTATTTATTACATTTTTCATAAAATTCTCAAATAAATTTCATTCATGTTCCATTTAAAAAAAAAAAAAAAAAAATTTATAATTTTGCTACCCCTTTCGTCGAACGTTGCGAAAACGCAACGTGAATTTTCCGGGAAACTATAAGCTTTTCCAAAATTTTTTTTGGGATTTCCCTTAGTTAGACCAAAAATAGACAGTGTATGAAATTTCACGTTTCTAACTAAACTGGAACTGGTAGCCGTCTTAAATGGGCTAAATTGTATAAACAACTAGTTAAATAGTTTAGCGCTCAAACTCAAGTATGCCATTTTATTACTTAAAAAATATGAATATGTATATGCAAAAAAAAAAATTAAATCGTTGGAGCGGTGTTCTTAAAAACTAATTTTTTATATAAAAATTTTTAGTAACATTTAAAAAAAAAAAAAATTGGGATGAATATTTTTAGAAAATATTACAATACATCTAATAACCTAGTTTCAAAAAAATTCATCGACCTGTTTTTTAAATATTGAATTTTCAAAAAAAAAAATTTAATATTTCCTTAAAAATCCTAAACTTACTTTTTTTCAAAATTTTGATATGCAATATTATTGATTGAAATCCGTTAAGCCGTGAATGAGAAAATCGGAAATCAAAAAACCTTTATATGGTAGTTACCGTTAATAACAGTTCTTAACATTTTTCTTTTCTACCAAAAAATAAACCATGCCCACAATAACGCAGTGATTTTTTTTTATCAAAATCGTTGGAGCCGTTCTTAAAATAAATAAGCTTTTCGTTAACGGTTGTGTTGCAAGTACCGTTATTTTTGAAGCTAAACAAAAATCCAATTTCCCTTCTGAAAAGTTACAAAAAAAACTTATGTTCAAAATTTGAAGAAAATTGTATCATTGGCTTAGATTGTAGATCCAGATACAAACAGACATCATTTTTGTTGTTGTATTCAGAATCTAAACGAAACAATTATTATATACAAAATAAAAGTTGATTAAACTTGCTACAAAAATATGTTATTTAAGCTTTCTTCGGAAGCACTTAGTAACAATTACCCATAAAAAATGATTTAAAAAAAAGTTGTTTTCATAATATTTAATTTTCTCAAAAACTAAAGCTCGTAAAACCATCTGGTTTCCAGCATCCGACTGAAGGCTAATTCCAACATTAAATTATAAAAGACAATTTGCTACTTTATAGTGTAAAATAAAGAACCATACGAAATGTTCAAAAATTATTTCATAAAGTATTGGCCAATAACTTTGATAAATTCTGTGTACTTCTTGCCTCTGAAGAAAGAGTGTTTCACATATGAAAATAAATATGTATAAAAAAAATTAAATAAGGACATATTAAACACAACCACATTCCTTACACCATAACTTGCTGTCATAACGTCCCTGGAATGACCGTGAACAAATATACTTACTTTTTCCGATATTTCAGAGTAAATTGATCAAAAACCATTGATGTTGCAAGACAATAACATTGTTTTTCAATTTTTTGAATTTTCTACTGCTCGTATCACCCCCTGCTCGGATCACCCCTACCATTAAATACATAAAATAATAACCCCGAGAGCATGATTTATTGCATTTATTTTTATAATTTTGAGTCTTCGTTGACTGGACTAATAATTCCTATATGCATCGTTGACTGGACTAATAATTCCTATATCGCAAGTAAAAAAGGGAATTCCAACTTTGGCTTCGTTCAACTGTTCTGAAAATATATAAATGTACTGTATCTTTGAAGGTAAATATCTAGAAAAAAGTCGAAAAATGCGCCACAGTAACTTAATTGACAAATTAACACTATACAGTATAAGCTAGAAAATAGTATACCCCGTGCTCTTTATACCCCTCATTATTCCCTGTTAGTTACAATTTGTAACTTACAAATATAGTATCAATGTCTAATCACTGAAGTGGTGGTAAAACCATTAATTTGCAATAATTACTGAAAAAAATATCAATAAACTTCTTTTCATCAACCAAACAGTTTTCATTGAAACAATCAAAAATAATAAAAAAAAAAAAATAGACAGTCGATAATCATAAGGCTACAAACCAAAAATTTATTTCAAAGTTTTCTCAATAAATCTTCGCTAAATCACTTTCAACATTAATTTATTGAATTTTTCATTTTGACCCTCTATTAAGAGAGAGGCAAACTACCATTATTCAAAACAAAAACTATAAACGCCCAAAAGTTTCTAAACTATAATTGAAAATAAATTCCCATCGCGTGCTTGGCGCTTAAGATAATAAAACCTTTAACTTATGACATTCAGAACCTATATAAATTTAACAAATACAAAATGAATATATCACAAAAATGAAAGAAGTTTTTTTTAATTCCGGAAGGCTATGGCACAGTTAAAGGCCATTTACCTAAGCTACCTATAATTCTTGTTCGTAAACAAAAACAAAAATAAATAATTATTATTTTACTATTAGAAAATTAATTAACAAAAAAAAAATTGTCAAAAATTATTGAAAGAGGTTAAATAGCAGTAATTATCATACTCACTTTTAAGTGCCTTGCCTTCGGGAGCGCAGGGTTTCTTATTGAGTAAACATTCCACGTAGTTCGTCACCAACCTCGGACTTGCCAAAATTGTATCAATATCTAAACGTTCGTATCTGGAATTTTAAATAAAAAAAAAAATATGTTATGATTTGTGAGAAGATACATCAATCAGTATAATAATTTCTTTGACGTTATAAAGAAGAAGTGGACGACTTCCCGCATTATTAACGCCTTAAATTAACATTTATGTTAATTCACATCGATCACAGTTGAAGACTTCTTCTTTTCTTCAACTTAATGACCCACAATCGATTTGGTCGGTTTATTTTGTAATCCATGTTTCAACAGCACTCGGTCAAGGTCAAGGAATAATATAAACAAACAACAACTATGGAACTCAGATACCAAAAAAGTAAAAGAAAAAAAAGAGTTGAAAAAAAAACGAATGTTTGGACAAAAAATACATAGATGTGGGTTGTTGATGATTCGGCCATAAACATCATTCGTGCGGCACGATCTCCATTCAAAATCAGATGGTGTGAAACTTACTCTGACACATGCGGCATATTTTAACGAAGTTGTTTTGGATTTTGATCAAAGATTATTAGAATTAAAATTTATTACATTTTAGATCGAATTGATGAAATGATTTATTTTTCTAGACAAAAATATGAATCATTAAAAACTATGGGCCATATACCACCGAGTTCGGAAGGAAACCAAAGCAACACAACAGGTCTCACAATTCAGCAGAGGCAAATGAAAATCAAAGAATTAGAATCTTCTACAATCTACCATCTATTGTACTAGAACCTTGTGTTTTTCCGGTGGATAGTTGTTTGTAAACTCAAAATTGTGTTTTATTAAAATATTTCACTTCGATTTGTTGATTTTCTTCCGGACCAAACGATATGAATGCTGCTTTGTACCACGGTTAATTTAATCGGCCCCCTCTAATAATAATGATTATACAAAGGTATTTTGTACGTTAATTGGAAACACTATGTGTAATTAATTATACTTTTGCGAAAAATGGGCGAAATCTTTTAACAGCTTCTGATTAAATCAGTCTAAATCAGCAATCCGTCACAATTTTTACAATGAAAGAAATTTTTCATTGAATAAAGAGATTGCCTTGAACTGTGTGCTGGAATTTCATTGAAAACTACGGCCTAACTGTTTTAAAAAAAGCCTTTTGTTGAATCAATTTCATCAAAGTAACGAGAGGTACAAAGTTTTTAAGGAGGAGAGAGTCATACATAAGTCTTCTTGATCGATTATGTTTTTTTTGTATTTCTGTATATTTTGGACACGAGATAAGTGGCCACATGCACATAATTGTCTTCAAAAAAGTACTAAGAGTAAGGACTCATAGGTAGTTTCTAAACATGGATCTCAAAGCCTTTGGAATGGAAGAAAAACACATCTAACCGAAAATAACAAGTCAAAATTGCTCAAAAGTCAAGGTCATACTTTTATTTTTATCTTCAATATTCGTCATAAGGAACAGTTTATCCGCTCTTCTACCACCAAAATTTCTTCCACATCGACCTGTGCAAATGTCAATCCTAAGACGTTTTAAAGACAAAAAGTCGATTAGGTGGATAAAAATAAGTAGTGTTAAGCAATAGCTCCAGGATTAATATAGGGTCAAATAGAAGCAATATAAAATAATTTCGGTTTTTGCACAACATCGTGTTCACTTAGAGAATCTGACCGTTCTAGGTGACACACCCCCTTTAGCCTCCAATCATGATTTAGAAATATTTTCAAAGATATATCGAATCAAATAACAACAACATTATTGTTTCGAAAGCTTCATGTCTATTAGTGGGGCTGTTAGTGAGACCAACCTTTCATTTCGACCTGACGGGTTGAGCTTTAGTACACTAATAGTCCCTGTCCTAACTTTACTTTTAAGAAGTGTTGCCAAGGTGGCAACACTGTCAGAAGGACAAGAGAAGGGTTGCCACAATCCTGAAATGTTGCTTATAAATCGAAAACCAAGGGTCGTACGATGACCCTAGAACTCCCGTTGGATTCAGCACCCTTGAAACCATAGGACCACGTTATTGTTTTTCTCCCACCCCTCCCCTTGCACGAAGGGGGTGGAAAAAAGTCGTTTTGGAAACTAAATTTGAAAAGCCAAGAAAAGTTAGAAAATATTTGTATTAATAAAATTTTAAGATGGTGTCGACGCAGAATTTCACAATCTACATACTACATTACATCAAAAGTTGATTGAAAACCTACTTTGGTTTTTTTAAAAAGCCACTTTCAAAGTGCTGGGGAGGGGGAATATGAAAGATTAACAAATTTATATATTTGTCTTGGAATAATATAAGCATCTGACACATGTTTTAAGGGTATTTTTTAATGCCCAATCTTACTAAATCAGAATGAACTCGATACAACTACCTTCAAAAAAGTTATAGCCTTCTTCATAGATGATGACCGAATTATTAGTGAAACACGTAAAATATTACCAAATTTCAACAGCATTGACACGAAACTTGGTCCAAATATGTCATTTGTCATAAGCAACAAGAATCGAAAGAGACTAAAAAAAATAATTATAGCTAAAGGGTGTTTTTTTCATTGAAATGGAAAAAATTTGAACTACTACAATGAATCCCCTCCCGAAACTGGAACGTTGATGAAAATTAGTGAAAACGTTTGAATTTTCATCAAGACCAAGAAACAAAAGAGACCAAACAAATATAAAATGTCTGAGGGTGTTTTTCAATGGGGAATGAGAAGCAGAGCAGCCGAACATTTTTATGTTTTTGAAACAAAGATACATAAATGTAATATGGTGCATGGTCTTAAGGTATTTTTTAATGCTGAATCCAATAATATTAAAATAAAGTAGATACAAGCTCACATAAAAAAGTTATCTTACTTTTAAAGAGTTAATGTCTGTAAATGATTGTATTTTTTGATTAGAATAGGTACGACATTACCTCTCAAAAAAGACCCTCAGACCATGGATATTTGAATGGTCTTTTTTGATTCTTGGTTCCGATGATTAATCAAACATTTTCACCAACTTTCTTCAACGTACCAGTTTTGGGAGGGTATTCATGGTGGTAATTCAAATTTTTTCCATTTCAATGAAAAAAACACCCTTTAGCTATAAATATTTTTTTAGTCTCTTTTGATTCTTGTTGCTTATGACAAATGACATATTTGGACCAAGTTTCGTGTCAATGCTGTTGAAATTTGGTAATATTTTACGTGTTTCGCTAATAATTCGGCCATCATTTATGAAGAAGGCTATAACTTTTTTGGAGGTAGTTGTATCGAGTTCATTCTGATTTAGTAAGACAGGGTCAGATGCTTATCTTATTCCAAGATAAATATATAAATTTGTTAATCTTTCATATTCCCCCTCCCCAGCACTTTGATAATGGCTTTTTTAAAAACCAAAGTAGGTTTTCAATCAACTTGTGATGTAATGTAGTAGATTGTGAAATTCTGCGTCGACAACATCTTAAAATTTTATTAATAAAAATATTTTTCTAACTTTTCTTGGCTTTTCAAATTTAGTTTCCAAAACGACTTTTTTCCACCCCCTTCGTGCAAGGGGAGGGGTGGGAGAAAAACAATAACGTGGTCCTATGGTTTCAAGGGTGCTGAATCCAACGGGAGCTCTAGGGTCATCGTACGACCCTTGGTTTTCGATTTATAAGCAACATTTCAGGATTGTGGCAACCCTTCTCTTGTCCTTCTGAGAGTGCTGCCACCTTGGTAACACTTCTTAAAAGTAAAGTTAGGACAGGGACTATTAGTGTACTAAAGCTCAACCCGTCAGGTCGAAATGAAAGGTATGCCCTCATATCGTGCACTAACGCCCCTACTATATGTGTTTAAACAGAAACAGTAGTTCTAGTAAGGAAGCCCTCAAAAAAATATAACTCCACCGAAATACTTGCCATACGCCTTAAAGCCAACTATGACTGCACTATTAAGTACTTGCCGTCTACATAAGAAATGATGTTGCGTACCAACTCCAGCCTCAATATGGTTTGTGCTCAAACACAAATTTCAACTTCATGTAGTTAAAATTCTCGGTGAATAAGCGCATCATTCATACCTGCTTCATTTATCGGAGCCCAAATTTGGACAGAAATTCAACTTTTAACGAATTTGATTCTCTGTCCGACTGTATACAAAGAATTGTTGCCCATTATCCTCACACTGAAATCGTCATTGCGGGTGATTTCAATGTACACAATTCTTCGTGGCTTCGCTTTTCTGACCAGACAACACCCGAAGGAAGGTATGTTGAGGTCTTTGCTGAGTTAAACCAACTAACTCAGCTTGTTGACGAGCCAACTCGTATCCCTGACGTTGCAGGTCAATCCGTCAACACTTTGGACTTGTTTCTTACCTCTGACACTATTAGTGTACTATCGCCTCTAGGCACATCGGACCATTGTGTCATATCTGCTAATTTCTCGTGCCAAATCAATCCAGTTAAAGAGATAACGCCTATGAGAACTGTTTGGCAATATAAGAAAGCCAACTGGGACGGTCTCAATAATTTCTTCAGGAACTTTAACTGGTCACTATGATTCCTCGGTAGTGACGTTGACTCCAGCGCAGAAATGATTACAAATTTAATTCTTCACGGTATGAGAAATTTTATTCCGAACAGGATAAAATCCATCAAACCGAAAGAGAATTCATGGTTCGATTCGAGCTGTAAAAAGGTTATCAGGGTTAGAGAAGTAAGTTTCCGAAGATACAAAGCCAACCCCACTGAGGAAAACCGGAATAAGTGCAAACAAGCTCGACAGACCTGTAACGTTCATATTCGAAGAACCAAATTTTTGCATGATCAGAAATTAAGGCAAAAAATACTGCAATGTCCCAAAGGTAGTAAAAATGTCTGGTCATTGGTAAAAAACGTATGTAATTCTACCTCGTCTTCGGTTCCAACGGTCGTCTTCAATGATACTTCTGCTGTCAGCTCACTAGAAAAAGCCAATTTGCTTGCAGCACAGTTTGCTGTTAATTCGACGCTGCCAGAGAGTGTCATGACTCCACCTTTACTTGAGAGCGGTTATGATTTTATGGGGCAAATCTTCTTTCGCACTCGTACAGTAGCTAGAGTTCTAAAAGATCTTGATGTACACAAATCCGCTGGCCCGGATAGTATCCCTCCAATTGTTCTGAAGAGGTGTTCTTCAACGCTGGCAAAGCCACTGCGTAAGCTTTTCCATCTGTCCTACTCTACTGGTCTCTTTCCGAGTGGATGGAAAACAGCATTTGTCCAGCCAGTCCCTAAAAAAGGTGAAACTTCGTCTCCCTCCAACTATCGACCAATTGCACTTACGTCCCTTCTTTCTAAGGTCATGGAAACGCTGATTAATTATCAGCTTAAGAAATATCTTGAAGAACGGAAGCTTCTTAATGACCGGCAGTACGGCTTTCGTAGCAATAGATCCACTGGTGATCTGATGGTATATCTCACCGAGCAGTGGAACAAATCTTTACATCGTTTTGGAGAAAGTAAGATTGTTGCACTTGATATTTCAAAAGCGTTTGATAGAGTTTGGAACCAAGCTCTCTTATCGAAAATGCGTGCATTTGGTTTCGATGAATCTCTTCTTCGTTGGATTAGAAATTACCTTTCGGACCGTTCAATACAAGTTGTAGTGGATGGTTTCAAGTCTGATATTCATAAAATAAATGCTGGTGTGCCCCAGGGCTCCGTTTTGTCTCCGACTCTCTTTCTCATTTTCATTAATGATCTCTTGTCTGAAACTTCTAATCCATTAAATTGTTTTGCTGATGACAGCACCCTCAGCTTTTCATATTCGTTTCTTGATTCACATCCTTGTCCTTCGGATGTGGAACTTGAACGGCAGCGTATGATAAGCTCATTAAATTCTGATCTTGACAGCATTGTTCAGTGGGGAATAAGAAACCGTGTAGAATTTAATGCTTCAAAAACTCAATGCTGTTTGCTGTCTCTAAAGCAGAACCCACCCCCAATGCCACTATCCATGAGTGGCACTTGCATCGAGGAAACCGAACAGCTTTCAGTCCTGGGTATGTGCATCTCAGATCACCTTCTGTGGAATGAACACATATTCAATGTCGCCAAAAATGCTGCGAAGTGTTTAGGTTTTCTTCGAAGATGCAAGAAATTTTTCTCCCCTTCTATACTATACTATACTATATACTATATAAAATACTATATACTATATAAAATACTATAAAAAAAAACTGCTGAATATTTTCTCAAATTTCTTTTTTACTTGCGATATAGGTACTATAGGGCAAGTTTTGGATTCGTGCAAAAAAAAAATTTCGAGATAACAATCAAACATGATATTACGATGATAGAGAACACGAAAAAAGTGGGTGGCACAATTCTGTCTGTCTGTCTGTCTGTCTGTCTGTCTGTCTGTCTGTCTGTCTGTCTGTCCGTACCTCAACCTACAGCCTAAACCACTGAAGCGATTTTCTTCAAATTTTGAACTTAAGGTTTTTTTGTAACTCTCCAGAGGGGAAATTGAAATTTTTTTTTTAGCTCAAAAAATAACGGTACTTGCCATACAACCGTTAAGGAAAAGCTTATTTATCTCAAGAACGGCTCCAACGATTTTGATAAAAAAAAATCAGTGTATTATCGTAGATATGATGTACCTTTTAATAAGAAAAAAAATCACCAAAAACATTTATTAACGGTACCTGCCATATAACGGTTTTTTTTATTTTTGATTTTCTCATTAACCGCTCATCCGATTTCAATGAAATTTTTTGCACAAAAACTTTGTTGGAATATAAATAATACTGCATACCAAAATTTTGAAAAAAATAAATTTTGGATTTTTAAAAAAAGATTCAAAATTTTTTTTGAAAATTCAATATTTCAAAAACGGGTTGATGAATTATTTTGAAATTTCAGTTTTAAATGTATATTAATATATACTCAAAATTGGCATACCCAAATTTTTTTTGAAAAATGTTACAAAAATTTTATATATAAGAAATTAATTTTTAAGAAAACGGCTCCAACGATTTAAAATTTTTTTTTTTGCATATATTCATATTTTTTCAAGTAATCAAATGGCATACTTTTTTTTGAGCTCTAAGTTACTTATCAGGCTGTTTATACAATTAAAAGAACGATTTAAATGCTTTTTATACTTTTTCTATAATTACTTGAATATTTTTTAAAGTTCTTAAGCCCCACACAACTTGAACATAAGAGCAAGTACGTGCGATCCAGTCGTGCATTTTATTTTCAAGCAAAACCATTGATTGGTTTCTGAGATATTCGATTTTGTTTGCAAAAAATACTTTTTTCCAAATGTAAAATGTAGGTACTTCAGAAAATCATCGTACGGAGTTCATTCAAAGATCATTAGTTTTGTTTTTAAATTTACATTTATATATAAAATAATGATAAAATAGAATAACCACGTACAAAAATGCAAAAAAATCATTTTGCATCAAATAATTTTTTAATAATGGTTGATAAATTGTTAAACATTTTTGGAAAATGCAAGCACTTATCATTAAATTCTACGAAAAAAATACATAAAACAGTGTTTTATTAATTGACCCGAGACAAAAGTTGTTTTCGAACACAACTAAATCAATAGCATTTCGAGAAAAATAATGTGACAGCTGTCATACAAGCTAGTGTGTATGTATCTAGAAAGCAGTTCCAACGATTTCGATATGAATTATTTCTGGTACCTTGGTTCATTTTGGTTAAAAAATATCGAGAACTAAAGGGTGTTTTTTAAACGTGTGGTTTTCAATCTGGCAATACTCTTTTCGGAGTTGATCTTTTTGACAGCTGTCACTTGATTTATGTTTGCAATTTTATAATGAAGACTTACTCCTGAACAATGTTTACAAACCGTGCAAATTTATTACCAAGATAATGATTCGGTTCGCGTGCTGCGATGAAAAATTATGAAAAATGAAGCCGGCCATAATTTTACAGTCAATGGGGAACGCTATATAGAGCCATGATTAATGACTTGTTGGATGCCTGAATTGGAGGATGCGATGTTGACGACCTTTGGTTCCAACAAGATGGCGCTACATGCCATACAGCCAACGAAACAATCAACAACGCGTTATTGCTGACTTACGGCCCCAACTGCGGCCACTTGGCCGAAATCATTTTTGAAACGTAATGTAAAACCCTTATCTTTATAATAAAGCTAAATTCTTGGCCAAGACATTAAATTATATGCATTGTATTTCTTCTTGAAAACCACACGTCTAAAAAAACACCCTTTATTACCAGTACCACTGAATTCAGCATCCTCAAATCATTAAATGTAACAAATTTTATTAAAATGTATCAATAATAGGTGTGGGAAATAGTTTTTGAGCCGAAATTCAACAAACGGATCACTGTGCACAGATTTAATTTTTTTTTTCATCGAAAACTATCAAAAGAGTTCTTTTAGCTAATTTAAATATCGTATTTCATGCTTTTAAACATTTGTCTAATAATTTCCATGTCTTTATACACAATTTTCTTAAACCCTCAGCGTCTTGATCAAATAGGCAAGTACGTGCGACCCAGTCATGCATTATATTTTATTTTATTTTATTTTATTTTATTTTTGATTCTTTTGTTTTATGTGGTGAGGGTCTTCTATGTATATAATATTTATTTGAAAATTTTTAAATTTAGCCTTTTGTTTAAGAAATTGTGTATACTATAATCAAAATTAATTTTTATAAAAACCATTTTAACAATAGTTGTTTGAATTATATTAGTGTGAATTCAGTTTCTTATAAATATGTAGTTCAAAACTATCAATCTATATTCATTAATATCTTCAAGTTTTTGATAAGATAAAAGTCATTGCAATGAGAACTTAAAGTTAAAAATTTAATAGTTGCGTGATATTTAAAATTGTACCTCTCCTCTGCTAACATGTTTTTCCATTAGAGCAAGTTTGTGTGACCCCAGTTGTGCATTTTATTTCTTAGTTATCGCTGCATTCATTGGGGATTTTCTTTTGATGGAGCAAGCATTTTTGTGGAGGGAGAAAGGGTAATAATTGTGGGCTTTGTTTTTCTGTGGACATAATGTAGTTTAAGATTGAATATTATTTGTGGAATTGAATAATACTTGGTTTATAATTTATTTTTATTGGGAAGCTAAGACTTTTTTAATACCTAAAAATTATACTGCACATTTATGTATAGCTTGATAAAAATAAAATAATATCTAAGCGTGTATTTGAATAGATAACCAACTGTCTACTTGGA
The DNA here is from genome assembly GCA_963921185.1 of Dasysyrphus tricinctus. Lineage (NCBI taxonomy): Eukaryota > Metazoa > Arthropoda > Insecta > Diptera > Syrphidae > Dasysyrphus > Dasysyrphus tricinctus. The sequence continues at coordinate 40,867,977 of OY992531.1, read as the reverse complement.
TTTGCTTCATGAAAATGCAAATTAAAAATTGTGAAAGCAAATGACAGAGTAATGTAGTATGTTAGAGCAGATTTTAACATATTACCTAATATGTTAACTTTTTTTTTATTGTTTCTCTCACCTCAAAGATGGACCTATCAGATAGAACTGGAATTATTTCTCCAAGCATTTAACAGTTATTTAAATCTTCACATTTGCTATAAAAATAAATAGATAAATGAATGAATTAAACAAGAAACCAGGTCTGCCACATTCAAAATTATATGTTTGCATATTTTGCGTAGGCATATATAACGATTTAAATAATAAATTTACTGTATACAAGTTTATTTTTTGAAAGACAAATATGTGCTCGTATTAAACCACGTTTCTGAGACGAGCAAAAGAGTAGTTTCCTAACTCCATTTAATTAAAACAGAAAATCGAGGCCGTATACAATCAGAGCTGTAAAAATGCATTTTGTTTGCATTAATTATTAAAAATAAAATTTTAATGCAATGTGAAAATATATTTGAAAAATCTTTTGCATTACAAAAAATGAAAATGCAATATGAACATTTTTTGCATTAAAAAAATCTTAATGCAAACACCAATATTTTAAAAATAAAATACACGACTGGGTCGCACGTGCTTGCTCTTATGTTCAAGACACTGTGGGTTTAAGAAAATTGTATATAAAAACATGGAAATTAAAATTATGAGAGAAAAATGTAGAGAAGCATTAAAAACGACATTTAAATTGGCTAAAACAACTCCTTTGACAGTTTGAGGTGGAAAAAAAGAATGTCATCCTAATTCTTGATTGAATATGATTGTATGGGAAAAAAAAAACTAAAATCGTTGCTGGAGCGGTTTTTTAAAAAATTATTTTTTTATATATAAAATTCTTAGAACATTTTTATGAACAAATTTTGGTATGCAAATCTAAAGTATACATATATATGTATGAGTATATAAAAACAAAATTTGAAAAAAAAATTGTCAACCCGTTTTTGAGATATTGAATTTTCAAAAAAATCAAACTACATATTTTTAAAAATTCAAAATTTTTTTTAAAGTTTTGATATGCAATATTATTTAATCTTATCCGAAATTTGTATATAAAAAAATTCATCTAAATCCGTTTAGCCGATAACGAGAAAATTCAAAATTAAAAAATGCGTTTTATGACAGGTACTATTAATAGATGCGAAGTGCAAAATTTTATAATTTTTGGTAGTAGATCGTACTAGTTTTAGTATATAAAAAAAATTAATCAAAATCGTAGGAGTCGTTTTTAAGCATAAAAAAATATTTTCCATTGCAGTTTTTTAACTTTTGTATGGAAGGTACCGTTATTTTTTCATAAATGTAAACATTTTTCTCTAAAAATATTTTAAAGAGTACTAAGAAACTCTTAAGTATCGAGTTTCAAAACAATCGATCATGTCGTTTTCGAAATATTTGATTTTCCAAAACAAATTTTGCAACATTTTTTAAAAATCCAAAAAATATTTTCAAAAATTTTGCTACACAAATTTATTTATATTTTTTGGAAGCTTCTGCATAAAAAAAATAATTGGAATCGGTTGTACCGTTTTGAAGAAAATCAAAAATAAAAAATATGGTTCTTTAGGATGTACCATTAATAACCATTTTTGAAAAATGGTTATCCACCCAAAGGAAGCCTTTACTTAAATAAAATTATTGAATTTTTTTAAGAAAAGTTGTCGAGCTGTTTTTGAGAAAAATACGATTATGTAAAATTAGTAAAAAAAATTGTATGGCAGGTACCATTATTTTGGTTCTAAAAAAAATATGAAAAAAAATCGTGTGGGCATAATCATCAAAAACCACTATGTACCAAGTTTGAAGAAAATCGATTGAGCCGTTTAGGCTGTAGACGAACAGACAGACAGACAGACAGAAAAATCAGTCCCTCATCTCCTATGCACGTGCTCTGCTCTATCTCATAGACGAAGACTTCACCTTGGTGATTTTTACTTCAATGATCCTAGTGATATATCAGACTTAGACATAGGCAGTCTTCTACGCTTCATAAGAAGCTCCAATTGGTTCACCGAGTGAGGAAAAGGGTTTCCTAGATTCATGTGGAGTCACAATGGACCAACTCATGGTCGAAGTGTATCAGTCTTCACGACTGGCAGCCACTTCAACCTAACCTCCTAACCTATCATCGTAATATCATGTTTGATTGTTATCTCAAAAAAATTTTTTTTTGCACGAATCCAAAACTTGCCTTATAGTACCTACATATATCGCTAGTAAAAATGATGCATGATTAGTTTCCTAAAGTCACTGTAAATTTTATTGTATTACACATTTTTTGAACTGTTGTATATATGAGTTTCAGCAAAAGCTATACTCTACACTTCCTTATAACATATTATCTACATATTTTTATATTAATCTATGATATACCTACTAAAAAAATATATATAGAAATAATGTTTGATTTGATAAGGAAAAATGTCATTAACATTTTTCCAAGCATTTTGGCTATTCATAAATTGTTTAAAAAAAGTTAAATTGTTTCAAATCTCAACTTTGCCTTGAAAAAAAAAAAATATTGAAAATAGAAAATCAAATTAAAAAACATTATTTATAATAAATTAGTTTTATTTAAAATTATTTTCAATAATAAACTGAAATTAATATTTTCCTAAAAGCGATGTGTGAAAATAACTCCACCACGATAATCGGGACGGCTGTTTCCATATGGACCACCAACATGTTGTGAATATCCAGCTGTGCCATCAAAAGAATTACGCCCATTGCTACTGCTCCAAATTGGAAAACGAGTATTTGCATTTATGTCAAATCCTTGTCCTCGTGAACCACCAATAGAAGTACCATCCATATTGAATTGACGTTTTACTCTACGAAAATCGAAAATATTCTGGGGAGTCTGATCCTGAGTATAAGCATTAGAAAAATTGTTTAATTTTATTAGGAAACGCAAATATAAAGCTATCCTTACCTCATATTGATAACTACTGTCATCAAAGGCTAACATTTCTTCAGTGGGATAAGCTGAAGCAACAGCAAAAACCAAACAGAAAAAGTATGAAATGATAATTTGTTTATTCATTTTGAATGATTACGGAAATATAATTATTTTGTATGTACTAATAATTATTCTGTGAGATTTTGAAGTGAACTGATAAGACAGACAAGGTTCCATTTCGTATTTATAGTCGCGCGAATCTATTGATAAGCTATGAACATCTATCTTAGGGAATGCACAGCATCTGGGGACTTTTCTTTAAAGAAATATCACAATGTTGTTTGGGGTCAAATTTATGGCTTAATTTGATAGGAGATAATACAAAATGTGAGCCCCCTAATTAAAAGACATTTTTATTTCTTTATGGATCACCGTAAAAATTAAGTTTACAGCAACAATTGTTTGAAGGTTTCACATCGCATTGCCTGAAATAGGCTTTCGATTAAAAGGTAAAATTTAAATAAAAATCATTTCATCTTTTCAAAGAATTCTGTATGTATGAAATTCAAAGTATGTTCCTAAATGTTCGGTTATATAAAGAGGTGTAAAATAAACCATAGATTTTGCGTTAATTGAATGAAAGGAATAGGTAGTAAATTATGGGCATGCTACCCGTTTGGTCAAAACCCGTTTTAAAAATCTAACTCAAGAAAATTTTATCGAAATACATTTCAAACATTTCACAGTACCTAGTAATTTCACTAATTTTTGTCCTGCCTTCGAATAAGCTCGTCTGATCATTTCGAAAATGTTTTCCCGCATTTTTTTTTTATTTGCAATATCACTGACATCCTTTTGCGACAAGAAGTGTTTGGCTTTTATGTTTGCTTTTGCATAGAACAGTCTCACTCAGATTTTTTTTGCAAACTTTAAACTGACAACGATTTTATTTTTCTGACCACCGAAATTATTGTATCAAAATAAAAATATGTTAAATCAAAAAAAAAAAATGCACGACTGGTCGTTCCGTACTTATATACATATGTGGATAAAGCTTATAACTTTCAAAATTGTATGTATAAATCATAGATATTATATAGAAAAATATATACAAGCATGAAAATCATTCTTATAATTGCAAAAACAATTCTTTTAAAAGCTGTAGATGAAGAAAAAGAAAGCCATGTAAATTCATAAACAAATACGAGTTTATGGGACAAAATTGAAAATCATTGGTTTTAAAACCAAATTTTTAGTTATATATTTATATAATTTTCAAAACATTTTTAAGGTAAATATAAATATGAAATAATACAGATAGAAATCAAATTTAAAAACAAAATTAAATACACAATTTTAAAATATTGAACTTTCAGAAAAATATTTTGATTTTTTTTTTAATGCATAAAATATTTTCTGGAATATTGTGTTCGAAAACCGTTAACTACCCATACCAACTACCAACTACCTCAAAAATAAAATGCACGACTGGGTCACACGTACTTGCTCTTATATTCAAGAAACTGCGGATTAAAGAAAATTATATATAAAATATTTAAATTATGAGAGAAAAATGTAGAGAAGCATGAACATTTAAATTGGCTAAAACAACTCTCTTGAGAGTTTGATGTGAAAAAAAGAATGCCATCTTAATTCTTGATTGAATATGATTGTATGGGAAAAAAATCTAAAATCGTTTTAGCGGTTTTTTAAAAAATTATTTTTTATATAAAATTCTTAGAAAATTTTAAAGAACAAATTTTGGTAGGCAAATCTAAAGTATATATTTATGTGTACATAAAAACAAAATTTTAAAAAAAATTATCAACCCGTTTTTGAGACATCGAATTTTCAAAAAAAAAATTGAAATTTTTTTCAAAAATACAAAAACTTTTTTTTTGAAAATTTTGATATGCAATATTATTTAAAGGGTAGACACGGTGCATTCAAGAGGACACAAGCGTCCACAAGCTTTTTTTTCAAAGCGAACCTCTGTCTACCAACTCCTACTCTCACCTCCAAGTGGTGAACATCGGGTGCCTAGTACCTTTAACTGAAGATGGGGTTCCAATCCCTGTGGACGGTTTTAGGGGGCAGCAAACGAGAGAGGGGGGGAGGAGTGTTCCCACTAAGGCACTTCTCCTTCATCCAGGCGGCAGCGGAAGAATTCTCAAGATGGAATCAACGGTGGCGTCTACAGTTCCAGTTAGGCTGAACTACTTAGTGAACACCTTATACGGGCTACTACGACATATTCGGAGCTCAGGCCTATAAGGAGCGGTTAATCCGGCTCCCCGCCCTTGGAGTTATATTGTAAGGGTCTGGTCCTCCAGGTTGGGGGTCGTGCCGTCGGGGTGACTTCCCGGCCACGTAAAGCTATCTTAGATGCGAAGCACCAACAAGCCTCGGATACGGACGGATTTACTGTTGACGAACCAAGCAAACGAAATAAGGACAACGAACTTCAGATCTGCACGTGGAATGTTCTGTCTCTCTATAGACCACGTGCAGCCGAATATTTAGCGGAGGCCCTAGACTGCTACAAAGCAGACATCACCGCCATCCAAGAAGTGCGATGGGATGGGCCGGGCAAGAGAAAACTGAAAGACTGCGATATCTACTATACGGTGACTGTTACCGACCACAAGGGCAGCGTCTCTTTGGATGTGGATTCGTCGTTTGAGGCAGACTTAGGCAAGAAGTCTTGAGTTTCAACTATGTGAACGAGCGCCTCACGACAATTCGCATCAAGGCTTAATTCGCCAACATCAGCCTGATATGCGCGCATGCCCCCACAGAGGAGAAAGATGACGACACCAAGGACGAGTTCTACGAGCTCCTGGACAAGACATATGAGCAATGCCCTAGCTATGACATTAAAATTGTCTTGGGTGATTTTAATGCCAAACTGGGAAGAGAAGACGTCTTTGGTGGCACAATCGGAAGATACAGCCTGCACGACATCACCTCCGATAACGGACTCAGGCTAATCGACTTTGTCAATCGCTGTTTTTTCGGGCTAAGAAGGCAATTGAGAAGCAAAGCCCTGTCTCGAGCAACTAAACTGTCCCTGTATAAGACGCTTATCATCCCGGTCCTGATGTATGGTGCAGAGGCATGGACACTGCTAACGGTGGATGAGAACGCGTTAGGCTGTTTCGAGAGGAAAATTCTCCGGGTGATTTTTTGGTCTGCATAGATGGGGAATGGAGGAGAAGATACAACCACGAACCGTATCGGCTGTACAGCGACACCGACCTAGCCACAAAAGTGAAAAGCCAACGATTAAGATGGCTGAGTCACCTAGAGCGAATGGACACCAATGCTCCGGCCCGGAAAGTCTTTGAATCCAACCCCGTGGGACAACGCAGTAGAGGTGGACAGCGTAAAAGGTGGCGCATGCAAGTGGAAGAGGACCTCAACCAACTTGGCGTGCGAAACTGGAGACAGCTAGCTAGAAACTGAGCCGGCTGGAAGAAGCTTGTTGGTTGAGGCCCTGGTCCACCCCGGACTGAAGCGCCACCTTAAGTAAGTAAGTAAGTATTATTTAATTTTATCTGAAATTTGTATATAAAAAAATTCATCTAAATTCGTCTAGCCGATAACGAGAAAATTAAAAATAAAAAAATACGTTCTATGACAGGTACTATTAATAGTTGCTAAGTGTAAAATGTTATAATTTTTGGAAGAAAATCGTACACTAATTTTAGTATATAGAAAAAGTTTATTCAAAATCATAGAAGTCGTTTTTGTTTCATAAATGTAAAATTTTTTCTAAAAATATTTTAGAAAGTACTAAGAAACTCTTAAGTATCGAGTTTCAAAAAAATCGATCATATCATTTTTGAAATATTTGATTTTTCAAAAACAATTTCCAAACATTTTTTTAAAAATCCAAAAAATATTTTTCAAAAAATTTTAGCACACAAAACTATTTATATTTTTTGTAAGCTTCTGCATAAAAAAAAAAATTGAAATCGGTCGTACCGTTTTGAAGAAAATCAAAAATAAAAAAAATGGTGCTTTGGGAGGTACCATTAATAACCATTTTCGAAAAATGGTTTTCCACCCGAAGGAAGCCTTTACTAAAATAAATTTATTGAATTTTTTTTAAGAAAAGTTGTCGAGCCGTTTTTGAGAAAAATACGATTATGTAAAAATACCAAAAAAAATGAATGGTACCTGCCATTTTTATTTTTGGTTCTAAAAAAAAATTAAAAAAACGTGTGGGCAGAATCACCAAAAACCACTATGTACCAATTTTAAAGAAAATTGATCTAGCCGTTTAGGCTGTAGACAAACAGACAGTCAGACAGACAGTCAGACAGACAGACAGACAGAATTGTGCCACCCACTTATTTGGTGTTCTCTATCATCGTAATATCATGTTTGTTTTTATCTCAAAAAATTTTTTTTTGCACGAATCCAAAACTTGCCTTATAGTATCGCAATGAAAAATTAAGTGAGTCGTTTTATAAATATTGAGTTCTGAAAAAAAAAAAAAAAAAAAAAATTGGAAAATGTTGCTACAAAATACTAAATATTTAAACTTTTCGAGGGCGTCTGCATAGGTTAGGTTAGGTTAAGGTGGCTGCCAGGAAAACTGCTGACACACCTAGGCCAGAAAAGGGCCATTGTGATACCACATAAAGACTGCGAGGTGATCCTCGTTAATTAAACCAATTGGAGCTTTTAATGAAGCGATTTAGACTTTGAATGTCGATTTTATTTAAATCACTTGGATCGTCAAAGAAAAAACTTCCTAAGTGTATTTTACGTCTTTGAGAAAGAGCAGGACATGAGCAAAGAAGGTGAGGGATAGTTTCTTCCTCCTCTTCGTCCATGCAGCTTCTGCAGAAATCATGTGAGAAAACGCCGAGTCTATTGGCGTGTTTGCCTATGAGGCAGTGTCCAGTAATGACACCAATTGTGGAGCTAATGTGCAATCTACTGAGAGATAACAAACATCTCGAACGCTTCGGATCCAGTGTTGGCCAGATCTGTTTCGTCGCCAGGCAAGTAGTGATACTTGTCCATCTGCTGTTTGTTATCATCATGGAGTCATGCTTAAGCATAAGTTTACAAGTAGCAATTGGTATTCCAATATTCACCTTGTTAGGTAATATAGGTGTAATAGTTCCCAGCCTGGTGAGTTCATCGGCTTTGCAGTTTCCTGGAATATCTCTGTGTCCCGGCACCCAAAAAAGGTGAATGTTGAACTGTTCCGCCATCTCCATTAGAGACGATCGACAATTTCGGGCAGTTACGGAGTTTGTAGAAACAGTGCCTAGTGATTTAAGGGCAGCTTGGCTATCTGAGAAGATACGGATATTTAATGTAGATATAACGTTTTCTTTGAGCCAAGATAAAACTTCTTTTATCGCCAGGATTTCAGCTTGGAACACGCTACAATGATCAGGGAGACGGAAGGAGAGACTAATGTTTAGTCGTTCTGAGTACACGCCACCACCCACCCCCTCTTCAGTTTTTGAGCCATCCGTGTAGAAATGAATTGCTTCATCTCTCAAAAATTCCTCATCATCTCAAGTGGATCTTGTTGGAATTGTGACTTGGAAATTTTGGCCAAAAACCGGCTGAGGGATGGTGTAGTCGGAGTGTTTAGGGATTGATTCGAATTTGTTCAGAATAATGGTATGGCCAATAGAGTTATTGGACCATTGAGAGATGGCTCTGAGACGAATAGCTGTGCTCGCTGCCACTTGTTTAGTGTATATATCGAGAGGTGAAATGTTAAGCAGTATGTCTAAGGCAGCGGAAGGTGTCGAACGGAGAGCTCCGCTGATACACATGCAAGCTGATCTCTGCACTTTGCTAAGCTTATCTCGATAAGTTACCTTATCTAAAGCAGTCCCCCATACTGCCACCCCATAGGTGAGTATCGGTCTGATGACCACTGTGTATAGCCAGTGGGTGATATGTGGGGACAAGCCCCATTTGGTTCCAATAGCCTTTTTACAGGAGAAAAGCGCCACTGCGGCTTTTCGGACTCTTTCTTGTATATTTAGTTTCCAGCTCAACTTTTTGTCTAAAATCAGACCTAGATATTTAGCTTCATCTGAAAAGTTGAGTAGAATACCATTTATTGATGGAGGGTCTATATTCGGAATTTTATATTTCCTTGTAAAGAGGACAAGTTCAGTTTTGTGGGGATTTACACCTAGTCCAAGCGTCTGCATAAAAAAGATTTAAATCATTAACACCGTTTTTAAGAAATTTGAAAATCTAAAACTATTTTCCTTGATAACCATTTTTTCAAAATTCTTTCCCAGCCTCCACTAAAAATAATTTAAGGAATTTTCGAAAAAAAGTTGAGCAGCCGTTTTTGAAAAGAAATGTCAGGAGATCATAAAATGCAGTATGCTAGAACATTCCTGTCAAATCTGCCAACAAAATTAGAGCGTGTAGGTTTGAAGTAGACAGTAAAAAAATCCTAGGGAAGGGGAGTAATTTAATTTTATTAAAAAAAAAAAAACCTAAATATTAACTCAAAAGCAACGGCCACACAACGGATAATCCATTCCTTTGGTTTATTTTCAAATTAATTTTTTCTGATGAATAACTTTGGCAAAAATTATTACAAATTCAACATTTTGAAGAAAAATTCAATTTTTTGTTTTAAAATTTCACATATGTATGTATGTAAGTTTTCAAAACTACTTTTACTGAAATTGTTTATTAAGAGAATTTTAACTTTTTCAAGGCGGTCAACTATTTGTCACTATTTCAAAATGGCGACATTTTTTCAAGTCAATATAGAAAGTTGATATTTGAACCTGCTAAAAAGTTGATACAAATGGACATTTGAGCCAGTCGACAGTTGTGTTTCAATCATTTGTAGGATATTGAGTCTTTTAAACATTAAAAATTAAGTGCGGTTAATAGCTAAAGATGATTAATTCACCAATTTGGAATTAACAGCATGAGTGGAAGTGATTAAAATAATTTCTTCGTCAGCTTTTTTGGTCACTGATGTACTTTTCGCGATGAAACATTTACTTTTCCGACGTTTAAGCAGGTGTCGCTGCTACCTTTCTCAAAGGAACTTTATTAAGACAAAAAATATACATTTATAATTTATATATTTATAAATATAAGTGTATACTAAAAATAATTATTATTAGACGAATTTCATTTGAAGTGCCTTTTCTTTTTTCTGTTTTTTTAGATTTAATAACCATTTATAACATTAAATGCTAAAAGCTTAATCATATAGTGTGTGAGTGTACATTTTATTGTTTTAATTGTTGTTAATACACTTAATAAAGTTCACTTTAGAAAAGCAACACTCCCAACCGAACTTTCGGGAAAGTATATATTTTATACAGTGACCACAAAATTCGACGGAAAGATAATCTGAATTACTTGTACTTATCGTATTTATGACTACCCCCTGAAAATGCTAGATCAGTATTAAATGAGCTTATCGTTGCTCCCGTTGGGGTCCCATATATGAAGATCATGGATGATTGGATGTGAATCTAGTACATTAATAAGAAAACCTAAAGGGGTACTGGATTAGTGAAACATATGACATAAGATCGTTGATAAATATGAAAAAGAGAGTTGTAGACAAAAAGCAAATTATTTACCTTTCGCCTAATGGATCAACGACTGACGAATTTTGCAAGGGCCTAAAAAGTGAAGGATCTTTAAAATTTACATAATCAAAATGAATCGAAAAATTAAAGCAAGATTGCAACAGTGACTAAACGTATGCCAATAACTAAAGAAATACATAAAAAGTTAAAAGGAAATTAAAAAAAAATTCATTGTGATTGGGCAGTTAAAGCTGTTTTTGAAACAAGCACTTCAAAAATCAATTAGTTCCAAGAAATCAAGGAAAAATAAAATTGAGCATGACAGTGTGCGGATTTTTTACTGAAACCATAGTTTATTTTTGTTTGCCTTTTTTATAACAGTTAACTCTCATAGTAGTTTTTAAATCATTTCATTCATTTCCAAGAAATTGAACAAATATGTTGAGCAATTTTCGAGAAACTAAAGAAATAATCCCTTGCCCAATTTTACCAAATCTTGGTTTTTACAAAAACCAAATTTTGTATTACTTTTGCTTTGATAATAGTGAGCTATGCACATATCATCCAAATTTTTAAACCATTTCTGAGAAATCAAAAATTAATAAAATTTGGTTGGCAGATGGTGGATTTTATTGAAGCCATTTTTCATTTTCTATCTTCAAACAGACAAGCTCTAAATATTTAATCCAAATTGTTAGAACCATTTTCCAGAAATCTAAAATATTTAAACAAAAATATTAGAACAAAATCAGAAAATCATATTTTAATCGTAAGGACCGTCTCTGAGATATCAAGTAGGTAATAAGAAAAGTGGGCGTAGCATTAGACTTGATTTAATAAAATAACCTTTCAAAGTTTTTTCATCTCAAACAAACTCTGAAAATCTCATTTTATCATTAGAGGTGGTTCCAAGAAACTTAAAAATAATAAAAGTGGGCGTGGTTGTGGGTGGATTTAACTAAAACCACTCTTTAGCTTTTTTGCTCATAATAACGAATTCTGAACATTTCATCTTAATCGATAGATTTGTATCTGAGAATTTATAAAAGTGGGCGTGGCTGGAGGCAAATTTTACTAAAATATTGCTTTAAATTATAAACTTGCTCATACAAAGTAGCTCTGAAAATTTCATTCAAATCGTTGGAGCCATTTCCAAGAAACAACTAAATAATAAAATATACATTTTTAAATTATTTTCCAATTAATGTGAATAAACTCTTAAAATTCAATCAAAAGCAAAGAAGCCTTTTCCGAGAAACCAAGAAATAATAAAAGAAGTGGGCGTGGTAGTGGGTGGATTTTATTAAATTTCGATTTCTTTTCATTTTCATAAGCAAAATCTTTGAAAATGTTATATTAAATAATCAATCCCTTATTTTAGACATCAAAAAATTAGAAAATCGGGCGCGTCAGGAGGCGGTTTTACTTAAATTTTTTTCAATTTTTTTTTCTTGCTCATACAAAAAATTTTTTTAAATTCCATCGAAATCCTTGGAGCCATTTCTCAGGAACCATTGAATAATAAAAATGGGCGTGGCTGTAGGCGAATTTTTTTTTTTAATATTTTCATTTTTTGTCTTTGTCGTTAGAATAAACACTGAAAATATTATCCGAGTCCTTTAAATCGTTTCCGAGAAATAAAGCGTTTTCGAGAAACCAAGAAATAAGAAAATTTTTGTATTTTTTCTCAGTCAAAGGAACAAACTCTCTAAATTGTATCCAAATTGTAGGAGTCGTTTCCGTGAACAGGGTTCTTTTTTCACCTCAAACTATCAAAAGAGCTGATTTAGCTTATTTAAATATCGTATTTAATGCTCTTAACATTATTCTCTATGGATTTATATATAATTTTCTTAAGCCCTCTGCCTTTATATATAATTTTATATAACCTTTAGCCTAGAAATATTTCTTACATTTCTTTCCAGTGAAAAGTTATTGAGGAAAAACTGTAAATATTTTGTAGTAAAAAGTGTTTTTAAAGATTATCTCGCTCGCTCCCATTTGAACAAAAAAATACTCAAAAAATTTGTTTACAACACTAAATTTTCAACACTTTTGTCTATTTACATTTTATGTTCAACAAAAAGTGTCTTAAATGCAGCATTGCAACTTTAACAATATTTATAAAATAATTCCTTTGGAGAAATTACGATAACAGCAGCACCACAAAACAATTACGACTTCTTGTAGAAGGAAACAAAACAAGTATTTCTCTTTCCATACTGACCATTTCCTTAAACTGCTCTACAAAAAAAAATTTGAAGTTTCTTTCGTTCAGATGAACAAAGGCGAATAAATAGCTAAAAACCATTTTTAACTTCAAAATTTCGACAGTTTTTCGTCAATGGTTTTTAATTGGAAAGATATGTCAAAAATATTTCTGGACAAATGTTTTAGAAGATATTTTAAGCTATGTACAAAATTAAATACAAAAAGAAACAATATGATAAAAACAGCCTACGAGATTTGTTGGACCTCAAAATTTTACTAAGCATGAATCGTTCGTAGGCAATCAAGCAACTTTTTCGCTAATGAAATTTCAATTAAATATTCAAAAGACATTTTGAGAGGGAAACTTTGCCATCCGTTTATAATAATAAAATAAAATATCAAAATAAATTGGTATTTTAGTCAAAAATAAATGTTTAAAATATCAATTAATAGCCTAGGCTTTTAAGTCATTGATAAATTGGCAAAATGGATTAAAAAAACCCATACTACTGTTTTGAATAAATGTTTTGCTAAGCTAATCAGAACAAATTATTTATTCGCATAAGTATTTGATTGTTTTTGTATAAACATAAAAAATATATTTAAATAGGAAAACAACCACAAAGTAAAAGTTAAAAAAAAATGAAGACCCTTTAGCTGGATAAACAACAAAAATGGCTCTGATGATTACAATAAAACTAAATTCACAATTTGTTTAAATCAAACAATTTATTTTTATAAAATATTCAATTTAATTTTAGTATGTCTCCGAAATTTATCATAAATTTGTGTTTTTGTAAATACAAATCTTTATTTATGAATGATTATTTTCTGCACGTCGCCATCATACTGCTTGTAAAAAACTTGCCAGACATTCATAGAAATTCATTTACGATTCACCCTAAAAACCAAGATCTTGAACTAGATTTTTTTCGTTGCATAAAGTAAGGACATATACTTAAAATAAAATTAAAAAGATATTAAAAAAAACTTACCTCTTTGTATATAAACTGTTGTCTTCTTGTGCCTGGCCAAAGTCAACAATCACAAGCAACACGCTACACGCAATTGCTATCGCCTGCATTATATTTTTTCGATTCGAATTAACAAGAATCTTATTAACTAAAAAAAAAACAAAAATGTTCCACTGAAACGCTGCCAGTCAACGTCTTTTTCTGTTCATTTAAAAACCAAATCTGCAAGTCTGAAAGAAAGAAAGAAAAAATAATTCATAAAATTAAATTAATTGCAAAAGGCACTCGGGCGTATGAGTAATATTTTACGATATTTTTCATTGTCAATGTTGGCTCGTGTTTCTTGTTAAAGTTTAATTTAAAATTTAATAGTTGAGAAAAGGCTGAGCAATTTGGCAAGTTCATGGTTGAAAGAGGGAACCCATAGAGGTATAGGTATATTGTAAGAGCCCTCCGCATGTACCCACCTGATGTATAGAAGCAAATACTGAGAAACACAAAATAGTTAATGGCCCTACTGTCACGCCTCACACCCATCGATTATAATGCTCATTGAAATTTGTTTCGTAGATAATAACTAGTTTTCATCTAAATGCCTTGTCGGCTGAAATAATAACTTCAAGAATATGAATATATAATTTGAGCCGGCATTTCATCCCGAATGACATTTTTGTTTTAATATGATTTTATCTTATAGAAAATTTGCATTAAAATTATATTCCTTCAACTTGTTTTTTATTTTGCAAGAACACAAAGGCACAATGATTTTCAAGGTTGGGGAAATCCTAGAGTGCAAAACGCAATTAAGTTTGATCAGAAAAATAAAAGACAGATACATGCGCCATCTTCAGCATATTGATGAGGGTGATTAATTGTTGTAACTTTGTTAGCTTTTTGTATAGTCGGGATTAAAGCCTGTAGTTGTAATATAATAGCCTTGGGAATATCTTAATACATATAATTGCAGGTGTGAAGCTTATATTTTATAAGCGTTAAATTGCATGCTGATGGATTGCAATTATTTATTAAAACTATATAAACAAAAAAATATAGATGCCGTACTATGAATGTAATTTATATGTTGTGCCATAAATTTGACAAGCACGAGCTTAACTCTGATTAATGTTTCTGTTTAATCAGGCTTCTGTAAGTATTCACTTGCGTGTGTTGTTATTCTTTAACAAAAACAAAAAAATATGTGTCGAGGGTGGCACCTGTATGTAATGCAAAGTTTATTGTGATTTGGGGACTAATTAGTCAAAGTCAACTCATTGGGTTACTGGATGCATATTTATTGCATATTTAACACAATACCTGAAATATTTAAAATGCATGGCAACAATATTGCTTGAATTAAGGCTTGTACTATTTCTTTCAGTAATTTGTGTTTTTTTTTATAAAATATTTAGAGTTTTTTTTTTATAAATTGAATTTCATTATATGAATTACCAATTAACAGAATGCAAAACTTAAGTTGTGTTTTTCACACTTGCTTTTGAGATAATCTTCCAACTGTTGATCAGGGTATCGTATTTCAGGGTGTTCCTGAAGATAGCAGATAAAAAAAAGAGCTCGGAACAAATGCCAGTTTTATAGTATTTTTTACTCTTTATTTTTATTAACAGAAACAGAGGTTTTCAACTATACAATTTTCGTTTTTACTTATCATAAATAAGACAGTATTTCATATAAATCTAGGTTCAGTTTTATAGAGCTACAGGGGTACACTTGGCCCACTAATTCACTACACGTTAGTATCATTAGGGTATAATTATAATTATATTTCTTGCCCAGGGCTATTCCGAGAGAGAACAACTTTAATTAGCCCTGAACCAACTCAAAAGAAGTAGGCAAGGAGAACAGCGGTAGGAATCAGACTCCAGCCCAGGGTAATCCGACGGAGAAAAACTTTAATAACAGCCAAAAAGGTTTTCTTTAAATGGTTGACGACGACGAGAGTACCAAGAAACGTAACCTGAGCTTATCATAGTTACTACAAACAATGAACCACTGGGACAGGGGCTTACTGCTCTCAGAATACAAAATTATTAAATAATTAGGAAGAGTAATATGAGGTAAAAAAAACTTCGACTTTTCGTCATTTTCGTACTTCATCTTGTTAGTTTTGCTGCTGATACTGGGTGTGAACTGAGAGAAATACGAATGAAATTAATTTTTGCTAATAATGTTGACTGTGTTGCATTGTTCTGCACTGTTGTTTACGATAACTTTGTGTTTAACACTGTGAAGGGCTTACCTAAATAGCTTGAAGGAATCGGTCTTTTGACAAAATTTATCAAATCTTCGAAAACGTTTAACAAAATAGGAAACTCCATAGTGAGATTTTGATCAGAATTGTTATTACGATGATAGGGAAGACAAAAAAGTCAGCTCCAGAACTTTTCTTTTAAAAAAAATCAATTTAAGGCAACCTTAGAGTTTGAACCCATTTTTCAAAAAGTAGTTACAGCCCTATTATTGACACGATATAAAACTAGTTTTATTATGAAACTAGTTCTATGGGTGTTTTGAGTTTCAGGTTTTGAACATATTGGTATTATTCAAACAAAAATTGACATCTTAAACTTGAAATCAGAGTTTTAGATGTCAATTTTTGTTTGAATAATAACAATATGTTCAAAAACCTGAAACTCGAAACCCCTATAGAACTAGTTTTACATTAAAACTAGTTTTGAATACAGTCTGTTAGTAAAAAAAGTAGTCAAGGAACAATTGTTTGAGTTTTGATTTTCTTAAAAATGGTGTAACTGATTTTTTATCATTTTTTGTATGCTTTCTTTATTTTAATTTGCTCTTCAGCGCGGGTCACTCCTTGGCTTCAAGAAAAAGACTCCACCAGCTATCTCGGTCTACTGCTTTCTATCTCCAGTTTTGATACCAAGTCGGCTCATGCCATAGAACATTGAACACGTAATTTTACACCTCGTATAGCTCTTAGTTGTATCGTCTTCGCCAGATGTTATTTTGCAAATTGACCCAAACCTGAGTATAAATCGTGTGTAGAACTTTTCTCTCGAACACACCAAAGAAGCTTTCATCCAGCTTGGAGAGGGTCCATGCTTTTGCATCATAGAGCACCGGCAAGATAAGAGTTTTCTACATCGGCTAGTCTTCGGTTCTTCTCGATAGGGCTTTATCCAAAATTGCTCACAAAACCCTAAAAAACTGCGATTAGCAAAAATTATTCTAAAAGTTTCGAAGGTTTTGGTAGAATCTCTTCCAACTTTAACGGAGCAGCGAGCATTCTGCAACGTCATCCTTTTAGGCGTATCAGCTTGGCAGAAATACCAGAACTCAACATGGCACGGTACAGCTCATCTCTGGTCAACGCTATCGTAAGCTGCTTAGAAATCAATGAAAGGTGATATGTATCTCCAGGATTTGGCGTAATATGAAGATTTGATCGATGTTAGACTTTCCATGAAACCATACCTGATAAGAGTCAATCAGTTCATTAGTAAAAAGCCTAAAGCGTCCACATAATACGCTTGAAAGAATTTATAAGACTAATACCTCTATAGTTGGCGCAGGGAAGGCGATCACCTTTATTGTGAATCGGGGAGATGATACTAAGGTTCCACTCGTCAGACATACTTTCCTCCAACCATATTTTATTTACAAGTTGGTGAATATGGTGTATGCTCCTTACCAGATCATCTCCAGCGTACTTGAAAAGTTCCACCTGTAGACTATTGGCACCGGCTGTTTTGTTCGATGTTGGCCTTGTGATGGCTACCTTGATGTCATTTTGGTCAGGTGGGTAAAACTCGAGATCTTCAATCTTGACGGGGCTGCTGATTGGCAGAATCTTGGTATTCATTGCCGTTAAACAGCTAGTTGAAGTGATCTCTCTAGATTTCTTACATCGGCTGCGTTCCCATTATTGTTTTTCCTTCCTTATCCTTCCAGGCTCTAGGGCTGCTAGTTAATCCTTTTGGTTTCGTTTCAGCTCTTCCGGAGAAATTCCGGACCTGATTTCTGCTAAAGCATCTCTGGCTCTTCCCCATGCTGCTCATGATCTTTTTTCTGAGCAAACGATTATCATCCCTTCTCTTGTCAACGAAAAGCTGATGTTAAACTCTTTTCTTCCTTTGCTGCCTCGACTTGAAAGCTTCCGTTATGGCTTTTTTACCTGAACACATTTGTAAACAGACCAAAAGTTCTGCGGCGGTGGCTGTGAGTAGCCTTGCACCTCTTCTGAAGCATTCCTGATGGTTTGTTGGCATTGCTGCCAGAGGGCTTCTGGGCCCATCTCATCTGTAGTAGGGTTTTTTGAAAGCTCTAGGGATACTAGGCTATTGCGATCACCTCCGATTGCAGTCTTTCAATGTTGAATTTTTTTCTCATGGCTGTTCTTCGCCCAATAGCTTCCATGGAAATTCGCACACATAGCTTGGCTTCAACCAGCTAGTCATCCGAGTCAATATTAGCTGACCTGCACGCACGAATGCCCAGTATTCCAGAGGAAAGCCTTTCGTCGATAGCAACATGATCGATTTATTTACAGGTTCAATCATTCAGGGAAAGCTAAGTGCTCTTGTGGATATCAAGATGGGGAAATCTTCTGCTACCCAACACCATGTTCTTTCCCGCTACGGCTTTCTTTTCCAATTGTTCTACCAAAGATATCTTCTTTACTAATTTTGGCAATAAAGTCTCTCAGAAGTATTTAAATGTCATTCTTGGGGTATTGCTCATAAGTATTGGTGAGGAACTTGTAGAATTCATCTTTGATAGTGCCACCCCTCACTTCCATAGGAGCATGCGCGCTTTTGAGGCTCAAGTGGTGGTATTTGACCTTGATGCAGATTGTCAAATTGTTGTTCCTCTCTGATATCTTGCAAGCTTAATATTTTGTGCCTAAATTTTCCTCTGAGAGGGACAGCAAATCCACATCCAAACCAATGTTTTTTTTACAATCGAGTAGGCACTGTCCATAGTTGAATTTGCAGCCTTCCTCTCGCCCAGTTAATTCCGTCACATCTTTTACTTCAGCTTAGATATTGGGCGAGGGTAAGCTGTTCTGCTTTGCGTGTCAGGTTAAGTGTAGACCAATAAAGTTTCCAAACGTTTGCAGCGTATTCCAAGCACAGGTGCTGGCAGTTTACGAAGCCGCAAAACATATTGCTCTTCATAAAGTAGTCAATAACAATATAGACATTTTCAAAGATAGCCAGGTGGCAATTAATGCTAAACTGGTAGATTGTTGTCAAATTGAACTGAGATCTTTAGGTGCAACAAACACAGTTACCCTTATATGGGAACTAAATGCCAGATGAACTGGCCAGAAATGGATCATCTCTTGATTCAAGCCAAATCGAATCTTCGGTTATTATGCCACTGGAGCAAAAAAAAAAGGGAATCCACCAGAATTTCCTTGAAGCTGCAGATGGTCATCACTTGACACTTGTCGGGTTTCAAGAAATTTATGGCCGAACATATCGAAGAAAAAACTGAATGTTTACTCGAGACAAGCCGGCTTCAATTAACGCTATCAGTGGGCCACAACTCATTGGGAACCCTCATGAACAGAATGGGTATCAGCCCATCTGACTTATGTAGAGGATGTCAAGATGAAGAGGCGGAAGAGGGTTCATTCCATTTCCTTTGTGAATGCCCCAGTCTGGCCATTACTAGAAGCCCTCGGAGAGTACTTGACGAAATGGAAGACATCTCTACCCTACCACTAAAGAATGTCCTGAAATTCACTCAGAAGTCAGGGTGGTTCAAGGAGGCATTCCATTCCTAGGCTTGTCTTCACTCCCATAACCATCCCCTACCTTTATCCTGGGGAGCGCAATGGAGAATGAGATGGATGGGGCTAACTGTATAATCACCCTTTCTTACCTAGCCTAACCTAGGTGTACATATATTCTATTCCATAAACATTCACGTAATATATGTAATATCCCATTTTTCGTTTGCGTGGGGTCGTCAACAGTTCGTTCATCCGAGACTAACTTGTGTTTTCATCAAAATCGGGGTTTCCTTTTATGGCCAGCTTGTGAGGCCTACCTGGGCTGGTTCTTCAGATATCTGCTCCTTTGCTCCTAATTGCTTTAAGAAGATTTCTCAGATTTCACAGCCCTGGATCCGATTCAACGTTTGTCGTTAGTTCACCTTTCGACTATCCGCCGGGTGCAACTAGGAGCTGACGATACAATTTTGCGCCAAAGCTTCCAAAATTTTCTTATTTTTTGATAAAAAGAAACCATATGTATTTCTAAAACGATCCCATACATTTTTTTTTGTAAACTTGATACCTTACGATTTTTTAACGCTTCTTAGAATATTTAAAAAAAATAATAATAAAAATAAATAACATTTTTGCCACTCAACGTCAAACACCTCCAAAACTTGATTTCCGAAAGCGACAATTGAGAACGAAGTTAATGGGTTCCTTCCGATAGGTAGACGCAGGTAATAAAGAGATACTTATTTAAGCCCGTTTTTAAGTTGCCAATTAACATAAACATAAGAACCCAAATGCTACGTGATAGTTGCAAGAAAAATTGAATTTGAACTTTATTTTTAAATTTTGTACAAGCAAACGGGTCCTATAGAGATAAGTAGGCCTCTACCTTAGTTTTTTTATTTTCTCCTTTTTATTATTTTATTTCAATGATATTTTATTATTTATAGCCCCAAGCTCGTGCTGATATGTCGATTTGTTTTAGTTTAACACCATTCTTTTTTTTTAGCACACAAATGTGTGAATAATTTATATTAGCTATTATGATTTAGTTTTTTTTGCTATGCAAAAACAACCAATATATTGAGTTGAAAATACAAAAAAAAAAAATACAAAAAACTATGACGACTATTTTTAATGGCAGACTCCTAAAACACTAATACCATTTTTTATTATAAAATAAAATATTGTATTCAAACTGGAATAAAGTTAATATCAAATCTAGGAATGATTTGTTTATATCTATTGTAGATTGAATGCATTGCGGAAAACATATGAGAAGGTCAAGTGCTGGCTGATGGAATATAATTTAATCTTCACGAACCTGATAAATGAACAATGACAAGTTTTTTCTCGTTTCTTTTTTTTTTTGTTTTGTTTTTATTATTTTATTTTTATTGTGAAACAAATTTATTACATTTAAATTATTCATGAATTTATTTATTTAAAAAAAAATCAATTATGCGAATTTTCTATTCAAAATATGGATACAACAAATTGGACGCTGTAATTATGTACATGTAAGATTCACCTACTTTTGAAAGTATAATCGTTCGTAAAGTAGGAGAGTTCAATATTAGATTATCGATTTTGGACATATTTAATGACTGTTTTAATTGTTAAACGTTTATCACCAATGCAAAACTAATATCAGCTTCATCATAATTTTGTGGTAATTAAATATTCAAAATGAATACACATTTTAATGATGCATCTTCACTAGGTGAAGGCAAATCTTCTTATTGGATTACATTAAAATGTTTAATGTATTTACATACGTTTTTTTTTAAATAAAAAGCTAATAAGTATTCATAGGCCATAAATGAGTTCGATATTTCAAATGAAGTTCCTTGAAACTAAATGCTATAAAAATGATTTAGATAAAATTTTATTTGACAAATTAAATACATGACTTGGCTCTTGGCCGAATGTACAGTACATACATGTACATCAAGTTCATTGTAAGTATGTATACTTATTCTAAAGGTGCTGATTCATTAATAGTTTTTTTTTCTTTTGTTTACTTTTGATATGGATAGAATTGTTATGAGAAATGACTACAAAAGCATTGCTGGAACGCTTTAGTCATGAGGCAATTTCCCATATTGAAACAATTATTATGTTT
This sequence comes from Dasysyrphus tricinctus, assembly GCA_963921185.1. Lineage (NCBI taxonomy): Eukaryota > Metazoa > Arthropoda > Insecta > Diptera > Syrphidae > Dasysyrphus > Dasysyrphus tricinctus. The sequence continues at coordinate 40,846,448 of OY992531.1, read as the reverse complement.
GGCTGTATTGCATGAACTTGCTCGTTAGAGGCTACAATATGGCTAAGAACTTAAGAAATAAAGCAGATAAGTATTATGTTTTTTTTTTTTTTTTTTCGAAAAATGAAGATCCCATAGAATCATTTTTTGTTTTCATTTTCAATTTTCTTCAAAACGGTCAAACCGATTTTGGTCATTTTTGTATACTGAAATGTCCAAAAATTTTAAATATGTAGAAGGGTAGAGCGGGGCTAGTTGGACTACGGGGCAAGTTAGACCACGCGAATAAAAACTCAGAGATCACAAGAGCTAAATGAATACGATCATACACGAATAAAGAATAGTTGCTAAATCACACATGCTTAACTGGTTTAAGGTGGATTTCTTCTGCCAGAGGAGAACCACGCGTTTATTTGTGTTTTTGGGTACAAAAGTAAAAAAAACCAATTTGTATCTTTTTGTGTTATCGCAATGAAAACGTGTGAATTTTTCAATAAAGTACAGTAATTTTGGGAGCTCTGTTATTGAATTTTTGTATTCCATTTTTGAAATTGTAAAATTCAAAGTGTTTTTTTTCAAAGTGACGGAATATATTCATCAAGCAAGGTGTGGGGTAAGTTGGACCAGATGGACCAACTTGCCCAACTGTTTGTTTTATATTGTAAAACAGTATGAAAAATTTTGGACACATAAAGTTTCTAAGAGGAAGAAGAATAATTTTGCTATATGGTGTTATCGATGTGGATGGAAGCAAATTTTGAGACTTTATCCGACGAGGAGTGGGTGCAATGCCATTCTTACTAAAATCCAAAATGGGGCAAGTTGGACCATTTAGACTTGGTGCATTTAAAATAATCTTATTCTTCTGAATATATTTTCAACTTTTTAAAAATGTATTAAAGAACCCGAAGTGACATTCTTCTCTGGATTCCAGTTTCATTTTTATGTTATGAATAGGTAAAAAGTTATGAGACTACCTACCTAACAAAATGTTCAAGAAATTTATTTTTTAGTATTTAAATTTTTGAAACTCATTAGATGGATATGTATTTCGGAAACGAACAAATTGATTTTTTTTAAATTTATGTCTTCTAATGGGTTTTTTAGAATATTAAAAAAAATCACTTTAATGCAAAACAACGGTGCTAACTATGCATCTCTTTCTTTTCAAAACAGACTCCTACGATATCTATTAAATTTTATCAGAATGGCATCATACCCTTGGCATCTGGTAACCCTGTAATGTATATATTTTGTTTTCAGATTGGTTCGCGTTCAAAGCGTCAGTCCAAGTGAATTTGTGCCATGGAAAAGTACACGCCACGACAATCCGCTGTTATTGTGCAGTCTTACATTCAAAACATGTTCTGGTAATTGGTAATAACGCCAGTGAAAATTCTCTATTAATTTAGAAGAAAGGTAATCATCAGGACTTCACCAACTACAGAAGCATCAGTCTTCTTAACATCGCATTCAAGATCTTTTCTACCGTATTTTGTGAACGCCTGAAGTCATTCGTTAACAAACTGATAGGTCCATATCAGTGTGGCCGTAGGCCAGGGAAGTCCACCATCGACCAAAATTTAGCATAACGGCAGATCTTGGAAAAAACGCAGGAGCTTCAAATCGATACCCGCCACCTTTTCATCAATTTCAAGGCTGCGTATGACAGCATCTATAGAGAAGAGCTATGTCTAGTTTTGGCATCCCTCTCAAACTCATCCGTTTGTGCAGGATGACGATGGAGAATGCACGCTGCTCCATCAGGGTCGGCAAAGATCTCACCGACACCTTTGATGCCAAAAAAAGTTTAAGGCAAGGCAAAGCGCTGTCATGCGACTACTTCAATATCGTTCTTGAAAGAATAGTGCAAAACTCTCACATCAACACTAGAGACACAATCTTTCAAAATGTCCCTCTATAAGAAGCTTATTATCTCGGTCCTGATGTATGGTGTGGAGGCATGGACACTGTTAACGGTGGATGAGAATGCGTTAGGCTCTTTTAAGAGGAAGATTCTCCAGGTGATTTTTGGTCCTGTCTGCATAGATGGGTCTAGGAGAAAAAGATACAACAACGAACTGTACGGGCTGTACAGTGACACCGACCTAGCCACATAAAGCCTACGACTGACATGGCTGGGTCACTTAGAGCTAATGGACATCGAAAATGCTCCGGCTTGGAAAGCCTTTGAATCCAACACCGTGCGGCAGCTCAGTAGAGGTGGACAGTGTTACTTTGCATGCAAAACTGGAGACAGATAGCTAGAAACTGAGCCGGCTGGAAGAAGCTTGTTGGTTGAGGCCTGGTCCACCCCGGACTGTAGCGCTACCTTAATTAAGTAAGTAATTAATTCACGAACAACCTCTCTATGATCAAATGCTGGAATTTGTACGGAATGGATCATTGGACAGAGTTTTTCTTCGAAGACGACGTTGGAGGAGCTGTAAACATCAATTGATATGCCAATTCTTGACTGCTTTAATGGAATGGAGAACTTTTGGTTCCAACAGAATGGATGGCGCGGCACCACAGCTCATACAGCTCGAGTCACGATCCCTTTATTAAACATTCCGAAGCTTAAAAGGCCCACCCTATTGTACAGCCCTCTTTTGTTTTAAATATTAAACAATTTTATATCGAGCAACTAGTGATTATGTATTTTGAATTTTCTCAGCTGAACAGACTTCAAATAAATTTTTTATACAAAAATTTCCAAAAAGTTAAAATAATATTGAATAACAAAATTTTCAAAAAAATATTTTTGGAATTAAGAAAGTGATAGGTACCTTTTAATAGAAAAATAATTTGTTTAAGGAAGACTTCAACGATTCTATAAATGGTGCCTAATCTGTGGAAAATGGTGAAATAAAAAAACTTTTATATTACTTGAAAAATTTCCATGATTCGGTTAAAATTTCAGTACTGCCAATTTTCTGGAACATAGTTTTTTTTATGTCAACGGGTGAAGCCTATACACTTTTTTGATAATTTTTAATATTCTGAACACAAAAAAAGTCACGGAAACAGCTCCAGATGCCAAACGCACATTGAGAAATAACAATTGATATATCAATAAATCGGTGCTGGCTAAGTAGTCTTACCTCCTTCGGTTAAAATTTCAATGTTGCCACTTTCGGCAACACTGACATTTTAACTAAAGATGAGCACCTTTAAATTTTTAAAACACGCTCCCACAACTTTTTTCGTGTTCAAAATATAAAAATTATCAAAAAAGTAGAGGTTCCCCCCGTTGACATTATGTTGAAAATTATGTTCCCGAAAAGTGGCAGCACTGAAATTCTATCCAGAGGTGCTGCTATTCAACACCTATCTTAAAAGATATTAATCGTTATTTTGATGATATGGAAATGTTTTTGAAATTGGCGTTAAGCTATAGGTACTCGTAAATATAAAAATAAAATCCCCCTCCATATAAAGCACAGTGATTTCGATTTTCTGACTGGACTACAGATTGGGTGCCATTTTTCAAAATGGTGTCCAAGCGACAGAATAACAAAAATTACTTTCAATAAAGCTCATGCCATTCGGTTTCTGATTGGACTATAAGTAATAGTCACTTTGGATTGATTATATAAATCGTCGCCCTAGTATTGAAGTGCCATATATCTTGAGCCCTTACTTTTTATAATATTCTATGCTTCCCAATTTTTTAGAATCAGTTCTTCAGTCAAGAACATACTCTCCAAAGTTATATTGGAGGAGCTCAATTTCAGACTTACTGTTAATGACAGATATTCTTTTAAGCCACACTTCACGAATGCAGAGTTCTTTACCTAGCTCCATTTAACTTTTATTGATTAAAAAATTCAGTATCAATGTTCACCGAAAATTCTATTATGTCAAAAAGTATTAAAATCCGTTCAGTCGCTTGAAGGTGTTAAGAAGAAAAACATCAAAATAAACTTACTTTCACAATTAAAATGTTAGTAAGATAAGGTCAAATGATTTGATAATAAAGGTTAAATGCAGTTTCTGGGAGACTAAGAAGCAAAAGATTATAATTTTCAAGAAAAATTGACACAAAAAATGAAAACTCACCGAAATTTGCAACTTACCCAAAGAACCTTTAAGTATCAGTAATACCTTTCATTAAAAGTAAACTACGTTATAGTTTTTTTGTTTTAATTTTATCATCTTTGAATATTCCAATGATCCAATGATGATGGCAATGTAGATTAATCCTTGAAATAATAAAACTAATTTTTTGTGAAAGGCTAGGCCAAAACTAATTCTTTTTAACCAAAAATAATAACTAAGACAAGAGCTTCATTTTGGCATGAAAATAATAACTGATTTTACTTTCTAAATGTTAATCATTAAAATTTTCAATGATGACTTTCGTTTCAATGTAACATGGCACCTAAATAAATAAAATTAATTTGGTGGAACGACACAGCTCGTGGAGAACCAGGGCCTAGTTACTAACAACTCTCAACCATTGCTCTGGGCGTGATGTTGGTGGATCTACAATTTTTTGCCGAGTCCGAACCACTAGATGAAAAGCTTTTATTCATGACAACAGATACTCTTGGAGGATTTTTTCCTTCCTGACAAGAAGCAGTACCTCGGAATAAGCTTTCTTTGTTTAAGGTGGCATAGGCTGGGAATCGAGCCCAGACCTTCGACATGACAGTGACAGTCCAACGCACTAACCATTATGCCACGAGGTACCACTAACTGGCATCTATCTAATACCTTCATAAGAAAATAAATCTGTGCTTGGTACATAAAAGGCCCTCTAGAACTAGGAACAGAATCATAACCCGTGTATGAAAAACTGTTTTGAAAAAAAAAAATATTTAAACAATTACAAAACTAAACAACGATTTTCTATTTAACATGTGTCTAACCTAACCGGAAGCTGTAAGTTCATTTTCATTGCATATTTTGCCTCCTAAACACTTGAAAATATGTTTTATTTAAATGCTTTTAAGTACGTATGTATCAACAGAAAATACTATGGTTGTAAAGCTATGATTCAACAATTAAATTCCCCAAAAGCTCATGAGATTGTCTGCCTAAAATTGTATTCTAAGAAATTGTTCTAAAATTTACTAGAATTCATTATGCAAATATTTCTAAACCAATCTGTTGTGAAATTACTTAAGATAAGAAAAACCCATGACTGATGCTGAGAGTGTTTACAACCCAGTATTACCTGATTTTTTATTGCAAATCATGTTAAAATTTAATTATTTTAAGTTTTGTTACTAAAAGATATGATTTTCAATAATCAGAAATTTAAAGAATAATTAAAGATAATATGGCGCCACACTTGTGTTTTCCAGGAAGTCGCTCAGAATATTTTATTTCTAAAATATCCTCAGGCCTTGCAAAAATATACATTCTTCTAAAAGTTGTCAAAAACAAAACATTCAAATTGACAAATTGATTGTTATTGCAAAATCATTCCTTATTGAGGTTTATGAGATGATAAATTGACAAGATATCGTTGGTATAATTAAATTTAAAAAAAAAATACATATTAACTAAAAATAACATAATTAGCATTTAATTGGCAAAAATAAAAATCGAGTTCGGACAGCAAAACAAAAATAAACATGATTTATACTTAACTACTATTAAAAACTGTCTAATTATTACGATATAGTCAACTTATACTGCGTGTGTTTGACAAGGAAATAAATTTTTTTGGTAAAAACAATATTTATTAAATATACTTTGGGCAAGGTCATTCAACACGTGTTTTAGTATTATTAAGATGTTTTCCACATTGTTTTTAAGAAATGTATTTTTGTTTAATTAGTCAAATGAAACTTTAATTTTTCTCAAAGAGAATTTAATTCTTCTGCATAGATAAGATATAGATTTGCATTGAGAATATATTTTATACATTTAAAATAAATATACATGGGTACCTTGAATTAGTGTTAGATTGTTCTAATATTGTGTTTTATTGCTTTTTAATTAATGCCGAAATGAGGTTATTTTGGATAACACATTAGAGAAGTTAATTTCATCTTTGATTTGATAAATTTGTCACCAGCAAAATATATTTTTGAATTTTCTATTTCGGAAGCATTTTAAATATGATCCAATTAGGCATAATTCAGAAAAACGTTCTGACAAACCTGGATTGTGGTGTAGGCCATATCCCTCAAGTTAGCAGAACATATATTTTATCAAGGCATTATAAAGCTTATTAAATGCTAATTAAATACGCAAAAATAAAATTTAATGCTCAAGTAGATATTTTTGGTAAAAACAACAAATTACTTTAAATCAAGTTTGCAAAAGAAATGCTCACAACATTAAGTACGAAAATAATTGGGTTTTGTCGTATGTTATTGAGCTATTCAAATGCTCTACGAATAAAAGAAAGGTGAAAAAAACTTGATTTTCACAACAAAAAAAAATAGTCATAATTTTGAAAACAAAGTAAATAGTTATTTTGGATTTTTCGACTCAATTTTTTTTAATTAGTTAAATGCTTGCCTAGTTGCAACTAAATGCTCCATTTTCGAAACTATTTTCCAAGATCCTGCTAAATTGGAATCGATTTTTGTCACAAAATTCTAACTTTATCGACTCATATCTTTGGATGTAGTAGCTCGTGGCATAGTGGTTGGGCTGTCATGTTGAAGGTCTGGGTTCGATTCCCAGTCGCTGCCACCTAAAAACAGAAATATTTTCCGAGGTATCGATTTTAAGTTAGCAGAGGAGAGAGGGTAATGTATGAAAATGGAATTATTTTTTTTGCCTCAGATCCTCAAAAATTGTTTCAAAAATTGAGCATTTAAATAATAACATAAATAGATTTGAGTCGAAAATCTAAATATTGAATTCTTTCTGAAATAGAAATTTTTGTTTGTAAAAATCAAGTTTTTTTATCATTTTTTTTTTATTTGTAGAGCATTTAAAAAGCTCAATTATATATAGCACCGAACCCATCGTAATTAGTGTTTTTACAATTTTAGGAAATTGTTCTGCTAAATGAGTGTGTTAGTAGTTCAATTCTCGAACAGAGGCACAATAGTTAAGTATATTTTTTAAACCTATTACGTCGCATGAATTACATAGAATTATTAATTCCCTCAAGAACTCTAATTCTAAAACCGACGATCCTTGTTTTAATAATTAATTATAAAAAATATATCCTATAATGTTGTTAATGTTCTCTCACACATACTGAATAAAAGTTTTGTAGGTCTTTTTCAGCTTTAAAGATTGCTGAGGTTATGCCTCTTCATAAAAAATCAAATGACAAGAATAATAATAACACTATGTGACAAGGTTTTTCAAAAATGAATAAATTAAACTAGGTTGAATTGTTTATTGGGTTAAGACTATAATTGCCGAATAATGTGGGTATCCAGCACGTCACGTTTCTAAGTTATGACGTCATGACGTTTATTTAGAATAAAAAAAGCAGGTTTGTAAAAATGCCATAACTTGGAAACGGCATGTTTTGGAAAATTTTTGTTGTTATTAAGCGAATCCACTTTTATAAAAAGTTGCTTTTTCGAAAATTGTTATCAAATAATTAAATTTTGGCGCATTGTTAAAAAACAAAAATATACTTTTCTAGTGGCTTTTGGTGCGTTGAACTCGAATCTGGTGTTAAGACTGTTCTAGCACGTCAAGTTTCGTTCTCTTCCAAGTCTTCAATTAAAATTTATGAGTTTAGTATATTTCGGAATCAGGTAGTTTAAGGCGAAGGCTGAGAGATAATTAATGAGTTTTTCCAAGTTGAATGAAGGCATATGAAAGATTAAAAAAGAATATCAACGATAAATGTTTATACTTCCCATTGACGATAAAAATTTATTTGAACTTCAAATTTGCCTAAAACACATATTTTCAAAATTTAGATTCGAATGTCTCGAAAACTTGACGTCCTTGAGCAATTCTGGGATTCAAATTCAGTGCATCAAAAACTATCAGAAAAATATATTTTGGTTCATGTTAGAGAGAAAATTTAAAATATTGTCACAATTACAGGCCTATATCTCTACTTTCAAACCGTTCCAACATTTTTGAAAAGGCTACAAAAAGAAGGATCTCAGAAATTTTTAATAAACATAAATTGTTTTATGATAGTAAATCCAGCTTTCAAGCTGGCAAGCTTTGTGGTGAAATTTATGAAGGTATCAACAGTAATTTTAACCTTGTTGATCACAAGATTCTTCTTGATAAATTAAGTGCAGCTGGATTCCGTGGTTTTGTTCATGATTGGTGACAACAAAAAGAAAAATTGATTAAAAATAGCTTTTTATGGCCTTTAGTCCTACAAATTGGCGTTTCGTCTGGCTTACTCACTTGGACTCATCAGTGACATAGTGAGGGCTTTGTCATACGCAATTTGTATAAAGTTCAGTTCAAATTACATGGATTTTTCAGTAAGAAACCACTGTAAGCTATATCCAACAAGATTAGAATTCTTAATCATTAAGCTGGAAAGGACAAAGCCCTTTTCTTCGTGCTTTTCAACTTGGGCTGGCCACGATATCGGTTTCGGTATCGATCTCGATCCGTATATCTCAGTCTCGTCTTGGTATCGAAATTGGTATTGGTATCAGTATCGTAAGGTTTCAGTCTGGTCACAGTCGCAAACAAAAATAAAATGCACGACCTGGTTCTACATTCTTGCCTTGATTTTGTAGATAAACTCGCTTGGTATTTTGAAGATTTAATATAAAAAATCATTATAAAATATACACCCCTAATGAATGAAAGACAATCTTACTAACAAAAATTTTATTGCTAACTTTACAATTCTTTGGGGCTTGTTTAACATTATCTAAAAAGAAGTTCCGACTAGCTATATCCAACACTTAAATTTTGATACAGAAAACAATTCCCAACTATTTTATGGTCCATTTAAATGTGTTGTAAGTCCAAAAATTATTTTGTTTGCATCACTTTCCAACAGCTTAAATTCGGAAGTCTGATAATTTCATACCAATCGCGGATTTTAGGCTTGGCAGTGGGTGGTTCTAGTAAAAATCATGGCCTAAACCTTCTCGCTGTTAAAGAGATAAAAACTGTGAATATTTCATACAAATCGTTAATCATTTACGAGATACCAATTACAAAACGTGTTTATTTGTAATAAAACTAAAAATAGTAAGGGTATTCATGCAACGTCGTAAGTTTACAAATTGTGTAAAATGATAAGTTTACGCAAAAATTTGCATGAACGACCTTTTTATTAATTTGGTTAAATGCTGTGTCAGCTGTTCGTTAAACGTCAAATATTTGGGCACGTTCGTCTGTGTATCTTTAGCGATCCGGATTTGTTTGTTGTCTGATGTCAGCTGATGCAAAAACAATTCAACGTATCTGAAAATTTTTTTGATTATGGATAGCCTAACGGATTGATGCTCAAACGTGAGGCAAGATTTATTTGTGCAAAATTAGGTCTGTTCCTTTACTTTAATTTCTGTGATTTTCAGTGCATTTCTGCGCATTTTAGTGCAAAGTTCTATCCAAGTGCATATACAAATTTTTGGTTATCCAACAGGTCTGATCCTTTACTTTGAATGTTTGTGATTTTTAGTCCAAACTTCTGTCAACATTTTTTTTGTATATGAACTTTGACAGAACTTTGGACTAAAATGCGCAGAAATGCACAAAAATCACAGAAAATCAAAGTAAATGAAAAGCTACTAAGAGTCTTCCAAACCAGTGCGAATCATTCGTTGACCACAACAAAAACATTAATAACAACACGGGTTTGAGTGAGACTTTATAGTTCTTCCTTAATAAAAGTAGCTTTCCCAAAGGCTCTCCCAAATCAACACGAAATTAAAGCGAATCATTTGCAACGAATATGAAAGATCTCAATACTAAAAAGCAACAAAAACTGTCTGCGAATTCTTCGCTATAATTTCGCGTTGGTTGGGCAGAGCTTTTATCGTTGAGTAAATGTAGACGTTCTAATTATTTTTTTATCACCAACTAATGGCAATGCGAAAGTAACAGAACACATTCAGCGCTTTTTTAGTTCTCTGTTTCTAAACATGTCTAATTGTAAAAGTTACAAACACGCCTAATTCAATCTCTAAAGTCACAATGATGTTTGGGTAAGTTTAACCAAGTATTTGGTTAATTTTCCGCAGCAAAATACTTGGATAAGACTAACCAAATTGTGTGAACCATTTCCCATACAAAATTTGACAATTCATTAACCAAAAGATAAACTTAACCAAATCGTAAACTTATCTAGTGTTTTACGAAGTTGCATGAATATCCCTAATATTCAAAAATCCACTTTTTCTTCCGATACCAAACGATACTATCGAGAGTATCGGAAAATTTCGGTCAAAAAAGTTTGGTATCGGCTCCGTATCGTTTTGGATGCTTTGGAGCTGTTATCGTCTCGGTATCGATACCGAAACCAAACGATACCGAGACTTTTCTGGTATCGTGGCCAGCCCTATTTTCAATACTCGAAATTTACTTTATTTATTTTTTTTTATTTTAACTTTAAATTTTTAAGGAATCATTTGCTACTAACGGGTGATTTTTTAGCTGGTTTGGTTTTGGCAACACTGGTTTTGACAGCTGACGTGTGTTTAGTACCTTGTGTCACTGTCAAACAGCTTCAGTTTGGTTTGCAATTTAACCATGGATCGTCTTACAAATGAACAACGCTTGCATATTATTGAATTTTACTATCAAAATTCGTGCTCGGTTCGAAATGTTCATCGCGCGCTGCTTCCATTTTATGGTCGGCATTCTCGACCTTCTGAGCAGTCTATTCGGAAGATTGTGACCAAATTTCGCACCAAATTTACTTTGTTGGACATTAAACCACCAACACGTTTACGTACTGTGCGTAGTGAAGAAAATATTGCGGCCGTATCAGCTAGTGTGACAGAAGACCTTACTTACTTACTTAAGGTGGCGCTACAGTCCGGGGTGGACCAGGGCCTCAACCAACAAGCTTCTTCCAGCCGGCTCGGTTTCTAGCTAGCTGTCTCCAGTTTCGCACGCCAAGTTGGTTGAGGTCCTCTTCCACTTGCGTGCGCCACCTTTTACGCTGTCCACCTCTACTGCGTTGTCCCACGGGGTTGGATTCAAAGACTTTCCGGGCCGGAGCATTGGTGTCCATTCGCTCTAGATGACCCAGCCATCTCAGTCGTTGGCTTTTCACTTTTGTGGCTAGGTCGGTGTCGCTGTACAGCCCATACAGTTCGTTGTTGTATCTTCTTCTCCATTCCCCATCTATGCAGACGGGACCAAAAATCACCCGGAGAATTTTCCTCTCAAAACAGCCTAACGCGTTCTCATCCACTGTTAGCAGTGTCCATGCCTCTGCACCATACATCAGGACCGGGATGATAAGCGTCTTATACAGGGACAGTTTAGTTGCTCGAGAGAGGGCTTTGCTTCTCAATTGCCTTCTTAGCCCAAAGAAACAGCGATTGGCAAGAGTAATTCTTCGTTTGATCTCAGCGCTGATGTCGTTCGCTGAGTTTATAGCGGATCCTAGGTAGACAAAGTCTCTGACTACCTCAAAATTATAGCTGTCTATAGTGACGTTCTGTCCGAGACGTCGGTGTTGGGTGTCCTTTCTTGTGGACAGCATATATTTTGTTTTGCTTTCATTCACCGTTAAACCCATCTTCTTGGCTTCCTTCTCAATGCTCACAAAAGCACCACTGACATCACGCTTTGTTCGTCCGATTATGTCAATGTCGTCAGCGTAAGCGAGTAATTGGACGGACTTTTGAAAGATTGTGCCTCTGGTGTTGACGTGAGAGTTTTGCACTATTCTTTCAAGAACGATGTTGAAGAAGTCGCATGACAGCGCGTCGCCTTGCCTAAAACCTTTTTTGACATCAAAGGTGTCGGTGAGGTCTTTGCCGACCTTGATGGAGCAGCGTGCATTCTCCATCGTCATCCTGCACAAACGGACGAGTTTGGCAGGGATGCCAAAACTAGACATTGCTCTATATAGCTCGTCTCTATAGATGCTGTCATACGCGGCCTTGAAATCGATAAAAAGGTGGTGGGTATCGATTTGGAACTCCTGGGTTTTCTCCAAGATCTGCCGTAGTGCGAATATTTGGTCGATGGTGGACTTCCCTGGCCTAAAGCCACACTGGTATGGACCTATCAGGTTGTTGACGAATGGCTTCAGGCGTTCACAAAGTACGGCAGAGAAGATCTTGTAGGCGATATTAAGAAGACTGATGCCTCTGTAGTTGGTGCAGTCCAGAGGATCGCCTTTCTTGAGGATCGGGCAAACAATACTGAGGTTCCATTCATCGGGCATGCTTTCTTCCGACCATATTTTACAGATGAGCTGGTGCATACTCCTAACCAATTCATCGCCAGCCGCTTTGAATAGCTCAGCCGCAAGGCCATCAGCTCCAGCAGCTTTATTGGACTTAAGTTTAGATATGGCTATCCTCACTTCGTCAAGATCGGGTGGACGGAATTGTTGGCCTACGTCGTCCAGGTTGAATGGTGCAATTTGCATGGTAGCGGAATTCGGTTCGTCATCGCCGTTATACAATTTGCAGAAATGATTTTTCCATATCCTCAGCACCGACTGCGTTTCCACCACGATGTTCCCCTGATCGTCCTTGCAGGCTTCGGTTCGGGGTTTGTAACCTTGGGAGGTTCTTTTTACTTTTTGGTAAAACTTCCGAACTTCATTCCTGCAGTGGCATCCCTCTAATTCCTCGATCGCGCGCTTCTCATGCTCTTTCTTTTTCTTTCTGAGAAGCTTGTGTTCCTCTTTCCTCTTCTGCTCGTAGAGCTCGCGAGCAGCTCTGGTCCTTCTATGCAGCGCCGCTTTGTATGCCTGTTGTTTGGCTGCATGTACTTGCCGGCATTCCTCGTCGAACCAGGGGTTTCGCTGTGGTGGTCGTGCGAAGCCCAGCACGTCAGAGGCGGCATCTCTGATGGCTTCCTGGCAGTTTTTCCACTGGTTCTCGATGTTTGCAGTTGGCGGCAAAGGACTAGTTAAGAGGGCGCGAGAGACTCGATCGGAAAAGGACCTGGCGATTTCTTGCGACTGTAGCCGTCCGACGTTGAACTTTCTGACAGTATTTCCCTGTTTTGGCTTTGGTCTGGATATCCGTAGCATTACCTTTGCTACAACGAGGTAGTGGTCCGAGTCAACGTTGGCTCCTCGGAACGTTCGGACATCCTTGATACTGGAGGAGTGCCTTGCGTCGATCGCAATGTGGTCAATTTGGTTGGCGGTTGATTGACCAGGAATTCGCCATGTCCCCTTATGAATATCGAGATGCGGGAACTGCGTACTAGCTACCACAACGTTTCGCCCCGCAGCAAAGTCGATTAGCCTGAGTCCGTTATCGGAGGTGGTGTCGTGCAGGCTGTATCTTCCGATTGTGCCACCAAAGACGTCTTCTCTTCCTAGTTTGGCATTAAAATCACCCAAGACAATTTTAATGTCATAGCTAGGGCATTGCTCATATGTCTTGTCCAGGAGCTCGTAGAACTCGTCCTTGGTGTCGTCATCTTTCTCCTCTGTGGGGGCATGCGCGCATATCAGGCTGATGTTGGCGAATTTAGCCTTGATGCGAATTGTCGTGAGGCGCTCGTTCACATAATTGAAACTCAAGACCTCTTGCCTCAGTCTGCCTCTAACAACAAATCCACATCCAAAAAGACGCTGCCCTTGTGGTCGGTAACAGTCACCGTAGTATACATCGCAGTCTTTCAGTTTTCTTTTGCCCGGCCCATCCCATCGCACTTCTTGGATGGCGGTGATATCTGCTTTGTAGCAGTCTAGGGCCTCCGCTAAATGTTCGGCTGCACGTGGTCTATAGAGAGACAGAACATTCCACGTGCAGATCCGAAGTTCGTTGTCCTTATTTCGTTTGCTAGGTTCGTCAACAGTAAGTCCGTCCGTATCCGAGGCTTGTTGATGCTTCGCAACTAAAATAGCTTTACGTGGCCGGGAAGTCACCCCGACGGCACGACCCCCAACCTGGAGGACCAGACCCTATATATATAACTCCAAGGGCGGGGAGCCGGATTAACCGCTCCTTATAGGCCTGAGCTCCGAATATGTCGTAGTAGCCCGTATAAGGTGTTCACTAAGTAGTTCAGCCTAACTGGAACTGTAGACGCCACCGTTGATTCCATCTTGAGAATTCTTCCGCTGCCGCCTGGATGAAGGAGAAGTGCCTTAGTGGGAACACTCCTCCCCCCCTCTCTCGTTTGCTGCCCCCTAAAACCGTCCACAGGGATTGGAACCCCATCTTCAGTTAAAGGTACTAGGCACCCGATGTTCACCGCGGGGAGGTGAGAGTAGGAGTTGATAGACAGAGGTTCGCTTTGAAACAAAGCTTGTGGACGCTTGTGTCCTCTTGAATGCACATGTCTACCCTTTGAACATCGTGACAGAAGACCGCGAAATGTCGACAGAAGACCGCGAAATGTCGATTCGGCGCCGTTCCCAGCAGTTAGGCCTTTGTTACAGCACTACGTGGAAAATTTTGCGGAAGGATTTGGGCGCAAAGCCTTTTAAGATACAGCTGGTGCAAGAACTAAAGCCAGCCGACCTACCACAACGCCGAATTTTTGGTGAATGGGCGCTTGGAAAGCTGGCCGAGGATCCGCTTTTTTATCGAAAAATTGTGTTCAGCGATGAGGCTCATTTTTGGTTGAATGGGTACGTAAATAAGCATAATTGCCGCATTTGGAGTGAAGATCAGCCAGAAGCATTGCAACAGCTACCAATGCATCCCGAAAAAGCCACTGTTTGGTGCGGTTTATGGGCCGGCGGCATTATTGGGCCATATTTCTTCAAAGATGATGCGAATCGCAGCGTTACTGTCAATGGTGAACGCTACCGAGTGATGATAACAAACTTTTTTTTGCCCGAAATGGAAGTTCTTGACTTGCATGATATGTGGTTTCAACAAGACGGTGCCACATGCCACACAGCACGCGAAACAATGGCGCAATTGCGAGGCGAGTTTGGCGAACAGTTAATTTCACGTTTCGGGCCGGTCAATTGGCCGCCTAGATCGTGCGATTTGACACCATTAGATTATTTTTTGTGGGGGTATGTCAAGGCTAATGTCTATAGGGACAAGCCCGCTTCGATTGACGCACTGGAAGCCAACATCCATGCATTCATTCGTGAGATACCGGCCGATATGTGTGAAAGAGTATGCCAAAATTGGACTCAGCGGATGGGCTACCTGAGACGCAGCCGCGGTCAACATTTGCATGAAATTATCTTTAAACATTAAATTGCAAGGTTCAAACTATCGATTCAAATAAATATTTCATTCATTTTTTCGAATTTTTTGTGTTTTTTTTTTTTTTTAAGTTCTAAACCCTAGTCATGGCTTAAGCTAAGCCAAAGAATGTTTTCTTGTATTGTTTTTTTCTATGTTTATAGAACGAGCTATGAAGAACACTGTGTAAATTCAATTGGAGCATAGGGCACCAAACAAATCGTTTCCATCCTTCGCGGTCTGCAGCTAGATATTTTAACTGTGGCCACGTCTTTCTCTTGGACTCCGCTTCTGCTAGAACTGTTGATATCCATGTTTTTCTTATGTCTTCCAAGCCACTGTGCACCCTGAGGATTTCACTCAAAGGACTGCTTTGCAATCTCATCGTTTGGTTTCCTCATTGTGTGACCAATCCATTGCCTTTTGCGCTTTCTTATGTCAAAGTCCAGCCGCCCTGGGTTTTTACTATCCTTAAAATGATTGAAAACAGCGCTAACTTTATGAAAATAAGGAATAAGAATTATTACATTTTGGATTTTTTAATATGAAGGAGCTTTTCTCATCGACCTAGAATATTTATCAAATTGTGTTTGAAATAAATAATAAATCATACAAGTTCTCTAACTAACTGTTTTAAGAAGATACAAAATCTTCTTAAAGGCTTTTCGAAATCACAATAAATCAATAAAAAAACAAGTTTTATGATATGTTTTTTTATTTTTTTATATCATAAATTTGTTTTTATTTTTTTTTTTTAACCAGGTGTTTTCTCACCACATTATTATCATATTTTAGCAAAACTATTAAAATATTCAATAATTCTACAAAAATACAATATATTTTTGGCATTTGATGAATATTTAAGAATATTTAAGATTGATGGCATTAAAGCAATAAATAAATAATAAAAACAAACTTGATTCCTTTTGCCTTTGAATAATCTTTAATAATTTGCTATTTCTCACACTTAATTTAGTGAATATAATAAATCTTCTAGTAAACTAAAAACAACCAGACGAAAACAACTACAAGTTATAAAGTTGCTACGTAATTTCATGCTAAGTACCAATTTTTTAAGTATATGCAGTAGCAATAAGATAAATAATGTGCCAAGCAAAAGAGATGATAAGATTAAATTATAAAAAATTACACTATAATTTTAAGGTGAGGTTTTTATTATAATATCACCATTCAGATATCTTGAATGCAATAATAAATTGTTCAAAGAATAATTACAAATATTTTTATTTTTTGTGTTTATGTAAATTGAATATAAATTCTAACATCAACCAACATTTCATTTTTTAATGAAATTGAAGGAACAAAGAATTTTTTAAAGGTTACAAACTAAATTCTAAGTCCGTTAAATCATTATCACTTTTTTCAGATTTTTAAGATATTTGTTTACAGTTTTCTTTCTGCTTAGCAAAAACCAATAAAAGCATTCAAGTTTTTTTAATTTATTTTCTTTTAACCATTAACTGTGGTTTAATTAACCAAAAAAAAAATATTTTACTGAATGTTATCATTTTTGTTTCGATTTAAATAAATAAACACCTACTCAAATGGTTCAAGGATATAATAAATTAAGCTTAGTATTCTGTTTTATAGGTACTGGTTTACTTAAAAGTCAAGAGTGCTTAGAACAAATATTGCTATTTTAATTTGTTTCTTCAGAACTATAATCTTTAATCCTTATTGAATGCATTTATTCAAAAAAATATAAAAGCTTCTGTATGAATATTTTCATCAAAATTAGTTTAGTACTTACCGAGAAAGTCTTACTAACAATGAAAAATATCTAAAATTAACTAAACTATATCTATAACTAACTCTAATTTTTTATTGAAAATGTCTTAAAAAAAACCTCGCTTCGCTTTTTGTGTAACCTTTTGCCTCAAGATAAAGCAAACTTTTTTTTTTAGTTCAATTTTTAGATCCTGATCTGTATCAGATCCTCATTTGGTAAGTACTGGCCACTTACCCAAATAAACTGCCAAGACGCCCACGAGAATATGACAAGTTTTATTCGTCTGGATTTTTACTCCGAGGATCTTCTCAGGGTCATGCTAAGCTTGTAAGAAACTTCCCATTTTTTCAGCTGGGTGGAACTATTTCCATAACAAATTTCCGAAATAAAAAAGGTTATATTTATACCAATTTATCTCAACAGGTATTCATTGGTATGAATTTTGAAGCCATATACCTGTCAATAGAATAAAGTCGAATTGTGTAGATCAACATCGCGTTGATCAACAGTGTTGAGTTAGTGTAGACGTGTTGATCGACAAAGCCATTCAACATTTGTTGACCCGATTCAAATGGATAGCAATCGACAAAATTGTTCAACAAATTTCATTTTATTAAAAACATTTGTAGGGTTTTAATTTCATGAACATAATAATTATTGGTTTTGTGCGTTATTAATCACATTTTTACTAGATGAAATAATAAAAAAATAAATAATATCGTTTGAGCTTAATTGTTGACAAGAAAAAATAAAAAAAAGTTTGGTACCACCAGGATTCGAACCCTGAACCCTTCGGTTGCATCCTAGCGCATTGATCAGAAAATTCCCCAAACACACAAATGTTTGCTACGAAAGTTTTTCACGTACACACTAGCATGTTGATCGACAATGTTAACCAACAATGTTGATCGGCATAGTGTGGACCGTCCTTTAGAGAAAACGCCACTCCCATTTATATTATAATGAAGGCTTCTTTCATTGTGGATACTTTATTTCTATTAAAAGTAGAACGGATGTAATTAAACTATTTTTGTTACAATCTTAATCGTAATCGACATTTTTGTTGATATATTCGAGTATTAAGGGTATCATGCAAAGGCGTTAAGTCATTGTAAACGTACATAGTCAAGTTGTAAACTGCGTAAATCTTTCGAATTTTCCATGCAATTTTTACAGATTTACGACGAAAGGTTTTACGCCGTCCCACAGTGACCAGTTTTTTGAATTTTGGCGACAGAAATCAATTCCCATGCCAATTCTTGATACAAATTAATGAAATTTGAATTCAGTGGAACTTTTATTTTTTACTTGCGATATGTTTGTATGTACTATATGGCAAGTTATGCATTCGTTAAAAAAAAATCGAACGGTAGGTACTTGCCTTACAATATTTTTAAGCAATTTTACATAATCGTATTTTTCTCAAAAACGGCTGTACCACTTTTCTTTAAAAAAAATTAATAAATTATTTTTTGAAAAGGCTACCTTTGGGTAGGGAACCATTTGTCAAAAAATGGTTATTAATGGTACGTCCCAAAGAACCATTTTTTTATTTCTTATTTTCTTCAAAACAGTATGACTGAGTTCAATAATTTTTTTTATAAAAAAGTTTCCAAAAAATATTAATAGTATTGGGTACCAAAATTTAAAAAAAAATATTTTTTTAATTTTTAAAAAATATTTTAAAATTTATTTTTAAAAATCAAATATTTCGAGAGTGGCATCATCGATTTTTTTGAAACTCGATACTTGAGAGTTTCTTAATACTCTCTAAAAATTTTAAGAAAAATTTATAAAAAAATTAACGGTACCTTCCATACAAAAGTTAAAAACCGTTAAGGAACATATATTTTACTCAAACACGACTCCTACGTTTTTGATTAAACTTTTTAAGTACGCTTAAATTAAAACGGTCTACTTCCCAAAATTATAAAATTTTACACTTAGCAATTATTAGAATTTGCTCTCATAGAATGCTTTTACTTTTATTTTGAATTTTCTCATTTTCAGCAGTATGGATTTAGATTAAGTGTTTTTAAATACAAATTACAAATAAGTTCAAATAATATTGCATATCAAAATATTCAAAAAATAAATTGTTGGAATTAATAAAAAAAAAAAAGTTTCAAATTAATTTTTTGAAAGTTCGACAACTCAAAACGGTTTGTATGCACATAAGTAAATACTTAAGATTTGCATACGAAAATGTTTGCATTGGAAATTAATTTTAAGGCCTAATCTAATCGAAACAGAAAGAAATTTGATAATTTTGACGGTTATGGTGATATTTTTTCTGGTTGCATTATTTAAATCTGATATCAAGCTAAGAATTCTGATAGTTGACAGTTGGAAATCCGTTAAATTACCATTACTTTTTAAATATAAGAATATTTTAATTGCTTCAAAATAATGGTGCTTTAACGGTTATTCTAAGCTTGATGTCAAAAAAATATCCTCATTATTAAAACTGTTACTTTAGATTATTTTTAAATTTTTCGAGTCAAAATCATCAAATTTCTTACAGATTTGGTCTAAAAATAATTTACAAAACAAACAATTTTTAAAACTAAGACTTAAATTAGTTCTAATCCTTCGGGAATATTTCTCAACATTTCTTTAAATTTTGTACAAATCAGTTTCGGAATCAATTTCATGTGAAGTTATAGATTCAGGCACATATTTTAGGACATTTCAAACATAAACTTGACTCAGTTCCTGACTTCGACGATACTTTTTTTGTAATTATTAAATTTGGGACCATGTTCTGATCTAAATCGTGAATCCCCTGTTTGAAGTAGAATAAACAGGCAGTACCACTGAATTCATCATCCCCAAATTATTAAGTATACCAAATTTCAATAATTTGTATTAAGAGTTGGCGTGGGAAATGATTTTGGTCGGTGAAATTCAACAAACGGACCACTGTGTGGCCATTGTAAATATAAACACCCTTACTATGATTGATCACTTATATGTACGTGAGTGAAATGTTTGAGTTCTAGACACAAAATATATTTGTTGGTTTACTTTCCAAAGCTACGAATTTATACTTATATGAACTTGGACAGAACTTTGATCTAAAATTCAATGGGCAGTTTGGGAAGTAAACAAAAAGAGATAACCTTCCATAGAAAATTGAATTAGTTTAACTCTTTTAACACAAACGGCTTAATTCAACCTGCACCCTGCACGAACTTTTTTTAAACAAAATTTATCACTGTTCAATTAATTTGTCAGTATAAAATTTAGAAATCGGTAATTACTGCTGTAGAAAAATTGATACAAAAGAAAAAAAATAAATTTTGTTTAGTTATCGTCAAGTAATAGCTATACATACATAGTTGTTATATATATAAGTTTAATAGTGAGAAATGAGAATTTAAACCCAAAGATGAAATGATTTGGTAAGCTTTTCAAAATATTTTTTAAATTATTTATTAATAGGTAATATAACAAAAGAATGAGACTTAGTTCTTAGCACACTTTAATAAGCCAAGTGAAACTAATGAATTTGCAATTGAGTTTAAAATTGAATTTATAGTATTTTTATCTTTTTTTTTGTGAAGAAATAATACTAACACGCAAGTGATTTGATACTATGGGAATTGCATATTAATTTATATTTCATCTATAACTGAGAAGTTCCTGAAAGCTGAAACTATTAAAAATGTGAGAAATGAACACAATTACTTAGAAATTTATATGTGTAAGTAATTGCGTGTTGTTTCCCTTTCTTGTGAATATTATTTATATGAAAAAGTCAGAAATAAAAAGTGTTGTATGATTAAAGATTTATTTATTCTGTGGCTAACAACAAAAATGTGCATCAATTGATATTAAAATAAAAAAAAAAACAATAGGCATGTTCAGGAAAATGAGATATCAGAGCCCTCAGCTAATTTGGCTCTGTCAACAAATGAGCAAGCGAATCCAAAAATTTGTTTCCTTAGAAATTTGACAGCAAAGCTGAGAAATTTCGATGAGGAATCCTGTTCACGAGTGTGAAATTATTGCTGAGGTTTCTGAGATCTCATTTTACTGAATATGCCTATTAAAAATAATATTACATTTTTTTAGAAACTCAAAAATTGGGTACAAGAATGAACTGTTGTAATCTATTTAGATCTTTAGTCAATTATAAACTCAGACATGCTGTTGTTAGGTTGCAATAATCAACTTATTAATTAAAAACTAAATACAAATATTTATCAAACCTAACATACACCCACATTACCTATCTACACACATATAATGTACACTAGCGTGGTGGTTATGTTGGTTTTTTTTAGTTTTTATATTTGGAAGGGCCTAAATCCCCTAATTTTTTAAATTTTTATTTTTATTATTATAAATTTTATTGAAAGTAATATAAAATTACGGAAAATAATAAAGAAAAGCGTTAGGATTATTAAATTTCCCTATTTTGTTTTGCATATACTAGGAAATTGGTGTAAAATCAAAAAAATTCAGAGCATGTAGGTGGGAAGTAGACGAGAATAAAATCCAATGAAAACGGGGTAATATATCCCACCCACTTGGACGGGAGGGGCAATTTAATAAAATAATTACATAAAATAGTAAACAAAAAATAACTAAAAAACAATGGAAATACTAAGAGTAATGCTTTGTAGCTTTTTGGAAAACCAGAAGTCCATTTTTAGAGTTTATTTTCAAATAAAGTTCTATGAATAAACAATTTCAGCAAAAACTCTTTTCAAACTTATTTTTTTTTTCAAAATTTTGAGATTGAAACAATTTTTTGACAATTTTTTCATCAAATAAACTTAATTTGAATTTTCAAACAAAAAATATACAACAGAAATATTTATTTTTTTAAAGTTTTATGAAGATTTTGGTACACAATACTGCATATTTTAACTTTTTGGTAGCTTCACCATAAAAAAAGTTTTCAACATGAGTTACGTTTTCAAGCAAATCGTCATTAATAATAATTTTTCGAAAAAAAGCTTTTGAGCATCATGTAATCAGTACTAAAAGAAATGTTTTTTTTTAGAAAAATTTTGAATGCAAAATTGCTATACGCTATCGCTATGTACCAAATTTTAAGAAAATCTATCTATGGATCACTTTAAAAGGGGAAAGGGACGAAAGTTATTCAAACATTTCAAAAATAGGTGCCACTTTTAGGTTTACAGCTAGAGTCTAAATGAGAAGATCGATTTGCTTTAAATTTGGTACAGAGCATTTCTGTGATTCCTAGGAGGAGAAATTCGATTTCTTACTTGCGATATCAGACGCTACATATATCGCAATTAAAAAAATAGAATTTCTCCAAGTTTTAGATTTGTTCAGAAACAAAAAATTTATATAATAATCAAACATATCATTACGATTATATAGAGAACACCTAAACAGTCAGTGGCACAATTCTGTCTGTATGTCTATCTGTTGGTACCTCGACCTGCAGTACACACCACTGAAACGATTTTTTTTTTCAAATTTTGAACTTCAAGTATTTTGCACTTGCCATACAACCGTTAAAGAAAAATCTATTTATCTCAAAAACAGCTCTAACGATTTGGATACAAAAATTCGTGAATTATTGTTGAAATATCATGAACGGTACCTGCCATATGAACGTTTTTTGGTATTTGATTTTCTTATTAACGGCTCCACTGATTAAAGTTAATAATATTGCATAGCAAATATCATTGGAAAAAAAATAAATGTTGGATTTATTTTAATTATTACTTTTTTGTTTTTTGAAAATTCAATGTATCAAAAAGGATGGATGAATTTTCTTTAAAATTTGTGTTTTGAATGTATATTAATAAATTATAAAAATTGAAATAGGTACAATTTTTTTTAATATAACAAAAATTGTATATAAATAAAAAAAGAAACTTTAAGTAAACCTCTCTAACGATTATAATTTTTTTTTGTTGCATATATTCATATTTCCTCAAGTTATCAAAGTTTTTGAGGTCTATGCAATTTTGGGACTTCTTTATACAATCAAAAGTACGATTTTCATTCTTTTTTTCTGTAATCACTTGCATATTTTCAAAGTTTCTTAAGTTCCAAGCAACTTGAACATACATAAGAACTAGTACGTGAGATCCACTGAGAGGGTTGGATTCTTTTTTTTTTTAATTTTCTCAAAAATAGCTGTAATAATGGACACATAAAGCTAAGGAGTTAATTTACATTTCCAGCCCATCAAAAAACTTCAAATAGGCCCAACCTTCCACCCAAAAAGACTATTTCAATGATCATTGGTAAGGTAGTTCAATCCTCGAAATAATAAAACTCATTTTCGTACGTTCGAATGTTCCTTTGCTTCGCTTCGTTCACCATATCTCCAGAACGAATAAAGATATCGACTTCGGATTAATTTTACTTTATAGATAGTAGCAAAGAATTGGTGAAAATGTATAAATATTTTAACTTAGAGCTTTTTTTATGAAAAAAAAAGTTGCTGAAAATTGTTGAAAAAAGTTGTTTGGCTCGAATATCTTAAGAACAAACAAGGATATAGGCTTTGGGGTAATTTTATTTTATACTCTTGTTTGTATACAGGGTGTCCCACACCTGAGTGGAAGTATCTTAGGGTGTGGTTCCTGGGGTATATTCTAAGAAAAAAATTGTATGGGGGGAAAGTTGTATCTCCCCTCCCTGAGGCAGTTTCTGAAAAATTGACTTAAAATGCCAAAAAAAAAACATTTAAAATCAACGAAAACACATCTAATAATGTGCTACAATTTTTTTGAAAGCTAATACTCCATTCTTACATTTAGTTGTTAAATCAAGTTGTTTAAGCGAATAGTTTTTCAGAAATTGAACTTCAAAGTCAAATTTGTTTAAGAAAATTGTGATTTTTTTTTTCTTAAGTCGATATTTTTCAAAATTTTACGTATATAAGTGCTATTTTTGTGTTAAATATTCTTTGCCCACATTTATTTTTAGTCCATTACCGAAAAACAAATGTAAAAATCTATCTTAGTTTTTGAGAAATTAATAAAAACCGAAAGGTACTTTTACCAAAAAAAACCAAAAAAAGGGTTAAATTATGGATAATTCATGAATAAATTATTTTTTTTGGGCTTTTTTGGGAAAAGTACCTTTTGTTTTTTCTTAATTTCTCAAAAACTAAGAAAGATTTTTACATTTAGTTTTCGGTAATGGATTACAAAATAATGAAACCAATGAACACTGAACACAAAAATAGCACTTAAATACTTAAAATTTTGAAAAATATCGACTTAAGAAAAAAAAATCACAATTTTTTTAAACAAATTTGACTTTGAAATTTAATTTCTGAAAAACTATTCGCTTAAACAATTTGATTTAAAAACCAAATGCAAGAATGGAGTATAAGATTCCGTGATATGGGATCCGCGGAGCTTATCTAGGGCGGGGTGAAAACCAATTTCGGCTAACACGATTATCCTCGAAGTTGCATTCATATTTTTTTTTCGATGCACTGTTACTCGCATAAAGGCCCCAGTTGTGGACTGCAAGACTTTGATTTTTATAATAGCCTTTAATGAAGCTTTCGACGCCTATACTTCTTTTTTTGCTATCGTTCACACCCAAAATCTGCTGTGGGCTCTTAGTCTATTTTTTTTTTTTAAGCAAAAAAAAATTACCAGAAACGTTACCAAAATGTGTGCAAAATTTTTGTTTGTCTCAAATATCTTGAGATCAAACAATTATTTGGACACTGCGATAATTTTATTCACACACTAGTTGAAAATCTATAAGATTTGTAAAAAAAAAGTGATAATCAGTTTCCTAAGAATAAGGCTGCAAATATATTATTCAACAATGTTATTGTCTCCAATATCTCGAAGGTAAATCAATCTTTAGTTTTCACTTGATTGCATATTGAAGAGCTGAAAAAGCTTTTGAAGATCGAGAATTGGCAATTATTTAATATAAAAAATAACATTGGTAGTCTACCTTCCGGGGCACCAATAGGAAGTTACTAGTTACCCAGCCTCTTTTTTCAACTATTTTTGTCGGAAAAAATGACCACTGGCCACCCATATTTATAATTGCCTAATATGGTATTGCGATATGCTTTTCTTTCAATAAATTTGGAATGAGAAACCCATAAGTAGGAACATATTTAAAAGTATCTCATTAAAACTTATTTATTTTATTTTTTTGTTTTGTTTGATAACACAGGAAAATAATCCAAAATTTGGACTTCGGGTGCAATTCAGTCTTTAGTGCCTACAGCCGTGCAAAAAGACCTCTGATATCCTAGATCCACCTCAGTGTTTTCATTGTTCTTCATAGTTCACCCCATCAGATTTTGACGCATTGAATAATGATTTAATGTAAAAAAGAAGAGATCATTCTGAATATAATTTAACCGGTTTAATATATTGTAGAAGTAATTTTGCCATAACAATCATACTCGAAACAGCATTTGAGAGAAGACTCTTCTTCTTCTTCTTCAAAATGCATTTTAAATTTTTCCATTTTCATTTTTCTCTGCGAAATCATTGGTTACTTTTGTAAACTTTACCTAATCATCATTGAACGGAACAAGTTTGTTTGACGCAGTAATACGCTTTCCAGTGGCGTAGATAGCTTTTCGCTATGGGGGGGGGGGATAGATCTAGTTCGCTCATTTTTACTTGCGATATAGGTTATACTATAGGGCAAGTTTTGGATTCGTGCAAAAAAAAAATCGAGATAACAATCAAACATAACATTACGATGATAGAGAACACGAAAAAAGTGGGTAGCACAATTCTGTCTGTCTGTCTGTCTGTCTGTCCGTACCTCAACCTGCAGCCTTAACCACTGAAGCGATTTTCTTCAAATTTTGAACTTAAGGTTTTTTTGTAACTCCCCAGAGGGGAAATTGATTTTTTTTTTAGCTCAAAAAATAACGGTACTTGCATAACAACCGTTAAGGAAAAGCTTATTTATCTCAAAAACGGCTCCAACGATTTTGATCAGTGTATTATTGTAGATATGATGTACCTTCTAGTAAGAAAATTAATCACCAAAAACATTTATTAACGGTACCTGCCATATAACGTTTTTTTTTATTTTTGGTTTTCTCATTAACCGCTCATCCGATTTCAATGAAATTTTTTGCACAAAAGCTTTGTTAGAATATAAATAATACTGCATACAAAAAATTTTGAAAAATAAATTTTGGATTTTTAAAAAAAGATTCAAATTTTTTTTTGTTGAAAATTCAATATTTTAAATTGTATATAAAAATCAATTTTTAAGAAAACGGCTCCAACGATTTTTTTTTACATATAATTATATTTTTTCAAGTAATCAAATGGCATACTTTTTTTGAGCTCTTAGTTGATCAGACTGTTTATACAATTAAAAGAACGATTTAAATGCTTTTTATACTTTTTTATTAATTACTTGAATATTTTTTAAAGTTCTTAAGTCCCACACAACTTGAACATAAGAGCAAGTACGTGCGATCCAGTCGTGCATTTTGTTTTTAAAGTTTTTATAATTTAAAAAAAAAAACAAATAACAAGACTTCATTGAATTCATTATGTATGCCATAAAAAAATTATATTTTTTAAAGATAATATACTATACGCATTAATTGGAATATAAAAAAAAAAACACTTATAACCCCGTCTGCTGTTATAGGTATTTCGCGATGAATAGCTAGAGCAGCAAAAGCATTCAAATGATCCTGCAAATATATAAACATCCAAAGCTTATCACACTGTTATTAAAATAGACATATTTTTTATAATTTCACTTCGTTGGTCATGCTTCTTTGTATTGTTTTTATTCTCTTTAAACTGGAGAAAGTTCTTTCGGGAGCTGACGTTGAAACCGGCAGTGTAGCTAATATCTTTAATAAAATATATATATTAGGAAAGCTTTCTTCGGGGCAGCTATCGAGCGCTCCCAATGAGTTCTTAGAGGAAGTATTATTCCTTCGGATCAAATATCTCTTCCAAGTTTTTAATTTTTCAAGAATAGAAGATGGTCCGGCAGCATATGTTTGGTAAAACTCAACAGTTTCATTAAATTTTTTTGCTGCTTTGTCTATTTCAGACGAAGAATCCTTGAAAAGAACCGAAAACCCTTCTTGTATGTTTTCATGGTTTGTAAATTTTTCTCAAGGGTTCATTACATAAAAATCGAGAAAAGGATTGAAAACACGAAAATATTCTGGGCTTTTGTGCTATGTGATGGAAAGCTGGATGGAAGCTCTTTTTCTTGCACGTTTACATATTATCAATTGGTGAGACACGTAAAAAGAAATTTCAGAGTGCGTTTCTTTAACTTATTTGGTTCATGACTGGTTATGTTGAACAATTATCGATCCCAATGGGGGAGGATATATCCCCCTGATCCCCCCCCTATCTACGTCACTGACGCTTTCTTTCTTTGCCAAATGTTGTTGCTTCTCGTTGTAATAGTGATTTGTTTAAATTTTCTTTGCTAAGTTTCGTTTCTGAATAAATTTTATATATGATTTTGTACATGATTTAAAAACTCACATATTTTTAGTTTTGTATTGCAATAAATCATAATATGAATACTCGTATGTAGTTTAGTATAATTATAGAAAAAATAATGCTAATGTAGTCCTTTTTTTGAAGTTTACCTTTTGGTGAGAACACATTTCCAAACAAATTCCAACAATGTAAACACAATTGAAACTCATTTCTTATGCAAAACATCAAAACCAAAACAAAATTTCTTTTGTTATTGTTGACTTTGGCTTTTTCGTTTTCGCGCAATACCCTCAAAATATTTATTTTATTTGCGTAAATAATACCTGTGACTTTTTTTTGTTGTCATTCCAAGCATTAATATACCAAATACCAAGTCAATAACTTTTACTTCTTCGTTCAAACACTTCTGGGTATATTCAAATGATTTAATATGCCAATTGAGTCACCCCCAGGGCAAATAGTATTCAATTTCATGTCTACCTTCCGGAGTTCAATGGTTTATGCATTATTTCGCAAGAATACACTATTTGCCGTGCAATAGTCCAAAGTACTTCTATAGGTACCTACACTTTAAAAGACCTCCATTTTTTAATTTTTGCCAAAAAAAAAAAACACTTTATGTGATCAGTTTTAAGTAAATTTTGGCAAAATTCAGTAAACCACTCAAGTTCGAGGCATAAAATCTAAACAAATCAACAATCAGTCAGATGGACAGTAAAAAGTCAACATTTGACAGGTGGAATTCTGTATTTCCACGCAAATTGACAACAAGGTCAACTCCAAAAATCTAATATTCCAAACAAGTTACCAGAGATACCTACATACATACATTTTATATAGTAGACTGTTTTGGTCAGTTTCGATTTTTGTTTAATTGTGTTAATGGGGCTATTTATTCAAAACACAACATTTGCTAACAAATGAGGAAGTTTTGTCATTAAAGGTTCTTCCATAATTGAAAGAGAAAAACTCAAGTGACTGACACTTGAAGACGAGTTAAGGACTTTGATCGAGTGGGTTGCATGAACGTGATTTTTCGTTTGAAAAATTAACAGAGAACCAGAACATATTGCGCTACACACAGTCAAAATGATATTCGGTGATTTTTTTTTAACATTGACATTGCTTCTCTAAATATGAACTTTGATTGATTTGACAGAATTCCCAGACACACTTTACTCAAGTGACTTTGAGTGGCAAAATTTAATTAGAAAAAATGTAAAAAAAAAATACCACGGAAATAATTTTGATTTATTTTCTTCTTTAAATAATTTAACTAATCCATCAATAATGAACTGTTGAAATTTGTTGTTTTTGTACGTATAGCATATTCTAAGTAGAACTAATTTTAGTATTTAAGTCATTATAATTAGCTAATCAACAAGTGTTTAACATAATATTAAACAACTTTTTATTTTCAGAAAACAGCTTCATGGTTTTTGGAACTTGTTCGAAAACCAAATTTTAATTATTTCTGTGGGTAATACAGTATAATAATCTTTTTCATAATGTTTTTAGTTTTATTAAAATATGCGTGAAGCATGATATTAATTTATGAATATTCAATTTATAATTAAAGTTTATGCTTCGGAATCTCATTAATTTTTGGAAGCAGTCTCAAACTTGCTCTAAAGAACAAGTATTTGTTTTGAAAATATATTGGAATGATGATGGAGAATGGTAATAAATTGGATGTCAGCAGATCGTCCTTCGGTTTGTGCGTCCAACTATATACATTGAGCTAGAGAATAATTGGATGGAAAGCTTCAAATATCATACAGAGCAAATCTATTTTCCAAAATATGTAGATAAAAATGAAAATTTACAATATTTTGAGCTCATCAAAAACAATAGCGTCCGATTAATGTCAAAGTGGAAGCAGTGATGGCAGAGCTACCTTGAGACAAACTAGGCTGGCATCCCAGGTAAAATCTCTTCAGTATCAGGTTAAGTCTCTGAGAAATCCTTAGTAAGTTGTTAGCCATGACATTATTGAGAAAGAAGGCTAAAACGTGCTATAATATTTTAAAGACAAACATTTAAACAAATGATTTCTCAGAAAAGGAATTGGGAAGAAGAGGAATAGTTCTTTCAGGGATCGATACAAAGGATAATGGGCATTATTGTATGAGTTGCGTCCCATCGTTGTAACACTTTATGACCTATATCTCAATGAGTACTATTTTATTTTTTGGCATTAGCCTGTATGTCATACAGGGAAAGTTTTTTTGCCCAATAACTGCTCAAATTGCTTTCCAAGTGTTGTAACACTTTTTGACTATATCATTGGAAAGGTCTTGGTGAGTGCTATTCTTTCTTGTGTGGGTATAAGTCTGTATCTCGTGCAGGGAAACTGTAAAAGCCAATAATAATTGTTGCACTGCACTATAAATCTTCCTCTGCATAAGTTGCGTCCCAAGTGTTGTAACACCTTCTGACCTATATAAATGGAAAGGTCTCAATGAGTGCTATTTTTTCTTGTATGGGTAGAAGTCTGTATCTAGTGCAGGGAACAAAATCTAGTTTCACAATCCAATGTGAACACCGTCAAGACAAACAAATTTTGAAAAGCACCTTTGTCAGTTCATTGACAACTATGTATTTCCAAATTTTTGCAGCCGCTGTCATTCATCTTAAATGAAATGTGTGTAAATGTAAGTGCGATGAATCATTATTTTCATCTATTTTTATTAAATTGATTTGATACATATTGGAGATTTTCAACGTGTCTTTTCATGAAATAAATAAAAGATATTATTTTGAATAACTTAAAAACACTTATTTTATTTATTTATTTACTTAAATGCATTTCGGAAGCATTTCGGAAGAAATAATAATAATAATATTTATATAAAACTTACTGACGATGGAAGCATTGCTTCCGAAATGCATTTAAGTAAATAAATAAATAAAATAAGTGTTTTTAAGTTATTCAAAATAATATCTTTTATTTTCTATTTTTATTGTATTTGTGGCCTTAGTCCCATATAATTTTGAACGTGGTACCTTTCCGTCAGTGAATTTGATTAATTTCCATTGTATACTTCAGAATTGAACATTACCATCCTCTGAAATGGATGAAGGATAGTTTCTGTTGTGGTTTTGGGCACATAGTTCACAGTATTTTTATTTTTACTTTTGGTCAAAGTCAACTAATTTTGGAGTTGTGTGTGGAAACCTTGCATTAGTGATTTTAGGAATCGTTACTAATTTAATTGACCAAAGGAGAATGGGCATTTTTGGGAGTTAACGGCCATCAATGAAATTAGTGTCAAATGAAAGGTATGTTACTCAGTAACAACTTTTACTATGGACGTTCCATTGCACTTCATTTAGAAAAGAAGATATTTCAATGTTAATATAATGCAATTGCATATGGAAATATCGTATAGAAATTATATTATTAGTGTGTGTAATGCTTTATCCTAACTTCAAAACATATCGTGAAACTGTAGTATTGTGTTTTAGGGGATTTCAGAAGCTCCCAAGGTCACGTTGCGGTTTTAAACAGATCCAGTACGAATTTCAACAGCTTTTTTATTTGTTTAAATAAATTATTTTAACCAGGATTTAGACCCCATGTTTGAAGAAGTTAATATAGCAGGTTAACTAATTGGCGCTTTCAAAATGCCAATACATGATAGCGTAAATACATCTACATTAATAATGACGACTTGGCGGGCTATGATTTTCGCAATAATATGAAAAAACAAAATGAAACGCTCGAAAGCACCACTAGTAATTAGTCTGTTTTTGCGGAAAACCAAATTCGATAACACGAAACGGAATCAAGAGCTTGATGCACTTTTACTATATAAAATAACATTCATTTGCTCCACTAAAACAGAAGAATATTATGCTTAATTTTCTTCCAAATCATAAGTTTATAAAATACCTATGAAACATTTTTTTTAAATAATGTAAATTATAATATACGGTATTATGGCAAATGTACTTATTGATGATGCTATATGGGCATTTTTATATACAAAATATGCCTAAGACTGTCTTGATTTCTTATTTCACTTTCCTTTTCTATTTTTGCATTGGTTAGAAACCAGAATACTTAGTAAAACTTTGATTAAAGTGTTAAAACAAAAATGCATTTTTTTCGTTTTTGAAGTAGGTACACCACAATGAAAAAACTTCTGCACGGTGATTAAAGAACTCAACCACATCCAAAAATAACAAAATCATTCTTGGCCGCTCACGCCCATGTTTCATACAATTTTGCGCATCCTCCTTTATACTCTCGTATAATAGAGCTTACTGACAATGGAAGCATATCTTCCGAAATGTACATTTAAGCAAATATATTTATATAAATAATTTGTGTTTTAAGTTACTGAAAATAACATCTTTAATTATTAAAATAAAAAACACGTGGAAAATCACCGCTATCAAGTTAATTCTCGTATTTAAAAAATGGGTTGTTTTTTTTCATTTTTTTTGTATGGGAATGCCTCGAAAAAATGAGCTGATGGCGGAAAATGGATGACGGATTTGAGCTCAGAGGCAAAAAGTATGCCTAGAATTATTATTCTGGACTTGTCGTATCAAAAAGTTGACTGATATTTTTGTAAACTTCTGTAAACCTCTACCGTCGTAGTTAGCGAAACAATAAAAATGGTGCTTTTGAATATTGATAGCTGAACAGAAGTAAATACAATGTATTCTTGTATATATAAAGGGTGTTTTTTTGTAGAGAACTTTGAAATGGAATAAAACAAAGATGATTTTTTCAAATTGATATGAAATTTACTTTATTCGGAAGATAATCTTCTGGCATTATAATTTAAATATGATGTGACGTAGTCTATTCTGGAGGTCCAATGGCCGTATATCGGCAAAAACGCGGCGAATGTTGTCCTCCAAGTGGTAAATCGTTTCGGGCTTATCGGCGTAAACTAGCTACTTCACATATCCCCACAGAAAATAATCAAGCGGCGTTAAATCGCACGATATTGGAGGCCAATTCACGGGTCTGTAACGTGAAACTATCCGGTTACCGAACGTTTCCTTCGATAAATCAATCATTGTGGCACGAGCATGTTGCGCCGTCTTGTTGTGCTTCTGCACATCATGGTTGTTCAATTGATGAACGAAAAAGTCAGTATTCATGGCTCTATAGTGGTCACCATTGACTGTAACTTTCTGGTCAGCATCGTTTCTAAGGAAGTACGGACCAATTATTCCACCAACCCATAAGGTAAACCTCAGTGTCTCAAAATACGGCAGTTTTGTTTATTGACGTATCCATTCAACCAAAAGTGAGCTTCATCACTAAGCAAAATTCGCTTATGAAAATTGGGATCAACGGCAATGTTGTTTTGGGCCCATTCACCGAATCTACGCCTTGCTAGGTGATCCTGTGGCTTCAATTCTTAAAATGCCAAACCAAACTAAAAATAAATCACTTGACAGCTGACAAAATGGCCACCAGCAAAAATAGTATTGCCTGCTTACAGTTCTATACCTCTAAAAAAAATACCCTTTAAAAAAATATTGACTTTTCTTTAGTTACAAAAATTAATTTAATTTTCAGCTGCTTGCCATTTCACAGTATTTTGTATCGTGTACTTAATCTAAAACATTAGAAAAATTATTTAAAGCTTTGAATTTTAATAAATTATTACCAAATTATAAGTCAATATTTTTGGCATTTGGCCCTTTTACAACCGCTATATCTTTTGACCAACCACTCGTATGGGACAAAATTTGACAACCTATTAGGTACAGTTTTCTGAGCAACTCAGGCATTTAAGATTAAAATTAAAAACTGTAATTTTTGACTTTAGACCAAATTCTGAAAATACTTATATCTGTTGAATGGTTAGTTTTAGAACAGTAAAATTTTTAGAGTATCACACAATCTATATACTTGGCATAAATTATTTTTCGATAACATTAACTGTTTAAGAGTTGTAGGTGAAAGTTCAATATTTTCAACATTTGACCATTTTGAAATCCCAATATCTTGTAACAGACCACTCGTATCTTTTAAGTAGAAGATTTTACCGTCTACAAACTGAACATAAATTTATTTTGAACACCTTCCTCATTTACGAGTAAAAGACAGAAAACTGTTATTTTTGGCTGCCGACCAAAATCTTAAAATATTTATATCTTTAAATCGGTAAAAAAGTTAGGACAAACATTTTAATATTGTTGCTTCACAACATAATCAAACAACATAATTCATTAATTTTGTAATTCAAATCTACTAATATCACTTTATTGCTTTATTGTATATAACATTTATATCATACCTATTTAACTAAAATAATAATTATATACAAATTAACAGCTTAAAACTACTTAAAGCAATAAAATTATAACTTAAACACGGGAGACGATCTTTACCGGCGGAAGATAAGAAAAAACTTGCTAAATGTCAAAAAACTAAAGTAGATTCTAATATATTGGTCCTTGTTTTTCATATTAACTAAATTAAGATTAATATGTTTTGCTAACGCATTCTAACAATGTTCATAATGACCGAATTAAATAAGCAAAAAATAAATATAGTTAATTTTTCACTCTACAAATAACTTATAGGGGGCATTGTTGAGACGAAATTATGAGAATGTATAGCATAATATTTCTATAATGCAATTTAACACTAATATCAATACACAAGAGATTTAAATGTATTAAATTATTATGTATAATGGTTTATTCTTTTAAAAGGTTATTGAACTATCATGTAAAGTATATAACACAGCTGATTGAATCAGAACAAACACACCGAGGCTAAAAGTTTTCGGCCAGCAAATTTTATACTCACTTCAATTTTGAATGTTAAGGCAATAAAGTGATTAAATAAAATAAAACTTTTTTCCAACAAATTAATCTGTTGAATGAACAAATTTGTGGTCGATTTATTAGTAGATTTTGTCAAATAATTATTCCTTATTGACCGCAAAAAGATTTTAAGACAGTAAAAATCCAACAAATGAAACAAAGAAAAAGATGTTAGTTTTCAATTTTTAATTTTTATTGTCCAAATACGGATGCATTTCGGACGGCATTGACCGACCATCTTCAGCGCGATACGCGTTATAACTAAAAGTAATAAATTATGAGCATGAACATGAAGAGAGTGATGCAAAGAGTAATACATACATACATAAAATTATAGCAATAAAAAGAGTAATTTGTAAGTATAAACATAAAACAAAAATTAAGTTTTAAAAAATTTAGTTTTAAATTTAATTATTTGGCAAGTAAAAATAAACTAGAGGATATTGGACTTTCATCTATATTCATTAAATTATTATTGATTTTAATATAAATGGATTCATACGCGTCAAGTTTAGATGAATTAGTTACATTTTTAATTAATTTATAATTTTCAATTAATGGTTTCATATCGTGGGGTTCATCGTTGGATAAATCAAAGGCATGTGCAGCAACAGCCTTTTGGACGTCTCTATTGTTTAGTATCTCTGGTGCTCAGCAATACGACATTCTACAGCTCTCTTAGTCTGGCCAATGTATTTGCTACCACAAATTGGACAAGTGATCTGGTATATGCCACTCTTCTTGCTCATGGGCTTTTTGTCTTTGGTTGTACCTAGAGACGATCGAAGTTTATTTGTGTTAGCATGCACTATGGTTAGGTTGGCTTTGTTGAATGTGTGCTTCAGTTGATTGCTGATTCTAGGCACAAAAGGGAGTGCAATTCAACGTTCTCTCTTGGTTTGGGTTGCGTTTTGGGAGAAGAGAGTGGATGCATTATTTTTGCGAATTCTTATTGTGTGTCTCTAATTCAAATGATCAATGAGTGATTTCTTGTATCCGTTGACTTGAGCTAAATGAAGAATATGCTCATACTCGCGTTTGTAATCTGACAAGGATAAAGGTATACGACACATTCGATAGATCATAGAGTTGAAAGCAGCAGTTTTGTTTTGATGAGAGCAATAAGAATCGTATGTGATATACCTGTCGGTCGTTGTGCATTTTCTATATATGTCGAATTTGATATTTTGGCCAGTACGTTTGATTTTTAAATCCAGAAAAGATAGTGTGTGTTCAGATGTATCTTCCAATTCGTATGTAAATTTGATGCTCTCATAACAGCTATTAATGTGGTTTAAAACACAGTCCACATCAGATCTTTTTACAATAGCAAACGTATCGTCAACATACCGATGCCAAATTCTCGGCAAGAGGTTTTTAGCTCTTAGGTCTCTCTCGAATTTGCACATAAATGCCTCTGCAATATAAGGTGAAAGACTATTACCCATACTACAACCAAAATTGTTTGAATAATATTGGTCTCGAAATTGAAAACAATTATACTTCATGCATGTTTCTATTGCGAGAATGTATGCATCAATGTTTGTTGTTGGGACGTTAGAATGTTCGAGGTGTTCTCTGATTGCCTCTATGGCCACATTAACTGGGACGCTTGGAAATAGGGCCGTGACATCAAAAGAAATCATTAGTTCATCCTCCGCAATGTCGATGTTTTTTACTTTCTCAATGAACTTTGATGTGAACAAATATCATTTGCGAGAATCAAATCCACAAGTACCCCTCATGTATGGATTACCGAAAATTCATAAGCCTGGTGAAAAGATGAGGAAAATAGTTTCGTGTGTTAACTATCCCTTTGCTAAAATAGCTAAGTGGCTTGTTAGTGAAATGAAAAAATTTGGCAGGTTTGATGGATTTTCAGTCGAGAATTCTTTCGAGTTCATTGAGAAAGTAAAAAACATCGACATTGCGGAGGATGAACTAATGATTTCTTTTGATGTCACGGCCCTATTTCCAAGCGTCCCAGTTAATGTGGCCATAGAGGCAATCAGAGAACACCTCGAACATTCTAACGTCCCAACAACAAACATTGATGCATACATTCTCGCAATAGAAACATGCATGAAGTATAATTGTTTTCAATTTCGAGACCAATATTATTCAAACAATTTTGGTTGTAGTATGGGTAATAGTCTTTCACCTTATATTGCAGAGGCATTTATGTGCAAATTCGAGAGAGACCTAAGAGCTAAAAACCTCTTGCCGAGAATTTGGCATCGGTATGTTGACGATACGTTTGCTATTGTAAAAAGATCTGATGTGGACTGTGTTTTAAACCACATTAATAGCTGTTATGAGAGCATCAAATTTACATACGAATTGGAAGATACATCTGAACACACACTATCTTTTCTGGATTTAAAAATCAAACGTACTGGCCAAAATATCAAATTCGACATATATAGAAAATGCACAACGACCGACAGGTATATCACATACGATTCTTATTGCTCTCATCAAAACAAAACTGCTGCTTTCAACTCTATGATCTATCGAATGTGTCGTATACCTTTATCCTTGTCAGATTACAAACGCGAGTATGAGCATATTCTTCATTTAGCTCAAGTCAACGGATACAAGAAATCACTCATTGATCATTTGAATTAGAGACACACAATAAGAATTCGCAAAAATAATGCATCCACTCTCTTCTCCCAAAACGCAACCCAAACCAAGAGAGAACGTTGAATTGCACTCCCTTTTGTGCCTAGAATCAGCAATCAACTGAAGCACACATTCAACAAAGCCAACCTAACCATAGTGCATGCTAACACAAATAAACTTCGATCGTCTCTAGGTACAACCAAAGACAAAAAGCCCATGAGCAAGAAGAGTGGCATATACCAGATCACTTGTCCAATTTGTGGTAGCAAATACATTGGCCAGACTAAGAGAGCTGTAGAATGTCGTATTGCTGAGCACCAGAGATACTAAACAATAGAGACGTCCAAAAGGCTGTTGCTGCACATGCCTTTGATTTATCCAACGATGAACCCCACGATATGAAACCATTAATTGAAAATTATAAATTAATTAAAAATGTAACTAATTCATCTAAACTTGACGCGTATGAATCCATTTATATTAAAATCAATAATAATTTAATGAATATAGATGAAAGTCCAATATCCTCTAGTTTATTTTTACTTGCCAAATAATTAAATTTAAAACTAAATTTTTTAAAACTTAATTTTTGTTTTATGTTTATACTTACAAATTACTCTTTTTATTGCTATAATTTTATGTATGTATGTATTACTCTTTGCATCACTCTCTTCATGTTCATGCTCATAATTTATTACTTTTAGTTATAACGCGTATCGCGCTGAAGATGGTCGGTCAATGCCGTCCGAAATGCATCCGTATTTGGACAATAAAAATTAAAAATTGAAAACTAACATCTTTTTCTTTGTTTCATTTGTTGGATTTTTACTGTCTTAAAATCTTTTTGCGGTCAATAAGGAATAATTATTTGACAAAATCTACTAAGCAATAAAGTGATTTTTTATAAAGTGGAAGAGAGTTTATTTTAATCTAGTCTTGGAACAAGGAAATTAATAAATTATTAATTGGCTACACCTTGGTCATAATAGTTATTAATTTAAAAATAATTCTGAATTTAAACTGAAGTTCAAAACAAATATTTTCGTATTCTACAAACATTACTTGAAACACATTCCGATAACATATACCCTTAAAAAGTTACTATAGAAAAGCCTATATTTGCGTCAATTTACCTTTTTTGGAATAGCTATCTTTCCTAAACCAAAAAAAATTGTTTTAATCTTTTTTATAGAAAATGCATGTTCTACAAAGCTAACTCACATTATTTTTCGATATCAATATAATATATAAATTGGGTGGCGCAACAGCTCGTGGAAAACCAGGGACTTACAACTCTCATCCATTCCTGTGTGCGTATTATTGGCAGGAATGGAAAGGACCTACAGTTTTTTGCCGAGTTCGAACGGCAATAGATGAGAAGCACTAATTCATGACTAGTATACTCTTGGAGGATTTGTCAGTTCCGCGCAAGAAGCAGTACCTCGGATAAAACATTTCTATTTTTAGGTGGCACGGCTGGGAATCGAACCCACACCTTATGCCATGAGGTACTACATTTTTCGATATCAGTCACCGTTTAAAAGTTATAGACCAAAAACCAACCTATATGATACTTGACCTTGAATAACATTTTATGATCGAGTGGGATTGATGGGGACTTTTCGCAGTTGATTTGTTATGCCAAATGGAAGGTCTGTACAAATTTTCAGTCTTATTGGAATTTTGGCTAGGTCAAATGTCTATTTTGACTGGACTAATACAGTTCCTACCTTTATATCGCAAGTAAAAATATGCAGCCGAGAATTTCACAGTTTAAAGTGGCTTTCCTTGAGGTGTCAAGCAAATACCTAATGCTTCAGTATCAGAATTAAACTAAATATACTGCTCACTTGTCTCCGACTAAACGTCAATTTGTTGTTTTATTTTAAAGGAAAAAGACCAAACTTCAATTCGAAGTGTACAAGTTTTATCAAACTTTATTTTTAAAACTTTTCAATTTTACTTAATGTAAAAAGTGAATAATTTGTTTTCTTAACATAACTTCCCCTGAAGAAGGCAGCAACCCCTCCCGAAACGTCGGGAAAAGTAAATGTTAACTTAATTGTTTCATTTCTACATCCATTGTGACCATAAAAGCCGAAGGAAAAATAAGATTTCATCTTCTCCACCTATATTTGTTCAGTAAATAAAAAAACGGCAATTTTTTTTTAATTTTAATTCTTCAAACCACAGTTAAATACTATGTTTCGAATCAACTTGCTTTTAAATAATACCTTTTCTATAATACAATAAGAAATAACAATATCTATTTTTATTATAAAGTCGTGAGTGAATCAATTACAGAACTGCTACAACAAGTTGCACTAATTCACTTCATGATTATTTAATATAAAAAAAGAGATATTTAATGTTCAAGCTATAGATTTTATTTTTTATTTTACAATTGAAACTCAAATTTTATTAATTCACTTTGAATCGTGTGTATGAATATAATTACACAAGTTTTAAAGTTATCCCGATGTTATATGAATATTTTACTGATTGTAATATGAACCTTCCTCAATAACGAGTATGTCAATGTAAGTTTTTCTGACGTCCACCAGTAAGCTACAAAATTAATTCACAGGCTTCTAAAGATGAAACAGGGTAATTGAAAAAGCCACAAGTTTCAATATGGGAAAAACAACAAGACAGAAAAGTATGCAGATAAAAAAGAATATAACAAATAAAATAATAGTTTTTAATTAACTCACAGTGAGAGAACTACATTATCATCCCTTCTGTTTAAAAGCAATTAGTTACAAAATATCACCTCTCCCAAGGGATGCTGAGTAAGAGTAAAACTTTAATACAAGAAAAGTAGGCATAACTGTAAGCGGATTTTGCCCAAATCACTTTTTTAAGGCTTGTTTTTTAATGTACTTATAAGAAACCTGTGATTTCAGCGATATTAGTTCAGTAGTTTTTGAATGAACTCAACTTCACAATAAACGAGATAAGAAATCAAAAATGTTAATTTTTTAAATTAAGTCAAAAGATATCTAATAAAAATGTTTCAGTTTCAAAACTATAAACAACCTGCTAGAAAATTTGTTATTTGCTTTTTCAATTTAAAGTTGAGAATGAGCGAGTTTTTATTTACCTAAAATTCTAAATGGCGCCCAATGCAAATGTCCTAGAATCCAGATAATTATAAACCTATTTAGACTTATGTAAAAACAATACCGTGCTTTTGCGACTGTTTTTCTTTACTTACTTTTCCAAAAGAAAGATTTTCTATAAAATATTAACCCAATGATACTATTTAAAAACCGATTCGACTTAATCCAGAAGTTTTTAAAAACTTAGTTTTAAATTTTAGTTTTTCTCTAAATCACCCTGTAATAAATATACATAGTTGCAAAAATTATAACGCAAAATTACCGGCCGGAAGGTATTGTTTATACTTTTCTGTCTATGGAAAGTTTTATTTACTTGGATGCTCTCATGCGAAGAGATCAACAAGTAAAACCAGAAAAAAGTAGTAGTACTACCATAAGTATACATACATAAACTGTGAATTTGATCGCATATTTATTTTATAGTTATTGCACTTTTATGGTTTCCTAGTTGTTAAAAATAAGACTTTAAATGTGTATAGCCCAGTTAAGCGGCTTACAAGAAATTATTAGAATAACTACATTCTAAAGAATTAAAAAAAAGTATCCACATTCCATTTGAACAAAGTTTAACAACTCTTCTTAGATATTTTATTTAAATGTTAAAAATTATCGAAAGCTGCAGGTGTTCATTGCGTACACCATGAGTTCTATCGTTGGTTTTCAATTAATTTCCTTTTTATCTAAATATAAAAACCTTACGAAACCTTTTGAGAAAATAATATTAAACGCAGCATTAACGCCATACGTTTAGTATACCTAAGGCTTGTGAAACCTGCACCTCATTATTTTATTCAAAAACGCAACATCTTTTATCATGACACCTGATATACCAAGCAACCAACCTAACACTGCAACTACAACTTGTCTGTGGAAATGTTCATGTTCAATAACAATTTGCATCTACTGCATTATGTGCAGTAAAAATTGGCACAAGAAAAATGTCAACGACATTAATTAAAAATCTGCGAGGTATCTATTTCTACACAAACATTCTATATTCACCGCCTCAACACCAAACGACCGTGACATGTGGTTTTCTATTCTGAATTATAAGCCAACGGTACACAGCAGGACAGAAAGAGCTTTGTGGGAGCTCTAAAATAGAATATATTAAACATTGTTTACTTTTTAAATAAAATATAAGGGAGCTTGAACCAAACCTTTGAGAATCCTTCTGAAACGTTTATTAAAACGTTTTTTAGGTACCTAATTGGTGCTTGCTTTTAGCATTTAGACCAGTTTATACCAATTAGCCGATAAGAAACAAAAGATATCTTTGAACCATATCTTTGAGAATCTTTCCGGTACATTTATCAAAACGTTTCATATGTACCTAAATGGTGCTTGCCTTTCTTCATTTAGACCAGTTTATACCAATTACCAAATAAGAAATAGAAGATATCTTTGAACCAAATCTTTGAGAAACCTTCTATTACATTTGTCAAAATGTTTTTTAAGTACCTTATTGGTGCTTGCTTTTTGCATTTATACCAATTAGCAGATATAAAAATTATGTGCAATGCTTTCATCTAGTGTTCACAAGGTAACTTGAATTATGAAAATAATCAATTAACTCGTATAAAAAACTATTTTCGATACTTTTGGTTGTTTTTTTCTTTATTCGATACTTTTGGTTTTTTTTTTTTCTTTATATCAATGAATTGCATGCACTAAGCGGATAAGCAAATAAAATTTCAAAACGTTGAGAGTAAAAAATATTTGCTTGTATTATTTTATTTACGTGTGCTGAATGGTGTAAGTACCTGTCAAGCATCGTTGTTTTATATAGTAAATATGTGTCTCTATTTCACTATATAAAACAACGTTTATTCTTATTGGTATAATCTGGTCTAAGGCAAAAATCATATAATTGAGTAATTTCTCTCCGTTTTTTTACTTGCTGTGTATTTTTGTTTATTCTGCCAGTTTATACCAATACAAAAATAAGTGTGTGAAATGTCTTTTTTCAAATTTTTGAAAGGTATAACATTCAAACAATTTTTTAATTTATTCCTAGTCCTCTGCATAGACCTCCCCACTGTGCAACCCCCAACACACAGCAGCGGCGCTTGCTTTATCTTTTTCTTAAGACTCACTCAGTATAACTCTACAGTCTTGCTGAAAGTTGTTTTAGATCGATGCAGAGATATTTCTCAAGTGATCTTGTTAGCCCGTGCTGATGCTTAGCCTGTAAGCTATTTGAAAGATGTTATATGTAGTTCCATTCAAGTATTTATACTGGTGGAGACGCCTTAACCAACAGATGTTGGTGGTGGATAGTCCAATTAGTTATCTATTTCTATATATTGGAACTTGAAACGATTTATAGGTAGATTGTTTGGCTTACATACATGTCAAAACTAAATGAAGGTTGTCAGCCATTCAGCATTAGAGCACTCTGTGGTTTGGTTATGTTAAGTGATGGCTATTTTCCATAAATTGGTGTCATTATACGAAAGTTTCCAATGAACCGAGCACTACACACAGCTGATCAATGTCAACAGTTTATTGGGAGAAAAAAAAATGGTCACTTTGAATCTGAAGCATATGTATGTAACCTTGTTCATTGATTTGGTTTCCACGAATGGAAAACTTGATTTTATGATTTTATAGATATTTTTTTTTTTTTCTTGAAGTTAGCGATTTCTGGTGAAGATGTTACCTAATAGAAAATTCAAGAAACTAGTTTATGGAGAACTATTATTTTGTTTATATGTAAATGGTTATTTTTTGTGTAAAAGTTTTTTTTTTTTTTTTTCTTTTACATAAATTACTTCCTAGTATTTACGTTAACGAGAAAATAATGTAAAATCATAAACATTTAGAACCAAAACACTTTTTTATTTATTAAAATAAATTCATATGTTTTGTTTATTAAAACAATTTAAACAAAGTTAATTAGGCCAATTTAAATAATAAAATGTAAACATCAACAATTTTACGTTTACAGCCAGGTGAACTATTTAAAATTTATTTTTTTTGTAATATGAAAATATAAGAATATAAAAATTAATTAAAAGTCATTTAAAAGCAAATAATAAAAAACAAAATATTTTTTTTAATTAAAATCTAAAACAATAAAACAAAAACCAGTAATAGACCAGCCGCTGGAGGTCATTTCGCTTGGGTGACGCCGACGCATGCGTAGCGAAAAATTTAAATTCTATATTTTGTTTTTAATATTTTATAGAAATATAAACAGGATTTTAAAACTAGATTCTGAAATGTTTTTCTGAGAAGTCGTGTGATATGTATAGAGTTTTTCAAATTGAAAAATATTCTTTTGATGTAATGAGGAACGATTTCACTATAAATTTAAATTTAGTGAAATTTTGTGTATTGTTTCTAAAGAACGTTAAGAATATCAAACTAAAAAAAAATAATATTTTTAATTTATATAAATAAAATTAATGGATGTTGTAGGAACTGGGGGCCTCGAGCTGTATCTTTTCCTACACATCAAGTGCTTACAATACCTCCACGTTGGTAGCCGCCGGATACTGGTCTTGGCTTTATGCCAGGACTTGCTAAACTTGTAAGTGCGAATGTTGATCAAGGAAAGAATTGCAACATTAAACCTATGGCCCTACAGATTGGAGGTTAGTGCGTTGGGCTAACGACCCGACCACAGTAAAAAAACAACAATTGTTATGAGAGAGACGCGGAAAGCCTCGGATAACGACCCCCCTCAAATGGCAACCAGACCCGGAACGAAAATGGACTATGATCTACGAGTATGCACCTGGAATGTAAGGACACTCTACACACCAGGTGCTACTCAAAAACTTGAATCTGTCCTCTCGCGGAACAAGGCAGACATTACCGCGATCCAGGAGATACGATGGATAGGATCAGGTATAACGAAAAGCAAAGATTGCGACATTTATTACAGCTGTCACTAAAGACTGCACATGCTAGGATGCGGATTCGTCGTGGGAAATCGACTCAGATCAAAAGTTATCGATTTTAAGCCGATAAGCGATCGCCTGGCTGTGATCCGCACCAAAGCTACCTTCCAAAACATCAGCCTAATATGTGC
Organism: Dasysyrphus tricinctus; assembly: GCA_963921185.1. Taxonomy (NCBI): domain Eukaryota; kingdom Metazoa; phylum Arthropoda; class Insecta; order Diptera; family Syrphidae; genus Dasysyrphus; species Dasysyrphus tricinctus. The sequence goes on along the minus strand of OY992531.1, from coordinate 40,802,481 downwards.
ACACGCCCCTACCGATGAAGCTGAGGAGTCTAACAAGGAGGAGTTTTACGACCTCCTGGACGGAGCCTACGGAGCCTGTCCGGAGTACGATGTCAAAGTCGTGCTCGGAGACTTCAATGCTAAAGTCGGAAAGGAAAACATCTTAGGCGGATTAGTTGGAAAGCACAGCCTCCACGAAACGACAACAGACAACGGCTTCCGACTAATCGACTTTGCTGCAGCTCGTAATACGGTGATAAGTAGCACTAGGTTCCCTAGATACACACAGCAACCTGGCGATCTCCAGATGGTCGAACTGCCAACCAAATCGACCACGTGCTAATTGGCGCAAGGTACGCATCGAACATCTTGGACGTGCGAACTTTCCGAGGTGCAAACGTGGACTCTGACCACTTTCTTGTTGTGACAAAGTTCAGAGCCCGACTGTCCAATGAAAAGAAAACGAGGACCGCCCAAAGAAAGAAGTTCAACATCGCATGCCTTAGCACATCTGAGAAAGCCAGAGACTACAGTGAGCAATTGACCGGGAAACTCTCTGCCGTACACCCAGCCACAAGCGTCAACAACCAGTGGAACCAGTATCGCGACATTATTAAGGAGACAGCCGAGAGCACCATAGGCTATCAAACACCCAGAAAAAAGAACCCGTGGTATGATAATGAATGCGCGGTACTGAAGCAGGAGACGGAAAATGCACGAATGCAAATGCTGCAACGGAAAACAAGAGCAGCAAGAGAGGAGTACCGTGAAAAGAGAAGGAAAGAGAAAAAAAACCTGCGTAGAAAGAAAAGAGCATCCGCAGCCTCTCAGCTCAAGTATCTCGAAGAGTCCAGCACCGCCATTAACACTCGCCGGTTCTACAAAACAGCCAAGCAACTGGCATCTAGTTATAGGACTGGCACGCAAGCTCTTCGAAACAGCAAAGGGAACCTAGTCACCGAAGCACAGGGAATTGTAGACGTGTTTAAGCAGCATTTCCAGCAGCTGCTTAATGGGCATTGTGTAGAGGAGGCGACAGGGGAACAAAGAAGCATTAGACCAGTCAATGAAGATCCAGTCCCAGCACCCAGTACTGAAGAGGTTAAGAAAGCCATCCACAAGCTTAAGAACAACAAATCCGCCGGCTCGGATGGCCTACCTGCGGAACTCTTTAAGTATGGAGGAGATGTCCTGGTAGGGTGCATGCACCAGCTCATCAACCAAGTGTGGGAGGAGGAAAGTATGCCCGACGACTGGTCAAATAGCTGCATATGCCCAATCTACAAAAAAGGCGATCCTATGTCCTGCAAGAACTACAGAGGCATATCCCTGCTTAATGTTGCCTACAAGATCCTATCCAACGTACTATGTGAGCGTCTAAAACCTTTCTGCAACACTTTGATCGGCACGTACCAGTGTGGCTTCAGGCCAGGCAGATCAACGATAGACCAAATCTTCACATTGAGGCAAATCCTGGAAAAGACCAACGAATTTCAAGTCGAGACCCACCACCTATTCATCGACTTTAAAGCCGCATATGATAGCATAAGTCGCCAAGAGCTTCTATTGGCGATGTCAGAACTCGGGATCCCCAAAAATCTGATCCAGCTATGCCGCATGACGTTACAAAATACGCGGTGCAACGTGCAAATGGGTAACAGCTCATCCGAGTCATTCCAGACGTGTATAGGGTTCAGACAAGGAGATGCGCTATCATGTGATTTCTTCAACTTAGTCCTGGAACAGATAGTGCGCAAGAGTGGTGTTAACATGGAAGGCACTATCTTCAACAGGTCTTCTCAACTGCTTGGCTATGCGGACGACATCGACATCATCGGCCGCTCCAAGAGAGCTGTACTTGAAGCATTCACAGCTATTGATGAACAGGCGAAACGCGTTGGTCTTGAAGTGAATGAGGACAAAACAAAATATATGCTATCAACAAACAAAGCCTCATCTGTCCATCGCCTAGGACAAAACGTCACTGTTGGTAGCAGTAATTTCGAGGTAGTCAAGTAGTTCACCTACCTCGGAACAAACATCAATTCCACGAACGACACCTTAGTGGAAATCCGACGAAGAATTACCCTAGCGAACCGCTGCTACTTCGGTTTGGCCAAACAAATGGGTTCAAAACTCCTTTCCCGAAAGACAAAGTGCACTCTATACAAAACGCTAATTTTACCAGTTCTACTCTACGGCGCCGAGTGCTGGACGATAAGTAAAAAAGGGGAATTGATACTGGGCACTTTCGAGAGAAAAATTCTTCGGCGGATATTTGGTCCTATATGCGAATATAGGGCGATTGGAGGAGAAGATTCAATCGTGAATTGTACGAGCTGTACCAAGATGTGGATGTAGTCCAAAGAGCCAAAACACGTCGACTACACTGGCTCGGCCACATCGAGCGAATGGACAACAACGCTCCAGACAAGAAAATCTTCGAATCCCAGCCCCCAGGTTCGAGACGACCAGGAAGACCGAACCTCCGCTATAGGGACCAGGCGGTCACAGACGCAAGAGCGCTTGGTCTCGACGACTGGAGGGAGCGTGCGAGGGACCGCAACCGATGGAAGACCGCAATATCTCAGGCAGAGACCCTTCATGGATCGGGAGCCGGATAAGTAAGTAAGTAAGTAAAATTAAAACACACATTTTTTGCCCAATCTTTGGCTACATGGAGGTGCAAAAAAACAAACTGCACTTATTTGCATTCTTTTAAAATAAAAGATTTTGTTCATTAAAAAACATCATTGAACATTTTGATTGCTAATATTTTTAACTTTTAGAAAGGAAAATCAGGTATTATTTTGATGCCAAAATAAATCTTTTGTTTTAAATATATAGGTACCTATGTCAATTAAAGAAAAGAGTTCACTTTGGCCCAACCTTCCACATAAAATGACTTTGAATATTTGAATGATTATTGATAAGGCAAATTTTGAATCCTTGAAATAATTAAAAACAATTAATTTGGAAGGTTGGGCCAAAACGAATTTTTTTTTTTTGGTTCGACAAACAGTCAAGACAAGCATTTTATTTTGACATCATAAAAACCACTGATATATTACTTTCTAAACGTTTCAAAATTAAATATTAAAATATTCAATGATGAGTTTCATTAGTAGCTATAAAATTGCACTTTAAAAGCTTTATTGCTGGATTATTTGTATTTCTTTAAAAAGTTGCGAATATGAAATACTTTTTATTTTGATTATTTGAACAAATCTACCCAGCTTTAAGTTCATCTAGTCATCTCCTGGGCGGTGAGAAAATTTCAAGTGCTTTTCACATTAATGCTTTGGAAACATATTTTTCACTTGAGAGGAGCCCATCCATAAACAAAAGCAGAGCAAGCAACAAAGTTACAGATAAACTTGGCGTACCTACGAACTTAAGACCATCGTTGAAGTCTCAATGATAAATAAATAAATTGCACGACTGAGTCGCACATACTTGATCTTATGTTGAAGATGCTTGGAATTTTAAATATAGTTGAAAATTCATTGAGAAAAAACTGTTTAAAATTGCTGTAAGAAAAAAGATTGTCATCCGTTGGAGCAGTTCAATTTTTGTTCATAAAACTTTGTCACGAAATTTCAAAAAATGTTTGTTTTTGTACACATTTGCATTGCTTACGGTTGACGAGAAATGTCAGTTTTATACTAGAATAACAAAACATCTTCTAAAGTGTTAGCTTTCTTTTCAGGATTTCACCCACAAGTTTGTATTTTGAAGCATTTAGTTACATAAATGTAAATTAAATATTAAAAAGAATTTAAATCAAACTTTACTTCAAATTTGTATAACCTATCATACCCCCGATATGATAAGCAAAAATATTTGTATTTTCTACACGTGTTCAGAAGTGAGAATATTTCGTTTTTTTTTTTTGGATATTGTGAACTATCTATTGATGTGTCCTACCCTACTGGTTGTTATTCACTATATTTGCATCCAATTTGCTCAGTTACCGGCTCTCCCTTATAGTGATAGCTCTCAACATGTTATTTACTAATGCCAGAATGACACGAGTGAAATGTTACCATACCACTACCACTTATTGTGTCTTCATCGAATTAATGGTCTTTTGTCTGTCAACGTTTTCTTCACAAAACTGTCGAGAGTAACTGATATTTAATTTTTCTACATTATAAAGGGTGATTTTTTAGCTGGTTTGGTTTTGGCAACACTGGTTTTGACAGCTGACGTGTGTTTAGTACCTTGTGTCACTGTCAAACAGCTTCAGTTTGGTTTGCAATTTAACCATGGATCGTCTTACAAATGAACAAAGCTTGCAAATTATTGAATTTTACTATCAAAATTCGTGCTCGGTTCGAAATGTTCATCGCGCGCTGCTTCCATTTGATGGTCGGCATTCTCGACCTTCTGAGCAGTCTATTCGGAAGATTGTGACCAAATTTCGCACCAAATTTACTTTGTTGGACATTAAACCACCAACACGTTTACGTACTGTGCGTAGTGAAGAAAATATTGCGGCCGTATCAGCTAGTGTGACAGAAGACCGCGAAATGTCGATTCAGCGCCGTTCCCAGCAGTTAGGCGATGATAACAAACTTTTTTTTGCCCGAAATGGAAGTTCTTGACTTGCATGATATGTGGTTTCAACAAGACGGTGCCACATGCCACACAGCACGCGAAACAATGGCGCAATTGCGAGGCGAGTTTGGTGAACAGTTAATTTCACGTTTCGGGCCGGTCAATTGGCCGCCTAGATCGTGCGATTTGACACCATTAGATTATTTTTTGTGGGGGTATGTCAAGGCTAATGTCTATAGGGACAAGCCCGCTTCGATTGACGCACTGGAAGCCAACATCCATGCATTCATTCGTGAGATACCGGCCGACATGTGTGAAAGAGTATGCCAAAATTGGACTCAGCGGATGGGCTACCTGAGACGCAGCCGCGGTCAACATTTGCATGAAATTATCTTTAAACATTAAATTGCAAGGTTCAAACTATCGATTCAAATAAATATTTCATTCATTTTTTGGAATTTTTTGTGTTTTTTTTTTTTTTAAAGTTCTAAACCTCTTAAAAAATCACCCTTTACTTGCACCGCATATATATTTTTCTGATACTTTTTTTGAAATTATAAAAAAAAAATATTCTTAGCGATATTTTACATGCCCCAAGGCCGACTAACAGTTAGAACGAATGGGTGCCCAAAGTGGGCTTGACTTATCATAGAAAAGCAGAAACTAACGAAACTTCAACATAAACAATTTTTTATTAAAAATAGTGTAATTTTTTATATAAGTCAACTTAAGATGATTTCACTTCTTTAGTGGACTTTTTTATTATTTTTGAAGCGCTTATCCTTGCCGTTATCCTCCTATCTCACTCCGTTCCCATTTTATAAGGCAAAATAATAACATTTTATGTCTGACAATCACAAGTTGACACAAGGTAAAGTATGATAAGATAGCATAAGATGTTGTGTATAGTTGATTTCAAAAACCTTACGTAAAATTAAGATCATTTTGGTTTACTTTTGAAAAAATAAAATGAACTAAGTTGACTACAAAATACTTTGCGATGTGCAAACCTAAAAATAAAATCATCCATAATTCGCTTTAAGATAAAATCACTCAACAAATTCTCGTAAAGCGAGGAAGTTTTGGAAATCCAAATCGATAAATACTAAAAATTAAAAAATAAACAAAGTTCCTTATGTCATATTTTTTTAAATAATATCGCTTAGTGGTAAATTTCAAAAACAAGCTCATAAAATTTTAAAAAGTTGAGCCAAACAAATCTATGAAGGTATGTATGTTCAAAGAATTCTTTGGGAAGCATCTTTCAAGAATTATTTTGCTCTCCTGAAAAATGTTGAAAATGCTCTTAAAATATTTTACTTTTTCGGTCGAGTCTTAAAATATTTTTAAGGAAATTTTATTTAATACTAATCTCGTCCCCACCCCGTGTCGAAATTCGACACCACTCAAAAAATGAAAGCTAGCTATGTACCTATGCACATATAAATATTTGAAAATTGAAGCATAAAACAATTTTTTTTTTAATTTTTATTTTTTTTTTTTGTGTGCATAGTGATTGCCAGTATAAAATGGTACATAACTAAAATGGACCCACAGTGTTTAATTTTGTGATTCGCACACCTCCCGCGACTTTGGCTTTCCAACCATATAAAATTTATCCAAATTTTAAATTAAAAGTACTTTTTAAAAAAAATTATTAATATTTATTAAACTATTTTATATTTATATTATATTTAATTATTAAAATTTAATAAACCATACAACATTTGTGTGATATGTACCGTTATTTTTATTAAAGTAAAACAAAATATCCAAAAATTTAGTTTTCGAGTAGTTTTCGAAATACATAATGAGTTTTCGAAAAAAAAATTAAAATATTTCTTAAGAAGTTCAAAAATACTATTTTGAAAATTTTGTAGGTATATAATAATTATTAATACTTTTTGAAAAAAATTTTCATAAGAAATTTAATTAAAACCAGTTATACCATTTTCGAGAAAAACAAAAAAAAAATCAAAAAATAAAAACTGAAAAAAACGTAAGTTTTATTTTTGTAAATTTTTTTGAAAACCTCAAGACCTATTTTTGAATTAGATTTTACTGAGTTGCTAAAAAATATGTATGATAACTTCCGTTAATTTTAACTTGTTGGGGGAGTGCCCAAAAAAACGCTTCGAAAGGTTTTTGCGTTTCAATATCAAAGGGCACGGTAGTGCCCAGCCAAGTTCGCGGCACTACACCCTTTTTACAGGAACAAACTCAGGCGATTTTCAACCCCCCTCTAACTTCAGTACCAATAAAGTCAGAAACTTCAAATTCGCAGAATTTGCTGAGCTGATCAAACACAGGTGGCTCAACAAATTTCAACTCTTTAACATAAGTGATTCCCGAGATATAGGACATCAAAAATCGCAAAAACCGTAACTGACTGACTGATTCACTGACTCACTGACAGATCATCAAAATTATGGAGAACTTCCCGAAATCGTAGAAACTTGAAATTTCGTACAACGGTAGGCCTTGTAGTGCATACAAAGGAAAAAATCGAAAATCTGCAATTTTCCATTCAGGGGGCGTGGCATCCACCCACATTCTTAAAAATTCTTTTAAATTATATGGAGCAGTTCCGATTGTTGTAGAACGATGAAAATTGGTAGGTCGGTAGGGCTTGAAGTACTTAGCAAGACAAAAATTGAAAAATTGGAATTTTCCATTCAGGGGGCGTAGTATCCACCCACATTCTTAAAAATTCTTATAAATTATATGGAGCAGTTACGATTGTTGTAGAACGATGCAAATTTGTAGAGCGGTATGACTTAAGGAACATACAGAGTTAAAAATAAAAAGTTGAGATTTTCCATTCAGGAGCGTGGCATCTACCCACTTTCTCAGAATTGCTATTATTTATATGGAGCACTTTCGAGTGTCGTAGAATTATTAAACTTTGCAGAGCGGTATGGTTTGATTTTCACGTGGAAAAATAAAATCTTTGCAAAAAGAAGTGAAATCACAACAAAAACATAAATGTTAAAAAAAGAGCCAAGTTCTTATGTGTACAACAAACATGTGCGTAAAAAGTCAGCCAAAAAAAGTAATGAGATCTAAAATATATGCCAAGTTTTAAGTTCAGGAAGTTTAATATCAAATATCTGGATTAGAGTAATATCGAAACAACTCCTAATTATGACAGAAATTTGGTATTTAATGATGCCTGATTAAAATTTGGTGGATTTACTTGGCAAGTTTTCTCTTAATTACTTACTCAATCACGAATTTAAAATGTATGAAAACTTGACCAGTGAACCCACCAAATTTCTGTTATAATTAGGAGTTGTTTCGATATTACTCTAATTCAGATATTTGATATTAAACTTCCTGAACTTAAAACTTGGCATATATTTTAGATATTATTACTTATTTTGGCTGACTTTGTATGCACATGTTTGTTGTACACATAAGAACTTGGCTCTTTTTTTAACATTTATGTTTTTGTTGTGATAGTTTTTACATGAATTATAGCATTCGCAAATTAAATTGCTCGTTTTAACCAAAACGAGCAATTTAATTTTCGAATGCTATAATTTGATTGCTATGATTTGTTATTAGTTTAAATTATTTGCGTATAGTTTAACTATATTTGCGTTTTGTTTAAATCGAATTGCGATTGGGTTAGTTCTATTTGCGTTTGGGTAACATCTATTTGCGCTTGGGTGAAACTTATTTGCGTTTCGATTAAACCTATTTGCGATTTGGTTAATTTAATTTGCGAATGCTATATTAAAATTAAACTCAGAAGCTTTCGTAACACTTGTTCACTGGTCAACCAAAATTCATTTTTAAAATTGTATTTTTTATTTTAAAAGGTTAACCCTAAGGCTCCGGCCACGCAATGAGAGACTGAGCGACGCAAAAAAATTAAAACACATGAAATCGTACGGAGGTGGCCACATAAACTGAGCGACTGAGCGATTTTTTAAGTGACAGAGCGACGTCGTTCAGCAATCAAATCTGTTTTAATTTTTCAGTCGATCGCTGAGCGACGAAGTAATAAGATGGACAAAATAAAAACAGAAAGTTTAATTTCAGCTGTCCAAAGCCGTCCAGTGCAAAACTTAAGAATACAAATAAAGATTTAAAAAAAATAACCTTAAACATAAAACCAGCCGTTGCTCTGGACTAACTGCTTTCTTTTGTTTTGTTAATTTTGGTCGAACTTTTTTCAGCAGCAAATCAAAAGATGGTACCGACAAACGGCAATATTGCCAAAATCGATCTGGAGATCTGCGAAGATTTTGATATAAATGGTGAAATTCACCATAATTTGCCCTTTCACGATTCATGGGGTGTACACCAAATCTACGTGTTCTCGATCTTATTATAGATCTATAAATATGAACGTGACTTTCAACAAATAAGCTACGACGAACCGCACTTGACGATGGCATTTTCCCAACTAATCGCTCAGCGACGTGCTTCGTTCAGTAAATGGCCACCCATCGCTTAGATTCGTCGCCCAGCGACTCGTCGCTCAGTCGCCCAGTCGCTTGTCGCTCATTGCGTGGCTGAAGCCTAAGTCATCCAAGTGGATGAGAGCAGCAATTTCCAACCATACGAACTTTATACAAAATTGCAAACTTATGCGGCAAATAAACCCAATTTGACTAGACACGTTAAGCTGTCGCAGTGTTGCTCCAAAGCATAACAGATAACGACATATTCCATATTTAGCTTAATAATCAGGGCCGTGCCTAGGGGTGGGGCAATGGGGCAGTTGCCTCAAGCGCCTTGCCATGAAAGGCGCCGCACCTTACCACGAACACTACTCCGTTTCCGTGAAAAGTACCGCTATGTCGTAAAGGATGCCACTCGGTGAACTTATGAATAAACACTACCGACTGATCCAAAAAGAGACAATATTTAACGAAAATTTCGACAGTGATCAACATTTTAGAGGTAAATCGAAATTTCAACAGTCGACATTTTAAAAGTCGAAAATAGACATTTTGGTAAGGTCATAAATTAGGGAATGATGTTAGCAAGCGCACTTTACTTGCTTTAAATTGTCATCAATCAAATTAAGTGATTGTTTGAAGTTGATCAAAGATATATAGTATGTGTCTTAAACAGAGTCTAAATTTTTCATAAAATTAAAAAATAATACTCCTGTTAAAAAATCAAACAAGAATTTATGATACGAGTTTGTGCCCCTTCCAAATTCAAACAGAGCGTTTCTCTGTAACCTAAAGTAAGAATGATTGACAGGAAAAATGTCGAATTACTGAAAATCGGCAGGTTTAAATGTAGATTTATATCGACTGTTTTGTATATGGTTTTGGAAAGTCGATAAGTCGACTTTTTGTCGAGTCGAGATTTCAAAATGTCGAAATTTTATCAAACAGTAGGTATTTTAACTCACAAGAAAGTCGATATAAACCAACATTTCGACTGGTTAAGCCGGCAATTTTTTTGGCTGTCATTCGAACGCAACTTATTGAAATGTGTAGGTAGTTGCTTGGAGTCAGTATTAATACAATGGAAGTGACGATGCACTGAGTCATATTATTTGATTTTTTATTTATTCTGTATTAAAATGTTTGTATCGAAAAAGGCGATTTCTCTGATTATGCCCAAGGTGCTCTAAGGGAGGGATAGCGTTTGAGGTGTTGAACCAGGAGCCGCTTCTAAGCCTACCTGAACACGTGGCGAACAGGTGTAAAATTTGACGTATAGATATGAAAAAAATGAGATATTTAAACCCAAAAAAGTATAAGATTCGATTCTTAGCCAAAACCAGAAAGGACCCTAGTCAAGTTATTTGTGTAGCATTTGATTGAACGCCATACGTTTTAGGCAACTCTCACAGGTGTTAATTCAAAGAGGCAGACAAAAATTCCTTGACGAATACCCGTGCAGACAAACTTTTTATGTTAAAGAAAAACCAAAAAATCCAAGTTTAAGTTCGACATTTTTCTTGGAACAAATCATCTCTGTCTCTTTTAAGTTTTAAAATATTTGATGAAAAAAAAAATAATTTGCAGACATCTGGGGCAACCTAGATTTATAGCCAAATTTTGAAATAAAAAATGTCAACAAAAAACTTATAACACTTCTACTTTTTTTTATCTGAGAAAAAATTCTGATAAAATCTATCCATAATGAGGGCAGAGGAAGGAATTACCTCTGCCCTCATTATGGATAGATTTTATAGTTCATTGAAATATTGCAATTCGAAATTTTTGCATTTAATCCACTATTTTGACGAACACCCTGGCAGCCTGCATTTGTTATAATTTTTTGATCGTTCTCGGAAAAATAACAACAGATTAAGAAGTACTTGTTTAAATCTTGTGAAACAAGTCTTAAAAGTTTATATCTAAAATTAGAATTCTAAGTAAAAAAAATCTTTACGACCTTTTTGCAAGGGGCCTCGCAAATTGATCCTACACACATCTCGTTTTGGTCTATCGCGTGCCGCCTCTGACTTGAGACAGCCTTAAGGGTCACATGTCACATAGTTTTGCCAATTTATAATTTGAATTATAGAAAATAGTTTCTTCTAGTTTTCAGCAATACATTTCTCAAGTCGCTCTTGGAAGTTAGCCTATATACACTACCTGGTGCATGTGAGACTATTTCTTGTGAGGTTACCTCAACGAATAACTAATGGAAGCAATTCATGTGAAAATCTTTTAAATTGACATTGATTGATTGAAAAAAAATCCTCTAGCTAAGTTCACGTAAACTTGTCAGGAGACTCTTTTTTGGCAAATGCAACAAAAAAAAAAATTAACGAAACTAATTATAGCAATAATTAGTTCTCAACAACCAATCACTCACAGATCGTTTATATACGAGTACATACTGTGGAGTGGTGTTATGTCATACATCATTGTCTTTCTTCAAAAATGTATTTAAGGACTGTTCACACTATGCCGATCAACATTGTTGGTTAACATTGTCGATCAACATGCTAGTGTGTACGTGAAAAACTTTCGTAGCAAACATTTGTGTGGTTTGGAATTTTCTGATCGATGCGCCAGGATGCAACCGAAAGGTTCAGGGTTCGAATCCTGGTGATACCAAACTTCTTTTATTTTTTCTTGTGAACAATTTAACTAAAGTTAAAACGATATTACACTAGTCAACAATATTAAAGGAACAAATTTTTTTTCAATTTTTGTTAGCGTTTTTTCAAGAGCTGTATCTTTGTGACGAGTGGTCGTATTGAGTTGAAATAAAAAGCATTTTACAGTTTTATGTTTTTTGTTTTTAGATTTGTTTGCAAACAAATTTTTTTGAAGTACCGTTATTGCGTTATTGCAAAAAATGAGACGTGACAACAAAATTATTTTGTTTTTATTTTTTTTGAAGGTCCTCATTTCTATGGATAAATTTTTTTGAGTCAATTAAATGTCATGATCAGATACCTTGTTTATTCAGCTTTAATTCAGTTTTTTTGTTGTTTTCGTACGATTTTTTTTGACATGGTTTATCTGACTTTGAATGAAAAAAGATACTTTTAGCCTTGATTACCAATATCTCAGCAAATAATGACGTTATAAAAAATTCAAAGACAGTTTTGGAAATTTGAAAAAGCGTTTTACAAGATTTTTTTATGATTTTGTAGAAATTATTTTTTTTTTACCGTTCACCGTTAGTTTAAAAAAAGTACTAAAAACCGACGTTTTGTGGTCTTTTCGTAAATCTTTTTTTTCGTTGCAAATATTGATTGCATGGCTTGCGTTGGTATGCAAATTTATAGACTTTTAAATCATCAATATTCTTGTAAATTTTCAAATTGATTCATCGAACCGTTTTTCCTCACCAAAACTTCAAAGTCTTACAAACCAGGTAAAGGACCAAATTGTGGTGTTCCTAAACAATGCGAAGTTGTCATCAAAATGACAAGAAAACCGCAATTCCAGTGGATTTTTTTTCACAGTTTTGCATTAGTTAGATACTTTTTTGAATGGAAATGAAAAAAAAATTAAATTTTTCAAAAAAAAAAATCAAGTTTTTTTGTTTGAAAATTTTTTTTAAATTAATTTTTTTTATTTTTTTGTTTAATGTACTTTTTATTTCATTTGAATTCAAAAAAGTATCTAACTAATGCAAAACTGTGAAAAAAATCCACTGGAATTGCGGTTTTCTTGTCATTTTGATGACAACTTCGCATTGTTTAGGAACACCACAATTTGGTCCTTTACCTGGTTTGAAAGACTTTGAAGTTTTGGTGAGGAAAAACGGTTCGATGAATCAATTTGAAAATTTACAAGAATATTGATGATTTAAAAGTCTATAAATTTGCATACCAATGCAAGCCATGCAATCAATATTTGCAACGAAAAAAAAAAGATTTACGAAAAGACCACAAAACGTCGGTTTTTAGTACTTTTTTTAAACTAACGGTGAACGGTAAAAAAAAATAATTTCTACAAAATCATAAAAAAATCTTGTAAAACGCTTTTTCAAATTTCCAAAACTGTCTTTGAATTTTTTATAACGTCATTATTTGCTGAGATATTGGTAATCAAGGCTAAAAGTATCTTTTTTAATTCAAAGTCAGATAAACCATGTCAACAAAAATCGTAAGAAAACAACAAAAAAACTGAATTGAAGCTGAATAAACAAGGTATCTGATCATGACATTTAATTGACTCAAAAAAATTTATCCATAGAAATGAGGACCTTCAAAAAAAATAAGAACAAAATAATTTTGTTGTCTCGTCTCATTTTTTGCAATAACGCAATAACGGTACTTCAAAAAAATTTGGTTGCAAACAAATCTCAAAACAAAAAACATAAAGCTGTAAAATGCTTTTTATTTCAACTCAATACGGCCACTTGTCACAAAGATACAGCTCTTGAAAAAACGCTAACAAAAATTGAAAAAAAATGTGTTCCTTTAATATTGTTGACTAGTGTATTAACATTTAATACTTATTCACAAGAAATATTGCAGTTTTCATCTAGTAAAAATGTGATTAATAACGCACAAGACCAATAAATTATGTTCATGAAATTAAAACCCTACAAATGTTTTTGATAAAATGAAATTTGTTGAACAACTTTGTCGATTGCTATCCATTTGAATCGGGTTAACAAATGTTGAATGGCTTTGTCGATCAACACGTCTACACTTACTCAACACTGTTGCTCAACGATGTTGATCTTCACAATTCGACATAATGTGGACGCGGCCTTACTCTTCTTGGGTAAGGAGGTAATGCATTGATATGTCTGTATAGTATATTCATTTCTATTATTTAAAGGAACATGTCAAATTATTTAAAATAAACAAATAAACATAATTTCAAATAAAAAGAAAAGAAACAAATTGTATGAATTCTTTTAAGAACTGCATTATTTCATAGAATTATTATTTAATCTTAAGAACGTGTTTTGGGTGAAATACATATTTATTTCCTATTATTTACGGTTTTTTAATACCCATAATAGCATGTTCAAGATGTTTCGAAAAACCATTGTATCATCAATCATCTTTAGTGCTAATTTTTATTAAGTTTTAACTAAAACGAAAATAAAACATGTTGTTGATTAATTTTAGAAGAAAATTATAGTTTTGTTTTGCGGTTTTAAGACATCGATGTTTTGCAAATTAACTGGGAGTTAATTTTTGATTTTTGTTTATCAAGTTTTTTTTAGTTTGGGATTTTTTATACCGGATACTTAAATTCGTCATCAATTCTTAATGTGGTAAACATATCAAAATTCAACAATGAATCGTTTATCAAAAATATATACTTTTTTGATGATAATTAATTTAAATTTGGCACTTGAAATGAAATATGATTAGCTTAAGCTTGTAAATCTTCTGTAGAGTTTCAAAAAAATTAAACTTAAAAAGCGTCGGGTCGTCATTGTGTGAAGAATAATAAATAGAAATACATTAATTTAAATACGTAGGTGGCCTATGAGCAGTTGTTAAATAATTATTATCTATATAAATATTGTTTTTTTGTTTTTATGCTTAAATTTAAGATGTAATCATTATTCAATGATAACAACGGATTTTTTGATATGATTTGTATTATATTGTATCTAAGACCCTTTGAATTAGAAAAATATTTTCAGATACAAAAATATGTACCTAATTGAAATAGTTGAATTTTTTTTTATTTTTTTTATATTTTTCAATTTTTGATAACAAAAAATAAATTGGTCATCCCACGAAGTTGAAACGCAATATTTTAAATGATTTTAGAGCTAATTTATACTTCGAAAACCTGAAATATCAGATGAAATATTATCTGTTCAATAATTTTAAAATATTATTTATTATTTTTTAATCAATTAACTTGTTTGTTGAAAAAATTGTCCAAAAATGCCTGCTTTAAGCAGACAAAGATTAAACTAAAAACAAAATATATTTTTTTCTTACAAACTTCGTTAAAGTTTGATAAACGAATTAAAATTTTTTTTTGTTCAAAATACAAAAATATTAAGCCTTTTAAAGAGGGGCTATCAATAGAACCACTTTTCTTGCAATTATTTTTTATTTGCACCAAAGCAAGCTTTATTTCATTTTTGTAATGATATGTTTTTACCTGCGTTACCTGTGATGTTAAAATTAATTGAAGCAAAACTGCATTCTTTTGTTTTTAGTGAAAAAACTCATATAACAGAAATAGGATTTTGACTGTTTTAGAGAAAACTCTCTTATTTTTGAGACATTTTATTAAAAGCTTAACAAGTTTTGGTTAAACTTTGCACACTTCACGCTACAACCCTTCGCAAAGTTTTGTTTTGGCCATAATAGTTGCAGCAATTATGCGAATTCGTTTTTCTTTTCGATTCTTAGTAGCATTTTCAGAACACATATTTTTTTTAAAGACATTTTGAAATCTCGCAAAAATTTCATTCGTAAAATTTGTTAATTTACGAATTTTTCAAAAATATTTACGGCACAAGCCAGCATCACAAGCTGAGCACTATACAGCAGAACTTTTTTTTCGAAAATCCAAAATGTGGGTAAAAAAACATGTACTGTGTGCTTGTATGCGACAAAAGATTTGTAAAATACAAGTACATACAGGATACAGTGCAGCTTGACAAATTTGCTTATAAATACAACAATATCCTGTGAGGCAAGAGTTAAAAACAAATTTCAGGAACAAAACCATGACAGTTTAGGTGCTTTAATAAAAGTCAAAAATCAGCTTTCACCATCATCATCATGTCCTGTAACCCCGGTTGGGGCATAGAACAACTAGTCTAGTACAATTGAATATCTTTTCGCATGCATCAAAATGGAGAATGTGTGCAGTCAACATATGAATTCTGCAGCCAGAGAATTATGACTGCGTAACTGCCTGACGCCGGCCTATGCTTTAATGACGTTTATGAACAGTAGGTACTTCGGTTGACACAGGTTAGTTCGATCGAAAATCTGACTTTATAAATTGGTATTAAGCAGTTGTTAGTAAAGCTGCATTTTTCTACAGTACTTGTATATTGTCAAATATATTTTCATAGAATACTCCGACCTGATAAAAAAAACCTTTTTAGAGCATAGCGTTCTTCGGTCATTCACCGGACAAGTTTTTTTTTATTTTTCTTGGAACCAAAAATAACAGTACCTTCCTACAATTTTGTTTCAGTAATTTAACAAAATCTTAAGTTTCTTAAAAAAAAACAAATTGGGTGAAAAACCTTTCTTGGTAAAATGGTTATAATCTAGTATCTACTAAAAAAGGTAAACAAAATTTTTTTTATGAACTTCAATCTTCCCATTTCTATTCTTAAACGAATTTACCTACATATACTTCTAAAAAATTGTTTGAATCCAAAATATTTATTTTGGAAATTCGATATTTTTAAAAAGGGTGGATTTTCGTTTATTTTTTTTAATTTAATTTGTATCTACACATAAATAAATCCCTAAAATTTGCAAACAAAAAATTTGACCTTAAAAGGGCTTTAAATATTTTATTTATCAAAATTATTTTTGTAAACGCTCCAATGATTTTCGAAGTATTGTCCATGAATTCAAATGATATAAAAATGGCTCTGCCTTATTGCAAATATAAAAGGATAAAATCGAATTAGACACCCACAGAGGTGCTTTTAAAAACAAAACAAAATCTGATACAATATTTTTATAAATATTACAATTCGAATAATCCGGGGTTTTCAAAAATTACTCAAATCGACGCAATAAGTGCAGTGTAGTAATTTTTATTAGGCTTTTACCCAACTACATGCCTTGCCAACTTTCCAAAGTTATAAATATTAAAAAGCGATTGCGTCATCTTTAAAAATAAGTCAAAATGTTTAATATTTCGCGTTATAATTTTTTACGATGGGTGCAATATTTGTGTTTATTGAATAAAATTGAGCCGGTAATGACGAAAGCTGTTTTATGCTGAGTCGGAAAAAATTATTGATCGTCAACTTAATAAACAACCTTACATACATATGTAGATCCAAAAGCATGAATGCACATAAAATCACCAGAACAAAAGCGCCAATCACTATTCAAAAAGGTTGTTCGTTCCGCGGTCACTATTTTGTATTCTTTTCTACAAATTTCATTGAATTTCAGAATTGTTTCATTGGAAAAATATAGTGACGATAAAGAATATTCATTTATGAATTATGTTAATTCAAGCATTCAATAATTATGTTCATAATGCTATTCATTAGAATTAAATCTAACAATCAGATAAATTATTCTTTGTGACGTCTGCTTTTGTCTTGTCACACTTATTTCTAATTTTGGTAAATTAATTGCGTCTAGACTTTTGAAGACCTTAAACGTCATTTTATCTTTAATCAAGGACACACAAAAAATTCTCTTTAAAATTTGTATTCAAATAAATTTCAAAATCGAGAAAAAAACCAGAATTTTAGAAAAACAAAAAGAAAGCTATAAAAAATTACGAAGTTCATTCAAAAGAGCTTTGCTATTTTATTGATAACTGATAATTAATAAATCGGAGTGAGCTAATATCGAATGCGAGACAGAGTATGCAGGTATAAATAAATAAATAAATCTGGTGGCGCTAAGATTCATGAAGAACCCCAGTGCCATGTCCTGTACAGTAAAACCCGGATAATACTTCACCATATGCCTCATTTGTTGTGGTACTAATCCGAATTGGGCAGTTATAAAAAAAAAAACAGCTTAAGTGCTCATAAGAACTTATGCTTTTATTTACAAACAAATAAAATTGAAATAAAAATCTAGTTTACGAAAACAGCCACCATGACAGCAATAGACTCATCACCCCGTGTACTGACTATACGTATATTTAATGAGAAACTGGGAATATTTGGGTCAAATGCTTAATATTGATATTGACCTTTTAATCACTTCCTTCAGAAGTCTCCATAAAAATATGTTGATAGCATTAGAAGAAAAAGAACACAATAACCATATTGATGATGCTAGTGGTTCTCAATTTCATTACATATAACCTCTTTTAAACTACGATATAACATCCTATTTCACTGATGAAAACACTCCCTACTTGGTCAGTTTAATATTTAAAGCAAGAGGAGGTCTATTAAATATAAATGCCAGAGCATTCAAAAAAGATACGGTTGGTATCTGTACAATATGTAACTTAGATGAAGTTGAAAATACATATCAAAGGGCACGGTAGTGCCCAGCCAAGTTCGCGGCACTACACCCTTTTTACAGGAACAAACACAGGCGATTTTCAACCCCCCTCTAACTTCAGTACCAATAAAGTCAGAAACTTCAAATTCGGAGTATTTGCTGAACTGATCAAACACAGGTGGCTAACCAAATTTCAACTCTTTAGCATTAGTAGTTCCCAAGATATAGGACTTCAAAAATCGCAAAAACCGTAACTGACTGACTCACTGACTCACTGACTGACTGACTCACTGACAGATCATCAAAATTATGGAGCACTTCCCGACATCGTAGAAACTTGAAATTTCGCACAACGGTAGGCCTTGTGGTACATACAAAGGAAAAAATCGAAAATCTGCAATTTTCTATTCAGGGGGCGTGGCATCCACCCACGTTCTTAAATATTCTATAAATTATATGGAGCCTTTCCGATTGTTGTAGAACAATGAAAATTGGTAAGTTGATAGGGTTTGATGTACTTAGAATACATTCTTAAAAATTCTTTTAAATTATATGGAGCACTTCCGATTGTTGTAGAACGATGAAAATTGGTAGGTCGGTAGGACTTGAAGTACTTAGAAAGAAAAAAATCGAAAATTTGGAATTGTCCATTCAGGGGGGGGGGGGGGGGTTGCCATCCACCCACTTTATCAGAATTGCTATTATTTGAATGGAGCACTTTCGGTTGTCGTAGAATTATGAAAGTTTGTAGAGCGGTAGGGCTTGACTTTCACCTGGCAAAATATATCTTTGCAAAAAGGAGTGAAATCAAAACAAAAACATAAATGTTAAAAAAGGAGCCAAGTTCTTATGTGTACAAGAAACCTGTGCGTAAAAAGTCATTTGGTATTTGGTAATTAATGATTAATGATTAAAATTTGGTTGATTTACTTGGTAAGTTTTCTCTTAAATACTTACTTGATCACAAATTTAAAATGTATGAAAACTTGACCAGTGAACCCACCAAATTTTAATCAGTAATCATTAATTACCAAATTTCTGTCATGATTTGGAATTGTTTCGATATTACTCTACTTAAGATATTTGATATTAAGCTTCATGAACTTAAATCTTGGCATATATTTTAGATCTCATTACTTTTTTTGGCTGACTTTTTACGCACAGGTTTCTTGTTCACATAAGAACTTGGCTCCTTTTTTAACATTTATGTTTTTGTTTTGATCACCTTATTGGTAGATGTCCAATTTATAAAAAAACGAGACTTGCTTGTTTTGGCAAAGAATCACTATCAATTGAAGAGCTTCACTCAGAACTAAACGGAAACAACTTTTCTTCCCTTTACAACTTTTTAGTTGTAAGTCTCAAATATAGAGATATGTTAATGAATGAATTTCTTTAAATTATTAGCAATATATTTTTTAATAAAAAAAAAAGATGTATATTAACTTAACTAAATATAAAGACAACTAATTGTATTTTTTTTTTGTATATTTCTTTTTTTGTACATTATTTTTATTAGACATTGCAATGTTAATTGAATTCAAATAGTATGAAGAGACTAAAAATAATATACATATAAATTTTGGTAGATTAACTTGAATTTTTAATGCCAATCTGACAGACAACAAAAAAATGTTATGTCATAATAGTGTATTATTACATTAAGATTTTTGTAACACTTCCTGTTATTATAACGTTGTATAAAAATTTATAATAAAATCTTATCTAATCTAATCTAATCTTAATGAGAAAATTGAAAATCAAAAAAACCGTTATATGGAAGATAACGGTAATAACAGTTTTTAATAATTTTGTTTTCTACCAAAATGTACACCTTATCGACAATAACTCACTGATTTTTTTTATCAAAATTATTGTAGTCGTTTTTGAGATAAATAAGCTTTTCCTTAACGGTTGTATGGCAACTACCGTTATTTTTGGACCTAAAAGCAATTTCCATTTCCCTTCTGGAGAGTTATAAATAAACCTTAAGTTCCAAATTTGAAGAAAATCGCATCATTGCCCTAGGCTGTAGATCCAGATACAAACAGACAGAATTGTGCCACCCACTTTTTCATGTTTGATTGTTATTTCAAAATTTTTTTTTTTGCATCCAAAACTTGCCTAATAGTACCTTCATATATCGCAAGTAAAAAAGTCGTATGGCTTGACTATAGGCTACAATATTCTGTATGGCTTCACTATAGGCTACAATATTGTGTTCATATACTAAACTCTCGCATTATACTCGTAGAGCGTCACCATATAATAATTGTGTTGATTTCCGACCAAGGATTATTTTTTTATATCTTCATAAAATTAACATCAAAATAGCCTTTTCAACAATTTTCTCCTACGTAGCCTACGATAGAAAATCGATTTCATCCAATATCGCAGCACTAGACAATACGAGGGCAACCAAATTCTACCCATGCTATTTTATTTTTGTCACTTTACATAAATCTGAGGTTTTAAAATCTATGCATTTTCAACTCTTATCTCGGGTCATGACTAAATTCATTAAAATAATTTAACTATTTTGTATACATATGTGCATTTTGGCCTAGTTTCTTTAAGATATCAACAATTCAAAACTGGTATTTATGTAAAGTTGTAATTTAACAAGTAAGATCAAAAACTATTTTCATAAAATTATTTTCTTGAAGCAAATACTTATAAAAGAAAACCAAGTTATCATTATACACAAATATATTCAAATTATCATTAGTGGGCATGATTAAGGCCATTTGGACCGTATTCAGCATTTGTTTAAAAAAAAAACATTCAACTCTACGAGTATGCCTGACGCACATTTGAATCTAATCAATATAAAAAAAACTTCACCGAACATCATCTAAAAAATTATTTCTTTTTTTTTTTTTAACTCAACACAACTGTCTCAAACTCTGACATTGAAATGATGATGATGATGATGATGTGAATTTGAAAACATATTGCAACATTAGCACTGAGTTTTAATAATAAAAAAAAAAACAACAAACAGCCCGACATTCATGCCATGCCACCGGCCGCTGCCACCGGCTTTATTGGTTGGCCAAGTGCAGCCCATATTTGCAGCTGAATCTGTAATTAAGGTAAATCGATTTTTATATTCATAGCGAATATAATAGAGGTGTGAATTTTGCATATGTACTGCTAATAGTGTTAGCAGCCAAGTTTATGGACGGACAGTGAATTCATGACTCTGGTGCGTTTTTGTGATCTTCAAAGGGTATACAATAAAGTTTAATGATTTAATCTACATTTATGTAATCTTTTTTGTGAAGATTTCTATGCAATTCCCACCCTGAAATCCTATAAAATTATGTATATTTTTTGATAAACTTAAAAAAAATTAATTTTGCCCTAATCACACCACACAATCAAGAGCGGCTTTAACACAGTTTATTTTGTTAAAACGTCAAAACAAAGCTCTCTAAGAATTCAAAACAATTTTTTGAAAATTATTGACAAATTGTAATTTTTAGAAACTTTTCCAATCTGTCGTATTAATGACATCAAATGTTCAAAGTTGCTAAAAATCAAAAGCAAACAAATCACGACTCCAACCTGCGAGTTAAAAATCACAACAGCGAACTGTGAAGGATTCACGAATAAACTGTGAGTGCCTTAAATGTGATTTGGTTTGTTGACTATAGTGCTCGTTTCACATTCACTGAAAATCACAGTTTCAAAACTGTAATCCTCAACTGTAACTGTAAGACCAACGGAAATAAAGCCCGTGGGTCTTAAGACCCAAAATAAAAAGTTAAAACAACTGCGGATGTCTTATCGTTTTTGATATTGCAATAAGAACCCATGACAATAAAAACATAAATTAGAACCACGGGTGTAATTGCCTTTTGGATTTGGACTAAAAGCCCAGGCTTAAAGTATGATTCAAACTTTCTACTCCTAGATATAAGGCCCCAAGAAATAAGGCTCCAAAAGAAAAAATAAATAAAATCGCGTGATATTTGGCAGCTATTCTGTTACTGACGCTTTTCAATGCATATTAGGATCGCTTTGAAAACCATCAGAGAGTAGCAGAATAGCTGACAAAAATCACTTGATTGATGATGCTTTGCGATATAAGTACTGTCTTGAAAACCATCAGCGAGTAACATAGGGGTCAACAAAAGTAGTATTTTGATTGCTCTTGGTCCTCTTTTAGCGAGCTTCCCCGTATACTTTTTTATAATTTTTTAGTAAATCTTGCAAGTTTTTTTCAAAATAAAATGAAACTTTGCCCCAAAATTTATGTTGGGTTCATACATATTTCATTGGGGTCTTATTTCTTTGGGCCAATTGTACAAATATTTAACTCGTGGTTCAGCAATTTTAACTCACCGAATTCGGAGAATGGACTGAGGTTCAACGATATGGTTCTGGCATTGAATTGGCGACTGTTATATATACTTGCGCACCTTGAACCATCGTTGAACCTCAGCAATTCCTCTGAAATCAGCCAGTAAAAATATTTGAACCACGTTTGTGCAACGAGTCCTAAATGAAATTGGGTTCTAAAAATATAATGCAATGAGTCCACATAAAATGAAATAACACTTCAAAATTTGAGAATTTTTGTTATCGTTGTCTTTTTGGAACCTTACTTCATTTTAATTTTTGGGTCTTATTTCCTGAGGCTTAATTTTGTGGATTCCGCAAATTCATAGGGTTTTGACTCCATTTTTGGGTCCTTTGTCCCACTCACGAGACTCCGTTGCTCCATTCAGTCGCCATGCAGGCACTTATGTATGCTTTAAAATTACAGTAATTTATGTTAAATTCTATATTTTGTCTCCTTTTTATTTGATGGGTTTTATTTCCATTTTTATTAAGAGTCAAAACCCACAAATAAAAGGAACTAAGACCCACGGCTCCTATTGCCAATTTAAAGAGCGAAAAAGATAGCGGTTGTTTTCCTTTTTGTTTTGGGAAATAGACCCACCGGATTTATTTTCGCGGGTCTTATTGTACTGCACCTCTTAAAATCACAACAAAGAGGAGCAGCAATTTTTAATTCACCAATAGAACTATGGTCGTAATTTATTTTACTCTGTGAGCAAAATCACGAACAGAATAAAATCGCAAGAGTTGTTATAAAAATCACACAAATAAAGACGAACGTAGGAAGAACAAGAACGATATATGTCTTGAGTTCTTTTCAGATTTTGATAGACTTTGTTTTCCACTTTGGTTGATATTTGAACTAAAGATTATTAAGTTGACCAGCAAGCCAACTGTGAGCTTTTTGACACCCACCTACTGCCAAGCCTACTTACTTTTCTAATATGTACAATGTAAATATTTGAGTTTCTCCCTATTCAGCTACTCAACACAGCCGAAATTGTATAACTAAGCCAGCCAGAACTTAATGTGGCAAATATAAGTGAGTTTTACAAAATCCACCCATCGCCACGCCTACTTTTTCAATTAGTATTTGCGTTTCCTCTTTATTCCGTTACTTGAGAGAACTGAAATTTTGTAAATAAGCTGTTTAGAACCAATTCTATGAAATCCACCCACTGCCACACCTACTTTTCCTGTATTTGAGTTTTAGACTTATACTGTTTTTTCAAGAGAGCTTTTGTAAATAAATAAGCTGTTTAAAATCTTGAAGATTACATGTGATATTTTTGTAAATCCACCCGCTGCCACGCCTACTTTCAAAACTTTTTTTTTCTCAAAGGATTCATGCATACCTGTCAGTTATTTTTTCAAAGCCATCAAGAATAACACTCAATTTTCAGGGTTGAAACTTGAAAGCCCCCGTTTGGCCGCCATCTTGAAAAAAATGGCTTTGAAAGGGCTTCCACAATATCTTGAGAACCATTAGCTTCACAAAATAATCGTTTATTTTCTTGTAGAAAATCACATCAAGATGGTGGCTGAATGGGGGGGGAGGGCTTTCAATTCCGAAAATTGGTTTTTCTACTTACACAGACCTCCCCTACACTTCGGAAGAAAAAACCTTTGTCGTAATTTTTGAATTTCGAGGTCTACAACGCCCATTTTGTTCTTAGGAGGGCAGAATACTTCACCCAAGGAGCTTTGCGACCATAAAGCTTCTTGAGTCGCTGATGACATTGACATACTCAGCTTCTGTGGTCGACAATGCAACAGTGGGTTGTCTTTTGTTGCTCCAGGAAATTGCAGCACCCTGCAGCTTGAATGCATATCCGGTTGTTAAGTGTTGACCACCACTCGTCTGTGTCGGAAATCCCACTCTTCATCCCAAAAGCCCAGTAAATCTTTGTTACCATTTTCGCTAAACACCAGCTTCGTATCGATGGCAACCAATCCTCATCCATCCCAAAGGTCGCAAAAAACAATATCTATCGAGAACACCGTCTTGTTAGATATCAAGATTTCAGTTATTTTCATAACAACACTAATGAAAATGTTTTGGATATGAACCCTATAAATATTAATACATAAATATGTTGTTCTTTGCTAAAAATTAAATCAAAATACAAATGCAAGTTCTAAAATTTCATGAGTCAAAATGACTATTACAAACTGTACTACTAAAACAAAACTTAACTTCCGGTTGTAGGAGAAGAAATATTAATCACTGAGGAAAATTTTAATGAATTTAATATTCTCCCTGTGCTTTCAAAAAAAAAAATTTTTGCATTCATTTCAGATAAGAAACCAAAACTCTTTGAACAAAGAAAGCGAAAATTGATAAACAGTTAAAATTGTTTCACGTCCTAAGCTTTCAATGAAAAAAAATTTTATCCAGTAATAAAACGTACGGAGTCCAGTTAAATTTCATACTTCAATAATTATTATATTAATGAATTCATATTACTCATATGTGCCATAAAGAGATCTAAAAACGGTTAAGTTATTTACAAATTTTGTACTTACCGATGGCAAACTGGCTGTGTATGATCACTTTCTTCTTTCAATATACGAACAAAAAAATATAAATTGCAAAAATTTTTAACACAAATAATTTGTTTGTAACAAATTAATCACGATTTGTTTATATTTGATTGATTAATCAAACTGGCAAAAAAAAAATTGGCAAATAAAAATTTTAACATGTATCTCGCACAACTCCTTTTGGAATCTTTTTTTATTATCTTATTGACCACAATCGACAAAAGGAAAAAAAAACTTGTTTTTATATTAATTCACGATTTCACTTACTTTTATTTTCATATAGAAAATCATTTAATAAAATAAAAAATAAAAAAAATAATAACACTTTCCACGCTGACCGATTGATGTTGAAAATACAATTACAAAAAAAAAAAATCAAATTCTTCGGTGAGCTTGAGACTCGAATAAACAAAAAGATACTCAGCGACGATCGTTTACTATATTTTACCACAACCGATGGTGAAATCTGACTGAAAGTTCGTCACACTTGGAAGAAGTCTTTATTGGTAATACTTGTAGAGTTGTTGAATAAAATCAACCAGTGCCAGTGAATGGTATATTATAGTGACCATCAGTGGAAGAATGTTATGTTGTTGACGTTTTGGAAGCTTAGCCTAGAGTTTCAAGTATTTCCAGGCATTAAATAGCTTCGACGAGCTCAGCTTGTAGATATAGATATACAAGACTGAGTAACTGAATGAATTGTGGATTGTAATTCATTGCAGATTTCTCTCTCGATCTTGTTGTTTTGATATTTTTTTTAAGTTTTGTTTTGGTTCCTTGGTTCGCGTGAGAGTATTTATCTAGATTTTAATAGTAAAGTAGTATCAATATCAATAGAAACTGTATATTAAATACTTGTCTATGTATACATATATACCTATTTAGATGTAAAGTTGTAAGCTTTGAAATTCGAAAGCCGGTGGAATTATATTTCATCTGGCGAATGTATGTACGCCTGAGACCACACCGTGGCTGATACGTGAGTAAAAGTTTTTTATTAAGATATTGACTTAGTGAATGTAGGTATCTTGATCTGAACTGCATTTTGTTCGAAACAATAACGTGAGATGCTGAAGTGATAAATCACATGCTAAGATTATTCAAGCTTTTTATTGAATTAAAATTAATTAATAAAGAGCAAATTTTTGAAAAGTTGAAAGGGGGACATGCGAATTTTTATAATAAAATATTCACGATTTTGTAATGGTTTAGATATTGATATAGGTATAAATATATTAACTTAATATGTCGGTAAATACATACATAGGTAAGGTATATGCATTATTTATTTTTGTTTTTATTCCAATCAGCTTTAAAAGCTGCATATCTCCCATGTATACGTCGAGCGTTGTTTTCGTACGCGTAAGCGTAACAAAGAAGGTGTAAATAATAGCACCGGACACGAACAACGAAGAAATTCAAAACCATTTTGAATTTTCGATGAACTTTGCTCGTTGTTTGTTGTTTGTGGAATAACGTTTACCAAATGAGGAACGAAGGTTTAAATCCAGCTATAAACTTTTGAAATTTGGATGAACTTTGTTCGTTGTTTGTGGAACAACGTTCATGAAATAAGGAACAAAGATCTAAATTCAACTTAAAGCTGCCTTCTTCAATGCGAAAAACGTTGTTTCTCAAATATCGAACTAAATTCTTCGAAAATTCAAGAGGGCTTTGAATTTCTTTTTTGTTCGTGTACTTTGTTAGGTATCATTTATGTCCAATTTACATACATTGCAGAGGGTTTTCAGAGAATTTCCTCAGCTTTGCTGTCAAATACTAAGGTAAAAAATGTTGGATTCGTTGTGCTCATTTAAGCATGTGCGTGAAGTTAGCACTGCCATTTTGGATTTTCAAAATTGTGTTGTAATGTACCCAACTTGTGCTGGCTTGTGCCGTAAATATTTTTGAAAAATTCGCAAATTTGCAAATTTTGCAAATGAAATTTTTGCGAAATTTTCAAAATTTGTTGCTGGCAAATTTATCTTACTCAGATACAGATTCTCAGATTTCTGAGTTTTCTTATCCTCTTATTGGCCAGCTAGAATGCACAAGGTGTGAACAGCAACAGCAAACATCGCCAAAATCAAACTAAATCCTCTTAACTGAATTAATAATTTAATATCCAAAATTAAAATATTTGTTTTCATTTACATTTTATTCACGGCATTCACATTGACAATCACACACGATTTAAAATAAAATGGAGAAAAAGGTCAACACAAAAACTACAAAAACACAAACGTTAAAATCCAAAAAGTTGCTCGGAAGTTCCTTAGTCGGCGATGGCAAGAACTTCCGAGCAACTAAAAGTTGCCCAGTGGGTGCCAGGCAAACAGACACTAAAATTGATTTTATTTAAACTCCTTCTAAATTACATCAGACCATTAAATTTTTTCAGTTTCACCAATGTAGAAAAGAGATATTTTAGGGATATTTTAGTTTGACTGAGTTTGCTTCATATCCCTGGAGACAAAAAATGATGTTTTATTGTGATAGCAAAATATCATCTGTTGTTTCTCCTCGTTGACTGGAATGGGTTTACAAAAAGGACTATTAAAATTTAATGAGACACAAACAAGCTTTTAGTATAAAATCATTTGGTGAAACCAAAAAACATCATTTAAAGGCTAAATGGGTTTTTAAATAATTAAATGTCTTAGGTGAATATGGCAGCACAAAATGAGCACAATACAGCACAACTTTAATTTTTTACAAAATAATAGTTGCGATTTTGCGATTTTTTTTTTGTTCTTAGTACATAGCATTTTCTGAGCACAAAACAGCACAATTTTCTCTTTTTAGAAATTCTGAAATTTCACAAAAATTTCATTCGTAAAACTTGCAAATTTGCGAATTTTTCAAAAATATTTCCGGTACCCTCTAAAAACCAAACCCTTATTACGATTTTTTTCTTATACGGCTCTTGGAAGCACAAGTTGATCACATTGCAGCACAACCTTATTTTTTTTGTTGAAAATCCAAAATGGCGGTGCTAACTTCACGCACATCAGTTAAGCGGTCTGAAATATAAAAAGAACAATTTAGACCATCGTTGTTCTGCGTACAACCAACAACAAACAGTGTACATGGACTATAAAACAGAAGTTTACTCTGAAATTAAATAAAAAGTACATTGTTCCTAAAAAAAATAAAAACAAAATTCTTAGTTTTTTTGTTTGAAAAATTTACTTTCTATTTAATTTCAAGTCAAAAAAGTATCTATGCATAACTGTGAAAAATCGTCACGAATTGTTGCTTTTATTTTAAATAGTATCGCCCAGTGGTCGAAATTCGAGCTATCTTTATTAATGTCTTAACAGCAACATAAAAATATAAAAAATATATTCCACCAGAGCGATTGGCTATACTTTTCAAATAAAAATAAAATTCACGACTGGAAAGCACGTACCTTACCTGCTCTTATGTTCAAGTTGTGTGGAACTTAATAACTTTAAAAAATATTCAAGTAATTATAGAAAAAGTAAAGGGTATTTTTTAGACGTGTGGTTTTCAATCTGGCAATACTTTTTTCGGTCTTTTTGACAGCTGTCACTTGATTTATGCTCAGTTTGGTTTGCCATTTCCTAATGAATAGACTTAGGCCCAATTATTCAGTCGAAGTTGAATACAACTCGGGGGTTTTTATTCTCAGCTTGAGAAATAGCTTTTATTCACTCGAAGTTGATTGGCTCAACTTGTGATATTCCAAAGTTGAGAAAATCCAATGTTGGTCAACTTTGGATTTTCTCAACTCCCCGAAAAAGTAGAATCTAGCGAGCAAACTTGGGATTTTTCTTCAATTCTGTTAATTCAATCAATCAATACAGTTCTGTTGAATTTTCGCTCTTGACTTCCAAAAAATTTAAATTAAAATATACTTCATTATACCTAGTTTTAAATCTTTTTAATAAAGCTAAATTCGTAGCCATATCATTAAATAATATGCATTGTTTTTCTTCTTGAAAACCACACGTCACAAAAAAAAACACCCTTTGTAAAAAGGCATTTAAGTCGCTCTTTTAATCGTATAAATAGCCTGGTAAATAACTTAGAGCTCAAGAAAAAGTATGTCATTTAATTACTTGAAAAACTATGAATATATGAAAAAAAAATTTAAATCGTTGGAGCCGTTTTCTTAAAAATTAGTTTTGTACATATAAAATTTTTGCAACATTTTGGTATGCCAATTTTGAGTATATATTATTATACAATTAAAGCTGAAAATTCAAAATAATTCATCAGCCAGTTTTTGAAATATTGTATTTTCAAAAACAAAATAATTTGAATCTATTTTTTTTAAATCCAAAATTTATTTTTTATTATTTATATTCTAAGAAAGTTTTTGTGAAACAATTTTATTGAAATCGGATGAGTTAATAAGAAAACCGAAATCAAAAAAAAAACTGTTAATAAATGTTTTTGGTAATTTTTTTCTTACCGGAAAGTACTATATACATACATATCTACAATAATACACTGATTTTTTCTTTATCAAAATCGTTGGAGCCGTTTTTGAGATAAATTAGCTTTTCCTTAGGGGTTGTATGGCAAGTATCTGGAGAGTTATAAGAAAACATTAAGTTCAAAATTTGAAGAAAATAGCATCATTGGCTTAGGCTGTAGATCCAGATACAAAAAGACAGACAGACAGAACTGTGTCACCCACTTTTTTATGTTCTCTATCATCGTAATGTTATTTTTGATTGTTATCTTAAAAATTTTTTTGCACGAATCCAAAACCTTTACTCGCAAGTAAAAATCATCTTGGGTGGGCCTAAATCGGCTCCAAATAAAATAAAAAAAATATCCTTAATTTTTTCAGATTTTTCTTTTAAATCGCTTAAGCGTAAGTGACTTACTTAATTTGGCTTTCTTAAAAGCAACAAAACAATACTGTAAGTGTTGCCGTTGTATTTTAAAGAATTTGTTCCTATTTAATGTATTTTTTTTTATAAAATTGTACCTCCTGTCCAAGCGGGGGTAAATTAACCCCCACACGTGGGATTTTTTTTGTCTACTTGCAACCTATATCGCCTAGTTTGCATATAAAAAAATAGGGAATTAAATTAACCCCCAAAATAAAAATCTGAAAAAATAGGTAGGTACCTACATTTTTTTTTAATTTGGAACTGATTTGGGCCCGTCCAAATATCCAAAAACTCCTTCGGGAATCTGAGAGTACTATTTCCTTCCCTTTAAAATCTATTAACAAGACTTGAAAGATTTTTACTTCTTACGGCGAAATCCTTAGTTTTTTTTTCAAAAATTATAATACAGAAGACTTTACTCTGGTTTATGATTTCTCGAATATAGCAAACAAATTGTTGCGCGGTCATTTAGCGTGAGGTAAAGGCAATTACTAAAATCAAAACTACAAATGAAGACTTTAATTTGAATATGTTATGCAACTTTTGAAAGGTATTAGATGTCAAAATTCCAGAGTTGAAATATATGACGCACCTTTATATATACCTACGACATAGGTATTTTGTTTAAAAAATTATTACGAGTAGTATATTTCGGGTGAAACAGTGTATCGACAAATTCATTTCTAAAAATAAGCAAGTCATAATAAATAATAATTTAAAAATCATGACGGAGCTACGTACATACATACATATGTACGTGACCATCTTAATTATATTTATGATACCATTCATTGAACGACCGGCATTTTTTAACAAAAATAAAAAGGATCACGTTTCTTAGCGTTATTTCATTAATTTCCATCAATTTATCATTTTGACATTCATTGATATTAATTAATATTGAATTTATTTTTTGAGACGACTAAATGTAACTAGTTTTGTCTATAATCCCAATTTAATTCCAATTGAAAATTACAAAATTAATCATATACATATTCAGGATTTAAATTTGATTCTAAAGTAAATACAATCATTGTTTGAATAATTGATATGGGTGGGTGCGTTCATAGTCAATGTCATTTCTCGTCAAATACTTAATAGTTTCTGAAAAAAAAACAGCAAATGCAAATTAATTGTATCATCATCAATTTGTCAGCGATTGTAAATGGCAAGATGATATGAAATCACGTAAGACTATTATTTATGTATGCCTTAAGACTTGAATAAACAATTAGTTGAGAATAAATGATCTATAAAAATGTTTTCTCTATAAAAGGAATTGTTGTATTTAGAAATTAATTGTGATCTTTACAAGTTACTATTGATGTTTTCCTTTTGAATAAACATCTTTGAATCTCATTATAAGGGCTGGCCACGAGACTTGGGAAGCGCCTTTGTGTGATCTCAAAACGTGATCTTATTCTTACAAATTATGTAGTTTAGCTAATTTGTTTTATTGCAACTTCTTGTTCTTA
Organism: Dasysyrphus tricinctus; assembly: GCA_963921185.1. Classification (NCBI taxonomy): domain Eukaryota; kingdom Metazoa; phylum Arthropoda; class Insecta; order Diptera; family Syrphidae; genus Dasysyrphus; species Dasysyrphus tricinctus. The sequence continues at coordinate 40,771,153 of OY992531.1, read as the reverse complement.
AAAAGAAATACTAACGATTTTACTAAATATATAAGCAAACATGTTTTTAAATACATAGGTTCTATAACTGTATGTAGATATTTTTTAAATTATGGTAATTATAAATTGTACCAAAAAAGCTATCAACCGTACCTTGCTTTTATTTTATGTTTGACTTTCTCGTTAACACCTACAGCGATTTTGAGAACTTTCTTTAAAAGTTTAAACTATATTGCCAAAAAAATACTTCAAAAATTTTGAGAATATATTTTTGAATATTAAAAATAACGTTTTAAGTGTATATTACCAAATACATTAAATTATAATAGAAAGAAAATATTAAAGAATTTTGAAAAGCAAAGAAAAAATTTGCATTAAAAATTGATTTTTAATTTTTTGGATATACATACATAAATTCATTTATTCAAGAAATCAAAAGTATTCCGTTTTATTTTTAAACACACAAATTTCTTAATGAGCTTTTTTTAATAAAGATTCCATTTTTGCAAAAATATATTTATATTTATGCATGGAATTTAAAAATTAAGTATTTTTCTAATATTCAATGAATGTCAATGGATTCAAATAATTTTTTTTTAAATATCTATTTTGAGCAATAAATACATAATATTTTACGTTTTCCTAATTTCTGAATGACTTTTATGAGATTTTTATATTCCCAAAAGCGTAATATCAACGAGGTTCTTGAATGGAAGTTATAATTAAATGAAACTAGCTTGTTTTGCTTAAGCTCAACGTATAGAACTTTTTATGCGATAAACAAAATTATAAAATTAATGTCAGTTTTTAATTCTTTTTGCTCACAAATTATACAAAGTCGTTAAATTGTGTGGTTTTAGAAATCTTCTTCTAGCGAGTATGTAGTTCTTAAATCATAATAACGCGGCCATTAAAAAATTAGTTTGAAGACGCCTTATGCTATTTAATTTTAATGTCTTCGTTTAATTCTTTGAAATGGGTTTGTAATGTGTTCTTAGGAGATATTCTCACGATTAAAACCTTGAGACAGGAAATAAAAAATAAAATCCATAAAGTATTTTTTACTACGCAGAAATAATTTTGGGGGGCTCCAGATATGTTCTAAGAATATATTGTACATTATGAACATTATAACTACAAATTCCATAAATGGTAGTGGTATCATAAAACTCATCATCTTTTTTATTAATGTCACTTAGTAGTTGATGTCAAGCCATTTATAGTGATTCATTTAGCTTTAGTATCATTTTTTTTGGATCGGATATGAAACGAAAAGATTTATACACATGTTTGGATGGCCCTCGATTTTGCAAATTTGGTAATCCTTGAAGTGAAAAAAATTGAGTGTGGGGTCCCACCGACGACGACGCTGACGGACTAAGTTCTGAATCGAAATACGTTTTACTCAAATCACACTACGATACATTCGACCACTTCTAAATAACAAAAAACCCATTCAAATTAGAATTAAATATTCCAATAAGAATCAAATGTTGATAAATAATTATACGGTTGAATCGCAACTCCGTCGGCTGCCTTAACTACTATAAAATACCTCTATTATGAATTTTGGTCCACCGAATAGTACAAAATACATTCGACTCAACTCGAACGTTCATCATTTAAAATATTAAAACTGCGATTTTGTTCAAAGTCACCAAGAACCAAGCTTGCTAAATAGTCTAGGCCAGTGTTTTTCAAACTAAGGGTCGCGACCCCCTAGGGGGTGGCCAAGAATAATTAGGGGGGTCGCGGTCGCAAGCCATTAGGTACAAGGTACTGAAAAAGGTTTTCTTTTATTAAATGTTCAAAACTTGGTTGTATCTTTGAAGTGTAAACAATTAAAGCATTTTCCTATTTTAAGGAAGATAACGTGATTTCACATATAGGTATGAAGTGGTGAATGGCACTAACAATTTTAAAGCCTCTTTTGCCAGCTCTAGATATTTTCGTCTTCTCTTCTCTTTATCCAGAAATTATCAATGGTTTTTACATTGGATTAGGAGCATACCATCTGCAGCTAAATAAATAAGATTTTCTATCATCTTTACCGATGGAAAATCGGCCAGATGAAATGATATACTCAAAAAAGGATTGAGTATCTATCTCTGTCCATTTCCACCTTCAGAATAGAGTTCTGGAAAGTCACTTAATAGTTTTTTCTCCTATTATGCAAACTCTCATTAGAGAACTGTGAGCGCTTAATGTCATGGCAAGGATTCATCTGATGAAATTTCATCGAGAATCTCTGAACCCAGGGAAAAAATCATACATTTTTTTTTGCAAATACTCTGAACGTAAACGAAGTTTTGCGAGGAGTCCTCTGATTTTGTCTTTTGCAGTCAAAATGTTTTCTTGTTTCCCTTGGAGTTATATCAAGATGTTTAAGTGGGTAAAAAGATCAGCGAGAAATGATAATTTTAAAAGCTGAGTGGGGACAGAAAAATGATTTGACTATTCCGATTTTGAATCTTGTACAAACATCAATTAGTCAGCTTTTAATTTCAGAACTCATGTCAACTAGACCGAGAGCCCACAGCAGATTTCGGGTGTGAGTGATAGCAAAAAATTAAGTTTGAATGCAATTTCGAGGGTAATCGTGTTAGCCGAAGTTGGTTTTTACCCTTCCCTAGATAAGCTCCACGGATCATATATCACGGAATCCGAGACCATTTGAGTGTTTAGTTCGAACTTCCAGACCGTTTAAGAAACTTAAAATTCTAAGTGTACAAATTTTTTTTGTTTTTTTAAGTCTGACAGGGTGAAGTATATACTCAAATGATCTCAGATTCCGTGATATGGGATCCGAGGAGCTTATCTAGGGAGGGATGAAATTCAATTTCGGCTTACACGATTACCCTCGAGGTTGCATTCATATTTTTTTTTTCGATTTACTGTTTTATCACTAAGGCCCCGGTTGTGGACAACAAGACGTCGATTTTTTGAATAGCCTTTAATAAAGCTTTCAATACTTGTACTTCTATTTTTGTTATCAATCACACCCAAAATCTGCTGTGGGCTCTAAATCTAAAAATACCTTACCTTTTGACAACCATCTGAGCTCTGTTTGACAAAGATTTTGATGGGCTCGATTCTTGTCGCTTTTTAAAAACTGACAAAGTATTATTATGAATGTGGGGGTCGCCAGAATGTTTTTACTAACAAAGGGGTCGCGTACTCAAAAAGTTTGAAAAAACACTGTTCTAGGCATATAGGCCTTAAACTCAGTCAAATTACGGAATAAATGGCGAGAGCTGAAATTTGGTATATGGCCTCCTAATGGCATTCTAAGGAACTTATAAAAAGTCCCCATCGATTTGAGCACCACTAACAATTTTACGGGGGGTCAAAAGATTCCCCAAACGGTTTTTAATAAATTCAAACAATTTTATTTGAAATAAGAATAAAAGAAGAAATTCCTGGCTTTTCAACAAAGTATAGCATGGCATTCTAGGTGTTACCATTATTTTTTTAATATTTTTTGTCTGTTTTAAGTCAATTTCTTAGAAAATTGCCCCTCCTGGCTTAACGGGGGTGAATAGGACCCCCCTCCTATACGATCATTTTCCTTCTTCAACTCACCCTACTCTACGCTTTTTGTCACAATTTTATACGAATCACCCTGTATAAACGAAATAGCATGTTTCGTGACCTCCGACCCTGTATGATTAATGTAGTGGAGCCCGAATCTATGGGGAATTTTCCCAAAACCTAAATCCCTGTATATATTTTTTTAAACTGTTTTCTAATTTTCCTGGGGGATACCGCGCAAGAAAAACTCACCTGGTATTCAACCTAACCTCAAAGGTGGTGTACTGCAACGCAACTGCAACTGCAACTGCAACTGCAACTGCAACTGCAATTGGTGTTTTTGCCATTTTTATTTTAAGGCTTGCTCTTAAAACAAACAGGCATTATTTCTGTGTACTAAGGCAAAACAACGTCTGATTGGTTTCGCTAGTTATTTAATAAATAAAAAATTTAACATAAAATTCAATTTTAAATTTATATTTTGCTTGAACTTTGAAATAAAAATTTGCACAACAAAACAAGAAAATAAACAATTGAGTAATAAATTTTGTTTTTGTTTGTTAAAACTTATTGCAAATCAAAGTAAAGTGGAATACTATGTATGTACAGAGGAATTTGAATATTTTAACTACATCTCAAAGCATGTAGGTGTTATTTTTATCCTTTCGGCTTAGGTATTTGAGTTCAACTGTTCTTCATGAATTATGTATTCTCATAAATAATAATCCTGGGGAATTCCATTGTTATTTCATTATTAGTGGCTAAAGTTGTTCCTAAATTCCAATTAACTTGAGAACAAGTTTAAAGTGGCAACAGAGCGGTGCGGGGATGACCTACAGATTTATCATTTTATAATTACACAAAATTTTGCAATTTATACAAGTTTTTTGCAAACAAAAATTAAAACTTTTCCATTAAATTTATTGTTTAATTTATATTTCTTTAAATTTTAATGGGTGTTTTATGCACTGCATAATTCATACATATATACTAATTATTTAGATACCAAATTTAATTTGTTTTCCAACTAAATACCACAAACTGAAATATGAAAGTGGTTTAACTTCTCAATTATTCAAAATAAAGATAATTGTTCAAATCCAAACAAGAAAGAAATGCGCTTCAAAAGTGTATGAGTCTAAATTGATCTAGAAGATCGCAAATTTGAAATACATTTCCTGAAGAAAACTAAACAAATGTTTTACCAAAGAAATGCCAATGACAAGTTATTATTATTTTAGTTGTGTTTATTGCCCCCAACGGAAGTAAAATTTACACCATTTAATCTCAACCATAACTCTAACATTACTTCCTCAATTTTGTTTTCTTAATTAAAGCACTAAATTAGGTTCTATGGCAAAGTGTTGACAAACTTATTGAACAATATCACAAAATCGATTTATAAATTCTTCAAGTAGACAAATAACTTCATAGATTTTTTCTGTTTACATTTATGGCAGTGGGGGAAAACCACGCAATGAACTTTAATCCGTTAAAAATAACACCACTTTTGTTGATATTATTTTAAAGATACGGACATTAAATTGGGTTCTCATCTGGATTTTTATAGTGAAATACCAAACATATACATAAGTTCTTATGGCTTGCGGAAGTTTATTTAAATGCCTAGAACGATTAGTTGAAGGCAACTCAATAGAATAGGTTACTCAATAGAGCTTAAATTTAAAGCTTCAATAAATTCATATAAGGTTTGAACAGTTTTAATAATTAAAAATTTAGACAACATATGAAATATTCGAAATTTAATATTTCGCAAATTCTAGCAAGCCGAATTTTAGAAGATTTTAGTGGTTTTTCTTACCGGCCGCGGCCTCGCTCACACTTTTGTTTTGTATTCAAGCCTTTTAAGATCGATACAGTTATGGAGATGTATCATAATAGCTTAAAAGTCAAATTTTAATACTGATGAGACTCTGATTTTCTTTTCTTGTTTTTTAGAAAGGAAATACCTTTGGATTAGTAAGATGCATATTTTTGTAAACAAACAAAATTTAAAACTGATCGAGTCATAAATGATAAATAATATAGTTTACTAGTACTACACTACCCCCCGTGGCGTGATGGTCAGTTCGTTGAACTGTCACGCCAACGAATGTCTGTCGTGACATTTTGCAGTCATTGGTTTCATTTAAATGGCTTAAAAGAGTACAATTAGAAGCAATAATTCATTAGTCCAGTTGACGGAGAAAAATAAGTGCAATTAATCATGCTTTCTGGATCATTGATTATTGTGGTATTGGAGTCACCCACAGGACAGGTATAACATACTAAAAGTCCCCAGAACAGGGCAAATATCTTTAGGCAGGAAGCAGGTCACAATGTCACAATGAATAAATTCATCTTTTTTCATGACCTTTTATTTGTTTTAATTAGATGATTGTTTTCTAACGGGCCTTCGGTCAATATTATTGATTGAGACTCCAAGTATGGGTTTCCTCATGATGATTATTGACTTTGAAGATCTTTTCAACCGGGTTAATCGGAATTATATAGGGTATCCCAATGAAGATAGTTTATTTCATTTTATTACAATAACGCAAGGTGCTTCGTCTTGCACAATGGACAGCCACAATGGAGTGAGATAAGGATCTTGTTTTTACTGGCAATATTATGACTGTCACAATGGGTTCAAAGGGGAGGCATTGTTGCTGGCTCCTTTTTTTCCACTACAAAGAATCTGCTTTAATAAGAAAAACACTGAAATCATCATGAACCTGAAGAAGAGATCCCTGAATCTTTTAGTAGAGATTATCACAGGGCATAATCTCTTAGGGTATCATAAAAAAAAGATGAGACTAACTATAGTGAAGACTTATGCAGAGGCTGCGGAGACGAAGAAGTAGAGGAGGACACCCTTCACTACCTAGGTCACTGTCCAGCAATATACTACTTTTTCAACGATCTAGCAGAAATCTCAAATTCAACTGGTGATACCATCTCAAATATAGTGAACTTCATCAACACCTCTTAATGGCTCGATGTTCCACAGGACTTCATAGGTTACATTTTTAAGAGGATGGTTCAATCCATCAAGGTATCACAATGGATCAACATTGATCTAAGTGTGAAGTGAACAAGATCCACCGTCAGCCCATCAACCTAACCTAACCTAACCTATATCGTTGGAAAGGTCAGTTTATGTACTAAATAGTTCCTATGGTAGCTAGAAATAGTTATTCGCTAGTTAAGGCTAGTTTTAGAAATACAATTTAATCTAGCGAATTACTTTTTTCACGCAGTGATATGAAATGAGCTTCTATAGTAACTATTGTACAGGGTGGCGCACCAATTGTGCAAAAATAAGAAATTCAAATAACCCTTTTTTATTTTAACTTATTTGAACTTTTCGGAACTTACCGCGTTAATTATTAAGAATTATTTATAAATTCTTCTTCCCGACGTTTCAAAGAAATTTCACTTGTGCAAGCCGCACTATCTCACTCGAATCTCAGTGGATCCATGGCTCCCATTGGGAGGGAGTTAATAGGAAGTTTTAGGTGTGGGGGGCCTCCTTCAACCATCCTGAGTTCTGAATGAATTTCAGGATGTTCTTTAGTGGCAAGACAGAGATGTCGCCCAGTTCGTCGAAGAAGTATTCTCCAAGGGCCTTTTTTCTGGTTTTAGCTAGGCTGGGGCATTCGCAAAGGAAGTGAGTGGAGCCTTCCTCTGCTTCTTCATCATGACACCCTCTACATAAGTCCGATGAGCTGATGCCCATTCTGTTCAAGTGGGTTCCCATTGAGTTGTGGCCCGTAAGGACACCAACCATGAGAGATAATTGAGGCCTGCTTAGCTTGAGTAATTAATCAGTTTTTTTCTTTGAAATATTTGGCCATAGATTCCTAGACACCCGACAAGTGTCGATGGATGACCTATGACATTTGCAGCCTCTAAGAAACTCTGGTGTATTCTACTTTTTTCTTGCTCCAGTGGCATGAGCACAGAGGCATCGATTCACATGAGGCAAGATGTTTCGCCGCTTCGCAAACTGCCAGTACTTCCGCTTGGAATACACTGCAAAAGTTTGGAAGCTTTAACGATCTATTTAGGGATGGGTTATTTGAGTAGATGTCTGACCCAACCCCCTCCAAGGTTTTGGAACCGTCAGTAAAGACCGAAACATGATTTTCATTTATGACCCTGTTTTCATTCCAGAGTTCCCTGGTTGGAATATCTGTTATGGTTACTGGGTTGAAATCTATGTGCGGTGAAGCGTAGTCTGTTTGAATTTTTATGTCTGTAAAATTCATTATAGTTCTGTGACCGTAGAGGCCCTTTTTCCAATTTTTACATTGATGAAGTCTTAAAGCACTTTTGGCCGCCAAAATTTTTGAGACTTACTTACTTACATACAAATAATTGAAGTACAAAAAATATAACGTTCTAATGATGTATGAATGTCCGCTATTGGTCCGGGGCCAGTATTTTTGACCATTGTCTTGAAATAACATTTTTAGAACATTTTTTGAGTTTCTTTGTTGAAAAATTGTAATAATATTTGGTTAAAATAAAGTGAGTCCAAAGCAATAGAGTCCAAAATCAAAAGAAAACGTCTGATAAAATAAGTATTTAACAGACGATCAACCATACATACTTTGCAGTTTTTTTTCAGAAAAATTAACATTTCCTTAACGATATTTTGAATACGTTTTAAGCTTGAAAAATACGGCAACTATTTAAACTATAAAACATACATACCTACATATTTTTCACAAGATATTTAAAATAATTCAGAATAATATCAAAAATTGTGTTTGCATTCATACAATCTTCTAAAATGAAGAATTCTATTTTGTACTATAACAACACATACACGTACATAATAAGTACAGTTTCTCTTTTTGTTTTTTTTTTTGCTAGCTTTACCTTTAGTTTTATTAAATTCTTAAGATGAAAAAAGAACTGAATTACTTTTCTTTTTTTTTTGAAATTGTAGCTTGAAAGTTACTTCCTTTTACAAATGAATCATTGTAAAACCCATTTTATATGTCTGACTTAAAGTCATTTAACTGTTTTATTTTGCTAATAAACTACAAAGTAAAACATGAGAATAAACTTAATTACTTTTACGATAAACTTATATGAGCAATGTTCTTAGAAAAATTAATGAAAATTCTTTTCTTTATTTTAAGTTTTTTTTTTTTTGCTGAAAATTCTTTGTAAGGCTTCCGCTAAGAGTTGTAAGTTCTATTTTTTTTCCTGGATGTATTTATTTTTTTCTAAGTACCTACTAATTATTTTTGAGTTTCCGTATATCTAATTGCAGATGACATAAATACATAGTTCATGCCTAAGTAAAAAGATGCCCTGACCGTAATGAATTATCTCTTAAAATACCTTTTTTCTAAGGAAATAGTCATAGAATTTCCGATAAAATTAAAATAATTCTAAAATCTAGATGACCGGTCAAACATCCTCTTTCTGCATCGAAAAATGAAGAAATTATTCATAAGGGACCAGAATGAACAAGAAAAAATAATTTATTGCACAACTTTCTAAATAAAACTATTTAAGACGCTCAGGACTTGATTAGCCATAGGGGCCATTGGGGCCATGGCCCAGGGCGGCAAATTTTCGGAGGGTGGCAAATTTTGCAGATTCTAAGAAGAAAATAAATTGGAAATAAAAATGTTCTCATCAATTTTTGGTTTCCCTTGCATTTTTTCCACAACGAACGAAATATCCAATACCACACAAATCAAAGTTTTTTTTAAGATCGCCACTTCATGGCAAGACGGAAAAACTCGATTTATTTTTTTCTACAGATACACACAAAACACAACACTGCGTAAGTGGAAACAAAAAGTGGTATTTATGCCATTTAATGACTAAAGTAATACATGGTATAATATATGAGGCCGGGAAGACAAAAGTTGTGTAACCCATTTTTTGGCAAGTTTGATACTTTTGTCTCGTATTTTTACACTTATGCATTGGAAGCTATCTAAGCCACAATTCCTCATTGAATCCAAAATTAAATAGGCAGCATTTAAGATCGATTACAGATGAAAAATATGCTAAAAAAAGTTAATTTTGCCATTTTATCAATCGAAGCCAAGCTTGTTGAAGATATGAGTTTCGAAAACATAATATCTGATTTTGCTGCACTTAAATCCCGACGTAAGTTCGTCAAGATTTAAATTAAATAAACGTCGTTTTACTCAGCAAAATAAAAGCTTTTATTAAATATCACATCTCATTTGAAGACAGTAGGCAAAAACATGAAAAACTGAACCATTTGATCGTTTGTAAATAATTATTTATTGTTGTTTCCACTAACTGATATTTATTTTATATAAAATTTGTGTTCCTTCTGGATTCATTTGTTATTATTTTTCAACTTAATTTTGAGATCTTCAATTTTAATATGGTTTGTTTTAAGTATTATAAATTTTCTTTAGAATCTATCTAATAACACTAGCTTACAGCCAAAATGTACATTTGATGCCACTAATTTTTTCTTATAAATTTTGACCTTCTGAACTCAAAAATCCCATTAAAAAAAATTTATATGGATAGGTTTTCGAGATATGAATTTTTGAATATTGTGTTCTATATTTCCGAAGGCACCTTACTATTAAGGCCATATATGCACCATCAGTTGAACATTATTAAATTGTTGACTAACATCTCTTCTCTTTTTTTGTGATAAGTTGAGTAGTTGGAATGATATAGGCCAAAATATCCGAAAATAATCTTATTTTTGAACGAAAATAAGAACACCAAATCTATTATTTCAGCTAAAAAAATATTGAAATATTTCTTTTTTAATTTTTACAGTAATAAGATGCTTAACCAAGGAAAATGAGATATTTCCAGAAAAAATCTACGGATTAGGTCTAAAGTTATGTCCATTTATATACAAGAACAAAAATTTAATTTTTTCATTATTTTTTGACTTAAACCTTATTCATAGCAAAAAAAAATCCACAACTTTTGGTTTGGCAATGTGATAACATGCTTTTATTGCCTAATTTATCATGTAAAATGGACTTTTAAGTTGTAACTCAGTAAAATATGTTTTGAGTGATAACGTGCCAATCGAAAATTTATCTATAGTCAGAGTTCAAAAAGTGTTACAAAATCTATCTTCTTAATGTCTAATTTTCTTTTTTCTAAAATTACTTTGAGGTACGAGTATGAAACTCACTTTTTTTGAAGGGTGTCACTATTTAGTTGGATTTGCGTTCTCATTTATGTTAGTGTTTATATTAGAACGAAAAAACGCTAGAAATACGAATTTTGTGTGTTTACTCATAAAAGCTTGATTTTTGTCATCCATCGTAGGTGTTTTTATATGACTTTTTTGCAGAAATCCTTTTTTTTTCTTATAAGGCTTAGCATAAAATTCTGTACCTGCGATATAGATATACGGAGAAACAATCAAATCATGTAACTGGTTGTCATTTTTGTCCGAGCAAATAGACGGGTATTGCTAAAAGTGCTTTAGATGGCAGATGAGTATGTCACAATACAATCTGTCATGTGTCCTGAACCATATTCGAACACACTACCAGTCCCTCAGTGTCTGAAATCCTAGTAAGCTCAAAAAAATATATTTTTCTGTTTCTCTATATTTTCTATCATACATTTATATAATATGGCCTTATTTTTCCGAATAGGTGCGAATTTACCAACCTACTTTTCTTTTGGATTCACAGTTGAAATTTCCGCCCCGATAACCTTGCTGATAAAAATGGTGGCTATGGTGAAAGATTCCTCCAAAAATGCATCTTGAAATGAGTGTATAATAGAAGATGTTCAAAGGGTAGACACGGTGCATTCAAGAGGACACAAGCGTCCACAAGCTTTTTTTCAAAGCGAACCTCTGTCTATCAACTCCTACTCTCACCTCCAAGTGGTGAACATCGGGTGCCTAGTACCTTTAACTGAAGATGGGGTTCCAATCCCTGTGGACGGTTTTAGGGGGCAGCAAACGAGAGAGGGGGGGAGGAGTGTTCCCACTAAGGCACTTCTCCTTCATCCAGGCGGCAGCGGAAGAATTCTCAAGATGGAATCAACGGTGGCGTCTACAGTTCCAGTTAGGCTGAACTACTTATTGAACACCTTATACGGGCTACTACGACATATTCGGAGCTCAGGCCTATAAGGAGCGGTTAATCCGGCTCCCCGCCCTTGGAGTTATATTGTAAGGGTCTGGTCCTCCAGGTTGGGGGTCGTGCCGTCGGGGTGACTTCCCGGCCACGTAAAGCTATCTTAGTTGCGAAGCACCAACAAGCCTCGGATACGGACGGATTTACTGTTGACGAACCAAGCAAACGAAATAAGGACAACGAACTTCGGATCTGCACGTGGAATGTTCTGTCTCTCTATAGACCACGTGCAGCCGAACATTTAGCGGAGGCCCTAGACTGCTACAAAGCAGACATCACCGCCATCCAAGAAGTGCGATGGGATGGGCCGGGCAAGAGAAAACTGAAAGACTGCGATATCTACTACGGTGACTGTTACCGACCACAAGGGCAGCGTCTCTTTGGATGTGGATTCGTCGTTAGAGGCAGACTTAGGCAAGAAGTCTTGAGTTTCAACTATGTGAACGAGCGCCTCACGACAATTCGCATCAAGGCTAAATTCGCCAACATCAGCCTGATATGCGCGCATGCCCCCGCAGAGGGGAAAGATGACGACACCAAGGACGAGTTCTACGAGCTCCTAGACAAGACATATGAGCAATGCCCTAGCTATGACATTAAAATTGTCTTGGGTGATTTTAATGCCAAACTGGGAAGAGAAGACGTCTTTGGTGGCACAATCGGAAGATACAGCCTGCACGACACCACCTCCGATAACGGACTCAGGCTAATCGACTTTGCTGCGGGGCGAAACGTTGTGGTAGCTAGTACGCAGTTCCCGCATCTCGATATACATAAGGGGACATGGCGAATTCCTGGTCAATCAACCGCCAACCAAATTGACCACATTGCGATCGACGCAAGGCACTCCTCCAGTATCAAGGATGTCCGAACGTTCCGAGGAGCCAACGTTGACTCGGACCACAACCTCGTTGTAGCAAAGGTAATGCTACGGATATCCAGACCAAAGCCAAAACAGGGAAATACTGTGAGGAAGTTTGACGTCGGACGGCTACAGTCGCAGGAAATCGCCAGGTCCTTTTCCGATGGAGTCTCTCGCGCCCTCTTAACTAGTCCTTTGCCGCCAACTGCAAACATCGAGAACCAGTGGAAAAACTGCCAGGAAGCCATCAGAGATGCCGCCTCTGACGTGCTGGGCTTTGCACGACCACCACAGCGAAACCCCTGGTTCGACGAAGAATGCCGGCAAGTACATGCAGCCAAACAACAGGCATACAAAGCGGCGCTGCATAGAAGGACCAGAGCTGCTCGCGAGCTCTACGAGCAGAAGAGGAGAGAGGAACACAAGCTTCTTAGAAGGAAGAAGAAAGAGCATGAGAAGCGCGCGATCGAGGAGTTAGAGAGATGCCACTGCAGGAATGAAGTTCGGAAGTTTTACCAAAAAGTAAAAAGAACCTCCCAAGGTTACAAGGCCCGAACCGAAGCCTGCAAAGACGATCAGGGGAACATCGTGGTGGAATCGCAGTCGGTGCTGAGGATATGGAAAAATCATTTCTGCAAATTGTATAACGGCGATGACGAACCGAATTCCGCTAACATGCAAATTGCACCATTCAACTTGGACGACGTAGGCCAACAATTCCGTCCACCCGATCTTGACGAAGTGAGGATAGCCATATCTAAACTTAAGTCCAATAAAGCTGCTGGAGCTGATGGCCTTGTGGCTGAACTATTCAAAGCGGCTGGCGATGAATTGGTTAGGAGTATGCACCAGCTCATCTGCAAAATATGGTCGGAGGAAAGCATGCCCGATGAATGGAACCTCAGCATTGTTTGCCCGATCCTCAAGAAAGGCGATCCTCTGGACTGCACCAACTACAGAGGCATCAGTCTTCTTAATATCGCCTACAAGATCTTCTCTGCCGTACTTTGTGATCGCCTGAAGCCATTCGTCAACAACCTGATAGGTCCATATCAGTGTGGCTTTAGGCCAGGGAAGTCCACCATCGACCAAATATTCGCACTACGGCAGATCTTGGAGAAAACTCAGGAGTTTCAAATCGATACCCACCACCTTTTTATCGATTTCAAGGCCGCGTATGACAGCATCTATAGAGACGAGCTATATAGAGCAATGTCTAGTTTTGGCATCCCTGCCAAACTCGTCCGTTTGTGCAGGATGACGATGGAGAATGCACGCTGCTCCATCAAGGTCGGCAAAGACCTCACCGACACCTTTGATGTCAAAAAAGGTTTTAGGCATGGCGACGCGCTGTCATGCGACTTCTTCAACATCGTTCTTGAAAGAATAGTGCAAAACTCTCACGTCAACACTAGAGGCACAATCTTTCAAAAGTCAGTCCAATTACTCGCTTACGCTGATGACATTGACATAATAGGACGAACAAAGCGTGATGTCAGTGGTGCTTTTGTGAGCATTGAGAAGGAAGCCAAGAAGATGGGTTTAACGGTGAATGAAAGCAAAACGAAGTATATGCTGTCAACAAGAAAGGACACCCAACACCGACGTCTAGGACAGAACGTCACTATAGACAGCTATAATTTTGAGGTGGTCAGAGACTTTGTCTACCTAGGATCCGCTATAAACTCAGCGAACGATACCAGTGCTGAGATCAAACGAAGAATTACTCTTGCCAATCGCTGTTTCTTCGGGCTAAGAAGGCAATTGAGAAGCAAAGCCCTCTCTCGAGCAACTAAACTGTCCTTGTATAAGACGCTTATCATCCCGGTCCTGATGTATGGTGCAGAGGCATGGACACTGCTAACGGTGGATGAAAACGCGTTAGGCTGTTTCGAGAGGAAAATTCTCCGGGTGATTTTTGGTCCCGTCTGCATAGATGGGGAATGGAGGAGAAGATACAACCACGAACTGTATGGGCTGTACAGCGACACCGACCTAGCAAAAAAAGTGAAAAGCCAACGACTAAGATGGCTGGGTCACCTAGAGCGAATGGACACCAATGCTCCGGCCCGGAAAGTCTTTGAATCCAACCCCGTGGGACAACGCAGTAGAGGTGGACAGCGTAAAAGGTGGCACACGCAAGTGGAAGAGGACCTCAACCAACTTGGCGTGCGAAACTGGAGACAGCTAGCTAGAAACCGAGCCGGCTGGAAGAAGCTTGTTGGTTGAGGCCCTGGTCCACCCCGGACTGTAGCGCCACCTTAAGTAAGTAAGTAAGTAGGTATAATAGAAGCTTTTAATTTTTACTGAAAAAATAATGTTTTTTTTAGGATTTCGGCTAATTGTACTTATAGGTACTTGACCGATTGGGATAAATAAGAATTATTTTTGTTGGAAATTTAAAATTGTTTGACTTAAAATACTTTCTAAGCTGATTCTTTACGTCACAATTAAGATATGCAGCAAATACAAGTAATACTTCCGAAAAAAAAAATTAAAAATCGTATCTCGAAACCTATCCATAGAAATTTTTTTAATGTGATTTTCGAGATCAGTGGACTCAAATCTATACGAATAAAATAGCGGCACTTAATGTACAGAAAATTTTATTTATTTTGTACACTAGTGTAATGGAATTCAGAGTATCTACTGAAGTTTAGAAAGAATAGGTACATAAATCAAACTTGAATAGCATAAATCATGTATTATTCAACACTAACTTAGAAGTTAAAGAATGATAGCTATTATTTATTCCTTTTAACACTTCTTGCGATTGTACTTGTTTTAAGTTGGAAAAGAAAAAATGAATGAATAAAAAATTTTCTAATTCTAATTCTAAAAGAAAAGCTTGATTTTACTATTTTCGAGTAAAAATTAAAACAAAAATAGACAATGTTTAAACTTGTATATATACTTCATATTGAGTATGACTGGTCATACAAAAATTGAACGTCTTAAACAATTATTTGAAATTCAAAATTAAGCTTTAGTTTTTCAATATATTTTGAATAGATCATTATGCAATTTTGGTTTGAATCTGTCAAAAAGCTGATTCTGACAGTTATTGTATTCCATTGGTCGACGAAATTGATTTATTTTTGTAATTAAATTTCTTTTTCAGATCTAAATTTTTGCGGCAGACTTACCTCTCCCTTAACTTACACCAATACATTTTTCAGCGTTCCGTTTGAAAATGTGGTTTTTGATTTATTTATTTTATTTCGGCTGTGACAATTGTGAAGGAAACTCAATGAAATTGAAAAAGGAAACTGTTTTAAACGAATCGATAAATTCATGAAGCAAAAATTTCTCTACGAAAAGTGGACCAGGGGCTCAAATTTTAAAGAATAATGAGATAGGCATGATATTACACAAATACATTGGCAACACAAATCAATTTGAAATCGCATTCCCTTCGCAAGGAAAAAAAACAATTTTTAGATTGAAAGCTGAATTTAGAAATGGAAAACCCCATTAAACACGTATTTAATAAACCAAAAAATTTTTGACTACGACGAAAATTGTTTTAAGGAGTCAAATTTCAAATAAGTTACAGTAAATTCTCTTACTGAAGATTATGCATTGTGGGTTTTTACTGTTTTTAGTGATTATTCAAAATCTATGCCTGGGGGGGGCAAAGTAGCTTAATCCGCCCCTGAAGATACTTTAATGATCATTGTTCGATTCGGCTGATCATTAAAATTTAGATATATAGATAAACCCTTAGCCAAAATTAAAGATATTTTTTTTTAGATACATTTTTGCTGGCATAGTTTATAGGTACTTAACCCAAATAGACTTCTTTATCTTACTAAACAAAAATAAAATGTATGTCTTTTCAAATGCCTCAAAACTACACTATTAACAATCATGCTTTTCAATGAAAGCATTGAATATCACATTGTACTTTTGCCATTAAATATTTTGGTTCTTTTTCATGAAAAACTCGCAATCCGTTACAAAGTTTAATGACCTTTTTCTTTGGAAAATATTAAAAATATCGAACGGTAATTGATATTAAATAACATAACTTGATTTCGTATCTACCAAATGTAAGTAAAATAAGTTAAGACCCACTTCATTCTCTCTGTGAGTACAAAGGCTATTAATCAAATGAACCTCTTTGGTGGAATTTGTTCATTTGTAAAACTTCTTTTAACACCAGATTAAAAGCACAAAACTAGAGGTGATGAATTACATTTACGTTCTTTATGTTTAACATGCTTTAATGGAGAAATTACAACACAATTGTGGGCTAGCGTTACTGTCCTAGAATTATTAATATTTTTGTTCTAGGAATATAAAACAGAGACAAATAGTTTTTTTTTTTTTTTTTGTATTAACGATGACTAGGGCCCGGATTTCTATGTGAGAAATTATTTTTTTTTACAGTCGTAGAAGCAAATGAATAAGATAGTTTTAAGGAGTTCACTTTGAAATGACATTCAATCGTTAGCGTTAATGCAATGATAAAACTGTCTGAAAAATTCATGAAATTTTGACACTTAACCATCAAAACCAAACTTAAGAATAATAAATAAACTATTAACTGCAGTATCTAGAATGGCTTTCAGCTTGTATTTTTTCATAGTATTCCTATGTAATTATTTTAAGTTGACCTATCACCAATCCCAAAAATCACAATCTAAATAGCAAGGTAGATAACCATTTTCGGAAATTTTTGCCAACAAAAATTAAATGTCATGTTCTATGCGGAAACTTCTCGCAGAATAATTGAGCTAGGTCAAAAATATTCCTACAAATCCCAAAACGTTTAAGAAGTTGACCTACAGACAGCTATCAAAACAGTTAAATTTTGCACACTTACCTATAATACAATTCAAAAAAGGGCATTGATCTACGCCCACACACATTTCCTATAAAATAAGAATGTCTAACTGAATAATAATTATGTCCCCAAGCTTAAATTCATGTCTGAGAACCTCACCTACTCACTTATTTCTCCAAAAATGAATGCAAAATTTTAAATTAACCTTGAAAATACTTTTAAATCTATTACTACGAGTATTTTATTATTATTATTTTTTTATTTCAAAAAAAGAATCATACAAATGAATCATAAAAACTAAAAAAAAAAAGACAACTACCAATGCAAGCTTCTTTGACACCACAAATTTATCATGTTTACCTGCAAGCATACCTACCATTATACCGCCCTGTGCCGTTTAAAAAAATAATTATTTTAATGTCAAATGAATTGAGTACCTATGTTGGCCAATGCTAAAATGTCCATTACACGCCACTTAAATCAGCAGCCATAAACAATTAGCTAAAAGAAGATTGCATAGTATATACCTTCCATCAGCATCATTCCTTCTATAGAATAAAGATGAGTAGGTACACAGCAATTTGTGCCCAAAGATGGAACAACCACATTGTTAAACCTTGCACATGATAATAATTTTTTTTTCAATCATAAAAAAAAATGTTAATTGTTTTGACGCGTACTTGGTCAATGATCTGGTTGTGCCGGATTGTAAGAATTACTCTTCTAGTACCTATGACGTGGAATCATGGTCGAAATTATTCCATCACCACCAACCGGCCAGCCCTTGAAATGGTGCTGCTGTCAATAGCAATAATTTTTGTTTATTTAAAACCAGTTGACATGTTGCGAATAATAAAAATACCAGTTTGTTAAATGTATTTCAAGAAGACCCAGTGGAGCAATCAACCGCAATGTGTCTGAACGATCCTAGACTCAAGTTTAAGTAACAAAAGCTCTGAGAAGAAATACAATATTGCCTTTTTTAACACCCTATCAAAAGTAGATATTTCCATTTCGATGCAAGTACACGTGGTGGATATTGTACTTATTTAAGTTGACAGGTACGAGTTATGAGAACCAACGACCAATGGAACTTCCTTCGACATTGAAGTGAAAATCAAGGTTTTAAGTACATTTATGTTTACGAGGAATATTCATCAACGTACGTATGAATTATGAGGTAACCTACAATAACCACATCTTAATAGTTCATTATTTGCAAGTGAAGATTGAGTGCAGACATTAATCTTTTGATTTGTTTGAATAAGGACTTGGACATGGTCCTTAATGTCGAAGACTGTAATTTAGTTGAGTTGGCTATTCAATATGAGTAAAAATGTAGCCAATCAGCTACTACAAAAGAAAAGATTTCTTGTTTGGTATTTAAATCATCGAAACTACATAAAAACCTTCCATTAAATTGATTGTTGGTTATAACTTTTGCCGGTTCAGCTGCCGTTGAATAGTTAAAAAGGTAGTCACACGAATTAAAGCCTATGCTCTCTATTTTAGGATTGTATAAAGCACTTTCAAGCTGTATTTTGTGTCATTAAATTTCACAATAACTTTGTATTATTTTTTTTAAATTCGTTTTAATTTGTTTTCCAAATGCAAAAATTTTTAACTATGACCAACTAATGCTTTATTTAAGCTCTTAACACTCGAACTGCAAAGCTATGTTTTATTTAGAAATAACAAGCTTTTTCAAGAGGTTGATGTATAAACTAACTATTTCACAATTCACACCATGAAAGTATAGTGAGAATTTAGGAGTTTACAATTTGAACGCATGCAATGAAAAATATTGAATTCGCAAAAGATTTGAAATGATTGAGGTAATAAGGGCAGCAATTGCCCTCTTCGGGTGCTATTTGATTTAAAATATTAATAATTTCAGGGACCCAAATATCCGTAATTCCCTGTAATTTTATGAAAATGAAGAACTTAACCTTGAGTATTTAAGTAAATAAAATATTATTATGACCAGATTTTGAACTACATTATGTACAAATTGTACACCTCCTTGCACAAAGAGTGTTTCTGCTTATTCATCACAAAATAATTTGTATCCCAAAAATAATTATCTGCATACCAAAATTTTCAAAAGAAAAATCTTGGTCCTAAAAATTAATCTAAATATTTTTTGGAAAATTGGATATCGCAAAAATAGGTTGATCAATGCTTCAACTTTTGGGGATGGGGCAATAGATTGTTGTGCAAAGAAAATTTGTATCGTACTTGCTTATAGAAATATAACTTCCAGCAATTGGTTTATTCTGTGTATTTCTGTTCTTAGAAATTGTTTTTTTTTTGTTACGTATACGCCTTGAAGTACCTTTGCATGATGATCCAAAAAAATAGGTCCATCTGTTGGTCTGTTTGACTGTACAAATTTTATTCTATGACTTTCAAATTGAAACTATGTTTTTCGGAAACACGATATAGATATGTGATGAACATATTATAGTTACGGTGACCATCCTGCATCCTATATTTCCTGGAAGCCTGGAACGTAAGTATGTATTTCATATTTTTTTCTGAATTTTGATATTTTTGATTTTCTTTTGAGGTAAAACGAAGCAACAAAAACATTGTTGAATCACAGTTGTTTGATGAGTGCAATTGCTGGAAAAAACGAATAAATTTAAATTAAATCAGAAAATGGATGAAAAGCAAAAAAAAAAACAGTGGGTTAAAACTGGGTAGAAATTTAAACTCATTTTGTAGAAAAGACCGTTTCTTTCGTAAATCTTGTGTTTATAATGTTGTTAAAAGCTTAATTTTTTGGTTCCAGTTTTACTCCCAAAAATGTTGTCACCATTGATAGTGTAGTTCTAGAGTTTTCTCAAAGGTTCTTGCATTTTATTCTTGAAGGTTTTTCTATTTCTGTGTTGTAGGATGATTTCATTCTTTTATTTTAGTTCGAAGATTTTGTGGAATTAATCTTTGTTTGCCTCAAAACCTATATGTCATTGTATGTAGACCTCAAACGTTTATTATACTCAAAAGTTATTTATTTGTACAAGTCGTTACAATAACTTGAAATTTGAAAATCACCTTAACAAGAACCAGTGCTTTCCCTATGGCGGTCCTCATATATTAATTATTTTTTCATTTTCATGTTTGGACTGTCATAGACTAGTTTCAAATGTAGTTAAAAAAATTCCCTAAATTTTTCAGATTTTATTTTAATTCCCTATACTCCTTACTAGAAGTTATTGAAAATCGAAAGTTTCAAATTTGTAAGTTTCATAGTTTTTATGAAAACAGGTATTTACATTTACCCCCTATATTCTAGAGAAAAATGGGATAAATGGAAACACGGATGTAAGTCGCGACCTTAGGACAAGAAGGTTCTAAGTGCACACACATCACTTTCGGGAAAGCTAAATACTCCGCCTTGCATAGCTTTTGTACATTTATGTATTTCAATTGAGACGTGTGCATATGTACACATATGTACTTTAATTTTTCATGATTTTTTTCTATTAATAAAATTAAAATTTATTGACAAGTTATTCAGTAATTTAAGTTTAAAAAAATCAATCGATAGAACTTTGTTGCTCATCGATAAGGTACTTGGACGTAGGACAACAGGGTCCTAAGTTTTAACTGCTGAGCTGATGGAACCTTGTGGGCTAAGATATATTTTTCACAAAACACTTGATGTGAGTAATGGAATGCCTTGGAGCAACAAGGTTCTATCTTCAACGTAACAAGGTTTTATCTACCAATCTATTTATTTTTCTTTAGTACGCAAGGTTCTATTTGGTAGTTAGAACTCTGTGAACTTAAGATGGAATGGAATATGTGTAGATAGAACCCTGTTTCCTGCTTTTTCTTCAATTATTTCCGAAACGATAAGAGATTGGGCAATATGGATGGTGGCAATCGAAAGAGCATAGTCGCTTTAGTACGAATCATTATATAACTCAATTTTGAGAAAAATGTTAGTTAGAACCTTGTTGTCCTAAGGTCGCGAAGTGCCTACAAAGTTCATAGTTTAAAATGGCCCAAATGTATAAGATTTAATTTCAAAAAATATTAAAAAAGCATTTGGTAACGAGAAGAAATTGAAATAATTATGTTCACATTTACCCCAAATAAAAGGCTTGAAAATCTGCAACATTTTTGATTTAAAAACAAAAATATTTTCAAATTTTTATTGTAAATGAAAGGCACAATTTCTAAAAAAAAATTGTTTTCTTTGAAAAAAAACCACCGGCATGTTTTATAATTTAAATTAATCTATTGGGGCAGCTATTTAGTCATTAAAAATTGATGTTTACAACCACCCCAAAGTGTTTACTTTCTACCCATTTTAGCATTTACAATTATCCATGAGAGGTAAAAAATGGGCAAATTGTCAACAGCTTATATTTTTTGTATTTCATTGTAAAATGGAACGAAAATGCAACAAGTATTTACAAATCATATTCAAATGTTAATAAAGAAATTTGTGTACTTACTTTGATATGTTATATTTTTGTTTACAATATTGTTTAGAATTATAATAATTTGAAAATTAAAAAAAAATAACCATTCACGTTAACACAAAAAATCTCGACTAACCCGTTGACAGATGATGATTTTTGCCAACTGTCAGCAAAACGATTAAAAAATAGGGTTCATAATAAAGTCCAACCACTCAGATGACAGGTTTCTCAAAACAAAAAGGTATTTACAACTACACCCATTCACAATTACCCCTTTGACCCTATTTACGAGTAGTACTCGTACCTACTTCCCCACATTTTTCACCTTCCCTGGAATGATTCCACAAAAAATTGAGCACAAATTAGGGGACACCCTGTAAATAGAACAAAGCTTAATTATATAAATTTAAAAAATCATTAAAACTTTGTTTAAATACCAACATATAGTAAATGTACATACTGTTCACTGACACAACTTGAATTAGAAATACGAGTATAATTTAACGATGATTAATATGATTTTTTCTTATTACTGAAAATGTTGTCGTTGTTTTAATTTGTTTTTTTCTTTTTTAAGTAATTTTAATTAGAAAAATGGCCCTCCCCCTATAGAGCTGGTAGGTATGAACGAATGGATAATACAAACCTTGAACCCGTTGCACTTTGATGGTATTAAGTGCTAAAGGTGCATCAAATTGATGCAAAATTACGTTACTTTATCAAATCTGATGATTGTTTGTTGATCAACGTTCACCGAATAAGGAACCATGCATGGTCTTAATGCAGCTTTAAAGGAAGATATGATAAACTTGTTTTGGCACTTGCCAGATACCTATAGTGGAGTGGGAGCTAGAGCCAATGTCAAACAGACACCTTTAAAAAAGTCAAAAAGTCGTGAAATTTACGTTACGGTTTCCTTTCAAAGCTGAATATTATATAATGTTCTTCGGACAGCTGTTAAAAATTTATTTCCAAAGCTGCCATCAGACACCTACAGGGGGGCTTAATGTTAGCCAGACACCTTAAAAGTTGTCAAAAAACACTTTAATTTACGTTTTTGAAAGCTAACGTTTTATGTATTTCGGGCAATTATTTCACAATATTTTCCAAGCTGCCAGGCACTTACTTACCTACAAAGTCCAACATAAAATATTTCTCTTATTTCTCTATGTATAATGCGAGCTGAGAAAACGGCATTTAGGTTTTTCAATGCTTTATTTCAAAATAGCGAACAACGCATGTCCCTTTTTTGTTCGAATTTTATGGACTTAGACTCCTCAATAGGTAGTCTTTACGAAACATACAAAAATGCGACGCAGTAGCTTTTGTAAATAATTTGAACTATTTTGTTTAATTTTACTGGACTTTATTCAAATCAAACTTTGTAGATTTTATCTCAGACTAAATAAATAAACCGAGTGCTTATCCTAGTTGATTTAAAATAACTCAGCGAATTAAAACATCCACCAAAAACTCATTTCAATTTCAACTAATGCTTGTTTGTAATTGGTTACTTATTAGTTTTCTGTTCACTCAAATTGTTGTTGAATTTGAAAAACACCAGTATTGACAAAGATTGCATTTAGTCATTTCTTCATTCGAATTTTGGTCTCCAGACCTGGTCGTATAAGTGCATTCTAAAACACTTCTTCTGTTTTCATACAAATAAAGTTAACAATTGTTCTAAATAAAGCAACCGACGCAGAAAGATACCATCGAATTTATTTAGCACTGAAAAAACACCTCAGAATTGGAAAATAAAACTTATTCAACATTTTGTTGCTATTATTTTTAACTGTTGCAATTTTTTTTTTTTTTTAATATAATTCATTTTTAGAGTTAAGGAAAGAGAGAAAAAAAACACTTCATGGAACTAATATTTAAATGCAAATTAATTTATTTATACAAATATATCCATAACTGTTTAATGTTGGAACTGCTTAGATATGGCTCTGTTCTACAAAAGACTCTCCTGTAGGAAAAATCAAAACATACTCAAATATTTAAAAAACATTCAAACAAAATTCTTTCATTATAGGTAAATACCTTTCTTACCGTCAAACTTATTTCTCTTATTCCTTTTTCCCTTCGGCCTTGAGTTCTAAATAGGCTTTTCGATAACTTCCTTGCGGATCGTATAATCTTTCTAAGCGCTCCCAATCCTGTGGCTTGTTGTCGATCAGAAAATGTGTCACCTTCTCCGAGCCGATCTTCTGTTTCTCCGTACATTTTACGCAATCGGTTGATACCGCGTCGGGGAGTATTTCTGAAATATTCATAAGGCGATGTGATCGCTTAATCAAAACAATAGAAAGCCTCCAACTTTTTGTCAATATCTGCTAAATTTTGTTTTAACTTACCTTGTAACATTTTTCCATCGGTTGTACAAGGACCTTCCCGAGCTAAACAGTTCACATAGTTCTTGAGAAGACGTTCACTGCCAAGAATTTCATCGATATCAATGTTATCGAATTTCTTATCGTAAGTTTCTCGAGCTGTAGTTGCTTCTGCTGGACTTGAAGTTGGCTGGGCTTCAATGAGTCCTGCTAACAGGAACAGAACAAAAATAATTACACGACCGAACATTTTTTTTATATTTAAACTTCCAAAGTATTTGGAACTGTTATGCTTTTTATACAAATCCATGGGGTTGGTTTTTCCTCAATCAAATTACGATAATCGGTTTATTGTTGAATTATGGAAAATTGAAATAAACTTAAATAATGAAATGATTGTCTGCTAAAATGATGCAGTTATATTGTTCTTTTGATAGGTATTTAACTCTCTGTTGACATGCGATAGTCGTGATGAATATTATTTTAAAGAAAACTTTAGAAAATAAGTTGCAACTTTGATGTTCTTTTCATTATTAGTTTCGTTTTTTGTGATGATGCATCAAAAAAATTTGTATCCTTCAAATGACTCTTGCCGTGACCAGGATTCGAACCTGGGTTACTACGGCCACAACGTAGGGTCCTAACCACTAGACGATCACGGCTGTTGAAGGCTGTTATGAATTTTACAAGTTGCCATAATTTGTTTCTACCAAACTAGAGCAGGCTTTCGTGTGTAGTGTGTGCATGGTCAAGTGGTGGAACAAGATTTTTTGTTGCTCTATGTCGGTCTTAGCTACTTTTCTATGAAAAAGACTTTTTTTTGGTTTGGCTGCTCTTAAATGATAACTTGAAATCATCTGTGGTAAGTAGTGTGGTACAGTCATGCTGTTTGGCGCAAATCAAATGGTCCATTTATCGAAACAAACCTATAGGTTGGCTTCGCTTGGTTTGTGTTTCTTTTTTACCATCGCGATTGAAATCTGAAAGGTAAAATCTGGAATAGTTACTTATTCTTGTTCTGAAATACATAAGTGCTATTAACAATAAAAAAGTAGATTAAAAGCGCACTGATTTTTGTTGTCTTTTGCAAATTTATGGAAATGAAAAACTTAAGCTTTAAAAAAAACATAGTGATTGGGAAATCTTTTATTTATCTTTAAATTTAATCTTTTTTTCTAGATCTTGAAAGATTTTACTTTGCTATAAAAACGAAGTGACGACACCCAAAATTGGGAAAAAATTGTGTCCTATAGTGTTTTGCCAACAACGGTGAGTTAAAATGGGGAAACTCCCATTATTTTGTGTAAACTATTCGTAAAATCAATTTGGTTCTATTTTGCAGACTCGTATCATCAAAACAAACGCGCAAAAATTGCTTTATTTCGGTATTAAGGGAGTGTAGACAAAATTGGATTTACGACGAATCAACAAAATAATTGGTATACACACTCCCGTTCATTTGAATAGGTTCAAAATTTTCGAGTGCGATTAACCGTTATAACTCCGAACTGAGCGGGCTAAATGAATTTTTGTAAATGGCATTAGAGAAAGTATCCAATTTAGGAGCGAATAAGAAAACACATAATCTTAAAATTACCGTCATTACACGTTTTATTATCATTTCTTTAAATTCATGTGCAAATCGTAGCCCATTTTTTTGTACACTGCCTTCATCATCACCTTTGTTTTGAACTAGTTGAAGGTCAGACCTTTAAAAGCTATTTTTGGGTTTATATCATGGTTTCTTTGACATAACACAAACAAATTGAGAAAAAGTGGACAATGGGTGGAGGAAAAGCTCTTGGTGCGGTTGAGTACGCAGGAATTTATAGCTTTCATGATCAAGGACAAACGGGACATCAAATTTCAGAAAAAATTAACAGAATCTCTTCTTTGACCTTTAATTATCTGGAAAATAAACACAAAAATGGTATCAATATGAAAGGATGCACAAAACCTGCTACCTCCGTAAGTGAAAGACGAAAAATGTTGAGGGTTTCGTCTAATTCGTTGGTTTAAATGGCTTAACCAAGGGAAGAATCTGGATTGAGTGCCAGTATTTCTACAGTCACGACCGCGATTAATAGTTCTACTTACCGAAAAAGAATAAAATCAAATGAAATCACCCCTTAAAATTCAAACCGAATTCGGTATTGTAAGATTTATAAGAATTGAAAGACCAAGTGGCTTAAATTCGTTTTTTCTAATGAAAAAGACATCAAATTCGACGGAACAGATGGACTCAAATTTTATTTCTATGACTGAGTGCTATTTTGTTTTGTTGTTTTTTTTTCTTTTTCAGTATGCAAAGCTTTTAATTAAGCTCTCGACTGTAGGAATATTATAACTTAACCTGATTCTTCCCTTTTTTAGCCATTTAAACCAAACGAATTAGACGCAACCCTCAAAATTTTTCGTCTATCACTTGCGGAGGTAGCAGGTTTTATGCATTCGTTCATATCGATACCATATTTTTGTTTATTTTTCAGATAATTAAAGGTCAAAGAAGAAATTCTGTTAATTTTTTCTGAAATTTGATGTCGTGATTGTCCTTGATCATGAAAACTATAAATTCCTGCGTACTCAACCGCGCCAAGAGCTTTTCCTCCACCCATTGTCCACTTTTTCTCAATTTATTTGTGTCAAGTCAAAGAAACCATGATATAAGCCCAAAAATAGCTTTTAAAGGTCTGACCTTCAACTAGTTCTAAGCAAAAGTGATAATGAAGGCAGTGTACCTATTCAAATGAACAAAAAAATGGGCTACGATTTGCACATGAATTTAAAGAAATGATAATAAAATGTGTAATGACGGTAATTTTAAGATTGTGTGTTTTCTTAATCGCTCCTAAATTGGATGCTTTCTCTAATGCCATTTACAAAAATTCATTTAGTCCGCTCAGTTCGGAGTTATAACGGTTAATCGCACTCGAAAATTTTGAACCTATTCAAATGAACGGGAGTGTATGTATAACTTAAAATTTCGTTTATTTAACGAAACTTTCGTGATGCAAAACAACGAAAGTTTATCATAATATTGTACAAATAGGCTTTCGTAAACTGTACAAATATCAAACCGAAGAAAATAAACAAAGGCATTCGTAGTTATTACGAAACATTTGTGTTTTTGTACAAATATCGAAAAGAAAAACTTTAGTAAATTGTACAGTCTATTTTGTAAATATTTATGCATTCTACGAAATTTTTGTATTTCAATCTTTTTATTGAACGAATCCACTACATTTGTACATTTTACGAATATTTTGTAGTTTCGAAAAATATGCGGGTACAAATTTAGTATAATACGGCCATTCCAAAAATTTCGAAACCAAGCAACTCAATTTCAAATTAAGGAAAAAAATGTATTTAAATATGCCAATATTTTCAGAATATATTAGAGTTAATGAAAAAATTGTAAATATAAAATTTTACTTGTTGTTGTAAAATAGGCAAGTGATCAAAAAAGCTCAAACTTTATCTTTCGTATCTGGGCATTTTTCGGCATTTTTGTCGTTATCAGTTCTCTATAAATTGTGATGCGAATGGCGATGTGCAGTTAGGTTTTTATAAGTGTTTTCAATACACTACTTAAATTTGGAACTATTTTTCTGATAGGAGTGCTGTAAAAATAGTATTACGCCTCAAAATGACTAAACATTTCATGTCTTCTCCGTTACCGAAAAATGACAAAAGTTGGTATAAATGGTGAACTATATTAGTGTTTGTAAAATTATTCCGCATACAAAGCAAGACTTGAAAAAGGATTATGGTGGATTTTTATAGATTTTTAAATCATGTCTTACTGTCTAAAACAGGGTAACGGAGAAGACAAAATTGCACTTTCTCATCCAAATTTCAACGACTAACAGGCACTTTTTCTTTAAAAGTCTAAATTTCTTTAATCCCCTTGCTTAAAATTGGATCAAGGTAACTAAAAAAAAATATGTGTTAAATTTCATTGAAATCGGTTGACGTTTACTCGTGCTAGCGGGCACTTGAAGTTTTTCATATAAAAAACATGGTGTTTTGACAGTCTTTTACTCAAAGGGCCCGTAAAAGTGTAAACGTTGATTAAAACTTTAAACTTGGCACATATACTAAATACCATAAAGAGTATACAAATATATTTTTTTTATTTTTGTAAACAACAGTTACTCCTATTAAAATAGCAGCAAATGCACAAAAACAACGATTTTTAATTAAATTTTTTAATGGGGTTAATATTATGCAAAATTATTGAAAATATTTTTTTTTTGATACTCGTAACAATAGTTAATTTATGTGCCAAGTTTAAAGATTTTCCATCAACTTTTACAATTTTGCTGATATTTTGAGTAAAACTGTGAAAACCCTATGTGATTTGAATGAAAAATTTCAAGTACTCGCTAGCACGTGTTAACGTTAACCGATTTCAATTAAATTTTACCCACATTTTTTCAATTGCCTGAATCACTTTTATCATTGATGATATACGAATACAATATAACTGAACAAAAAAGAAATCTTTAATCGTACGTGTCTTCTCCGTTACCATTAGCTGTCTTCTCCGTTACCATCTTTCATATTTTTGTGTTAGTAAAATGAAACTTGGCATTGAACCAAGGATGGTTTTTGATAAATGTTGGTTTTATAAAAGTGTGCAAAAAAATCAACTTCATATCTTAATGAACGGCGCAGAATTTTAAACTTCAAGGCAATGGTCGGAAATCTCTAAACCGTACGTGTCTTCTCCGTTACCGTCTATTTTTTTGAATAAACTTACTAAATTTCATAATTTTTTGGTGAAACTTCTGTGTCGTTTACTTTGTGATGAATTCTTAAAAACCACTGAGTTTCATAAAAAAAATATTAATTTCTTAACAAGAAAAACCTTACTACAAGCGTCCGATTGTCTCCTCCGTTACTTTGGAATGGTCGAATACAAGAAATATTTTTGAATATTTTATGTATTCTACGAAATGTTTGAATGGAACGAATGTATTCGTTAATTTTACGAAATTTTCGTATCTCTGCTAAATAAAAATAAAAAAACAGCAATCAAAGCAAAACACTTTTGGCTCTCACCCCTACAAATTTTGTTCTCAAAAGCTTCAAAATCGAAAGTTCTTTGATAAAAATCACAGAAAAGCTCTATTGTTCCCAATTGGCAAAGGCAATTTATTTCATTCAACGAAGGTCGTAGAAGTGAAAGCGAGTATACGATTAGAATCAGAATGAAACAGGACTTTTATGTTGGAGCGCAGGAATTTTTTCAATGAGTTACAACAACAATTGCAGTATGTTAATCAATGGGTTACTATCTTTTTCAGTCACAGATTTCATATTTTAGACACTGTTTTGAAAAAGAACTGGGGCCAAATTACCGAGTGAGTGAGTGGGATCAGTGATCACTTCAATTTTTGGTATGCTTGATTGCTCGAAATGTCAGTGGTAATGCCAAACTCACATAATTCAGTCACGTTCACGTAGTACTCGTTAACTGATGCGGTAATTCCACCCCTGAACTTGCAGCATATTTAATTACAGACAAATATTTTTTTAATTAGGTATTTCAAAAAGTGTTAAGCCATTTGAATCGTTTATTATGAAAAGGGGTTAAGTCCACTTTATTAAATTTTTCAGTAGAAACAAAAAACTGTCTAATAATGTTTGTATACAATTCTCAATATTTTAGTTTTAGTGTGTTGAAAGTATTCTATGAGAGACACAATTTATGTCCATTTTAGTTATTTTTATTTATATTATCATAGAAATATTAGTAATTTTTTGTAATGAACTTATCCCCTTTTCAAAATTCATGAGCATTGTTTACTAAAATACGTCTCGTAAGTTGATGTTTTTAAGGTAATTACTGGCTTTTATTTATTTTTTTATATAATTATATAATACTAAACTTGTTTGCAAAATTTGAAAGTCTTATTCCTCATCGGTACTTTATTTGGGACAGTTCTGAATTAAGTAACAAAAATCAATCAATTACTTAAAAACAAAAATTTTATTTAACGCTTTTTAAGTGAAATTAATCAAACATCCATTTAAAATATCCACAAACAACAATTTTTGTTAAACTGGCCTACTTTAAGGGTTGAGTGTACCTAATCTTTAATTAGTTTATTTTGAAAAGGGTATAAGTCCAGGGACTTACCACCTTTTTGAAAATAAATATTTATTAAAGGAATAAGTGGAAATGAGTAAAACTTAGTAAGGGTATGGAGAACACAAAGGCCTACACGAAACCACAAATAACTCAATTTGTCAAAAAAGCGGACTTACCCCCTTTTCAAAATAACCGATTCATTTAAAACCGTGTTTTATAAACTGGACTGGGTCTTCTTCTAAATATTGAGTATAAACTATTTTTGTTTTTAATTAAAAAATTGATTTTGTGAAATTTTGGTACACAATAAGACTATTTAAGCCGATTTTGAGGAAAATATAATATTTCATAAAATTGCTAAAAAATTATAAGCCAGGTACAAATAATTTTAGTTCTAAGAAAATGAAAAAAACCTGCGTGGGAATCACCAAAAACCATTTCATGTACCAAGTTTGAAGAAAATCGATCCAGCCAGTTTTTGATCTTCCGTAACAAGTCTGATTGAAATCTCGACTTCAATTTTTAGACATGCACAAGTACATATGTACATTAGGGTGGTCGTTAAAAAAAAGGTCATCCCGTATGGGCCCAAATCGGCTCTAAATGAAGAAAAAAAATTCCCTAATTTTTCAGATTTTTATTTTCATCCCCTATAGTCGCTGTAGGGGTAAATTAAATTCCCCCTTTTTTTGCATACTAGAAAGCACGCAACGCGTCTTGGCGTGTTCTCTTATGATTTTTGCAGAAGCTATTTGGATGAGGAAGAGATAGAATCAATCCCTCACCTCCTATGCAAGTGCCCTGCTCTATCTCATAGACGAAAACTTCATCTTGGTAATTTTTACTTCAATGATCCTAGTGATCTATCAGATTTAGACATAGGTAGTCTTTTACGCTTCATAAAAAGCTCCAATTGGTTCACCGAGTGAGGAAAAGGGTTTCCTAGATTCATGAGGTGTCACAATGGACCAACTCATGGTCTAAGTGTGTCAGTCTTCACGACTGGCAGCCACTTCAACCTAACCTACCGTTATTTTTGGTTCTAAAAAAAATTAAAAAAAAGTGTGGGCATAATCGCCAAAAACCACTATGTACCAAATTTGAAGAAAATCTAGCGAGCCATTTAGGCTGTAGCTGTAGACGAACAGACAGACTGAATTGTGCCACCTACTTTTTTGGTGTTCACTATCATCCTAATGTCATGTTTGATTGTTATCTTGCCTTAAAGTACCTCAAGTAAAAAGAGTGGACTTAGCTGGCAACCCTGTTTAATGCCGCAAGAAGTATTGAACCACTCTGCCATAGCTACACCATCCCATACTGCACTTTGGTTGTTTTCATACAAACTTTCTAGAAAGCTCAGAATTTTTGAGGATAGACCAAAGTTGCTGAGTTTTAGAAATAGTGCTCTCATATCCCACTGAGTCAAGGGCAGCACGAAAGTCAATGAAGAAGGCATATAGTTTTTTTCCACATCCACGAAATGTCTTATGTGAGCACAAAAATGTTGTCTACCGTTGAATAGCCTTTCCTAAATCCCACGCTGGAACTCGGTCAATAAAAAAAATTTCCAACCCAATTGGTAAGACGATCAAGAAATAAACTAGTTAGGAGTTTTAGCAACGTGTTAAGGAATGAAAACCCTCTGTAGTTCTCTGGATCGTTCAGGTCACCGTTTTTAAACGGGAAATATAAAATTCTTTTGAAAACTTTCCGGTACAGCTCCTTTCGTGAAAATGTTATTGAAACCATCAGTCAAAAATCATACAAAGTTAGGTGTTGAGTATTTATAGAACTCAAAGGTTATCCACCCGGTCGTCTCCTAGAGCTTTATTGTTTTTAGTTCTATCGATAGCACACTGTACATCTTCAATGGAGATAGACCGAGAGCCCACAGCAGATTTTGGGTGTGAACGATAGCAAAAAAAGAAGTATAGGCGTCGAAAGCTTCATTAAAGGCTATTAAAAAAATCAAAGTCTTGCAGTCCACAACTGGGGCCTTTGCGAGAAACAGTGCATCGAAAAAAAAATTTGAATGCAACTTCGGGGATAATCGTGTTAGCCGAAATTGGTTTTCACTCCTCCCTAGATAAGGTCCTCGGATCACTTATCACGGAATCTGAGACCATTTGAGTGTATAGTTGGGTCTACCAGACCGTTTAAAAAATTCAAAATTCTAAGTGAAAAACGGTTTTTTTAAACAGTCTGGCAGGGCGAATTTTACACTCAAATGATCTCAGATCCCGTGATATGGGATCCGCGGAGCTAATCTAGGGAGGGGTGAAAACCAATTTCGGCTAACACGATTATCCTCGAAGTTGCATCTATATTTTTTTTTTTCGATGCACTGTTACTCGCAAAGGCCCCAGTTGTGGACTGCAAGACTTTGATTTTTTTAATAGCCTTTAATGAAGCTTTCGACGCCTATACTTCTTTTTTTGCTATCGTTCACACCCAAAATCTGCTGTGGGCTCTTAGTCTAAGATATCTCTATCCAAATATTCTACATGTATTGATGGAAGAGGAGAGTAGTGAGATGAAATACACTCGGATGCATTCAGGAAGGAATGAAAATGCATTTCTAGGATGCTTGTGTCCACATTTCTACCTATTATATTTTTTGAGCCATTGATCATCCTTATCAGCTTCCGAAAGGTTTTTGAGTCACTAGCTTGTGAAAGTTTGTTTATTATTCTTAGAAAAAGAGTTTTCGTTTCTGTCTGCAGAGTTCCCTATATGACTTATTGCTTTACTAGTATATTAATTTGGATAGGTCGATGTTCATCCTTCTAGTCAGCTTCAAAAGTTTAAAAAAATTTTCTTGCCATTGCACAGTCATAATCAAACCAAGCTTCTTTGTTATTTTGTTTTATATTAAACGAATACCTCTTGTCCTGCATTAATCCCTAAAAATAAATTTGCACTTAGAAAAATTGATGTCAAATTAATTGTGGGTTTCAACAGAGCTCTAGTACGAATCTGCTTAAAATTCCTAAAGAATATGTTGGGTAAATGTAACCCAACTTCATTTAAAGACCTTCAATTTATCAACAAAGAGCACTTAAGTAATAAGTTAAAAGCATTATAAGGCAACCATATCCAGGCGCGGATACAGGGGGGGGGCAATGGGTGCAATTGCCCCCCCCTGGGCAAGAACGAGCGAAGCATAAAATATGAATTTAATAAAATGTAATCAAAAAAGGTTATTTAATTATACATTTCTAAATTTTTTTCTTGGCAGCACAGCATTGCAACAATGAGTGGTTGTGCGTTAACCGCTGGCTGACCAGGTTCAGTGAAGAAAAGTTCCGCTATGTACAAATAGCCTTCAAACTGACTGATCTTCAAAATGAAGGTCTTTACTTAAAATATCAATGTCAGGCTACATTATTGTATAACATTTTATCAAAATAGTCAATTTATTTCATACTAGGGAGCAGATTGAATCCCAAATCGATTTGATTTTCAGTTTTCAAAATACTGTGAATATAAAATTTCACAATTAGAAAATTTTTGTTTTAAAAAGTTATTGCTCCACCTCCTGGTTTTTTATAGTTGAATTTAACGGGAGAGGCACTTATCTAAATTTTCAATCTTAAAGTTGATTTTATTTTCCAAAAAAAATTGATCTTTAAAATTCGTCGATTTAATAAGTTTCAAAAATTTCTAACTTTGCTTCAAGCTATATTTGTATATAAAAACTATTGAGAAATACCAAAAAACTTCAGGCTGATTGAGTTCTTTTTATGATAAATATTTAAATGTACGTTGAGGGAGTACTTTCACTAGAAAACTCTCGAGAGCCATCTCGGATATCTGTCTACCCCTTTGGTGAGCTTATTTCATGTCTGTGACTGTGTCCACTTTCGAGTTACTCTCGAGAACTATTTCAGAGCTGCTCGCCGTCTTTTAACTCTGAAATTGATAAGAACCTTAAAGCTTTGGTCAAACAGAGCGCGGTCCGACGGGACGGTCAATACTTTACTGGGAAAGTAAGAACGCGACGGTCAAATTTTTTTTGTAAATTTTTATAATCGTCGGACCGCGCTCTGTTTGACCAGGCCTTAAGAGTATGCACATGTGTTTCGAGTTTGGCGCTGAACGCAGCGATGCATGCAGACGTTGGTACACATCTGCTTAAGCCATAAGATACGTTTTCGATGTGCGGATTTTGTCACTTTCATGGATGCGTTTTAGGAACTTCCGTGTTCCATATTATAAAACTGGCGAAGAGAACGAGTCCAACGAAGAAGAGAGAAACCAGGAAACGACTACAGCAGTCACTGCTGAAGAGAATTTGGATGGAATTTTTACAACTAAGGATAGTTGTTTTTGGCCGTGTTTCAAAACGTCAAATCAACGTCTTGTCAAATGATCGTCATTTTTCGAAGCGAATATTGCTATTGTATCGCATTGCATGAGTCTGGCAACTTTGCAGTCGATGTTTTGCACAGTACACATATTAAAGGTAATATCATTGTATATCCACTCTATAGTATTCTCATGAAACACGATTTTGTAGGTCGACATTTGGTCGATAGGTTCGATGTGATCGCCTTACCGAGATCCCTTAACAAAAATTAGTACTACATTTGGACGCATAGATGGTCACGAGCTATTTTTCTTCATGAGAATACTATAGAATTTATATGCAATTGTAATATCGTTAGCATTTTCAATTTTGTTCAGTTCTGCGCATCCATCAAAATCAGTGGAAAATGGCGAATCCCGTGACCCCCACTCGTTAAACATCAAAATTTGGCTATGTGTTCATTTGTTACTTATTTATTTATTTTTAGTGTTTATTAACATTATTTTGCCATGCAAACAACATTCCTTCCTGGTTTTTAGTGTTATTTCAATTTGCCAATTCGATTTTTTACTGCAGAATTGCACCAAACATGATGTTTTCGAACATTTGACTTAGCAAACTGCATTATCGAACACAATGCTTATGCAGTAAAACTTGTATTTGCCTTTTTGAACAGAAGACTTTTGCAGTTTGCATGCAAAATGCATTTTTGACGCTGATGACTTTCTCGAAAACGGCCTTCTACTGGCAAGGCTAGGTAACGTTGACCCAGCTATAGAAGATCCTGGAAATTTCACTCGAACTTGAACGTCACGTGTCTGGAAAGGAACATACCACTGTGCCATTATGTGTTCCGAACATAATTGTGGAGTTACGCAGATACAAAGGGATCTCAAAAATGCTATAAAGACAACATACTATAGCTTAAAACTGCAAAACTTCATTCCATAAAGTTCAGAGCACCCGCTGTTCGAGACACTGCGGCAGTTATGAAAGAGTTAATTGCTTTCTTCAAATTTCAAACTCCTCAACTCAGATTGCTTTGTGTGACCAGGCGTGTAGAGCGGTATGAAGTGTACTCAAATTTTCTGTAGACCTCAACAAGATTTTGGAAACTCCTGAAAATTGCCCCCCCCTGAACGAAATCCTGGATCCGCGCCTGACCATATCGGTAGTCTTGGGAGATTTGTCATTAATAATAATAGAGGACTCTCTTCACTGAAGCTTATTATTGTGCAAATAATGAAGCAGATCATTGCTTTCATTTTATTTTTCGTGTTTGTTTTCTTATCATTAACACTTCCTATACTTATGCTCTAATATAGTGTGAAGTTACTTGCACAATAAAGTATTTCTGTTTAAAAGAAGCATCACTTCAAAAATATTATCTGGGTAGTGAATGATCTCAAGGTACAGACATTTGGAATATGTTCAGAGTCTAAAAGGTACTCGGGGGGTCTCAGAGCATATTGGTCAACTTGTGAATCATATGATCAGTACATATATTCTTAGTATGTATATAAAAGTCATGCAAACCATGTTTGTACGTACTTCCTGGTAAGAAAGCATACCTTTTAGCTTAAAGAACCAAATAAATTCAAGCTTTACAAATAGAAGCGGAAAATGATTCACCAAAACTTTGCGGTTTAATCTAATATCCTTAAGAAAATTATCTTTAGTGTGATAACTCAGAAATTATATTTGAATATTGCTGGATTCCTACAGTCGCTGTCGCAACTGTCCGTAAATAATAAAATATATATAAAGTGTCGCAAAAATATTAAGATGCAGTTAGTACAACATAACATTATACTATAGGCAACCATTTTCCTAGCAAATATGTACATATGACTCTGATATATGTATATAATCAAATGTAAATGAAATATTTTAATTGTATCTCATCTTTGTTATCATCTAACATAATGGTTTCACAAATTGATTCTTGCATCAATATCAATAATCGATTGGTAAAGTCACTTTCGTTTAAAACATCTCAAATGTTTTTGTCACTGACCTGGCCTAAGAAAATAAAAATCTAAATTACTATAAACAAAAAAAAAACAAACAATAAAATTACCATACCCATAAAACATTTTCAATAAATTCAGATTCAAATTTCAATTTCAGCTTATGAATAAAAATCAACTCATATCATACACTCCACCTTCTGTTGTTGTCAATATAAAAAGGTAAACACACAATAAACCTGACAATTAATTACCTCACTCCTCTCTTAATTGACAACTTTATGAGTAAAAAGATCAAGTCCATGGTCATTGTGTTGATTGGATTATCATAATTATGATAATGATTTTAATTATTTATGTCGTATAATAAAAGTAAAGGTAAATGCTGTTGCATAACATTTCCAATATCGAACACTTCAATGGCACCAAGCACAACATCACGAATACTTACACAAGTCCCCTTATGGTTATATTGGCTCTGTCAAAAGTATCATTCAAGCTCCAAAGCAAGTCAAGACAATCTTATGTGCCAATATGTTGTATATGTATAATTTATTGCCACAAGCGGAAACGCAATCATCAGGTGCAAATAAAAAAGCACCCAAGCCACTATACTTATGGGACTTTAGAGGTTTATTTATTTGCCATCGCAATTGACATTTTTGACACTCAGACAAAAAAAAATAATAATCCAAACAGACTTGGCTGAGAAACTTAAGACGACGACGAAGGATAATCGAGAAGTGAAAGCAGCGCACATTGCGTGATATTGCGCAAGAATATACTATGCAACAAGTTGACAAAATTAAAAAACAAATATTGATTTTTTTTTTCATTTTATATACAAATATTATACAAAACTTGTTTTATTTTTCTTTTTTTCATTCATTCAGTTTTTGCACAATTTGGGTCTCTTAATTTAGATTTGGATTTTTCTTTCTTGTTTTTAACTTATACTAAAAAAAAAGAGAGCGAAGACATTTGCATTTTCTTCTAGCCCTATAGCCTTTTCATCAATTTGTTTTTTTGTGAAAATTATACAAAATGTTTTGTTGATATTCTCTCCTTGATATGATTTTTTTTTTCAACTAAGCCTAATTTTTGTTTGTTTGAATTTTTTTGTTAATGAAGGTATAGAAGGAGTATTAGATTTTTGTTTTTGTTTTTTTTACTAAATATATCACACACAAGACTATTTAGAGATCTTACAGAAGAAATCTAAGCCTTAACTCCAAGTTCCTTAGCTTCCTTCTCGTACTTCTTGAAGTAAACACCATCGGGATCGTATTTGGCTTGCAGAGCCTTCCATTGTTCTGGTTTGTTTTCAATAATGAATTTCAGAACACGTTCAGTTCCAGCACGTTGTTTCTCACTGCACTTGGTGCAGCCAGTTTTCAATGCATCAGGAAGAACTCGCTTCAGCTCACGACCGTCTGGGGTGCATTTGCCAGATTCCATCAAACAATTGAAGTAGTTTTTGAACAAACGATCTGATTTCAAAATTTCTTCGATGTCGATGTTATCGTATTTGGTTGTGTATTTTTCCTCACCGGCCACAATGGCGATGGTAAGTGCCAACATTGCAACAATAAGTACCTTCATGGTGATCTGAAAAAAATCAAAATAAAAAATTTAATCAATATTTCAGTATATTGGGAAGTTTTTGACAATTTGAATTATTTTTTTTTTGTTTATTTAAACAAAAGGTCTCGTTGCTCAAAGCTATGACATTTTGATCGTCTTTAAAAGTAATTCACTAATGCAGAAGAGGTCATAAATAGTAATAAAAACTTTAAAAGT
The DNA here is from genome assembly GCA_963921185.1 of Dasysyrphus tricinctus. Lineage (NCBI taxonomy): Eukaryota > Metazoa > Arthropoda > Insecta > Diptera > Syrphidae > Dasysyrphus > Dasysyrphus tricinctus. Next base: position 40,732,906 of record OY992531.1, on the reverse strand, counting down.
ACTTAAGAACTTTTCTTTAATAAAAAAAAAAAAACTAAAAATCACTGTTAAAAATTTTAAAGTGAATTAGCTGACAGCGATATCATTTTCCTATAATAGAATTTCAGGAAATAAGTCCTTCTGTATCTCCAAAAAACATATTGAATATCAAATATAAGTTCCCAATTAAAATTGAATGATGCAAATAAAAAAAAATTTGAAATGCCTCAAGGCTGTGAAATATTACTATCACTTTTTGTAGAGAAATTAGGATGAAAATTCAATTCTTACTCAATACTATCAGCCATAATTCTCGTTAAGAATACAAAATATTCCTTAATTATAATCTCAGCTAAGATGTGTCAGAAACATTTAAAATGTGAAGTGCTACAAGGCAGCATATTGGTACCAACACTCTTTAGTCAACAGAAAATGTATTTTTAGTTATATAAAAAAAGGAGTGTTCGTATGTCCTTCTAAATCAATTTTTGACTAATTTATTGGTTTTTCAAAGAAGCAAGATTTTTCATCTTATCATTAGAGTTAATTTAGGTTCCTTCCATTCAAATAGTTTCTTTGTTTTTTTTTTAAATTAAGTGATTTCAAAAATGTACTCAGAACTAATTTTAGAACAATTAAATTCAACTCGGTTACAAATTAAATAAAGTATAAAAGCATCGAAACTTTTGCATGGTTAATTTAAAAGCAAAACACAAGTGAACGTTTCATTATAATTACTAATCAGCTCTTGAAAAATTGTATCTTTGCACTATAATCACACAACACAATAATTTCCTCCGATACTCACAGCAGCTTAGAATTTCCTTGCAATTAGAACAAAACTTAGCAATGAATTGAGAAAAAAAAAACATGTTGCATGATTATAAAAAATAAATAAAAAACAACTATATAATCAAAGTGTGAATGCATATGCAATCAAGCGCAATAACTTAACGTTTCTTGGCAAACGACAGCTAGACATTTTTGTATTTGTATACATTTTCCTTGGAAACTTGAAACAAATCTCACAATACTGAGTTTATTCCTCATGTCATATATACATAATCTTCAACACTTCACCTAGTTACACTTTAATCCAATATCAATAACAACAACAAAAAACTTATTGAATTCACTTAAAAATCAATTTTCTTTTTTTTTTAATATACAAAAAAAAAACAAAAGAGTTGAGCAACGAACTTGATTTTCTTGTTACGTTTACGCAAACGATAAATGTCTCAAATTAAAAAAAATAAACTCACCAAATCTAAAATCACTTTTTATATATTAAAGGAAGGAGGGAAATTAACGGTAAGTGTTAGCTATCGAGTATCGATGAACAAACTGTTGTTAAGACGCTGCCGGCAGTGGGCTTTTATAGTGAAAACTTTTCCAAAGAGCACAGAGAGATGGTGACGCGCCGTACAACAAGTCATAGTCATAGCTCATAGTTGTTGAAAAGCCCCTTTTTTACATGTTTGTCTTATGTTTCTTGTGAAGCTTAAGATATATTTTTTTTTGCATTACTCAGCATAAGACACTTAGTGATGTTGTTATTGTTTTTTTTTTTTTGTGTTTTCGCTCTCTTGACTGGCGTATATTTCCATTCATTATAATCATTTAAATCCATTGCTATCCGTATCTGCGTCACCATATCATCTTACTCTTACTCTCTGTGGTTGATAGTTTTTTTTTCTTGTGCACCAAAGTAGTTTTAACAACTTAATTATCATTGTGTATCTTTAATTTAAATCATACAAAATATAGTTCAGTATTACAAGCAATATATAAAAGGGCAAACAGACTTTGTTTTTTGAGAGGGGAAAGGGATCTTGGGGTTTTGTTTACTTTTTCTGTCGTGCAAAAATCTTCCAAGGAAATAATTCTGAGAAATAGCAAAATTTTACAATTTTAATAATATTAATTATTATAACATATATGCGGTGTTAATGATATTTGAATTTGTATAATTACCTTACAGATTGGTATATTATGATTCATTGAAGCTGTAATAAGCAATTTTGAGTTGATCACGAATAATTGATGGTCGTATGTACGTAAATATTTCGAAGAAATACCTTTAAGATATGATTATATTAGCTAAGCATTATAGTAGATTTGTTTATTTTTCTCAAGTAAGAATAATATTTGGTTTGCTGATTATAGAGTGGAAAAAAATATTGTGTAAGAATTACTAGGTGCTTATAGTACCTACTTAAAAAAAAATCACATATAGTAGGTATTTTTCTCCATGTCCGGAAGAAATATTCAGTAGAAATTTATAAATAGGCTTTTTATTTGTTTTTAAATATTTAACGTGATAATAATTTTCTTAGTGAAATATTTGTTTTGACTTATAACATACTGCGGAAAATAATCATAATTCATATTCTTTTTGCATAAATGACCTTTGATATAATACTACTATACTGTACATATTCATGTTAAATTTTGAAAGGTACTCCAGCAGAACACGCATTATTAAAATTTCTTTAATTTTTGTTTATAACTAGGTTTTAGTTGTTATAAGCTCAATATTGATTAATCAATCACAAATAAACATAAATGTTAAAAAAGTGCCATGTTCTTTTGTGATAAGATAGATTATACAATTTATACCTGTAATTAAGAAGTCAGCCATACAAAGGAATGATATCCTAATTATACATATATGCCAAGTTTAAAGTTCATGAAGTTTAAAATATCAAATATCTTGGGTTGAGTAATATCGAAACATCTCCAAATATTTAATGATTACTGATTGAAATTTGTTGGGTTCATTTGTCAAGATTTCATTAATTTTAAATTATGAATCCCGAATGACAAAATCCCGAATGGACAGAGTCCCAAATAGACAAAATCTTGAATGGCTAAAATCTTGAATTCCATAATAATTACAGAATCCCGAACTCCACAATACCGAATGGCTTTGATATATATTTACATAGTTTCCACTACTAAAGTAATGAAATTCGATTTTCTGTCATTCGGTACTTTGTCTATTCGGGGTTTTGGCATTCGGGATTTTAAATATTCGGGATTATGGCATTTGGGATTCTTATTTTTTTACCATTCGGGATTTTAGCATTTGAGATTTCTTTATAAGGGCCATTTTTGTGTATCGGGATAATGTAAGAGTATTTGCAATGTGAAAGAAAGATTCTTGAAAATTGAAAAGTGGAAGAGAGCAGTCAAGGGCTTGCAGAACATATTTTTAGTTTTATTGAAAGTAAACCATCAGGACCTCCAGTGTACTTATTTTTAAGTTTAATCATCTTTTCATCAACGATTTATCGAGAGAATGACAATAATGCAAAATAAAGCCGTTTCGGTACAGTTGTCTAGGCAGGAAAAATAATCAGAGTCCGGATCGGAGATTTTAATTGAAAAAGATTGTCTAAAGAATTTGGCAAATAAATTAAAAATTATTTTGGGATTATCTTAACTTTCGTTCAAATGCGTAAGGATGAAAGGGTAGCTATGGGATTTTCTTTTAGCATTAATGATATGAAAAAAAAAAGTTTATGGTCATGTAATATGTTGGATTGCATTTTATTGAGGTAAACGCAAGGTAAAAGGAATTACATTATTAGAAAGATGTATTGATGTGGGGATACCATTTTTCAATTTTAATTAAACTTGGTGCACAATACAGACATTTAGTATTTTATTTTTGTTTTTAAGTCCAAAAAACATTTAAATGAACTTGTTTGGAAATATCTTATTTTAAAAATGTCTACACCAATGTGTTTGTGTACGGTGTAGTCAATGGTCTGTATGTGCATGGTCTGCATGGTCTGTCTCTTGGTTGAACACTGTTATCAACATTTCCCTGAAACTGTTTTTTTTAAGACCTTCCCATTAACAACTACATCATATTTCTTATACAGAAATTGGGAAGCATCCCTAGGATAGTTCCATTTTAGTTAAGCCAGTTCTAGGAACACTCAAATCATAAAATTATTTAAAATAAAATATTGCAAGTAACAAAAAAAATTGTGATAACTGATTAGGGTATACATATGTATGTTAAACGGCTCAATGTTTCATTCTTTCAAATCGGAAATATATACTTTTAGTTCGTTACTACTCAAGTAACAGTTTGGTATTTCAAAACTTAACATTTTCTTAATATAAGTTTAGTTTTACTTGATGCACATAGGTGATTCTCTCTACCAACTATGATATTTTGTATCAATAATTTACAGAAATAAAAACTCATTGGAAACAATTTTCATTTTATTTGTATGGTCTTACTTAGATATATTAAACATATACATATCAAAGGGCACGGTAGTGCCCAGCCGAGTTCGCGGCACTACACCCTTTTTACAGGAACAAACTCAAGCGATTTTCAACCCCCCTCTAACTTCAGTACCAATAAAGTCGCAGTATTTACTGAGCTGATCAAACACAGGTGGCTCATCAAATTTCAACTCTTTAGCATTAGTAGTTCCCGAGATATAGGACTTCAAAATCGCAAAAACCGTAACTGACTGACTGACTGACCGACTCACTGACTCACTCACTGACTCACTGACAGATCATCAAAATTATGGAGTACTTCCCGACATCATAGAAACTTGAAATTTCGCGCAACGGTAGGCCATGTGGTGCATACAAAGGAAAAAATCGAAAATCTGCAATTTTCTATTCAGGGGGCGTGGCATCCACCCACATCTTAAAAATTCTTATAAATTATAATGAAGCACTTCCGATTGTTGTAGAATGATGAAAATTGGCAGAACGGTATGACTTAAAGAACATACAAAATAAAAAATAAAAAATTGAGATATTCCATTCAGGGGGCGTGGCATCCACCCACTTTCTCAGAATTTATATTATTTATATAGAGCACTTTCGGTTGTCGTAGAGCGGTAGGGCTTGATATTCATATGGCAAAATAAAATCTTTGCAAAAAGGAGTGAAATCACAACAAAAACAAATGTTAAAAAAAGAGCCAAGTTCTTGTATGTACAAGAAATCTTTGCCTAAAAAGTCAATCAAAAAAAGTAATGAGATCTAAAATATATGCCAAGTTTGAAGTTCAGGAAGCTTAATATCAAATATCTGAATCAGAGTAATATCGAAACAACTTTTAATTATGACAGAAATTTGGTATTTAATTATTACTGATTAAAATTTGGTGGATTTACTTGGCAAGTTTTTTCTTAATTACTTACTTAATCACGAATTTAAAATGTATGAAAACTTGACCAGTGAACCCACCAAAATTCTAACCAGTAATCATTAAATACCAAATTTCTGTCATAATCAGGAGTTGTTTCGATATTACTCTAATTCATATATTTGAAATTAAGCTTCCTCATTACATTTTTTGGTTGACTTTTTACGCACAGGTTTCTTGTACATAAAAGAACTTGGCTCTTTTTTTAACAGTTATGTTTTTGTTGTGATATCTTTTTTCTGCAACTTTTAAAGAAAAAAAAATAAAGTGAAATGTACTAACACTCAAATAGACTTACTCATTTTACTTGCAATTGTATGTATGTTCTATAATGCAAGTTTTGGATTCGTGCAAAAACAAAATTTGAGATAACAATCAAACATGACATTACGATGATAAAGAATACCAAAAAAGTGGGTGGCACACTTCTGTCTGTCTATTTTCTTCTACAACCTAAACGGTTGGATCGATTTTCTTCAAACTTGGTACATAGTAGTTTTTGGTGATTCTGCTCTCACATTTTTTAATTTTTTTTTTAACCAAAAATAACGGTACCTGCCTTACATTTTTTTTAATCAATTTTACATAATCGTTTTTTTTCTAGGAAACGGCTCTACAACTTTTCTTCAAAACATTCAGTAAAGACTATCTGTGGGTGGTAAACAATTTTTCAAATAATGGCTACTATTTTTAAAACATTTTGGTAAGAGTCTGTAAGAGTTCATTCTGATTGATGAAATAAACAACAACAACAACAACAACGACGAAATAATGGTACTTCACAAAGAACCATTTTTTAAATTTTCGATTTTCTTCAAAACGGTAAGACTGATTTAAATATTTTTGTATGCAGAAGCTTTAAAAAAAATATAAGCAGTTTTGTGTACCAAAATTTTTTTTTTAAATCAATTATACATAACAATGTATCCTTATTTCGTGACCTTTTATTTTTATAAAAGTTGATTTTCCTCTAGTGGGCTTAAGGTCATATTTCGAAAACGACATGATCAATTGTTTCGAAACTCGCTTCTTTGGAGTGTTTAAACACTCCCTAAAATGTTTTAAGAAAAAATTTTACTTTTATGAAAAAATAACGGCACCTTCCACACAAAAGTTTAAAAACCGTACAGGACATTTTTTTTTTGTCAAAAAAGGCTCCTACGATTTTCATTAAAACTTTTTTGTTTGCTAAAATAAGTGTGATCTACCACAGAAAATTAGAAAATTTTACACATAGCAACTATTAGTAGTACCTCTCATAGAATGTTTTTTTTATTTTTGAATTTTCTCATTAGCAGCCGAACGGATTTTGATTAATTTTGTATATACAAATTTCAAATGAGTTTAAATAATTTTGCATATCAAAATTTTCAAAAAAAAAAGTTACAGATTATTTTTTTGAAAATTCGATGCCTCAAAATTGGGTTGACAATTTTTTTTTTTATTTTATTTTTATATGCACATGACTGTTTATGTAACCTCAGTTCTCAATGCGAAAATGAAAAATAATTTCCAAGAAAATTTTAACTTATGCTGTTAAAAGAAATACAAAATTCTAAATCAACCAACAAAAGTACTAAATTTAAAGAAGATAGTCCAAAATATTGATAAATGTTTCCAAGGGACTAAAACTAATTTTAGTGCTCGTTTTTTTAATTTTTGTATTGGAAATTTTTTTAAAGCCTAATCTGATCGCATCTGAAAAAAAGATGACAATTTTCATGACTGGGAGTTTCCAATCAAACTTAAGGTCAACTACTCAAAAACTCGAAAAGTTTAAAAATAATCTTAGGTAATAGTTTTAATAATGTTGATATTTTTTCTGGTTGCATTATATAAATCTGACATTAGGCTAAAAATTTTGAAAGTTGACAATCGGAAAGACTGTTTAACTACCAGTATTCACGTAGCTATTTTAATATTCTTATATTCAAAAAATAATGGTAATTTTACGGTTTTTCGATCAGAATTCTTAGCCGGATATCATATTTAAATAATGCAATCAGAAAAAATTGCCTTAAAAGCATCATTTTAAAATAATAGCATAGTTTTTTAATGATTTCAAAAGGAGGCACGATAACCCTGAATTTAAGAACATAAAATACTATTTAAAATTAATGCAACTGCAACATTGACGATAAGTTACTGTCAAAAAATAAAACTTTGAAATTTACGAAATGATGTTCATCTATTTGTCTAGGCAATTTTCTTGTTGTTTATTTATTAATTAGTTGTGTGCGTTTTAACTAAAAGTCAAAACCCTAAAAAGTAATTACATAGTTGACAGTAATATGTGTATGTATTTGTTTCTTAGTTTAAGCTAATGCTATAATTCTTAGAATAAGTCTTAATATAGAATGAAATTTCAGACAAAATCACTATTAAATTAGACAAAAAAAATACCACACACAAATTCAGGTAAATATCTAGTCATTGATCAGAAAATGTTTTTGATTTTGATCACAAAATTTAATTTGCTGTAAATGAATTAAATTCAATTTTTGTTAAGAAAACAATAAAGAGAACATACAAATTTATCTTATATCCAGTTATAAAATGTCGGGTAAATTGCTGAAAATACGTTTCAGAAAACAATTAAATAAAAAGAAAAAGTTTTTCGTTTTCGAGTTTCTTTTCTTAGTTGCGCAAGATCTGTATTTTTCAGTGTAGAGAAGTATGTAAGAGCGAGACTGTTATAAGGGGAATTTGTAATAGCAAGATTATGAAAAGCAGGATTATTAATTTGAGAGATTTCGTTTGCGGAGGTTTTTAAATAAATGTGAGATTTCGTTGTTTGAGATTTAAGAGAACTCTTAATATTATCTGAATTCATTGTTTCTATATTATTCAAAGGATTTTAACCACTTTTGTATTCCATTGGGCAATAAAACTGATTTATTTTTGATTTAAAATCAATTTTGCAGATCTTAATTTTTCGACAAATATTCCTTCTATGGACTAATGCCAAAACAATTTCCTACTGTTAGTTTGGACACGTGGTTTTCGATCGGTTTAACTTATTTCGCTTGTTAGAATTGTGTTCAAAATATGTAGAAAATTATCTCCAATAAAAAGGAAGCATCAGTTTAAAATGTGTCAGTACATTAATTTGCTACATATTTGTCAACTCGAAGTTTATCAAGGAAATGACAGATATAAAAATCTAGTCTAAATCGTATTCCATTCACCGCAAAGAAAATCAATTTTTAGATTTAAATCTGAATATACCAATGGGCAACCTTACCCACAATTTTTATAATTTTAGATGAATTTTGACCTTGCCAAAATTGTGACTCCAACCCTTTTATATTATTGGGGCCAGTGGAACTCAATTTTCCAAAAAAAAACCCAAATTCGAAAAGAAGGAAATCGTGGATCAGACAAGGAAGTGAAGCTGTATACACCTCTGGCTAGGCACATCTCTATGTTAAAAGTTAAATATGCTAATTGAAATAGTATATATTATATACATATGTGTATATTTTAAACTCTATTAACTTGACATAAAGTAGAAATGCATTTAAATAGCTTCAAATATCCAGCCCTTAAAAATATTAAATTCAAAATCAATTTTGTTTACTCTGATGTTTTTCTTAACAAACACTTCTGCTAAATATTCACATCACGTCTAATTAAAACAAAGCTGATTATCTTTGTAATCAAATAACAACAATATTATAACCTTGAGTTTTTAAGACCAAGTTCCTGCAATCCAGCTACATATTTTATTGAATTTCTGATGCGTTTATAAACAGAATGAGCGAGGCTTTTCTTTAAAGCGTCCTCGTGTTAAAAATCTACAAACAAAAAAACCTTCCGAAAAAGACTTGACTTTTAATCAATAAATTCAATGAATCCACAGTCGTTTCAGTTGCCTAAAATTTTAACTTCATCTAAAATTCACATTAAATGTGCAATAAAAATGTGCTTAAAATGCGATTACAAAACACTAATCAATTAGCATATTATGTATATGCAAATATTAATATTAAATTTAATTCACTCTTGTGCGCATAACATGCAAATACTCTTACTTTCTATATATACACATCACCACCATCACTTGCTATGAAAATTATTATGATTCTGTAAATATTGTCATCTGCATCGATGCATACGGCCACAGCACACTGAAGAGAAGAGATTATACCACCAAAAATCCTCGAAGCAAATTGCTGCGAATTTATTCAACAATCCCATAAAGTATAACCCCAACCGTAACAGCTTTTGGCCAAAAAGGCATGACACCCATTACACTTATTCGCAAAAGCCGGGTCTTGGTATACACATCAATGTACATAATATGTAATTTTTGCTTTTAAAATTCAAAAACCCAAGAGAAAGAGATTTTTTTTAAATTGATATTTTATTCGTAGGTTATAATTACTATATGTACATATGCAACAAAAAAAAAAGTTTATTATTTTGTTAGAAGTTTTGTTTACGAGCGAATTGTTGTTTACAGAAAGAAACAAATTACTTTTCAGCAAATCAATAAACAAATTATATCGCTTAGTTTGTCGGGTGGTTAAAAAAATATATAATTTTATCGTAGGTACGAATACGTGATTAATGTGGATTTGTGCCCCAAAATAGTAGCATAGAGTCATTAAAACAAATTTTGATAGCTAATTGCAACTGGAAGCTTACAAAAAAAATATCAAATTTTATCGTTAATTTTTGAGTTTCAAGGTTATTTAAGAAAATTGACACTTAAATACTTTTAAGTGAAATTAATTGGTTGAGACTTTTGATCAATTTTATAGACAGATGCAAACCTTAAGTGCATACATAAAATAACTGTTACTCATATTTGATGTATCTTAACTCGTACTTTGAATTTCTATAAGCTTTTCTATTAAGAGCAAGCTAAACAAAGTGTTATTTATATTGCTTTCAACCATTAAAAAACAAGTGATTTCTTATTTGTTTTGCTAATTATTTCAGGATACTAGTTGCAAGCTAAACACAAATGTTTTTACATACCATCATCAACATCTATAGGAGCACACATACATGTGTCAGGTTTAACCATATCTTGGCCGACACTTTAATAATTTTTATTAATGAATTTGTACCTAATTAAATGCTAATTTGTTTCCCAAACCAAAAATTTGTAACTCGAATATTTTTCTTATTATTCAATTTTCCACTAAAGTAATTCGGAAGTTAGCGGTAAAAGTCTAAAATAATACGAATTTTACTTTGTAATTGTAACCGGAAACAGACTTTTTCAAACTGAAACTGTAGGTAAATAAATAAAAAAAAAACTATCCATAAAAACTTCAATTAATTTTTGGGCAATAAATTAGCATTTAAAAAGCTACAATTTTGGGCTAACTTCAGTGTTATTTTAGCAAGATTTTGAATATTTGAAAAACCGTTAGAGCGCTTCAAAGTCGGGATTTGAGCAAAAAATTAGTATTTCATTAGCTACAAATTCAGGTTACAAGTAAAAAGTAAAATTCTTATTATTTTAACCACTTCCGACTTACTTAAGTGGAAAATTGAATAGCAAGAAAAGTGCTCGAGCTATAAATTTTTGGTTTGGGCAGCAAATTTGCATTTAATTAACTACAAATTCAGATATAAAAATTATTTGATTCCGCTCCAAAGTATCCGCTAAAATGAGGGACGTTCAAGTTTACCAATTCTAAGCGTGCGAGTGCTGTAACATCAATGGGTCAAAACTTGACACTAATTTCTTGCGGAGTTTAAGAGTGAAAACAGCTAACTAATTCCTTTTCATTTTTTACAAAAACATGCTCAAAAAAATACTTGAATTAATCCAAAAATATAGAACAGTGTCCTTCTTAAAATCTTATTACTAAATTCGAAAGAATTGAAAGGATTTGATACTTTTTTTTTATTTTTTCAGCTATTTTCAATAAGTAATCTATTTACAATGATAAAAATAACGAAGAACTAAGTTCAGCAAAACAAGAATCAAAATTTATCCATATTAAAGACAGCATTTTGCACTTTAAGTTACCGTTAGTTTCAATTGAATTTATTTTGATCTGAACAAAAGTCCGCTATATTTTTAATTTAAATATTTTATCATACCATTTGAAATTTATAGAAACTAGTATTAGAAACTCTTGCTATAGCCTATTGAATAGACCGGAAAATGAGGGGTATAAAGGAACAATTACGTGCAAGGGTTTTTATCATTGAATATGTTTGTTTGGCCCATAAGCATGCTTAAAACCGAAAATGCTACTAAATTCACCCATGCGTTTCTGAGAGAATGGTCATACTGGCCACTTTTCAGTATTTTTGATATAACTCGAAAACTAAGCCGAATTTGACAATTTTACATACAATACTTTTTGTTCAAAATTAAATTTTCTATTGGAATGGATAGTTCAAAAAATTTTACGAAAAAATTTAAGCAGGAAAAGTTAACAAAAACCAACCTAAAAAAAATCAAGGATATCTAAATTTTTTTATAAATTGTGCATAACTTTTTTTGAAGCATGCATGGACAAAATAAAGTAGAGACTTAAGGCCTTAATATGGCATGTTCAAAAATTAATATTTGTTCAAAATTGACAGAGATATTCCCGTTCAAACCTTATCATTTCTTGTAATTTTTCGCAGTTTTGGCCCGAAAGTCCCATTTTCGGTACAATATGGCAAATTTCACTTTCATAAAAATGTTCGAAATACAAATTTCGATATAATATGACATTAGAACTATAGAGAATTAATAAAAAGGATATAAGTTCGCAATTTCGTTTTTCGGCTGTTTTGTAATGCTTTCAGACCTACAGACCGAACGGCTGGTCCGATTAACATAAGTTTTGCTACTAGTTGCTAGGATCGTTAAGTTTGTCATAAAGTACCAATAAATAGGCTTTCGGGCAAAAACTGTGAAAAATGATAAGAAATGGTAAAGTTTGAATGGATATATCTCTGTCAATTTTCAAATAATATGGCTTTTTTAACATGTCATATTAAAGCCCTTAAACTCTAGTTTACTTTGTTCATGCATGTCTTGAGCGTATCTTTGCTCCGAAAAAAGTTATGCGCAATTTAGAAAAAAAAATTAAAATCTTTGATTTTTTGATTTTTTTTATGTTGGTTTTTGTTCACTTTTGCTGCTTAAATTTTTTTAAGAAATTTTCCAAACTATCCATTTCGATAGAAAATTTAATTTTGAACAAAAAGTATTATATGTATAAAATTGTCAAATTCGGCTTAGTTTTCGAGTTATACCAAAAATACTGAAAAGTGGCCAGTGTGACCATTCTCTCAGAAACGCATGGGTGAATTTAGTAGCATTTTCGGTTTTAAGCATGTTTATTGGCCAAACAAACATATTCAATACCCTTGCACGTAATTGTTCCTTTTTGAAAGGTCTATTCAATAGGCTACTAGTTGAAAAACAAGTTTTTGAACTTTGATTTTAAATTCATAGAATTTTGTTACATCATTTATGCCATTCATTGATAAAATGTTTTGTATTTAACACATTAAAAAAAATATTCCATTCATTACAAAAATTATTATAGTTATTATTTCTCTATAAACAATACCAGGATTTGAAGTTTAAATTTAAAAATATTTATTTTTAATCTTCAATGCACTTCTTAAGGTTGTAAATTACAAAATGTGATGAGATGCGGTTAAAGGTGAAGTAATTAGAGACAAGTGAAGACTTATTTTACTATAGTACCTAACATACGTAGGTACATCTGCATACATAAATGAATCGTGACTTTTCAATTGAACTAAGCAAAAATACTAAGAATCAACCTAAGGTCCATTCATCTAATTCGATTTTAATTGCTGTTTTGTTGTGTGTTGATCACTTATAATACCTTTACATATATTAAGAAGATTTACGAAAACATAAAGTAGAGGTATATATTTTTATCATTTAGTGTTTTGTTTAAAAGGTACAGACTAGCACAGGACCTATCTTTAGTATTTGAATTGGTCAGAAAAATATATTATGATTCAAAACCATCCTATCGGGATATATTTTTTTTTTCTATTTTAAAAACGAAATAAGCCCAAATAAAAAAAATAGTGTGCACGTCGTAAAATTCTTACGCGAGGCTTTCTTTTCAGATTGGTCATCCATTATTATTTTTTAATTATTTTTTTGAAATTTTGAGAATATGATAAAATAATCGATTAAAAAATCGCGTGATTTTATCACATTTTCAAAAAATCATGCGATTTTTAATCGATTATTTTGATTTTTTTTGAATTTGAATTGTTTAGAATATTTTGTAATCGATTTTTTTTAGTTCTTTTTTGAAATCTTGAAAATCTGGAGTATGTGATAAAATAATCGCCTGATTTTTAATCGATTATTTTATCACATTCTCATTCGTAGCAATACAAATAAATTGTAAATAAACTTGGATACAGATTTTCCTTTTAGAAAAAAAAAAATCAAAATATCCGAATGCGTTTATAAAACCAACAAAACCTATTCAAATCCAGGCACTATGCGTGCTATATTAATCCCATACAAATTATCTCGCTTTATTATCTTGATTTCAACCTGCTGCGGCTGTAGGTGTTGTGCATCACAGTCTGATGGTAATAATACTAAATAAACTGAGTCGCACGCGCTTGCTCTTTTGGTTCAATATGATTGAATGAAAAAAAAAAAAATCGATGGAGCGTTTTTTTAAAAAACTAATTTTGTATTCCTATATGTAAGATAAATGTTGGTACATTAAGTATTTATTTATATGTATATAAAAATAAAATTAAAACAAATTGTGAACCCGTTTTTGAGATATCGAATTTTCAAAAAAATTATTTGAAACATTTTTTAAAAATTCAAAAATAGCTTTTTAGGAAATGTTAATATGCAATATTATTTGAACTTATCCGATCTGCTGATAATGAGCAAATAAAAAAAAAAACACAGTAGAGGTACAACTAATAATTGCTAAGTGTCAAATTTTATAATATTTTGTAGTAGATCGCACTTATTTTGGCTACGAAAAAACTTTAATCAAAATCGTAGGAGCCGTTTTTGAGAAAAAAAAAATGTTTTCCTTGATGGCTTTTAACTTTTGTATGGAAGGTACCGTTAGTTTTGCATAAAAGTAAATTATTTTCTTAAAATACTTTAGAAAGTAAGTATTAAAAAACTCTTAAGTGTTGAGTTTCAAAAAATTTGATCGTATCGAAAAATTTGATTTTTTAAAAATTGAAACATTTTTTTAAAAATCGAAAAAATAAAATCGAAAATGTTTTTATTACATTTAGCTTTGAACAAAGTATATTTTGTAGCCAACCTCAAAACTGAAGACTAGAAATCACCACTGAACATCACAAGGTTTTGGCATCACAATAATTTGTAAGGGCCTGGATTTTGCATTTATGAAAATGTTCCCCTAGTTATTCTCAAGCATACGATCAGAACTTGAAGTACTGAGACTGCCATTACTTCTAACAGACAAATATTTTTGCTATTCATTATGACCGAACCATTCATTGCAAAATCATTTGGTTTCCTTCCACGCTTAAAGTCTTATAGAAGCTCAAAATTCTTCTTTATTTCGTATGACCCAAAAGTTAAATTTATTAATGATTTAATTTAATTTCATTTTATTTTGCTTTATTCAAATATAGGTATCATATTAAGATCATTTTCAGCATATACATGCATTGCATATATACATACATATTATGTGGAATATTTTAAATACATTTTAACCCAAATTTCATATTTAAATTAATCGGATTAACCAGTAAATAAATCCAAAGCTACTTGAAATGAAGTTAACCCCTGCCTTACGTCAGCTATATAATCTTCATGTCAATATTAATTTAATGTATCTCATGAATTTAAACTGGAAATATGCCGCTGCATCGGAGAAATAGAAGGTGTTTTTTCTTTAGGTCACAGAAATTAAGAAAAATTATTTTGATAGACATTTGAAGAGTTTACTTGGATAAAATCATAAATGTAGTTCTAAATATTTGGTAAAGAATACATCAGGGTAGTCGTAGAGAATTGGAGACAAACTGCATATAATGTTTGAAGAATATATTTGGTTATAGGAAAAAAATCAAAGAAAAAAAACTTTTCAAGTCTTCTGTATTGAAAAATAATCAAATTTGGTTCAACCGATAATGAGAAAATAAAACAAAGTGTTCTATCAGAGGTACTGTCAATAATTGATTGACAAAATCTCGAATTCGATTATTTTTACGAATGCAAGACTTGCCCTATAGTACCTACGTATAATGTACATATCACAGATGCAAAAAGGCTTACTATTGTACTGAATTCGGTACTATTGGACTTTCCCGAGTACGCAAGTACTACTTTTCAATTTTCAGTACTATTTGTGCTATTTTTAATTTTTGAAAAGGTCAACTTTCATAAATCTCTAAAATCAAACAAATATGTTTAGTCAGACTTCACCACATCTTCACAACAAGAAAAGTATTTGTGAACGCGCCCCAATGGCCCATTAAATTGTTTGACCCCTATTACACGATGATTCTGTGCGTCTGACTCTTTTCGAATTTTCATGAGTGTGAAGGAGAAAAAACATCTGATTTCACCTTCACACCCATTGAATTTTGAAAAGAGTCAGACGCAAAGAATCATCGTGTAATAGGGGATTTTGTGATAATAGGCTGCGATTGACCGTATTCTTCAGCAATGGGACCCTCTGTGTTACTAGATTCTTTGGACTTGGAGATTTCGAAACTAATAACGAAAAACAAAACATCAATTTTATATCTTTCAGTCTTAAAGACAATACAATTAAATTATATTTCATATTTGTATATTATGTCTTTAAAATAATTAACGATGTTAACGTCGAGATGCAGTCAGAACAGTTTCGGGTTCATATTTTAGTTCCAAGAATGGAATTTATTTTTAAACAATTCTGTAGACATTTTTTGCGTAAGGAAGCTTTAAATGAAAGACCCATACTGTCAATAAACTTACCAAAAGTGAAATTTTTACACTTCTTAAAATTTAATTGAAAGCGAAATTTAGCTTTAAAAGTCATGCACGTATGTTCTATATAGCTTTCCTCGAAGATGTGAAAAAAGATTTAATTTTGAAGAAATTTTTTTGAATTCGTTGCAACATTTTTCACAAACTATAATTTTAGATGGCTAAGTAAATTCAATAGTTCAATTTGTTTTAAGATTTTTTCCTGGCGAACAAAAAAACATTGAACTCATTAATAAAGAATATCGAGCTCTAGCTGACTGCCAATACTTAAAAAAATTTAGAAATGCTTCTATTTCTGAGTTCTTGGCTGAAATTGGCCTTGTTTTTTTTTATTTTTTTTAATAATATATTTATTTTAATTGTTTGCGTTGATTTATAATTTAAAAAAAAGTTCAGTACTATTTGGTCTTTTTCAGTACAATTTTTTTTCAGTTTTCAGTACAATCGACAATAGTCAATTTTCATCACTGGTACATATAGTCGCACGTAAAAATTAAATAATTAAAATTGAATTATCGCAGCTTCTCGCTCTACATTAACCTTAACAAAAATTCAAATTTTTGATATAGGAAATCACACTAAAATGCTCTGTATTAAATTTTAACGGATTTACCGTTTAAATTGTAATTGTAATAAATTAAATTGTAATGTAATTTTAAAAGCGTGCGAACTTTGTTCTTATCAGTTGTCCGAGTATGCTTTGCGTAAATATGCTTTTAAATAAAAGCACATATTCTTTCTCTTTCCTTCCTTAGAGTTTCTTATTACTATACCATCTATTTTTCTGATCTGTGTGAGAATACATGTGATTCCAATGAGGCACCATATTTTCATTCTCTGAATGAGAGCAAAAACAAAATCAAGTGAACAAAAGCAACATAAAAAACAGCACTTGGAAAACATTATGTCTACCGAAAGTGCTTTGACCTTGCCTGGCATACCAGACAAGTTTTATCGTCTGGTATTCCAAACCAAAGTGGTTGTTATTGTTGTTGTCTTTATTCTATGCCAGACTCAAATATCCCTCCGAATCTCCATGTTTAAAAAATTATCTAATAAGACATTTTGCATCCACTAATGGGTTTGGAAATTCAATGATGAAAAGGAAATTTGAGCTTCTTATTTCCACCACCGGATTGATGGGGCGTATAGTCAACTGAGTAATGTTCGGTGTCCACTTCTATGTAATTATTCAATGGTTATAGCAAAATTATGAGAAATTTGCAGATGCGTAATTTTTCGTTAGGGTACTTTAAAATAAATGTAGTTAAAGGGTTGCATTTGTAGTCTCTGTCGTTTTTAGTCCAAACTTTTCTAAATAATTTTTGTAAATGAATTTTGACAGAACTTTGGACTTAAATTCTCGGAAATTCATAGAAATCACCGAAACTCATAGTAAAGGAACGGACCTTTTATGAACTACAAAACAGGCTGAATTCTTATAGCAGAGTCGATCTCAACATACACGCTTACCACCACGTGCGTTTAGCACGGCGCGTGCGGTGCGACGCGACGCTGACGTGGCAAGCGCGGTGGTGAGCGTGTACCGCACCGCGTTCGCTGGCAAGCACGGCAATGGACATTATGTCTGTACGAAGCAGTCATTAAGTTCATGGACATAAAGTCCAAGGAGTTTCTTGTTATTTGTTTTTTATTTTTAAAAAGATATAAAGTCCATGGACTACATGAAGAGGAGATAATGTCCATGGACCTTAAGTCCGTCTGTGCAGCCTTAAGGCCCATGCACATTATGACCGCGGATGTTATGTTATGTCATCCCACCGGGAGGTGAATCTTACATATTTGCATTACTCAACCTGAAATTTGTTCATGTTTTGACTTTACAATGAAATAAAAGCAATTTCCGACCAATGTATAGAAAATGAAATAATATGAATTGCATTGAAGAAAAATCCTGTTAAAAGTCAAACCTCTACAAAAAAAAACACCCTCTTTGTAAAAAGTCTTGAAACTTACATATAAAATACAAATGTTATCGTGAGGAAACTAAGGCAAACGATTAGACATTTTGGGTTGAGTCAACTTTGTATCTCGTTGGGTAAGTGATATTGTCGTAAAATACATGCAACGGTTGTCGTTATTGGAATTCGTAAAAAGACCAAAAAAATGAAATGTATTTTATTTAGATTAAGTGGCGCCTACAGTGCGCCTACAGTGCAGTACTCATACAAATATATCGAATGCAATTAAGTTGAGAATATTATTTGAATGTACCTATATAAAGCATTAAGGAAATATCTAGACTCAAAGTTCTTGTTTGATAAAATTAAAAAAACAAGTTTAAATGAATGATATTCTTTAACTGTAAATTTTAAACACACGTTAATTAAACTAAGAAAAAAGTGTGCAGATGATTATTTAAGTTCAATTTAAGAAAAGACAAATTTTTCGATAAAATCATTTTCAGATAAAACGTTTAAAATTCAAGTTAAATTTAAATTTTCTGAATGACTTTATTTATAGTTATTTTCTATGTTGACCTTGATTATTAAATTTTAAACAACTAGATTTTTTTTTGAATAAATTATAACGTCATAATGCATATAAATTTGATCGTAGATCAGATAGAATTAGGTAGGTATATTAATAAAATTAACTTATAAATTAAAAACAAAATTATTGTTGCTTTATTAAAATTCAAGTTTCTGACAAATACTCATATTCAGTCAGTAGGTAGGTAAGGTAGTTATTGTTTTTTTTTTTTTGTTAATGTCTTCTGCGAAGTTTGATATAATGGTATGTATGTACATTCAAACATTGACAAAGATTATTATTGAGGAACTTACTCTCACTTTTGTAAGGGGCTTGTTCTTAAGTTAAAAAAATTAAAAACACACCCAATTTTGCAATTTATGAATATTTTATATTTTTTTTATTATTATTATTTTAATATTGCAAAATAACGAGTTTTTGGCGGAATTCATCACACCCAAATATTATCTATCAAAATCAAATGAATACCCATGATTAAGAAGCACTAAATTTTTGACAACTAGGTACGTGTACCTAGGATGTTGTAGGAACTGGGGGCCTCGAGCTGTTTCTTTTCCTACACATCAAGTGCTTACAATACCTCCAAGTTGGTAGCCGCCGGATACTGGTCTTGGCTTTATGCCAGGACTTGCTAAACTTGTAAGTGCGAATGTTGACCAAGGAAAGAATTGCAACATTAAACCCATGGCCCTACAGATTGGAGGTTAGTGCGTCGGGCTAACGACCCGACCACAGTAAAAAAAAAACAATTGTTATGAGAGAGACGCGGGAAGCCTCGGATAACGACCCCCCTCAAATGGCAACCAGACCCGGAACGAAAATGGACTATGATCTACGAGTATGCACCTGGAATGTAAGGACACTCTACACACCAGGTGCTACTCAAAAACTTGAATCTGTCCTCCCGCGGTACAAGGCAGACATTACCGCGATCCAGGAGATACGATGGATAGGATCAGGTATAACGAAAAGAAAAGATTGCGACATTTATTACAGCTGTCACCAAAGACTGCACATGCTAGGATGCGGATTCGTCGTGGGAAATCGACTCAGATCGAAAGTCATCGATTTTAAGCCGATAAGCGATTGCCTGGCTGTGATCCGCATCAAAGCTACCTTCTAAAACATCAGCCTAATATGTGCACACGCCCCTACCGATGAAGCTGAGGAGTCTTACAAGGAGGAGTCTTACGACCTCCTGGACGGAGCCTACGGAGCCTGTCCGGAGTACGATGTCAAAGTCGTGCTCGGAGACTTCAATGCTAAAGTCGGAAAGGAAAACATCTTTGGCGGATTAGTTGGAAAGCACAGCCTCCACGAAACGACAACAGACAACGGCTTCCAACTAATCGACTTTGCTGCAGCTCGTAATACGGTGATAAGTAGCACTAGGCGAAGGATACACACAGCAACCTGGCGATCTCCAGATGGTCGAACGGCCAACCAAATCGACCACGTGCTAATTGGCGCAAGGTACGCATCGAACATCTTGGACGTGCGAACTTTCCGAGGTGCAAACGTGGACTCTGACCACTTTCTTGTTGTGACAAAGTTCAGAGCCCGACTGTCCAACGAAAAGAAAACGAAGACCGCCCAAAGAAAGAAGTTCAACATCGCATGCCTTAGCACATCTGAGAAAGCCAGAGACTACAGTGAGCAATTGACCGGGAAACTCTCTGCCGTACACCCAGCCACAAGCGTCAACAACCAGTGGAACCAGTATCGCGACATTATTAAGGAGACAGCCGAGACCACCATAGGCTATCAACCACCCAGAAAAAAGAACCCGTGGTATGATGATGAATGCGCGGTATTGAAGCAGGAGACGGAAAATGCACGAATGCAAATGCTGCAACGGAAAACAAGAGCAGCAAGAGAGGAGTACCGTGAAAAGAGAAGGAAAGAGAAAAAAACCCTGCGTAGAAAGAAAAGAGCATCCGCAGCCTCTCAGCTCAAGTATCTCGAAAAGTCCAGCACCGCCACCAACACCCGCCGGTTCTACAAAACAGCCAAGCAACTGACATCTGGTTATAGGACTGGCACGCAAGCTCTTCGAAACAGCGAAGGGAACCTAGTCACCGAAGCACAGGGAATTGTAGACGTGTTTAAGCAGCATTTCCAGCAGCTGCTTGATGGGCATTATGTAGAGGAGGCGACAGGGGAACAAAGAAGCATTAGACCAGTCAATGAAGATCCAGTCCCAGCACCCAGTACTGAAGAGGTTAAGAAAGCCATCCACAAGCTTAAGAACAACAAATCCGCCGGCTCGGATGGCCTACCAGCGGAACTCTTCAAGTATGGAGGAGATGTTCTGGTAGGGTGCATGCACCAGCTCATCAACCAAGTTTGGGAGGAGGAAAGTATGCCCGACGACTGGTCAAATAGCTCCATATGCCCAATCTACAAAAAAGGCGATCCTATGTCCTGCAAGAACTACAGAGGCATATCCCTGTTTAATGTTGCCTACAAGATCCTATCCAACGTACTATGTGAGCGTCTAAAACCTTTCTGCAACACTATGATCGGCACGTTCCAGTGTGGCTTCAGGCCAGGCAGATCAACGATAGACCAAATCTTCACATTGAGGCAAATCCTGGAAAAGACCAACGAATTTCAAGTCGAGACCCACCACCTATTCATCGACTTCAAAGCCGCATATGATAGCATAAGTCGCCAAGAGCTTCTATTGGCGATGTCGGAACTCGGGATCCCGAAAAAACTGATCCAGCTATGCCGCATGACGTTACAAAATACGCGGTGCAACGTGCAAATGGGTAACAGCTCATTCGAGTTATTCCAGACGTGTACAGGGTTCAGACAAGGAGATGCGCTATCATGTGATTTCTTCAACCTAGTCCTGGAGCAGATAGTGCGCAAGAGTGGTGTTAACATGGAAGGCACTATCTTTAACAGGTCTTCTCAACTGCTTGGTTATGCGGACGACATCGACATCATCGGCCGTTCCAAGAGAGCTGTACTTGAAGCATTCACAGCTATTGATGAACAGGCGAAACGCGTTGGTCTTGAAGTGAATGAGGACAAAACAAAGTATATGCTATCAACAAACAAAGCCTCATCTGTCCATCGCCTAGGACAAAACGTCACTGTTGGTAGCAGTAATTTCGAGGTAGTCAAGGAGTTCACCTACCTCGGAACAAACATCGATCCCACGAACGACACCTTAGTGGAAATCCGACGAAGAATTACCCTAGCGAACCGCTGCTACTTCGGTTTGGCCAAACAAATGGGTTCAAAACTCCTTTCTCGAAAGACAAAGTGCACGCTATACAAAACTCTAATTTTACCAGTTCTACTCTACGGCGCCGAGTGCTGGACGATATGTAAAAAAGGGGAATTGATCCTGGGCACTTTCGAGAGAAAAATTCTACGGCGGATATTTGGTCCTATATGCGAAGAGGGCGATTGGAGGAGAAGATTCAATCGTGAACTGTACGAGCTGTACCAAGATGTGGATGTAGTCCAAAGAGCCAAAACACGTCGACTACACTGGCTCGGCCACATCGAGCGAATGGACAACAACGCTCCAGCCAAGAAAATCTTCGAGTCCCAGCCCCCAGGTTCGAGACGACCAGGAAGACCGAACCTCCGCTATAGAGACCAGGCGGTCACAGACGCAAGAGCGCTTGGTCTCGACGACTGGAAAGAGCGTGCGAGGGACCGCAACCGATGGAAGACCGCAATATCTCAGGCAGAGACCCTTCATGGATCGGGAGCCGGATAAGTAAGTAAGTAAGTAGGTACGTGTACTTATATTCAAGGTCATGAGCGTTGAAACAGGATTATTATTATCATAATAAAATTAAAATAAATTGGGTGGCGCAACAGCTCATGAAGAACCAGGGCCTAGTGACTAACAACTCACAACCATTCCTGTGTGCGTGTTTGTTGGCAGGAATGGAGGGGACCTACAGTTTTTTGCCGAGTCCGAACGGCTAAATTGAGAAGCACTTTTTCATGACAAGTATACTCTTGGAGGATTTGTCAGTTCCTCGCAAGAGGCAGTACCTCGAATAAATCATTTCTGTTATTATTATCATAATATCCATTGATAATTCTGTGTATTTACTGACTCGATTCTGGAAAGTTGAAAGGGTGCCCATATTTTAGAAAATAAAATCATCTTCCAAAGGAAGCCCACAAGGTGATAAAGCATCCACTGGAATTCACTGTTTGGTGTGGATTGTTGGTCGGCGTGGAATCATGAATTTCTCCAAAAATGACGATGGATATCATTGTCATACCATGAATGGAGAAGGCTATTGATCGATGATTACCAGTTAATTTTACTTCCAATCGCATGATATGGACGGCACCACGTGCCACACAGCTGATGGCACAATAGACATAATGCATCATCTGAGAGATTTTAGCGCATGGTTATCTAACGTAGAGGTTTAACCCCGTTAGACTTTTTCTTGTGCGATTTTCTTATGAATATTGTGAACTTAAATTTTTCTTTGAAACTTTTCGTTTATAAATAAATTGGAACAAAATTGGTTTGGCTTGGCCATTAACAAAGTAAATATGTAGAAATAGTGAAACCTCCACTAATCGTCCCCTAATTTTAATCCGGCAAGAGTATAAAATTTTTTCGATTTTTCTATTCGAATTGCATAAGAACTATG
Organism: Dasysyrphus tricinctus; assembly: GCA_963921185.1. Taxonomy (NCBI): domain Eukaryota; kingdom Metazoa; phylum Arthropoda; class Insecta; order Diptera; family Syrphidae; genus Dasysyrphus; species Dasysyrphus tricinctus. Next base: position 40,709,625 of record OY992531.1, on the reverse strand, counting down.
CATAAAAATGTAAACAACAAATTATAATAAAAAAATAACCATTTTTATAAAATATGGTCTTTTTCTAACATTGCGTTTTACAATAAAGAAACTGAGTAAGATCATATCAAATAGTTTTATTTCCGTCAAAGGATGCACAAAATCTCAAATTTAGCAAAAGTGGTCGGACTCATGGGAACAGGCAAAAAAAGTTTGTCCGACCCTTAGCATCGTGTAGAGGACAGTCTCCACCTTTCATTTGATACCCCATTTATAGAAGTTGCTTATAAAGGGTGGTTTAATTTTAAGGGCCGATGTTGATTTTGAATAAAACACAAACTATTTAGGAAATTACTGTCATTTCTTTTTATTATGATAATATTGGTATGGTTCAATTGTGTATAGATCAAAATATCGGCCAAATGGCCGCCGCGACCTCGGCGGCACACCTCCATCCGATGATCCAAATTTGGTACATTTAGCGGAAAAGGCAACTTGACAAGTGCATTTTCTAACATTGGCGAACAGATAAAGCTTGTCCGACCAGTAGTTTTGTAAATAATTGGACTAAGGCTATCGGTTGGCATCCTTTTTTTGCATAGCCGCGATGAGATAGGTAATCTAATGGTCGGCTCCCGGACTATAAAAACGAAAGGTGATTTCTTTACAAAATTTGCAAAACTTTCTCAAAGTTTTAATCATTTTTTTTTTCATTTAGACCCGCGTTTGCTGATATGAAACTTAAGCATTAAGCTCTACTTAAATTCTTATGTTCTACTTTTCCCTCTGCGTAAACTGTCACATAAGCGCTTTTATTATTATGAACTTTTAAGTTTTAGTTTTAAGTTAAGTGAAAGATTGCCAACGTGCAACTGAAACCAGTTTCTCTTGGCATCACAAAATGAAATTATTACGAATATAAGAGCAGAAAATCGTCTACAATCCTAGATGATTTCTGGTTTCATTCGAAGAAGAAAAAAAAATTAGGGGGCGAATATCCTTTCTCCCCCCTCTGAGGGAAGGAGGCAATTTCTTAAAAAGTGACCTACAAGGGGAAAAAATATTAAAAATCAACGAAGGTGAATAGTTTTTGGGGAATACGATTTTAGAGTAAGTATGTACCTATTTTTCAAATAAAAATTTTAATTTTTTTTTCAAGTTGATTTTTTTCATAATTTAGCTTTATTAAGTAGCACTTTTTTTAAATATCAATTTTTAATCAAATATGTACATGAAGACCACACATACAAAACTTTCTTAAATTTTGAGAATTAAGAAAACACAAAAGGTACTTTTTTATGACGCCAAAAATATAACCATTCATAATTAAACCCTTTTTCCGTTTTTTTTTTTATTTTTTTGAGAAAAAGAATCTTGTTACTTCCCATAGCTTTTTTGAATGGTAATGTTTATAACGCCAAAAAATTACCATTCCAATCATAACTAAACCCTTTTTTTCGAGTTTTTTGGGAAAAAATATCATCTGTTTTTTAAATTTCTTAAAGAATTGATAAGAGCATTGAAAAAAGATGGCCAAATTTTGAAAAAAAATCAACTTGAAAAGAAATAATTTTTTTTCAAATATATACATATGTATGTACATATATGTATGACATATACATTGTATGTATATCTATTTTAAAATTTAATTTCTCAAAATCTATTCACTCAAACAACTTCATTAAAAAAAGAATGGAGTATTGGGCTCTGGACCTTTGGCACCTCATATGAGGGAAATTTGATAAGAAAATGTCATCTAATTGGTCAGTAATTGGACAGAAAAGGTCAACTAGTATCAGAAATTGGTCAGCCCTATAGATTACTTGTAATCAAGGCTTAAACTTTCTCAAGGTCGCTCAAGGTCAGGCGTGATTTTTGGCACCTAATTTACATTTTATGTAATGAATTTTTAAAAAATTCAAGGTCATAGAGATTTTCGGCACCTTATGTATGAGAAATGTTTTATCCGAGATACTGCCTCTTGCGAGGAACTGACAAATTCTCCAAGAGTATACTTTTCATTAATAAGTGCTTCTTATCTACCCGTTCGGTCTCCGCAAAAAACTATAGGTCCCCTCCATTCCTGCCAACAACACGCACACAGGAATGGTTGAGAGTTGTAACTCACTAGGCCTTGGCTCTCTACGAGCTTTTGCGCCACCCAATTTATTTATTTATTTATTTTCCTTCATACCTAACTCCAGCTGCATTATTGACTCTTTTCACCGCAAGTGACCTTTTAAGGTCTAATCGATTATCGATGCGTCACTGGCATATGCATCATCTTTAAATTTTTTGTTTTGCTTGACAAGATCTCATAAATATAAAAAAAAAACACCTCAAGTCAATATCAATAATAATTAACGAGCACTAATTCCATCAGATTTATTAGTAATTTACATGCAATTACCAGTCAGTCTATGTACGCCCATTGGTGGTTTGAGCTTCGCAATCAAGATAATTATCCCCCATTTTCAGGTTAGAGGTTGAAAGTCGTTAAAATAAAATAAAAGCATCACAATGGTTGCAAATATTTTTACAATTTTGATTTAAGAAAAGAAAATTGAGTTCACTTTAACTGATGATTACTGCATCAGTGATGAGAAATTTCAATAAATAAAGGGTCATACACCAGTAAGAGGATTTATTATAAATTTGTCACGCACTAGAGCGGTGTGGCATGTGGAACTGCTGAAAATAAGCCTCATCCAAGTCCACAGCATCAATTTTGGGCCAAACAAATAAGGTAGGTACGAATCAGCGTTATTTACAAAAAATAGCTCAAAACGACAAAGCTAACCCAAGGAAGTACCAAATTGTCACTTGTTGTGTATGGAGAGGTTGTTTCACAATTCGACTTGAGTTTTTTGACCCCCATATCTGACAGTTTTGTCTTCTTATACGTATCAAGACAAATTGACATGAGCGCCTGGTCACTCAGATCAGTTCCAGCAATCAGTCAGTATCAGTACCTAATTTGGGCAAGTGTGTATCGATACATAATTATTGAAATCCTCCTAGTTTTTATTTATTAGAGCCTCATTGCAATAACATCAGTTCAATTGTTGACATTTCAAAAATGGGTCAAAGTTTTAAAATTACACCTCTGATTGGATGACCCTTTAAACTTCAAACCAAACGTTAGATTAGCTACAAAAAGTACACCAATTAACTAAACGCCTTCTAAACTAAAATGTTTATAATGCTGGTTTGTGTTTGTACCACTTAAATCATAAATTGATTGACTTGTAATATCAAATGTATTTCTCATTTGAACTTAATTATTGTCTTGATCTTTTGTTTTGATTCTATTAACATATATGTACATAAAGTCAATCAAGTCAACTAAGTGATCTGAGCTAATTACTCAAATTATAAATAAAAGCTACATAGAAAAAAAATTGAATAAATAAAAAATACAATCAGAACATCATCAATTGATTTTGTTTTTGATTTATAGTACGAAAACAAACAACCGGTAGCAAACTATTTAATTATATTTACCAATTAAAATATTAATCCATAGTAGAGGTACCTTCATATGTATAGTTACTAATCGTGCTTACTAATTTATATTCTATTATAGAAGCTGCTCGATTTGCATCACTTATGCAAACAAAAAAGGTTAATTCAATGAATTGTAAGGCAGGGCACTTACTCACTCTATCTATATGTATGAATGTACATACCTAGTTAGAATCACTTAGCGCTTAATACGCGAACTCAAAACAATTTGTATTTAATAATGAGGAGGGTTCGATAGCGATTCATGTAGTGTGTATTCTTTTGTGAAAATTATTTAAAACAGGGTGTTACTTTTATAAGACATTTAGCAAGCTCTGGACCTTTGGCACCTTATATGAGGGAAGTTTGATAAAAAAAATCTCATCTACTTGGTCAGAAAAGGTCAACTGGTCCCAGAAATTGGTCAGCCCAAGATAACTTTAAATCAAGGCTTAAACTAATTCTAGGTCGCTCAAGTCACGCGCGATTTTTGGCACCTCATTTAGGGGAAATTTGCCAAAAATTTATACCTTCCGAAAGATTTCTAGATCGTGGTAAAAGGTCAACTATTTTCAGTAATTGGTCAGCCATAGATTTTTTTCTATGAATTTTTGAAGTTCGTTTCAAGGTCACAAAAAAAACTTTTAGCACCTCATTTGGGTCATTTAAAAAAAGTATGCAATTTGAAAGGCCTCTTCACGGTTGTAGTTGTAAAAGGTCAGCTATTTTCAGTAATTGGTCAGCCATAGATTTTTTATGAATATTTAATGAATTTAAAAAAAAAATTCAAGGTCAAAACGCTAATTGGCACCTCATTTTAGGGAAATTTGCCAAAAAAGTGTACCATCTGAAAGATCTCTAGACCTTTATAAAAGGTTAGTTAGTTTCAATAATTGCTCTTATACGATTTTTTTAAGTTTTTTTATCAAGGTCATGAACGATTTCGCGACCTTGAAAAAAAATACTTTAAGAAATCGTATAAAAGAATCTATATCTGACCAATTATTGAAACTAGCTGACCTTTTATATAGATCTTAGGGCCTTTCGGGTGGTATTAATTTTTGCAAATTTCCCATAAATGAAGTGCCAAAAATCACGCGTGACCTTGAAATTTTTAAAAATTAATTAAAAAAATCTATACCTGACCAATTACTGAAACAATATGACCTTTTATATAGATCTAAAATTCATTAAATATTCATAAAAAAAATCTATGGCTGACCAAATTCTGAAAATAATTGACCTTTTATCACAATCAAATTTCCCTTAAATGAGGTGCCAAAAATCGCGCCTGACCTTGAGAAAGTTTAAGCCTTGATTAAAAGTTATTTAGGGCTGACCAATGTCTGGGACCAGTTGACCTTTTCTGACCAATTACTGACTAATTAGGTGGGATTTTTTCTATCAAATTTCCCTCATATGAGGTGCCAAAGGTTCAGAGCCCATTTAGCACAATTAAAAATTCTAAGAACTCGTATACCAGTATAATTGAGAGACCCCATTAAAAATATTTTAATATAAGTTTTTCCAATTTCACTTTTTTAAATGACAATTTTAAATTTAATTTAATAAATGATTTGCGGCTAAGAACTTTACATGAAGATTAATTTTGTAAGCCCAATTAATTTTCACTCGATTAAATTTAAGCTTGCCATTAGAAATGGGAGACTTGGATTAAAAAAAAAAATCATTTATTTAGCCTGTTTCACATAGGAAGTTTAAACTCGAGATCAGCTGAGCACCTACTAAAGTTTTAATATGGGGTTAAACTCGTTCGGTTTCATTGTGCAAAATGAACCTCTGTTCATTATAATTGATTGAAGTTTGAGATGTTTTATTGAATGCTTCTTTGCGGCGTTTTAATTTTCTAATTGATGGAATTCGAATATTATTCAGTAAGTACTTCAGTTTTCAGTATTATTCTTAATGTTTTGAAATTCGAAATCTATATAAACAAATTCAACACCGTCCTAAACCTAAGTTGATATGATTGATTTGTCATCCACAGAATGCGCTTTTTTATCATCTCACCTGCACAACGTTGCAGCTTGCAGACACAGTACACATATTAAAGGTAATATCATTAGCGTTTTCATTTTTGTTCAGTTCTGCGCATCCATCAAAATCAGTGGAGATACCACTTCTGACAGAGGAATCAGGTGTTGTTGGAGGAATCAGGTGACACACGCAAGAGTGTAAGGGGAGTTCAACCATTTTATAAGTTATAAGTTATGCCATTAACACATGCAAACAAAAAACACCCTGTACTTGCAAGCACTAAGAAGTTTTGTACCTTGGCTTGATTATCACGGAACTTCAAACAACTAAGTCATGGTAGAATGTTAATTTTGAGAAAACAGTTTCGAGCTTAAGGTTTTATGTTGTTTGGCTTGAACGAGTATGTAGTCTTGATTAAATTAATTGTTTATTTTAATAATTTGTTTTAATAGCTTACGATGTGTTGATTAAAATTCAATTTATTGATTGATGTTAGAGTATTGTAAATGTTCTATGTATAATATTGGTGATTGGTGTACGTACGTAATTTTTAGTGAATTAAAAAGGAAATAGAATTATTGGAGCAACATTATAATATGGCGTTTATGGTTATGGTTGACTTTCAGTAATTCAGTACAGTTGTTTTTGATATAATTTAATAAAATAAATAAAATCGTTGTAGGTATGAGGCATGATTGCTACCCATTCTGGATAAGCTCAAACAAAAATTTGATTTTCTCTTCCGGGAATCACATAAAAATGCCTGGCACCAAATAGGGGAAGGGTGCGAAAAGTGAGACAGTGCAAACAGTGAGACATTGCATATTGTGTTGCCAATTATACAAATAGCATTTTTTTCTATGCCGCATTCTATATTTCTATCGCACACTTTATCTAGCTGAGCATGTGCGGTGAGCGGTCATACAAAAAAAGTGACAAAAGTGCTTTTTTGAAATATATTTTGAATTTGTGTCAACACTTTATATATTCAGTTAAAAGAACAATTTTTTTACTATTCTTTTAATGCAACAAATCAATTGGATAAATATTAAACAATTTTTATTTTTTAAAAAATCTGAAAAAATCACAAGGGGCGAACAGTGAGACATTTTCAAAAAGCGACTCAAATTTTGGAAATACCCCTTTTTTTCTTGTGTTTAGTATTTTACTGTCAAGCAAGCAGAAAAGAGTTTAAATTTTGTTCTAGGTTATTCATTTGTTTGAAAATTTTCATTGATTTCTTTATTTCAAAGTGAATAATACATGTAAAGCTTTAATTGTATGTATAGTTTTTTCTTACAAATTAAACAATTAAAGTTAATTTTTATTTCTAATTTGTTTTTATCGTCTCACAGTTCACCCTACACTGTCTCACTGTTTGTACCCTCGGCGAACAGTGAGACGATTTGACTTTGCTCAAAATTTTGCTTATTACAGTTTAACTTTTATATTTTTCAATAAAATTTCTCTCTCCATATGAAGGTAAAGTATGTCTTAAAATACTATCAAAGTTTCTGTAAGATTGCTTAAAATGTTCCAAAGCTATACCAATTTAAAAAAAAAAGTGTCTCACTATTCGCACTCTTCCCCTAATATGTGGATAGAATTAAGTGTTTCAGGATTCCTCATAGGTAATTTAATTAAGTTCAAATAAAGAAGTTTAAGTGAGTTCTATTACTCTATATACTGCGTTTTGTCCAGGTACAACTGCAGTTGGGCTTATCAGTTAGATGCTGCTGTACCTGGGCGAAACACAATATATGGAGTAGAGCTCACTTAAACTTCTTTATTTGAACTTAATTCATTCGCTCCACTAAAACAGAAGAATATTATTTATAATCTTCTTCAAAATCATACTGTAATTTAATTAATTAATTAAATTTCTATCTTAGATTTCTTATGGTTAGTTTTAATATCCGTTTCAAGAAACTGCAAAACTGGAAAAGTTTTTGAAGTACAAAATTTACATATTTATTTATATTGTGTAATGTATATTTTGTCAACGTTCTAAAAAATTAAGTTTATAATTACTTCAGGTATCCATTTTTCAATTAATCTAAAGTTGTTTCCACCAAATAACTGATAACGATTTGGTATCGTCATAGTTATTAAATTCTAAGAGGTTATGGCCTTTCACCAATTAATATGTAAATCATTAGTTTTGGATAACCGAATTGGTATTTAATTTATGGGGCACACCCGTTATCCCTTAAAACCATATCTAAATCGGATGAAGTCCCAAAGAAAAAGAAATCAAACAAAACAAACAAAATCGCCATGGAGAAATGAGCCACATGGACTTAATCCCCCAAAACTATTTGTTCTTGCCAAAATCTCCAAATCTCCAACAACTTTTAACATTTTTCTGTAAAAAGTATACACTGGGTCTTGTGAATAAAAAAAGCTAAAGCTTAAGCTAAACTTGGATTTTTAAGTCAAAGCACGGTTTTGTGTGATTAAAAGCAAGCTTTGGCTAGAAACTAAAAGATGTCTTCTTGTAATAGCTAGTTTAAAATAGCTAAAGCTAGATTCTTCCAGCTTAAGCTCCAAATGGTGTGATTAATACTAGCTTAAGCTAGAATGTTATAGCTAAAGCTACAAAAATATCAAGATTCATGGACCCCTGACTAGAAAGCTTTGACTAGTACTTTTTACATGAAAAAAATAATGTGTCTTGTCTCTTGTGATTAAACAAATAGCTTAAGCTAAAACTTGGATCTCTAAAAATCTCCATGCGTTGGTTTTCGGTCCCAAAAAAATAGTTTTAGCTTAAGCTTCTAAGCCAAAACATGTGAATAAACAAACGAAAGCTAAAAATATTAAGCTTAAGCTAGAATTTTCTAGCTAAAGTTATTTAGCGTAATCTTTTTTTTATTCACATGAAACAAAGCTTGAGCTAGAGCTGTCTAGCTTTAGCTACTAGTAATAGCTATGACTAGCTAGCTTTAGCTTGCTCCAAAAATAACTTAAGCTTTTTTTTATTCACAAGGCCCACTGTCTCGAACACGGCTTTTTTTAAAAAACTCATCAAATTTCTTGGAGTACAATCAACTTGGTATTAAATAATAATTATGCCTTATTTTAACTTACCTAATAATTGTGATTCTAGAAATGTGTCTTCTCGATAACGAACCCAATATTTTGAAATTTATGTAACTGCGTTCATACAAATTCAAAATTAATTAATATGGTTTGTTTTTATCAGACGATCAGAGAATTTCAGACCCAGAATCGTACTTTAAAGTGAATGGGGCATATTCATAGATGTTGTCTAACCTGTTGCTAGCAAAAACTGGAGTTTTTTATAATGAAACTCCCATAAGATAAGCTCCTAGCAACAGCTTAGCCAACATCTATGAATTTGCCCAAATTTGTATTATTACTGCTTAGATATTAAAAAAAAACCAGAAATGAGTTAACATAAGAGGTAAAAGTAACGAGTAATAATAAAGTGTGAGCAAAGTAACGAGTAAAAGTAACGAGCAAAAGTAACGAGTAAAAGTAACGAGTAAAAGTTTGAGTTAAATGTTGAAAGTTAACCAAAAGTAAAGCATATGAGTTGAAAAGTTGGCGGCCAGAACTCTGACAGAACGCGATAAGAATCCCAAAAAAGTCATGTTAGGAGAAAATGGTATGAACCCAAGTTTTGGGTTGAGTAAATGTGATCAGTGATCACTCTGCAAGTGAAATTAAAATAATTAAGGAATTTCAGATGCATTGAATTTTATTGTATGATAAAATCAATATGTTAAACAAACAAAATTGTTAAAAATAGTAATTATTTTCCTAAAGTTGTGTGTGTAAAGTGAAAAAAACTCAAAGTCCATTAATTTATTCAATAAAATCGAAGGTAGCAACATCATCCGATTACCTATGTATGTTTGTTTTCTGGAGTATGACACTTATTGCAAATTCATCAAATGGTAATCATTGTCATCATATTTATCTCTTTAACTGTTGTCTGTATGTTTACTTTCTCGGATAACTGTGAAGATGAAATCAAAAGTCCACGTTACTGAAATGTTGACTTTAAATGTAAATATTTTGCTTTAATTTCTGTTCAAAAAAAAAAGGTTTGAGACTTTAGTCACTTGATATTTATTTATCAATCAATAACCTAGCGGTTGAATAACCATCTATAACCTCATCTTAAATATCTTATTTAAGTTCACTTTTCATGAGAAATCTCTCAAGCATTGAAGCGTACTAATATGGGTACGTGCAGCCATATCTTGTAGGTTAAGAACATTGCCTTTTTTTCATCTATTGTCTTCTGGATTTTCAACTGAAATTGCAAAATCCCATATAAATTCATATACTTTTTCAATTGTTTACTTATGCTGTGAGTAAAATGAATAACAATTTTATTTTATTATCATTCTTGTCTAGGTAATTATAAAAGTTTTCATCGCGTGCCAACAAGAACAAAAAAAACAAAGTTCGCTACTCAGCTCTTTTGATTTTGTTTTCTTTTTTCATTAAATCGAATACAAATGAACTCTTCGTCACAATATCTTATTATTCTAGAATGGATGTGGAATATTTTATTCTAAAGAATTTTGTAAGCAATGGAAATTTTATGCAATAATAATTTCAGGGTTGAATTAGTCAAAATAGATTTTAAATATTTATATGAGAACAATAATCAAATTGTTATTGCTATTTTTTATTATAAACATTTAGTTTCATAACTTAATGATAATAACTACATTCATATAAAATGCGGAACCAATTCCGAAAACTGGTTGATGATTTTTCGGGGAATCTGTCCAAAGCCGTTAAAAAACAAGTTGATTCAAAATAAATTGCACGACAGGTAGGTAATATTACCGACTGACTCTAATGACTTCAAAGCTATATAAAGTAGGAACGGCTAAAAATTGATAATGTAAATTTATTGGCTATGCAATGACATAGTTTAGGACAAAATGTGAACAAAGAAAGTTAAAAAATTCTTCGAAAATCTTTTCGGACCTAGAAAAAACTTAAACAGAATTAATCGGTTCATTGACGAGAAATGAAATACAAGAATAAAGATTTATCAAAATCATAAAGTATTTATAGAAAACTTAGAAAATTCAAATTGTTATGGGCGTGGTACCAATTGCTTTCCCAAGGGGGCAGTTAGAGACACTTGCCCCTCGAATAAAAATATATTTCATACATTTGGTAATTTGTCTGCTTTTGAATGAATCTCAACTAAGATCGAAGTCCTGAGTGCACCCCTCAAAATTTAAAACAAACATTTCTTCTTTATACAAACATTTATAAACAATCGCTTCCACGGCCGTAGCCAGGCCTACGCTAGGGTGAGCTCAGCTCACCCAAAAAAATGTTGAGCTCACCCATACTACATATTTTTGATATTTTTAACTTAAGAAAAAAAATATTTCCTTGCTAAAAAACAAAATTTAAAATATCCGCCAACAATAAAATTTTGATCAATTACTTCATTGGTGGAAGATTAAGAAAGGCATCGGAAACAACCTCAATGCAGAGGAAAGAGCTCTGTCTGTGGTGTTACATATAATTCAAAACAATTTGAAGCTGGGACGTTTATTAAAATTATTGGAAGTTATAACTTAACAAGCAAATAACTGTAACTGATTTATAAAAACCTTGGCCTTAGCCACCTATTGAGTCATTAATTTACCCTAAATTAATAAACTATAGGCCTAAAAATGGAAGATAATTATTTTTTGATGCAAAAACTATTTGCATGCAAATAATGCCTTGAGGTGAAAAAAAAAATTGTTTGGAAGTATAAGCCGACCATAAAAGAAACATTTTATTCACCACATTTTTTTCGCATGCCAAACAATTTTCGGCCCATTGTTTTGCATGATATTCCATGGCATCAACGTTTTTTTTGCATGAAACAGTATCTAAACCAATCGTGCAAACAATTAATTTTGCACTTCATCTCAATTATTTTTTATATGCGAGAATATTTGCGCACGGGAACTGTAAACTAGGCGAAAGTCGAAGGGTGGCGGTTTTTCAAATCTTTGGCTTCATAATTTCACCACTAAGTGAACAAAAACTGTTCTGCTACTCAAAAAACATAGCGGAGTAAGTATACAACTTCAAGTTTTGTATTTTTTGACAACTTAACTCTGGTTTTTGAACCAATCGATACATTAGGTGGCAGCACATCTAGGAAACGAGACATCAATTTCAACACTTTCGCAAATAGAAGCTATACGATGGTCATCAATGACCGATCAAAGCCAGTGTAGTATTTATTTTCTTGCACTCGAAGAGACATGATTGAATTTGTGGGAAATAGACTATATTTTGGGTAAGGGAGAATAGGACAAAACGGTCTTCAAGGCCAATAATGACAAGACGTATACATATGTCGTTTGAAAGGTATTTTTATGTACTACAATAGTTACTATGGAAGCTAACTACAACAGCAAATAACTTTTTCCACACAGTGATTTTAAGTAAGTTGTCATTGTAACTATTACTTACTTACTTACTTAAGGTGGCGCTACAGTCCGGGGTGGACCAGGGCCTCAACCAACAAGCTTCTTCCAGCCGGCTCGGTTTCTAGCTAGCTGTCTCCAGTTTCGCACGCCAAGTTGGTTGAGGTCCTCTTCCACTTGCGTGCGCCACCTTTTACGCTGTCCACCTCTACTGCGTTGTCCCACGGGGTTGGATTCAAAGACTTTCCGGGCCGGAGCATTGGTGTCCATTCGCTCTAGATGACCCAGCCATCTCAGTCGTTGGCTTTTCACTTTTGTGGCTAGGTCGGTGTCGCTGTACAGCCCATACAGTTCGTTGTTGTATCTTCTTCTCCATTCCCCATCTATGCAGACGGGACCAAAAATCACCCGGAGAATTTTCCTCTCAAAACAGCCTAACGCGTTCTCATCCACTGTTAGCAGTGTCCATGCCTCTGCACCATACATCAGGACCGGGATGATAAGCGTCTTATACAGGGACAGTTTAGTTGCTCGAGAGAGGGCTTTGCTTCTCAATTGCCTTCTTAGCCCAAAGAAACAGCGATTGGCAAGAGTAATTCTTCGTTTGATCTCAGCGCTGGTGTCGTTCGCTGAGTTTATAGCGGATCCTAGGTAGACAAAGTCTCTGACTACCTCAAAATTATAGCTGTCTATAGTGACGTTCTGTCCGAGACGTCGGTGTTGGGTGTCCTTTCTTGTGGACAGCATATATTTTGTTTTGCTTTCATTCACCGTTAAACCCATCTTCTTGGCTTCCTTCTCAATGCTCACAAAAGCACCACTGACATCACGCTTTGTTCGTCCGATTATGTCAATGTCGTCAGCGTAAGCGAGTAATTGGACGGACTTTTGAAAGATTGTGCCTCTGGTGTTGACGTGAGAGTTTTGCACTATTCTTTCAAGAACGATGTTGAAGAAGTCGCATGACAGCGCGTCGCCTTGCCTAAAACCTTTTTTGACATCAAAGGTGTCGGTGAGGTCTTTGCCGACCTTGATGGAGCAGCGTGCATTCTCCATCGTCATCCTGCACAAACGGACGAGTTTGGCAGGGATGCCAAAACTAGACATTGCTCTATATAGCTCGTCTCTATAGATGCTGTCATACGCGGCCTTGAAATCGATAAAAAGGTGGTGGGTATCGATTTGGAACTCCTGGGTTTTCTCCAAGATCTGCCGTAGTGCGAATATTTGGTCGATGGTGGACTTCCCTGGCCTAAAGCCACACTGATATGGACCTATCAGGTTGTTGACGAATGGCTTCAGGCGTTCACAAAGTACGGCAGAGAAGATCTTGTAGGCGATATTAAGAAGACTGATGCCTCTGTAGTTGGTGCAGTCCAGAGGATCGCCTTTCTTGAGGATCGGGCAAACAATACTGAGGTTCCATTCATCGGGCATGCTTTCTTCCGACCATATTTTACAGATGAGCTGGTGCATACTCCTAACCAATTCATCGCCAGCCGCTTTGAATAGCTCAGCCGCAAGGCCATCAGCTCCAGCAGCTTTATTGGACTTAAGTTTAGATATGGCTGTCCTCACTTCGTCAAGATCGGGTGGACGGAATTGTTGGCCTACGTCGTCCAGGTTGAATGGTGCAATTTGCATGGTAGCGGAATTCGGTTCGTCATCGCCGTTATACAATTTGCAGAAATGATTTTTCCATATCCTCAGCACCGACTGCGTTTCCACCACGATGTTCCCCTGATCGTCCTTGCAGGCTTCGGTTCGGGGTTTGTAACCTTGGGAGGTTCTTTTTACTTTTTGGTAAAACTTCCGAACTTCATTCCTGCAGTGGCATCCCTCTAATTCCTCGATCGCGCGCTTCTCATGCTCTTTCTTTTTCTTTCTGAGAAGCTTGTGTTCCTCTTTCCTCTTCTGCTCGTAGAGCTCGCGAGCAGCTCTGGTCCTTCTATGCAGCGCCGCTTTGTATGCCTGTTGTTTGGCTGCATGTACTCGCCGGCATTCCTCGTCGAACCAGGGGTTTCGCTGTGGTGGTCGTGCGAAGCCCAGCACGTCAGAGGCGGCATCTCTGATGGCTTCCTGGCAGTTTTTCCACTGGTTCTCGATGTTTGCAGTTGGCGGCGAAGGACTAGTTAAGAGGGCGCGAGAGACTCGATCGGAAAAGGACCTGGCGATTTCTTGCGACTGTAGCCGTCCGACGTTGAACTTCCTGACAGTATTTCCCTGTTTTGGCTTTGGTCTGGATATCCGTAGCATTACCTTTGCTACAACGAGGTAGTGGTCCGAGTCAACGTTGGCTCCTCGGAACGTTCGGACATCCTTGATACTGGAGGAGTGCCTTGCGTCGATCGCAATGTGGTCAATTTGGTTGGCGGTTGATTGACCAGGAATTCGCCATGTCCCCTTATGAATATCGAGATGCGGGAACTGCGTACTAGCTACCACAACGTTTCGCCCCGCAGCAAAGTCGATTAGCCTGAGTCCGTTATCGGAGGTGGTGTCGTGCAGGCTGTATCTTCCGATTGTGCCACCAAAGACGTCTTCTCTTCCTAGTTTGGCATTAAAATCACCCAAGACAATTTTAATGTCATAGCTAGGGCATTGCTCATATGTCTTGTCCAGGAGCTCGTAGAACTCGTCCTTGGTGTCGTCATCTTTCTCCTCTGTGGGGGCATGCGCGCATATCAGGCTGATGTTGGCGAATTTAGCCTTGATGCGAATTGTCGTGAGGTGCTCGTTCACATAATTGAAACTCAAGACCTCTTGCCTCAGTCTGCCTCTAACAACAAATCCACATCCAAAAAGACGCTGCCCTTGTGGTCGGTAACAGTCACCGTAGTATACATCGCAGTCTTTCAGTTTTCTTTTGCCCGGCCCATCCCATCGCACTTCTTGGATGGCGGTGATGTCTGCTTTGTAGCAGTCTAGGGCCTCCGCTAAATGTTCGGCTGCACGTGGTCTATAGAGAGACAGAACATTCCACGTGCAGATCCGAAGTTCGTTGTCCTTATTTCGTTTGCTAGGTTCGTCAACAGTAAATCCGTCCGTATCCGAGGCTTGTTGATGCTTCGCAACTAAAATAGCTTTACGTGGCCGGGAAGTCACCCCGACGGCACGACCCCCAACCTGGAGGACCAGACCCTATATATATAACTCCAAGGGCGGGGAGCCGGATTAACCGCTCCTTATAGGCCTGAGCTCCGAATATGTCGTAGTAGCCCGTATAAGGTGTTCACTAAGTAGTTCAGCCTAACTGGAACTGTAGACGCCACCGTTGATTCCATCTTGAGAATTCTTCCGCTGCCGCCTGGATGAAGGAGAAGTGCCTTAGTGGGAACACTCCTCCCCCCCTCTCTCGTTTGCTGCCCCCTAAAACCGTCCACAGGGATTGGAACCCCATCTTCAGTTAAAGGTACTAGGCACCCGATGTTCACCGCGGGGAGGTGAGAGTAGGAGTTGATAGACAGAGGTTCGCTTTGAAACAAAGCTTGTGGACGCTTGTGTCCTCTTGAATGCACATGTCTACCCTTTGAACATCCATTGTAACTATTATTGTTCATAAAAATAAATTTTCGACGACATACATTTTATTGGTATTAGGTACCAATTTGCATTTTTTTCTACACTACCAAAACAAAACCTTGGTTAGCGAATAACTTTTTCACACAGAAATTTGAAATGAACTGCCATAGTGACTATTTTAGACCATAAAAATACCTTTCCAAAGACATACGTCTCGTTGTTATTGGTTCCTAGATCACCTTCCACAATTTTTTGCCGATTGTTCTTTGCCAAAAATATTTGTGATCTTATGTATTTTTGTAATCATGTACATGGACATGTATACACACATATTGTTTTAATAAAAATTGTATATTTAATAGACAACATTCAAATTTTCGTTAGAAAATTTCAGCTCACCCGAAACTACCTTGAGCTCACCCACATGAATAATCCTGGCTACGGCCATGATCGCTTCATAGACTGATCGCCACCCTTTTATTTAGAAAATGGTGCAATAGAAGCCATACAAATATTTCGCAGCCAAAACATACACTATCTGGTAACCATGTTTAGTATTCTTGATCGTCATAAAATTGAACATTTAGATCACGTCGTACTCCTTTTTTTCAATTAAAGATGAAAAGAGGTTTTTTATATCGGAATCGGAAATCACATATTTAATTTTAAGTACATATAAACTTTACGTATACCTAACCTATGTATAAGAAATGAACTTCAATAGGTAGTAAACAATTTGATGCTTGTGAATACTCAATCTATAACAATTTGCTTCCTTTTAAAAGTAATTAATTCAAAATATCATAAAGGTCACCAATTCATAAAAAAAAATAAAGACACAGAATGTCTGTAATCGAAACTACTTGAATTTTTATTATTTTTATTTAAGTTCAAATCTCGTTAAATATTCACAGGTAAGGGTGTGTGGTGAACAATTGCAGTAGTTGGATTAAATGTGGTCACTGTTGGTGGATTGGATTGGATCGGATTGATTAGTATGTTGGATGATTGATCGGAGCACAGCATGTAATTATGGCTTAGTCTCTTTCTCTAAGATCTTAGCCAACCTGATGGGGCAATTGTTGTTTACAGTTTTTGTAGATGATGCGGCCTTGGCCATGCACATTGATAACCACTTGCACTTGGCCTGGCTGGTTTACACAACGAATACACGGTGGTTGGATTAATATGACTGGATTGGAGTTCTCAGGTTGCAACTTTTGAAATTATTGTTATTAATATCATTCGACTTTCAGACATCACGACCTGACGTAGATATCAAGAAATTGCGTGCAGATCGAACCAATTTCAAATCGGCCTCTTGCAATGCGGTAAGTATTTTTGATGCGTTATGTGATGAGTGAAACCATTGAACTGAACTGGAAAATACCCATCGTGTCCTTGTGACTTAATAAACTTTATCTATACATTTATTTGACTTCGACAGTGAATTCGTTGAAGTATTGCCATCAGTGCGGTTTTAAATGCATTTTATGGATTCTGAATCTCTTGTTGTATCAAAGAACACACGTACTGTAAACTTTTACTTTTTTTGGTTTTATTGAATCTAGATTCAACTTGATCAACTGTAAATACTAACATAATCTTAAAAAATGTCAAATACTCTTTAAATTTTCATTAATTTTTTATCGAACTATGAGAACGAGTATAGCAAGCAGAAAGTAGAAAATTCCTTAAAAATAAAAACTAAATAAAGTTCCTATAACAATTTTGTATTTTACTATTGTACTCTCATTTAATACATTCTTATAAGATTTGGTTATTGTTTACAATAAAATACAAATTTAAAAAGAAAAAAAAAACAAGCTTAAAATAAAAACACTCAGTCCCATAATCTAACAGCCATGCTGCAATTTCAAAGTTTGAATAGCTTTCTTAATTTGCGTGCAGGTATTCAAACGCGATGTTATTCCCAATGAAAACGCCACTCTTAAAATGTCCTTAGCATATTCCTGCAATAAAACAGTCATTTCAACAAGATTGTCAACAGCTGTAGCTGCAACAGTCGAATTTTCATCTCTCAAACATTGAATATAAGCATTAACCGCACAGCGATTGACATCAGGTCGTCCTGGATGATGTTTCAAATGACGAATCAGTAGAATGTAAGCATTCGAACGAATTTGTGCACTATGGGAGAAGATCAACTCGAGAAGGCGATCGAAGAGCTCACCAAGGAAGGAATATCTCTTCGAGGTTAGACTTTCGATTTCTTGCAACGGCCCTAGGATGGTTTCTTCGGCACTCGAATGACGCACCAAGTTGATGAGGTTCATGAAATGTGGAGAAATTTGCAATTGTCTACTTTGTGGACCGGCTAGTGCAAACGAGGCAGCTCCACGGGACTCAATGTCCAGCTGTGTGGCTTGAGGGGTGCCGGATGTTGAAGGTTCGTCATTCACATCAATTACAGCAGCCACTTGCAGTTTGACATCGGTTTCTTCTAAATCGAATTCCTGCTTTACTTCATCTTCTTTCAGTTCACTGCCTGAGGTTTTGTGCTTTAATAACGAAAGACCCTGAACAAGTTGATGCAAGTGGGCTAAGTGACTATTTTTGGCTGCCAGCTCTTGAAGAATTCCAGTATATTGCTCAATAAAACTGAGAGCACTTGATGGATTTTTGTTAATGTAGGCCTGCAAGAGTTCCACCAGCTTTACCAAAATATGGTACGCCTCCTTTGCACGACTGTGATGCTTAAAGAATGTGAAGTAGCACTCGAGAGCTGACTGGAGACCCAGTTTATACACATCGTCAAAGAGCATCGGTTGCAGGAGCTCTAGAATTCGAATGACCTGTATAAATCTCTGAATATGATGCTCATCACGAAGAATTCTCAGTCCCATATGAGCCTTGCCATGAAGAAGCGATGAAAGAACTCCCAACTGACGGAGGAACAACGCCGGATGTGATGCTGCCAACTTTCTCAGCAACAGCTCAGTGTCAGTGGACAAAGCTTCGTAGTCCTTCTTTGATTGCAAATTTCCCAAACAGGTTATCAGATAGTTTGTCACCTTGTCGGCCTTGCATCCTTTGAGACCCTGCAAGTTTGAATTGTAGACATCTTGACGTTCATCGTCCTGAAGAAACTTGATTGGTGGATTCATCAGATACATCTGCTGAATGAACTTAAGTTTCAACCCCTCTGGACAAGGATACTCAATGACGAATTCAATCAAAGCCTGAAGATGGACATAGCGCTGTTCACCAATTACTTTCAAGAGGAGATTCATACGTGAACTTAGTCTCTCGGCGTAGGCATCAGGACCGTTTAGTTCAATATCTCTCAATCCTTCTTGCAACATATACTCTGTAAATACTTTTCCCTCCTCAATGTCCAATTCCAAAATAATTTCTGCTTGATCATGCTTAGAAACAGCTTTGTCTCGACCTTGCCAGAGTTTAGGATTATTAATCAGCGCCTCGATGAAGTTCAAAACCGAATTGCAATCAAAGTTGTCCCTGTATTTCTCGAGGAGATAGCTCACCGTCTCGTAGAGAGTTTCCCAATTAGCCTGATGGCACAGTAATGATAGCAAATAAAATCGAAAATCATCACGATTCTTTGAGAACATTACTTCTATCTGAAGCTCTTTGTCGGCGGTTATGAGCTCTGCATCAACTTCTGATAGCCAATCCACAAGAATCCCTCTCCGGTCATATCCAACAGTGGTCAGATCACTAGTCTTTGGCAAACACTGTAAAGTTGTGATGATTCCATCGACCAAATGCGATGTTTTCTTGCAGTCAATCATGTCATTCACGAATTTCCTTCCCTCTGATTCCAGTTCTGTGACTCCAGCCTTATGGAGGAGCTGCAGGAAATTGGCTTTTTCAGTGTATTTCTGTTCGGGAGCTGCATGAATTTTTTTCGAAAAAGATTGCTTCTTAACTTGGAGAATCTGCAGGAGAGTTGCGTTGTTTAGATTTGGCTGTAAACTCAAATTATGAATGATCTTGTCCATCACGTGCAGCATGAAGTCATAATCCTGTAACTGGGCTGGGATGTAGGTCAGGAGTGCCCTAAAGAAGGTACACGCATGGGATTTCTGGAATATATTCTGAAAAAAGCATGGCCCTCTAGGAGACTCTACTAGTCGCATTAAATGTACCAAAGCTTTGTTGGAGGCATGGATCTGCATGTCTCGCTTAGCTTTTGGAGTTGCTCCATCCCGTTCGAGAAGCTGATGAATAAGCTTTCTAAATCGATATGTATTCAGCTTGGTCAGATTCGGAGCTCGCAGCACCATTTCAACAATTTCTTCGATTTCCTTGGAACTCTTCGACGAGCTGGAGGAAACAGATTTTTCTGGGATCGGTGCGATTACTTGGAACTGATCCAAGTTCACAGATTCCATTGTGTTCACTTGAATCTTGAGTGGATCTGGAACAGTTTGGGAGTGCGAATGCAACTCCAATGCCTGCACTGTAATGTGTCCGTTTTTGGCCCCACGCGCTTGTTGAATCTCAATCAACTGAGCTAGATAGGCTTTGTTGAGGATGGCATTCTTCACTGCATCAAACTGCTCAATAACAGCACGATCTAACAATGCCAATAGCTTTGACATGGAACTGATGGGAGTTCCGAAGTTCTGTACAAACAAAACAATCTGATCAGGAGTCAAATCATACATGGCAGCCTCGACCAGAGTTTCCACGGGACTTCGAATCATTTTCAGCTTCAACCAATCCGGCAACAATTGAACAGCTTCGTTCGTCTCCGGTAGATAAGCTTGTGGGATTGGCCGTCCTTGAGGGAACCAGTAGTCCAGGATGGGAATGGAATCGGGGAGAGTTATCGACGAATGTGTGAGTAGTATGACAAAGGCATGAATAATGTTTAGATGCAATGGAAGTTGTGCTCCATCATCGAAGTGAACCATCAGCAAATCTGGATATTCTGTCCATTCGTATGGCTCTCGGTGTTCTCTGAGTTTGATGATGTAGTTGTTGAACATGACGAAGATACAGTTAAGTGTCTGCAAGCGACATTCATCCAATGAATCTGAGACCTTCCCAGCTAGAGGTGAATCCGGCTGGATGGGGATAATGTGTTGGAACATTGTGCTTCTTTCCACAATCAACTGAGCCATGTCCATGACATGGTCCAACATATCAGTTACCGGATCATGCAATGTGTGAGCAGCTATGAACTGAATATACACCATCAGAAGTTCTGGGTTGTTCTCAATCTGACATGCAGCTCGCAGTTGTGGAATAATCGAACCTCGTGCATTGAGGAAATGTGGAACCTGGGGCAACGAGCACAGAAGCCAATCCTCCTCCTCGTCGGTGGTGTTGAACACTTTCAAGATCATCTTGATTCCACTCAAAGCTGACACTCTTGACTGCTTCACCGTCGAAGCCAGACGTCGGAAGATATAATCTAGAACTTCACACACAGTTTGTCTCTCGGAATTGGGATCTTTCACAAGTTGTCTCAGATAGTTCAACAACTCCGCATCCCGACTATTTTCCTCACTAATTGTGGCTGAATTCGAGAGCAAAAACTCACAAAGACATTGCACTGGCAGATGATTAAAGTCACCTTCACTGTTCTGAACCAAATCTGAGAGCCATGGCATTGACTGGGTGGTTCCTTGTCTTTGGATGATGTCAAGCAACAAATCTGGTTTGCGGCTTCGACATAGCAAGTGTCCTAACTTGAGAGTCTTGTTCAAATGCCTCAATTGTTCGAGAACAGCTGGAGGAACCCGCCTTGCTGCCCCCATTGGATCCATAAGCATTACTTGAGATATAAGAATTGCATTCTCTTCGGTGATGATTGCTTGTGAAGTTTGTGCTGCTAGATGAGTCTCAAACTCAATGATTTGGTCACGTTCTAGTGTCATAAGCTAAAAGAGTAAAACAAAAAAAAAAATTATAAATGACTTTATCTGCAATTCTCAACCCACCTGAAGTTCTTCCTTGGCAACAGCTGTTTCATTAAGTTGATTTGTGATGCACATTTCCATCAACATTTTCATCGTTGGATAGTGTTCCCAACAGAAGGCTCCAAATGTCGATGGGTTATGAGCAGAAATCATCAGCATTATGATCCAAGCTTTCCAATACAACACTGTAATGGCCAATTTCGGTGGTTCATAGTTCTCTGGGAGTTTGATCTTTTCCGGATGATGATATTCTGCCATGCTGAAGAGGAAGTCAATAATGTCAAACTTATTTGCCTCCACAGCTGGACAGTCCATGCTTCGCAGTGCTGAAGCCCTCTTAATGGCCAACACAATCACTTCAATGGTATCTGGAATGGTGAACGGGATCTCCTTTGTAATGCCAATAAGTATAATCCTCAGCAGAGAATCCTCGTGTATTGGTGTTTCTGAAACCATCCTAAGGAGAGTCACGCGCTCAGGTTCTGGTGGCCATTGATCGCACTTGGAGTACTGCTCGGGACTTTCCAGGAGCAAAATCTTATGCAGAGCTTGGCTATAGTCGAGGCCGGGTAGTTTGAAAATTACCTGCACAGATTCATACATCCATGAGAGTGCATCTAATTGGATTTGGGACATTTGAGCGTAGAAATTCAGAAGTATAGGATTACTTTTCATATCACGTCCATTGCGTAGAGAAACATTTGCCTCACGCACCTGGGGCGAAACAGTAAGCAACATGCAGAGGCATGTTAGATCAACCATTGAGTGGAAGATACGATCTTTGTATTCGGATTGCTGAATAAGAGGTGTTAGTACAGGCCGACTGGTGAGGAATGCCTTGCAGAATTCCACGATGTTGATGTCGTAGCGAAGAGTTCGGACAAGTTCTCGCAGGAAGACACGCAATGTTCGCAAGCAGTCTTCGCGTTGCATTAGAAATTCTTTGTAGATCTCGGCTAGGTGACGCGCAGATTGCTCCGGTTTGGTCTGGAACATGGCAGCTGTAATGGATATTAATTTCATTTACTGATACGAACATACTAAAAATTTTAAATTTAAGTTAAGCGGGATTACTAGACTGGTTAATTTACTATAAATTTATAAGAATTATTATGGGATTAAACTGCCCAACTTTGTCATTACTGGGTGAATGGTATTCAGCAAGGTTGAATAGTGAATGGATTTGCGGGCGCTCATTTGACTTCGGAAGCCTTGCCACTTCCAATGGAACAAAGGTAACTTCACCGACTTTTGATTAAATTCGACGGC
This sequence comes from Dasysyrphus tricinctus, assembly GCA_963921185.1. NCBI lineage: Eukaryota > Metazoa > Arthropoda > Insecta > Diptera > Syrphidae > Dasysyrphus > Dasysyrphus tricinctus. The sequence goes on along the minus strand of OY992531.1, from coordinate 40,687,007 downwards.
AATACCTAGGATTCGAATTGAACACTGAGGAGGCAGTGGGACGAGCCTTCAAAAACAGATTCGAAATGTGCATTAAGGGGACGACGAAATCTGCAAAGTCGAGATGATACACCCTAATCCGTGGTGCAGTGGGAAGGAAATTAAAGTGTTTATATAGACATAAAGGTAGGTTCAACAACCGAAGTGGCTGGGTCATGTAGAGCGGATGAATACAAATGCAACGGTCTAGAATCAACTTTGCGTTTGAAACTGAAGTCAGCTAGCTAAGTGCTATGCTGCTTGAGAAGCTAGTTGGCAGAGGCCAAGGTCGATACAACGTAGCACCATCTAAAGGAAGTAAGACGATAAGCATAAGTAAACAAACAAAATGGTGCATCAACTTCATTGAAGTAGGTACTCTTATTCAAAAAATTAAAATTCTTAGCCACTGGTTCAGTTGGAAACTGACCTATACTAGTTGCGTGATACAAAATTTATGTGAATACATCCATCCAGATTATAGAATGTTAATAAAATCATATTATTAAATTTTCAATTACTCTCCTACTTACCCAACATTCCCATGTTGTTCGGATTTCTTGCGTTGGACAGCTCATTCTGTACGACATACTTTAGTGTTATCGGCAAGATATCTGGCTGCAATTGTATCATCTCCTTCAAGCACATCATGTATACATTGATCAGCGGTTTGGTCTTCAATCTCATTTTGACCAGCGTAGCCAGAACCTCATGGTCCTTCAATGTCTGACCAGTTATATTGAAACAAATATAAGTCAACAATTCTTGGGCCGGCTTCATGAGCTTGCCATTGTGGATCCACAGCTCGAGTCGAGTAATACACAGCGAACGAACCTCCCCAAACCCGGAAGTAGTGCAGAGGAACTTCAGAAAGTTTCGAGTGTAGCAATCTTGCTGTTGTCGCCTGTTAAGTTGCTCCTTTATGGCGTCCATTACGTACTTCTCGACTATGTGCCCACTCGATCCGTAGCGGTTTTGAAGAGTACAGTCAAGCTTCAGGTCGCAGGCTTTTAGGGAATCACCATGCATTGAGTTGTCATTCGAGTCATCATCGATGGCAATTGTGGCGTCTCGCTGAGTCAACGACATAAGTTCGGGTTGGAGCATGTTTTTCGGCGGAACTCGCGTCTTGAAAGCCAAGCAAATGTTGTCAATGAATGGAGCGCAATACTCATTGTCAGCCCAGACCCGTTCGTTGGCTGCATCATCGATATAAGTCTTGAGGAACATCTCGGGCCAGTGGCGTTTGTCATGGTAGCCTCGAGCCAACAGATTGCAAGCAACAATGTGCGCTAGAGGATGTGCACGACTCTTAAAAGAATGCTGGCTTTCACGCTTCAGAATTGAAATAAGCGCCGAGGTGACTATATCATTGCAAAACAACGAAGGACGCAGCTTGGCCAAATAGAGCAAAGCGAGCGTGAGAACATTGTCATTCTTGGTTCTTTGCGAGGATAGCAATTTTATAGCTCCACATACATAGCTCACGACAGAATCGGAATCTTGTTGATCTAGTGCTGCGTAGACGGTTTCCACCAGATCAACCGGTTCGCATTCAATTGCAAGTTGTTCCCATGGCTCCAACACCGAACTCGAGCTACTGCTTCCTTCTCCTGACAGACGCGGCACATTTCCAATACTTCCACTCAACTTAGGTTTCTTTGCAACATTGCCCAATGAAGTGGAAGGTTCGCGCTTGCGATCCGAGACCCCTTTAACCGCTGACATAACCTTATTCTTGTCATCGCGACCAGTTGTGCCTTTTGTTCCTAATGCAAACAATTCACTTCCCATGTGTGGAGCTCCGATTTTGGGTTTGGGTCCCCTGGACCCACCAATTTTATTGCGGTCCATGGGTGGTGGATGAGGTAATAAGTTTTAATTTTAGTTTATTGCCAGTAAAAATTGTATTTTTTTGATAATAAAAACAAAGTGTAAAAGTACTTGTCGTCGTCGCTAGAAAACAAAAGCAAATGAAATTTTTTTTGACATGTTTGACACATAAAACGTTTAAGAAATCTAGTACAATTTTTGTGACACTAGGGATTTTTTTTGAACTGTTCGATTAAGACATCTCGTTTACATAAGGCACTGATCTCTATAATACACTGGATAGTGTATTCCTTATAATGTATAACAGTTTCTTTGCTTCCATTTGAAGATGACAATTAGGTGGTCGGCTTCATAATTTGACGTCTGAATTACACAAAAAAAGTATTTTCCAGATAGGGATGAGCGATATTGAAACAACATCGATGTCAACATCGGAGACCAAACATCGATGTCAATAAATATCGAACCGAAAACATCGATGCTACTTAACATCGATGTTTTTCTTCAGGTATTTTTGTTTAAATTTTTTGTTTGACCAAAGCAAAAAATGCGTCATACTATGCTCTCTAATATATTTTTGCTTTCAAAAATTCTGGTGCCGGCTATTTTTTTTTTAAGTTTCTTAAAAATCGATTTATGTTTTTATACAAATGAAAAATATGAAGTCATAAGCAAGGTATTTCAATTTTAAACATCGATATTGCAAAATAATGATGCACAGAAGCTAGTGTTCTAAAACCACGTGTAAGCGGTATCTTTGAAAATCGATGTTAAAATATATATTTTGCACTAATGAATATCAACAAATTTAATAAAATCAATATTGGAAGGCAATTCATGTTGTTAAGCTGTTATGTGTGCCCTTTTTGAAATTCGATATTTCAAAATATTGTTTCACACGAACGTGTGCGCAAGAACTTGCATGGTGTAACCTGCGTGTTGCCGACCATCGATAATTTAAATTCGTGAAAATCGATATTAAATATGTATTTTGCAGTAATATTTCAAGGAATTTTGTGTAAACTGTATTCTGTCGCTTTTTGGAATATATCGATATTGCAAGACACGAAGTTGTGTGCAAAAACTTGCATTGGTGTAAATTGGGTCTTTCTGAGCATCTATTATTTCATGCATGGAAATCGATGTTAAAATTTGTATTTTGCAAAATATATCGTCCACAGATTTTATAGAAGCAATATTGCAAGTATTTCATGTGTACACTGTTATCTAACGATAATGTAAGATATTTTTGCTTACAAAAGTGTGTACAAAAACTTGAATGGTTTAAAATGCGTCTTGCTGAGCATCGATTATATTAATGCTTGAATATCGATGTAAAAATATTTCTTTTGCACAAATACACACAAAACAAATTTGATGGAAGCAAAATTGATAGGCACTTCATGTGTAAACTTTTTGCACATCGGAAGTTTCCTTGTGGCTCTGAATTTTTAAATTTGGGTTGAAAGATCCTTTGATAATTTCCTTTTTCAAAAAATTCCAAGTGTTACAGATGACTTATAAACTATGAAAGTCACTCCATCTAGATTTTACTAGCAGAACTATTCATTTTCGTACTAACTTTTTGTTTGTTTTTTAAGCCGATGTTTTGGGTGTTAATATCGATGAGGCAAAACATCGAAATCTTTATTATCGATATTTTGCAAATATCGATTAAAATCGCTCATCCCTATTTCCAGATGTCTATCTGGAGAAAGGGAAATACCATGATATGAAAATGAAACTTTTGTGGAAGTTTGTTCTATCATTTATTATCTTAGTTATTCACTGTGTGCATTTGGTATATTTTTTTAAGTATAATTACATAGTGGAATGAGATAAATCATTGCAGTTTGCGAAAAAGTTGAGCAAAACAGCTAACGAATAATTATGATGAGGAGGATGCGATTGCATATTCTGCGTTTTTTTAAATGATTCTACCTCCTTGTCACACTCTTTACGTTTGTTATTCCGTTTCATTTACTAATTAGTGAATTAATTTAAATTACGAACACAACAAATGTTAGCAAACAGATCTCGGGGGGTGAAACGAACGGAGATTTGATGTCTGGTTAATGGATTATTTTTGTATTACATGTTATACAGTTATACTTTTATACAAAAAAGTGGTCAGCTTCATAATATAACAATTCTTCAAATGGAAGCAATATTTTTGTATCGATACACTATCCAGTGTATTATAGAGATCAGTGACATAAGGGTGTGTGCACAGATTTTGCAACTTTATAGGCTTTTCACACCAAACCCCAAAATCGGTTTTCGGCGAAAACTTGTCCAAAACTCGAAAACCATTCACACTGAACATTACACGTTTTTGTTTGACATTCCAGTTTTTTCACACAAACCACACACATTTTTTTTTATTTTCTTCCATTTTTTGAAATAAGAACGGTGATTTATTATATAAAGAGGATCCATATGAACAATTTGACTTGCCACAAACAATTATTTATCAATTTTAAATAAATTAATTTGTTTTGAAATTCGAGTTTAATGACAGAACTCCGTCAGCTGTTTTCAATTTCTTTTGAAAGCATCCCATCAGCTTCTTTTTTGACACTTCAATAGGCGCTGAACTTATTAAAAGGTATGTTTGTTTTGTTCATCTCTGAATTCCAACATGTTTTCGACTGGTTTTATATAAAACATGTGTTTTACGAAAACCTGAAGCTACAAAAAATGTATGAGAAAACTTGTGTTTTCGATTAGGTTTTTCTCCAAAACCGATATTTTCGCGAAAACCGCGTTTTGGGTTCGGTGTGAAAAGGCTATTATAGGCTTTTCACACCAAACCCCAAAACCGGTTTTCGGGGAAAACTTTTCAAAAACGCGAAAACCATTCACACTGAACATTACACGTTTTCGTTTGACATTTCATTTTTTTTACACAAATCACGCACAATTTTTTTTTTATTTTCTTACATTTTTTGGAAAAAAACGTTAATTCATTTTATAAAGAGGATCCATATGAACAATTTGACTTGCCACAAACAATTATTTATCAATTTTAAATAAAATAATTTATTTTGAGATTCGAATTTTATATTTGATATGACAGAATTTCGTCAGCTGTTTTCAATTTCTTTTGAAAGCATCCCATCAGCTTCTTTTTTGACACTTCAATAGGCGCTGAACTTATTAAAAGGTATGTTTGTTTTGTTCATCCCTGAATTCCAACATGTTTTCGACTGGTTTTATATAAAACTACAAAAAGCTACAAAAAATGTATGAGAAAACTTGTGTTTTCGATAAGGTTTTCCTCCAAAACCGATATTTTCGCGAAAACCGCGTTTTGGGCTCGGTGTGAAAAGGCTATTAGTGAATGCTTTTAGTTTTGTTTATCAGGGGCTCAATTCCGCAAGAGTGAGTTTTTTCTGTGTACACGGAAAATCGAGTACACATTGATTTTTGCGATTCCGCAAATGTGACTTAAAAATTGCTGATAGATAACGTGTACACTATCAGTCAGATTTATTCACACTTGTTTTGGGCGTGAGTGTGTACAATAAAAATCATACACGCTTGTGGAGTTGGGCCCCAGTTTTGCAAGAGTGAGTGAAGTGTAGTACGCAGATCCAGCTAAAATTTCACTCCCATATTTCTCTCCAAACATCAGCTAAATATCCTAGCTAAATTTTGATATAAAATTTTTGTGGCGATTACATCACAGTAAACAGCTGTTTTTTGAAAAGATATTTTATTTAATAATTTCATAGAATTTTATTTTAATATTTCAAGCGAATCTTATCAAATAAAATAGGTTTTTGCCTTTATTGGCATTGAAAAATCGTTTATCCTTGAATATTTCTTCGTTCTCACTTTTGATTTCACAAAGTAAAATTCAAATAAATCTAATGCTATGTTCCCACCAAAATTAAATCCGAGATTTCGGTTCAAAACTTTTGATATTTCAAGTTGATGGAACAAGATTTCATGGAAATTTCAACGAAATCTCAATGAAAACTCTAGATTTCAACGAAATCTTAATGAAATCCCGCTCCACCAAGTCGAGAACTCCAAATTTTTCAGCTGAAATCTCAGATTTCGTTTTGGTGGGAACATAGTATAACAAATAAAACATTCTGTCACAATTTAGCTCGAGAATTAATGCGCCGAACAATTATTTCACGCGCTAAATTTTGACAGGTAAGTTGTACAGTAATGCTATGTTCCCACCAAAACGAAATCCGAGATTTCAGCTAAAAAATTTCGAGATTTCAAAAGGGTGAAGCAGAATTTCATTGAGATTTCGTTGAAATCCTGAGATTTTATTGAGATTTCGTTGAAATTTCTATGAAACCTTGTTCCAGTGGCTCAAAATATCAAAAGATTTCAACCGAAATCTCGGATTTCATTTTGGTGGGAACATAGCATAAGAAACAAAAATTTGATTTTTTAGCTTGAGCTGCGTACCTCTCGGCTAAAATGCTTGGCTAAATTTTAGCTTGGCTTAATTTTGGAGAGAACTTTGTATGGGAGCGAAATTTTAGCTCGATCTGCGTACTAGGCTTGAAATCTAAAAAAATCTAAAAAAACGTAAGAAACACGAATGGAATTTTTTCGTAGTGTGTAATCACAAAGGAATGCAACATGCTGGCTCCACTAGACGTGAGCCATGCTCGGACTATGAAAATGTCCAAAAAAAAACTAATGGAGCCAGAAAAACCCATGTTTTATCGACGACATGTCGAATAAAACCAACTTTTGAACACGACATGACTGCGGCTCAAAGCTTGGCCATGAAACTTTACTTTTCACGTGCGTGTGAGTTTTTTTCTGGCTTTCGTTGTATCTCAAGGTAGCTGGATATTAAAAAAGTCTCATTAGGCTTTTTCCTTTGGAGGGTGGGAGAGAAATGAAACGACATGAAATAATTTGCCCAGCGAGAAAAAATCTGCATGCCCTTGTGGAGTCGGGTTGTAAAAACGAATCGAGTTTTCAGACTCTTTAAATCGGTAGGTCCTGGGAATGTTTTCTTACGTTTTTTTCGAGTTCACACAAATTCAAAGAAATTAACGAAATAACAGTACAGGAGTAGGACTTATTAAATAGAAATAAAACAAAATGATTTATAATAGACGTGTTTAATTTGAAAAAGTTATAGCTAGCACAGTAAAATTTCCCTTGGTAAACAACAACAAACCCAAAAGTGTCGATAAATAAGTTGAATTGTTGGAAGCCAACCTAAGAGGTCGTACGAAACCGAGCAAAAACAAGAAATTCATATGACGCGACCGCTCTTTCGTAAGTGGGCGAATGCAAAATCAAAATGGTGGAGGCAAACTACAAAGAATTTGGCGCTTGGTGCATACTTTTTTTTCTGATTTATGTTTGAGTGAAGTAAAGTCTTCAATTTTTTTTAAATTAATTTATATCACATCGAATTTCAGTGGTTTCGCAAAGTAAATAATTAAAAGCCTGTCACTCTGTGCTGTGAATAAGTATGAGGAAATTAACATTGAACAAAAAATTATTTACATTTTTTCCACTTTCAACCACTTAAGTGCATTATGGGAGACTTATGAAATTGACGTTTCGGAAAGCTACTTTTCGGTTGGTTTTGACATAAGCTTCTCACAGCTTCCGCCTATTCTAGTTCTACCTTACCCAGTAAAAAAGTGGATATAAGAAAGTCCCCTTTCACACGAAGAAACAAGTTGCTGGAGATTTTTTTGACGTTTTCTTTTAATCTCCTTAAAAATCTCTTGTACCTTTCATACGAGGAAACAAATCTCCAGGCAATTTTTGAAATTTCCTTTGAAAGTCTATTGGTTGAACACACCTAAACCTAGATGTGAAAGGGAATGTCAAAAAAATCTCCTCAAATCCTCGACCGGGGAGATTTTGTTCGCCCCTCTTTCCTCCTGCCCTTCTCACCAGGAAACTAAAAGTTGCTGGCAACTCAGTTTCCTCGTGTGAAAGGGCACAAAGTTAAGATAAGTTTCGTTAAAAGTTTAAACTTATGTGGCGCAGGACTTGGGTTGGACTTGAAAGTGAGGATAGCGTTTTATTGGTGCTTGCATTGTTGCGCTAGCTATAAATACCAATAAAATTAACCTAATATAGAAAATAATAAATAATAATCAATAAAATAATAAAAATAAATGACATCTTCAAACTCAATACAAAAATGTTAGTCTGGTCACATTAATTCAATAAGATAACAAACTATGCTTTTCCTTATCGCTTGCACATTATTTGCAGTACCTCTTTCTCGCTCTAAGTATTTTAAAACAAAAATTGACATTTCGCAGAAAATTCATAGGAAGAGGCACAATTTTTGTCCATCCCAGTTCCCAGACCAATACCAAAACTCCAACCAAGCCGAAATTATCTCATCCGAATTAAATTGTTTTTGACTTGATTTTGCAATAAACAAACAAATTAAAAACATCAATTGAGTTTATTCACATATCAACTTTATCTTTGTTTTTACTCACAGATTGGGACTATAGTGAGTACAATCTTTTTTCTATTTTTATGCTTGCGTCAATTTCTTATCTCCTGAGCCCGACCTCAGAGAGCTTTCTAACAATAAACAAATTATCGAGGATGAGCAATATCGATTTGATATTTCCAAGATAAGAAAAAGTGAATATATTTAAATCTCTTTTTAGAAAAATCTTAACTATGAACGCTGTTGCTGAGGAATCCCTGAAGAAACAAATCGATCTCTGGCTGAAATGGGACAGAAACGAAAAAACCCGGAAAGAAATTCAATCTCTAGCCGATGCGAAGAACTGGACAGAACTAAACCGACGGCTTCTCAGCAGACTTGCCTTCGGAACAGCTGGTTTACGTGGCCCAATGCGAGCTGGCTTTAACTCTATGAATGACTTGGTCATCATTCAGACTGCGCAAGGATTATGTGAGTACATTTTAAAAGAGTTCCCTAATGTAGATGATCATAAGCGTGGGGTTGTCTTTGGATATGACGGGCGATACAACAGCAAGCGATTTGCTGAACTTTCTGCCTGCGTCCTGATAAATCGGGGAATCAAAGTTTGGCTATTCAGCAAAATGGTCCCAACGCCTTTTGTGCCATTTACCGTGCTCAAACTGAAGTGCCTTGCTGGTGTGGTTGTTACCGCATCCCACAATCCCAAGGAGGACAACGGCTATAAAGTGTACTGGGCCAATGGGCCACAAATCATACCTCCCCACGACAAGGGCATCCAGAAATCCATCGAAGCGAACTTGATTCCCTTAGAATCGTCGTGGGATACATCCATTTTAGAAGCTAATCCTTTGTTGAAAGATCCCTTTGAGGATATGTTCCGATTATACTATGAAGCACTGCTGGAAAATATGCCTCAACAGTTTCTGAAGCTAAATGGGGAGAGTGATGTCAGATTTGTTTATACAGCGATGCACGGAGTAGGCTTTCCTTTCGTTGAACGTGCATTCGAGGCTGTAAAACTGAAGCCAGTTCTTGCAGTTGCCGAACAGCGTGATCCTGATCCAGAGTTCCCTACTGTAAAGTTCCCCAATCCGGAGGAAGGAAAGTCCAGCTTGGAGCTGTCTATTAAGAAAGCTGATGCTGAAGGAGTTACGGTCATCCTAGCCAATGATCCAGATGCTGACCGTCTGGCTTGTGCTGAGAAGGATGCCACCACTGGTAGGTGGAAGGTATTCAACGGAAATGAGTTGGGTGCCCTTATCGGATGGTGGGCAGTAAACAACTTCCAAGCGTTAGATCCCAACCTGGATCTCTCGAAGTGCTATACGCTAGCCAGTACTGTAAGTTCTAAGATTCTTCGATCGATGGCAGCCATTGAGGGCTATAAATTCGAGGAGACCCTCACCGGCTTCAAGTGGATGGGCAATCGGACGATAGAATTGATGGAAGCTGGTAATAAAGTTCTTTTTGCCTTTGAAGAAGCCATCGGCTTCATGGTCTCAACAGCCGTTCTTGACAAAGATGGTGTAAGTGCGGCTGCTCATCTTGCCACCATGGCCTGCTATCTCAAAGCAACTGAGGGCATTACTCTGACAGAGAAGTTGAAAAAGATCTATGAACAATATGGCTATCATAGCACCAAGTGCTCTTATCTCTTCTGCTACGATCCAGCGATCATCAAGCGAATTTTCGGTCGAATCCGGAGCTTTGACAACGGCAAACCAGCCACTTACCCCCAATCCATTTTAGATGGTGAATTCAAGATCAAGCATGTTCGTGACTTGACAAACGGTGTTGATACCTCAGAAGATGATGGTAAAGCCAAACTGCCAGTTAGTTCGAGTTCGGAAATGATAACATTTACTTTTGAAAATGGACTTGTTGTCACTTTAAGGACAAGTGGAACTGAACCAAAAATCAAGTACTATGCAGAGATGTGCGCCAAACCCGAAGAGAAGGATTGGCAAGAGCTAGGTAGACGATTGGATCGTATGGTTGAGGCTATTGTCGAGGAATTTTTACAGCCAAAATTAAATAATTTGACACCAAAGACAGATTAGGCAGGCTGAGAAGATTGATTTCCTGAGGCTAAAAATCTTAATTAATAGAGATGTACTTAGGTTTTTATACCATTCCACAAAGATGTGATGAAGTGTTGCATTAGCCCCTAATCCATTCCCCGATTTGTTTATTTTTTTTTATTATTGAACTTTTTAAAAGCTTGTAAGTAACTGATTTTATTTTAATTAAATAAAAAAGGAATAAAATATGTAATAAGATTAATTATATGATTGTTGTGTAAGCTCTAAGTTGAACTTTGTTTTTGTAATATAATTTATTTTCTTAAAATATATAATTTTGCAGTGCATATTCAAAAAAAAAAGGCAGTTTTTTGTACTAAGATGACCGAAAGCCGGTTAAGTTATACGCGTACGGGCACCAACTTCTCGCTTTTTAGTCCAAGTCGGTTAAAAATAAAACCGAAGGTTAGGTGCATCCATTGTGAGCTTCCAAGCCTTATCTTTGAGGTCTTGTGATAATACATTATGATATGGGAAGAAGAAACAAATAGGTTTCAATAGGATGATAAAATAAAGCTGGTTGTCCGTACCGGCGTGAATCTCGCTGTAAAGTAAAACTGCTGCACTAAGCACATACATACCTTGTGTCGTGCGCGAAATTACTCCTCATCTTCATTCAAAGGCATGAGCCAATGAGTCACAGTCACAGCTGCCTGGTTGACATGCATTCAAATAATGAAAATGCTTATTCAACGAGCAACGACAACAGTTTCGCGTTACGATTATTACGACACAATTATTTTTGTATAACATACAAAAAAGCTAACTTCCCCAATGCAACTCAGTAAGTCAAAGTTTGTTAATGCATTTTGGAAGATAACCTTAAGAGACTAACTTGCCTCCTACCTTCTCTAATTAAAATATGTATATTTCATACACTAGGCAATTTGTTTCTTTTGAATGCATTTCTAAGGTAGATTTCTGTACCAAAACTATATTTTGAGATTGCTTATTCCCCTGACCGAAATCCTCGGTACGCTCTTGCGTGACACTTATTCTATAGGTAGTTAACCGTTAGCTTGGGGTTTTTTTTATGAAGTCATATTGAAGTTGATGGAATTTTTTTAGGGATTTATTTATGCTACAAAATATAACTAGAGATAACTATCCCGATTGGAGTTGAGCAAGGATCTGCGCATACAACAAGTTTCAACTTAATATTCTCCAAATATCATTTGCCTATGGTTTACGATGTTGGTACTTGTTACTATCGGGAAAGTTTTGAATTTGTGCAAAAAATATTTTCGATATTTTGGTAAAAAAAAATCGAGTATAAGGTATAGTATACTTTCTGGTAAAAAAATTATCTTAAACCGTTATTGAGGGGTACCTACCATATATATTTTTTTTTATTTTCAATTTTTCTCATTAATGGCTCCACAGATTTAAATCAAAATTTTTAAGCAAAACCTTTAAAATGTCAATAATATTGCATATCAAAATTTTGAAAAAAAATAATTTTATATTTAAAAAAAATATTTTTTTTGAAAATTCAATACCTACATATTTAAAAAAAAACGGATTGATGATTTTTTCTTGAATCTATGTAGGTTTATAAATGTATATCAATAAATAATCAAAAGACTACTTCTTTTAATGTTATACCCAAATTTTATATAGTTTTAAAGAAAACCGCTCCAACGGGTTTCCGTTGTTTCCCAAAATCGCTTTTTAATGGGATACAAAAAGTTTATGCCCTAAAAAAAATATTTTGCCAAAAAAAAATGTTGTCCGAGGTCATTTCCCCTATGCTCTTTAAAGGCCATACTTAAGGGAACTTATATATAAAAACATCATACAATTAAACGTCTTAATATATTGTAAATTTTTGTTAATAATTTTTTTGAATAAGATCTTTTAAAGGGACGTTTGAAGAACAAAAACCAACAAACAAATTTAGAACAGCTGCAGTAATTCGAAAGACTAAAATAAAAAACAAAACGTGAAAAGAACGAAAATCCCATACAAATTTGAATGGGAAAAGCATGGGCTTAGATGACCATGGGTAAATGACCTCGGGCAAAATTTTTGTTGGTCAAATATTTTTTAGGGCACTAACTTATCAATTTAGGGGGTGTTTGTAATAAAAAAGTTATTTTGGGAAATAACGGACACCCTTATGTTACATTTATACACGAAAAAGAAAATTAAATCGTTGAAGCGGTTTCTATACAGGGTGTCCCGGACCTGAGTGGAAGCATTTAAGGGTGTGGTTCCTGGGGTTATTCTTAGAAAAAAAATTTATGGGGGAAAGTTGTATTTCCCCTCCCTGAGGCGGGAGGGGGGACAGTTTCTGAAACATTGACTTTAAATTCAAAAAAAATGAATGAAAACACATCTAATAATGTGCTTTAGTTTTTTTGAAAGCTAATACTCCATTCTTGCATTTGGTTTTTAATTCAAGTTGTTTAAGCGAATAGTTTTTGAGAAATTAAATTTCAAAGTCAAAATTTAAAAAAATTGTGATTTTGTATTCTCAAGTCGATATTTTATCAAAATTTCACGTAATTAAATGCTTTTTTTGTGTTCAATTTTCAATGCCCTCATTATTTTTTAGTCCATTACCGAAAACCAAATGCAAAAATCTTTCTAGTTTTTAATGTCGAATTCCTTACAACCAAATAATCGATTTTTTTCTAAACAGAATCGATTTTTTTCTAAACAAAATCGATTTTATTCTGTCAAAACAAATCTTGCATTTTCAGCAAGATTTCAAATCGATTTCACACACACTAACAAAATTTGACATTTCTCTGGAGTTGAAAGTACTTTGCGGCGGGTTTAACAAATGTTCTAAAGTGTTCGTCGGTCATTTAAATAGATTAAAAGCAAATACATCATTAAAACTAATTTTAATTCATCAAAAAATAGTGAATGGTCAGTTAGAAGTTATAAAAATATCAACTAGCTTTGTTTTTATTTCTGGGAAGCTTTGTTTTTGTTTACTTTTTGTTGGTGTTTGAAAAGTGGTAGAAATTTTTGGTTCTATGCGTTCGTGTACTTTTGCTCAGTTTTACTTCTCTCTGAGAGAATTGCATCTCAACTTCTCAAAATTTGACAGACTGCCCAGTTAAGCCCAGAAAGTACACGAACAAACCTTTTTTGTGTGTTCCTTACCAGGGATGTTGCGAATATCCGCATCCGCATCCGCAAATGCGGAGCTTCCGCATAGATTTGGACATCTGCATCTGCATCTGCATCCGCATCCGCAATAATCAATATGGATGTTTATGCGGATGCGAATGTAATACGAACCTCTTCGTAATCGCCTTGAATCAGAAAAGGCGGTAATATTTCTCTTTATTAAGTATAATGCTCCTATTTTAAACTTCACTTACTTACATATATAAATTCTGCTTAATACTTGTTTTTATCAATAAAAATGTTAATAATTACTTTATCATTGTTTTAATTCTTCGTTCATATACTTTTTTATATTAGATCTTAAATATCCGCATCCGCATCCGCGGATGTGAGCCTTCAAAAATCCGCATCCGCATTCACATCCGCGGATGTGAAAAAATCGGCATCCGCAACATCCCTGTTCCTTACAACCAACAAAAAAAATCGATTTGAAATTGTTGTAAGGAATTCGACATTAGTTTTCAAAAAAAACTATAGCACATTATTAGATGTGTTTTTGTTGAATTTTATTGTTTTTTTTTTGCATTTAAAGTCAATGTTTCAGAAACTGCACCACCCTGCCTCAGGGAGGGGAGATAAAACTTCCCCCCCATACAATTTTTTTCTTAGAATAACCCAAGGAACCACACCCTTAAATACTTCCACTCAGGTCCGGGACACCCTAGTTTTGGTAACATCTAAAAAAAATTAGTAAGGGTATTCATGAAACAGCGTAAAGTCGTCGTAAACGTGGTAAAGTTTTAAACTTTGTAAATCTGTCAAATTTTCCATACGAATTGTGACAGAATTACGAAGTTTTAATCTTAACAACGTTTACGACGAGTTTACGCTATTGTATGAATACCCATAGTGTTTTGAGTATTTATTGATATACATTTTTGAAAATATGGGGACTGGAACCATTGACCTATTATATATGGACTGCCAGGAGCCAACTTCACGACAGTTCATTCTCAACAACGCTTTTTGGAGCAAAACATAAAAAATATGTAACAATTGACAATCTCGTTTGACGGTTGTTTTTGTTTTCTTATTTATATTTTATTTCTGAGGATACAAATATAAAACATTTCTCTTTACTTTAATAGAATATATACGTGATTCTCCGGGTACTTCGTGTCCAACATCCATAATGATATTAGTTGTTCATGCTGGAAGTGTTCTTGGTAAGGATGAGTGTCTTTTAAATTACATATAGGTATTTATCTTTTAAGATTTCTTCTCCTTTGCTCTCTGTGTCTGTGGCCTCACCAGAATTCCATTATAAAGTTAACAGGTTTTTGCGGCCAATATAGTCTGCTATGAGTTCTTGAAGAGTGAAGATGGTAGGGGATTCTCTTGTTGTTGTTGACATTGAATCTGATGCAAAGGTCAATGACTAGAACGGCTCGAAAAATTTTGTGCTAGAGGTTTATGGTAGGTAAATATAGCCTTGAATTGCTGAACATTTAGGTACATACATGTTCCCACCGAATCGAAATCTGAAATTCCATCTGAAAGTTTTTGAGATCACAAATTGGTGTGGAGCATGATTTTAATAAGATTTCCTTGAAAGTTTGAATTTCGATGAAATTCTTGTTGTAAAATATCAAAAGATTTCATTTTGGTGAGAGCATAGCATTTAATCAATTTAAAATGTCCTCAAAACAGATGTAATGTTTTTTAAATATAGATGTAAAATTGTTTAATCCAAAAATGTTTATTATACACCCTTGTCATTGTGATGCACTGTGTTGTTTTCATTTGGAAAATAAGATGTTGCTGGTGATGATGACGAGAAGAAAATTTGATCGTGACTTCCCCTGTATTTCCATTTCATCAAAGTCATCTTCTGACGAAAGATATATATGTAGATATCATCATTTCGTAAATTTCGGCAATGAAATTCATACTTTGTTTTTCTTTTTTATTTTAAACTGCGTTTTATTCTGGATTTAAGTAATTAAACTTACCACCGGAGGTAGTTATAGCTAGCGCAGCAATTGCAAGCAATAATAAAAAACTGTTGTCCGCTAATGTTTCACGTTGGCTTGGGAGTGCTTTTATTATTTTCAGACTCTTCACCGTCTCCCACAGCAGTAAGTACCTTTCACACGAGGAAACTGATTTGCCAGCAACTTTCAGTTCCTTGGTGAGAAGGGCAGGAGGAAAGAGGGGTGAACAAAATCTCCTCGATCGAGGATTTGAAGAGATTTTTTTGACATTTCCTTTCACATCTAGGTTTAGGTGTGTTCAACCAATAGACTTTCAAAGGAAATTTCAAAAATTGCCTGGAGATTTGTTTCCTCGTATGAAACCCGGAGGCCACACGAGCGAGTACTCGCTAGCGAGTTGGGTACATACATTAATTGTCAAATCACTCGCCGCTCTACTCGCTTCACAACTGGCTTCGAAAAAGCCAAGCGAGTTGACTAGTGAGTAGGAAAAGTTTATATGTATTTGTTACTGGCTAGCGATTACTCGCTCGTGTGGCCTCAGGGAAAGGTACAAGAGATTTTTAAGGAGATTAAAAGAAAACGTAAAAAAAATCTCCAGCAACTTGTTTCTGCGTGTGAAAGAGGACTAATAGCCCTATTCTGGCAACCTCACTAAAACCTCACAAGTCACAATAACCTCATAACTCGAGGTGAAGTTGATTTTGTGACTTTTTTCGTATTCTAGCAAAAACCTCACAACTTGTGACCCTCATAAAAACTTCAAAATTGTGATGTGCTCTTTGGCAGATCATAATTCACTAAATTGATATTCTGTCACTCAAAACTATAAAAAGAAGTAAAGGAAAATGGAATTGAATATGATTTTGGTGCATCTTTTGGAAGAAGACTCATCTAGAAATGAAAAGTAAGAATTAACACACATTTTTATAAAAGTAAATAACTATTCCTATGTTTTTTAATAAATAACTCATTAAGATTGCAGCGCAGGAGAGTGCTTAGACAGTTAAGGGATATGAATGATCCGTTTGCCCTTCAAGACAAAACTTTTATCAAATTTTTTCGGTTTCCAGTTTTGATATGACAATGTTTTGTTTTACTCTACAACGCAGTAAAAAATAATTTCGCTGATTTAAAAAGGTGTCAATGGAACGGATATAAGCACCACTACTCGACCATTAACTCGGGAGCTACTCAAGCCTTCTTTCCTACAAGTTGCTTCAGCAAAACTATAAAATGTTTCTCTCGACTACGGTTGGTTGGGGCACTCTAATAAATATAACACACCGTCAGCTACCCAAGGGGCACGCTAAGTTTTTGATAAGTTGTGGTGACTTCTGAGTAATATATTGACGGTTGCATTTGTTAAAAAAGAACTAGTCACAGGAACACCACTGTAACCAAAAAAGCGCAGGGGTGGTCCTATTGTGCAACTAAATTCAAGTTACTTTGTAGTTACACGTAACACTTGTGTAATCAATGTAAATCGTTCAAAATAAGTTTCCTTATACTGGATTGCAACAAGTTTGAAAGGTTTCAGTCAAGTTCTTATTGACTTAATAGCAACAGATCAATTTGTCTTAGGGGAGTTTATGAACACTAAACTGAAACCTACATAAACTACATAACTAGTTTCAAATAAATATTTTTCAGTTTCAGAAATGTATTTCTTATTTAAATATGTAACTAAAAATGCAGTCAGACATTTGTGATGTGACAACTGTTTTTTTTTTCTTTTATCAATTAATTGAAATAGGTTATATTAAATAATTAATTTTCAAGGTTGTAAGTATTTAATTTTCACTACGCTCGCAGTTGAATCAACTAATTTTCATTGCTACCCCCTTCAAAACTTGCGCGCTCGTAAAATTGATTGAATTTAAAGTTTTTTTTGTTAAGAAATTAGTGCCCTTCTATTTTTTAAAAGATTTTTTTTGTGGAAATTATTATCAAATATTACAATATTATTACATTTTATAAATTCTGAAAGTGAAAAATCATTGTTTAAATATATTAAATTAAAAAAACAATTATAAACACCTAATTTCTTGTTCTTTTTTAAGACAGAAACATTTATTTCAGAAAAAAAATATGGCCGATAGAAAGTTTCCTTTCTATAACCCCATAGCAACTGATCTTTTAATTCAGTCCAGGGTCGGATTTAGTGGAATGGTTCACATGAGTGAAATTCAGGATACTGAATTGACAGACAGCAGATAATATCATTATTAATTATTTTTTGACACGAAATAATCATTTTTGTTCCAGGACTAATGATTGTGAATAGTGTAAATTTAAGCCTATAGCCATGTTTTTAAGCGCATTTCTATCTTCGCTTGAAAAAAGCGAAGATAAAAATGCACTTAAAGGAAAGGCTTTTATCTGCTGGGGTGCCCAAAGGAAGCAAGATAAAAAATGATTGAGATGCTTCCGTCATTTTGCCGAGATATATGAAAGTGTATACAAAGATGATGTTACATGCAATACTTTATTTGAAAAATATAAATAAAAGAACATGCAATGCTGCATTAAATCCTGTAAACACGCCTATAATACGGTGTAAAAATTTTTCATTTCACAGGTAAGTTTTGTCTCATATTTTTCATAAAGTTATGCGACGTGATGGTTTTTAGGTAAATAAATTATCGTAGAATACTTTTAAACTATTGAACACTTCTTGGCGAAGATACAAAACCGACAAGATAGAAAGGGGCAACAGCAGAAAGACATCTAAAAATATTTTATTTAAAACGTTGAAAAAACTTTGCATTATGGTTGCTAAATGGATTTGAACGCCTTTGCCATCACCAACAAAAACTAATTCGTCCCTGTGCAAAAATTTTTCATCAATCTCTATTTGTTTTGTTTTTCCTTGCTGCCTCACTCACCCTCGTTCTTTTTCTTTGCCTACAATGATCCTAATGAAACTGTGAAGAAACTAACATAAAGTTTAGTTCTAAAGAAGTTTCAGAAACTTCTTTGAAACATTTACGAACACAACATTAATTGAGCGTTCTTTTTCTTAACAAATCTTTGCTATTTTTAATTTGTCATTCAAAAAACCTGTTGTTCACTTAAAATATTTTTTCTTTGTTATTAAGAGTTGTGTATCTGCATTATTTGTATCGTTGCAAATGATTCGCTATGATTTCGAGTTGGTTTAGGAAAAAGTTAAGTACTCAAATATTCATATAATTAGTACTTAAATATTCATATAATTAACAAATCAAATTCCCCTTATCAATATTTTTGTAAGAAATTGAATCATTAAGCCTACTAATACCTCTCTTTCTCATTTAAGGAGGGGCAAAATTCCCATTATAATAACATTTGTAGTACCTCGTGGCTTGATGGCTAGTGCGTAGGACTGTCATGCCGAAGGTGTGGGTTCGATTCCCAGCCGTGCCACCTAAAAACAGAAATGTTTTATTCGAGGTACTGCCTCTTGCGAGGAACTGACAAATCCTCCAAGAGTATACTTGTCATGAAAAAGTGCTTCTCATTTAGCCGTTCGGACTCGGCAAAAAACTGTAGGTCCCCTCCATTCCTGCCCAACAAACACGCACACAGGAATGGTTGTGAGTTGTAAGTCACTAGGCCCTGGTTCTCCTCGAGCTGTTGCGCCACCCAATTTATTTATTATAACATTTGTCCAAGTCGGAATATTTATGGATAAAAATATAAATTTTAATAAAAAATATCAAAAATGAAAATCGACAGTAGAAAATACTAAATTGAAAATAACTACATACATAAATAAAAATTCCAAATAAATTCCGAATCCAATAAAACAAAACAATAAAATTTTGGAATAACGCACCTCCTTTGAAACAACATGCTTTCCCTCAGTGACTGTTCAATAACAACGAAAGTGACAGACACAGTTGTCATACTAGAGTTGCATACAAGTCCTTCAATAACTCCAGAAATCGAAAACAGTTTTGTGACCGTCTGCATGTATTTCTTGTTGCATTTAGGTTTGTTTCTGCCATTTTGCTTTCAAGCCAAACAAACAAATATTTTTTTAACATGAACCTACATTAGGGTGTCATCAATTTTCCAAAATAATGTATTAAAGGTTAAATAAAATTTAGTGACCAAAAAAATTTGACCAAACAAATTATTTCTCATCTTGAATTAAAAGTCATAATATTATTAATTAAATAATTAAAAGTCATAATATTTTATATAACATTATTGTTTATAAGTTTTTGAGTGGGGGCTTTTAAAGGATTAAAGAACAAATAGAAACAAAAAAAATGAATAGCTGCAGTAACTACAAAAATAAAATGTGAAAACAGCAATATACAAATATAAATTTGTAAGGGTTATTGACAAATCGGACACAATTTTTTGGTAAAATATTTTTTTAGGACATTCATATTTTACTAAGGAGATGTCTGCCATTAAAAAAATATGTTGGGATATAGACACCCTAATATATGGTAGTTGTTTTTGAAGAATCTGACAGCAAGTTACAATGTAATTGCATTTAGGATTTTATTTAATATTTCTGTCACTTTTTCACTTTGTTACAAAAGTGTTGTATATTAGTTTTACTGAATCATAATGATTAGACACTTTAGAGTTACTTTGAAGTAGCAAAAGATCAAAGTCGCAAAACAGTTTCGATTTTGTTTTTGAGAACGGCTAATTAAAATTAGGTTACATTGAAACACAATGGATAACTACTCAGTTACTATTAAGCCACGCCTATTTATTTTTAGTCCCACTAAATAAGAACAGTGACCTGAATATAACAAAGTTGGAACTCAAATAATTTAAAATACAATGAGAGCATTAAACAACTCTACAAAAACTTCCAAGTTATTCTTGTGAAACCAGATTTTTGAATTTCTTGTTGCAAAATTCAAATCTGTGCCCCTTGGGTATGCCTTACCTCTTTCCATTTTATTGTAGGTCTTATGGGACCACCCATCGCATTCAAGCTTTACGAGAGGTCATTCCATAAGCTTCTCACCCGCTGAGGGTTTTGTTGGGTCATTTTTATTTGCCAGGAGTTCGGGATTTCACCTGGCAAAGTCTATAAAAAACTCCAGCTGCTCCCGCGACGCTCGTTTATTTATTTGTTTATCTTGAATACAAAATAATAATTATAAGATATAAATACCAATGTTAAAACATTTCAACGAATTTCTTACCAATAGATTCCATTATTATAAAATAAAATAATTTTTTTCTTCTTTTTGAAAACGATAAACGAATTTGTTTTGACAAACAGCTGGGCGAGTTCACAATAAGAAAATCACCTTCCTGTGGTGAATTTTTTTGTGAGGTTTCTTATGAGGCTTTTAGCAGAATACGAAATTGTGACAACCTCATAAGAAACCTCACAAAAACAACATCACAAAAAATTGTGACTTGTGAGCATCACAACTCCAGAATAGGGCTGTAAGTTGCTTGCGAATCCAAAATTTATTTTCCTTTTTCGATCAAGAACATATTCCCTTTATAAAAAAATACACCTCATTTAGCACTGAACTTCGCTCCTACATCTTACTCCGAATATGTCCGAAGGCGTCAAAGTGTCAAATATCGCAAATTCAGTAATTTTTTTTTGTTTTTCCAGTTTTGTGTTCTTGCAAAAATGATGGACCAAGAAAATTTAAAAACTTTCGATGATGATTTAGAAGATGGAGAAGTAAGTTTACATACAAATAAATAAAACCATCCATCCTTTACTGACTGACATTGCAATAAAACTATATAACAGCTTTCGGACAGTGATGAAGGCTACACACCACTTCCACGACCGGGAACCACTATCAGCGAACCAATTGAAAGTATTCCTCCTCAAATATCACCTAATGTGCCCGTTAAAATGGAAGAAGCCATCGAAGATAGTCCTTCTGATTTCGGACCGACTAGTTCATCCACATCGGATTCTGATGACTGCCTTAAACTCGATGAAGATGCCGACAATTCAAAGAAATCGCGAAAGAAGAAGACAAAGCGCACCGTTCTGCTGCGAGTGAAGGCCGCAAATGATGTGCAGGATAAGAAGGCACGTTTCAAGAAGTATGATATTTGGGCATCGAGTCTGCAAGAAGAGACCCTATCAGAAAATATGCGCGGCATTGGAGTCAGACATGATGTTCGCTCTGATAGAAATGTCGAGAATTATGATTATACGTTGAAGTATCGACTGAATGGAGAGAACTCGCTTAAACGAAGACTGTCCACTTCGAGTGACGAACACTCGGAGAATGATTTTCACCAGCAGGCGAAACGCTCTCGTGCTGGGGGCATTAAGAGTCGTCTGGGACAAAGATCACATCGACCCTCTGAGAGTAGTTCGGAATACAACGAACCACGACACATTGTGGATTTGGAAGAACCTATGGTAGGAAGGCCACCGCAAGAGCTCGCTAGAGAAATGGCTAACAAGTTGTTCGAAGAAAAGGACGAGTTGTTAGGTGAGTGGCAAAAGAGACCCTGAAACCGTATTAATTCAATTAAATTTTATTTCTTAGTGAGGGTAGTTGAAGTTATCGGTCCGGATATGGCCGTTGAAATATTCAAAGAAGCACAACGAATTGAACGTGATGGTGGAATGATGATTTTGGTAAATTTAATATTCACTGCCCATCTAGGTTGTTTAATTATCTTCGTTCTTAGAACGGCAAGCGACGTCGCACTCCAGGTGGAGTGTTCTTATTCTTACTCAAAAATCATGACCGCATCACTCCAGATGAACACAAACTAATTTTCTACGATGAAAGACAAGCAGCGACTAGAACCCAGAAGGAGGTTCAAGCGTTAAAACGACATCGTAAGGTGGAAGAGTTAAAGAAACGACTGAGTGCCAAAGAGAAAAATCTTCCAGCTCTAGCTTCGCGTAAGGAACTCTACCTAGGCTCGGAACTAAAAGCCGAACTCAAATCAACTCGTAAGTAGCAAATCCATCAAGGTCCGCCTGGACACTTATTCTTATTTTTATACTTTTCATTTCAAGTATCAAACCCGCCACCATCGCCAGTAGGGCAAGAGAATAGCCCCGAGTATAAGTCGCATGCTATTAATGAGGTGTGTGGCGAATCGAGTCCCGAAAAGCCATGTACATCGAAAGACATTCCTGCAGATCTGGAACTCCTGTCCTACGATGATGACTTCCTCGATGTCAATTGTGGTGATATGGACTTTTTCTAAGCGAAAGTTATTAGGTGCATGGATGTAAATGTAATTCTCGATTTGCAATGGAAAATTCCTTGCTTTTGTTTGTTTTTTTTTTTAAGAGAAATGTATTTAAAAAAAGTAACGAACGACATTGCACTTTTGTGAACCTCTTAGCTAAATATTAAGGAGCTTAAATTTTATATAAAAAAACGAAAAATGGCAGAGCAAATCAATAAACTGTATTCGATTTTGTTAAGATAGTACCTATAAAGATACATACATATATAATAAATACATAAAATAAAGAAAATTTCAATTTATTTGTAAAAAATAAAAATAAATATAAAACGCGATTCGATGTAAAAGAAGAATGATGTTTTTAACTTGATTTAATGCTCTAGACTCCTTAGCACGCGAAAAGTCTTTGATTTGGAATGCGAGTTGCGGTTAATTTTAAAACAAGTTGCAAGGACAGAAAATGACTGGTTGTGGTTCATATCCCAAAATCTATCAGAAGTTGAAATTTCGCGTAAAAGTTATCTGGCAGAGAAACAATAATATTTATGATAAATTAGTACAGTGGCTGCAAGCCAAACTCGGGACACCTATGAATGTAGAAATAGTAGGAAAAAAGCCTATTTATTTTCAAAAAACCTTACATTACGCAGTTAGAAACAAAAAAAACTTTGGAGATATTCACTTATTTAAAAAAAGTTAAACCCAAAACATTAAAAAAATAAAAATAAGAAAGCACTGACCAAACTCGGACAGTTGTTGTCAAAAACACTGATATTTGTGGGGTTTTGGGATATTTCTATACTTCGTGGGAAGTCTTCGGTTTTTACTTGCGATATAGGTACTATAGGGCAAGTTTTGGATTCGTGCAAAAAAAAAATTTCGAGATAACAATCAAACATGACATTACGATGATAGAGAACACGAAAAAAGTGGGTGGCACAATTCTGTCTGTCTGTCTGTCTGTCTGTCTGTCTGTCTGTATGTACCTCAACCTACAGCCTAAACTACTGAAGCGATTTTCTTCAAATTTTGAACTTAAGGTTTTTTTGTAACTCTCCAGAGGGGAAATTGAAATTTTTTTTTTAGCTCAAAAAATAACGGTACTTGCCATACAACCGTTAAGAAAAAGCTTAATTATCTCAAAAACGGCTCCAACGATTTTGATAAAAAAAAATCAGTCTATTATTGTAGATATGGTGTACCTTTTAGTAAGAAACAAAATCACCAAAAACATTTATTAACGGTACCTGCCATATAACGGTTTTTTTGATTTTTGGTTTTCTCATTAACCACTCATCCAATTTCAATAAAATTATTTTCACAAAAGCTTTGTTAGAATATTAATAATACTGCATACCAAAATTTTTGAAAAAATAAATTTTGGATTTTTAAAAAAAGATTCAAAATTTTTTTTTGAAAATTCAATATTTCCAAAACGGGTTGATGAATTATTTTGAAATTTCAGTTTTAAATGTATATATACTCAAAATTGGCATACTAAATTTTTTTTTGAAAAATGTTACAAAAAATTTATATATAAAAAAATAATTTTTAAGAAAACGGCTCCAACGATTTTAAATGTTTTTTTTTGCATATATTCATATTTTTTCAAGTAATCAAATGGCATACTTTTTTTTGAGCTTTAAGTTATTTATCAGACTGTTTATACAATTAAAAGAATGATTTAAATATGCTTTTTATACTTTTTCTATAATTACTTAAATATTTTTTAAAGTTCTTAAGCCCCACACAACTTGAACATAAGAGCAAGTACGTGCGATCCAGTCGTGCATTTTATTTTAACCCATTTTCAGCCTAAAAGCAAGTTTTTGAACTAACTTTGCACAACATTTTGGTCCAATTTCATTGAACTCTAAAGGAACCACTATGTTTGAAATAACGGTTCGGTTGGGATTTTCCAACATGTTCTCAATGAGGATTATGTCACGACTCGTGGGTGGAGCTTTCATGATGTTTGGGCAGTTTTTTGTACAATAGCCAGGATGGTTCCTGATAAGCCACGTGCTTAGGATCTTCATCTTAATAAAACTACCAGCGATCACAAGAACCAAGATTTCTGGCACATAACGGTAAATTAAACTTCAAATTGACCAAATATTCATTGTTAGTTGTTTGAAATAATTATACTTTTTTTCCTACTGCATCCCATTGCTGCAGTATTTTCCTTAAATTTCTTCTTTCATAGGTGTCCGAGATTGGTTTGCAGTCACTGTATGAACAACAAATGGCGCTATTTTGGCAAGTTATGGATTTGTTAGAACATTGAATTTTTAGATTTTAGTTTTACTTGATATTAAGGTGATAGAGGAGTCAAAAAAGTGGATCTCTGGGTCTAGCTATTCTAGATTTATAATGCCCTTGCCCTTTTTACGAGCATCGAAAGTCGATCATGGAAATAATTGAACAACCAATTTCGAAAAGGTCACATCTGAAATTTTTTTACAAATACTTTTTTTCATATCAAAGTGATCTTAATGCTCCATCCCCACCAACAACACGTACACAGGAATGGTTGATAGTTGGTTCTCCTCGAGCTGTTGCACCACCAAATTTAATTTATATAATCTTGATGCTTCCCTGCATCTATTATCCTCAAGAATAGTACATCTTGAGGCCAGTTTTTCAGTGCGAGATCATCCTAGCCTCGGGGTTAAACCTGGAGTATACTCCATATACTTGTTTTTCAGTCAATTGAAATCCTCCGGGTTTTTTTCAGTCGGGGCGCCATCTCAATTTCGATATTGAATTGAATTGCCAGTGCAATTCCGTTGTTCTATTTCGATACGTAAAAGGCGTAGAAGGGTGATATCCATATAGTGTCGCACGGTCCTAGAATTTTGACAGCTGAAAGATAAAGTTAATCCACAACTGAAAAACTGTTCCAGAGTTAGCTCAGGGTTAATTTATTTTCTGAACTGAAAAACTGGCCGTAATTGTCAGTGCAATTTCATTGTGGCGTCATCTATATTCCGATGCATGAAAGGCGTAGAAGGGTGATATCCATAGTGTCGCACATCGTTGATCCTAGATTTTTGACAACACTGAAATATAAAGTTAATCCTGGACTGAAAAACTGTTCCTGAGTTAACTCGGGTTTAATTTATTTTAAGGATAAGCTAACTCTAAAACTGGCCCTAAAAGTGCTTATAGCTGTCATTGAAACTCATGATTAATAATTTTGTTCAACTTTGGATCACTAGAAAACGAAATCATTTATATTTTGATGGAGAAATAAAGCCCAAGACTTAAATAATAGGGTGTTCATGCAACTGCTCAGGTAAAACCGCACTCGAGGTTTCTTTTTATCATTTTTCTTATTCAGACAGTGTACAAACCACTTGAAAAGTAGAAGCGAATTGAGTAATAAAAGAGAACCATCAATTTTGCATCAAGCATCGTGAAGCACCGTATAAAAGCGCATGCCTCACAGAATGATTTTCAAAAACAATTTCGAAAAAGAGTCAGACGCAAAGAATCATCGTGGGATATGTAGTTCATATATCATAATGTCTGTTCGCGTGCCTCCCAAAACTAGAATTTCTACGAATTTAGCCGAAAATTCTGTCAAAGCTCATATAAAAAAAATAAAATTCTTAGAAATTCCTAGTTTTGGGAAGTACACGAACAGACATACAATTTCATACAAAGAATATTTTTAAGTTCAGTTCCGCTGAAGTGCAGTTTCGTCGAGTGCGGTGTCTTACCTTTAAACACGTTTACGAAGGCTAACGCACCGTTGTATGAATCAGTCAATCGGGTATAATCCAGCATAAAGCACAACACTCTAATGACTAATACATTTTTATATTGAACTTTATTTCAGAAATTGTTTCAGAAATACTTATTTCTGCGTTCATAGGGAAAAATACATCAGGTGCGTTTTATTGGTATTTATAGCTAGCGCAGCAATGAAAGGACCAATAAAACGCTATACTCGCACTTTTATATTCACTTTGTATTTTTTCTGAAGGTTGGCAGACATACCACTTAATGTCAAAACTATTCGCCATTAAAAATTCGAACAAATCTTTACATAAAAGCAAAGGCTACCAACCTTTAAGTAATGAATATTTGTTTATAACTTAGTTCAGCGCCGCCTTAGTTTCAACATTACGAAACTTTATCTCAACTTTTATATTCACTTTTATACTGCCTTATTTATCGACACTTTTGGGGTTGTTGTTGTTTACCGAGGGAAATTTTACTGTGCTAGCTATAGTTTTTTCCAATAAAACACGCCTATCATAAAATTTTTATTTGTTTTCATGTCACCGCACGCTGGACAAATATTGTATGCAAATGCCCGGATTTTCTTTTGGTGAGAACGGAGTATGAAGTCACTCCCAAACTCACTTCACTGAAGGAGTTGGAGCGAGATATGAATACTGAAAAATAAAAAAAGAAATCGGTTTTTCAGTTCAGTGTGAACACCGTCTTTAAGAGTTTTTCTTTTTTGATTCAGAATAGAGCTCTGAACAGAGTCAGAGCATGTCGAGTTCTGAATATCCTCTGAATCAAACGTGTACTGAGTGCTCTGAATTATTTTTGAAATACACCTGAACATGTCTGAGCCCATAGAGCGCGCTCTGAGC
Source organism: Dasysyrphus tricinctus (assembly GCA_963921185.1). Taxonomy (NCBI): domain Eukaryota; kingdom Metazoa; phylum Arthropoda; class Insecta; order Diptera; family Syrphidae; genus Dasysyrphus; species Dasysyrphus tricinctus. The sequence goes on along the minus strand of OY992531.1, from coordinate 40,659,808 downwards.
ACGCTCAGAAAGAAAAGAAAAAGAAACACAAATTTTTAGCTGCAAGCACTTAAAAAAGAAAGAAATTTTTTTTACAGTTCAGACTCCGCTCTGAATAAAAAAGCCTTTTGAAGGACAATTCGAATATACTCAACTCACTAGCGAGTATACTCGCCCGTGTGGCCTCAGGGTTAAAAGTAAAATAAAATTTCCTCATTTCACATAAAAGTGTAATCGTACCTCAGTAAAAACAAAATATTGGGAATTTTCTTATGAAAATGTCGCTCCCCCTTGAAGTTGGTACAACTGCTGTTTGGATTTCGGGTATAGTTCCTAGAGGAAACTTTCGCATTAAAAAAAATCAACTGCCTGCGGAATGTAATTCTATTTTTTCATTCTTAAATGAATTAAAAATCAAAATAATAATTTTCATATTTGCGTCTTTTTGTTGTCCGTGTGAAAAATCAAAGTGAACGCGTTTCAGTGCCATATACCTGTTGAGAGTTCAATCTATTTCTGTAGGTACAAATGAGAAAAACTCGATCTCAGACTCAGGCGGAAAATGGCCCTTCCGCTTCTACCCGGAGTTTAGCCCGTGCTGCTGCATCAGGAACGAAGACATCCTCGTCGTCAACCAGAGAAAAAGATCATGATAAAACCGACAATCCTTTTGCGGCATCAAATCCACCGCCACAATCTAATCAGTCTAATCGCCAGACTCCAGAACTTGATCCTGCAAAGCTAAAGGTGAGTGAGAATTGTCTGAATGCATTTTTCAAGAATTCTACATATAGGTTCTCCAGAATATCGAGCGGCATCGGTCGGTCGTAACGCGTCCCGTCTTATCAAATCAATTGTCATCCATTTGTCAAAAACCAGAATTTCTGAATTTCACTTTCAGCTGCTACTGCGCCAAATTGGGATTTTTTTTTTTTTTTGTTTTGTGCCTGAAAATATTTTTTTTTTTAAAGCAGTGTTCGCAGAGGCATCGAGTTAAATTCTTGTAATTTAGAGTAAAAATCCCATTTTATAAATTTAACGCTACATTTAGATTTAAGGTAGTACCGTTACCGTTTACATGAAGAATTGAATGAGGATTAAAGTCCATGTAAACCTGAATCGAAAATATGCTTGTATACCTAAATCGAGGAATTGAAGAATCGAGATTTCATCCGATTGATGTAGTTTGTGTGTTTATGTATTTCGTTTCCAGACTATTTAGATTGTTTTTTCTGTTGCGTATCGCGTGATGTTTGTGGTTGAAAATTTGTATTTATTTTGCGAAATTAACTGCACTCTTAAAAGAAAAACTCCCTTCGATTCCATTTGAATCCAATCTTTCGATCTGGCACCGTCATTAGGCGTGTTTTTTTTATCATTGGGATCTGGATTAAATTTTAACGCGTATTACAAAAACAATTTTGAAAATTTCCCATTACATATTTTGTTTTTGTATTACGTGTAAAAGTTAATCCGGATCCAGATCCCGATGATAAAAAAAACACCCTATTATACCTGGATCGAAATTCGATTCGGATTGAATTTGATCAATTTGCTCATATAAACGTGGTATACATATATAATGCTCGGAGGAACACTTAAATGGTCGGAAGAAAACAAGCGAATACACGGAAAACACATGACGCGACTCTAATTGCGGAGTTGGACGTTTCGTTTAGTATTGTTCACGTTTGCTTTCGGAAGTGAGGTGCGCTCCCGAAGATGGTACAAAATCATTCACACTTGCAGGATTGGGCCCCCTGGTATTGAAAACATTCTGAAAAGTATGTTTTATTTGCATACGTGGTGCTGGTTTATTGGGGAATAAATATCAAGCGTAGCACATAGAATAACAACACCAATTTATTGCTGGCTTATTTATTTACACTTGCATAGTATTGTTGTTCACCGAGAGAAATTTGATTGAGCCAGATAGAATAATTTGCAATGATCAAAAAATTAGTGTTTGCTCTGGCGGGTAGGAGGCAATTTACTATTGTGAATGTGTCTCAGTAGTGCAAAAACCAAGGCAACAGATGCATGAAAAATAAAACGTAAGACAAAAAGAGACGGTAAAATAACATTTCTGTAACTTAAATCTTATTTGTTTTATTTATCGTGATCTGATCTGGATCATAGCATGTGGATAGTAAAAAAAAAATACTTATCATTTTTATCAAAAACTATAGATGAAAGAAAATAGATTCTAGTGACAAACATCTATTTACAACCTCAAATGAGAGTGTTTATATTAGCAGTATATATATTATATGTGCGTTTTATTGGCATTTATAACTAGCTCAGCAATGCAAGTAACAATAAAACGCTATAGGTACTCATTTTTATATTCAACCCAAGTCCAGCGATAACTTTTTCCAATCAAACACGGTTCAGGAAATTTTAATTCGTGAAACTTGATTAGTTTTGTTATTTGTAAATTAGAAAATATCAGCACTTTTTATTAATAGGGTGTCTAATAGTTTTCTGCCAATTGTATACATTTTGTAAGTTAATTTAAATTTAATGTATAAATATTACCTCACTTTCGTTTATTCTAAAAGTCCTCAAAATGTTATCACCACCTTAAACAAAATTGACACACAAATTTCCCAGTATTTTACGAAAAAGGGACATTGCGGCGCATTGGCCATTACCCCATCCCAAACTATCCGCCATGTTCTTTTACAAAAAAATTGGTTTACTTTTGCAACAGACGGGCATTTCTCTTCATAAATTCTTTTATTAATGCGGCTGTGTTGTGAAAATTAATATTCATAATTGAATCAAAATATTAATGTGAATGGAGTTTGGATTTATTTTTAAATGAAACTTTCCAATTAATCGAGGTAAAATGCTGTGAAAAAAACTAAATTAATTGCTTCCCTAGGCTTGGTAGTGTGTAGTAAAAGTCGTGAAGTTGTCTCCTTTTGTTATGTGGTTCTGCTTTTTTGGTTTTCAGAGTTCTTTTTTTCTTGAATTGAATTCTCATTTTTGCATTGGAAATATAGAGGCCTTCTTTGTTTTATAAATTTTAAATTGTGAATTTTAATGTTGGGAATTATTATTGTTTTTTTTTTTGTTATTATAGCCGGCTTTAAGTTTTAAAATGCAATGAAAAATTTATTTTTATACTGTCGATTTTAAGTTGTAGTTCATAACCTTAAACGCTTAAATTCTCCAGTGGTTGGGCGTCGCGGCATGAGAATCTTTTAACTTTTTTTTTTAAATTTTCTCTGCCTGCTTCTTGCAATAAGTCTGAATCTATGGTTGTTAGTTGTTGCTGATTTTGTGAGATACATTTTTTTCAAATGAAATGCCCGAAAAATCTTGTTTTTTCTTAAGTAAAATTTCGGCTGCTATGGTTACTTCAGGTTGACCTACCGTAATTGAGGAACTGCGAACTGATCCTAATAGCTATACCTACAAACTCCTACATATTTTCAAAATAAATGTTTGACCTTTTTCACTCGCAATCACAGAAAATATTGAGTAAGTGAATTAAAAAACTTTTTGTTGGAACACTGAAAAATAAAAACTGGCATTTAATCAGACTCGCGCAACGTTTTTAGCTTTTAGCAATTAAAATATACCAAATTTAATTGCATATCATCGGCTAAGAATGCAAACCTCGCAAATAGAGAATATCAAATTTGATATTCTCTGCTCGCAAATCCACTTTTTCCAAAAATGAGATTTCAATGCAAATACCAAGTTGGCATTGAAATTTACATCTATCAATAATGTATAAATGTCATTTTAAATGCCATCAAAAGCTAAAAAAGAAATCCTAAATACAAGTACCTACCAAGTTCGTAAACATGAAAGCCTCGTAAATCCACATTATTGCACAGAAAAGAGAGCTGAGTAATTAGTTAGAATTTAAAATGTGAACATTTAAGAAGTTTCTTCTTAATAATAACAGTTTCTTTGATTGAAAGCAGTTTTTATGTTCACAATGGATATACCTAGGGTGATGTCTTGTTAGGTCAGCCTTCTCTAGTGGTCAGACCCCTCTTTATAAAAAACAGCCTAAATAGTATAGGCTTCATCTTACTTTCGGAAAAAGAAAATATTTTTTAAAAGCCTTACCATTCTTGTGTGCAAAATTCTGGTTACGCGGCTGATGGTTTTCTGTTTAAAAATTGAAGTTTGCTTCAAGTTTTCAAAATATTTGAAGGTGACGGTTTATCAAAAAAAAAGTTAGTGGAAGTGCCTTTTGTAAAGGTCTCCAACAACTAAAATACTAAAGAGAACCATTATGTTATTGTTTTTGTGTTCTTTAAAGTCTATTTTACTTGTTTTTTGCAAGAAAATATGAAATTTTTCAACAGATACATTTTTAGAAGGGGGGCTGGGTTTGGGAGACAAATTTTGTTCAATTCTTTTAAGCTGTTGGGTTTTCAAAATTTTTAAAGGAATATCAAAAATATACAATTGGTAACTCTTTGAATTATAGAAATACAGTGCATTCTCGATTATCGCAACTAATTAAAACAAGGGTGGTTGCAATGACCGAGGTTGTTGCAATAACTGAGTAAATATTTTTGTAGGCTCAATTCATTGTCTTCATAGATTTCCTCATTGTTATAACTGGTTTCGCGTACCCAATTTTCCGAAACACACAAACGACTGTTTACTGGACAAAATTCATTAAACTAACAAGAAAATCTTGCATTCTAGTTATAGATACATATCATGTACATTCATACAATTTCACCGTATCATCACTCAAAAGTAGCGGTAAAATAACTGCCGAGACAAAATGTAACGCAACTGACAAAAACAAACATAGCCAAGAACCTGAGTAAATAAAGATATGCATATAAAACCAAAAGTTGCACTTATCGAGTAAATTTTATTTGAAGAGTTGCGATTACTGCGTCAACAATGATATAAATTCAGCTGTTGCGAAAATCGAGGAGTTGCATGAATCGAGAGTTGCGTTAATCGAGAACGTACTGTAACTACTGTAAAATTTCCAAAAATGGGTTTAACACGCTTGCATACTTAGCCCAAATATGTACAAATTTGAACTTTACTTTTGGTTCAAACTTAAGTCAGCAACTTATTCGGGTCCAGAATATCGTGATGTCTACCCAAGTTTTTCTGACTCCTATTTATACTTCAATCGATTCTGGTGGCTAGACAAATTGCTAAAAAACGTCTTCGGGGCTCCAGTACAGGGAATGTACAAAACAGATAGAAAAGAAATTAAGTTAGTTACAACATTTGAATATAAAATATACTTTCTCAATCCTTACCCGATGGTATTCGCCCCAAAATGAAAATACAGTCGACTCCCTCTTAGTCGAACATTCACGTTATATCGACGTAGAGAGAGTTTGACTGTAAATACATGCAATCGGTAGCCAATTAAATTATCTACAAGAAGAGTTTGGCCCTAAATTCGACGGTTAAGAAGTTATTGTGCTGTAAAAAGGGAAGACACTGAAATTCTTACAAAATATGTACAAAATTTTGGTCTTTTTTGGAGCTCCATAGCGCCGTTTGTAGTGGCTCAAAAATACACTGAGCCATATTGTAGAAAATTGTTGCTGTCTAAAAATTTTCACATAACTTTTTTCCGTTACACTGGAAAAAGTTATAGGCAAAAAAATGAAAAAAGTGCTGATTTTTTGTAGTTTTTTGAAGGGGGTGGAGGGGGAGTAGTTGTGGGAATTTGGAATTTTGATCTACCAACCATACTAAATAACATAATTTAGAACTACCCGACCTTTTGTAGGGTAACCCCCCTTATTCAACCTCTAGTTACTGGACTAGATTTATGTATGAATGAATAATTTTTATTGAGACTTAAAATGGTTAAATTTTTTTTTGTTTTTACATTCAATAGGATTTGTTTTCTTTATTTTACAGACATAGACTTGGTCTGGTATGATTTTCAATTACTTAATCTATGAATAAAGTTAACAATTATTTTTGTACTAATTTTTATTTTTTTGAGATAAAGCCAATATTGTCAGATCTCTCACTGAAAAACATGCTTACAATCTCTTACAACCGTGTAGTCTTACAATTGAATGTCAGAAAATTTGCCTGACAATTAATTGTAAGATCATTTAGCCAGTTTGTATTTCTTGAGCGTTGAGTAATTTTTTTCCGTTCTTTGACGGAGCAGGAGAATAATATATAAACAGAATCCCTCACATAGAATTCAAAACAACTTTCTTTTTCTTTTCTTCGTATGTGATTTACTTCGACAAAAAATAATTGAGAAAGCGAATCCAAAAAATTTCAGTCTCAGTTTTTAAGGGGAAAAGTGAGAATTTTTTGTGAGGAATCGTGTTTATATTTCTGAGTCCTCTGAGATCTCAGAAATATAAACTGGCTAATTGTCTGACAATCATTTGTACGCAAGCTGTCAATGTGTAATCTTGCAATTAATTGTCAGAAAATGTATCCGAAAATAAATTGTAAAACGATAAATTGTAAGGTATTAGATAATTGTGTACACACAATTTATTGTCAGGCCTGCCAATTTGTATCGTTCTCTGACGTTTCTGACAACGAAGAAATTGTCAGATGTACGTTTTTTAACATCTTACAATTTTTTCATTATCAGACAAATTGGTAGGTTTCCAGCCAGGTATCTGACAGTAAATTGTCAGTCAAATTCTAATTCGTGTTTTTAAGGCGTGTTCAGGAAAATGAGATCTCTGAGGGCTAGTGTCAAAAACTGAGCAAGCGAATCCAATACTTGTTTCCTCAGTAATTTGACAGCAAAATCTTTGAGGAATCCTGTCCACGAGACTGAGATTGCTGAGTGCTCTGAGATCTCATTTTCCTGAACACGTCTAATTAATTTTAAGAGATTGGCAGATTTTCTACAACTTAATTATCAGCTCATTGTTGACAATATTGTGAGATCTACCAATCGTGTACACTTAGCAATCAAACATGACATTACGATGATAGAGAACACGAAAAAAGTGGGTGACATAGTCCTGTCTGTCTGTCTGTTTGTATCTAATCTACAGCCTAAACCAACCATGCGATTTCTTCAAATTTTGAACATAAGGACTGAAGCCGCTTTAATTTTTTTAGGGCTTGTCTGGCATGTTTGTTTGATTTTAATCTTTCATTTAATAAAACACCAAGATATGTATGTTATGTCTTTCTTGAGGGGAACATTCGAGCCTTCTAAAGATAAAATGAGTTGCTTGCGTGGTGGTGGAGCACACAAAACTTTATGAAATTAATGTGAAATAATCATTTTTATAAACATTCCGTCTTTTTTGTATTTATTCGCTTTCGCATTTGTACATCACCGAGAAAATTTGGTTGTTAAACAACAGTTGTTTTGGCTGAATGAATTCTGAATATTTATGAGCACTCGTAGTATTAGGCCCTCACTCTTGAGTAACTAACTTTCGAAATAAGTTTAACTTCACCATACCTTGTAAATTTCTTCTCCATCAAATAAAATTATTTTATAACTTTATTCGCATCGTGGAAAAAATCTAACAGAAGAAAACCATGTAAAATGTCATCTAACAATTTTGATTTGTTAATAGAAATCGCGTTTTGAACATAAAACTGCTAAGAAATTTTAGATTATTGCGCCTTCAACAAAGGTAATAAATAACAAATAAATAATTAAAAAACAAAATTCGAAATGTGTAAGTTAGCTAGCCAGCTTCTTAGCTTGTTGATATTTAATATTTCGATACCAAAATAAATTTATTTATTCTGAATCAGAGCGTGTGAAATGAGAGAAGGACTTGTAAATAGCTATACATGAAAACAGGAAAACACCGAGTGTCAACTCGTATTCCTTTAAAGTTTAAATATTTGTTACCGAAAGCTCTAAAAAAGCTTGAATTCTAATAGCCCCATATCAACAACCCAAGAAAAAGTCATAAAAATTTATATCGACTGGGCATTGGGAACTCTGATTCAAAGTATGTATGCGTGTTCAGGAAAATGAGATCTCGGAGTGCTCAGCTAATTTTAAAGTAAAAAAGTGAGCAATCCAATATTTTTGTTCCTCGGAAATTTGACAGCAAAATTTCTGAGGAATCCTGTTCACGAGACTGAGATTGCTGAGGGCTCTGAGATCTCATTTTCCTGAACTTGCCTATTCTGCCGTGTTAAGAAGAAAAAACGTAACTGACATTTTGGCTGTTTTGAGTTAGGGCCAGTTTTGACATCTTTGATATGTTTGCTATTTTATTCTTAAAAAATAAAAGCCCTAACTCGCTTTTGTAATGGTCTAAAACGCTCCAAAAAAATTACGTTCGCTCAAAGAACCATGCAGTTTTTAAGAAAAATTGCCGTTTTAGCACTTATTTTAAGAAAAAAAAGTGACTCCCATACAAGCATTTGTACATCTTAGAAATAATCTAAGCAAAAAAAATTGATTTATTTGTAAATACGACAGAAAAACATTAATCAAAAAAACAGAAAAGATAGAGATAAAAACAGAAAAACGCGATTATCTCGAAATGTCAAAAATGCACATACGTTTTTTCTTCTTAACACGGCAGTATTAATTTCTTAAGGGCCCTGGAGACGCTCGAATATGGTGCGAGTGAACATAGTTCGACTAAACTCCGCAGACACTGAAACCAAGTAGAAACCAAACTACTCGAACTTCATTATTCTTACGACTTATATGTCATTCACAATATTCACTTTAATTTTCTTTCAAGTTGTTTGGCATTTTTCTTTTTTTTTAAATATTGAAATTCAAAATTATACCCAAATGTTCGAGTAAACCTATAAAACTGGTCCGCAAATAGTAGAATCTGGGGCCTATTTCTCAGATCATACATCACATACATTGTATGATTTTGACAGTTCTGTTGTATGATTTCTGTTTCTCAGATTTGTTGTATGATCCACTGTCATACAACAATGTATGACCGGAGATTACAATGGAAATATTGGAATGTTGTATGATTCTGTTTCTCAGAAATTTATTTTATACATCATACAACAAATTAACCTCAAATTTTTCATACATTTCATACAGCAAATCAAATTGCTGTTTTCCCTTCAAAACATTATAAAACCACATTTGTTTTTCATTTTGTCTATTTATTCTTTTTATTTGGTATCAAGTTACTGCATTATTACCATGTATTAATATAGTCTTTGTATTCACAAATATTTTTTTTAAATTTTGCTTGAGGTGAAAATCGATAAAAATAAACGCTAATTTTGTTAAGCAATTCAGAAAACGAAGCCAAACTTTATTTTACTATACAAAGTCAAAAAACTCAAAGAACACGAACTATAAAAATAAAAACCTACGAATCACTCTTTCATTTTATTTTCACATGCTAAAAGAAAACAAAAATCACAAACAAATTGAATGACAATGAAATGTCAAAGTCATACATTTCATACAACAAACAGAAGTATCATACAACACTTCCAATGAAATCTGAGAAACAGAAAATTGTATGATGTGTATGATGTATGAAGATGTTGTATGTTGTATGAAATGTATGTGATGTATGATCTGAGCAATAGGCCCCTGGTACGACAAACGATTAGCCCCGCCCTCGAACATCTATAAATATCAAACTCCTTTTGATTTTGGTGAGACCAAATTTTTGTTTAGTGACACCAAATAATTGGTACTCGAACCAGCCCGCAGACAAGTAAAATCAGCTCGAACATAGTACTCGAACCATGTTCACTCGCACCATGTTCGAGCGTCTCCAGGGCCCTTTAAACAAATCTTATTCTCATGCAATATATTGCTTGTATTTGCGAACGTTTTCGAGTACATGCATTCTCATCTTTGCCTGCTATACATATATTGTATGAGAATAAGAAATCTTTCATTTTATCTATTCAAATTATTTATTTATTTTCAATTTTTTTACCTGGATTTTGTCCAAAACTTACAGAGTAGAGATCACCCTTCCATTTACGGAATACAAAAAATAACAATAAGGGTATTCATGCAACAGCGTAAACTCGTCGTAAACATCGTAAAGTTGTAAACTTCATAAATCTGTCAAATTTTCCATACAAATTGTGACAGAATTACGAAGTTTAAAAGTTTACAACGATTACGACGACTTTACGATGTTGAATGAATACCCTTAATATAAAACGCGATTCGATGTAAAATAATTATTTATTTATTTTCAATTTTTTTACCTGGATTTTGTCCAAAACTTACAGAGTAGATATCACCCTTCCATTTATGGAATACAAAAAATAACAGGTATAAGGTTTTGAAGTAGGTATGTATGTATTTAAGTTATTTTTTCTAATCAAATAAATACAGTACAGATAGAAAAAAGTCATGAAATATAAATTTTTATTTAATTTAGTGTTATAGAAAAAAATGTCAAAGTGAAAAAATTAATTTATAAGATGTATATAAATCTTTTATTTATATTTCTGTATTTAGCTTGACCAATTCCAAGTCAGCAATAAAATGTAAACTTAGTATTAGCATACAAAAAAAACACTGTAATTAAAATAAGTCTCAATAAAATGAAATGAAATGAAATTTATTAAAAAAAAAAAAAATCATAAATTTAAAAGCTATCCTGGTCGAATTAACGCCGAAGACAACCTAAACAAACGCATCCAACCGAAAAATTTTGATTGCCAGCTTTCTTCAGCTGAAGACTCTTAAATTCGTTTCATCTTTGATAATTTTACCGTCGATTTTTTTGTTAATTTTATCCACGATTTTAACATCGATTTTGTCAGCAATCTCATCGTTGAATAAAATTTCAATTTCAGGGTAAATCTGAAAAGAGAAAGAGCTTGAATATGCTTTGAATATTAATATTTAATATTCGCTCCTATTTGAAAATCTAAAAAAAAAAAATGTTAAAGCTTGACATGCATTAACTATAATTATCGTTAATAATTACTCAAATTCATGTTCTTTTCTTGCCTTTCTCTTTTATTTTTATATATTTTCAATTAGAGATCTAAATACAAAATGTAAGAGGCTATGAATTAATGAAATTTAAACGTTTCCTTCTTTTTCTTTACAATCAGCCTTATCACAGGTCCCGTGGTTAAATCACGGGGCATGCAATAAGCCTGAATAATTAAATAAAATTTCACAAAGAATTCAACGTAAGCTAACCTAAACTAAACTAAATTTAACCAATAAAATATTTGATTTATTACCTGTCTTTCTTATAACGGTTTATGGTTTGTCCTAATGTTTAGTAAAATTAAGTTTTATCCTTAAAAATTGCATGTCTTGACTTGTAGTATTTTTTCTTTAAAAATATTTGTTTTCTTCTTCAATTGCGATGTTGATCATTCAGTTATTTTTTTCGTAATGATTATTTTTTTAATTTTCGTAGCCTTATATAGGAAAATAAAATTCTAAGGGTTTGTTTCACAATATTTGAATAAAGTTCTGATTAGATATCCGACACATAAATATTAGCACAGGGTAATAAGTCCACAGAAGAAAAATTCACAATTATTGTCTTATGACCCACCTGATTAAGTTATAAATTCGTAAGCAATTTTTTATTTGTGAACATATGACCCTGCCTCAGAATTTATGTGTCGATTAACTAATCAGAACTTTACTCAGAGAATGTGAAACAGGCCCTAAGGCTACTACGAAGAAATTATGAAAAACAAAATCAAAGTGAAATATTTGATTGACACATTTTTTTTTTATTTCGACCTATCAATTTATTTTCTATTTATATTTCAACCTGTCAGTCAACCTATATTTTTTCTTGTGTTGGATCCGCAATGAAAGAGAAGAAAAAGAAAAATCCAGATTAATGTATGTAGCATTCGCTGAGATATCACGAGTGAAATACCTATTCCTATTCCTATAAAAATGCAACATGCTTCCCAAAATTCTTAAGGTTCTCCCAAGCCAACGCGAAATTTTCGGAACGAGAACGAAAAGTTTCAAAAGAACAACAAAAACGAAATTTTCATTGTCAGTTTTAAAATGCGTATGGAGCGCGAGGATGTTAAAAAGATAAACATTATGTTTATAACTTTCAAAAGTTTGAAAAAAGTAGAACAAAATTCCGCAAAGGCCTTAAGCGGGCCATTCACGTTAAAACTGTCGTAAGGACTGTCCGACAAATTTCAGTCGTAAACGACAGGTTCTACCGTTGTTGTACATCGGACCGTGTGACTAACGACAGGTTGGAAGTCCGTTGAAAATTTAACGAACCTTGCGACACGACCGAATGGTCGTATAGTGAATGGCAGTTTTTGAGACAGTCCTTGCGACCGAACTACTCAGTCTACGAATAATCTTCATAGTTTTTGTTTGTTTCTAGGAGACGAAATAAATAAAAAACAAATTGAAGGAATTTTTTGGCACACTGTTCGTAAAACTGGTTCGCACGTGTGTGCGTACTTTCGACAGTCGTTGCAACAGTCCGATCGAAAGCCTGTGTGACAGTCTTAACGTGAATGGCCCGCTTTATTCTTTTCTGATATCAATTTCAGTTTTCAGTTTTGAGAGGGGTGATTTCATCAAGATGTGCATTTAAACGTTTCTGGTGTCTTGTATACGACATTCTCTCTCTTCTTTTTTTCACGTGGATGTTTATATTCTGCTCCCGGTTGGGGAGAATGATTGTTTCAAAATCAAATTAAAACTGCGCGATCTTCTGCAAGTTAGAAGATTTTCGTGAAAAAATTGCAATTCTGTTGTCTTTTTTGTTATTTTTGTATGAAACTCTGTCAACGCTTCTTCTTCTTTCAGTCCATTTTACTTTGAGTTAAAAATAATGTCGTGAAGAGAAATACATTGCGGAGTACCACACTTTAATTCATTTTAAAGTGCTATTATAATACGGTAATGTCATAGTTTGTTAGGAAAAAAATGCGTGTAAGTTCTTTTGCACGCCTCGGAGCCGTCATGTGGCCACGATTCATCTTCGTTTATCTTTCTGGAAACGTAGTACCTCGTGGCATGATGGTTAGTGCGTAGGACTGTCAGGCGGAAGGTGTGGGTTCGATTCCCAGCCGTGCCAGCTAAAAACAGAAATGTTTGAAATCCTCCAAGAGTATATTTGATATGAAACAGTGCTTCTCATTTAGCCGTTCGGACTCGGCAAAAAACTGTAGGTCCCCTCCATTTCTGCCAACAACATGCACACGGGAATGGTTGAGAGTTGTAAGTCGCTAGGCCCTGGTTCTCCACAAGCTGTTGCGCCACCCAATTTATTTATTATCTTTCTGGAAACGAAGCGTCTCGACATAGACAAAGTAGACATTTTACTAAAATGTTCAGTAAATGCTTTTATTTTTGTATACATATCGATACCTTCCCGTAATAATGTACTAAGCGACATTTCAAAAATTTTAGAGGCATCGAAAAAAACTCTTGTTTAGTTATTTTTTTGTGTACTTTAAGGAATAAAAAGTTTTGAAACGGAACTTTCAGCTCAAAATCCCCTTAAATAAATTATAGTTTAAAAAACTAAAAACACGCTTTTAGAGTTAATCAAACTAAAAAGTAAAAAATAATTTTTAGAATAAGAATAAAATTACTGACGAGAAAATTAATGTCACTGTTCTAAAAGCGTGGGGTGCTTTGTATATGACATTTTTAAACTAACTCTGCATTTCGGAATGAAACTAGTGAAAAACTATAACGATTGATATCGAGCTCTATCTCTATCTATTTCGATATCGCCATTTTGAGTTTATTATAGGAAAATGGGAAAAGAAAGGATAAAGGAAAGGGGGACATACTCAGTGGTTAATTTTCGGTAGCCGAAAAAACAGTTCGAACAACCCGAACTGGGAATCGAACCCACATGTATTGGTAACGCGTCAAGAGCTCTACCATATGCAGAAATAAGGTAAAACCGCACTCGACGGAACTCCAGGCCGCAACATAATTGGTCAGATTATCAACTTTGCCGCATGGTGCCGCGCCTTGAAGTTCTAAAGTCGCTTAGTGCGATATAGCTCACACAATTTCATACAAAAAATATTTTGAAGTTCAGTTCCGCTGAAGTGCAGTTCCGTCGAGTGCGGTCTTCCCTTTAGTTTATAAAAATGTCATACAAAGCACCCCACGCTTTTAGAACAGTGACATTAATTTTCTCGTCAGTAATTTTATTCTTATTCTAAAAATTATTTTTTACTTTTTAGTTTGATTAACTCTAAAAGCGTGTTTTTAGTTTTTCAAACTATAATTTATTTTTCACTTTTTAGTTTAAAAGTATAGGCTAAAACACGACTTTTACATTATTTGGCTGTTTTTAGGGAAAATGTTTTTTTTCTAAGAACACAAAAGTTTAGTTCCTATCAACTTTGACCGTGGGCTTATCTCAAAAAAAAAAAAATTGCTTCAGTTAGGGAGGGGTTAGGGGACAGGTGAACCCTATCATGCAGTCAATTTCGTCGATTTAATCAACTCTCTGATAGAGGATAAACAATAGGGGATAACCAATTTCTTTTGACCAAAATTGGATGATACGGATGTGGTCGACATATTCTTCTAAAAGGACAGTACTACGTATCAAACAGCCAATGCAACAAAAGACATTCAACATAAAGGATATTTGTAAGATAGGGTTATCCCTCGAAGAAGTGACTTAAATTGGCCACCAAGATCGTGCGATTTTACCCCATTAGATTTTTTTGTAGGGTTTTCTGAAGTTGCAGGTCTATGCTAATGAGCTGCAATCAACTGACGCCCTCAAAGTCAAAATAATTTAGGCCATCGTTCAAATTCAGCCGGAACTATGTAGCAAAAGCATTCAAAGCATTCAAATTTGGACGGCTTGGATCCATGCCACCGTGCGAAGCCCTGGCGGATATTTTGAACCATGTCATATTCCATAATATATATACATTACAGCATGCATACGTATATGCCCTACAAAAAATAATAAGAATTTCGTTAATACCACACACAGTTTGTTTTATTCCATTTCAAAATCGATCTTCCCTAATCGGTAAACCGTGTATGCTTGAAGTTACAGTTCGACGAGAAATTTTAAAAGAAATGTAGGTAGCAATGACACGAATTTACATATTGCAGTTTAGATTGTACGTATAGACACACACAACCTAGACAAGATGAAACAAGTGCATCAGGAACCCTGGAGTACAAAGGACTTCAATATTAGAAAATTCGCTAGTTTTTGATAAAAGTGATCAAAATGCGCAACCTCTTAATATTATCCAATCTTCTTGAAATTTGGCATACATATTTTTCCATCACTGAAACTCGGGGCGTGAGCAAAGTCAGCCGAAAAGCACATCTTTGGAAAAATGAAACACCCTAAGCTGCTGCATACATGCTTAATCTCTCTTACTCTCATGCAAAGGATCCCGAAAGGAATTTATGCATCCTGGCGAACCTAATCGGGATAATGGGATATTTTGATCGAATTATTGTATTGTCTTCGGGCTTTGATAAGTGTGCAAAGTTTGAATCAAATCGGACCGTATGAAGTAGGTCAAAATCACGCCCAAAGATTCCGTTACATGCATGCATACATACATACATACAGCCGAAACTAATAAAAGCGTGTTAAAATCAGTTTATTATTACAAAATACACAAATAAATTACTGATGAAGAATGAGGGTTTTTAAAATTTTTGAATTTTTCAGGCTCGATTTCGGATGGAGCTGTACAGCGCGCCGGTTACCTCAAGTGCGACGACCATGGGGATAACTTATTCGCCGTTTAGGATAGATTTCTTAGGTTTACAATGTTTAATCTAAGCCCGAGGAACCACCAGTTTTCGACATTTGAATGACATTCCCCAGTGTTTCCTAGGGCAGGGAACATCGAACAAACCTATTGATGTGAAGTGTCGCGTCACTTTAACTTTTCATTCTGCATTTGTTATGTATAACCACAGATACTAGAGTTACATAGATATCGCATTCAGTACAAATAAAAATGACCATTTTTTCAATATTTTGTGATTGCAAGCTCTCTTGTTTCGTTCTCAAAAATCGAGTCGGTTGATCAAACTATTGATGACTTATTATTGACGTTTTGTATTTATGTCTATGTATGTAAATCTATCTTTTTTATCATCATATGTGGTTCATAAGTCACACAATATTGATACAACTGGGTGTAGCTCTACGTCCCACGATAAAAAAGCAGTCATTTTTATTTGCTCTGCGTGCGATATCTATGTAACTATAGTATCTGTGGTATAACCTTGCTAACGTTGTTCTGACACATTTTCAAATAAATCGGATGTTAACACGGTCAAACCTTAACGTATTTGCCCGATATTCGCGTGGTCTGGTCAAGAATTTATTGTGGAGACTTTTTTTCTTGATTTTAATATTTAATGCACCTAAAAAGCTTATATCTTGAGTTGAAGTGGTTATACCCCTGACACTCTTGTCCGCACTAAGGGTGCAACAAAAATCTTGCCAAACTTTTGTATTCGATGTCAAGATGCATGCACCTGTAGACCCTCGTACATATTTTTCGGTTATGCGTTCACCCCCATTTGCAGCCGGCTCTTAAGTGCCTTTCACATGAGCTGCGAATTGTGAATAAATGTATTTTGGCGATTCCAAGCGCAAAAATCAACAAATTCTTGTTTTAACTTATCGATAAAGTGAATATACGATCCTATAAACAATATTTATAAAGAGAAAACCTCAAATTATTTTAAATTGTTATTCATTTTTATATTTTCTACGCGACCAACGAGATATTTTCTGCGAGCTGTCAAACACTTATTCGCAATTCACAACATCAGGACGCATTCCACAAATCTGCGAATAAAAAATTCGCTCGAATTTAACCTCAAATTTTGTTTAGCACCTATTTTTAAAAATTTTTGTATGACAATTTGCGTCTAGCGGCGACCACTCATGTGAAAAAATGTCAAAAATCGCGACCAGTTCACTATTCTCAGCTCATATGCAAGGCACTTTATTCAATAGACATGCGAAGAGACCCGGTTAGAGCTTCCAAGTAATAAATTGCTCTGCGTCAGCTTTAAGATTTCTTTCCAAATTTTAGATCTATGTATGTAATAGTCTCCTTTTTTATTTTGTATGTTCTCTCTTATTCCGCTATATGCCTCAGGCCCTGTTATAGGGTATCATTGCTCTTATATTTGCTAAAAAGTCGACCCCCTCATTTTCCTGGACACCAAAGTGACATTTTTGTTCCTGCCAAGTTTGTTCAACCTGCCAACAAACTCCTAGACCATTTTATAAGTATTACCACTTAAGTACTTTGAATATCGACTCTGCTGTGTGAAGTACCCCTCCCAAAGGACTGCTTCAGTTTTGATGATTTTTGTGTACATTTGGTCTATTATATTGGTGCATCTGCTGTTCTGCCTGGTTTTTCACTTCAGTGCGATTTTCCAAAAAAAAGTGTTTTCGATTTTCAAAAAAAAATATTTTGCTAACGAGTTTGAGTGAAATATTTAATATTAATGTATTTTGCTTATATCTTGTGATTTTCGCAATACAGACTCGGTTTATCAATATTACATTGCTTAATATTAAATAATAGACATCATAAAGTACATTCATTACGTAGGTAAGTTAAACGCTCACTAAAGCTAGTCTTTAGATTGAAAAATATATTTTGTACTTGAGTAGAATTTCAGAAAGATGAACGAATACAAACATGTCCCTTAAATTTTTTGAATTGTTCATCTTTTTGAGTCAATTTTTGTTAAGGATAGTAAGACTAATTAAGTTGAAAGCTTAAAAGTAGCATGACAAAAATACATTTTACTTTGTTAACATAAGCAAAAATGGATAACCCAAATGTAATAAACAAGAATTTAAGTTATTTTCTTAAAAATTGTCTTCCAGAAGAAAGTTGTATTCATAGTCTTCTCTGCTGAAGTAATCACGCATTGAATTATGAAAAAATTGACCTAACATTGCTCTAAAAAAAAACAAGACAATGATTGTAGTTGAAATATGGCTTGTGCTGTCATCGACAACAGTGTTTTCTACCGTACTGGTTTCTGAAGATGCAATGTTTTCTTCAACATCAAAAGATATAAAGAATTCAGACGCCCTTTAAATTTATCCTTATTCTTAATAATTGAAAAAACGTTATAATGTGTTTAATAAGAACATCTAAATAGCATAGAAAAAAGAGTTAAATGCGTTTACTAGTAGAGCATTTATCTTTACGAGTTCCCAAATTTCATCCTTTTCATGTTTTGAAATATTGTAACGGTGAAAATATTTCATTCATGGTAGTTAATCTTATAGAAACGTTCCTCTTTCCGAGATTCTACTTTTTGTAATAATTTGTATGCTGTATTTTATTCAGATAATTTTTCATCATCATGTCATCATTAATGGAGCGAACTAAAGCATTGCGTGTTCGATTAAAGAGACACAATGCCAAAATAAGATTGCAGGAGTTCAGAGCAAGGAAGAAGGTATCAAAAACGGTAGCTGCCTCTAATAATGATCCTACTTCAAACATGCTACAAAATAGAAATCAGGGCGTTGGGAATTCTGCTGTACCAATGGAGGATGGAGAAACGTCTGCTAATTATCAGGTTAATCTAGTTATGTTGAATCAATAAAATAATTTACCTTACAGTTGTGTTTTAATGGAAACCAAAACGCTCATAACCATTTCATGGCACAGTTAATCGACAATCGATTTGATAGGTTATGTTTGAAAAAAAAACGTTACTACCCTTTTTATGGATCAGGAGAATATAATTCAAATGAATGGCAGTATGGTAATTGCTTGTCAAACTTGCAAGCGCATACACTTTCCAATATAAACACCCAGAACTATGTAGGTATGTACCGACTATTCTGCCAAAAATAGATTTGGACTGAAAAGTTTAAGTTTGACCTATCAAACAAATGATTTAAATGGATTAACACACGAAAACATGGGAAACAACTTATATTAATTTGTTGGTTTCGATATGTTTCATTAGTGATTGTCAAAAATTTAAGGCTTTCCATACGGCCAACATACCTACACCGAATGCAACACTTATGTTTCAAATCAGAGCCACCTTCGGTAGTTGATACTTCCTAATTGCACAGCACGTACATTGTTGATCTGTGTTGAAATAAAAACTTTGCCTTGCCTTATGAATTATTATCAACGTTTTGTGTGATACTGTGTTTTCATGCTAGATTTAAACGTTTGTTTAAGTGCATAGGTATATGTACATACATATCTGGCATATTCTAGTTAAACACCTCTTCTGACAAAAAGGGGTCGAAAAAGCAGTCATTATTTGTCAGTCTTGTAAGTTTAGAGCGGCACATCTATGGTTTTTTATTAGTATTTGTTGTCAATATTAATGCTCAAAAAAATAGTTTTCAATAGATCGACAAAAAAATTTACGCATTGTTCAATATAGGTGTAGTTTGAAATTTACCAAGGAAGCTGAGGATGTTTATGTTCTTTTTGTAAGTGTTTATTTTTGTCAATTCAGAACGTTCAAAGAGGGATTTAATGTTACACTATTTATGATAAATTCTAGTGAACTTGATCCCATTTACCGCAACTACCACTAGTTCAGGCAACAACTATTTACAATAAAATAATTTAATAAGGAAAAGCACGAATGTTCTTTGGCGAAATTTAAAAATTCCAAAAGGAAGAAACTCGTGCCAATCAGACATGCTTTTCTAATCTCAATTTGTCTTAAAACATGTAATCGATCGGAAATATCCATATGAGAAACACCTTTTTCAAATCAACCAATCAGTGGCACTTTAGAATTAATCTATTTTGAACTCTGTAGCTCACAAAATTATTTCAACCACGACCGACATCCACATAAGTGATCAACGGAAAGTTAATATGATAGCTATCGAATTGCTCCTAGTAACAGATGATTTCCTCGATCTATAAATGCCTATCCTAATAAAACCCTACCTAAAATAATGTTGTTAATTTTCTAATTTCCCATTTTGTACAGTAATAATGTTCCTGATAAAGAATTTGTAGCGACTTTTCATCCGTCTATCGTTTTGAGTTGTTTTTTTTTTTGTTAAAAATTTAATGTAAATAGGGACTTCAGGTAACAACCTTTATTTGAAATTAAGCAAAAATCATTAAGTATCCACGCCGAAGTCGGGACGTACCATCGATGTTATAATTTAAAAGATAAAACCTTTTTTATGATGTCTTCGTTGAATAACATATTTTTTCCTTTTGGCAACAAAAGCATTAACATTGGCTGTCTAAAATTCTCAGGCATAATGTTACACAATTTTTTTCTGAGTTTATTTACTGTTTTTTTATAAATATTTTTTTGTTTACTTACAGGAGTACCAGGATATGATCCAGACCTTTAGAGTTGTCGATCTACATAAAGTTCTTCAATTTCTTAGTCTATCAGTTGCGGGCAGAAAACACGAACTTCAACAGAGGGTACTTGATTTATTAAAGACAAATTTTGAACTAGTTTCAGCAAAACTTCGTGAAATCTACAGGTATATAAAAATAATATAAAAAAAACTCTAAAATACAAATCTAACATTTGTATTTTTTTTCTACAGAACTGATTACTACAGCGATAGAAACGTTCAATACGGACCACCAGATCCTAAAAGAATGTTTTCTCATATGCAGATGCCAACGGTACAATCAACGGCAGATGTTCGTTCTGCTATGGTCAGTGTTGGCAATGTAGGCAACGCTGGTGTTGGTCCAAATCCCGGCAATGGCGGAGGCGCAGTTGCCCCCAATATGGGCGTACCATTTCAACATAGTATTGGTGCATCAATGCCCATACATCCGGATGTACGTTTAAAAAAGCTGGCGTTCTATGATGTACTTGCAACTCTCATCAAACCTTCATCTCTTTTGCCGAGAACTAATCAACGAATCCAAGAATTACCATTTTACTTCACATTGACTCCACAACAAGCCACTGAAATTGCAACAAATCGTGACATTCGTAATGGCTCAAAAGTGGAACATTCCATCCAAGTTCAATTAAGGTTTTGCTTGCTGGAAACTTCGTGTGAACAAGAGGATTGCTTCCCGTCGAATGTTATTGTCAAAGTTAATAATAAACTTTGTCCATTACCTGTAAGTTCATTTTTGGACAGATTCAAAGCAGTTCGATGTTTTATAAGTGTTTTCATTTTTAAGAACCCCATTCCAACAAACAGACCAAATGTGGAGCCAAAGAGACCCCCTCGTCCGGTCAATGTTACATCAAATGTTAAACTATCGCCCACCGTTACAAATACAGTTACTGTCCAATGGTGTCCAGATTTTTCACGAGGCTACTGCATTGCTGCGTATTTAGTAAAGAAATTAACATCTTCTCAGTTGTTGCATCGTATGAAGACTAAAGGCATCAAACCTGCTGACTACACTAGAGGACTAAGTAAGTTGTTTGGTTTTTCAAACCTTTGTTTTCAAATCCCTACTCAATAATTACGTTTACACAGTCAAAGAGAAGCTAACAGAAGATGCTGACTGCGAAATCGCCACAACAATGCTTAAAGTTTCATTGAACTGTCCTCTGGGCAAGATGAAGATGTCCATACCTTGTCGTGCGTCGACTTGTTCACATTTGCAATGCTTCGATGCTAACTTGTATTTACAAATGAACGAACGTAAGCCAACGTGGAATTGCCCGGTTTGTGACAAGGCGGCAATTTATGATCATTTGGTTATTGATGGGTAGGAATACTATTTATTTGATAACAAAAATATCTCATTTATCCAACTAAATTGTTTGATACCGTTTTTTTTTTTCTTAAATCTTTTAGATATTTCCAAGAAGTTCTTGCCTCATCGCTATTGGGATCGGAGGATACAGAAATTCAACTACATAAAGATGGATCATGGAGCACACATAATTTAAGAAATGAAACACAGTTGATTGATACGCCATCTAAACCTGTTGAGAAAGTTGAGCTTATCTCAGATGATATTGGTGAGTTTTAAAACTAAATAACTTTTGAACTCAAATTTAAGATGTCCGATATATTCTTATCAAATTCCCTAAAAAGAAAGATATCCTATTCATATAATTATAATGCATTTATTACTGGCTACAAATGGTGTAGAATGTAGCTTTTCGTTTCCATAGTGCTGCATTTTGTGGCAGTTATAATTGCTGCAGAGGTCCTTTGTACATAGTTAGTTAGTTACTGATTGATTTTATTATATTATAACCCCTTATAGAGTAAAGGGGTTTTCCAAAAATTCCGACCGACAGAAATGAATCATCGACCGGGGGCTTTATTATAATGGGTGTCAGCATCAATGTCCTCACTAGACGTTCATTGGACATTATGCTCCCCAGGACAAGGAAGAAAGAGATGTTCACAATAAATTATGTTATAAACAAATCTACTGAAAGTAAATGTGAATTGTATTTTCTAGAAAAAATAATGAATCGTATTAAGGGTAGAAAAAAGCACCCCTTAAACTTTATGCAATATTAAAAAGGGTGCGATCCGGTTTATGCAACACATATTGTCGCGTCAATGTTTGTGTTCTTTTTTCCTGTTCAAATTTTTCTTTATTCTGCATTTTTGCAACACTCGGCTCCATATTCATAATGATATCCAAAGGCTACGCGACGATCATTCAGTTGTATGTAATAGCAATCGTAGGTAAAAATATGAAACTCAGAACTTAATATTCAAGCTCATCGTACCTATTCATCTCGATTAAAGTAAGTTTTTCTGAAGTTTGGTTGTGTTAGGAACATTTTTGATACGTAAACATCTTAGCTTGGTTCAAGTTCCTGTCTACATTTTCATTTTACTGAAAGTGGTTACCATGATCCCCGTGTCTATTATGCAGAAAAAATCCTTCGAGTTCAATGTAACCTCCCATAACTGACCCAATTAAGCTGCAAACATCTCTCACGATAAAAAATACGTCATGCTCATGCCAAGAATTATTTTTGAAAATGGTGCATCGGTGGGTTTTGGTTGAAATCTTCTTTATTCTTTCTTTCTCACATAAAACCTACCATCACAATGGATGCGACTTTCAGTGCAACGATCATGTAGACAGCCAATCAGCAAATTGAAAGTGCAAGGGCGCAGGGACCAGAACACTTGATTCAAGAAAAATCTAAAAAATATTAAATGTGAATTTCGTTCATTATAATAGGCTACTATACTTGGAATATGCGAATCGATAGTAAATATCTCTGGATACTACCTCAATATTTAAACTGCAACATCTGGGAGGCTGGCTTTGAAACAATGAAAGAGTTACTTGGCTGCAAAAGTTCAGCGTCAGGGTGGGTCAAGAAGCAGGAATGCTTAATGCAGTTAATGGAGTCAGTAGGCATTAAAAGACAATACTTGTAATGGAAAAGGAAGGAAATTGGTAGAGCTTTGTGATTCATTTGGCATTTGAACTTAAAATGGAACCAGTTTAGACCGAGAGCCCATAAACATTTTGGATACGAATGATAGCAAAAAATGAAGAATAGGGGTTTACAGTTTATGTAAAACTTATTCAAGAAATCAGTCTAGCAGTCCATAATCGTGGCTTTAGTTATCACACAGTGCATGAAAAAAAAATATAAATGCAACTTTATATTTGAGCTTATCTCAGATTCATGTTAGCCGAAATTGGATTTTACCTCTCTCTAGCTAATGCTCCTCTGATCACAGATCTCTTGAATAAGTTTTACTCAAGTTGTCAACCCTATACTTCTTTTCTTGCTATCATTAGGCGTTTTCCTTTGGAGGTGGCGAAGTACTTGCAAGTACTTTGCTAGCTTTTTCAATGGAACACATCAAACTGGTTTCCCATGTAAAATGCATCTTCTGAAACTAAAATGGAAAGTTTCTAGGGCTCCAGCATACAGACATCTACTCGATTCGAAACTTCGAACATAGAAAAATATGGATTTTGATAAATTCGAAGATATAATAAATACTTCGTATACACAACAGCAATTCAACGGAAAAGGTAGAGAAGTCGGAATCGAACCTTGGTTTGACGAGGAATGGCAACGTGATCGCAATTTATCTTTTACATGGCGTAATTCTAGCGAATGTTTATTCAGGCAGAACTACATTGAGGCCAGTAAGAAATAAAAGGAGCTACATATCGTCTGCTTTCCGTCAAAACCTCCTTAAATGACGTATTAATGTATTTCAGATCAAAAATAATCACTGAATACAAATTTCAATGTCTCGTTACTGTGCTATGATTCCTTTTGGCTATCTCTATCAACCAGTTTTTAAACCTTTTACGATCTAAGAATAATATTTTTTAGACTTTTAAATCTGTTTTTTGTGTCATCTAACTCACTTGGTTTTTACGCGTCTTACGACATGAATTGAATCTCAAAACCTGTTAAAAATTTTTCAAGTTGGCTTGATATCGGGGTTCTCAACAATAGACAACACATAGAGACGCATAGCGGATAACTTTATTTGACAAGGAAAAAAACGACGCGCTTTTTATTGATTTCAAGACTGCATTCGACACAATTGACCGAGCTGCCTTATTTTACCAATTGTACGGTTTGGGTTAATCGCATAAGTTTGGACGTGTTCTGGAAGAGCTGTACAAAGGAACACAAGATTGGAACGGAGAAGAGCTTTCGGAAAGGTTTGAAACAATATCTGGAGTAAGACAGGGTTGTTCATTTAGCCCTGCGTTGTTCGCACTTTCCATTGACGATTTGATCGATTATCTTCCTGGTGGAGTGGACTTTGCAGAAGTGCGTTACAACTATACAACTCATTTTTAAAAGAATGCGTGGAAGAAGTGCATACAAAAGAGTGTTAATGGAGAACGTTTACAACGTGTCAACGAGTTCAAAAACGTAAGTGTTTATTTTACGAAAAACCTGAGTATGGAGAAGAAAATAGCTGAAAGCCAAAACGACGATTAACGTTTCCAGAAAAGATGTTTTATAAACAAAAATAAAGAGCATATCATAAGGTATTTAAAGCAGTTTCGGCGACGATTCTTTTATACGGATCACAGATTTGGGGATATAAAAAGTTCGATACAGTGGAGAATCTCTTTAGGCACTATTTAAGGACAATATTTCATCTATTGAAGAGAATGCCAAACAACGTTATTATGCTGGCAATAGGGCTATCGCCTCTCTTCAAAATAAGCTAACGCTACAAGCGGATTATATGCTTAAAGTCGTTAGATGCCATGCACTCATTCCGTAAAACGATTATCACCTGATGTTAACGTTTTTAAGATAGTCTTGCATTCCGTAAAACTGAAAATGACTATCGTTTGGGCGATGCTAGTTTGAAAATCAAATATTTGCTTCATGTAAGTCGACAATCGTCAAAACTCGTCAAATCGATAGCGTTGAGACTATAGCTAAATAGGTATCGGTTGCATTGATTTCCAAGCTCACTTACTACTTTTTTCATGATTGTAAGTTTGTAGGCGACTGTAGTTGAATGACTGAAAAACAACAATGATTTTCATGTATGTAGTACCTCGTGGCATAATGGTTAAGGCATTGGACTGTCATGCCAAAGGGTGAGTTCGTTTCCAGCCGCTGCCACTTAAAAACAGAAAAGTTTTTTCCGAGGTACTGCCTCTTGCAGGGAACTAACAAATTCTCCAGCAGTATACTTGTCATGAATACGTGCTTCTAGAAGGGGACCTACAATTTTTTGCCGAGTCCGAACGACTCAAAGCTATTCAAGAAAAAAAAAAAAAAAAACAGCTGGTTTGGAGATTGTATACAACTAGCCCGACGCTTTCATATGAGTTTCAGTATTAACGTTGAAGATATAATCGGTAGTAAAAGTCATCTTTAAGAAATAATAGAAAAAGTAGATGAGCAATGTAGAGCGGAATATATGGCTGAAGCGTCTGGTTCGCAGTACAGATAAATCTACAGCAGGCTCAATCACAATCTAAACAATGGTCAGGTTTCGAAGCGAATTGCTCAACTTGAACTTTATTCCTCACAGACCTGATTTACTATTGTACTGCAGTATATGCAAATAAGCGGAAGGGTAAGACTCAATGAAGTATATTCACTTCGTCGGATGGTGCCTAACTCTCAGGGAAACTAGAAGATGTATTTTTGGATGTGGTTTCTTATTGGAGGAGCAAGTGCTAATGAAGCTTTATGAGATGGATGTTCCAAAAACAGTAGTACAGGGAGCAAATACTTAATAATGATTTTTGAAAATAAATAATACATGTTAATACCTGTGATATTTGTGTTGATACACAAATTACAATATTTATAGCATTTTTGTTTTTAATAATTTTCTAAAAGTTATTTAAATATGAAGATTTGTACATACATAGATTTTAAGAATTGTATATGATTTATTATCAAAATCAACTAGATTGTCCATACATTCTTTTCACTCTGAATCAAAACCTAGATTTCGAGCAAAAGACCCAAAATCTACTCAAAACCAATGAGATTTCCCATACCACACTTTATTACTTAATTTTTCCTCCTCCGTATTGCAGTGTCTATAGTAGTAGTAGTTTATTGGAGGTACTGCCTCTTGCGAGGAACTGACAAATCCTCCAAGAGTATACTTGTCATGAAAAAGTGCATCTCATTTAGCCGTTCGGACTCGGCAAAAAACTGTAGGTCCCTTCCATTCCTGCCAACAAACACGCACACAGGAATGGTTGTAAGTTGTAAGTCACTAGGCCCTGGTTCTCCATGAGCTGTTGCGCCACCCAATTTATTTTTTTTATAGTAGAGAGTAGATAAAAAAGGTCGTAAGATTACCTTTCCTTTTTTTAACAACAAAGGCGAAAAGGTGAAATATACGTATATCTTTGGACTTTTGCTGATGGTAATGCATCAGTTTTTTCTTAGAGCTAGATTCTTTTGAAATGACAAATAAAATCTAGTTTATCTGTGGTGTGAGCGATTCAATTAGATTTTGTATTCTTGTTGCCGAAATCCGAGACTTTGGTTCAGTGTGAAAAGGCTATAAAGTAAGAAAAAACTAAGTTGAACTTAAATTTATCTTCGTTTTAGAATATGTTAAAAGCATGAGTGAAGAATCTTATTCTTCTAAAAACATATTAAAAAATAATACGGAAAAGAAGAAAATTGCTGCAGCCGTCTACATGCGAGAGTATCGCGCCCGAAAAAAACGAGAATCAATGGGAAAATTTGATTCTAACCCTGCCAGTGTATTTAACAGGGATATAAATACAGCTTTAATTGAGGAGAGATTAACAGCTTTGGCTGCAACGGAAACTTATGAGGATGAAAATTGTCAAGAACAACCCATGCAACATACTACAACTGTCACTGTTCCTTATGAAGCATATGATATACAACACCCAATAACATCTACTGTGTCTTCCGAAGACATCCAGCAACGACGAAATCTTACAGCTACTGAACGTGTCAGAAAATATCGAGCACTCAAAAAAATAGCTTTGTCTGCAACGGAAACTACTCATGAAGCTTCTGATATCCGTCGGTCCAAAGGTAAAACTCATTAAGTATGAAATTGATGAGAATGGGTTTTTTTTACGAAAATATATATAATTGTTCACGTTTTATACCAAGAACAATATACATATTTATATAATTCTCATTCAAAGAATAAACAAAAAAAAAAAAAAAAAAAAAAAATAAGAAAAATCGTTAAGTGCATGGGTTGGATTTCTTTTCAGAGCTTAAACTCAATGAAGCATATTCATAGATATATTGGGGCATATTCATAAACTTTGTTTAAGTTTTTGCTAGGCAAAACTAGAGTTTACCTGATGAAGTTTCTATAAAATAATCTACAGGTTTTCTTAGTAACAGCTTAAACAACATCTATGAATATGCCCCATTGTGTAAGCTGTTGCTAGGCAAAACTGGAAGTTTATAAAGGTTCAATAAAATAAACTCTAGTTTTTGCTAGGCAACAACTTAAACAATAGCCGTGTTTTGTTGAAAACTATTTACACTTGCGCGAAAGCTTTTCAACAAAACGATACGGAACAAATTGGTTTATAAAGCTCTTTTTGTATGAGAATTCCATAGTTGCAATTTGTTCCAAAACATTTTTCGTTAGTCACATTGGACAGCAGAAAAAAGGTAAAGTTATTGGTAGTTGGTGGTTTTTGTTGTACTGTGTGTAAAATTTCAACGGGCTGGGTTGCAACTTCTCAACAAAACAAGGCTAATATCTCTATGAATATGCAGTATGCATTAATATGTTCCTTTTTTTAAATGCTCCATCTTTTGGGACATAAATAATATTTTACTCCTTTTGCTCGGTCTTTGTCAACTTAAAATCATTCCAAGATGCATAGCAACTAACCAGCGATGGATAGTGAGCATATTTGTGGCGCAAATTAACAAAATTCTCCCTGGGAAATGATAATTATATCACGTATACGCCTGGTATATCCCTTACGCCCCAACTCAACAGTAAATAATATCTATCAGGAAACCCATCTTGACATGAGATAAGATATAAATGACTGACATTTAGCTGACGAGAAATTATCTCCTGTGGAGTCGTGGTGTTAATCCAAATAATCCTTTCTTATTGCGAGTCAAGAAAGAAAGTTTCCTTTGACCATTTGTTTTATATTATGTTTAAAATGCAGGATTTATGCCTCTTGGCCGCTGACTTCGATCTGTGGACCAACTGATTTTTAAACTTCAAACTTCCGGTTCCAATACCCTTCAATCCGGCAATTTGAAGATAATCGCTTCAGTGGCTTAGGCCGAGGTGCAACCAAACAGACAGGCAGACAGAACGACAAGCTGACGGAATGTCGGGACCCACTTTGTTCGTTTTCTCTACAATAGATATGTCAAGTTTTATTAAAATCTTGGTCTTTTTTCTGCACGAATCTAGTGTCGTTTTTCATTGTTGAAAAGATTTGATTTTTTTTGGGAAAAGATTTTCACCTTTTCCGCGTTTTCATGTTGTATTCAAAAAAAGATGAGATCTGAAGACGAAATATGGTATCTTTCTAGCTTGAGAGATTTGATCTGCATGCACCCATACATGCAAACATTCTCTTATCAAACGACAAATCGAAATAGGAAAATTTGTTTCTTTTGTACTTTTTTTGTGCCAACGACATACGACATTTTTATGTGTATGCGTGTGTGCATGCGGTGTGTGTAAACTGAATCTACTCAAAAATATACCCAGATATTCCATTAAAGACAACAATTCTAGATTTTGAATCAAATCTTTCAGATTTCAATGAAAAACGACATAAAACTTTCCATATATGTATGTATGCAAATACGCATGTAGTATCATAAGTAAAAATATGAAGTTGGATGAAAGCGAGCCTCTTTAAGGCAATTGGCTAGTTCAGATATTATTCAGTGATATTATTGGTTCGATTTTTGATAGAATTCGAATTTAAGCTAGGGTCAATTTAAATTCTACTAAGAGCTAACGACTTTTGAAATATGTATGTAAATAGAAATGAGTTCGAATTATGTATGTAAATCGAATGGCAAAATAATTTGATTATTCTAATATACATGATAGTTTTTTTTAACTTCTCCCAGCAATTATGTTTTTAAATGCGGCATAATAAGTTTACAGGACAGCAATGGTAGCTTTATATTCTGATATATTGTGGAGTGAGTTCTTTGTTGGCCTTTATTGGATCCTCTAGCGAGTAATGAATTATAAAATTATTGTTTATTTTTATGAATTACATACAAATTGAACATCAAAAACTACTTCGTAAACTATTAAGATTTATAAAACTCACAAATGTCTAACAAACATTTTAAATTTTGTTTTTAATTTTTCAGAATTAATCACAGATGACGTTAAACCACTAACAAAAGCACCTCCACCACCAGTGATTTCCAATGAACCAACATCAACTACCAACAGTGAAACCGTAAGTTTACTTTACTACTGTAAATTCTAAATATTTAACTACTTTTTCTTTCTTTATTAGGTGGATCTTACACTCAGCGATTCAGATGATGATATGCCATTGGCTAAAAGAAAGACTGCAGCTAAAAATGCAACAACTTCGTCTGCCGTATCTACAAGTAATGGACAGAGATCAGCAACGGTACAATCCAGTCAACCATCCAAAGGCGGTACGTCCTATAAAAATGCGTATTGAGTGTTTTTTTTATTTTTATTTTTATTTATTTAAGTTTGCATCATATATTTTTTTTTTATTTCATAATATTTTCATAGACGTTTGTAGCTAGAGTATTTCTTTTTTAATTTTAATTATCATTTAGTTCGAATATTTTTTAGTGAAAGCCCAAGAATTTTAATTTTAATTGAAGCAGTGAAAACAAAAACAAGAAATTCAAATCTAATTTTTAAGTTTATGCGCGCCCTTCATATTCTTCTACAGAACTCTTGAATATGAGCTCTCTTCTGTTCAAAAAACTTACACCATCTAAAATAGAAAGTTAAATATCGTGCGTTAGAACAATTTGTCGACAACTGTCTACTTTAAATTGCATGCTATTTTTGAAATTGATGTTTCGACTTGATAGGTTTTTTTTTAAATAGGAACCTTATTGATACAAAGTTAAATGAATTTCATTGCTATTTTTCTCGTTCATTTGAAAAATATATAAAACCTACAACACCCGGGTTAATGTACAATAACCTCGGAAATATTCTCTTCGTTTAGCTCGTCAAATATTACATACATTTATTATTGATTTTTATAAACTCTGAATGTTTCGAGATTAAAGTCTCGAACAAAATTTTTCTATTTTCTGAATTAATAAAACTGTAACAAAACATTCTTTTAGGTATAAAAATTGGATACTTTTTAATAATCCTTCTTTTCTACCAAGGGTTTCCGAATGCCATTCTTAGTTTGATAAATATTTTGCCAAAAATATTATTGTGGGTGGCAATAGATATAAAGCTTGACTGCTTATTTTAGGTGGGTATTCGTGATACAATCTAAGCAGTATTATTTTCTATATACTCTCCTCGAATTTTAACTATACGCCAGGCGCGGGATTTATTGGTATAATAAACCCCTTATTTCAAATCCACTGCCAACAAAAAAATGTACTCCTATTCCTTCAGCTATCCAATTTAAATTTCACTTAGAAGACATTAGGTTTTAGGTACACGAATATAGTTAAAATTATTTTTTTATACTCAAATTAATACATACAAAAAAGTAAGTTGTCTTAATGTAAAAAAAATATATAAATTTTTATTAAAAAATGCGCAAAATATTTTTGGAATATTCCCCCAATAATAATCCACATTCAATTAAATTTTAAATTCATCATTTGCATATTTCATTAAAAAAATACGCAAATGCACATTGATATCAAAATTGCTATTATTTTCGTAGTAGGCTTTGTTCTTGGTATTGATAAACATACATAATGCTTTTTGTCGTGATGATGTTCATTATTTTTGGCTATCAGAAGAGAAGTGGATTAAGGTCTCAATGACATGCTAACAATTCTAAAAATATCCGCAAATTGTGACATTTCTTGGGGGAATTATCGTTAAAGAAGTCGTAGGACATGTTTTTACGTTGCTGTTTTGACATTTAAAAGATAAAAAACAATTTTCTCGTAATTTTATTTGCATAAATATATTTTATTGTATTTTGTTTTAACGGCAACAGCGGTCGTTGCACCCTCAATTTTTTGGTAAAACCAATCTACCTTGATTCCAATCAAAAATTCGGATTCTCATCAGCGAGAAAGATTGATAGGATTTAGCCTATTTATTTCTGAACTGCCTATCTTTATTTTCCAGCTTTGTTTTGTTCAAGTACAAAAGCACAACTTTTAATTTAAAAAGAAAAAAAATTGTTATCAATGAAAAAAAAATCATTTCGGTCTAGGCAGTCAAATTAAATTTATTATTTTTATATTCGATATTTTCGGCACGAAATATTTTGATTCTAAAATTTGTGTTACACGGAAAAATGGCTACATTTGGAAACATATTCAAAACCACCGTTATAATTTCCAGTGGAATTTACATGCATCTAAACCGCATCAGTATTATTGATTTGAAGTACACAAATCAACCTGGTCTTCTACCAAATTATGCTTCAACATTATTTGTCTTTTCAACGCTTTGTTTTTTCTCAAAATTGCGAACTTTTTGGTGGCCTCGAAGTCTCAAGGAACCCACGAGATTATATTCATTCTTGATTGATCTGACCTTATCACTTTATGGAACAGATTTCTTAGTTCGACAAGTATGGATTCCTATGATGTGGTTTCTGGATTCCATTTGCCTTTTTGTCGGACAACAGATTTTGGTGGGAAATCAACAATACCTATCAAAATATGCACCGATAATATCAAGTTGGATAAATAGCAAAGGATATTATTGCATTCGATTTGCTTTGGCTGTATTTGCTTTCTTTTTTATGATTCAAGTTACTGGAGTTGGTGAAATTTTTAAAAACGATATTCCCAAGATCGAGGCTGTTAGCTTGATGGAAGATTTTAATACAAACGACTTTGATGTATTAATGGAAACTTATGTGGAGGAAAAAAAGTCTGATAATTCGAATGACCGAAAGAAGAAAAACTATCCAAAGAGGATAAAATCAACAAGAAGAAAAGTTTTATTAAATTCACAAACATTAAACAATGAATATCAATGTTAAAATATTAATTAAAAAAAAATTCCATACTGGTAAGAACGTTCTTTGCTCATAAGAAATCAAGCTTTAAAAGTCTAAAAATATTTCATAGAGCCATTTGCTCTCATCATTAAGATCTAAGTTCATCATAAAATATTCACCCTTATTACGATAGTCGTTTTACCAAAACGCCAGTAAAACGACGGCTCTAAAAGCGACAGGTGGCGTTTCAGTAAAACGACTTCCGTAAAAGTGGTGAGAATAGTGAAGAGCGGAGAGAACGCTTAATTTTTAGTTTCATTCAAACACCAATTGTCGTTTCTGGAGCCTTGTCGTTTTTCTGGCGTTTCAGTAAAACGACTATCGTAATAAGGGTTACTATCCCCGAGTTCATATATGTAGTCATGCTGCAACACTGCCAAAAACAATTGTTAAGAAATGGTACTATTTTATCATTTTTAACATCATTTGCCAGAATAAATGGAATATGAATTTGGCAGTGAAGCCGCATTTTTGCATTTGTGAACTTGACTTATGTTCTTCCGATTAATTTGCACGAGGCCAAAATTTAAGTCCAACTAAATTTTATGAATTGAGTCTAATGAAATTGAAGATATTCCGCGTTGAAGGATTATAGGTTCTATGCATTAAGAGTGCATACAAAAAGCTAGATTTAAACTATTGAAGAAGCAAGATATTAAAGAGGAATTGCGAAAACTATGATATTAACATTTTCGAGAAAAATTTGGTAAGGAATACTACTTTAGTACCTCCTTACAAAATCTCTCGATATTACTTTAGTACCTCCTTAAAAATCCCTCGATATTTTAATGAAAAGTATGCCCAACTATTTTACTTGGAAGTTTTTAAGTACAGACCAAACTCATCCGCAACTAGCAGAAAAACTCCTATCTGAACTTTATTTAAAGATATCTGAGTATATTGGCGTTGTTAAAAATTATTTTTCACTGTTTAGGACGTTTTGTCAACTGTTTTTCTTATTCGAGATTAAATTTATGACAAAAAATTGACTGACTATTTTCTACCTAAGTTATTTCTTCATTTTGCTCCTTATTCTACGTTTGAAGAATTCCCCTTCTTTGTGACTTTCATACAAAAATTATAAAACCAAATAAAATAATAAAAGATGATAATGTAGATATGATTTACTATTCGATACTTAGATTGATGAAAGTAAAGTAAAATTGTGTTAAATGTCCTGTTAACTTGTTTACTTGTTAAGTTGTACTGAGGTCCCTTTCTCAAAGAGGTTGCTAACTATTTTTTTTTTTATTTTTCATTTCATTATCCCTGAATAGCGGAAGACTTCAAACTATTGAGATCGTTTTTAAATAAAAAATGATTTAACTTCAAGCTCTGGTAACAGAAAACATTGGACAATAAATTAAATATCTTTGTAAAGTTTCTTCAAATACAAACTTTCATTGCTTTTGCAAGAATTTAATATAAAAAAGAAAACGGTTTAATTATAAATTGACAAGGAATCCTGTTTTGAGATTTTAACACAATAATTATGTAAATTTTATGCGATTTTAAAATAAAATTTGTAATTCCCCTTGTCATAGAATCCGCTGTGGTCGGAATTCTGATATGAATTTGGAGCATTTTGCAAATTTATAACAAAATTCTGATTGCGACTATAATGCTTTCGTAAAAAATGTGATTGTGTTGTGAACAAAGCTCAATGTACAATAATTCACTCTTGTCATTATAATGTCCTGTTTACCTATATTCATATTGGTCCCACGTCCTAAAGTGCCTTCGTGAAATATGTTGTGTTTGTTTTGTAGAGTGTACAGTTAAGCCAATAAACTTCCAACAAGAATTTCTATTTTTTACTTCTTTGAAACCTCTCTTCTCGCAGTGGCCTTACGACGTGTCATGCTTAATTTAAATGGAATTGACCTTAAACTCAGTATGCTCGAAAAATCGATTGGTCTGCTTGAAACAGCTAGAAAACAACAACAGAAAAACTTGTTTATTAATAAAAGAAATCGGTTAATTTAATAAATAAGAGCCGCCTCTTCTTCACCATAATATTTATTTCTCATGTTATGTTTTGTTATTTATGGGTTTTCCATTTCTTTTTTCTAAAATCTTATTATTTTGTTTATTTCTTTTTCTTTTTTTTTTTGAGAATGTTTCTTACTGTTTTTGTTATAAATGATTCGCATGTAATGAGTTTAAATAACTTGAAAAATCAAATAAAATTTACAAATAAATACATATTTCCTCCTTCTCGGCTGTTATTTTGCTGAAATAACAAACAAAATTAAAACCCAAATCACAACTTTAGTGGATGATAATAAAGTGGAAGAATGTGAAGAGGGTGTACAATTCATGGAGCATGATTCAGCTAGTAATAATTAGTATTAATTTATAAATTAAGTAAATTCTTCTTTACCCTATCTCTCTCTTAAAAATCTTATATACATATTTAGTTGTTTTAGACAAAAAAAAAGAAAGCTATAACATAAGCATTTTATTTTTAAGTTTAAATAACAGAATTGCGAAAGGGGTCAGAAAAATTTGGTTTTATTTACATCCAAAAAGAACTTAAAATGTATTTTATTAAAATCCCAAGAGAAATCTCATTCGAAATATTTAACTTACAAAAAAAAAAAATAGATCAATTGTTTATTTTTCCTTTGAAATTATTTATTGTACCATAATGTTCCTCGAAAATAGATAAAAAACAAACTGTAAATAGTTCATCATATTTTGTTCCATAAATCTTTATATTTATATATTTTTGTTTATTCTTAAGGCATAAACTGTAATGAAATCATTTCTGTAACTACTGCATATACAAGTATTAAAAGAAAAAAATTGAATATTTGGTCTAAGAGAAGCTTGTACTGCAATCATAAAAAGGGATACAAAAAAAAAAAAACATTTATACTAAGTAGCGATTGTATTTAAATTAAAAAAATTATACATATTTTATATGTTTTTGTGTAAATAGTTTTTGTTTTTGAAAAAGAGCATTGAATAAAAATAAAATAAATAATAAAAAAAAGAAATAATAATTTACCTAAAACAAAAAGTATTGTTGTTTTATTTACTTTTGAAAGAGACAAACACAAACTACTGAAATGGTTTCTTACAGTTTAATTTAATAAAATTTATAAAGTAAACTCTTCTTTTCTAACTTTATTTGTGAAAAATATCTTATTTTTGGAAAAAATGTTTTAATTTGTCTATAAAAAGGAATTCATTATGGTTATTTTAAATAATTAAGAAACAAAATGAAAGATTCATTTTTTGTTTTGTATAATTGAATATTTTTTTAATTGAAAGAATCCATTTTCATGTGGTGTCCTTCAAGGACTTCTGTCTCTTTTAAGATATATGTATGTACAACTTATTTTCAAGGCAAAATTATCAGAGTAAGCGAGTACATTTCTGATAGTTTTCCTTAGCATGTTTGAGGCCTTTTTATCTGTTTTTTGATGGAATACCAGACAATTTCGTATGAGTTTAGGCAATACTAAAGTAAAGTGGGGTTTTGTATGTAAATAGAAATCCGTATAAATGAAGTGCATGCTGCGAAGAATACATTAAGTTGTTCAATGCATTTTGCACATTTAAACGTAATCTAGATTCTATATCCCCCTCATAAATATGCCCAAGTAATATAAGCATAAATAGTTAAAAATAACAATTCAAAAATACTTAGTTTTAAACTCATCGATTGTTCTTAAAAAATCCTTCTCATTTTGTTTAAAAAGCCCGCCAAAAAACGCACTTTCCTGCAAGAACAGTAATCTACTTCTATTAAAATTATTAGTCAAGGCCTATACTAAGCACTTCCACAAAATATTCACCCTTACTACGAGAGTCGTTTTACTAAACCGCCATTAAAACGACCGACGACGACGCGGGGCAAGCGATACTTGGTGTTTTAGTGAAACGACTACGTTAAAATGGTGGAAATAGTAAAGAGCGGAGAGAACGATTTACTTCTAATTCCATTCAAATTCAAACACCAATATCTGGTTTCTGGAGCCTTGTCGTTTTGTTTAAAGTACAAGCAGTCGTGACACGCTGCATATCTACCCACGAAGTAGTTTTTTGTCGCAGAATTTTTATTTATTTTGTGTGGTTTCACAGACAGTTGAATGCTTTCTGCTTTTGGTTCTAGACTTTGAAATTAAAAAAAGAATGCATTCAGTGAATTCTAAATCATAGGATTGTTTAGAAAAAGAAAACTACAGTTAATTTTCCATGCTTTCAGAATAACGGTAGACTTAATCGTTTTTGAAGTGAATATTAAAATAGCTGTTTTTTGTTAAAATTCGATTTTATTTACATTTTTGAAGTGCTATGAACCGAAAGCAAGTGAGTTGTTGTAGAAAGAAACATAAACAAGTGTTTGTAATTCTTTTTTTTGCAAAAGCGGGCCGTAGTAAACACTTCACTGATGAATAGCGCAAATAAATTCTGTCGCTGCTCAGAGAAGACAAGTCATACCAGGAAATGCACAAAATTTGTTGTTGCTCGGCTCGACACCCCATGACGGAAAGAGGAGCGTATATGAGTGAAATGACTTGTGAGAAGACTCCTAGACGCAAATTTGCGAGCAAGCATGCCGAAAAAAAGCCACCCCTCACCAAAAAATATAAAGAAAAACAGATGCAGTTTGGAAGACTGTGGGATTTTCAGTGTGCATAATATTTTACGGGCAGATGAATCCAAGGTTGTTTTTTATCGCGGTATTTGATCCTGCCAGTACGGTTAAACATACATACATAATTGTTTCGTTTATTTTAAACCCACTGCTATTTTCGTGTTCGCAACTGTACATATTTTCTCCTTTAAAATTATTTTCGAATCTATACTTTTACTCTTAAAATGCTGCTTTCTTCAGAAATCTCTCGAAAATCAAATAAAACGCGTTTAAAGTGAGATCAAAATTAAATTGTTTCAAATTTCGAAAGATTGAAGAAAAACTAATTTGAAACAAATGGATTTGAAGGTCCCCTTGAATCGAAAGTTTCCATAGAATCGAGTAGCAGAATAGGCTTGTAAGTTTAATTAAAACTCAAATAATAATAACACCGAATAGGTATTAAGTCTTCTTTAAAAAGCCTTTACTCAAAGAGGATCGTGGATATTGGTGATTCTAGGATATGACTGGGTCTATTTACTAAATTTCACTTTCCTTGCTTTTTTGAAAAATGCGATTAAGAACTAAAATATTCCAAGAGTACATACATTCCCTTATACAATTACAAAAAGTTGAAGTTTAACATTTTATCATGGTTTAGCAAATACTTTGGGCCCGAGATCATGTGCACTTTCAGAGTTTGGTAGCATCGAATTATGAAAACAAATTTTGTGTCTCCATTTACAACATGTAACGAAGCTAACTCCATTGTGTCTTATACGTTCTTCAAGAATAAATTATTTTACCGACAGCTCAACCAATCATATTTTTTGTGCTAATTAAGTTTGTTATAATATTTATTTGCGATTGCAATGAATTTGTTCTAATAGAATGTTCCTTTCCCGTACTGTAAATTTGTGTGAATATTTCATAAATTTCAGTTTAGCCGTTTTCTCATACTGAAACAAAATAGTAGATTTTTTTTTAGAAAAGTGAAAATCGATCGCGAGATAGTAAATTTCTGTGCATGTGGATAGAAATAACAAATTTAACAAAGGTTAGTCTAAGAGAAAAGCAAAATAGAGTGTTGTGTGGGATTTCGAAGTTTTATACCAAAAAGTTAAGGAACGAACTTACATAAGTGTAGTTTTAAACGTATTATTGTAAGTAAACATTTTTAAGCAAACGTAAACAAATATGTAATTGACAAGTTTAAAAGTTGTTTGAGCGTCGCTAATGCTATGTTTCCACCAAAATACAAATGAAATCACAGAAAATTAAAGTAGGATCAGACATTATATGTCATTCCAACTTTAAGGAAAATAAATTAAATGGAACGCTTTTTTATTTAATATTTTTGTTTAATTGTTCGTAGTTACCATTTGACAGAACATTTGATTTTGTTTTGCTTTTGAACGTTAAAAATTGATGTATCGAATGTATGCGTCTTAGTTTTTTTTAATCTTAAGATTTAAAAACGGTTAAGGATAGTTTAAATTTAATTGCGGTTTAGAGGTCGGTGGAAACGTAGCATAATATGTAATTTTATCTCTATTTTAGTTTTAACGATGACTAATGCCGGAAAGTGTCGGAATTACAACTTACGGCCAAAAGCTGCAAAAGTAGTCGAAGCTCGAGAGCACACAAAAACATTAACAGCGCAACGCGTTCGAAGGTGTAGAGAAAAAAGAAAAAAATCGCAAATCGCAATTTTGAGTCAAAACGCTTCATCTGGTTCACTGAATCTAGATACGAGTATGTGTGCAGTTAATCCTGGATCATCAATTCAATCAGTTAGTGATATTGACAGTGTGGATCATTCAAAAACATCTACGGTGTCCAGTTGTATTGCGGATTGCGAAAATGAAAATATATTTGGCCCAACTCCGTCAACTATGATTGCACAAGCTGTAGAGAATGAGGAATATTCTTCAAGTCTTTGTAGTGTTAAGTCATCAACGGGAATTCAACAAAAAAGTAATCCTTAACATAAGCTAATATCACACTTGTGTTTGCAACTTGAAAAATTCTAATTATATAGTTATTATATTAAAGCAAGTTCCCCGGCTGGAAAAACAATCTAGTTTTTGGCGAGGGATTAGAAAGTTTTACATAATATACTAGCAAGGGCCCAGCAAGGGAAACTCTAGAAATTCTCTAGGGCCTCGCCAGTGAAGTAACCTTTTTCCTCGAGAGACAGCAAAAAAAGAGTTGTTTTTACTGGGATTCGATCCTACAATCTTGATTGCCAGTCCTATACCTTAACTACTGAGCTTTTTCGCAATACAGTTGTGCAATGTTGAAAATGAAAAACTATATACTTTAATTTTTCTTACTATTGTATGATGGGTATAAAATATTTTTTTTGTTTTTGTCATATATGGGGTATTTGTGATGGAATAACAAGACCTTTCCAACAAGTTTTTACTAGCGAGGGCCTCGCGAGTGTTTGACAAGTTTAATTTTCCTAGATTTTCCCTACCGAAGCCTTTCCAGTGCCTCGATTAAACTTGACAAAAACTTGCCATTTTCCAGGTGGGTCAGATTGAGGAAACATAATCTAACCCTGTCACCTTTTGGCGTAATGGTTAGTATGTTGGACTATCATGGCGGGGGTCTCCGACTCTATAACACTTAAAAATAAAATGTTTTTTGAAAATAAAAATGTTTTTTGATTCAAAATAGCTCTTATTGCCATTTAGTCCATACAAATTAGGGTTTCGTCCGGGCGATTTCACTCGAACTCATCAGTCGGTAGTGAGAGCCTTTGTGATACGCAGTTCAGTTGAACTTACATAGATATTTTGACCAAAAACTACTTGTTTTTTCAGGGGTAGTCCCTCTTGCGAAAAAGTGACAAATTTCTCATACATTTCGACTAAATAAAACTTAATAAAATGCATTCAGGAATGGTTGAGAGTTGTAATAAGTCACTAGATCCTGTCGCTCCACCAAGTTGACAAAACAAAGTTCTTTTTTCGTTTTGTTTTAGTATGCAAATATTTTTGTGATTTACTAACGAATAAATGAATAGTTCATTTCGAATAAAAATTTTCTATTGTTCACTCATTTTGGGCGGTAAATAAAGCATTATTAAGTTAGCTAACTTTTAAGAAGAAAAAAACAAACAAAACTCCATAACTCAAAACACTAGTGTGATCTTAGCTATAAAGAGGTATTAAGCGCCACTTATATGAAATTTTATCTCTTTAAGTTTTTAAAAATGCAAAAACTACTGCTGAACGCGTCCGGGATTACAGATTGCGACAGAAAGCTAAAAACGCTCAAAATAAAGTTTTTAAGACAGTAAGAACTAATGCTGAAAAATGCCGGAATTACAGATTGCGAAAAAAAGCTAAAAAATCTCAAAACCAAGTTGTTAAGATTAAAAAAACTCCTGCTGAATGCTGCCGGGATTACAGATTGCGGAAAAAAGCTAAAGAAGCATACGAAGCTCTAAGACAAGAAAAATCATCACAAGAAGGTTCGAAAAGAAAACAAATGAATACAGTTGAGAATCAAAATCCATCCTCTGCAACTGCTTCAATTTCAGGGTCATCAATTCAATCAGTTAGTGGACTTGACAGTGTGGATCATTCAAAAACATCTATGATGCCCAATTCTATTGCGGATCAAGTAAGTAAACACATATTTGGTTCATCTTCGTCTACTAAAATTGTGCAAGCTGAAGAGAATAAGGAATATTCTTTAACGATTTCTAGTATTAACTCATCAACGAACAAAATAGAATTGACAGAATTGGCGCGCATTCAACAACAATGTAAACCTTCACACTTGTGTTTTCAGTTCGCTTTGTATTTTAGCCAAATTTTGGAAATATGTAAACATAGTTAGGACCATATAACACAATTTTACTGGCCGAAAAAAACGTAACTGTTATAACTTGGCAAGCTCAAAAATTTTAATAGTGGCGGTGTCTATGAAAGTCGTGTAATGAAAGGGCGAATAGATTATTTTTTTTAATCGGTTAAGTTCCTAATTTTATTGGAAGCTAAATCAGTAAAGGAACCCCAAAACTAAAAAAACACCAGTGTGGTCTAGTCTATAAAGAGTTTTTGAACGCCACTTATATGTTTTTTTGTATCTATTTTAGTTGTTACGTTGACTTACGTTGTTTTTGCATGGAACGTTTATTGTGAGGCATTATTGAAAGATCAAACGAGCCCGAAGGGCGAAGTTTGATCCAAATTATATGTAATGTCTCGTTCGAAGATGATAATATTGTAGTCATGCTTGTCATGCTCATTTTCACAACGTTTAACGCATACGTTAGGAATAGGCATACAGTCGCCATATTGTCCTCTTCTTAAGCTCTCTACGTTCATATTGTTTTGTGTGGTGTATAACGAATTATCACTTAGTTCTAAGATGATAGTGGGCTCAAGTCAACTGTATTAATAGACCTTTACCTAATTATTTGGGTCATGATGTGGTGGGAGACTATCATCTTCGAACGAGACATTACATATAATTTGGATCAGACTTCGCCCTTCGGGCTCGTTTGATCTTTCAATTATATTATCTGTCTCGTTCTCGATGATAATATTGTAGATCTTTAGAGATTATGTGATAATTCTTAACTATATTAATAAAAAAACCTAAACATATTTTTTTTTTTTTTTATTAATCATCATCATCATCATCAAGTCCTGTAACCCCGGTTGGGGCATAGGGCGCCAACAAATCGTTTCCATCCTTTACGGTCTGCAGATAGATATTTTAACTGTGGCCACGTCTTTCTCTGGGAGTCTGCTTCTGCTAGAACTGTTGATTCTTGGTCTTCCAACCCGCCGTGCACCCTGAGGATTCCATTCAAATGACTGCTTTGCAATTTCATCGTTTGGTTTCCTCAGTGTGTGACCAATCCATTGCCATTTACGCTTTCTTATGTCAACGTCCAGCCGCTCTTGACTTGTCCTGCGCCACAATTCCTCGTTTGATATAATTTGTGGCCAGCGAATTTTTAGGATATGGCGTAGACAACGGTTCACAAAAGCCTGCATTTTCTTTGAGATGGTAGTCGTGACTTTCCAGGTTTCGCAAGCATATAACAGCACGGATTTGACATTGGATTCGAAGAATCTCAACTTTGTGCGCAAGGAGATTTGACATGATTTCCAAATTTGGGAGAGAGAACCGAAGGCTGCGCGAGCTTTATTTATTCTACTTTGAACGTCCAGATCAGTACCACCATTTGCTGAAACAATACTTCCAAGGTAGTTAAATTGTTCAACCTCTTCAACTGGCGTCTCCTGTATTAAAATACGCTGATGTGTGGAGCGGCCTGTGAGCATTATTTTTGTCTTTTTGCTATTTATTTTAAGACCACTCGCCTCTCCTTTTACCTTGAGAGCTTGACACATCCCGTTCAGGCCGCTGATGTTATTTGCCAAGAGACATATATCATCGGCATAGTCTAAGTGGCTAAGCCTTTCAAACGGTCTCCATTTATTAAACTCAGTTTAATTATAAGAACGCATAAAAGAAAATAAATACTCAATTATTTTTTAAAATTGCTTGTGCAAAATGGCTATTAAAAGCCTGAATAGGTCTTTTATAAAAGGTGCCGTGACATAAGGCCAAGTGACATAAGGCCAAATTTAAAAGTTTGGCCTTAAGTCACTTTCCATAAGCGAATTAATGCCAAGTTTTAAGAGTTGGCCTTATGTCGCTTTTACAAAGTGACATAAGGCCAAATTTGTTTGTGACTTAAGGCCAAATGTAAAATGTTTTGTAAAAAAACAGTAATTTTTGGGAAAGAAACTTCGCACCCACCCCAAATCCTATAGTGAGCTCAAGCAGGGGGGTACATACCTCACTGTTTATTGCGAATTTTTAAATTTCACAAACCTAATAAAACATCTCCCTTATTTGGTTTGTGAATAATAGTAAAAATTTTCAAATAAACAGTGAGGTATGGATGGGGGGCATGCTGCCCCCCTGCAACCCCCCTGCTTGGGCTCACGATAGGATTTGGGGTGGGTGCAAATTTGGGTATATGTAAAGTTTCTTATGCTACATTTCCACCTAACGCTAATCTTAGGACAAATAGTTTTACAAATCGAACTAACCTATTTTTACATGGTACTGAACGATTCATTCGAGACTCAATTCAGTTCTTCATTTTTTGACACGAATAAAACATTCTGTCTCTTTCGCACTTCATAAGAAAAATTGAAGCGCCATTTACATTTTTGAAAGTGTTGTCAGATTTAATCTTTTTTAAATCTTTTTGTGCGGTGGAAACACCAAAAAGATTTATTTAATCTAAACTGAAATTAACCTTAGGTGGAAACATAGCATTATGCACTTAAGGAAACTGCATTTAATGAAATTTTTCAATGAAAAATGAAAAAATAACAGGTACGCTAGTATTAAAAGTGACACAAGGCCAAATTGGCCTTATGTCACTTTGTAAAAGCGACACTAGGCCAACTATTAAAATTTGGCTTTATGTCACTTTCGTTAAGTGACATAAGGCCAAATATTCAAATCTGGCCTTATATCACTTGGCCTTATGTCACGACACCTTATAAAACTTAAAAAACTAATAAAACTTTTAAATTAAAATTAATTAATCGAGCAGGATGCGAAAAAACGTGTTTACTCTAGAACACAACGAAACAATATGAACGTAGAGAGCTTAAGAAGAGGCCAATATGGCGACTGTATGCCTATTCCTTTTTTATGCGTTAAACGTTGTGAAAATGAGCATGACTACAATATTATCATCGAGAACGAGACAGATAATATAATTCGGTCCAAACCGACGTAATTTATTCTCAGAATATGCATCTACGTTTAAGGAAGCATTTACAGCAAAAAAAGCATTTTTGAAAAAAATGTGACTTAAGTGGTTTTTGAAATTACCGATTCAATTGTAATGCGGATTCAGAGTTTTTTTTTTTTTT
The DNA here is from genome assembly GCA_963921185.1 of Dasysyrphus tricinctus. NCBI lineage: Eukaryota > Metazoa > Arthropoda > Insecta > Diptera > Syrphidae > Dasysyrphus > Dasysyrphus tricinctus. The sequence continues at coordinate 40,615,816 of OY992531.1, read as the reverse complement.
ACACTTCAGATTTTATGTTGTAGTGAGCTTAGATCAAGCTGCAACCTACAAACAAAGGCTCATCATAAGTGCATATATTAGTGGTTAGTAAAATAGTAAAATAATGCAAACCAACACATGCTTACAAACAAAAAGTATACAAAACTAAACTAAATTACAAAAATAAAAACAATACCTAATAATACAAAATTTAACAATAATACAAAAAAAACATTTAAAGTATATTAAACAGTAGATAAGACAGTCAAGATCGTGGAGCACTGGTTCTAAACAATGTTTTCAATCCCATTTTACCTACGTTAAAATCAACCGAGGAAGCGTTTAAATTAAAAAGCTTACACATCCAGCTTAGAGGTTCATGTATTCCGTAGTTAGTTCGATGAAAATCGACGTGTAAACGTTCAAATCTTCGCAGCTGGTGAGATCCTCCGCGATAATGTATGCCAATATAGGCCAACAAGTCAGGAGCATCAATTTGGCCACTCATAAGTTGGTGAAGAAATATTAAGTCATTATTAACCCGCCTTTGATATAAAGTTTGGACCTGCAGTAGCTGGATCCGATGTTCATATGGTGGGAGGTTGTAAGGATCAGCCCAAGGGAGACCCTTCAGAGCGAAGCGAATGAATTTATGTTGTATCGATTCAATACGACTTTTATGAATTTCATAGAAGTTCACATGATTGTTTATCAATATGTCATGTTTTGAAGTTTTGGGAGACAGAAGGGTAATAGAAAATTTGCGATAAAAGTAGCTATTCATGTAAATTCTAAAATCCATTGCGCAGTTGTTGGTCGAAAAAAAAAATAAATTCTTAGTGAATACAAAAATATAAAAAATATATTGGCATCAAATGAAGGTCAGTTAAAATAAAAAAAATGTTTTTATCAAATTAAATCTATAAATTATTTCACTTGCATTTTAAGAAAATTGAAAAGTTGCGTAGAAAATGTTCAAATTTTTTTTTTTTTTTTGATTTTGCGCACGATGCTTTTAAAACTGAATACGTGCTCTAGTAGTATCAATATTCCTCTATATGAAACAGAAGTCAAAAGTGAGAGCAAAATCGAAATAAGATTTTTTGAATATTTTGTACGTAACTTTTCAATTTTTTTAAATGTACGGGAAATATATTGATCTACATTGAAAAAAACATTCTTTTTATTTTATCTGACCTTCATTTGATGCCAATATATTTTTTATATTTTTGTATTCACCACAAATTTATTTTTTTCAAATTTACAAATGACCAACAATTGCGCAATGGATTTTAGAATTTACATGAATAGCTACTTTTATCGCTTATTTTCTATTACCCTACTGTCTACTTCAAAACTTGACATATTGATAAACAATCATGTGAACTTTGAATCCACATTACAATTTTATACGAAACCGTCAGTTTCAATTTTGCATTTTGAGCACGCTCTCCATACATGAGGTCCCATTGTGCAGCGGAACGAATGCGTCGGCATCGAGGACGAAAAATCAATCAAAAAATATATTTTAATTGAGATTAGTTTTAAGCATAAAATAGTTTTTAAGCCGAAACAATGTTTAAAAAAAGTAACAATACGAGGTTTTCACTTGTCTGTTTGCAACTGAAGTCGGAGTTTGGCAAGACAGGATGGCAAAGAAAAGGTCAGGTGCCAAATTACCGCTTCAGTGACCGAGTGAGTGAGTGCCATCAGTGATCGAATGAACGAGTAACCACATCAAATATTGGTATACTAGAATGCTTGAAACGTGAGCGGCAATGCCAAACTCACATAATTCAGTCAAGTACTACTCGATAACTGTAATTGGCCCCAGCTCTTTTTGTTGGTATTAGCCGCATTTTATTATCCACGTGGCATGATGGTTAGTGCGTAGGGCTGTCATGCCGAAGGTGTGGGTTCAATTCCCAGCCGTGCCACCTACAAACAGAAATGTTTGATCCGAGGTACTGCCTCTTGCGAGGAACTGAAAAATCCTCCAAGAGTATACTTTTCATGAAAAAGTGCTTCTCATTTAGCCGTTCGGACTCGGCAAAAAACTGTAGGTCCCCTCCATTCCTGCCAAAAACACGCACACAGGAATGGCTGAGAGTTGTAAGTCACTAGGCCCTGGTTCTCCACGAGCTGTTGCACCACCCAATTTATTTATTTATTTTATTATTATCCACGCAATCTGATCCGGATCAGATCATTATAAATAAAACAAACACGATCTTAGTGACACGAGTGTTATGTACCCGTCTCTTTATACCTTAAGTTTGTTTATTTTTCATGTTTCTGTTGCCTCTTTTCTTTGCAATACTGAGATTATTCACAATAGCAATTTTTGGATCATTGAATATGATCCAGATGAAAAGCAGGATCCCATGTTGTTTTTGCAATTACGTGTTAAAAATTGATCCGGATCGGATCATGTGGATAATAAAATGCGGCTTTTTCAGTTTGCATCAGGAGTTAAAAAAAGACATGTGGAAACTAAGCATTGCAGCTTAACTTAGAGCGTCCGCATGGGGCCAATAAGTTAGTTGTTAATATTATTACTGTAAATGATCAAGTAAAGTAAAGCAAAAATTAATAACAATAACAATAAAAAAACCAAAGACCAATTTTGCGTTTTCAACTAGTTTTTTTTTCTCAGAAAATTTTGTAATTTATGTGGGAATACATGAGGACGATCGTATAAAATAAATGTTAGCTGGCAGCGATACAAAAAGAACATCAAGCTGACCCAAAACTTTTAAAAATTATTCAAAATGACAGCAAATTTTCACGACGATGAATATTGATTATGACGATGAGCATTCAATCTTAATACTGCTTCTGTTGTTTTACTTAAATTTTAGAAAACGACTCGGCTATAGAAGTGACGGATGACTGAAGCTTAAGTTCAGCTCAAACTCCAAATACATATTGTTGTTTGTGCAGTAGGATAATCTTTTAACTGTTGTTTGTTTTATTTAAATAAAACCTTTTTAAGGTTTTTATTATAGGTTAGTTTTAAATTTTATGCTTTGTCGTTATTTTTTCTTTTTTTTGAAAAATTCATATGAAAATTTTAAATAAAATTGAATTAAAGGAACAATTGTTCAATTCAATTCTTCACATACAAAAAATGCATCTATGTATGTATGTACTTACAATTAGGGATAAGGTTTATACGTGCTAGACCCTGCTCTATATTTAATATCACTTCCTACTCTTGCATCAAGCCCCCTCCAAAGTAAAATTCTAGATACGGCCCTGTTGAGATGCATTTCACTTATTCATTCAATGCTCGAAATTTGTAATATATTTCTGCATTTTGATTTTGTTCCGCTTTAGTATTCTTTATAGCATTATAATTAAGACCGTTATGATCCTTTGCCAAAAATGTTGACAATGCTCATAATGATGTCCTAATTTTGCTCGGTAAATCATTTTTGTTATCTTCTTTGCAGTTTTGGAGGGATCCTTAATGCGTGAGGAGCAATCCCTCAAGCCTGAATGTGATATCTCAAGTAGAATTCGACAGTATTTAAAGACGTGCCAATTTCCGTCGATTATTCCCTTACTTCCACCACTACCAGTCGAACAATCAAAGGATATTCACAACAAAGAAATTCCATCAAAGTCAAAAACAACAGTGAATGCTCGTTCTGACGAAGATCAACCGAATCGAAGTTCAACAAAACAAGAAGGACATCCCATTGCAGACCAATCTATTGCTGTTAATTATTATAACAGAAGCACTGATGCAATTGATTCTAATAACAGTGAAACCAATTCAAGCCCCTGCTTAAATAAGGAAAAGATAATTTCTGGAATATTGTTACCGGAAATCTATCAGAATAAATCTAAAAAACAGAAAACAAAGCGACGCTTTAATCCATTGCAAAGCTCAAAAAATCCGTCAGTGGTGCCATTTGAACGTATCTTAGAAACGGCTATTGGTCCAGGCAGTGATGTGTCCAATATAAGTAAACCCCAAAAAATGAAGTTACGAAAAATGTGGGCCATAGAAAATCGTTTGCAAGGTACGGCTTGCTCAAACGTATCTACATCAACTAATACAAACCGAAATTCCCAAGCTACCGTTACATCAAATTCAGTTCAAGGCTACTGCCCTCCACCTTCAACAAGGAATCAAACTATGGATATGGACATGCCTATTCCCACATTAATCGACAACCCCGAAATGGCCTTACCTCCGCATATAAGTTCACCAACTTTAGCGATTAGCCAATTTTGGGACAAACCCTTTCTCCCTATGATCTCACCACAACCTTTAGTGCCAAGTCTTACTTCAAACAGAGGTTTCCACGCTGTTGAGGATGCGCACTTGAACTTACCGGCTCAATCGAGCCTTGTCAGACATATTTCCAACATAACTATTCCCTCTCCTGCACAGTTTCGTAATAAAAGACAATTGAACATGCTCAACAAAATATACGATATTCTATGCGATCCTCCCAAATGCTCAACACATGATCCAAGGACTGGTAAGCGTATACGTGCAAGTCGAAGCCTCCCCGCGGGAGTGTATGCTCATGAACTTTTAGAATTTGCCACTGCAAACTTTGACCATATGAAGGGATTGCATAACGAAAAAAAAAAGCTGTATAAGGAAAAACAACCCGCTGCCCGACAGATGCTTCAGAGATGCAAGCATTGGCGAAAGTTACCACCGAAATTAATGGAAGCTTTCAAAATAGGAATAATATAGAAGTTATTATTTGTACATATATTATATTATATTTTTTTTTCGAATGTGTATGAATTTATGTACCTAATTAATTTTCAAAATAACTTATTGGATTTTTTTTTAAATCGTTGATTATTAATTAATTTTCAAAATAACTTATTGGATTCTTTTTTTTTTTAAATCGTTGATAATTAATTATGACTTATGTAAGATCATTGATAATTTTTAAGGTCTTGCCTTAAATTTAGTAAAGAAAAATAAATTTTTGAAATAGAGGAAAAGCTTTTTTAATGAACGCAATGCGTAACCAACTTTGTTATGTAAAGTTGTTTTTAAATATGTGAGTAGTTTCAAATTGTGCCAAAGATTTGGCTGAAGGAAGAAAGGGTAAAGTAATTGCCGGCAATTCATTGCGATTGCTGTGTACTACGGCTTGTTCCATTTCAACTGACTCACTTAATTTGGTTTCGATCATGGATATTCGCATTCAATGAGAATAATCTCACAACGTCACAAGTCAAAAACGTCAGTGTTCAATAAGAACGATATTCGAGTTCGGAAGGATTTAATCTACATTAGGTGTTTTTTTTTTTTGCCCACGTACATATCTTCGCTTAAAAGATAATTTGCATGCAAAATACAACAATAATTTCACTTTGTAAGCGAATATAAACATTTCCGCTTACGATCTAAACTAAATGAATATAAAAACAGAATTATAACTACTATAACTGTTATACATAAGGTAATGGGGTTATTTGTGTGCACATTTATTTTAAGCAAAATGGCTTGTCCTGTCCATATCTGCAAAGCTCGCCATTATTTTCGTTACAACTCTGATTTTGTTTTGAATAAAATTGATTTTATGACCTCACTAGAGTTCGAAATACAAAATTCGTACATGCATACATTAAGCCGACAAATTTGTACTTCTTTTTCTAAACAAAAATGTCAATTACAAATGCAATGTAATTATAATTGTAAAAAGGCAATTACTGATTACATGTAATTGTAGTGGACCTTGTAATCAATTATAGAATATAATAATTACTTTACAACTCTGGTTGAGTAGTCAACCCTAATAAGAACATACATTTTGCTTGCGCATTAGCTTATATACTTTGAGGTAGAGAGACAAATAACATGTTATGGAACTATAGAAAGCATTATACGCATTCACTCTTTTGTGTAGTTTTATTAACTATTAACACACATACATAGGTACATGAATTCATTAAACCCATTAACTAAAATAAATAATATAAATTAATTTTGATACAATTTTTTTAATGGCTGTCTGTAACTAAAATTCAATAAAATTTTATAGAAATGGCCAATTACAAGTGTTTCGTTCCATTGCCAAGACGAATTGAGGGTTTTAATGGAAACACTAGCAACCGCAATAACCACCAAAATGATTTTCGATGTAACCAACGCCAACGGCGTAAAAGACGAAGGTTTTGATGGTAAACAATACATGTATAAACGGATGAAATTTACCAACATCTACAATAGCCTTTACAGAAATGATATTCTCTTTTAAGCTAATGTTTGCATTTCATTGTAAAATAAAATGTTATTTACAGAAATACTGTGAGATAAAATGAAATTTGAAATCTACGATAAAAATGATTTTTTTTAATTGACTTCGTTGGAAAATTAAATGAAAAGATTTTAAAACCCTTTTTATTTGATGAATAAACTTATGAGGACATATTCAAAAATTTGTTAAAGCTGTTGACAGACCAAACTGATGAAGTTTCAAAGATAAACTGTGTATTTGCCTAGCTACAGCTTAAACATATCTACATATATAAATACGCCCCATATTATAGTACAAGAGACGTAAGCAAATTTTGGGAATGTATAACCATGAGTATGAGGGTTTGTAGTTGTATGTATTGTAATATTGAATAGGTTTTTTTCTCAGCCTTTGGTGGGGGTGCTTAGGATCATTAACACTTCAATTCAAATTTAAAAAATAAGAAATTATGCTCTGTAATTTTCTCTAAGTCTGAAGACTTTTATCAAAGATAATATAACAATTATGTTGTTATATTATCTTTGCTTTTATCTTGATGATCCGATCAATGGGTCTTGTAAATAAACAAAAAGCTTAAGCTTAAACTTTAAGTTAAAGCTAGGTTTTGTGTGATTAAACAAAAGCTTAAGTTAGCAACTAAAAGATGTCTTCTTGTAATATCTATTTTAAAATAGCCAACGGTAAATTCATGTAGCTATAGCTTGTTTTTCCAGCTTAAGCTCCAATTTGTGTGATTAAAAATAGCTTTAGCTAGAATATTCTAGTAAAAGCTACAAAAATATTCCTGGACTTCTGACTAGAAAGCTTTGACTAGTTCTTTATACATGATAACAATATACTTGCCATATAGAGCGAGGAAACAGTTTTGGTAAATCAACATCCAATATCTCCTTGCATTGGTCCCAAAAACAACAGTTTTAGGTTAAGTTTGTAAGACGAAACATGTGAATAAACAAGCGAAAGCTTAAAAATAATAAGCTTAAGCTAAAATTTTCTAGCTAAATCTGTTTAACGTAATCTTTTTTTGTATTCACATAAAACCTTCAAGCTTTAGCTACTAACGGGTGATTTTTTAGCTGGTTTGGTTTTGGCAACACTGGTTTTGACAGCTGACGTGTGTTTAGTACCTTGTGTCACTGTCAAACAGCTTCAGTTTGGTTTGCAATTTAACCATGGATCGTCTTACAAATGAACAACGCTTGCAAATTATTGAATTTTACTATCAAAATTCGTGGCCGAGGATCCGCTTTTTTATCGAAAAATTGTGTTCAGCGATGAGGCTCATTTTTGGTTGAATGGGTACGTAAATAAGCATAATTGCCGCATTTGGAGTGAAGATCAGCCAGAAGCATTGCAACAGCTACCAATGCATCCCGAAAAAGCCACTGTTTGGTGCGGTTTATGGGCCGGCGGCATTATTGGGCCATATTTCTTCAAAGATGATGCGAATCGCAGCGTTACTGTCAATGGTGAACGCTACCGAGCGATGATAACAAACTTTTTTTTTGCCCGAAATGGAAGTTCTTGACTTGCATGATATGTGGTTTCAACAAGACGGTGCCACATGCCACACAGCACGCGAAACAATGGCGCAATTGCGAGGCGAGTTTGGTGAACAGTTAATTTCACGTTTCGGGCCGGTCAATTGGCCGCCTAGATCGTGCGATTTGACACCATTAGATTATTTTTTGTGGGGGTATGTCAAGGCTAATGTCTATAGGGACAAGCCCGCTTCGATTGACGCACTGGAAGCCAACATCCATGCATTCATTCGTGAGATACCGGCCGATATGTGTGAAAGAGTATGCCAAAATTGAACTCAGCGGATGGGCTACCTGAGACGCAGCCGCGGTCAACATTTGCATGAAATTATCTTTAAACATTAAATTGCAAGGTTCAAACTATCGATTGAAATAAATATTTCATTCATTTTTTCGAATTTTTTGTGTTTTTTTTTTTTTTTAAAGTTCTAAACCTCTTAAAAAATCACCCGTTAGTAATAGATATGACTAGCTAGCTTTAGTTTCTTCCAAAAATAGCTTTAACTTCTGATTTATTCACAAGGCCGAATAGGACTCATGATATTAGCTTTTCAAGCAAACCTTATTGTCCTTTTTTTGAAGACTTTTTTTGTTGATTTTTTGTTTTGTTTGAAATCTCCAAAAAAGGGGTTTTTCGTATAGAAGTGAAAAATGTTACAAGTCATCAATTTTGAAGGACATTTTGGATATAAATTTGCTCATGTTGTTTTCATTTGGAAGTTCAAAGTACTAATTTTGTACCACTTTGAAATTGAATTAAAAAATGAATTAAATGATTGCAATTAGAGTACTCTGAACTTTCGAACGACCATGACATTAGAATGTGAATGAAGCATTTTGAAAGTTTTAAAAACGAAAATTGTCTGAAAGTAGAACAAAATTCTATGATTTAATTTCTAGAATATGATCAATCTCGCAGAAGATTTTAAACATTCGTAGTGTACCTTGTTGTCACCGAGGAAGAGTACCGTTTGATTGGATTTGGGCTGTTATTTTCTCTTCGAAAATCGAATTCAAAAGACACTTTTTTCGTTTTTTTTTCGGATGGAATATTATCCTTTTTTATTGGTAAATAAACATAAGACTGTGCTCAAAAAATCAAATCAAATTTTTATTTTTAATTGAGTCAACCCGTGACTACGAGTAGTGAAATCTGGTCGAAACGTCGGGAAAATAATCAAAAATATTTTTGATTTCATCTAATTAGCTGCGTTTTTTTGTATGTCCATATGGAGTTTGGTGAAAAAAACGACATCGGGACATTTCAACATTTGCCTTTGTCTGCCATTTTGTTCTATCTATCTATCTTACCAACAAACATTTGACATTTCTATACAAATAATCGATAACACAACGACGATGGTAGTCTGGCAATACCGTCTTTATCGAGACAAAAGTTAACTCCAGTAAATTATCTGGACTTAGCTAACTCTATATGGACATAGTTGTTGTTGTATTTAACATGTTAATTATTTTGCTTTGTTGTCGTTTTTTTCACACAGTTTTATTTGGACATGCAAAAAAACACAGCTAATGCGGTAAGTCCGTTAAGTGTCGTTTTATTTACAATGTCTCAGTACCACGATAAAAAAGTCTAAGGGCCTGTTTCACATTCTCTGAGTAAAGTTCTGATTAGTTATTCTACACATAAATTCTGAGGCAGGGTCATATGTTCACAAAAAAAAATTTTTTTTATGAATTTATAACTTAATCAGGTGGGTCATAAGACAATAATTGTGAATTTTTGGTCTGTGGACTTATTACCCTGTGCTAATATTTATGTGTCGGATATCTAATCAGAACTTTATTCAAACATTGTGAAACAAACCCTAAATCTACAATTTTTATATGATATTTAGAGGTGGCGCATCGCAACTTTCTGTTTTTCATACATGCGTTTTCATGCTTATATTCATCCCGAGTACAGAATCCAACGAATGAGCTGCGGAGGGAGTTAGACTCAATTTTGACGTTTGGCTCATAGCAAAAATGTCAAAATTGAGTCTGATTCCCTCCGTAGCGCATTCGCCGGATTCTGTAATCGGGATGATTATCTCAAAAACTATCTAGTCCATTGAAAAGTTACTATATTAAATCGATAGAAAATTGTACGCTCTATAAAAAAGTACTTTATTGAAATTTACGTATGTATAACGCACCGTTTTGATGATACTCCGCCCCATTGAAAAACCAAGATAAATAGAATCACTAGCCATACACTTTTAACAAAATACATTTTGTCGTATAATCTCTTCTAGAAGCCTTATTCGAACTAGCTATACTACATACATACATATATGGCTAGTTTTGCACTCGTAAAAAAAATCGAACTCGAGATTTGATTAAACATTAAAATGATGAGAAGACGGAAAAAGTGGGTCCCCAAATTCCGTAGGATTAAACGGTTTGGTCGATTTTTCTAAACTATAAAGCGTTTTTGGTTATTCCTTTGACTTGGTTTATTAATTTTTTTTAGATCCCTAAATTACGGTACTCTGACATATTTTTTTTTTTAATAATATTGCTTAACAAAATTTTTTTAAAAATATTCTTTGAATACAAAAAAATCTAAATATTTTTTTTGAAAAATCGGTATCTCAAAATATTATAATTTTGTTTAAAAATTAATTTTAATTGCACAATAATAATTCCTTAAAAATTGCACACGAACATTTTTCTTTAAAAGTACATATAAAAATTGATTCTTTAAAGAACCCGCTTCAACGATTTTTACATTTTCACCATAGAACCGTTTAACAAAAATATGTTTTTCTGAAGAGCGGTTTTAACTATTTTGGTTACAAAAATCAGTGAATTATTGTGGTCATGGTGTACTTTTTCGTATTTTTTTACTAAAACTGTTATTTACGGTACCTGCTATATAACGATTTTTTCGATGTTCTCATTTACGGCTCTGCCGATTTCAATCAAAATTTTTATTTTTTGCAATAGCTCATTTAAATGTTAATAATATTGCGTATTCAGATAATAATAATAATATTAATAATAATAATAAAAACAATTTGGATAAAAAAAAAACAATACTTAAAAAACGAGCCGATGAATTTTGTATTAATGGTAAGAACCATGTACAAATTCTTAAAATTAGCACAGCAATTTTTTTTAAATGCTACCAACATTTTGTACATAAAAAAATGATTTTTTAAGAAATCCGCTCTCATTGTTTTAAAATCGTTGTTTGCTTTATAGGAATAGTACTCATATTTCCTCAAGTAATTAAATGGCGTTCTTGTTTTTAAGCTCTTAGCTATTTTACGAGTTGAAAACCGAGTTTCATGCTTCGTTACATTTTTCTTTATACCTGAAGTTGCATATTTTAAAAGTTTTTAAGCTCCAAGGAACTTGGAGTATGTATAAGAGCAAGAAAGTGCGAACGAGTAGTGCATTTCATTTTTTTTTTAAATTCTAAGACACTTGAACATAAGAGCAAGTACGTGTTACCAAGTTATGCATTTTATTTTTTCGGATTTCAGTTATGTCACGTGTTCTGAGACAATTCACAGAATTGTTTTCGGGGTTAAACCATAAATTTACTTGACTATAATATTAATAGTTGTTTTTCTAAAATATGTAAAAAAAATATTAACTCTGAAATATCTTAAAAGTAAGCTGCAATAATCTTAAAATTGGTTTATATTTCTATTTCTATTTTTTTTTGTTTTGCAGCATCATCAATAATATCATTGGACTCACCATCACCGCCGTCAAGCCCAGTGCAAACATCTGATGAAAACACAGGTATGTCTTAAAGGCAAAACGGCACAAAAAAAATATAGCGCATTAAGCTTAACAAAAATATAAATTATTGCGAGCTGTATCCCAAATATCGCTCTCTACAAAAGAAAACCTCAATACAAATTAATCAACGTGAAAAACTCATTCTCTCGCACAGGCGTCTCATCAACAACAACCTCAACAAAAAGTTCATCCGGAGCACAGACGGTTAATTCTAGTGATAGTGCTGGGCCGGGAATGATATTAAATCCCCTGGCACTAAATAGGTAAATAAGAATTATATTTACAATTTTTATAGTGAAAATGTTTTAATATGTATTTATTTTTTCTTCAAACGCGTATAGCAAAAGCAAAAGAATGAAATTGCACAGGAGTCAAAAGTAAGCTGCCACCAAGGAATATTTTTATTTTGCCATTTTTTATTTGAAGACAATAATTTATGTATATAAACATCGCTGGCTAGATTAGTGTTATTTGTGCTCCTATTATTTCTCATATAACTTGTCTACCTATTATTTTTCTTTTAATTTTTCTTCAGTTGAGTATTAACAAGATTTTTAAATAGAAATACATACATAAATACAAATAAGAACTTTTGACTACGAACACATAACATTTAATATATAATTATTCACTTATTTTAAGAACTTTTAACTACTTATTCACTATTCCTTTTGAACATAAGTTTTAGCGTTTACTATTTTTGTTTAAACTTTTGTTGTAAAAAGTTTTATATTTGTCTCATAAAAACTTAAACAAATAAATACAAAATTTGACGAATAACCAAAACCTGATGTAAACATTACAAAGTACAATGCTTTACCTAAAACAAATTATTTGAAGACAAAAAAAAAAGAAAAAATACATTCGACTACTTGTATGTATAGAAAATGTATACTTTTCAATGTATGGATAATTATAAAATCTTGAAATTTTAGTTTATTTACAAGAAATAAGTATAAAATTTAATTGTTATTTCACAAATTGCATAGAGTTATGAAAATAATATCTCTTGTTTTACAAAAAGTATATAAGACGAACAAATTAAGAAAAATCATAAGTGAAAACCTTTCACATACAAATTTCACTAATAACACAAATTGGTTTTTGATACATAATATTATATAAACATGCAAACATACATCAACGAAAATGAATATGAAATAATTTGTATTTGAAAACTACAAAATACATAAAATTAATTAAATAAAAAAAATTTGTTATTAAATAAAAAAGTACCGTGTATCACTAAAACAACACATTAGAAACTTCCTTGCAAAATTGAAACTCTCGAAAGTATAATAATTATGTTTAAAATAATATATAATGTACATATGTACATTTATGTACTTTATCCAAAAGCTTCATCATCATCATCGTGTCCTGTAACCCCGGCTGGGGCATAGGGCGTCAACAAAACGTCTCCATCCTTCACGGTCTGCTGCAAGGTACTTTAGCTGTGGCCACGTCTTTCTCTGGGATTCTGCTTCCGCTAAGACAGTTGATTTCCATGTTGTTCTTGGTCTTCCAACCCGCCGTGCACCCTGAGGATTCCATTCAAAGGACTGCTTTGCAATTTCATTGTTTGGTTTCCTCAGTGTGTGACCAATCCAACGCCATTTACGCTTTCTTATGTCGACGTCCAGCCGCTCTTGACTTGTCCTGCGCCACAATTCCTCATTTGATATTATTTGTGGCCACCAAATCTTTAGGATATGGCGAAGACAGCGATTCACAAAAGCCTGCAATTTCTTCGAAATGATAGACGTGACTTTCCAGGTTTCACAAGCATATAACAGCACGGATTTGACATTGGATTCGAAGAATCTCAACTTAGTGCGTAAGGAGATTTGACTTGATTTCCAGATTGGGGACAGAGTACCGAAGGCAGCACGAGCTTTATTTATTCTACTTTTAACGTCCAGATCCGTACCACCGTTTGCAGAGACAATACTGCCAAGGTAGTTGAACTGTTCCACTACTTCAACTGGCGTCTCCTGTAGAATAATACGCTGCTGTGTGGAGCGGCCTGTGAGCATTATTTTTGTCTTTTTGCTGTTTATTCTTAGACCACTCGACTCTCCCTTCACTTGCAGTGTTTGGCACATCCCGTTCAGCCCACTGATGTTATTTGCCAGTAGACATATGTCATCGGCATAGTCTAAATGACTGAGCCTTTCGAACGGTCTCCATTGAATGCCCTGTCGCTCTGCTGTACCTACACTGGCCGTCAATACGTCGTCCATCGCCAGCAGGAAGAGAATTGGCGATAGAACATCCCCTTGTCTCACACCCTGTTGCACTACAAAGGAGTCGGATAGCTGCCCGTTGTGCAAAACAAAACACCTTGCGTTGTTGTAGGACTCTTTAATAATGGCAACTATTTTTGGTGGAATTCCTCTACCAAGCAACGATCTCCATATACATTCTCGGTTAACTCGATCAAAGGCTTTCTCAAAATCCACGAACATGATAGCCCAGGAAAATTAGACTTTCACTTCGAAAAAATTGCGACAAAGCTGATTTTTGGTGGAGTGGCTTATAATGACGTCTTAAGCATTTCCTGAAAAGTACCCTAAATTTGGCCCGGGGCTAAGTTTTTTAGGGGGGGTGAAAGGGGTTGAAGTTCAGTTTTTTGGGAATTGCTCCTAAACTATCGGTTTCATTGAAAAAATGTGAAGGTAAAAATTAAAGCTGATGTTATTTTACACAAAAAATGTTAACATACTTTTTTTCGTAGAACCAATAGTTTCAGAGAAAAACGTTAGAGAACTTCATGGAGCAGTGAGTTAAGTCCAAAAAATTTATAAAATTTTTGCTTATCGCTGGGAAAATTTTGTTTTGTGATTTATGTTTAAGTACAACTCCTTATTGTAAAATCAAGTTTTTGGGGTGGTAGGGGAAAGGGAATGGCCACCATCTTGAAAACAAGGTTGATTTTGTTTTTATTTAATAACTCGTTGAAATTGCGTTTTTCAAAAAAATTACTAAAAGACAGATTTTAGACGATTAAATTATCTAAAAAATGAGCCATTAAACAGCTCTGTATGTTTATTAATCTCAAAGTTACAGCGGATCAAAGGTCACCTATGTCTCATAGATGGTGGGGATTAAATGACGTTTTTAAAGGTTTTTCGCTTAATTGTGAGTTTTTTTGATGATGTCTAGAAAATATTTTGCACTGCTCTTGATTGTCTGTAAAATGAGTCTTCTATTCTGACCAAAAAAATTCACAAATAAGCGAAAAACCTTAAAAAAACGTCATTTCATCCCCACCATGTATGAGGCATAGGTGACCTTTGATCCGCTGTAACTTTGAGATTAATAAACATATAGAGCTGTTTAATGGCTCATTTTTTAGATAATTTAATCGTCTAAAATCTGTCTTCTGATCATTTTTTTGAAAAACGCAATTTCAACGAGTTATTAAACAAAAACAAAATCAACCTTGTTTTCAAGATGGCGGCCATTCCCTTTCCCCTACCACCCCAAAAACTTGATTTTACAATAAGGAGTTGTACTTAAACATAAATCACAAAACAAAATTTTCCCAGCGATAAGCAAAAATTTTATAAATTTTTTGGACTTAACTCACTGCTCCATGAAGTTCTCTAACGTTTTTCTCTGAAACTATTGGTTCTACGAAAAAAAATATGTTAACATTTTTTGTGTAAAATAACATCAGCTTTAATTTTTATCTTCACATTTTTTCAATAAAACCGAAAGTTTAGGAGCAATTCCCAAAAAACTGAACTTCAACCCCTTTCACCCCCCCTAAAAAATTTAGCCCCGGGCCAAATTTAGGGTACTTTTCAGGAAATGCTTCAGACATCATAATAAGCCACTCCACCAAAAATCAGCTTTGTCGCAATTTTTTCGAAGTTTGGCCATTTTTTTGTCTAATTTTCCTGGGCTATGAGGTAAAGCGGTGATTGAAATTCCATCGACTGCTCGAGGACGATACGCAGGGTGTTTATATGGTCGACACACGATCGACCACTGCGGAAGCCAGCTTGATGCCTCTTGAGTGTAGACTCGATTCTCTCCTTTATTCGCTCGAGAATGATGGTTGCCATTAGTTTTGGGAAAACGGACAAAACGGTGATACCACGCCAATTGTTGCAA
The DNA here is from genome assembly GCA_963921185.1 of Dasysyrphus tricinctus. Lineage (NCBI taxonomy): Eukaryota > Metazoa > Arthropoda > Insecta > Diptera > Syrphidae > Dasysyrphus > Dasysyrphus tricinctus. The sequence continues at coordinate 40,600,173 of OY992531.1, read as the reverse complement.
TTCTTTAAGTCACCTTTCTTTGGCAACTTAACAATCACACCATCCTTCCAATCCCTGGGATAGCTTTCGTTTTCCCAAATGTTTTTTATCAACGGATGTAAAATACTAGCCGCTGTTACGGGATCGGCTTTCAGGAATTCAGCTGGTATTCCGTCCAGTCCAGCTGCCTTGTTGTTTTTGAGGAGATTTATTGATGTCTGGATTTCCGATTCTGACGGGGGTTCGATGTCAATACCCCTATAGGACCTGCGCATCTCGTTTAGTTGGGGCACTTCAGCACTCTGCTCAACTGAATCCTCATTTAGCAGGGCACAAAAATGGTCCTTCCATCTACGAAGCTGATCCTCAATTGATACCAAAAGTGTGCCATCCACATCCATTACAGGATGATTGGTGTTGCTTTTTTTCCCGATAACATCTTTGGCTATTTGGTACAATTCCCGGATATCTCCTCTTCTGGCAGCGATTTCCGCATTATCTGCGAGTCCATCTACCTTCACCCTCTTGTCACGTCTCACACAGCGATAGACCATCTTATGTGCAATGCGGTACTCTCTTCGCAAGTCAGCCTTTCGTTGAACATCTGCTTCAGCATTTATTTGGATTTTCAACGATTTGCGAAGTTCGATCTTATCCCAGGTGTCTTGGGATATCCAAGAGTCTCTACGTCTCGTTCGCTTGGGTACAGTTTCGGATCCAGCCTCCATAAAAACACTTTTAATTTCACCCCACATCTCATCAATTGTTGAATTCTGGATTCCGTTTAATGACGAGGCTCTGTCGTTAAGGGTGGTGACATAGTTTCGACATATGTTGGGGTCATTTAAAGCATTCGTAATGAATTTTGAGCTCCTTGCTGCATCCTGCGCTGGTTTTTGTACGGCAGCGGTTCGTAGTTTGAGACTCATCAGAACCAAATGGTGGTCGCTTCCCACATCGGCATTTCTTATACTCCGGACATCACACATAGACTTCCTCCATCGCTGCTGAATCATGATATGATCAATTTGGTTTTCGGTTTGACCATCCGGATGCACCCAGGTAATTTTGTTGCACGTCTTATGCTTAAATACAGTCCCACCTATCACAAGACGATTCGCGTTACAAAAGTCGACAAGCAAGTCACCATTTTCATTCCGTGACCCCAAGCCATTTCTTCCCATCACGCGTTCCAGTCCGTAATTGTCTGAACCGACTTGGGCATTGAGGTCTCCCATAACGACTATGATGTCGGCTCTCGGAACACTACTGTAAACCGAGTTAAGATGAGTGTAGAACGCGGTTTTGTCTTCCTCGGTCGCTTCATTTGTGGGGGCGCACAGTGCGTCGATTGTATGGAGATGGTGGACAAAAATCAAATTTCCAAAACTAAGTTGACTTTGCAAAAAAAAATTATTGAAAATGTAATAAAAAAGATATTTTATAAAATCTAACGAAATTTTTACGCCCCCTGCCACGCCCACTTTTGAATATGGTTTATATCTTAAGAATTGTTTGCACGATTTCAATAAAATTTAGAGAATTTGACTTTCTAGGTGAGTTCAAAAACAAAAAATGGTGTGGACCCTATCCGCCCACTGCCACGCCCACTTTTTTATATTATTTATTTCTAATAAACCGCTTGTAAGATTTGAATAATATTTTGGAAATTTGAGTTAGTTAGTGAGTTGAAAAACACAAAATATTGTTAACGTTATTCGCCCCCTGCCACGCCTTTTTTAAATCGTGAACAATACTTCACAAATACATGACTTTAAAATAATATTTTTTAGATAAACTCTGACAACACAAATAAACAAGACCAAAAAGTATAAATTTGTACATAAAAATGAACAATCCTTCTTTAAAAAATTAAAAATCAGAGTTCTATTTTCAAAATCTTTAATGATAAAAAAAGTAAGCGCAGCCAAAGATTTGTCAACCCATTCAGTATTTTGTATATGTATACTGTGCAATTTCTTCTTGATCTTCCTTCGATAATTTTAGATCTTTTTTTTTTCTTAAATTTGAAATCAAAGGATCAGATCTGAGAAGCAGGACTGTCAAAATATCTTCGTTGGTTGCGAACCTCAGGTCTTCAGTTGTCCAATTCAACTGAAGAGTTAAAAGTTTCACAATTTTTCGTTTTTTCGTGTTTTTTGACGCTTCTGAAAATGGTGTTTGGGGTCTTCCCTAACTAGTTCCTGGTAAATCAAAAGGCGATACATTTTGCAGATAGGTTGAAATGTTTTCAGGAAGTGTAAATCTATTTTTAAGCCAAGCCTCATGGCGCTACTTGAAAAGAGCATGATTCCTTGAACATTATTTCCATCGTCGTCGTTCAAGGTTTGAGTCAACAAACTTAATTTTGGACTTTAAATCATTTTTAATTTTAAAAGGACATTTATTTTTCTTCAATTCATTCAAAATAAATGTTAAAATATCTTCAATTCATGATTTTTTATCAAAAGAAATTCATTTTTCACCAACTAGTTGATTTTTAAAGGTTTGACCTTGTTCTACAAAAAGTTGAATATTTTGAAGGTTAGCAAAAAGTAGCATGAAAACTTTGCATTTTCGCAAAGTAAAATTATAAGACAATGCAATGACACTAAAAATTCTGCTACACTTTGCTAAACTTTTTTTAAAAGCTTAACCAAATAGAAAAAAATGCCTTAAAAATATGAATTTTTTCAATAATTCACTTAACTTACAAATTATTTCAAAAACCAAATAAAATTAGTCATAGCAGCTCTAAATGAATCCATTATTAATAATCACTGCCAAAAAAAAATTTTCTTCAATTACTTTTCTTTCACCAGCTAAATCACTTCACACAAAATCGCGTTTCACAACGAGACTCTGACTATTATTACCTTATATGGTTTAAACAATTCCGCATATCTATCATCTAAAAAAAGCAAACAACAAAAAAACATTAAATGACAGTTATTCAACATGTGCTTGACCCGAATCAAAGCATAATAGAACAAAATTGCATTTTTTGATTTTTTGATTTTTGTCCACTGGTCGACGCACTGTGGGGCGTAGCACTGAATAATTGTGACGTTACGAATTTTTGAACGAAACCTTGCTGTCATTAATCTCGCAGAAATGGGCGCCCAGGAGATCAAACTACGCCTCGCTTCTTCGTTCAACATAATTCCGACACCATGCAGTCTTTGGCCACCCTCTCTTTCATCTTCCCCGGAATACAGCATTCTCGTCTGTCCAGTGTCTGATCTGTATTCAGCTCTTCCTCTCCACTTAGTTTCGCTTATGCCCAGGATACTGATGTTTAGACGAAGCATTTCACGCTCAACCTGCTCGTATCTACCATCGCTGTACAAGGATCGAACGTTCCATGCTCCGATTTTCGTACGTATGCGGTAGCCAAAAGTAACATTTGCGCTTCTTGAAAGACTTCTTCTATTTGTCAACGATTCACTTATTATTATGGCGTCTTGATTGACGCTCATACATGAAAGATTCCAAAAGCTTGGAATGTAATAATTCTGCTTCGAAAAATAAACGTTGCTTTCTTTCATTTCGAATGGGTATTCAAATTGCAAATTATTAGGTATGTATTCATTACATTTCTTGTATTTTTCAGAATGAGTTTGTGAGCAAAAAATTTGGTCTTGGTGTTGCAGCTTCGTTTTATTAATTAGAATTTTGCATTAAAAATATGTATAAAAACAACACTACCATTATTCCATAAATAAAAAGAAATAGGCTCCGGGAACTTTTCACCTCATATATTGTTTATGCAAAAAAAGTATAGGTACCATCTGACAAAGCCACAAAATCCTCGTAAAAAGTCAACTAGTTTTTTTTTTTAAATGGTCAGCCATAAATTTTGTTTTATGAATTTCTGAAGTTTTTGTTCAAGGTCACAGTATAATGTACAATAGGGTGGTCGTTAAAAAATAGGTAACTTTTGGATGGGCCTAAATCGACTAAAAATAAAAAATTAAAATAAATCGACTAAATGAGGTAAACAAAATTCAGTAATTTTTTCAGATCCTCTATTGTCGCTGTAAGGGTTAGTTTAATTGCCAATTTTATATTTTTGCTTACTAGATGATTCGCATAAAATCTGCCAAAAAATTCAGGGAATGTAGGTTGAAAGAAGACAAGAAAAAAAACCTTCAGGAAGAAGGTTATATTTTATAATTTTATAAAGAAATTCAAAATAAAAAAAAAATACTTCTTGGATCGCCATAAGTTCCGCCTGGAACAAGCTACAATGATTAGGAAGACGGAAGGAGAGACTTAATTTTAATCTATCTGAGTAAACATCTCCACCAACTATTGATTCATCTTCCAAGAAAGCCGTATCCTCCTAGAGGACTCTAGAAGAAATGCTTACTTGAAAGAAAGTTTTTGGCAAACTGTAGTTTTGGGATGGTGCTATCAGAATTCAGAATGATGCGATGGAATGGCCAATGTTATTGTTGATCCATTGTCAGGAAACTTTTAGACGAATTACTGTATTTGCAGCCACTTATTTGCTGAAAATATTGAGGGGTGTCAGATGGAGCAGAACGGCTAGAGCGGCGGAGGGTGTCGTCCGAAGTACTCCACTTATGCACAAACATGCAGATCGTTGGACTTTGCTTAGTTTGTTGCAATTAACCGCTTTATCTAGAGCAGTCCACCATACTGTCATTCAGTAAGTGGGAATCGGTCTATTCACCGAAGTATAAAGGTAGCACTAGAATAGTCGGAAGCCAACGTACGTGTTCGTACGAAACCGAGCGAAAGCAAGAGATTCATATGGTGCGCATATAATTGCGAAGTGGTACTCTTCGTTTAGTTTTCGTTAACTTTTGCCGTCGGACGTGAGAGCGCTCACCGACCGCGTTTCGAAAGTTGACATACGCAAAATGAAAATGGTGGAAGCAAACTAAAAAGAATTTGGTTGTTTGTGCATATTTTTCAGCTCTTTTTTTCTGTTTGATGTATGAGTGAAGTAAAATCTTAAATTTTCTTTTAATTAATTTATGTATACGACATCGAAATTTCGTGGTTACGCAAAATTAACATTAAACAAACAATATTATTTACATTTTGTGTTCACTTTCATTCACTTAAGTACTATGGGTGACTTATGAAATTGACGTTTCGGAAAACTACTTTTCTGTCGGTTTTTATATAAGCTTCCGCCTATTCTAGTTCTATCTTAAAGCTTACATTAATATTTACATTACTTTTACATTAATGCGTACATAAAGGAAACCAAATCTGAATTTTAGCAAGCAGCAGCAAGCCCAAGTATTATGAATTGGTTTTTCACTATGTACATAGACATACCTATTTCGAAGTTCTGATGGTGCCAGTTGAGGGTTATTTTAAGCCTCCAAATTATCAATAACAAAATATCTGCTATTTTCCATTATGTATAATTTATTATTGTATCTTTAATTTTTGACTTCCTTTTTATAATTAGTGATAAAATTAATTCTTTGATATTATAATATTAGGTATTTACACAATAACGTAAAGCCGTCGTAAACGTAGTAAATTTATATGGAAAATAAGGCAAATTTACGCAGTTTACAACTTAACTACGTTTACTACCACTTTACGCCGCCGCACAGTGCGTCGATTGTATGGAGATGGTGGACAAAAATCAAATTTCCAAAACTAAGTTGACTTTGCAAAAAAAAATTATTGAAAATGTAATAAAAAAGATATTTTATAAAATCTAACGAAATTTTTACGCCCCCTGCCACGCCCACTTTTGAATATGGTTTATATCTTAAGAATTGTTTGCACGATTTCAATAAAATTTAGAGAATTTGACTTTCTAGGTGAGTTCAAAAACAAAAAATGGTGTGGACCCTATCCGCCCACTGCCACGCCCACTTTTTTATATTATTTATTTCTAATAAACCGCTTGTAAGATTTGAATAATATTTTGGAAATTTGAGTTAGTTAGTGAGTTGAAAAACACAAAATATTGTTAACGTTATTCGCCCCCTGCCACGCCTTTTTTAAATCGTGAACAATACTTCACAAATACATGACTTTAAAATAATATTTTTTAGATAAACTCTGACAACACAAATAAACAAGACCAAAAAGTATAAATTTGTACATAAAAATGAACAATCCTTCTTTAAAAAATTAAAAATCAGAGTTCTATTTTCAAAATCTTTAATGATAAAAAAAGTAAGCGCAGCCAAAGATTTGTCAACCCATTCAGTATTTTGTATATGTATACTGTGCAATTTCTTCTTGATCTTCCTTCGATAATTTTAGATCTTTTTTTTTTCTTAAATTTGAAATCAAAGGATCAGATCTGAGAAGCAGGACTGTCAAAATATCTTCGTTGGTTGCGAACCTCAGGTCTTCAGTTGTCCAATTCAACTGAAGAGTTAAAAGTTTCACAATTTTTCGTTTTTTCGTGTTTTTTGACGCTTCTGAAAATGGTGTTTGGGGTCTTCCCTAACTAGTTCCTGGTAAATCAAAAGGCGATACATTTTGCAGATAGGTTGAAATGTTTTCAGGAAGTGTAAATCTATTTTTAAGCCAAGCCTCATGGCGCTACTTGAAAAGAGCATGATTCCTTGAACATTATTTCCATCGTCGTCGTTCAAGGTTTGAGTCAACAAACTTAATTTTGGACTTTAAATCATTTTTAATTTTAAAAGGACATTTATTTTTCTTCAATTCATTCAAAATAAATGTTAAAATATCTTCAATTCATGATTTTTTATCAAAAGAAATTCATTTTTCACCAACTAGTTGATTTTTAAAGGTTTGACCTTGTTCTACAAAAAGTTGAATATTTTGAAGGTTAGCAAAAAGTAGCATGAAAACTTTGCATTTTCGCAAAGTAAAATTATAAGACAATGCAATGACACTAAAAATTCTGCTACACTTTGCTAAACTTTTTTTAAAAGCTTAACCAAATAGAAAAAAATGCCTTAAAAATATGAATTTTTTCAATAATTCACTTAACTTACAAATTATTTCAAAAACCAAATAAAATTAGTCATAGCAGCTCTAAATGAATCCATTATTAATAATCACTGCCAAAAAAAAATTTTCTTCAATTACTTTTCTTTCACCAGCTAAATCACTTCACACAAAATCGCGTTTCACAACGAGACTCTGACTATTATTACCTTATATGGTTTAAACAATTCCGCATATCTATCATCTAAAAAAAGCAAACAACAAAAAAACATTAAATGACAGTTATTCAACATGTGCTTGACCCGAATCAAAGCATAATAGAACAAAATTGCATTTTTTGATTTTTTGATTTTTGTCCACTGGTCGACGCACTGTGCGCCGCCCGTTGCAAATTAATGCTTCCTTTTTATCAGATTGTATTCATGTTATGAACAAATTCAAGTGCTTCACTCTTCAATTACACCAGTAACGTTACATCAAGTTAACGTGCTTGATATTCAACAATTCATACATACGATAGATGAACATTTTAGTTGACCTGCAGTCAACTCAACTTAGCTGAATTGTCATGCCTAAACCATCATAGGTTTTGCATGTTTGTATACCATAAAGACATTATTAGTTTTATATTCAATTTTTATTTTTTTTTTTTTTTTCTGTAGAAGCACAAATAAAATCTGAAAAAAATACATACAAAAGAATTTCTTTCTGAATCAAAATAAACCGAATTATCTACGAATAAAATAAAAAATAAACTAAGATGTAAATTAATGAATGTTTAATTAAATATATGTACATAATGTTTTAAGTCAAATAAGGATTTTAACAATAAAAATCACCATAAAAATATTAATTTATTTTTGTATATACCTATACCAAATTATAAAAAATATAAATATATTCCGGTACATAAAGAAAGTTATTTTGAAATTAGAGTTTGGCTATAATATTTACTATTTTGAAAAAAAAAAAAATATAAAATAATTATTTTTATAAATTTCAATTTTTATCATATTAAAATAAATAAAACTTCTTATAAATTTTAAATAGCCACAAAAATATTTGTTTTTTTTTTTCTTTATCTGAAAAGATGTTACAAAATTGGAATGGAACATGGTTCGCAAATTTGGATTCCTGTCGTGTTGTTAAAAAAGAGCAACTCTACAAACGAAAAGTTATTTTGCGATTTGATAAATGGTAAGCAATCCCCTTTAGTAGCTTTTATTTTAAATATTCTTTATTATACATCAATAAAAATTCTGTTCACGATTGAAAAATTTTCTTTGTTAAAATAAAAGAGAAAAATATTCTTTCCCTCGCCATGAAGAAATAAGAAAAAGAATTTTAATCCATCATCTGAAAGGATAAGTCCTCGTACCGGGCGCCATTTAAAGTATTTTTCTTCTTTTTTTTAAATAAATTTGCAAATATGTAATGTATTCTCTACAACTTGTTTAAAATTTTTTCCTTTTTTTATATAAATTGTCAACCATAATCGAAAAAAATCGGCACTGATTACTGAAATAAAATCCATGAATTATGACAATGTTCATTTGGCCAGTTTAACCAAACTAAATCACTCAAGGGAATATAACCACACACCGATAAATCTTTAATCATCTTTTATTATCCACCCCTTCATATTAATATACTCTCCAAAAATGTAAGGAAAGCTCAATTTTCAGGCAAGTACACCAGTCGAGTCAGTACAGTTACAAGGTACAACAGAAAAATATGTACGTTAGCGAAAATATAATATTTCTCAAAGTCATATATGGGATATAAACACAACTTATACAACACACCCTCACTACGTCTCAAGCACACAATCCCAAGAGGAATATTTCACCCCATTTAAGAGACGAATATCATATACGAGGAGAATTTCAGGATGAAATATACACACGTGAACAGCATAATTAACGATTCATTTACATAAAACATCACAGCAAGGATATATGGCATAGGGGTATATGCTAACACTATAGGCGCGTGTGTTTCATGCTCATTTATTCTTTTGAACGCTCACTATAAAAATGAAGAGTACGTTGAGTGTATAACTGTATGTGCTTAAATGTAGATTTTAAGAATGTTAAATAGGTGGCAGGTGGGTTGTGGGTACGCTGGACTTGAGAATTTGCAAAAGTAATAAACAACCTTATGATAAAGTTTAATGTATCATAATGAATTTAAATGGTTCCAGGAAATATGCCATTCATAAATATCATTAGAAAATTTGGGACGCAGAATTTATTTTTGAAATTACCTTATGTATTTGGTATAATATCTGTTGTTTTCGAAGAATATAAAACTGGCGCCCAACACTTATTGACACTTACTTTGTTTGCAGTTTCAAATATGTAATTTCCTCGAAATGGTAGACGTGACTTTCCAGGTTTCGTAAGCATAACAGCATATTTTGACATTGGATTCGAAAAATCTCAACTTAGTGCGTAAGGAGATTTGACTGGATTTCCAAATTGGGGACAGAGTACCGAAGGCAAAACTGCCATAATAATGGCAACAATTTTTGGGGGAATTCCTCTAACAAGCAACGATCTCCATATACATTCTCGGTTAATCTCAATCTGAATCGCCGTCTCAAAATCCACAAACATGAGGTAAAGCAGTGATTGAAATGCCATCAACTGTTCAAGGACGATACGCAAGGTGTTGATATGGTCAACACATCGACTACTGCGGAAGGCAGCTTGATACCTCTTGAGTGTAGACTCGATTCTATCCTTTATCCGCTCGAGAATGATGGTTGCCATTAGTTTTGGGAAAATGGAAAAAACGGTGATACCACGCCAATTATTGCAATTCCTAAAGTCACCTTTCCTTGGCAGCTTAACAATCACACCATCCTTCCATTCCTAGCTTTCATTTTCCAAAATGTTTTGGATGTAGGAATTCAGTTGGTATTCCGTCAAGTCCAGCTACCTTGTTGTTTTTGAGGAGATTTATTGATGTTTGAATTTCCGATACAGAAGGGGGTTCGCTGTCAATACCTCTATAAGACCTGCGCATTATGTTTAGGTGGGGCACTTCAGCACTCTGCTCAACGGATTCCTCATTTATCAGGACATAAACATAAATTTGACTCAGTTGTTGGCTTCTTCGTCTTTCTGTGTATCGAAAATCCACTGCCACTGAAAAGTCTAGATTTCCTTGAAGCGAAGCGGATGCAGTCTGGGTCTGTTCTCAGTACTGAAAGGATTCGGGGTTAAAAGTATAGAATTTCGCAATCAAAAATAGGGAAAGACAATTTGAGAGTTTCTCTGGGAATTATGTAATTTGTGTCATAAATTGGTTTTCCCTAGAAATTTCTCAATCAATTGAATTTTGTGTTCTGATGAACTTAAGTAGACAAATTCTTCACGAGAATTAAATTTTTCCAGAGAAAACAAAATTTCATGGTTCCAGGATCAAGGACATCTCCCTAAAATATGTTGTTGCAAAAGAAATAATAATTTTATTTTTGATATCCGCAATTAAATGTTACTCTTAAGTAGTCTTCAACTATAAGATCCAGATTTATCTTTTCTCAAAAGAATCTGTTTTCAGTCATCTTTCTATCTTTCAATGATATTAAAAACTCATTCAAGTGTGCAATAAATCCTTTTTCAAGTTCTTAATCGATTGGCATTTCAATAGTATATTTATCTTCGTTATTTCAAGGAAATATTAAAAAAGAATAAATTTAAATAGCAATCATTTCATTCCTATCATTTATATGTAGCTTTAGAGAACTCTTCTCAAGCTGAACTAAACTATTTCAAAAGACGAAAATCCGACTTCACCGAAAAGGCTTCCTTTTAGAACCTTCCACTTAAAAAATAAAATGAACGGAAACAAAAATTTTGTATTTTCCTTTACTTAATCAGTTCCGCGCACCCAACCAATCTTCTTTCATTACTCCTTTCTGTCCTCCCAAAATGATTATATGTATATACGTAGATTTGTGTGTAGATATGTGTATCATTCATGTATACAGAATATTAAAATATCCTTTCCTTGGGTAGAATAAAAAAAATAATAAATTCAGACTCAGCATTAGGTAGAATACTATCCAAATGGCCAAAGGATATTTGTTTTCCTGTCAGTGCCTCTTGGTCCAATATTTTTCCTATGAAGAAGTTAAATTAAAATAAAAAAAAAAAATATTTTCAAACTATTACTTTACCTTATATAACTTCACTCATTTTCCCTTTTCACCATTACTGTGTGTGCAGCATATTTTGGTTTTCCATTTTTGTATTTTTTGTCTGCAAAGCCAAGAAAGTATTTTCTATCCTTCGTTGTAAGTAGATTTACTTTGTACAACAATACGATCTGCAATATAATTTCTTCCTTAAACGATTTGAAAACTTTGAACCCCAAATAATATACCCCAACGATAAATTAAAGCCCTCTCAGAAGTCGTATATTCGTGAATTAAGTGTATTTTAACAGCACTTCCAAAAAAGGGAAAGTTTTCTGTGATTTTGTTACCATTTTGGCATGAGATTTTTTGTTTCGCATCAGCAGTGTACCATCAGGCTTAAAAGAACTTAATAGGCGAAAGCTAACATATGTCCTAAGCTTACGAAAACAAGATTATCATATTGTAAAAACGAGTAGGAGGCACCCATACTGCACTTAATCATCTATCTATAAGTATTTTTTGTATTTATATTTCATCAAATGTCAGCTTCACTTCTGTAACGAAGCGTTACAACTCCTACAGTACCCTAATTATAACATCATACTCCTACCACTTCGTGCATACATCGTATGACTCCCCCTTTAGGTAAATCATACATATCAAGAATAAAAATAAAAGAATTATGAAAGTCCATATAAATTTGAACTTCATTTCTTTCAATTCACATTGGCTTACTCCAGCAAATGTTGTATGGTGAAGTGAGAAAAATGATAAAATTGTCGTTTTTTCTTGTCCAGTGGTGGATACGAATTTAGAGTATAGAGAATTAAAGATCGGGGGCCTATTTCTCAGATCATACATCACATACATTTCATACAACATACAACATCTTCATACATCATACACATCATACAATTTTCTGTTTCCCAGATTTCATTGGAAGTGTTGTATGATACTTCTATTTGTTGTATGAAATGCATGACTTTGACATTTCATTGTCATTAAATTTGTTTGTGATTTTTGTTTTCTTTTAGCATAGGAAAATAAAATGAAAGAGTGATTCGTAGGTTTTTATTTTTATAGTTCGTGTTCTTTGAGTTTTTTGACTTTGTATAGTAAAATAAAGTTTGTCTTCGTTCTCTGAATTGCTTAAAAAAATTAGCGTTTATTTGTATCGATTTTCACCTCAAGCAAAATTTAAAAAAAATATTTGTGAATACAAAAACTATATTAATACATAGTAATAATGCAGTAACTTGATGCTAAATAAAAAGAAAAAATAGACAAAATGAAAAACAAATGTGGTTTTATAATGTTGTGAAGGGAAAACAGCAATTTGATTTGCTGTATGAAATGTATGATAGATTTGAGGTTAATTTGTTGTATGATGTGTATGAAAAAATTCTGAGAAACAGAATCATACAATATTCCAATATTTCCAGTGTAATATCTCCAGTCATACATTGTTGTATGATAGTGGATCATACAACAAATCTGAGAAATAGAAATCATACAGCAGAACTGTCAAAATCATACAATGTTTGTGATGTATGATCTGAGAAATAGGGCCCGGGCTGTAACACAGACCTTTAATAAGGTGTTTCGGTGACAGATAGGCATTGCTAACACAGAGCCCAATCTAACTTTTTTTATAAAATATTTTTCGCTAGTTTAGAAAAACCATTTAGGTAGGGTAAACAGTATAGTCATATATACATACATATATAGGTATATAAGTTATAAGGGATTTCCATAAGAAGTTCTGACCGTTTCGTTCCTCTGAGCTCCTCTTCAAGAAGCTCATTGGGCAAGGTTCTCCTTAGATAGTTCCGCCCGTTTCTTTTCCTGGGTTTTGTGCCAGGGACAACCGTTTTGTTCCTTTGGACTCCTTTTTACTGGCTGAACAGAATGCAAAACGGAGCTGGAATAGATGTCAAAAATGCTGCAGCCGGAGCTGCAAGAGTTGAACAATTTTTAACTTTTACTGCAGCATTTTTGACATCTACTGCAGCTTTTTTGACATCTATTCCAGTTGCGTCTTGCATTCTGTTCAGCCAGTTAAGATGTTCACTGGACAAGGTTCTCCTTCGAGGGTTCCGACTGTTTCTTTCCCTGGGTTGTGTGTCAGGGGCAATAGTTTTATTCCTTTGGGCTACTCCTTGTTCCTTATTTACTGAGGACATAGGGTTTCTGATAAGGATTCCCCACCCCGTTTTGTTCCTTTGGACTCGTCTTCAAGAAGTTCACTGGACAAGGTTCTCCTTCGAGAGTTCCGACCGTTTCTTTCCCTGGGTTCTGTGCCAGGGGCAATCGTTTTGTTCCTTTGGGCTACTCCTCTAGAAACTCATTGGACAAGGTTCTCCTACGAGGGTTCCGACCACTTTGTTCCTTATTTGCTGAGAACATAGGGTTTCCCCGAACTGTCATACGATTGCGATGCGTTCAACTCACCAAAATTATGTAATGACTTAATTTTCATCACACAGCCGGCCAATCTTCAACTCAAAAAATTTAAAACTGTGAACTATAGTTGATGTGTCGAACGCGTCCACTTGAAATGAGGGAAAAAAAGAGTGAAGTTGGTAGCACTCACATATTTGCTCCATTTGCTCGGTCTTTTTATTCTAAGCTCATGGAGCGTAATCTGAGCTAGCTCTGATTTAAAAAAGAAACAAAAGTTCAACGCTCTGAGCTAAAAAAAGAAACGCAAATCTTTTTTTTTTGACAGCTATGCTCGGAGCTAAAAAAGAAAAACACCTGTTGATCACTTTTCGCTAGCTTAGAATTACGTAGAAGTGTTTCTGATATGACGAGAGCTTTGATACTTTTTGTTTCGCATTCCCAGTATGAATTCATTACATTGACGTCGACGCTGATTGATTTCTGTCTTTGTCCGAGCTTCGAAATCATCAAAATGACGGAAGAAAAACTGTCTCCCGAAAATATTTTAAATTTCTGTGTTCCAGCCATACAGAGTTTCAAAATCATTCACTGCCTCAAAATAAAAAAAGCTTGGGTGCTTTTGATAACCTTTACAAATAAAATGGTGCAGCTGTAAGTGTTGTGCGCCAGCCGCAATTTTGAAAAAAAACGCCTTTTAGCTAATATCTCGAGAACGGTTAATCGTACTATAAATTAATATGACTTTCACTGTGCAGTGCACCTACCAGGAAAACACAATGAGTTAAAAAAGCATTTTGTTACATTTGGCCAAATTTTAGAGATCCGGAAAAATGTTTCAAGTTAAGGTAAGAACAAACTCTTCGACACCAAGCTAAAAACAAGTGCTTTGGAAGCCAAGTATTGAACTACGAAGAGCATAAGTAAATTGAAATATTGCAAAGACACTATGCTAATCATCTCTTATATTATCCTATATTATTCTCCATGTGGAAACCGATGGTCTAACGTCTACCTTTAGGTCAATTTAAATTTGGTTCCAGAGATTTTTGGGAAAAACTTGGCAGCTAGTCAAATTTTGATGAAAAGCACTCAGAAAGGAGTAAATTGTCGAAAAATTGGGGAACAGTTTGGTGGTAACTTTTGACAACATTTTTATATCTGTCATCTGACTTACGTCAACCTGGAATTTGACTGAACAAATAATTTCCACCCAAAGAAATTTTTTTGGCACAATTTGTCAGGAAGAAGAAATGTGTTACTCTCTCGTGAGTGCTCTCTTTTTTGCCCAAAATTTTCTTAAGTATGGAACACAAACTGGGCAATCCATGACAAACAAAAACAATGGGCAGTTATTGACTCATTTCAAATACATACATTCTAAAAATTGTGCAACTTCCAGTTTCCAGACCACCGTCTTCCCGAAGTAGAGCTTTTGCATCATTCAAGAATCAAATCAAATCAGGCTTCTTTGTGAAACAGAAAGAACTAAACGAGGAACTTGAAGTAGAACTGTACCTCAGATAAGATAACCAATCCAAATCGCGCATTCTACAGAAATTGGATGAGAGACTTCTGTTGGGGAAAAGTAACTAGTTCATCAAGTCGTTTGGTCTACAAATAACTTACCCACAGTTAATAAGCTAAACTAAACACTGCTTCTCCCTGCTTCGGTGCTTGGTGGCACGACCGCTCGTGGAAATCATCAGGACCTAGTGACTTACAATTTACAGGAATGGATGTATTCACTAATGGTTCTAGCGAGTTCCTCAGACTTCCGGACTTTTGCCACGTCTTCCCAGCTGAGGTCTTGACAGTGACCAAAGTAGCTACGCAAATATCAATGAAAGCGATACCACCCTCTTTATTGATAGCCAAGCAGTAATAAAAGCAATTTCTGCCGAGACACATTCGAAGCTTGTAACTTGCTGTCGCAAAGAGCTTAGGGTTCTTGGCATGCATCATTACATTTAGAATCCGCTGGGTTCCTGGGCACATTGATGTACAGGGAAACGAAGGAGCTGATGAGCTTGCAAGAACGGAATTGTCACCCGATTCAAGTCAAACCGAACGACATATAAGATTAAAGTACTAGCCTGTAGCATCAAGCCAATGAGAGATGGAATCTGCTCGAAACTTTGGCGAAAGTTATGGCCAAATCTCAATAAGCAGAGTACAGACAAAATTATGCAAATGAACAAGAAACATCTTCGTTCCCTTGTCACCATAATCACCGGACAAAAGCTACTGGGATAACACAAAAAGAAAATGATGCTCAGTGCTGATGACCTTTACAGATACCTTACACTTCCTTTGTCACTGTCCAGCACTCTGTCGTTTAAGAAAGAAACACCTAGGGAGCCATTTCTTTGATGACTTAGAGGAACATTCTAAAACTGCGGATAATCGCCTACTGAGCTTCGTCAACGCCTCTAAATGGCCTGACTGCCAACAGAACACATAGGCTTTTACGTTTTACATTAAGTGGAATATAACTTCCTTGGGTATCACAACGGATCTACAAAGATCTAAGTGTGGTGGTTAGAAGATCAACTATCAGTGACAGCTCGTGGAGAACCAGGTCCTAGTGACTTACATCTCTCATCAACCCACAGTACACATATTAAAGGTAATATCATTGTATATCCAATCTATGTATAGTATTCTCATGAAACACGATTTTGTAGGTAGACATTTGGTCGATAGGTTCGCTGTGATCGCCTTTAGCGTTTTCATTTTCGTTAAGTTCTGCGCATATGTCAAAATTAGTGGAAAATGGTGGATATCGTGATGTGTGACTGAAATTTGTTGTGTGTTATGTGTGTGTTCATTTGTTAATTGCTAAGCAAATAAGATTTTTTTTTAGCTATTTAGTGTTTATAAATACTATTTTATTATTTTGAGAGTAAAAAATAGTTTTTCTATTGTTATTTAAATTATTTTTTCGTGTTTGTTGTTGTTGTTGTAATACGGCAGGCAGCCTCACGATTGCGGCCATCTTTAATCCTTCTTTTTGTGTACTGTGTCATCAACCATTCCTGTGTGCGTGTTGTTGGCAGGAATGGAGGGGACCTTCAATTTTTTGCCGAATCCGAACGGCTGGATGAGAAGCAATTATTCATTACAACCATTACGCCACGAGGTATACTGCTCAATAAATAAGTATTATATTTAAGATTAGATGACTATTTCACAATGGAAGAAGTCGTAGAGATACTATTGAAAAATTCGGAAAATATGAACATTTTTATTATTTTCGATAGTCGTTCTTCTGTCATTACCCCTTGGCGTGATGGCAAGTGCATATCGGACTATCATGCTATAGGCATCTGGATTCGAAAGCAACCTGTTCTAACAACAATTTTTTTATTTTCAAGGGCAGGAATGCTTGTTGCGAAAAAAGCGATAAAACCTCCAAGAGTGTCTCTTTAAGTACATATAGCTCTCATCTTAGCCGTTCGGACTCGGCGGAAAAACGAGATCCATTCCATTCCGCCTGTTCACTAGCAACTCGAATTAAATTAATGGTTGAAAGTGTACGCCGGTCCTGGCTCTCGGTGAGCTGTTATTGCGATCAGTGTTACCGCAGGCAAAATTATTTATTTATGTATGTATGTGTCCTTTTGAATGAAAAAATGTGTCCTTTTTAAAAAAAATGTGTCCCAGTAGTCATTTTGATTGCGATACCAATTTAGTATTGACACCAATACTTACCCTTACAAAAAAAATATAAATAAAGACAAACCTTGATTTTCCAAAGAACTTTTCACGTTTTTTTTTGCGAAAAAAAAAACAAGAAAATAAAAAGAAAAAGGATCAAAAAATGATTTTGTATGATTTTCTTTCTTGGCTCTGTCGAGGTAGAAAGTATGATAGTAAACTTTTCTTTTTCAAAGTGAAAAGCATCCTTATCAACAAACATAGATTCTGTAGTATGTGTATGATGTACGAGTAGGTATGTCTCTTACTTAAAGTTAAAATTCTATCTTTTTAAAATAGGTACCTACACATCCTTTTGCATTTTATTCATTTTTTAAGTTCTTGTTTTATCATCCTGACAAAGCTCTGGGGTGGATGTGGATCTGGCTGGATACCCTTTTCTTTTGCAGAACTAGTGCCGTTAGTATGTTCTCTTTGTCTATTTTGAACCAAACCGGATGCGATGATGTGTGGGGCACGTTTAAAATCCACTTTTCTGAAAGTGATATACATATGTATGTACGTGTAGGTATAGTGTGTGTATGAGCCTTACTCTAAAAGAGGATATACATATTATGTACTTGCCTTTTGGTTGTGTGAATGAATGTGTGTGCGGTATAGTGGGTGTGGCACATACATACATACATAGATCAATATCAGAATTTTCTTTAAAGGTTTACATTTGGAAAGGTAACATATAAGTTGCTTGTGGGGTGAATTTTTAGTGAAAGAGGGCTCTTTTGTTAATATTGAAGAAGGATGTGGGACTTTTTTTTAAATGTGGTTAAGTGGAATTTTAATGTAAAGAATCACTTTAATTATTTTGTTTCGTAGGTAATTAAGAAAATGATTAAGCGATTCTTAGTTAAGATACTTTATAAGTTCATCTAAATAGATATACGTATGCTTTATCCTCATAATTGAATAGTAGATGTATACCTAACGGCCTTAGAGGTTACAAAAAAAAGTGTAGAGGGTAGGTACCTGCTTAAAAATTAATTGAAAAAAAGAGTTTTTTTTAATGTTTAGTATTCTCAGGAATATATTGACTTAAGGAAGAACGATGAATAATAATAACATACAAATCTAAAACTTCAGAACTACCAAGTATTTATCAATAAGCAAATCGTAACCGCATGGGAATCTAAAATAGTTAATGTTTCCTCCCCCGAATTATTTACTTAACTTTTTCCTCATCTTTATCTTTACTCTTTTTCAGTAAAATACAAGCTTTCAAAAATAAACCCTTTCCAGAGGTTAAGAACTCCTTAAGAACAACTTAAATACCATCAGGGAAATATAATGCGAAAGTAAACTACCATGCGAGAAAACTATCATTTGAGAACACTTTCATGCGAGATATATGTCATGCGGGAAAACTATAATGCGAGAACACTATCATGCAAGAAAGCGTTCATGCAAGAAAACTTAAAATATCTTGCGAGAAGTATTTCATGCCAGAAAAATATCATTCGAGAAAACTACCATGCGGGAAAGCTGTCATGCAAGAAATAGATATATCATGTTAGAGAACCACAGTGTGATATACATATCATGAGTGAAAACTATCATGCGACAACACTATCATGCGAGAAAGCGATCATGAAAGGAAAATATCATGCAAGAAATCTAAAAACTATTATGTTAGAAAACTATGATGAAAGAAATCTATCATGCGAGAAAACTATCATACGAGAAAGCTATCATGATAGAAATCTACAGTCCAAAAAAACTATCATACGTGATAACTATCATGTGAGAAAACTATCGAAGATTATCGCATGTGAGAAAAATATCATGCGAAAAATATATCATTCTTTCAAAAATAAAAATGAATGCTTTGCTTAAGGTTAATAGGCCTCAAATATCCTAATTTATTTGAATTCTTGAGTCAGTAGCTTACGCTCTACGGAACCACATGAGCATAATTAACATGAGCATATTTGTTTTATGCGGATGTTTCCACGACAAAGAATTTGAAAGAGTGTATATGTATGTTAACTCGGTTTGCTAATCCGAGTCAACTCAAGTTAAGCACAACTCTAGTTGACTAAGTTTGATTTTTTTTATCTCGAGTTAGAATTTACCTGATCTTTCTTTCAGATAACTCGCTTTGAATTGACCGAATTGACTTGGTTAAAAAAATCTTTCAAACTTGAGTTAGATTTTACCTGAACCGAAAACAGACAACTCGGTTGGTTACGAAAATACTAATAGCATTGGGTTTAATCAATTTGGTTTTTGTTTTGGCATCGACTGATCTTATACTGTTTGGTATTTCAGTTGTTATTGTTCTATTGCTATGGTCGAACCGAAAACGAAGACCGAACCGAGAATCTAATTTAAATTAAATATAAATTGAATACAAATTTAAACCGAGTTGCAAGTTGCGAAACAATGTTGGCGAGGCTACAGCGAGATTAAACCGAGACTAAAGCAAGACGTTAATAAGATGTGCACAATGATAAGTTGATGTCATGGCGAGATCAAAGCGAGAAAACCACGATACAGATAGCCGTGTAAATGGGCACGGCGAGACCATATAAAATTAACACAATGACCACAACACCGAACACTACGTTTAGATTTTTAGCCACGGTTTTTGCTTATTTCAACACTTTTGAATAATTTAATTTTGGAAAAAGGAACTTTGGCAATACTGTATGCAAGACTAAAGCGTGATGAAGACAAAACATGTTCAATGCCAAAAACCACGAGTAAATGTCACAGCGAGATCAAAGCAAGACCCTAGCGAGAAAACCACGACACGTATTCCCGTGTAAATGAGCATAGCCACGATACTGGAAAACCATGTTTGGGCAACAATGGCGAGAGATCAGCAAGGTGACACCTCGTCGGGTAAATTTCTTGAAAAATCCACTAAAAGTGACGTTTTTTCCTTGTCCGGCCCTAATTTTTTCTTTTACCTTCTTGCTTCTATTTTCCGATTGAGATTGACATGAAGACCCCGTTTTTCAGGGTCAAGTCATTGTCGGGGTTAAAATCGAGTTAACTCCTGCCTGTAACATTTTCTCAATAAATAAAAATCGAGAATTAACTAAGAATTGACCCATGAAGTTTAGTGGATTAAATCTAGTTTACTTTAAGGACAATTTGTATAATGATGCTGGAATAGCAATTAATTAAGCAGGGTAAGCCAACCCTGAATATTTAAAAAAATATCTCAGTTAACTGACAATAAAGACAGAAACCCTCAAAGCTCAAACAACTTAGTTTTATACAATGGTGATACCAATTGTCTTAATAAATGGAAATGTCAACCCTTCTACAATTCTTATATTTAAAGGTTCTATAAAAAACCTTTAAAGACATATTATTTCAATTCATTCTCATTATAATGGCGTGTATATTTAAATTTACCACTCCAATCGACTGAATGGCCTGTCAAGAACATCTTTCCTATGTCTCATGTCAAATAATACGACAAAACATGTTCCACTCAATTCGAAATTATTTCCACACATATAACACAACAAACCCCACACTCTCAGCCATCAGAAGATAGTCCTCTCTCTCAAGGACACATTACAAAAATACATACTTTCACCTATACAATAAAAGGTGGGGTGGGTGTTAAGAGGTTGAGGGGCTGGGGAGCTGTATGGATTATACCCAAGAATCTAAAGGACCATCGAAGAAGCTGTAAGAGAACAGAATAAAACGAAGAAAATGAAAACAACTAGAGGCAGGATGAATAAAAAAAAGTGAACACAACAAAAAAAAGAGAGGCGAAGCTTACAAAAAAAAAAAAATATATTTATCCTTTTAATCCAGATGAGAAAATTCTTCTTCTATATTGTACTGCACTGAGCCACGGAGCCCATGCCCACCTCGCACCGCTCCACCACCACCATCATTGCTAGAAAACTTCAACCGTGTGATGCGAGAATCCGTGCTTAAGTTAACAGTTGCTTTCAACATTATTGCGCCATATATCAAGAATATACACACAAATGTCGACAAGGATGTGCACCGCACCAAAGCAAACGCCATTTAGAAACCTTGTCCTCTTTTCCCTCTCCATCCTCAACAACATGCTTCCCAGAATTCTTTCAACTATTTCAGGAACAGGAGATTTTCATAGCGAGCAAGGAAAAAATCCTGTTAGACAGGATGTATACTGCGGTGCACTTGAATGAAGGCAACATTTTTATCGAACAAAACAAAGAATTTGTACCGTTAATTCAATACACAACTACGTTAAGCTCAAAAGAAGACTCACGAAAATTATTTTAAACAGATAATAGCCGCATTTTCTTATCCACGTGATCTGATCTGGATCAGATCATGATAAATAAAACAAACAGGATCATAGTGACAGGAGTGTTATACCCGTCTCTTTTTGCCTTACCTTTGTTTATTTTTCATGCATCTTTTGCCTCTTTTATTTGCACTACAGAGATAATTCACAATAGCAATTTTTGGAGAAGATCCAGATACCATGTTGTTTTTGCAATTACGTGTTAAAAACTGATCCGGATCAGATTATGTCGATAATAAAATGCGGCTAGTGTCGTTTTTATTTGGCTGTACGGAGTACTTCTTTTGTGCTCTTTCATCGACTTTTGAAATTAATTTGAATCCCAAGACTCGAGTTGATTTTTCACTGAAATACCTTTTAAGTGCGAATTTTTATGTCACGTCTGCAATAATTTATGCATTCAAATAGAGCTCAGCATTTAACCTTCATTTTAAGACCTCAATCTTAAAGATCCGATTCTTAAAACTGAAGTTATAGGCCTCTTTGTCTTCAGCCAAACAAATTGACTTTTTTCTGGATTTTAATATTTTTATTAAAATCTATTTTGCTGGTAAAAATTTAATGGAGTGCCCGTACCATCCGGTCTGATAGATTTCCCCTTATAATTCTACTAACCCCTTGAAGATGGGAAGGAGGAGGTATTTCCGAGATAGAACACAAGTTCCAAAGAGTTTTTTGAGACTTCAAGGTTACTAAACCCCCTTTAGCACAGCTAGCCGTGAAGGCGAAGTAAAAGACTGATATGTGAACCGTTGTTATTTAGCACTTGAACTTAATTAGCAGAGTCCTTATATTTCAAAAATTACCTAATGGAATCAGCTTTTCATACGAATGATTTCGCAAATCGCACCAATCCATGCTCCTCGTAAAAACCAAAGTCATCGTATTGTTGCAATTACTTAAAAGCCTAGAATTATTGAATTGGGCAACATTTTCAACTGGTAGACTTGAATATTTTAGAAAACATTGTGGACTGACTTTAAGTTAACCGGAGTGTACAAAATGGCGTTCGTTCTTCGTTGTAGCCGCGGCCAATGTAATGTAATCGTTGTAGGAAAATATTAGGGCGCTCCAAGTCAGTTGAATGTTGTAAGACAAATTTATTACCGCTCAAGTTGGTTGAGGTGGGAAATACTGAAAAAATTATTTTCCATCAGTTCCTGTTTTCATTCTTACATAACCCTACACGGCTACACCGGCAAGTATAAAATGAATGTACCTTCTTTTGAAATTCACACGAATAGAATGGAAAATTTAGATTTTTGTACTTTGCGAAGGAATGGCGCTGTGTTGTATTGTGATTGTGGTAGAGCGAAAAGTGAATTTGTAACGGAAGAGAAAATAAGAAAAGGTTTTAATTTGGTAAGTAACAGACTTACCTATATACATCTTGCAATAAGTAAAAGTATAAATATTTATTTAATTTTTAAGAAATACATATCGTCGGCTTAGAGTGTAAACCTGCTAAATCCAATTTTTGTCAAATTTGAGATAAGTATGCAGTTTGAAAGATCGAACGAAGACGCATCGTCTGACATAATTATTTTTGTTAAATTCGGCTTCTTAGCTGGCCAAAACGCTTGATGAGTAAAACAGCTAAGTCCATAACATCCAAATTCACCTGCTAACTCCATAACAATTAAAAATACCATATAAAATTCGAATAACAGGACAGAGAGGGGGGAACCTGATTTTTAAGAAATAATACAGTTTATTATCATGATAGGTATTCTATAAAATAATTTAAAAAAAAAGTACAAAAATAGTACCTCCGTTAGTACCCACATACTTTGTTTCGAAGTGTACATTAACATTGTGTTTATTAAATCTCAAGGTAGACACTACCAATGAACCTTTGTGTTAGCGAAAACACTACCTTTTGAAATGAACCCCTATATATAGCATTCGTAAACTAAATTAACAAAATCGCAAATAGGTTTAACCTAAACTCAAATAAGTTTCACCCAAGCGCAAATAGATTTAACCCAAAACCCAAACGCAAATAGAACTAACCCAATCGCAATTCGATTTAAACAAAACTATACGCAAATAATTTAAACTATTAACAATTCATTTTAAGCAAGACGCAAATTGGTTTAACCCAGACTCAACTTATTGTTCCAGCTGTGTGGTGAAGAAATGGAAGGCTTAACAGTATTGTAAATTCCACTTATTTGCGTATAGTTTAACTATATTTGCGTTTTGCTTAAATCGAATGGGGTTGTTCTAAAGGGTCCGCCAAATAACTTTTTTTTTTTTTGAAAATGCTATAAAAAAAAAACTACTGAATATTTTCTCAAATTTCTTTTTTTATTTGAAAGTACAATCTTTCCGGTTAATAATGAAAAATAATTTCATTCAAATGGCTGCTTCGCTAAGTCAGCCTGCGATCGACTTAGAGAAGATGCCGATTTTGCCAAAAAAATCATCTTTTCAGATGAAGCTCATTTTGATCTTGGCGGGTATGTAAACAAGCAAAATTTTCGCATTTGGGGCACAAAAAACCCGCACGCATACATTGAAAAGCCGATACACCCAAAACGAGTCACTGTTTGGTGCGGATTTTGGTCCAGAGGCATAATTGGGCCATTTTTCTTCGGGTGGCCGTTACAGTCAATGGCGATCGTTATCGGACAATGTTGAACGAATTTTTGTTCACAAAAATTGAAGAGGAGGATATTGACAACATTTGGTTTCAACAGGACGGCGCTACGTGCCACACAGCCGAAGCTACACTCCATGTAGTAGTAGCATTTTCAAAAAAAAAAGGTTATTTGGCGGACCCTTTATTTGCGTTTGGGTTTAATCTATTTGCACTTGGGTGAAACTTATTTGTGTGTAGGTTAAACCAGTGGCGTAGCTAGGATATTTGCCGCCTGGGGCAAAACAATAATTTGCAGCCCCTTCGGTCAAACCATAATCAAACAAAATTTTGTCAAACTATTTTTTAAGCTATTTAGTTAAGTTATGGGTACCTTCATACTTAAAGTAGCAGACAAAATTTTGACTAACATTAAGCTGTTCCTATGAACTAATAGTTTTTTCGTTTTATTTTTTTATGTTTTAAAAAAAGCAACGGTAGGTTTATTTTTTTTTTATTCATTTATCAATTTTGTTAAAAATAATTATATTTTTTCTTGAAAAAAAAAAACGAAACAACAAATCTTCTGCAAAAATATTCAGGTTACAGCATTTTTTTTTTACTTTTTTTTACATGTCTACCGCGAAAAAATTTCTGATTTCTGAGAAGTGTCAACCCCTCTGAGCTCTGAACTGAAATTTACACATACAAAATATAAGCTACAAAAGATTACTTACCGTAAAAATTTTATTTTCTAATATAGATTTAGTAAAATTTCCAATTAAAAAATTTGTTTACCTAATTGGCTTACAACTTCCAACGCACAGCGAAGTTAATTTTGCCGTCCCTAACTCCTGGTGCCCGGGGCAGCTGCCCCCTTCCCCCCCCCTAGCTACGCCACTGGGTTAAACCTATTTGCGATTTGGTTAATTTAATTTTCGAATGCTATATACATATTTTATTTTAACATTATTTATACTCAATAAAGCTATCGATTAGCAAAAATCCTACTCTTTTTTTGATTGTTCTGGAAAAACGGCTAAGTCCATTATTTTTTTACATTACCAAAAAAAGAAAACCGGCTAACTTACAAAGATGCAAATAAGTACAAAACTAAGATCCTGCTTGAGTTGTTTTATGTTTAGAAAGGAAGAGTACCAACTAACACACAATCCATGTTTTGGATTTTATTTTCTAGCAACGATAAAAGTTTTTGCGAAGTTTTTTCTTTCTCCTGTAAAATTTCCATTTATGGAGTTAGTAGGTTTACACTCTAAGCCGACGATATGTACATGTAACTTGAAAGGTATTATAAGAATTTTAGAACCCGGGCATACAAAAAAATATAAGCAATATAAATTTTTAGTTAAACATTTAAACACAAATGATTTTATATTTCTGGTTGATATTTTACATCACTTTTTTCAGAATTTTAAAAGTTTAGTTATTTTCGATATTTTCCGAATTGTTTCATGAAAAAAACATTAGATTACAATATTGCCCACAAAAACAATATGAATTAAACAAAATGTGGGTGTGTCAGTTGGCGGATTTTCTTGGAATTATTTTATAAATTTTTTACTTAATCATAAAAATAAACTCTTAAAATATGATCCAAATCATTTGAGCCGTTTCCAAAAATAGAGAAAATTGTGCCGTTTTCGAGAAAACATAAAATAAGGAAGAGGGGCGTGGATTTTTTCTCGTTCATAAGAACAAATTTAATCTATATTTCCACCATCTCATGATTTTATAAAAATAAAAATTAGTCATAAGGCCTTTTCAAAAACTGCTGAAAAATCAAAAAGTTTTCTTGTATACCTACACATATGCAGGAATTTTTTTTCTAACCATTAAAAACTTATAATAAATATCTACATTTCTGAGCATTAAAGCATGTAGTGAAATTATTTTAACGCGAATTTAAGTTTGCGATGGCGGAACTCGTATCAGTGATCTCAATAGATTTAAATAAATCCAGATATGAGGAAACTGCTAGCAACTTTCAGTTCCCTGGTGAAAAGGGCAGGAGGAAGAAGGGGTGGACAAAATCTTCCCGGTTGAGGGTTTGAAGTCATTTTATTAACATTTCCTTTAACATCTATTTAAGGTGTGTCAACCAATTGACTTTTAAAGGAAATTTCAAGAATTGCGTAGATTTTGTATCCTCGTGTGAAAGGTACAAGATATTTTTAAGGCACTTAAAAGAAAACGGCAAAAAAATCTCCAGCAAATCTATTCGTGTGCAAGGGGACAAACTGAAATAATAAGGGAATCGATTGCTCAAAATCTGCGTGTGCCGCGACAAGAAAAACACGAGAAGAACAACGAGCTGTCAAACGATGGGTTCGTTTGATAATTTGAACAACTGACAACGCATAAAGTAGGTGTGTTTGTTAACGTGAAATTTCTTGCAAATTTTTAGAATTTCTTGTCAGAAATCATAGGCAAAAAAAACCAAGTTTGGGAAACTTGGTGAAGATTTCACGTTAATAAACACATAAAGCCTGATTACACGATTCTTTTTTTTCGGTCGTTTCGTGTTTCGTCTTTTTGACACATTGGGTGAGGGGTGTAGAAATGTACGGGAAATAAGGTAACGAAAGCACGTATGAAAATTTTAAGATTTTTCCGGTTGAACTTTGACGTTTATGATTTGACACGAGTAGAGGCGGGGGATGCTTATAAACTTAAAATAATGAAATTGAAAAATGTTTTTCATAATTAAATAGGTATAAATTTGAACAAGAAGTGATAAAAAAATATTTTGTATTATTATTACTCCCTATTTTCCAATAAATGATCCTCAAAGTTTTTGAACGTCAAAATCACGAATAGATTTTTTTCGTTGTGTGTAATCACGATGGTACGTTACGTATTTGTCAAAAAGACGAAAAGCGAATCGTGTAATTAGGCTCATAGTGCTGCGAACTCGAATTCGAGTAATAATTTATTAGAAATTTGAAAAAACCAAAATCGAGAAAAATTTCTTCTAGGCATTATCCCAGTAACTATAAAAATTTGCGAGAGATACGAAGTGCGAAGCAATCTTTCCAAAACCAAGCACATTGAGATAAGGAGGAAAATGAAAATCGTTTATCCTGAAATCTACTCATTTCTTTTTTTTTTTGTTTGTTTTTGTTGTTAACAATTGATTACTGAACTGATTTTCTTGAAGGGAATGTGATATGTTTAGGGGTGCCCCCCGAATGTAAATCTAATTTGGTGGGACGGGGGTGGTGGGAGCGTCAGCCACCATCTTGGTAATTGCGTTTTATCAAATATCTCATGACCCGTGCATCGTACCACAAAAATAGTAAATTTTTGTATCGCTTGGAAACCTGTTTTTGTTGCTTTTCCAAAATTCTTCAAGATAAGGTCTCTTCCTGATGGACGCCAGGTATCTACTGACTCTTCAAGCATTTTGGAGCTACAACAGAAAAGTGATTACTAAAAAAAGGATAGGAATAAAGAATAGGCACGCGAAACTTGTTGCGGTATATTTTACCGCAACAAGCGATAAGAAAGAAATCTATCGTTGTAGAGCTTTATTTGGGAAGGGTACAAAATCCCGAATGCCAAAATCCCGAAAAGCAAAAAATGAGAATCCCGAATGCCATAATCCCGAATACCCAAAATCCCGAATGCCAGAATCCCGAATGGACAAAATCCCGAATGGACAAAAATGGACCGTTTTCGAGTTTTCCCTGCTTATTTAAAAAAAATAAAATTTAAAAACAATCCACAAATCATTATGTTCTTACCTCAGTCCAATACAATTTTGATAATTAAACCGTCAAATTTTCGATTAAACTGGCCAAAAAGCCACCATAGGCTATTCCAATTTTACAAAAAAAGACATTTTAGTGGCCGCAAACCATATTAGCTTATAGCCTTTTCACAAAGGACCGAAACCTCGGTTTCAAGCAACAAGCCTTATTTTTTGAGCTTTTCTTCATTTCAGTGAAAAATTAATTCTTTTCATTTTTCATTATTTCATTTTTTCTTTTGGGGCTTTATTTCCTGACCCTTAAACTCTTGCATCGATAAACATGTTCGAGAAACGATGGAAATTGAAACGAAACGCATGAATTTTGCTCAATTTCTTAACGTTTCTCGACCATCTTTTCGAAAGATACAGAAAGTGGTCACGGAGTTATACATGAGAGGAAACAAAAAGTGTATTAATATGTTACTATGCCTACTCGTAAGACCTGGAAATTTTGAATTTCAAGAGTTTACCAGAAAAACTTATAATTTTCCAGTAAATAAATAAATAAATAAATTGGGTGGCGCAACAGCTCATGGAGAACCAGGGCCTAGTGACTTACAACTCACAACCATTCCTGTGTGCGTGTTTGTTGGCAGGAATGGAGGGGACCTACAGTTTTTTGCCGAGTCCGAACGGCTAAATGAGAAGCACTTTTTCATGACAAGTATACTCTTGGAGGACTTGTCAGTTCCTCGCAAGAGGCAGTACCTCGGATCAAACATTTCTGTTTGTAGGTGGCACGGCTGGGAATCGAACCCACACCTTCAGCATGACAGTCCTACGCACTAACCATCAAGCCACGAGGTACTAATAATTTTTCCAGTAGCATTGTTTAAAGTTTGAAATGTTTTGCTTTCATAATTCATTCCAGATTTTCACCACCATGCATTTGGAAAGTGGTCCAACCACAAAGACAAGGTGCCGGCCGTCGTCCCCAAAAAAGACGCTACAGATTATTTTCTTTTTTTTTGTCAAGATAATCTTTTTCTGTCTGAAAAATCATAAATTACATCCTCACAATAAGTAGGTACCTATGTATCTATCCTATCCCTCTCAGACAAAATGAAAACAAATCTAAAAAAAACATTCTCTAATAGATACAAATTTCATGCTTGAAAAAAGAAACAACTTCACAATTCACAACACCTTTTGTGATAACAGTATTTTATTTTAATTAAGTCACTGCTGGCTGCGAAAAGATAAAAACAAAACGAAAAATTAATAGACGAGTT
This sequence comes from Dasysyrphus tricinctus, assembly GCA_963921185.1. Taxonomy (NCBI): domain Eukaryota; kingdom Metazoa; phylum Arthropoda; class Insecta; order Diptera; family Syrphidae; genus Dasysyrphus; species Dasysyrphus tricinctus. The sequence continues at coordinate 40,571,154 of OY992531.1, read as the reverse complement.
TTTCATCAAGTGTTTCATAATAAACCGCAAATTCCGCTTCGGTTATATTCAGCCAAAAATATAATAATCCATTCATTCGCCACTACCATCATCACCATCGCGCGCACCTAAACAAGGACGAACAAAATTTTATATAAAAAAATAAATATCTGCAAACTTTCAATCAAAGCCTCTTGGACTTCACCAAGATGTGCGCTCCTTAGTGGAAATGGCTTTGGCTTTAGCACAGTATGATATGGGATGGATGGAAGTTGAATTGAGGTAAAAAATTGGAAGGAAAAAAAAAATCCAATAAACCTAGAAAACGGTCCAAACAAACTCTTCTGGACCAACAAGAGA